>JACSVZ010000004.1:101716694-103174194 GCA_014706295.1 Lycocorax pyrrhopterus obiensis | reverse complement strand
TATTTGCTTCAGGGAAGTTTCAGGATATGTCTTCTCACTCCTCAAGGGCTCTGTCTGCCATGTTGTCACTGACATTGCTCAGAGCAAGGTTCTTCACCCAGAGGGTGGCTGGGCACTGGAACAGGCTCCCAGGGAAGTGGTTACAGCACCAAGCCTGACAGAGTTGAAGAAATATTTGGACAATGCTCTCAGGCACACAGTGTGATTCTTGGGGCTACCCTGTGCAGGGCCAGGAGATGGACTAGACAATACATGTGGATCCCTTCTAAGGAGATTCTATGATTCCATGAAATATTTTTGCTTTGTGGTCCTTCCTAGAAAGTCCTTAAGGTTGCATGTCTCAAGGGCAACTGTGTTATGAGATAATATGTGAAGGCCTTCTCCTGCAAGAGCCCCTCAGTTGCTGTCACCTTTCACTCAGGTCACAACACTGGAATCTGCTTCCTGATTCGCACCTACAAGGAGACAGTATGGAAATATACGTGTTGTAGCACATGTTCATAGCGCCTTTGTTACGGAACTTCCCCATCCGACCATTTGGGAGGCATTTTGGCAGTCACACTGTCACCACCAGAGACTTCAGCTACTAGGACCTAAGCCCTTTTGCAGTGGGTGGCTCCAGTGAGCCGACGAGAGCCCTGTTTGATTATTCCCTGCATACCCCACTCTCGGGTAGTCAGACTATCTTTTCTTACCGGCCTGACCCTAGGTTTCCTATAGCAGAGTCTCATTTGCCTCATTCCATAAAGTCATTTATTCATGGCCTAGTAACATGGAAAAAGTTCAAGATGCTTCCCAGGAGGGACCCCAAACAAAGGAATTCCTGGGCTTTTATACCCTCACAGTCTAAGTGCACAAAGGTCTCACTCTTCCTCCTGAGTCCTTGGCTCTTGCTGCGCCTTTGAGTGTCCAGTCTCCTGGTGACCACTGGTCCCTGTGCCCTTTTTGTTGTGCCAAGGGTTGGCAGTTCACAGCCTCTTGCTTTGGGCTGTGCCACCCAGAGCTCAAACTGCAGCTCCCACTGCAGCTGCACCCTGAGCTACCTGCACTCCTCAACACCTTGTTAAGTGTCATTACGTTATTGCACTCATATTAAAGCATATATTTGAAACTCATGTTGAATAAAATATGGTAGGGTGGCCTCTGATAGACTAAAGGTCCTGTTGCCAGGGCAGGCGAGGAGATATTGGTTATTGGTCAGTAATTTCAGCTGGTCATTTGTGGGTTTTGTGGATGGATTCTTCATGTTCGATGATTTCCTCATCAAAGGCTTCTGTTAAAGATAGGGAAGATTTACTATACGAACACAGTAATCAATACTTCTTAATGTTAAAGAAGGAATATATCTTCAACCTCTTTGAGGTTGCAAGGAATAAAAGTCTGAGTCTGTCTCCTCAAATGTAGATGTCTTCTTGAACGAGGGTATTACAAGTAGTTACTGATCAGGAATGTGAAGAAACTACTCAGTTATGCATCAATGTACAAATGTAAATAACATTACTGTGTTATAAGGTTAAAATAAGGCTTCATTCTTGAGGGAGATGCCTTGAAGGAGATCATTCCTTTGTTTGTGTAGCTTCATGCAAAGTGCAGAGTAGGAAGGCGTGTCATCTGTAGAGCATATTTGGGTTAATCTTATGAATCTTCAAACTTCATTTCTTTTTATGCACTTGGAAAAGTTGACTGTAAGTGATCTCACATAGAACTTAAATACATGTTAGCAAAGAGGAAAATCATGGTTCATTTGTGTCTATATTATTTTAAAAACATTTTAAGTGCTCCCTCATTCCTAACTTCATCTGGCAAAACAAGAGGAAAGTATATGTAATATTTTAACCTTCATTATTTACTTAACTCCTGGTGGCTTTTTTTCAAATAATTGCTTTCACACAATTCAGAAGTTCTCCAGAAAGGTGAAACTTGTTAATATATACCCTTTAGGGTACAAATGGGCTGATCTCTTAAGGTTTTTCTATATATATCATTCTCATACATGAAAAAGAAAATTTCCTATTCATGCATCCTTCTGATAGTGATCCTCCTTCATTGTGGTCTAGATTTTGGGATTTGAGATGCCTTTTGTGGGTTTTGCCACATTAACAGAAAAATGTTATTTTACATCTCATGAATACTGTTGAGCAAGATTCAGCTGCATCTTATCAGTACAACTCCAGTTCCATTTGCTTCTTCATGAAGATGCTGAATATCCAATTTGTATAAAAAATTTCTACAGAAAGTCAAATTGTTTTAATCATGCTATGACCCCTACACAAGTTTTCTCAAAGATCAAATCTTATTTAAAGGTAAAAGACAGTACAAAAGTAGTATATCTATCTTCAAATGCTCAAAGCATGTATTGTTCTTTTGGCTCTGATGATTTTTAATGCATTTCACTGTCAAGAAACAGAGGAAAATTTCAATTTTATATATAAACTGGTTCATCTAATTATACTGAATTTTTGTGAGAAAGTACAGATTTGTTGCAAGTAAGTGTAAGAGCTTGGATAAAATCTTTTATGGTGTGAGGTTCTTTCATAAATTTATGTCCAACTACGCTGGTTTTCAGACTTTTACAATCATTTTCTGAGTAATTTACCTTGTCTATTCATGGCCTTGGCCTTGGCCAATGGTGGATTTCTCTTGGAGCTGTCTGGCATTGGTTCTGTCAGAGAGGGGGCAGCTTCCAGCAGCTTCCCACCAAAGCCACCCCTGTAGCCCCTCGTACCAAAACCTTGCCACAAAAACCCAGCACAACTTGTTACCCACAGTGAATTTCACAATTGTTCTTTAAGACTACTGCAAATTAAATCGTAGTGAACCACTCCCGATGCTTCTATATAGATACAATATTGTTGTGTCTCATAAGCATTACCATGAAAATAATGAAATGATTTCATGTATCACTGAACTACAGATAAAAAGAAGGTAAAATGTGGACATCTTATGCAGCTCAAAATTTTTTTCAAGAAATGTTGGCAAAAGTGTTTACGCACTTCTTTGGTTTCAAATAGGAATTTTTAAGACAGTTGTAAATATTCTGGATTGATGCTGCTTTTCATCAAAAGTTTTTAATTTAAACAAAAAGGGAAAGGAGAACAAACAGGAGTTTCACATGGACAAACACCTCTTTCTTCCTTGAGATCTTCAGCCAACATTTTTCCCATCCAGGAAAATAAGGAAAAGGTAAGGAAAGAACTCTGAAGGTTTTTTCCTTTGTTTTGGAATCAGACTTATGATAGGTGATTTTTTTTTAATTGGAGCTTGTCTCGTTCACCTGCAGCTATCTGAAAAACTGAGCACTTGACATAGGGACTGGAGCAGGAGAAGGCTGTGAGGAGTCCTCCCCCTGATGAGGAAGGAGCAGCAGCGGCAGTATGTGTTGAAGTGACCACAGCCCCCATTCCCCATCCCCCCTTTCTGCTGGGTGGAGGAGAGAGAAATTCAGGAATGAAATTGAGCCCAGGAAGAAGGGAGGAAGAAGGTATTTCCAAGATTTTGTTTGATTTCTCCATTACCCTACTCTGATGTTAATGGTTGTACATTAAGTTACCTTCCCTAAGATGAGTCTGTTTTCCTCATGATTGTCACTGCTGAGTGATCTCTCCCTGCCTTTATCTTGATCCACAAGATTTTCACTTTATTCTCTCTCTGTCTGGTTTATACTCTACCTGGGAGAGGTAGAGTATCTTTGATGGGTACCTGACATCCAGCCAGAGTCAACCCACCACACAAGTTAAGACAATATTGATTGTCATTATAGATTGACATGGATAAAAATAGTAAATAAATATAAGAAATTAGAAATATAATTTCTCTCTTTTTTTTTAGCAACACATTTATTGTCATCAAATACCATATACATTAAGAAGATGAATTAATCAAATTTTATGCTCTCCCCAGAAAATATGTGGAGCAGTAATTTTGATTAGAAGTGTTTTTATTTATAAAGCATATCAAACATTTACCAATAAAAATAGAAGGTTTACTATTGCCAATTATGTGACTAACAGTTTCTTCTTTACCCTTATTAATCTTACTATATACGCCTCTACCACATGTAATCATGCATTTCTCTTGCATTTTTTAAAGGACCTCAGAAAATGTTAAACTTTATAATTGCTTGGGATTTTAATTGTATGTTACAGAAAAAAATTTATAAATTGCAAAGCACTGACACTCAGATACTTTAAACCAGGAAAGTGCTGAAACATTTTACAACAGCAGATTGAAGTTAAATCAGCTATTGAAGTGGAGATAAAATGCTGTCAAAAGGAAGCAAATATTTTTTGCTGACATCCACTGCAGTTATTTAAGAACTGATTATTTTCTAGTATCTCAAACTTTGAAATTAAGCATCTGACTTTTCCAAAGAATCAATTTCTTGGTTCATGTATTAATATGACACTAGATTAAGCATTTGCAACACAATTTTAGAAGAAGAAATTAATTTCATGTGGGGACATGTGCACTCTAGTTTCTCCCACCTTTGCCTATTGCTCCTGTTAGAGTAAAGGTCTCACAGCAGAGTTGGAACTACTTGGAAGAATTTTGTCAGTACTTATTTTGTGCTATATTGGGTCTCTTGCCCAGAGATGGACAATTCACGTTTCAAGCCCACATCTTGTACTGACGCTGTGTCTGCTAACTTGCATGTAGCTTTGCTATTCCAGCCTGAGGGCTGTCAGAAAAAATAAATCTCATGATAAGAGCCAGTATGTTGCAGTAGAAGCTGTTGAGATCAACTGATGGATTGTTTCAGGAAGTGACTGAATAATTCTCCCAGGGCTACTCTGCAGCAGACTGAGCTGTTTTGCTTTGCTCACGATGAACTGCTCCCAGGGTAGGATGAGGAAAGCAAGATACCTCTGTCTTAGCGCAAACTCAGCAAAAGGTTGCTAATCATTTTACCAAAGTTTAGGGGAGGGCTTTCTTCTCCTCCTAAGACAGACACTTTCGTTTGTTTGGCTGGATTAATCTCTGTTTCTTATAATGGGAGTGTAGGCACGTATACTTTAAATGTCCAAAGTAAGATAAAATCAATCACACTCTAGATATCTCTGATGTAGACATCTACAGCAGGGGTAGTTTCTAGGTATTCCTTTATAGCCATTGAAGAGAATAGGCACTTTTATGTGCAATTCATTTGATCTATTTTAGACATGTACTTCAAGATGAGATGAATTGCACACTAGAAACTCTCATTTCTCTCTATTGAATTTAGAGGGAGTCTAGGGTGACTAGTTCAGGTGCAGACATCTGCATTTTCTTTTAATTAATTGAATCCCTCTGCAGTATGTCTGATGCTTCCAAGAAATGTTGGGTAGACTTAAACATATGTTTGTAGGATTTTTATAACCAGGAATATTAGATTTACTGTGTATTGTATGCAGACAATCTGTTTATCCATCAGCCCAGAGCTTCTTGCAACTGCTATTTTTACTCTATTTGTTTAATGGAGAATTCACACATATTTCTGTGCAGTAACCCAAAAAGTAGAAATATGGCAGGTGGAAGCTGAAAGTTAATTGCATATTTTATTCCCTACACATCTTGAGTTATTCTCTGATTCTAAGTGATAATATATTGTCATGGACTTCATCGGCAACATGAACTTCCTTCCAGGGCTGCATGGGGTGAACCTTGCTGGTCAGCTGTTGATGGAAGAGAAAGGAAAATTGTAAGAAAGTATAATTTTGCTTGTTTTTCCTCTTTTCCCTGCTCTTTTCCCTGCTCTTTGAGTGCAGTAACATTCCCATCTAGCTGCTATAAATTAAATAGTGCACTTTGAACAGAAATTAAATAATGCACTATGTTGCAACCAAAGAAATCTGATTTAAAAATTGTCCAACCCACCTCAGTGGTCATTGACTTACTTCCTTAGACTACTGGACGCAGTGAATCTGTAGCAGCATGGATTTCACTCATGGTCTTTTCTGCCAACACACACCTAAAAGTACCTGCTGTACGCCCTGCAGGGAAGCTCACACTGGGATACGTGAATTGTTCATGTGTGTTCACCATACACACAAATTCAGTATATTCAGATATTTAAATGGAAGCTATTTTGTTTTCATTTTGGAGCTCAAAGCTTTCAAGTAGTGTAAATATCTGTAAGTTTGGATGACAATTAAGGCTGAAGTATTGAAGTGAAAATCAGAAAAGGGAATATGAAACATCTTAGGAACGTCTTTGATAGACTCAGATCTTTGAAACAAGTCCTTGTGCAGAAAGAAAAGAGAAGTTTTTTGTGGGAAAGGAGGAAGGAAACTGTCCTGGAAAGTGAAGAAAACTCAAGGATATTCTCATCACAAAACTGACAGTTCAGAAAATAAATAAGTCTTATCCCTGAAAAAGCTTGATATTTCAGCAGTTTTGTTGGTTTTCTTTTTTTACTTCTGCGGCTACTGTATCCCTAGACCCAAAACACAGGCTGGTAGAACTGAATAATGCATTTTCTCATAACTCATGAATATTTGTCAACAGTTATTTAATTTTTTTTCAACAGCTGCTACACTTCTGATTAGAGATCTGTTCTTAACTACTTATATAGTTTCAGTTAACATTTGACAAGTGTATCTTTCATAAAAATTTTTCTTTAAAAGTTATGTTAATACATAAAAACATTTTGAAACATAATTTAGATAGTTTGAGGCATATCAGATCAACCAGCTTTGACGGTGTAATTGCTTCAGGCTTTCATGGCTATGATAATAGCATCCCTTTGGACTATAGCAGATTGTGTCCCCTGAGCTGGATCAACACCATCTCAGCCTAATAATGGGGTAACTTTCTGTCTCTAGTCCCTGATCAGTATTTTCATTCACCTTCCTTTATTCATGGTTCTTTTCACTGTCAGTCCAGATAATCTTAAATTGTCTTTGTATTTCATATATTATTAATATTCTTAATCCTATTTTGTTTATACTGTATATATTTGTTCTTGCATTTTTGTCTCTGAAATATTGCATTACTTGAACATTTAGAAAAGGATTCCCTTGAAATAATCCTCAGCAAAGACATTCTCAGTTTCTCTTTGTGTTAAAACCAGCAAACAAAAACACCTAAACTTTTTCTTTTTTTTAAAGAATTCCCACCCACCAAAAAACCCACCAGAAACAACAACAAAAAAGGACTGAAACACTGAAAATGGGCACTAATTTCCCCTTCTGAACCATTCCTCTTCTGGCATGTTTCACTATCATCTTTGCATGTCTTGCTGATTTCAGTTCCCAATGAACCCAAGGGGGAATTTAGAGCGCCTCTTTAATCATCACTTTCTGAACCTGGGGCAATGATTCTGAGAAGCTGTTTGCACTGCAATTTAAAAAGGAAAGGAATTATAGAAAATGTGTCCCTCTAATCAGCACTTGTGGTAAAATATATGTTAATAAAAAAAAAGTATTCCCATTCCATTCATAATTTATAAAGCAGATAGATCGGAACATACACACGATCTAGTGTGTGGGAAGCAGACACGTGGCTCCAATATTTTGATTGCCACAACACAGCTTTATTGAGACCAGCGGAGCTCCTGCTGATTTACACCAGTCCAAGCAGGATGCAAATCAAGTCACTCTTACTTTAAATAAAACCTTAAGTGGTACAGAGTGTTTTAAAGCAGTCATCCTACTTTTGTACCTTCAATATTTTGCAACTTGAATTTCTTCTTTGTTAACAAGGCTTTTATGCTGCTTCTACTTGAACAGAGCCAATAGTCACAACAAGTTGAAAGTGTTATAGGAGACCCAGAAATCACTAAAGTTAAGATTATTGTTCATAATTGTAAATTCATAATGAAAAAGGTGAGGGCATTTGTAGCTGGAAAGATTGACTTGTGTTTCCCAAGATCCGTGTCCAATATTTTCCTTAAGACTTGATCTTGAAAAGACTCAAGGCAGCGTGTGTTCATCCAGACACACCACAAAACAGGTCAAAATTATACTGAGAGAAAAAAAAAAGTGTCTTTGTTGCCTCTTTTCCTCTCTCTATAACTTCTATGTCACCAACTCCAACAGAAGCATTGTGGTGAGGCACAAGCAGCAACAGGAGATCAGCTTGTAGTAGTAGCCTGTAAGGGAGCACCAAGTAAATGTCTTGGGAGAAAATAGTCTTGTAAAAGAATACAGTGTTATTTTTAAGAACAAATGGAAGAGATATTTTGTTTATGAATTGTAGAGTATCTCCTTGGGGCTGGATTCTCATCTTAATAATTCTGTTATTGGAGAGATGGCACTGCCTCACAGTCAGCAATAACTCACCACCCACGCTGTCTGTAGACTTCATAGTCTCTTATTTATCCTGCAGCATTAGTATTTTTACTGATAGGGAAGCAGACAGCTGTATTCAGGCCACCTACTGCAGGGGAAATGAGTGATTCAGATGGTACTTTATGAGCTGACAGTCTCTGGCTCCATATTCAGCTAATGAGAAGAAGGAGTCATGATTTCTAAGTCAGACAGAGTTCTTGCTAGGGCTGCTTCACCCAAACATTGTGATTAGTTCTCTTCAGTTTCAAACAAATTCAGAGCACACATGTCTTCAGTCATTCAATCCCCCTTTGAATTTACATGCCACAGGAGGTGTTTAAGTGCATCTTTGGCTCTCTGCTAGGCAATCTGACTATGGGCCAATGAGACTAACAACATCCTGATGCTTAGAACAGTTTCTGTAGCTGTTGGAACCCACTGCACAAAATAATACATTGATAGCTCATTCATCCTCCTTAGTGTTTGTGAGCCAGATGTACAAAAACATGGCACTGATGTGAGGTCGAAATTAGGACTTTACCTAAAAAAGAAAAGCTTTTAGTTGTAAAAAGTCTCTGCAGATGTCTGCTTTTAAGCTACTATTGAATATTCCACCAGAATAAGTTTCATGTAACTGATAAAAATAGATCATTATATATAGATTATGGAGTGATTCAAACCTGTGATTCAGGATAATGTAGCTGGGGAACCATTGTGACAGTTGGGAAACCATCCTTAACGTGGAAGTGTTGCCTCCTTGAAATAAGGCAGAGATAATCACTGCTTTGTACCGGATGTCATTAACTATGTTTAAATGTTTTAACATTTTTCAAGTCTTTGGCTTTAAATGGTTACAAGTTACAGCAGCACTGAAAGTGTTATTAGATGGGGATAGAACCTAAAAATTAAATTGCAAAAAAAAAGAATGGTAGGACAAGGTGTCATTACAATGAGCTGTAGGAATATATGACTCTTAATCTCATTCTTCTGTACTGACAAATGCACCGTCTGTCTATATGGCATTAATGAATGACAGCTTCTCACCATTTGGTGGATGCATGTGTCATCATTTGTCTAGATGACATCTTGATTTATAGACATCATTGAAAAACATTAGAAAATCTTTCTACAAGTTTGATGGGAATTCTGAATATGTGAAAGTAGGGAATTTTTTTTTTTTCTGAGCAGTTCATTGGGGTCTACTGTTTCAGGCAATCGGAAGGACCATATGGTCCATTGGTTAGGTTTTCGCTTGGAAGATGGGTGCCTTGGACCCAGTTTGCTGCTGTACCTGAAGCTCCTTTCTGACCTTGGGCAAATCATCTACTTTCTCACACTCACTTACCTCAGCTGTAAACAAAAAAAGTGGTATTTCTTCCTCTTGCAGGGGTATATAAAATCTCATGGAACGTGCTAAGTGGTTTAGAGGCTGCACTAATTGTAATTACATACTCAGGATTTATGTATTAAACTAGATTTTAAAAGCAAATTTCTCTTAAAATTATATGAGGAAAACATAAGGAGATTTATAAGAAATAACTGCAGAAAATACTTTAAATCTTTATATTGTGTACATTGAAAATATGGAAGAGAAAGAAAAATTCATCCCACTCCAGAAACATAATTCTAGCATAGGAAAAAGTAAATGGAATGGTTGGAATACCATGGAGTGTCATCACTAAGGATTGACACATATGTGTGTGTATATGCGTACATGTGTGCAATAATATACACAACTTCTCCCATACAGAGAAATGCCTGTACACAGAAATTTGCACAGCTCAAATTAGCAATGTAGCACATTTTCCAAAGACTGAGCATTCATTTGTAGCTTAAGAGTCAGAAAAAAATGAGCAGATATCTATTATAATTCTCCTTTAGTAGAGAATGATTATTTTCTCATGGAGATTTTATTAATCATTCTGGCTCTACTTGTCATTCTAACACTTTTTATGTCATTTCCCCAACATGCACCAGCCCTCTGACTGTTCTGTGTATGTCACAGCAGCCTGCAGCAGACAGGATTCATGCAACATCCCTGGGTGTGCAGGGCTGGATGTCAGCCAGCTTCTACACAGCCGTGCAGACACACAGAGAAGCATTTCCTGTCATCACGTGAGGCACCTGAAAGGTGTAATGCTGCTAAAAATATAAGCTTTGAAGCGTAGCAAGGCAGAAAAGTGTTTCAGAATGGATTACTCTCATCTTCTGTAGGATCTGCTGCCCTGTTAAACAGGGAAATAAGGCACAGCAACAAGACATTTCAGTTGGGCCAGGACAATCCCAGAAAACAATTATTTTCCTTGATTTCTAAATAAAAAAAGTCTCTTGAAGTTTTTTTAATCACAGATTTTGATTGTTATTTTTTCTGGCTCTCACTATCAAGTCACAATCCTGGCAACTTACCTTTTCCCTGGACTAGAACTGTAGAACTGAAAACAGAGAACTCCTTCCCAGCTTCAGCTCCATCATCACCTTCTCTGACCAGGCAGAATGAATTGTCTTTACGTCATCCAGCCCTTCTCATGTGACCCTCCCTTGAAATAAAACCAAATTTGGTTAAACTGCAGGAGGAATTTTTAGGACAGCCAGGACTGGTACCTTCTGTTCCTTTCCAAGCAGTTTAAGATGAATAGGCTAGCCCAGAGTGACTACCTCTGGGATAAAGACATTCTTCAGAACAAAGCATCTCATCAAGAACTGCCAACAGGCTGTTTGCGTTGCCTGCGCTGTGCTCTGGAGGAGCAATGCAAAGCTTCGACTTTGCTATGAGAAACATTTCTACATTCCCAGGACTGGCCAGGCTTGACCCCATTTAGCTACAGAGATCAATTTAGGTCAGGAAGAGAGGTCATTTTCTGTACGCTGTTCTTGGAGAGTTTGAAAATGACTACACAGAGGTAGTCAGCCATTACACTTGTCTCAGATCATCTCTCACTCCTTTCTGCCAGAGTAAGACAAGTCATATGTAAGACTGCTTTGAAGTGATGGATGATATTGTTGAACTTTTAGTGGACAGTCTGTTAGCTGGGATGAAAAAGGCAACAATAACATATAATAAAGAAAGGACATAAGGTTACACATAGTAACTTTCAGCAATGGTCCCTGAATCAGATGCTCTTATCTCTGTTCTTGTGAGGTGAAGCTGACCTAGAATATTGGAAAAGACTCATGAATATGAATGCAAATTACATGTCACAGCTGATTAGGGAATGATAAAGCACTGTAGCACTCTTTTTCTGGAATTAAAGTCTAACACTGAGAAAAGTACAGGCTGCAAAACTTTTTCCAGCATTTAGAAAGGATCATCACAGAACGACAGGATGGTTTGGGTTGGAAGGGACCTTAAATATTACCTAGTTCAAACTCCCCTGCCATGGGCAAGGACACTTTCCACTAGACCAGGTTGCTCAGAGCCCCATCCAGCCTGGCCTTGAACACTTGCAGGGACGGGGCAGCCACAGCTCCTCTGGACAACCTGTGCCAGGGCCTCAGCACTCTCACAGTCAATATTTTCTTCCTTATACCTCATCTAAACCTGCTCTCTTTCACATTAAAGATTCCCCATTGTCCTGAAACTACAGGCCCTTGTAACATGTCCCTTTTTACCTCTCTTGTAGCCCCTTTAGGTACCGGGAGGTGCTATGAGGTCTCCCTGGATCTCTACTCCAGGCTGAACTGCCCCAACACTCACAGCCTGTCTTCATAGAAGAGGTCTTTTTATATCTCTTTACATCTTTATATTTGCATAGGATATGTTTCTTTATTCACACACTCCTATTTCTTCTTCCAATTTTGTCGTGGTTTGGATTTTTTTAGATTCTTTTTTTTCAGGTGACCTTTTTTCTTCTCTCTTTTTTTTTTTTTTTAATCTGTACTTATAGATTAAATCAATTGAGGAAAAATCCCTCTCAGAACACTATTCTTATGATTTCAACAGAGGTCACTGAGGGAAGATAATATATAGTTTGTAGGAATGATGGAGGAGGAGGACAGAAGAAAGGGACCCTTTAGCTTGCACCTGTACCGTTTCTAACACATGTAGGGCTTACAGATACAGCTACAAATAAAGAACCAGTAACAGGCATAGTAAATATTAAATTAAATGACTCAAAGAGCAAGAAAAGCAGAAACAGTGGAGATCCATAACTGGAGTTGGTTTAATTTGGCACCTGTTTGTTGACCTCAAAGGTGAATGCATACGAAGATCATGGGTCAGATTACAAGTGTTTGAAATGTACAAATTTCTCCACGTTAGGAAATGCAAGGGGTGACTTTGAATCTTCACACATAGGAGCTGGGAATTCCTGATTTCTAATTGAGACGATGTTTGGACAAACAAATGGATATTTGCAGGTAAACACAGCATGCTAACTTGAAATCTGAAAGCACTGCCTTTGGCTTCAAACATTTGTGCCTAAATATCAAACTGAACTATGGCCATAATAGGATTTTAAAATTAAAAACATGCAGTGTCTCATTAGTTTCTATATTCTTTTATCTGTAGTCTTCTGATAAATTAAATATGAAGACTTGCAGAAATCCAAAATCAAGGCTAGGAATGCTGAACTAATAGCCAGCTGGTTAACACCGAGCTGTGATTAGCGTTGGCTGTTTTGCCAAAAGTGCAGCTTGTTTAATAAGTACAATTTTTCCTCTTACACATTTCAGGGAAAAAAAAAAAAAACAACCCCAAAAAAAAACCAAACAACCCAGAACTCTGTCAGATGAGGATTAACTTTAATGAAGGGGAGGATTCAGCAATACTTTGTAACCATCTCCCTACAGCCTGCACTCCTCATTTCCACCTCTCAACACTCCATCTCCATACCTAAAAATAGATAATGAAAGGATTTTTTAAACTATATATTTCCTGAATATTATTCTTCTATTAAAACCAGTTGCAGAATTTTGAATAGTGCAGTGCATGTTCTTATTATGTGAACTAAAGAGATTAAATTATGGCTATACATGTGATTTTAGAATAAATCACACACATGGACAACTCAAGGTAGAGAGTAATTTTCTACAGTTTATGCTAGTAACCAGCAAATCCTTGGAAGTCTTGTGTACAAGCAATTTATACCCCCAGTCTTATCATAGTTCCAGAAGTGGGAAGCTCAGCCACTGTGATATCATACATTCCACTTTGAAGAAGTTAGTTGGATAGCAACTAATATCTACACTTGGTAACAACATATCCTAAAAACAACGTTGCATGAAGAGATCTTAGGACAAACATGCATTTGGCATAAATTACCATTTTCAGTTGAAGTCAATTATCTATTTCCATTTACACCAGATGCATATTCGACCCTTCTCAGATCTTCTCAGAGCTGTAACAAAGCTGGGCATGCAAACAGATAACAGGTAAAGATGGTTTATGTTTGAAGTAGATACTATGTAAGGAAAAAGTACATGTGTAACAATTTAAAGTTGCATATAATAACAAGACCTCAGGCATTTTTCATACATATTTCAATCTTTTGAGAAGGAAATTTTTAAGGGTTTAAAATTCACCAATACAGCAAGGAGTTTTATTCAATCATCTTTGTCCTAGAATAGTTTTAAACATGTGCTGAAATATCTACCTGCTAAAATATCACTGTTTGTTGCTGATTGATAAACTTTGTACTTAGGATTAACTAGAGCAAAGACTAGTTTCTTTCTTTTGTATTTGATTTTGTGGCAAATTTATTTTAAAAAAAAGTTCTATATCTAAAATAGAATATGACATTGTAAACAGATTGCTCTAAACATTTGCGGTATCATCAAAAGAAACAGTAGAATCTGTAAAAAATAACAACAATGTAAAGTACCTGTTGGTGTTTGTCTATTTAATTTCGATAAAATCATTACAGATTTTCGCACATAATTTTTTTGTAAAACTTCTTGCGTATTAAGATTTTATTATTAAACAAAATTGATTCGCTTTTCAGCAGTATAAATGTGTACATGGTATCCATTTTATCTTTGAATTAGAGATCCTTTTCCGCATGTAATTAAAATTGAAAAGACAAACAACATCAAATAAATTAGTCATGCTGCAATTACACCAATATTTTCTCCTTCTTTCTTTACTCCAGCCCACACCCCATATTTGAGTGCATTATAAGGGTCTCATATGCCCATACAGATATCTAAATTATCACATAATCTTTACAGATACAAATATAATTCTCATGTGTTGCTGTCTGCAGTTTGTGGATCTATTTTCCGATCAATTCAAGGCCAACTCTCATTAGTGCAACGAGAGCTTTCATGAATAAATGCCTCATTTTTCAATGATAGAATAGATTCTTCATTATTGAATTGCATGCACTCAAGTGGGTTCTATCTGCATCTAAAGAAAGAAATTCATAATTTTTTAAATCATAATGAATGCCCCAGTATACTTCTTACCATTTTATTTCTTTAGAACTGCATCTAATTTCCTGAGTATCTTCGATAAACATTGGCTTTTTGTGCCTTCTTGGTTAATGAAAACTCAGGAAATATTTCTGAAGCCTATTAATTAGGGGTGTTTGTGTATTTTCTAAGCTACTCTGAAGAGTACATGATATCCACTGATATGAACTACCCTGACAGTCCAAGAAAAAATAGATGGGTCATCATTAACAAAATGACAAAAAAAGAGTCTGTGAGTGTTGTTGGCAAGATATCTATCTAGTCAGTGGTAGACACAGTGCAAATGTACATAGATTATATTGAAACTTCCTTTTCTTACTTCAAAATCATCTGGGAGGTGTACATTATTTACGAAAGCATTGCTATAGAAAGTAAAAGTATAAACTTGCTACGGTGGGCACAGGATATGGAGTTTCACCCACTAAATTATATATTGTGATCTTATCTTAAATACTGGATATTAAAAAAAAAATCCCACTCTATTTAGGAGATAAAATATACTTTTGTTGATGACACTTTGATTTTTTTTAGTATTTGGTGCTTCGATTACATGTTTAAAAATGAAGGAGAATTTTAAATGTTCTTTATTATTCTTTATTGTTAAGGAGACTGAAAAGATAAAAAAACTTACTTGTGTCCCATTTAGGATAGATAAAGCACTTCTTATGAATGAGATTCAGAAGTCTGGAGGTCACCGAGACCTTCTAGGTCTTTTTTTCTGCTTCAATCTTCAGTTCTTCCAAGGCTGCCCTTCAAAGGGTGATAATGCACCATGAAGTATTGAGCCACTCTCATGGCAATAGGAAGAGGATGGTGAAATATCATTCCTAAATAAAGAGGCTGAATAAACACCTGTCAGGCATTAAGCGTTTTGGATCCTGCCTTAAAACACATCAGTGGGCAGATTGGCTCTTTCTGAAGTATCTTCCAGCATTGTTCCTAGGATTTTCACTGATACTTGAGAATTAGTCTCAAGATGAAAAGGTATTCCCATCTGGAATGATCTCCTATTTCATTGTATCTAAATAAAAAGATTTTCTATGTACAGCCATACCTCTCTCCTCCAATATTCAAGGAAGGATGGGCTGAATCACCTCCTAAGGACCTAACATGGGAATTGCCTTCCAAAAGGAGCTGTCTCTCCTCTACAGCATTCAGAATAAACTATTGACTATACCATTAACAGAAATATCACACTTGAATCCAAAAGGTTTTAGTGAAGAATTCTGTGTTTTGTGTTTAGCAAAGTTCTCGCCACGTGTAAGGATGCGCAATTTGTCTTTATAGACATAAAACATTTCTCTAGTTTTACCGCATCTTAAACTTTTGGAAAGAAGGAGACTACAGAGCTCAGCTGCAACTCAGAGTTCAATCACCTGTTTTCTCAGATATCAGTTATGTTAAAATAAAAATGACATCCCTGTAGAAATGAAGTATACTGTAAGTCAATGCAGTTTGTGCTGGTTTAGCAGGAAAAGTCATCAAACTTTAGTTATTAAGTCCTCATTATATTTTTAATAATATTTCAAGTCTACACGAGATTGCATAGAATCTCATATAGACTTGAAATATTATTACATGTCCAAGAAGTGTCCAAAAAGAAGAGGAAAAGAAAGAATAAATTGTACTTTTGGCTAAAAATATGAAATGATCCAACAGAACTGACTCACATTGGCTGTTGACTAATAAATACCATCCCTGCCTGGCTCTGTAGATGCACAGGCAGGTTCGGTATTACAGTCAGTAGCAAAGAGGCAGGAAGGGAATTTGCTTTTCCTTCATTCTGAGAGCTTATTACACCTGCACCCTCGAAGGGCAGGGAAGCAAATATCAACAACAACGGCTCACCGAGGGTTTTTCCCGGGGCCGGGGGAAAGGCGGGATCAGGGAACGGGGACCAATGGGAGAGCCCCGGGGGAGTGACGAGGCTGAAAGCCAAGCGGGGAATTCAAACCAGGACAGATCGTACCAAAGGGCAATGAACCCCGAGGGAGCCCACTCCGGTCACCCCAACCCAAAGGCATGTTCGCTGGCTCCCACAGCTGACCATTCAGAAACAGCACCAATGCATTGTGATCACCGGTGACTCACTGTCACAGGCTGCCTTCTCGTTGGACCACACCTGTGCCTTAGAGGGAAATTGGTCCCAAAGAAGACAGAGTAGATCTTTTTCTCAACTGTTAGCAGAACAGTGAAGGAATCCCTTCTCCATGATTTGGGAAAAGTCTCTAGTTTTGAATTACTGGACAAATGTGCTTTCTTTGATCCACAGAAAATACCTTAGTGCTTTTAGCTGCAACACTGTATTACTTGCTAAGTCCCTGAATCCCACAACTTTATCATCTGTAGAGTTTTCTGTGATAATTCCCTTTCATATGTTAAAATATATAAGGCCAAATGATGCAAAAGGGACATTTGCAACAACTCAAGCAGACACAAGAATTCAGATATGTTGCAGTGGCACTGCAGGATGGTGAGGGCCTGATTCTGCAGCCAATAATAGAATATGCAGATAGACTGCTGTGCTTAGCATTATAAATTTAAATTACTTTATACACCTGCAATAGTTTGCACCTTTTCTATTGAAGATCACTTCTCTACACCATTGCTTGCATTATAAAACTTGTAGTATTTGCCTAGAGTGTTCTGATTTTGGTAGTTGCTCCACTGGATTACACTGCTCAATATTTTGTAGTCCATTGTGAAATGCCTTTTTCTTGAGTGTAGTAGACTTCTCATCTGGGTCAATTCTATCCATTTATTTAGCTGTTATGTTTTAAAATTGATTGCTATATTTATTTATGAGTGTCTATTGTGGTTTAACCCCAAGCATCAACCACGCCCCACGCAGTCACTTGATCCCTCCCCCACCAGTGGGATCAGGGAGAGAACTGGAAGGGTAAAAGCTGAAAAACTCATGGGTTGAAATAAACACAGTTTAATATTGAAGGCAAAAAATCATGATTTCCTATGGACAGGCAGGTGTTCAACCACCTCCAGGAGAGCAGGGCCCCATCACATGTGGTGGTCACTTGGGAATACAAACGCCATCACTCCATATGTCCAAACAATTTAAAGGCAGTGGATATTCACATAATTTTTAATTTGACTATTGGATTTGCCAATTTATTAAGAATATACTCACACTAAAATGAACTTTGCTCTTAAGTTTTAAAAATATTTTTCAATGTTTTCCATTTTTAACAAATTAGTATGGAATGTGTAGCCATAGAGAAGGTTTAAAAATGGAGTGAGTGATTTGGAATCTGTTCTCAGAAGAAAAAGGGAAAGACAACTTCTGTTGCTATATGTCTGAATATGTTAACTGCACTGGGTTTTAAATATGATATTTCCATGATGCAAATACTCTTTCTTAATAATAACAATAAATAAAAATTTCTGTAAAGTCAATATTCAAAGTGATTTTTTATTTTATGAAGATAAGTATTGGTTTTGTTTTGTTTGTTTAGGTGTTCTTTTTTTTTTAATTTAGCTTTCCGTAGGGATTTCTTTATCTGTGACAAATATATGCCTCAGAAACTACATATTAGAAGAGTAAGGAAATTTGTAGCAAGATACTGCAGTTTAGGGATTTTTTTTTTCTTCGTTTAGAAGAGCAAAGTCAAGGACAACTCCATGTGTTCTGCAAAGTTCAGCAGTAATATTATTATTCACACAAGTTGTCTCAGCTGTGAAGTCAGTACATTTGTTCTGGATGTCTCTTTATTATTAATGGCCCTTTCACCTGACTTTCTACATTTGTTTGAGCCAACATAGCTCCTGCCTGCTGGCCAGTTCACTTAGATTGTTTTCATCCCCTGGTTGCCTTAAAGGTGAAGCTTTGTTCCAAATGTCTGCTGAAAGGTTAGTCCTAACTACTGCAAGGATATAGGATTGGAACAGAAAATACTTAGGAAGCAGCAAATGAAATAGTGAAGCCTCTCCTCCTATTTTCAAGGCATCACTCATTTTATCCAAAATGCTCTCCTCAGCATGACATCATAGGGTAAAATTCACCATGGACCCAGAATAAATACAGCACAAAGATCCACTCAAGTTTGACACCACACTGTATCTGCCTTAAGCAGATGTTTAAATAGGAATTAAGTGGTGTGTTGCCTTTTTGATGGCTTTTTGCAAACAAGCAATTTCCATCCAAAGAGAATAAGCATAAAATTGAATCAATTTATTAAAAGTTCTGACTGGAAAAAAAATTTAAAAAGAAGATTACTTAAGAAAATATGACTTCCATCTTGGAAAAAAATACATTTAGGAAAATTATCTTTCTTGTTGTTGTTGTTTTTAGTGGGAGTATTAAATTGGGGAACACCTTTCCTAAACCACAACAAGAGGTCTGGTTTTCTGTGGGCCACTTCCAAGGGTTTCATAATCTGAGACTTATTTGTAGTTTTATTTTCATTGGAATCTTAACATACTTAACAATATTGCTGATGGAGAACTACTCATACCATCAAAGATGTTTATATAAAGCAGAAGTAACACTGCCAAAGAATTAATTAGCACGAGCAGCGGAGGTCACTGGAATGTGACGTGCAGGGCTCTTATTGCAGAATCAAGAGCTGAGCAAAATGAGATATTGGTTTAGCTTCAGTAGATTATATTAAAAAGAACTCTATCAAAAGGCTACAATTTCATCTGCTTGTCTTTCCTCATTTATAGAGTACCTTTAGGAAGTTATTCCAGTCTTTCAAGAGGATTTGTAGGGTGACTCAGTACCCAAAACCTCACATATCACAATCTCAGTAAAATAATAAGTTACAGAAAGACACTTAAGCTTGATACAATGTAACATTCATACAATTTTAGTGTATAGGGGTATATGTGTGCATGCTAAAGTAATGTGAAATACAGAGCCACAAGGTGATAATATGCCACATTAGGACAATTCATTTTGAACATCTTAAAATAGAAATG
This sequence comes from Lycocorax pyrrhopterus obiensis, assembly GCA_014706295.1. Lineage (NCBI taxonomy): Eukaryota > Metazoa > Chordata > Aves > Passeriformes > Paradisaeidae > Lycocorax > Lycocorax pyrrhopterus. The sequence goes on along the minus strand of JACSVZ010000004.1, from coordinate 103,154,605 downwards.
TCTAAGGAATGAGAGATGGAGGTCAGAAAAAATTCATGAATTCTTCCACCTTATTTTCATAAATCAATGCCTTAGGCCCCACTGAGGCAGCTAAAAATACATTTCTCTTTCAGATGAAGGAGATTAGGAGGTGGGAGGGAGGGCATGTTGCCTTGCAAATGTAGAGGATGTCAGAATTGTCATGAAATTTATGAACATTTTGTGTAGGCGTTACTGCATGAGGGATGCACTTTCCCTTTTAGTGACATAGATAATAATAGCCTTTTGTAATCCACTATATAGAATTTGAAATTTCACCTTTTCAACCTATTATGTTTGTGGCACGGCCCCTAAATAGCTAATGGGAGAGAAAGGGTGAGGTTGAACAGACTGAACGAGTTCTCTTCACTGCTGTGCAAATTTTGTGGATTTCAGGCAAGAAACTGATGATGAACTGGTACACGGCAAATGCATCATAATGTGTTTCTAGGAACTATTGACTTTCCTGGGTATTCTGTTTAGAGAATAACAAAGGTGAGTGCATTTCACTCTGGATGTCAAAGTACAAATCGGAATGACTGCATTTACTTAGGAACTATGTTTCCCAGTGAAGGATGCAAGTCCCAGAGACTGCAGCAAAGATAGAAAATGTAAGCTGAAGTCAGGTAAATCCAGTTCAAACTTGTTCAACGCTTGGCTATTAATCAGTTGCTGAAGTTAACTAAAATGTGAATATAGACTGTACAGGAGAGGTGAGAGCCCCTCCTCACATATTCATCATGGAGAAGCAAAGCCTGAACTCTAATGACTGGACCTTCATGGCACAAAAATTAAGAAGACAAATAATGCTATGGGTGCCTGTTAATTGGAACAGCTCAGTGGGTAGCCAGTTAAATGGTTGTCTTGATGAGGAGAGAAAAACCTACAAAAATAGCTTTGGAAATAACCAAATTGATATAAAACTGCACACAAACTAAAGATTGTAAAGATAAACATTTTATATGCTCCTTCTTTATGGAATCTGCCTCCTCTAACATATCCTTTGCAAGACAGAGGGGTCAGTATCTGTTGCATACTGAAGACACTTTACCTCTGATACAGAATATACTGTGAATACAGGGGAGAAAAGGCAAAGATGGTTGCACTCATTAGGCAGATCTTCATTTTTCTTCAACAGATGCAAACTTTGGAGCTTCTAAGAGCAAAGGTTCCCTTTTCTCACTTGCTTGTTGCATATAACTTTTCAATTGCTGCCTGACCACTCCTGCATCAAAACATCAATTTCTGTGATGCGATAGAAATGTTTTTTGTGCACAGATTAAGCAAATACTTCCACACCCACCAAACTTGACCCACCCATATTCTAGTGAATAACACTACCAACCATTGCAATGACATATTCCTACTTTCATGTAACTGCTGAATATCATGTTTATGACTTCCACATAGCAGCTTGAGGAGGGCAGTATCAGTTAAGGACCGAATATTCTCCCCACCTTCTAACAGACATCATAGTTTCCCACTGAGATGACCACTAGAGGAACTGCTTTTCTCAAACCCACTCCACATTCTGTGACTAAATGAATTTTGTAAAATTGCCTGGTGCTTTACTCTGGTTCTTTTCTAATGCTGCCGTGGTGGGAAGCATTCTCCTGTGATGGAGCTGCAACTCATCTACGTGTCCCAAGAAAGGATTGTCATTTTTTTTTTCTTACAGTGTTTTATCATTTTTTTCTACAATTTCCCTCCTGCTTTTTCACTCATCTGTGATGAATCTCCTGTCACCACAAGGTTTTCTGTATAGTTGTGTGCTTTGCCCTGGGCATTTTCGGACAGAGCTTCTACAGCTCACCCTGCAGTCATCCACATGAACACAGGAGAAGACAAGTCTCTGGTGGACTGGATTTTTCTGTTTGTATTGGGCTTACATGGCAAGGTTTTGGTAGGGGCATGTTGGGAGGGAGAGTGGTGCAGAGGTGGCTTCTGTGAGAAGAAAATAGAAAATTCCCCTGTGTAAGAGTTCCTATTCCTGCCAGCTCCAGGATGGACCACAGTGAGGCAGGCTGTCCCCTGCATCTGAACCTTGAGCTACTCCTTGGAGGAAACATAGGGAGATTTTGGCATCTCGTTGTGGCGTGCAGAATGGAATGACCAAGTAACTCTAAATGCATTCAAGTGCTTCGGGCTGAGCAAGAAGAATGCTGCCCAATCTTTCTAATTTTCCTGTAAGACTCCCAGTCCATAGCCCAGGACTGCCTGTTGACAGAGTATAAATATATCTTTGGAGAAACTAAACATTATGAATTTTTTGTCTTGTTTCACAGATTTTTGAGTAGATCCAGCTCACTGAACCTGAGACATCTAAATTGTAAATATCAGAGGCAGTACTTTCTGCACCTTTTATAGTCAATGAAAAGAAGTAGATTAATTGCTCCAAAAAGAGAGTGGCTTTTTGGGATGAGGTAAAGTGTGTTGTAAATTATGTATATCTTGCCAGAAAAACAGGGATGGGCTTTAATCCATCTAATTTTGGATGGCTACAGTGTAGTGGCTGCGTGTACACCCACTACATCTCATCAGTACAAAAAACAGGTGGCTATGACTCATCAGAGCTAAGAGTGGGATAAATTATGGAAATGCAGGTGTCTTTTTTGATGCCATGGGTTACCTTGGCTTGTACCTACTGCTTTGAAAAATCTCTTTCGAACACAGTGTCTTATTTACCTATTTCAGGTTCCTTAGGTCATCTCAAATTGTTCCAGATGTCAATGCTTACACAATTTAGTCCTGCCTTAGTACCTTCATTATAGTGAATTTAGTTGTTCTTCAGGTTTCACTGACAGAGAGTTCTGTTCAACTGCTTGATCAGAAGCCCCTGGAAATGTTTGAGAAGACCCAGGGTATTACAGACATGCATGAGGCTAGCAGATGTGACACAGGATAAATGAAATATCCTTACTCCTTAGGAGAGGTAAACTGAGATCAGTGGAGATAGTTCTGGGTATTTGAAATGGCACTAGAACTCCTGTATTCTGGTAGCTGAATTAAATCTTAGATTTCAATTGACAATACAGGGGCTGGTATAGTAATTATTTGAGGCCTAAATGTAGAATTTGTCATTGTAGAAAGATGGCCAATTACTGGGGGTAAATGTAAAATTGAACCTTTACTATGCAGTCTTGGGACAAATCCCATCTTTCACTGTTAGCCCAGTGATCTTTCTTCCTAGTGATATCCTAGGAAATTACCTACATAGCCTTATGTCTCTTAACAGATAAAAATTGAAAGAGTATACCCCCATTTACATGAAGATTTTACTTCATATCATGGCAGAAATGTAAAAATAAGTGTTTCTTTTTTTTAAGCAAGCATTTTTTTTTTTGCCACCATTCAATAGTGAATAGTATACATCCTTCCTAGCTTCATGGTAACATGAAACATTTTTGCTTGTCTCAGCATGGCCAAAGGAAATTCATCACATGAGAAGACTTAATTTTGTTTTTTGTCATAGGACAACTGTGATGCTACGTGAACCCCAAGGCATTTCACCGGGAAGCACAAACTTTTTCCAAAATATGCTATATTCTGGTATGTATGATCTATCTGCTTATGCATCCTGCGTATCAGGTAACACAGCCTTGGAATAGGTGCAGGAGTGTGAGCAGTTCTTGAGCAGTGTCTTTGTCAGCTGTGTAGGTAGGTACAGCTGACACAGACTGCCTTGCCTGAATTTGGGCATCCTGTGCAGCTGGATAGTGCAGCTGCTCTGCTCTGTGAGATGCCACAGAGTCATAATCCCCCAGATTAGCTGCAGCAATGAAGCACTAGAGCTCACCATGGCTTTTTTCCTGATCATGCACCGAGATGGTGAGGACACGTGCAACTGAAGCAGAGATAGTGTGAAAATTTGGGAACCCACACTACAGACCTGTAGAATCCACTGATCATTGTGGGTGCTCGTTTTACCTTGGAAAACACTGCCTGCTGCTCCTACTGCTCCTGATAACCCTGCTTTCCTCAGAGACTTGTAAAGTTGAGGTCACATGCACAAAGGACAGTCGTAGAATAATAGAATGCCTCAAGTTTAAAAGGACCTTAAAGATCATCTAATGCCACCCACCCTGCCATGGGCAGGGACACCTTTCACTAGACCAGGTTGCTGAAAGCCCCATCCAACCTGGCCTCGAACACTTCCAAGGATGAGACAGTCACAGCTTCTCTGGGCTACCTGTGCCAGGGCCTCACCACACTCACAGTAAAGAATTTTTTTCTTGTATCTAGTCTAAACCTACTCCCTTTCAGTTTGAATCCATTCCTCCCTGTCCTGTCACTACAGGCCCTTGTAAATATTCCCTTTCCATCTTTCTCGTTGGCTCCCTTCAGGTACTGGAAGGCCACAATTAGGTCGCCTCAAAGCCTTCTCTTTTCCAGGCTGAACGATCCTGATTCTCTCAGCCTTTCCTCACGGGAGAGGTGCTCCATCTCTCCAAACAACTCATTGGCCTCCTCTGGATTCGCTCCAACAGGTCCATGTCCTTCCTGTGGGGACCCCAGAGCTGGATGCAGCACTGCAGTGTGGAGCTCTAGGGTGACACTAGCTCAGGTCTGAAGAAATTTTTCTTGTGCTGTCATGGTACTGTAATGGGTTTAAATCACTCCTGATTCTCAAAACTAACTCAGCCTGGTGTCTCTCTACTGTGCTGCACAGCTGGAAAGGTTCCAGATGGTGAATATGCAAGGATTTGAGCATTTGATAAAAAAAACAATGTACAAATGTAGTGTGTGAAACTATTCAGTTTTACAATGCCTAGAAGGCAGAATAAAGCCAAAATAAATAATTTTTAGATGGGAGTCTTTTTTAAAGATTTAATTTGTCAAATTGCTGTATAGGTGTATCTTTACAATGTAGTGTCTGAAAATTCATGTATCCTGATTGGTTGAGGTTTTTATTAATTAGACAAAGTGCTGTGAATCATTTTATACGCACCAAGATTTTCATCATCAGAGACTCACTTTACAAATTTAATGCCTCATTCTCAAATAGATGTGTCCTTTCTGATTTGCTGCTGCTGTCAGCATTCCTCATCTCTGTGTCATTACCAGTCCTGGGAACTTGTTTATCTTCTGACCCTGCTTCTCATCCCAAATCCAAAGATTTTATCTGCCTCAGGCAGAAATAAACACATCTTAACAGCTGTGAATCCCCATGGGAAGTTCAGATCATAGGAAGATAAATCCTATAAAATTTAATTTAGGTGATTATTGGTAGATGGTGAAGAGGAGTAAATGCACTCTTGTTTTTGACAAAGAGAATTTAAAAGCAGTTTATGTCTGCAATTATGCCTGGTGAAAATTTTTGCTTAGCTATGTCGCTCTTTCCTCCTTGATGCTCAGCACCTCCCCTTTATCAAAGGCTGTTTATTCCCCATCTTCCCCTGTTAAGCTGTTTAAGTTCCCTTTGCTATCTTTCAATCAAAATAGCTGAAATTAGCAAAAACTCCTACTTATGCAGTTGTGCTAACTTGTCTCATTTTTATGGAGAATTTTTGGAGAGTTCTCTCGTGGGCAGCAAATGCCTCAGCTCTAATGAAAAGCCATAGGGAGCAGCAACCTCGGCATCCCGGTTTTCAGGTTTTGCACCTGAAGGTGAAGAACTCAGGAGTACAAGCCCTGAGAAACCTGGAAGTATGATACTGGGAAGGACATATATAAACACAGAACAGACAGTTTCACTTCAAGCATACATGTTCAGGGCGCAGGAGCTAATCAGACCAGAGTACAGACATGGAGGGGACTGCTGTGAGTGTCTGGGTACATTCTACAACACTTCCCAGTAATAACAGACGTCTCATCGCTCTGTAAAGTTCCGAGCAGCCCGAGAGCTCTGCAGTGCATTTATATTACTTTTCGTTTTTTTTTTCTTTTGGGATTCTTGAAGACATTCCATAGGACTGCATGCAAAAGTGTTAGCTCAGCAGTAAAAGGGCAAACAGGCTTACCTAGGTACCTATAGTGTGGTTAGCTTGAAACTGGTACTAGGCAAAAAAATAGAAGTGTTGACAAAAGAAGCAATCAGCTGATGATTAAAGAATAGAAATATTCTCAGTGAAAATCAGTATGGTTTCCTGTAAGAAAAAAAGTAGTGTGCAACAAAGCTACAATCACTCTGAAAAAGACTGTCAGTGTATGGCATTGTCTATGGCTAGCTGAAATAGAAACACAACCTAAAACTGGCAATGAATTTGGTAGTAACAGAGTGCTGGGAGCCAGAACTACCCATCTATTTCAGGTGATCATAGTGTCGTGGTAAAATGTGGGACTACTGAATATTATTTTGCTGAGATTTCCTGCAGGAGAAAATGCTTACTTTGGTATGAATGATACTAGTTCCTGAACTGTTATTTTTTTCAGCACAAGAAGTTGCAGCTACCTTTGGTTTAAAGTCAGGGTTAAAGTCAGGTGCTCAAGGAAGTTCATACACAGTAACAAATAGAGTTATCAGGCTCCTAATGATCTATTCTCCCATTGATACTCCTGGGACGTTGCATAAAGCTCTCATTAATGCAAATGGAAAAGTGGAAAGTACATGCCGAAATCAACAACTCCCCCTATTGTTATAAGGGGTGAATGGTCCCCTTAGGCAAAAAGCAACATTGCTGACTTTAATTTTTCCTTGACTACCTCCTCCTCTTTATGAAACAAATCATGTTAAAAAGTGTGGTTTTTTGAATTTGTTTGTTTTGTAAGTGGATGTCACAGGAGAAAGTCAGTGAGGAGGATTTATCAAAAACAACATTCTTGTTACGACCCAGTTCTGACCCAGTGTAGCCAAATCATCAATCACAGTGACAATGGGCCATATTTATCCCTGGTGCAGCTGCGCTGTAATTGACAGAATTACATTTAGAAGAGATTTGCCCTATAACTGTTTAGTTAGAAGTCTGGGGTGATGATTAGTCGAAGGTTTGACTTTCTCTGCAGCTTGGATTAATGCATACATTATGCAAAGGTATACATGTATTCAGTTTGCTGCAGAGGTTGTAGTCCAGAATTCATGGATGTTTGCACCTTGTCGCTCCAAGTACCTTTATAATGGAATGTAAAGGTAACAGGGCCACAATCTAGTTATGCAGTTGAAAGGTTGACAGAATAATTTGATTGTTTTCTGCTTTTTTGCCATAATCTGCAGGTATACTTTGTGGCTTGTAATAAATGCTAGCCATGGGACAGCTAAAATGGGTAGCACTAATGATGTCCTACAGCAAAGAAATATTGTTTCAAGATTTTTGTATTACTGCATACCTCAAAAATCACACACAGAGAAAGTGAGTACTTATTTAAATAGTTACAGTGAAAGAACAAAAATATTTGTCAGTGTCAAAGTTGTCTGCTCACTTTTTGCATCCCTTTTAATTTAGATGCCATTTAGTCAATTGGAGTGAGCAAAACTATACATTTCATTCTTTGAAAGGAAATATTTCAAACTCTTTGATACCATTAACAAACTGGATCTGTCAAAGGTAATGGTGATACTCCATGTTAAATAAGCAGTGTGTTTCATTTTTTTATTTCCTAAACAAGTAATTGTCTTTACATAGTAGTCACATTCAGCTGCTTACTGCATGAAATTGTTGTTAATTTGAATAAAGGGAAGGACTAACATTGACTTCACTGGAGCTATGATTTCATCTTTATTACATTAATTAAATATAATGTGCCTCAGTAACAAAGCTCAAAATATTGATCAGTTAATGAAAAAGAAAAGATTGATGCTTAATGCAGGTGTTGTCTGAAACACAGAAAGTAGGAATAGAAAAAGCCCTGGTTTATTGCCATGTCCTCTGATACACATTTCGCAGCTGTGCTGTATCTGTATATAAATGTGGTTAGTATCACTTTCTAGAATTGAAAGTAGTTATGATTTTGGCATTTAGTACATGGGCCGTATATGTGAGGAAATTATTTCCTAGTAGTAATGCTACAGTCCAGTAAATAACTGTTGTCTTACTCACTAATAGGTAGTTGAGTATCTCATATGCCTCTATAGCTCTACCACAAATTGATCCAAATTAATTGGATCTACAATTTATCCAAACACAGTGCTTAGGCACAAAAAAGAAATTTCCTGGATCTTTTTTGAAGGAGATATGTAGAACAAGACTGGGCTGATGAATATTTTTTTGCAATTTTACTGGAAATCTTTTTGAGATATACATTTAGTGTGATATGCAGTAATATGATGGGTTTGTACTGGAATTCCATGTGGGGTTGTGTAATCAGTCAATGCATCCTAGGGATTTACAGAGAAATCTGCTAATGGAATACAGTTAACATAAAACTATGCCATCAGTAAGTGTCACTTGTACTATTGGGAGACATTAGCTATCACAGCAGTGGCTGGGAAAAGACAGAGTACAGTACATGCAGTTCATAAACTGTTGTGAATTACATGGCAGCTCTTTCTGACTTTCTTTTGTCTACACAATCCTAAGATTTTTAATAGCACTCTTCACTGTTACTCTAGCACAAAAGACAGATCAATTAGGAGAAGAAATCAATGTAAACTCTCTTTTCAGTAAAATAAAATAAGTGTTGAAGGTCTTGAAAACTTCTAACTGCATGTACAGCTTAGGCTCTGTGTCAGTGTTTCCCATTCAGTGGGTTACAATCCCAAAGTCATCCAAAAGTGTCACCAGAGGGCTAAAAGAGAGTGAAAATTTTATGACAACTTAAAGCTAAGGATATCTCAGTCTCCTGTTCTTCACAAATCCTTATCTTTTAAGGCTCAGCAACTTCTGTAAATCTCTTGAAACACATATTGTGGCACACATTTTTTTCACTGTTAGATTTGTAGCATATAAAAGGGGTTCATAATTTTTTCTAATGCCTATTAAATATCACCTGTGTAAATGCTTATAAATCATACTTCCATTAAAATGAACTGATGCTTGTGATACATGATACTAGCTAGAATTCAATAGCTAATGCACATTACAATTCTTGTGAGGTCTATGTGACACATCAGCTGATAGGATTTACTGCAACTGGCATTGACCAGATAGTTTATAGCAAAAGTACAGCAGGGCTTCAGAAAATTAATTATTATGTGCTAGCCATAGTAGTTGAAATTAACCTTTTTATCTAATGAGATAGATATCAAAGACTGTATCAAAGACTAATTTTTGTAGGATGCCGAAGTTGACAAAACTCATCAAAACCTTGCTATATTTTCTTTCGGAGATACTTAAACTAAAAGCACTTGGATATTACAGCCATATTTAGAATTTACACCCATGTTTACCCCAGCATTTTACACAGATATAGTAGCTTTGTGTGTTACCAGCATTTGTATTTTCTTTGTTAGAAAGATTGAGCTAATATGAGCTTTACTGAGCTGAAGCAATGCTATCTAAGAAAATGAGCCATTAGATTTCACCCACAGTTGTTCCTTTGAGAAGCTCTTCCTCCTTCATTCTTCTCCAGCTGCCCCTTACCTGCTGTTTCACTGGTTGCTGCATCCACTCATTTACCCCATCAAAGGAGGTACCCAACTTTAGTGATTTTGATAGCAAATCTTTCTTCACCTGAGTTGTGGACTTTCAAGTGATCGTCTCTGTGATGGCCAATCAGAAAATCACTACTTTAAAGCTAATGGCAAAGAATAAAAACAAATTTGCCAGAAAGTAATGTAGTTTCTTCCATCATGCATATGCATACCTATGTATTTAGGGTGTGTCCCATCCCTGGAAGTGTTCAAGGCCAGGTTGGGTAGGGCTTTGAGCAACCTGGTCTAGTGGAAGGTGTATCTGCCCAGGGCAGGCAGACTGTAACTACATGATCTTTAAGGTCCCATCCAAACAAAATCATCCAACAGGACAAGAGGAAATGGCCTCAAGCTGAGCCAGAGGAGGTTCTGGTTGGGCATTAGGAAGAATTTCTTCATTGAAAGAGTGGTCAGGCACTGGAACAGTGTGTCCAGGGAAGTGCTGGAGTCACCATCCCTGGGAGTGTTCAAGAAATGACTGTGTGTGGCACTTAGTGCTAATTGGTCTAATTGGCATGGTGATTTTAGGTCAAAGGTAGGACTCAATGACCTTGGAGGCTTTTTCCAACTTCAATGAGTTTATGATTCTACTATTACAATTCTATTTCTTTTACGTGCGTACCTGCTTGTACGTTATGTGTACCTGTATGTAACTTATACTTCAATTAAGAAAAAAAAAGGTTAAAAGAAGAAAATATTAAAGACAAAATAAGAGAATGGATAACCACAGAGTATATGCCTCACCTAGGAAGTAATCTTGTTGCAGAAGAGACCACAGGCAGGCAAAGAAACTTGCAGTAAAAAGAAACTGTAATTTGATGGTCATTTGGGTCAAAATTTATTCAGAATAAAACCAGAACAGTTTTCTCTTTCCTCTCTCTGTCATTGTATTTTTCTCTGTTGGTAAAGAAGCTTGTAATGTAATCTAGTTTGGGGAACCGATCTAGCTGAAAATTGGTCACCAAAGGAGAAAATAAAGATCCTTTCTGTTTAGACTTGATTAGTCCTAGTACATGACTGAGAAATACATTTGTTGTCAGTTCTGTGGAAGTCATGGCGCCATGGAGAAGGAATTAGCAAGGTTATCTTCAGTGCTGCTCAAACTATGCCCGAGACTTGATATGGGAAGATGGGGAGCATCCATATGCATGTTTAAGAAACAGGTATGGATTTTCCATATTCTTTCTCCCAGATAAATAGGAAAACAAAGCAGTGACGCACTCTGCTGAAAAAATGAAGAGCAAAGTGAGAAAAGAGAAAGAAGGGCAAACTGCATCATTGTCCTGGGCATTGAGCAGACTTTATAACGCTTCTGATGGAATATATTTTCCCTGTTTACAGATAACCAGAGTCTGTGTTCTGCTGTTACCCATCTCTTTCTATTTCCATGAATGTACATGATGAGACAATAGAGGATCCTGGCAAAGTACTGGAGAAAGTCTAAAAACAGCTAATAAGAGGAGCATAGCCTCTAGATTCCTCACGGGGAGAGGGAAATAGCCAGAATTTTTGCTGTCCTGTGGGATGCAATTATGTTGTCCAGAACCATAGTGTGACCTGTCTTGCCTGTCCTGTTTATTGAATGCAAACTTGATGTCTGGTTTCATGGCAAGTTCCCCGCCTAAGATGGATATCCTAAGGCCAAATTCAATAGGCAGTCAACCTCTATACCTGCCAAGAGCCAGTATTTTCAAAAGAATGCATGTCAGTGGATTATGATGTCTGTTTCAGTTAAAATCAACATTTCTTTTCTAGTTCACTTAAAATCAAATACACTGCAGTCCAAGAGGTATATTCATTAATTCCCACGCAATTTATAGCACCATGGTTCTAGTATGTGATTTTGACACTCACAAGAATTTGGGTTAAATTTTGAGATGCTTCTGTGGTATTGGATATTTAGCTTCTTTTAATACCAAAAGAAGAAACTTCAGGATTGATACCTGGCTATGTCTTCTCAGGGAATAGAAGCAGCAACACTAAGCTGCCAACTGAAATATCTGAAATAGAATCACTATTGCAAGTATCAGAGCTATAGCTCTTTCAAGGAGGCACTCAGAAAAATTTGGAGAAGAAGCTTTCAAATCTTTATGTGACGTTCTCCTGTGATGATTTAAAGGATGCGATTCCAGCAAAGGAAAACCACAATAATTTCCCTGTTTTTTGGAACCTCTTTGGGATCAAGTTGCAGGAAAATACACCATTGAAGTGCAGAGAAATTTAGTTTTGAATTTTGAGGGGTTTCAGACCTGACAAGTACAGCGTATATACAAAGGCTATGGGTTTATCACACTGCCAGTCTTTGTCAGACTAACAAAGTCTCCTGGATGCTATGTCCCAGATTCATACCATTCTCTCTGCTTTTGTAGAGACCTCTAGGCTACCTGCATATATTTCTTTACTGGAGAGATATAAGTTTCCCTAGAGAACAATTCAGAGCACCTCATATCAGCATTGCCCTCTTACCAGAATTTAATATTTCAGTATGCTACAATAAAGTAATAACATCAGGTAAACTAGCTCAGACTGCTAAAGTAGTAATTTAGGCATTTTGTTTAGCTACCTAAGATCAGGTGAAACAATCCAGGCTGATGGCATTGCAGAAATGGTCATCATAATACGAAAAACTGTAATAACAATGAAGCAAAATTATTGAATATTATGGAAAACTGGCATATTTTATTATTCATATAAAAAAATATGGGTCATTTTCTATCAAGTCACTGAGAAACTTAGTGAAGCGATGAAAGACAAAATAACACCATCCAGGATCAATCTGCTTTGTTATTGTGTTGGTCCTTCTGGACAGACCCTAATGATAAATTGAGTGAATAAGCACAGACTGCTATATGTGAGTAGGCAGTTGGAAGATGAGAGAACCTGTATCTATTCTAAAGGAGACAAGTATCAAGAAAATCTTGGGTTTTATAGGAAAAGCTGAAAATCCTTACCAATTTAAATCCACAACATATTATAGCAGTATTGAAAAAGAATGCTACATATTAATTAAAAAATATATATTATGCCCTGGTACATTGAAAGGAGTGTGTGCTGTTGCTAGAATATGATCACTTTGGGATCCCAGAGTGGGATAGCTGACAAAATTGGAGCATTGCCTTGGATGTATACAGTCCGGAAGGGTGAAGAGGAGTAAATGCCCTTTATGTGAGAGAGCAGTGGGAATGCGTGGACCTCTACCTTGGGATAAATGATGACAGCAGAAAATTTAAGCATTAGGGTTAGACAGCAAACCAACATTGATGACATCATGGTGAATGTCTGTTCCCAATCACACAGCCAGGAAGAAAAAATAAAGATAAATTCTCCAGAAAATGGAGAAGCAGCAGACTCGCATTAACAGCACCTTGTCCTCCAGACTTTAGCCTCTTTAATAGCTACTGCAGGGACAGCAGAGCAGGGCACATGGATCCAGGAGTGTTCTGAAGACCACTGATGATTACTTTTTATGAAAGGAACCAATGAGCTGATGGCAGCAGATGCTCTGTTGGACCTGACACTCGCAAGAAAGGATAGGCAGGAATGTGAAGGTGTGGGCAACCTTGGCTGCATGAGATGGTGGAGCTCAGGGTCCTGAGCAGAGGGAGCAATGCAAAATACAGGATCATGACCTTTGGCTTTAGGAGAGCAAATGAAGGCTTGTTCACGCACCTTCCTGAAAGGAATATAGGCAGCAAAATGGAGACCAGGGAAAATATGGTCCTGTGCTGAACGGCACGGGAAACCCAGTAACGTGACATAGAGAAGGCCAAGGTAGTCAATGACTTCTTCACTTCAGTCCTTGCTGTTAAGATTTTCTTTTGGGAATCTGAGGTCCCTGAAGATCCTGAAAGCAATTGTAACATTGGAGCATCTTTCATATAAACAGACTGAGAGAGCAGGAGACTCAGGACGATCAATGTGTATAAATACCTGATAGTGTGAGGTAAAAAAGATGGCTCATTTCAGTGATTTCTATGAACAGGATAGGATGCAATGGGCACAAGTCCACATAAAGGAAACTGTACTTAAAGTAAGGAAAAAAATCTATTTTAAGGAGGGTCAGACACTAGAAGAACCTGCCCAGAGACATTGCGGAGTGTCCATCCTTGGAGATATTCAAAATCAATCTGCAGGATGCCTTGAGCTGTGGCTGACCCGGCTTTGAACTGGAGGTTTGAACTAGATGATCTGCAGAGGCATTTTCCAGACTCAATTGTTCTCTAATTCTTTGCAATTCTGTGATATATGTTGCATTATGTTAAATTGGAAGCAGTGGTAGCAGAAGTTAATTAAGCTGTAGTACATCCACAAACTCATGAAATCACGGAGTTATAGCCATTAATATTTCCTCCTTTATTTATAAGTGATTGAAGTCTGTATCACGCCATTGCCCGTCTCATTCTATTTATATGTCTGCACTGAATGATAGGAGTAGAAGGCTTGAGGCAAGATTTTTAGAGAAAAGAGAAAAGCTAAGTCAATTGAAAGCAATTTCTGAAGGGAATAACATCAAAAACGAGGAGGAGAAATATTTGAAAAAGAGGAAAAGGATTGAAGGATATTATGTTTATATGGCATTCTGGCACTTCTAAATGTCCTAAAAAAGAATTACACCAACAGTAAGTTAGTGGATAAAGCAAAAATTTTGAGAAGAGGCACAAAGGAAAACCAATAGAACATCAAGAGCATTTGAACTGCTAGAAGGCATTTTCCTTGTGGAAAATGTCTGAAAATCCTTAAGAGAGCTCGTGAAGATTCATTTAAATAGCTGAGCAGCTCATTTAAGCAGTCAGCCAAAAGCCTCAGTTTAGCTTTACAAAATCAGGCTGTTGCTATGAACTGGTGGCACAAAAGACAAAAGCAAAAATGTGTCCTGACACTGCACTTTGTCAGAAGTTGCTCGCAACTGGCTTAAACTATGCACTGAAGTAAGCTCCACAAAAAACCTCGTGTGCACTCTGTGCTAGAGAATAAAGAACAGATCAAGCCTAGACACAGTACTTAAAAATAATAAAATGAAGATTCTTTGAGAATATATTTTGCTCTCAAACACCAAAGCAAGCCAGAAAACTAGAACTTTTGTTGATTCTGCAAACCGCAGAAGCCAAGTGTACCAGGCACTGATTGCTCACAGAACATCTGGCAGCAACAGAGGAAGGAAAAATATTTCCATTATTGATATCATATGCAACGTATTGTAATAACATAAAAGCATTTTGCATTCTGTTCAAGACTTGGCAGGCATATCAGAACAACTGGAGATTTCCATTAAGAAGTCAAACCCTCTACTTGCTATTTTGAAGATAATTTCCATGTTTTCAATGATACTTTGAAATCCTAGAATCTGATTACCCCCCGTTTTTCGACCTATGCACTGGTTTAAAAACACAAGAATAGTAGAAGCAATGAGGATGTTGGTGAATAAAAAACCAAACAGGTTCCTATTCTAGCAGCTGTGAGTGGAGGAAGGCACGTGAGAGAAAAGCTTGAGTCTAAGACCTACACCTCATGTAGGGTTGATCTGAGAGGTACACAGGCAAGAGTGGTTCTAGGAAAAAAGACCTTGGGAATAAATGAGCACTTTCAGTTTTCCTTCAACATCTTCAAAGAGGAAGTTGAAGACAGTTTAAAGGGGTGGAAAATGAAAGGTTTCAATGCAAAGTCATGACAGTGAATCATAAAATCAAAGTTTCTGAAAATTTGTGTTTTAAGGGAAGAGTCACTGGAACTAAAAAGTGCACGACCAGCAAAACTGACATACCAGATAGTTCACAGAACCTTTCCTTAGGGGAAATTTACACCAGAATACAAGATCAAAATGAACCTTTGTTTTTTGGTTTTTTGACAAAATGAGATTACATTTTTCAAAATGAGATTACATGTGTCATGACCTCCATAGTTGTTGATTATTACATGACACACATAATAGTAAAAATCACAGCCTGAGAATTGAAACTAGGCATTGGTCTCAGTAGCCTAAATATCCTTTATGCCCCCTGTTTACTGTTTCTAAACAAATACTACTGGATTGTAGATATCAATGTGTAGTCTTGTAATTGTCTTTGCCATTATACATAATAATGAAATAGAGCACAGCACAGTATTTATATGTATAAAGTAAAATATGTAATATATAAATAATATTATATAACAGATAATTACACTATGGAAAGTTCTTATATTATTGTAATTTACTTTTTGAATTATAACTTGTTTTTCTTTCACATTACATTGAACTTTTCCCACACATTTGGAGATAAGAGGTGAGTGAGGGTCTTTCAAGAAGAGAAAGTAGCGTCTGCCTCTTGTAATTCCACCAAGAATTAATAGTATTTAAGAGAAAAATATCTGGTACGGGATTTGGAAGCTTCAGTTTTCTTTCTTCCTAAACCAGGCCATGACAGACAATAAAACATACTTTATCAGGATTCTTGATTCAAGTAATGAACCCCTGAAAAAAAATTCTTATGCTTGGTTAGCATTAGATGTGGACAATACTCAAGAAGAATGAGAAATATTTGATTGATAAAAATCCTCAAGCAAACAGTAATTTTCTGTATCAAATGATTAAAACTTCAGTATAAAGTGTAACCTAGATGCTGCTTTGTATCTGTTCTTATAGACAAAGTGAAAAATTTGCAAGTTTTCTGAATTAGAAGTAAGAAATACGTTTTCTTTTGTTCTAAAATAAGATTTTAAACCAGCAAAATATTATCCTGATGAGAAAAATGGAAGAGGAGGGGGCTGCAGGGATGGCTGCTGTAAGAAGACCATAATATAGACATGGACAGAACTGCTGTGAGTGTCTGGATACATCCAACAACACTTATCCTAATGACATCTTAGCTTTGTAAAGTTCAGAGCAGTTCTAAGGAACAGGTCTGAAGTGCAATGATGTTACTTTTTTTTTTTCCCCCCTAACCAGCATGGTAGTGTGTCATTTTGGGATTGATCCAAATTTGCTTTACTTCCTTTGGCAAAACTACATTGTGTTTATGTTGGGAATTTGTCTTACTTGAACTTTACTGGATATTATGAACTTTACTAGATACTATCAACCTATTTATTCTGTATTGCAACAGGTGACTGTACCGTTAGGACGGGCCAAATTGTTATTTTTGCGTTATTCTGGGGATTTAATAGAAAAGTATTCACTGGAGAACAATATGGAACGTCTTGGGACACAGAACTCAGCAAAGCCTAAGGAAGATCATCTGTCTCCTGAGGTTCTGCGGATATCTGGGGCCAAAGGAGAAAAAAAAAAAAAAAAAAAAAGGAAAATACTTGAAAGAAAATACTATAAAGGAAAGTGTCAAACTGCAGAACCAAGGGAAGAAAGAAATAGAGCTGATATACACCTGACCTGACTTCAGCTATCTACAAAGGAAACTTGTATATCTTAGCTGGTCTCCACAGGTTTACTTTAAAGTCGGTGGAGGCTTAGCAAAGGTCCACATGTAGGCACTTGGTTTAGGATTAAATTAATTCCCCCACTGATTATATTGCCTAGAGATATGCTAAATACAAAGGGAATCCCAGATAGCTAGCCTACATTTCTACTTTGTCAGAAACTATAGGTAATGGAATGAATTCTATTTTAACTTTACAGAAAGAGAAAGATCATCTGAAGAAATATTCTGGATCCCTTAGAGAATTCTAACCAGAGACAGGTTTACTGTGCTTAGGAGTCTGAAAAATCAGTATTTGCAGTTATGGTTCATAGTTTGTTAAAGCTGCATAGTTTGGGGATTGCTGAAGAAGCCAGTAAAGGTTTTCAGCAATGCCTAAAGCACCTGTAGAATCTTATGTCCTTGAAGAAATCTCTAAGTGCAAAGCACTGCATGGGCAAAGCTCTGAAAAAGGATCTGGGATCTGAGTAGTTGGTGCAGGCTGTGACAGGAAAACAAAGAAATTGTCTGTGAAATGGACCAGATGTGCCCAGTGAAAGTCTGTGCTGCAGCATATAAATTCAAAAGAAATGCAGCAGAACAGTTCTCATTGGGACACAGGTAGAGCAGCCCAGTGAGCTTCCAGGGAGAATTATTAGAAGGAGAAGCATTTTGTAGGCATGTTAAAATTGAGAGTTTCCATTAGAAACATAATGCTGACTACTCCTCTATACACTCAGGGCTACTCACAAGAGTTTCAACTGAGGGACCACATGTAGCTCATTCCAAGTAAGAAAATTCTCCATTCATCATACAAAGATTGAAACCCAGCTAGTCCTACACTAGCCATTTGCAGTATAAGAAGCCATCCATTTGTTTCCTGATGAAATTTTATGTTCCAAGGTGAAACAAACCTCCTGGCTGGTATAATTCACTGTATTGAATGCAATCCCTGAAAAAAACGGCTGACATGGATGCCTATTTTCTGTTTAACTGCCAAGGAGCAACAGGGTGACTAGAGGCAATCTGCATTCTTTAGTAGAGAGACAGTACAATTAAGACAATGCATTTGACTTTTCGGATAGGAAATGTATGTTAATTCAGCACATGAGAAGTCTTACCTTTTTCTAGCCCCTGTAGGTAGAAGTAAACAAAGTGCATTCTTCTAGCTACATATTTCTTACAGATTAGATTTGCCAGGCAGCACTGGTTCCTGTATAAAAAAGCTGGGTATTAAAAGGAAAGTGACTTGGTCTCACTACTTTTTTTCCTCCAGTAAACAATTAACAAAAAAGTTTCTGTTTGCCTCGAAGTGATCAGTGTTCAGAGGACTGCTAAGATGGCTCTTTAATAGGCAACTGGATGGCTGTAGGTCTTTTGAATGGGCTGTGCTCACTGAAAGATGACCAACCAACTTTATTATTCTTGCTAATTGAGTTGCTGCCTGCCTCCAAGAACATTTCAGGTGGTAAAGTCAGTTATTTCGTTTAGCAAACAGGAAATTAATATAAATCAACTGAGAAAGTGTCACCTTTCATACAATGGCAACAGAAACCTGACTGCAATAAAATGCGTGTTGAAAGACATTTTCAGTGTTTAGGAAAATAAATTTTCTACACTTGCAGATGGCAGTCTACTTCAAAACTTCAAGCCTTCCAATATTACAGATAATATTTCATGAAAATATTATATTGCTTGTTAAACAAAGTAATCTAATATTTTTAATTAAAAATAAGAGAATTAAAAATATAATGATTTCAGAGTTTTTATTAGACTCACTTTTAATTTTTTATCCTATTTTTCTGCACGTATTCTTCATCAATTTGTAAGTGATCTTATTTTGCTGATGTTAAGTGCACAGTGGAGGAGGATTCCAAAGCCACAGCTATGAACATGTGTGCTGGAAATACTATCATCTATATTTTACTATCACCAGAAAAGCAAAGAGCAATAAAATAGTGAGAATTATACCATTAGTCACTACCAAGAAGTGCATCTGAAGCACCAGAGGTTAAGAAATTCTTTATTCTCACAGAATTTTGAAAACAAAGAAATCATTAAAAAATGTAGCATGGAAACCTGATTGAAGAGGGTAGGATTTATTCATAAAAAGATTCCATATGAGGAAAGCAGGTACCACCGTGTGATTTAAATGGGTATTTCTGTTGGGTTTTCGGTTTTGTTTTCCTTAGCAGTAAGTAGTTGCAACAGTCATAATAATTTCCATTTTATAAAGCCTCAGGCGCTTCATACTCTTGTTGATAATCAAATCTCATTGGTTGACAATATAATTTCTAAATGTGTTGTTTCCTTTATTCATCACAGCAGGAGATAGAAGCAAATGCATGACTGGAGAGCCCAGTCTCCCAAAACCCCATCCCTACACCCAGCACCCTGCATGCCCTGAAAAAAAGCACAAGCATCACTTGACCTGAATAAAAAACATCACTTCTTAAAAAATCTGCCTTCCACCATCCTTCCTTCATTTTCAGGTTGTCTTGTGGATAGGCAGCTAAAAGGGCCAGCTAAAAGGATTCTCACCTTAGTTTCTGACAGGTTTCAGAACAAAAATGATTAACAGGCTTGATCTGCACAACAGATGCTCAGAGCCATCACAGAGCGGCACACCAAGGCACACATGAAAAACACTTTCATGAGAGATTATACGACAGCACCATGTTCCCATGGAGTTTTTTTCATCTGGACTGATCACTCTGCTTTGCAATGGAGGCTCCTGCCCTCATGCAACCAGAACTGCTCTGTGGAATGCCCCTGTCCTTCTACCTCACCCCATAAAAGTCCATCTCTCAGAAACCATTTCCTCAGTAGATGAAGGTGGTTTTTTCTTCACGTTTCCAACACTGAATCTCTGCAGAATGTAGGTAAACTGATATCTAAAAGTCCTAGGAATTTCCAGATTTCTTATGGACATCTACATGCCATGATAGAGAAAGGGAGAATTCCCTGAGCTACAGATTCGACTTCCCTTGATTCACAGAGTCAAACTCATACAACTTAATAAATGAAGACAAGTACTGAGCCATAAGTTAATTTCTGAAGATTAGAAATTAAATTACTCATAATTACAGGGCTCTATGAATCCACTTCTTTCTCTTTTCCCTTTCCACTATTTAAACATTTAAAATAAGCATTTTAATCTTAAAAGTATTTTAAACTGTCTTCATTCAGTTTAGGATTTGATTCTTTGCAGATAATTTGGCACATCTGTGAATAGTAGGAATGTTAAATTTCACAATTGCTGATATGGACTAATCAAAGCAAGGGTGAATGCACTAAGCAGTAATTTCCCATCCTAGCTGATAGAGATTGTTTGCTCTAACATCAGTCATAGAACTGATGTATTTGGAGACATTTTCTTCCAAAAAATATATTCTCAGTGTAAGTATAACATGAAGGACAAAGAAAGGGCATAGTTTTTCACCTCTACATCTAGGCTAAGTGATAAAGGGATTTCCTTCCCCTTAAAAATACTGTATTGTCAGGCTTACTAAGTTCCATCTTCAACTGTTGTATTATTGAAGTGATTGGAAATAAGTAGTCGCAAGAAAAATTTAAACTATTTGTTTTGCCTATTTGCTTTCTGTGTGACAGGATAAAAAAAAGAGAAAACTTTAGATTTAGGTGTTTGGGTTTTTTTTTTTTAATTCAAAATAAATCGAGCTATGAAGCTAAAAAAACCATGATTTTTTTTTAATTACCATAGTCATAATATTTTCCCATCTGTACTTGAGGCCCCATTTTTCATTTTCAATGAACATGATTTTCAATTTTCATTTCATGAATATGATGCATTGAATAACCTCCAGTTTTTATCCAACAGCTATTTTTCTCCATCCTTCTCCCTTTTTTTTTCTTTCTATATAGCCAAACTTCTGCAGAGAAAGTATTTCAGAAGAGTAGAGTTGCAGCATTTCATATTTCTATCGACTATGTTGGATTTTTTCTGATATTTAAGGCATTTTTAAAACCTTTGTAATTGATGAAGAGAAATGAACTGGTACAGAAAAGTGATGATTGGTATTAAAACATAGCTTGAAAAAACTCAGCTGGAAACTAAAAAATGTGAAAACAGAATGTGGATATAGTGTTTAAAAATTAATTTTTAATGTTAAATAAAACAGCAATAGCATTATTTTCCTACTTAAATAATTTGAGTGGTGGGCTCTTGGGTTTGTTGGGGTTTTTTTGTTTGTTTTTTGTTGTTGTGTTTTTTTTATAAAAAAATGTTAGGGCATCTTATTTGATCCAAAATGCCTAAAATTTTCAACCCAGCACAATTCTCACCCAGATTTAGAAAATGGTCAACGAATTACAGAGGATGTGCAAATTAAAGAAGCATAGCCCAGCTGATAGTACTCTTTCTCCTGGTGAATCAGAAGAGATGCCACATGACACAGAGTGGGTTTGAGTGCACCCTTAGCAAAGCGTGGTGTAGCTGATTTCCCTGAGGGAAAGGATATCATCCACAGGGACTGTGCCGGGCTTGAGGAATGTGCCCACTTGAACACTGTGAAGTTCAAGAATTCAAGAACAAGGTCTGTTGCAACGGGATCAGGGCAATCCCCTACGTCAGTAAAGACTGGGGGACTGAGAGCAGCCCTGAGGAAAAGGAGGACTTGGGGGCACTGCTGGATGAAAAATTCAATATGAATCTGGGGTCTTAAACAGGGTTGTGTTATACCAGATGTTGCTCTGTGTGTATACACTTAAGAATTCCCATTTACAGCCTTTCACATCTGTTTTTAGATAACTCATGTTCCTGTATGTCTCAAATAGCTACTAGGAAACCGACTAAAGTCTGAAATTTTGTTATAAAGCCAGTATCTGTGGTGCTGTGTGGAATTAGATTTTGGAGACTTTCCTACAGCAGAACTGGAAATTGATGTTCAACTTTCAATATTTGAGTTTAAATCATTCTTCCTTTTCAAACAAAGTATTTCCAAGACTTGATAATTCCTCCAGACAACATAAGCAGAGTATCATTTAGGCTCAGTAAGATTACTCACTAAGAGGGGAATAACACAGCACAGTCTCTCCTTCATGTACAAGAAATTGCAGATCACAATTGGTGTACACTGTTTGTTATAAAACATTTGTATCTACTTCTCTCTTTCTATTCTTAAGTGCCTTTGCCTCTTTCTTGTCTTTCACCTGCACTCTCAGTTCTTGCTGTAGACGTTTGATTTGCAGCAGCAAGCACTGGTCTTTGCTGTTAAGGAGTATTAAAAAGAGGCTAAGTGTGAAAAGTTTACTAGTTTGAAAATATGCCTGTGGTAAGCACTTGTAAGATGCATGTGATAGGAGTGAAAATGCAGTAAAGACATGCCCTGAGCCATGTGTCAAAAGGACAAGTTTATCTAGGCCTGCCAGGATTTTTTAAAAAGAAAAAATAGTCATGAAAAGATGCTTTTTCATCACATCTGCTTGATAAAAAAGCCTGTTGGGGAAGAAAAAAAAAATTAGGAGGGTTGAAAGTGAATGTTGCTGCCTACTTCCAAAGAAAAATAATGTAGCTTAAATAAAAGATAATTGTAGAATTTAAAACCATTATGTGTGATTCCAAAAAGCAAATGGATTAAATAAGGTTTGAATAAACCCTGTCACTGATGAGACACAGCCCACAGCCCACCATAAAAATGAGCAGAGTAGGTCTGGTGATGGTAACCGGGGTTAGACCAGTCCAGGGATCACCAGACAAATCTGTGCTCATGAGGGAGGGCCGTGGTCAAACCAGGAACCCATATCGGCTGGACAAGCTGGGGACCAGAGAGGCATCTGGGGAGGGGCACAGCTGACCTGAGCTGGCACTGTGAATATCTGAGCCTGAGAGGAAAGCCAGGCTGGCTGGCCTGTGGAAATGCCAACAAACCAGCATTTCTGTGAATTCTTTTATCTGGAATGGACAAAACAGAAATGGAGCTAAAAGCCTGCCGTGGTCAGAAGCCTGTTTCAAGAACAGTTACGTCACAATGATTTCAGTCTGTTCCTAATGACTCTTAGGTCTGGTGATCTTTGACTGCTGTATGTTCAAACAACACCCAAAATCTTACCGTATTTCAGTTCTTAAGTCTTTATGACATTTTGAGATTGTTGTAAACAAAAAGAAGAGCAGCTATGCATTATTAGCCTTTCTACGTTGTAACAGGAACTGACGGTTCTGCTGAAAAATCTGACGGCTGTTTCTGAACTGATAAGTAAAAGGGGCCAGCCATTATTGCCTTGCTAAGACAACAGTGCCGCTCTTGTCAAATGACAAATAATGTTACTATTTGTCTTATCAAGTAGCATGCCTTTGAGTTGTGTTCATATGAGTAAATTACTCTAACACAGCCAGGAGAGACTCCTCAAACAGACTGCACACAGGGAATTGTTCCTGGGTCACTTTGTCCTATGAGCTGTGGCAAAATTATGCAGGTTTGGTTGAAATAGTCTGAAACTATGCTCAGTCCAAAACTGAGCTAACGGTTACACTGTAAGTTGGAGTGTGTGACAGTGCTTGATCCTATACACGGGCCCTTGTTTTTTCTGATATAAACATGTAAGAAATGTGCACATTGCCTAATGATTAATTGAAAAATTATACTAAAGGTTTACACATTGTGGGATGTGCTTGGGTGACAGATATTGAGATTATTAACTCACATTAGGGCCACGAAAAACCTAGCACAATTGAAAATTTTCTCTAAATCATCGAATCCCTCCCAGGTGTACAAAACAAAGAGACACAATTACTAATTCAGGCCAGACCCACCATTTTTTAATGCTTATGTCCTCTTAAGGCTCCCTGGAAATGAATTTTTCCACCCCTATTTTTCAGAAAGGAGAATGAAGCTCAGATCATTAAAGAAGTAAAAAATGCCATATTATATTGTTTCAATCTAAATGAAATGAGAAATAATCACTTAAATACCCTGGGGGTCAGGATCTAGTTCTTTTACCTGCTGTCACATAAAGTCTCTCAGAAAACACTCTAGTTGGATTTTCTTCAGCTCTTAATGAACTGTCTTGATTAGAATAAAGGATCACCTTTCAGAAAGTATGGAATGTCAAGCAAAATGATTCTGGTATATTTATTGAGCATACTAACACCTAGATGCTCTTTATATTTTCATTGTTTATATTATTTTTGTGAGCACAGTGTTAGTAGTTTTTAAGGTACTAAGGGAACAGTTAAAGTTACAATAAATGGGCATTTCAAAAGCCAATTACATTTTGAATAATTGCTCCAATCCATCTCAGCAAGATTAATTTATTACATGCTCTGGAAAATGGCTGGCTGCTCAGTTACTGTTTTACACTTCTAAGTTTGAAAGTACTGGCCCAAGGATGTAGCTCTGAGCTTTCCAGGAGAAAAAATGGCCCTTATTCACAAGCCCAACTACTTAATATCACATATAAGCACATTTTAATAGGCGCCTGAATTTATGGGAAGTGCTTATCCAGAAGCTATGGAAGCCATTATTGATCTTCCTTCCATTTGCTGTTAAAAACACAATTTGTTTGAACTATCATAATCTTTCTGGTTTAGGATTTTTTGTTTCATTTTGGTTTTAATTATCTTCATATTTTTAGCGTAGCTTTGTTCTACCCATGAAGCCAGATGGGGCTCCTCAATTAAATTTTATTGATACTCTTCCACTTCTGCAAACCAGTCTATTTACCTTGGCAGAGTAAAATATGTTTTCTGCTTTAAAATTTATTTTACTACACATTTGTGCATGTGTGTATGTATATATACATGCAAAAAATATATATGTTGCCTGTATATACACACACATATAAATTGTATATACATACTATGGCACATTTATATGTAATGCAGATACATATACAACTATACAGTTTTCCAAGCATGTGCATGTACATATTTCTTTTCCTGTGTAAAAGGAGTGACAGTCACAAGCATTAGCATTCTTGCAATCATCCAGTATTACATTTATACATTTCTCCTTTGATATTTAGGTCATGCTGTTACTATCTAAAAAAAGTTAAAATGTTTGTTGAAAGGCCTTTGTTTTCATTTTAGAAAGAGAAAAATCCTTGAGCTAGATCATTAGAGGTACTTAGGCACTTGCTGAATACACTGAAGGATGTTTTAACCTGTGCCCTAATGTCAAGAATTGTATCTTATCCTAGCCTGGAATACTCCTAAGGCTGCTTGAGGTTGTTAGCTGGAAGACATGTTCATACAGAAGACAAGCACCTATATCTGGTCAGTGGCATTTTATAGCACAACACAGAGATGAAGTCTGACAGCAGGTCCCACTCCTAGCAGGTGATAAAACATCTAGGCACGTATGCAATGAGGTGTGTCTGGCATTTCCAGTATCACCTGATTTTCAAGGTGGAGTTTTCAGGTTTTTTTCAGTTAGAGAAAATCACTAGGCCAACTTAGAGTTAGATTGTTCCTCCCCTCTCACATTGGTCAGATGGCTGTGTTTTGTGGTTTGCTATGTCAGAGTGCAAAATATAAACCTGAATTAATGGGATCTGTTATCTCTCATCTGTACTGGAGACTCATATAGTGCCTGAGAGGAGTGGCACTGCTCTGACTTTCCTCTATATCCAATGGTTAAGGACAGTGACTTCTGGACAGTGAAAGAGAATATTTGTGGCCTGGATCAGTTAAATGGTGTCTGTCCAGACCTGACTATGACTGTACTAAATCTGTGAGAGCAATGTGAATTTCCGTGTACCTGAGGAGAAAGGACTACAGCTTGTAAGTCAGTGCCTGAGGCTAGTAGTCACTTCTTGTGACTTCAGTCCTTCCACCAAAATTCCAACTCACACACACACACTTTTCTTCCTTTTCATTTTATGAGAAACGAGGGTGGAAGTGCTATTTTACAGCAGATTATCAATGTTAGTATTTTGGCTGTAATTGGACAAATCTACAAATTCTCTTGGGTATTTTAAAATAATTACCAAAGGTAGGGCCTGGAGATTTGTAGAGCTCAGTAAGCAGTAGTGGATTCGCTTTTAAGGTCTCTTGTGACTTCATGTCTTTAAAAAGCATATTAGAGATGCTAAGTTTTTATTAATGATTCCAGGCTTGGAACATTTGAAATAAGTGTAGAATAATAAAATATTTCATAGGAAATATTCTGTGACCTACTTTCTCAGTCTTCTCTGGTTATGAGCTAGTGAAAATAGGAAATGAAAAAATAACAAAAAAAAGACACAGTGCTTTAGATTACCCAGCTAAACAAAGTTAAATATTGTTCCTTTGGTTCTATCTGAAAGAATGCTGCATGTTGTGTTTGAAATAGTGTATGAACGTTTGTCACTCTGTGGTAGGATGAGTCACACTTAAGGAGTGTCTTTTGCAGCTGGTTCATTGAAGAGGACTCATGGCATGTGCAAACTTTTCTCTGAGACCTAATACACCCCCATGGCTTGGGGACTGTAATTCAGCTTATGTCACTTGCCTGTATCCTTGCCTGTGACAGAGTTCTTCTACATGTTCATGGTGAGTCACTGTGTGAAAAATCCATTAAAGCAAGAAGTTTTTTAGAAGGCCAAGACCTTCCTTGTTTCCTAAGACAGCCAGCATAAATATTTTTATAATTCATATTTTGCTTACAGAAGGATGATTGTGAGGAGAATATATTTATGAAATTGCAATAGTAAATAGCAATGAAAGCATATGGTGGTTCAGTAAAGGGTTCATTGTAAGAGAAAACACTCAACAAGAAAAAAGGTGACAAAATTAGGTCTCATAAAATCAGTGGCACTGTACCACAATGTATTTGAAAATATGGGTATAAATATATGTGTTTGAACTCCACAGGTATAAATATATTTATTTGAATTTAGAAAGATATTGTTATGGCACAATATTAACAGGAGTGATTAGTGTATGAGAGAAAGGAATTAAGTATTAGTCAAAGACTTCTTTGACTAGGACATCAGATTGAAGACATATATATATATATTCACATATATATATTTTTAATAGAAATGCATTTGCTCAAAATTCCTCACTAATTTTCTGTATTTCTGAGAACTTCATGCACTTCTGGATGAGTTTTTGCTGAAGGTCTACTTGAGCTCATGAAAGAAGGGCCACAAGGGTGAGGCAGGTGCTGTCAGGTAGCAGTCCCTTGTTCTCAAGTCCAGAAAACTTATATTTCTATACAGTGTAGGTTCTACCATGCAAAGTCTCTGGGGAACTTCTAGATCACACTGGTATAACTCTTTTACATGATCTTTTTTACTACATTGAAAGATTATTTAGATTACTCCCATCACCACCTCCCCGCATAGCTCTTACAAAATAGTTTGGAACAGAAAGGCTGCTCAGACATTTTGAGTACTCAAAATGCACTCAAAACAAAAGCACTCAAACCTGTGCTTTTAGAAGATGTCTGCTTCCCTTCGTACTTCTTCTTCCCCTTTTGGTCTGTGTATAAAGAAAATAATAAGATGAAAAATGGAAAATGCTTTGACTGAGTTTTCTTTTTCCTCTCCACTGCTGGGCAGGACAAACCAATACAAATCTTCCTTTCTTCAGCTCTGGATGGTTTGATTACAAATCCATTTCAACTGTTTATAATTTTTGTTTGGAATTGTGAAATTATATTGGTGAAATTAAAGAAATTGAAGGGGTCAAGAAGCTAATCAGGGCCCTGAGCCAGGGAACAAACTCCTGGATTCCCTTTCTGTATCTTTGCCTTCCTAAGGGACCTCAGAGTGGTCCTGCGTCTAGCTAGTCCCACTGAACAGCAAATATATGCACCTCAAGAAAATAATGGAGTTAAGTGACAAATTAGGAGCTTAAATGTGGTTAGTATAATAAATAACATCCTCGGATGAAAGCTGAAGAGGATGAAAGAATTGTTATAAGATGCACTTGTGGGCTGGAAAAAGCATTTTTCAGAGGCTCAATTTCTAAATAAGCATCTGTTTCACAATTAGTGACTCAACTCAGATTCTTTAGTTCCTAATGCATAAACATGGGGATAACTTGTGTTTGGACTATGAAAATCTTCACTAGGTGTAAGTGACAGCAGAAGTGTAGTGATAACCTGATGCCAGGGAAAGTTTGCTAGGAAAACATGTAGAAACTTGTAGGTGATTAACCACTGAAACCATGCCCTGAGAGAGTAACTGAATTATCCATGGTATTCATAAAGAGCACAAGATGTTTTCCAGATAGATGAATCTTAGCAGAGACAAGTTAATGGATCCAAGGGTAACTAGAAGAAATGTAATTGCTTTTTATATGCAGGAGATAACACAAAGTGATCTAATTAGCTTATTTATTCGTATTTCACCTTCTACTTCTGCAACAAGAGATGTAGGTGATGCAAAGGAGACTTGAGCCAAAATGAAGGTTTGGAAATGTCAGGTTACGCTGCAGATTGTTTTTCTTGAAGGGAAAGAAAATTCTTAATACACTTTTGCCAATTAACTTCCAAGAAGGATCAGAGAAAACAAACATGAAAATTTTGAAAGACAATTTATATGTGTCATTGTTCAACTATTATTCTTAATAAATACAACATATTCGATATTTTTCTTTAAATCCATTATGATAAATACAATCACTTAGGCATTTGTTATTTAAAAAAATTATCCTTTTCCAAAACTATTCATTGAGGCATTATTTTTAGTTTATTTAGATCTGACCATAACATCCTCTTCTCCCACAACCACAATAAGACAAAAATGATTTTTTTTTCTTTCCTTAGAGGTTTATAAAGATATATATATATAGCTATATAAGGAAAACAACCAAGAGCAACTTTTGATTCAGCTGTGCTGTGCATACACCTTTGCTTTTGCTTGTTTTAGAGTAGTCAATAGGAAATCAATAGGAATTTAGGGTTCTAAATAGAAGCTAAAAGCCCAGATAATTTCTTGAATCTTGGCCAAAAAGATTAAATGGCTTGTCAAAGATTGGCAGGAGATTCAGGGTCTAGATCCAGATTTTCTGATACCTTTCACTTTACTGCACATATAAGACCATCAGTTTCCAGATGTTTTTTTACTGTGATGCTTGTCATGCCTAACAAAACAAAGCTGTGTTTCAGTCCTTTACTGCACTTCACGCAGAGGCGAGCTGTGTGCATTTTGGGGTAGGATTTGCTCTGGCACTAGAAGCAGCCTCACTTATTTATGGTTGCTGTCAAAACAACTTACTCTATTAATTGTTTGATCATCCTTAGGAAAAGGCTAAGAAAGCTTCAACTGCACATCTCTTAGAAGTGTATGAAAATAATTTAAATAAATTAAAAGCCCTCTGATAAGGTGAACTTAGGAAAAGGTTACAGAGCGAGAGACAGATCAGTCCCCAGAGATGTTGTTTCAGATAATTTCATGGCAGTCGACATTTGCGAGGTGCCTGCCAAGGCAAATCAGCTGCTACATTTGAACAATGTCATCTACAAAAAAAAAATGAGACTTTCACTGAGGCCACATCACAGCTGGATGTCAAAGGTACTGAATTTGGCAGGATGTTGTCCACGTGATAACACCTAATTCTATTGCAATTTATTAATTTTAATTTCTACTGCATTCTTTCACAAAATTTCCATTTCAGGTGGCTCTTTAGACACCCATATCATGACAATTCTTGACCGAAAAGCTTAAAATCCATGTAGGGAAAAAAGTCAAGGTTGAAGGAAGAGAGTCAAGCTGCAGGTTCTTTCTCTGCTTCCTCTCACACCTCTTGTAGCATCCCTGGTCCACATCTCTGAGTTCACCTCTGCAAGGCTTTGATGCCTTAGGTTTTCACTTTCATATTTTTCAAATCCTGTACTGCCTAGTGTGTAACTCTGAAGTTTCTTGTAGCCTGTTAATTTCTGATCTCTGCTAGGTAGACATAACAAAGCCTCTCCAGGCCTGCTCTGCAAGGACACCCAGACCGTCCTAGGCCCAAAAAGTATAAACCAAAGAGCCTCTAAGGGGGGGCCAAGCGGAGGGGAAATTACATCATTAAACTAAAGCTTTAATTGGAGAATTAACCCTGATATGCAAATGAACCAAACCTATAAAAGTGTGAAGAACTCGTGATCTGTCGTCCATCTTGGGGTCCATCTTGGCAGCGGCCTCTGGCTCGCCAGGGTGTACCTTTGAAGGCCTTTCAAATAAATACCTACCTTTATTCCTTCACTCCTGTCTAGTCTCTGTTTCTAGGAGGCCTGATAAGGCATCAGTTCCACCAGCTCTCTCAGGAAGCCCGTGGCCCAGCTGGGATCTGAAATGTACTTCACAATTTTTATCCTTTTTTATTGTTTCCCTGAAGCACTTGTGACCAACAGCACACCAAATTTATGAAATTATAACCCCATGCAGATAAAAGGATATATGTGATATTAAAGGAAGTGAAACCAGGCTTATCTGGAAACTTAACCCCTAAGACTCCTGGTATTCAAAGTGCCCTTCCACGCAAACAGCCGCTGGGTTTTGAGTGGAAAGGAAAGAAGGGAGAAGCTGGTGCATTTTTGACTGCTCACAATAGTTCACAGGTCTATAGATTTTTTGCCGAAGGATTTGAAGGCATGTTTCTTAGACAAGGCAGTATCTGTGAAAGATTTGTTTTGATTGTTGACTTTTAGTTATTTATGCACTGCAGAGTCACACTCTCAAGTCACAAAATTGTAGTTTTAAACTCTGATTAGATTACTGAAATTTGTAATAAAGAGGGATAATGAATAAATATTGTACATCATTTTACCTGGTATGAGATCACAGATAAATACTGTTTTGTCCTAAAATGCAAGAAAGTTTTGGTCTTCAGATGCTTCTTCACAGATATTCTGTCATTAGTCAAATACTTTTGGCCAACCCTGGCTCACAAATTTCAGATATGCACTCATAAAGCAGCTTGTTTTATTGTAATAGATTCCTCTTTTGCCTAAACTCTAATATTCCTACTGCTAGGGACAAGAAGCGATTGATAAAATCTCAAGATGCAAATTGAAGCCATCAGTAGGAGATTGGATTATGTTTAAGTTTGAAGCTGGAATCCTCAAGATATTCATTATCAGCTAGTCTTAGGGATTTATTTTCAGCATGTTTACATTCATTTCATGCACAGCTTTAAAAAGTGTTCATGTCTGTGTTCATACTGTCTGACACAGGACATATTACATGGATGCGTAGGAATGTGTATTATCTGTCTAGTATCAGACAGATTTATTTATTTTTTATTACTCTTAACTTTGTCCTTAACAAAAACTAAGGTTTTGCTTTTAGTAAAAAAAAACCCCAAACAACCTAAATATTTAAAACCCACCACAGTGTAAATAAATATATTTAGTCTAGTCTTTCTACTCTCTGATTTCATAGTTACAGTAGTAGTAAAAATACTGAGAGGTGAGACATGCTTGTGTTGTCTATATATAAATGGATTTCTTATTTGACTATGAGAAACAACATAATTTCACATTTTTTGTTATAAACTATTTAAGGATTTTTTTCCCCAGACACAAAAAGTTTTTACTCCTTGCAGAAACTAAAGCAAGCTGTCATTAATGCTGACAGCTTAATCATAGTTGTTGACCCACCTGTTTGGTTTAAGAAATGACAGTAGACTTTAGTTATTGAGCCTCCACTGGAGTAAGTATAGTGAAATAGATGATCAAACCAGACGAAAAATAAATGTAATGCTAATAACAACAATAATAATAATTATAACAGCTTTTAAATTATATGATTACTCTCCACTGAAAAGGCAACATCTGAAGTAGAGTCTTTTTCTGAAAGCACTTTTAATATGTAGTTTCTTAGATGTATTGCTTTAAAAACAAAAGAGCTGATATTCGGGGTTGTTTTGTGTGTCAGTGTGAAATGTTCTCTTTTTTCCTCTGAATTGCTGTAATTGCCAATTGTGTTACTTAGTAGGACCCACACATTGTTGAATTTCCATTTATCTTAGCACCTTAGTGAGGCATTTTCCTCCTTTTCACTTTGCTTATTGTCTGGTTTTGCCGCTGTTCAGGAAAATATTCAAGCTCATGGAGTTCCACTGGGACCCACGCCTGAACTTAAGCACTTCACTGCATCATGGAGCTTTCCAGAATTAGAGTCTTTCTGCTCTGCCAATAAAATATCTTAAGGCAACGCGCAATGGATTGGAGAATGAACAGAGAGAAGTGGAAGGGGAAAGTGATCTCTCTGCATATGTAAGCATGTCCAACACGTGGAAATGGTCACAGGGATAAAGACAGTACAAAAGTGTTGTGCTGTGAGTCAATGGGAAGCCTAAGTGAAGAACCTGAACAAGACAGTAGCAGCTCAGATCAAGATTTCTCATTATTTGCATGTTTGAAAAGACTACGGCTAGGATAGATAAAAATAAAATATTTGGGTTTAAAGATAGGAAAAGAAAGAAGCAAAATTATTGTTTTCAACCTCTCTTAGCAGCTTCATATTTGACAGACACGGGAATCAATTTCTCTAAGTCACTGCAGCCCATCAGAAAACTCAGAGCTCATTTTATGTAAAAAAAAGACGTTGAAATGAAATTATTGTAAGAGAGATGTCTGCAGAAAAGATTTTTATCAGAAATAGTTATGTGAAGAAAATGCCATGAAATTTTTGTTCAGATGTAGGAAAGAAGTATTTTTCTTTCAAATGTTCACTGAGTTTTTTGACCTTTTCTAACTGCAGGTTTTCCGCAATAAAAGGAAAGAAAATAAGAAAAAGGGGCTTCCAGGTTCAAACTGATCTGTATAGAAAGATCCTATTTTTTCCATAAAATGGTACTGAAATATCCTAAAATTTATTTCAAACTAATGAGAAAAATAGCTAAGATTTACATCCCACAGAATTAAAAAAAATAATAATCCACCCCAAATTTAAATTAAATAAAAATAAAATATTTCAAGATAACATGAAAATTACAGAAACAAATTGCATGGCATATGTAGAAATGTTTGATTTTTACAA
Source organism: Lycocorax pyrrhopterus obiensis (assembly GCA_014706295.1). Taxonomy (NCBI): domain Eukaryota; kingdom Metazoa; phylum Chordata; class Aves; order Passeriformes; family Paradisaeidae; genus Lycocorax; species Lycocorax pyrrhopterus. The sequence goes on along the minus strand of JACSVZ010000004.1, from coordinate 103,121,776 downwards.
TATCAAAATTAGTTTTTTTCTTGGATCTACGAAAATCGATTTGTATAGTGGTATTTTAATGTATTTCATAGAGTAAATTTATTACCTTAATGGAAAGAAAGATAAGGAATAACAAACCTTACATTGCTTGAATCTTTTGGTTAATCTTATTTTTCATTAGACAGGAAATTTTAAAACATCATTTTTTTTCTTTTCATAGCGCAACAAATAAATATTCTAGAATTTGCCAAAACCAAGAAATACATTTCTCAAATTTTTTAATATAAGCGAGTTCTTTAGAGGATCAAGTAGAGGTTGTGATAATATAGTTTATTATCTCTCATATTTAAATCAGTTTAAATCTCTCATATTTTTATTAGTCTTTCAGAGTGTTAGGCTGGAAGTACCTTCCAGTGCATGGAACAAGCTGCTGCTGAATTTGCATTAAACAGGTTTTGTGAGCCAAGATTTACATGCATAAATCATAGAAAAGTCACATTTGTTTCCAAATGACACAATGCCCCTGGACTTTCCAAAATTCATCTGCATTTTTTGAACTGAGGAACAAAGATTAATCTAAAACTGAAAGGAAAACTGAAGAGTTAATTCATCCCAAATGAAATTGTTTAACAGATTTTATGAAGCTCATGTGAATTCAAATTGCTAAAATTTAGTTCCTGGTTCCATGTGCTTATCTGCAGAGCTCATTGCTCCCAGAAGGTTCAAGGAAGTGTAACTCCATGACTAAATGGTTGTTTAGTGAAGGAGTTTAATAAGAAGCAACAGCAGATCCGTTTCTTGAGGAAGAAATGCATGGTAATTTATGGGATGGTTTAATAACTTTTCAAGTTCACTTTCAATGTTATTTTCAATGCTGTTATTTCCTTCTGCTTTGGTTTCAGATCTGTTTTTACAAGTGTACTGGACTCTGAAGCCAGCCCGCCTATTTGAAGTTTTCAACTTTGTTTACTGATTAACAATGCCAGAAGCTGCAGTTGAAATTTTACTCATTTTAATTAGCTTTCTTCACCCACTGCACAAATGAAGTATGAGTTTATTTAATGCGACAGAGTGTGTACAGAGCCAGAGATTTGACTTGTGCTCTTTAATACGTTCCTTGAAGTTGCTTCACTTGATGATTCATTTACATCAGTAAGTGAAAAGTCATCAATCTCATCTTCATTTGAGAGCTTTGCCATACTTGCTAATGATATGCATGATTGGTCATCACAATAGAAATGTACCATAATTAAAGATAAATAAATTACATTCTGTGAATTAATCAATGGAAGCTGCAATGATAGCATTTTAAAACAAGTCCACTTAATCTATTGCAATTTGCTCCCACTGGTGGGAAGATTGGACTTTTCCCCTCATTTCTAAGAATAAGAACTCTTGCTGTTATTTGTCTTAATAACATTAAGATTGGATGATAGTGAAATACTTTATTAATCTTGGATTAAGCTTGAACCTCATTCTCTGTACTGAGGGTCGCCATTTGACATGATAAAACACAGTAGTAAGGGTTGGGTTCCTTCTATATATGGTATTCCAGTACACAAAAAATACTCAGAATATAATAAATAAAAATAAAAATAAGAAGTCAAGACTGGTTAAACATTTAGTACTTTGTTTGTTTTACAAATGAGTAAACTGAAGGTCAGAGGAGATAAAAGATGTAACCAGTTATAGGAACATAACCCTCTAGCCTTGATTCCAATTGCTTCAAATAAATGATGCTGCATCATATACCTAAAGAAGAGTCATGATAGTGACTCAAGTTGCAAACTACCTGATCATAACCTGGTTCAAAGCTCAGTACAGGCCATATTTTGTTACAAGTATGAGATTAACAAAAGAAAGGAAGGATACTTGTCTTCATTGGTTGATTTTGCCTGAGCAACAAAGAGATGGGGAACTGTGTGTGAAAGCTACAAAGATAGATCCAGCAGAGTGCAATGATTTGCTGCTTTATAAAATTAACCAAGTAATTCAAAGTTGAGCATCTCATGTATTGGTTGTACTCTTATGCTACAGAAAGAAGGGAGGCAAGGAGCAAGGCCAATTCTCATCCCATGTGGGATAAAATTTACTTCTGATGGACCAAAATGCTTAAAATTTTTACCTGGAGGGCATGAGTGACCATGTCCCTGTGTATGTCAGAAGCAGAGATTCTCCATTTGGTTTCAAAACGAATAAAGGATTGCAAATGAGGTGATTTTGAATCACAGAATGGTTTGGGTTGGAAGAGACCTTTAAAGATTATCTAGTTGCAACTCCCCTGCTGTGGGCAGGGACACCTTCCACTAGACTAGGTTGCTCAAAGCCTGATTCAACCTGGCTTAGTCATACACAACTTTTCTGGGCAACCATTTCCAGTGCCTCACCATCCTCATTGTAAAAAATGTCTTCATCATATCCAGTCTAAATCTACCTTTTTTGAGTTCTAGACTCTTGTCACTTGCCTTGCCACTATAGACCCTGGCAAAAAGTCTTCACCTTTCTTATAAATCCTGTTTAAATATTGAAAGGCTGCAATAAGATGTCTCTGGCAGCCTTCTCTTCTTCCAGCCGAACAGCCCCAGGTCTCTCAACCTTTCTTCCCAGTAGAAGTGTTCCAGCCCTCTGATACTTTTCATGGCCTTCCTCCTGGACTTGCTCCAACAGGTCCACATCTTTCTTGTGCTGAGGACCCCAGAGCTGGAGGCAGAATTCCAAGTGGGATCTCACAAGAATGGAGTAGGGTGAGAGAATTCCCTCCCTCAGCCTGCTGGCCGTGTTTCTATTTATGTTTGCATCTATGAAGACGCATAGCGAAGGCAGACATTTTCTTTGTGTACCAGATGTTTTGCAAAATTTGTTGCAAACGACAGATGCAGCAAATATTTTTGGACTGGAAAGGGAGGCTGGAGGGAAAAACCCGCTCTTAATGTAGAACACACACTTTTTTTTTTTTTTTTCAGTGTTTCATTTTTCCAAACAGATCTGAGATTCCACTGTTTCAAAAATTATTACATTGCAGCTCCGGAAAATGAAAACCTCAGGGTTTTGGAGTGTTTATTTAAGGAAAAGGTACAGGCAGATCCACTCAAAACTCTTGACAATTTTGGGTCTGTCACATGACACTTGAGAGAGAGTGTATTCACTGATGAATGACCTTGTGGCTGTCCTCAGCCGGCTGGAACCATGCTTTCCCATCCATGGCATGTATTAGAGTGTGCACCACAGCTGGTCTCCATCAGAAGCTAAGTGCAATCCTTTCAGAAAGCTGTCGGCAATTAATTGTGTCCCTTTCTGAATGTGTCTCTATTTATGGGTTTTATAGAGAAGAAAAGGCTGCAGCAGAGAGCTAGAAGTAGAGAATCTGGAGAATTTTGTTGATGTTCACAGGCTGATGGATAAACACTGCTGAAAGCAAAGAGAAATAAAGAAATGCAGGACCAAGGTCAAGTCATACCCCAGCATTTAATAGAATTTTCAGGCCTGGGTGGCAAATTTTCTAATACAGTAATTCAGTTAGGTGTTGTCAATTGTTAAAGTGAGTCCTCAGTGTGAACACAGTGAGATATTGAGGTAGATGTTGGAGTTTTTCTTACCCTTCAGTACACTTTAAAAGTGCTTGGCAGAGTCAAAAAAGTTGCTTTCTGTTTTTAGGTATTGGCTATATTCAGCTACTTGTACCTATTCTTCCTTAAAGTCAATCCTTTACCAGAACTCTGGGATTCCTTTGTCTGTTTTGTTTAGGGGACTCTGTGTAGGAATATATACTTAACTTCCTTTACAATGTGATAAAGAGGCGATTATGTTTGCCCAGTGATTAGGGCATTCACTGAATCTGTGGGAAACCATCCTTCAGGTTTAGAAATTCCTTCGCAGCTGGACTGGACTCAGCTAGACTCAGCTATTCCCTCTCCTAGGAATATTACTGGACCATTCACTGTGGCAGGCTGTGTCTGTTTAGTCTTCCCTGCTCGGGCTGGTATATATTATGAAAGTAATGAGGTATGCACCAAACAGAAGTTAGGAACTCACCTTTCCCATATTGTTCACCAATACCTTAAATACTGAGCAGTTGAATTTTTGCTGTTTATTTCTCTCCAATCAGAGAGTGTCCAATTACTCAGTACAGAGTGGGGCAGGTTCATTAAAAGTATTGAGTCCCTGTATAGAGCAGCCCATGGGTAATTGATGTAAAAGCTGTTAAAGCTGAAGTTAAAACCCAAAAACTGAGGACGAACAGGCATCTGAACTCAGCTTACACAGTCCAACAGTCGTTTATAAGGTCTAAGCCTCATGCGTTCTTCACCTCTGCTACTTCTCAGAGACAGCATGATTAGTTTAGGTGCCAGGAGAAGTTTAATGACTGTAAATGCAAGTGGAGAGAGGTTCCTGAAGCCTTCCTCTCACTAAGAGCGAATTTAGACACTTTATTTGGGGCTCCGTATTCTGGAAATGGCAGAGTGCTTAAATACAACTCATTGCAATTCTGATCCTGGGTTCTCTTTTTCATCAAGCCCTAGGAACTCCTGCTGAGACTAATTTACTACAACCCTTATTTGTGTGGTCCGATAAGGACATCTTTTGGACTCTCTTGTACTCTTCAAGACAGAGCAAAAGCTCTCACAGACTCCAACTACAGCTGGTTCAGCCCTTGGAGAGAACTCTATTGATAAAGTTGACCAATTTAAAAGTGTACACAAGAACTGATAGATCCATTTAAATATGAAATAATTTAAAAATATTTTTATTAATAAACTCAAGATATATAAATAAAATATAGGAATGACAATGTTAAAATCACTCTATAAATAAAGGTTTGTATTCACATGTTAGAGTAGTTCTGGATATATTATCTTAGAACTGCATGCTTTAACTGGAAAGGATACAGACGATAATTAATAAAAATAATTTGTTTAGATGGGGTCCTTACCTGGGAAAAAATAAAAGGAATTTACTGATGCTTTTTTCATTTGAATTAGACTTGAATAAGGGATACATTTTGCCTTTACAGTGCCATAAAAGATGCAGAAAAGTTAAATTCAGTACATCTGTTTACTCTGACCTTGTTTTCCAAGACCACAGGGATATAGGAGGAGACTGGTAAAAAAGTTAGAATTTAAAGGAGTACTCTTTTCACAAAAAAACTAGGACAATCCATAGCTGCATAATACCAGAAGGACCAAAAATAAAACAGATAATCAATAAAGGATTAAAAAAATATGTGGTAGCATATCAAAGTTACGAAAAATATGCAAAAATGGAAAGTAAAGCCAATGAACAGAGCTGGTCTTTTACTTAAATGTAATGGTGATTAAAAGGAATGAAGGACACTAATAACTTCTAACCACAGCATGGAAGTTTTGGTGCTTTTCCAAAGATTGTTTGGCTGTAGCAGTCTACCTGACCAATTCATACGTTAACATAAACTACCTCTCTGAGCCTTAACTGGTACCTACTTAGGAAAGAAATAGGAAATTATTATGCTGCTTTGGATTTCCTACTATATTCCTATAAACCCCTGTAGTTGTAGATATTGTATACAACAATGGACAAATATGGATCAAGACCCTGCAATGCTTCAATATGTGACTATCATGTCATTTCAGCTTGTAAAATCAAGGAGGGAGGAAGGTCTCCTCAAAAGCCCTAAAGCCTTCTTTCCAAATCCTCATTGGGTGAATTCAGTCTATGCAATGTTCCACAGCTACTGATGAACAAAGGTTTCTTTTCCATTGAAATGCAGAGCTGGAAAGAGTCTAAAGAGACATTTAATCTTTTCATCCCCTTCTTCCAACCCTGGCAATGAGACAATGTCCTCTATATGCACACCATGCTTATCTGTTCTTAAAAACCTCCAGTGGCAGATTCAAAAAGGATCACTGGCTTACCAGTTCCAGTATCTAACTGTCTTTACAGTAAAAAGGATTTTCTTAATATTTGATCCATATCTTAGTTACAAATTAAGCTGATTACTCCATCAATACTGACAGCAAGCAGCAACTATCCTGTTTTACAGTAGTCTTTTACATGTAGGCTAACCTGGGCAGGAATTAATTGAGAGAAGTCCCTTGGCCTGGTTTAGAGAACAGACCAGATGATCACAACAGTCCCTTCTGGATTTATAATTTGTAAGTGTGTGAATCATATATCTCTCCCTAGCAAAAATATCAAGTCACTCTGCTTTCTTTTTGGAGACAAACACTGCAGTGTTTCATTTGACAGAAATATCCCATTCTTTTTTGCACTCACGCATTCTGGGAACATTCCCATTATATTTGCAGAAAATTGCAAATTTGTTTTCAGTATGAATGACAAGTAATAAAATTAAACTGTATTGTACTGTACTAGGTCACACATGGGAGCTGGAGTTTGTTTATTACCAGTTCCTCTGTTTTTCCCTGTCTTAGCAGATAGCTCATTATTTCCTACAAGATCTGTTATTTGAAATCTATAGAGTTGGCTGTAAGTGTGTGCTGTTTACCATTCCACACATCAGTCCCTTTCCTCCCTTCCCAAATATATAATTACATTTTTTATAGATGCTTTGGTATATTTTAAAAGGCATGTGGGTATCTTTTTCAGAGACTCTTAGAAGCAAAGTGGGACACTTTGATGTTCATTTGCACACCATACCCAGAATGACTAAAGTTTTGTTGTAGAGGATTTTTACTTTCTTTTTTTTTCTGATTTTGTTTCCTCAGCTCTGGAAACAAATGGGAAGATTGGAGACTGCACGCTGCTGCAATTAACTCTTTTCTGGGGATCCTATGAAAATAGAAAAATCCAGGGGCGCACAGAAGGGCCTTGCCTTTGTTTGTTCCCTGGATAATCTGGATATTGTCTTAAATACAAAATAATGCAGCCACTAGGACATTTTGGAGTATCTGTAAGCATGAGACAAACACACAGCTTCCTCTCTGAGATGCATGGACTTATCATACTCCCACAAGGACTGTGATGCAGAGGTTGTACTCTAAGTGAACTGCTGCTTTTTCTTGGATGTCCAGGATGGCAGTGAAATACTTTCATTTTCCAGGTGAGGACCATAAACAGCCCTGGTCAGGACTCAGATCATTCACCAGCCCAAATATTAGCCTTATTTGCAATGGGTCACCTGGCACAAACTGGGAGTTACCCTAATACAGCACTCACAGCTTAAGGTTTTTGTCCTTTATATTCTGTCCTAACAGAAAAAAATGTTTTAGGTGACACATTTATAATGACAATAGGTAGTAACTATTAAATTTATATTTTTTGTTTTCTATGTAAATACACACATGTTTTTTAAATGATCTAAAAATATAGCTGTGACTTCTGTAACTACAAAATATACCTGTCCTTATTTCTATGTCAAAATAGAAAACATTTTCCTTTAAATTTCTAGGTTTTTTCTTTCTTTTCAATGTGGTTACTTTTATTTTGTTGTCGTCGTTGTTGTTGTTGTTGCTTTCAACATTCTGTTTTTCTTTATGCCCAAGGACTTTCTTGTGACAGAAGTAGTTTAAGGAGATGCTGAAAAGGAAATAGGATAAAACTATCTTGGATTCATTCTGTAGTTTTGTATTCTCTTTAAAGAAAATAAGATACCCATTTCAGTTGTTGGTGCTAAAACAGCAACGTTGACAAATGCTAGCAAAGTTCAAGTGAATTATGCTCTCGATGGTCTAAGAGGGCAATCTGAATTCCCATATCTGGATAAACAATAAAATGGCAGGAAAATAGACCAACAAAATATCTTTTCCGTCTTTAGTGTTTTTGTATCACGTTTCATAAAGCACAGCTATGCAGAAAATTAAGAAAATCAAATAAAAGTGTAATTTACAGTAGATGATGAGCTACTGTCCTTTTCTCCTTCCAAAATGTCAATTTAAAATCCTTGCCTGAACGAAAGAAAAATATGTCAAGGATTTCATATATTCTCATGGGTACAGCCAAATATTTGATTTTTTTCTTGTCTTCCTGGACTATTTCCAATTGTTGCTGAATGTTTCAAATGGTAAGGAGGTAAAATATTATTGCAGGAGTTGCAAGTGCCTCCAATTTGATTGAAAACCCATGTATTTCAGAACCAGGCAGAGTAGGTTGCTTCTCTAGAGTTATTGTGGAAACCAAAACACTTTTCCCCTTCAAGGAAAAATAGTTATGAGCTGCAACAAAATGGTTAATTATACTTTAAAATAACTTTACCTTGATGCGAGTTTTTAAGCTTTTAGAGCAATACGGCTTTCAATAAGTAAATTTGGCTGGCAGCCGTAGAAATGAGGTTATTTGGGCTACAAGTAAAGAGTATTGTTCCTAAGCTCAATGACTTTCCTATTACTTATTGAAAGCCACCGATGCAAACTCCTTGTGGAGGAAACTAAACATACAGTATATTACAGACAAAGCCTTTTATAAGGTAACTGAGGCTTTAGGGGGGTTTTCTTTGGTGGGTTGGGTTGTTCAGATTCCAGGTAATTTTTATTGCCCTGCACTGTTAAAGAGCCAAGAGAACTTCCTGAAGAATTGACTTCTGTGCACAAGTCTAAAAGAATAGTCTTGGTTTTGTCTAACAAAATTTAAATCAAAGGCATCCCTTAGTTTCATGCTCTATTTCAGAGTCTTTTCAAGCTTTCACTGTTTTTCAACTTTTCTATTATTTCTAACTTTTATAGAGTGGTCCTCTAATAACAATGTCACACAGTGCCTCACCTTCCATGAACAGTCTAGATCTAGGTATTTGTTAAATATGGTTTTCCAAGAATAGACAGGATGGTATCATGATGGAAGAAGTCTATTCTTCTCTTCAAACATTAGTTCTCTATTTTGAATATTGCTTTCCAGGAATTCCTACATTTCTGCTGCAGCATCTGAGAAATATTCCTTGTTTTGAACTCCCAAAATATTAATAAAAGAATTTTTGATGCTAAAAATTTGCAAAAAAAAAAAAAAAGAGGTATGTCTAGCACATTAAAAGTTCATATGATACTTTCCTGCAAAATAATTCCAATTAAAAACTATTTTTTAGCTATTGGTGAATATTTTGGTGTCAGCTCCCTAAAAAAGCAGGATTATGGGATCTCTATCAACACAAATCCCATCAAACAAAGCTATTTGAATTTTTAAAGAGAAAATGTTGTGTGACACTTAGGTCTATAGATCACTGGCCTTCCTATGTGTGGATAATATTTCAATATAACCTCTGATTTCTCATGAGATTTGGTGCTTTAGAACCTTAAAAGATTTGAAGAACTTTGATGATATGTTAAGAAAAAGTGAAAAGCCTTCAACTCTACTCTAATAGTTCTTACTTTTCAACTAAAAGAAAATCTGGTCACCTTCCAGTTTGGAGCAGCTGAGACCCATCAAACAACTGAAAACAATTTGTTCAGAGCTGGAGCTGTCATAGTCTATTAATGTAAAAAACAAATGAAGTGCTGCTTATGACTTCAGCTCACCACTTCATACGAGCTCTCTCCCATTTCACTTGACAGTTGTGGACACTGAAATAATACAAAACATAACCCAATCAACAGACTGTGAAGAATATGAAAGCTAAAGACAGATGTTCAAGAGCTATCATCACTTTGCAGCTTTAATTATATTGACATGGAACAAACAAGTGATAAATCAACTATTTTATAGTGTAATAAGCCTTATTCTACCTGTTAACCTAATGCCTCTTTGGTTGGCATACCCCAGGTACACGGAAGACCATGGAGTGTTCTGCATGTAAGCAGTCACAGAAACTAATTGTGAACTGAAATAATATTGAAATGCTCCTGGTTTTCAAGATGGATATCACATTCAAGAGGGCTTTCTTGAGTTTTCTTCCTACGCTCCTTCTACCTCTTATAACTTTGAAGTCCTTCTTATGTCATTCCTTCTAAGTCCTGCAGCAAAACAAAATGGATGAATATTTGTGTATTATTTACTTTAGTTTTCAGTTTTGTTGGCAATGGTTGCCAATTACCCACCGTATTTTATGACAAACCATTATTCTCTGGGCCAGCTCATAAAGATGAAAGACAAGGTGCAGCATTACTACACAGAGTAGGACTTGGATGCCAGCACTGTTTTAATGAAACTTCTTGATATATCTTGAATTCAAGGACCTCTTTTATCTTTAGTGCTGAAAAAGGCTCTTTGAGACTTATGAAATCCAGTTCTTTAATTTCAGTGTGATTTATAAAGGCAATTTTTTCCCATGATAACCAGTACATAGCTGGAGGATTCACAGCAGAAGTACAAAAGACTTTTTCTTTGAAAATTGCTTTTCAGCTGCATCCGTACCCTGATGATCTTATTTAAAGTCCAGTGAAGAGTGGGATTTCAAGGGTGTTGTTGATTTCCAAGTTCCTCTAATAATAAAGAACCTCCAAACGAAACTTCCAGGAAATCCTAAGAAGAGGAGCATGCTAAGTGCTGAAGAAGGATTTTAACAGTCCTCATTAGCTCTATAAAAAAGACTTCTCTGCTTATCCAACTTGCCAGTTGAATTAAACTTCACTGTGAAACTAGAGGTACAAAACAGGCTCCAAATCAAGGTATTGTCTCTGTGTTCACTGTTGCCCATTGTTGACCCTATGTTTGTGGGCATCGTATTCCACTGCCTCAGGGAGTGAAGGTGGTTAACAAATTAGACTTCTTTCCACCATCCCCCAAAAAACAACACAGAAAACCACAGCATAAACATAAATTAGCCAAAACTGTTTCAGACTGATTTGTTGTTTTGATTTCACGAAATTTCTGTTTGTAGTCCTGGTGAGGCCAGTCTTTCTCCTCCGGGTATACCATGACTCAAGTAGAGGGGATGCCCCAGTGTGGGAGATAAAGGACAGAAAGTTGAATTTGATGATCTTGGAGGTCTTTTCCAACTTTAATGATTCTATGAATGAACAGAGTAATCCCTTCCATATTTATTCAGTTTGCTCACAGCCTTTGGCACGCACTGTGGTCAGACCAAGACACAGCAATTTCAGAGTTTTATGTTTGCTCTATTAACAGCTTACTATGAAATGCAAGCAATGGAGAGATGTACATAGATGTCAGATTTACACTAACTTTTAATGTTTGTGGACTTAGATGACTTTTATGATAATGCTTCTCTGTTTGGTTTGGGGGCTTTTGTGTATTGAATATTTAATGATGTTTTAATTGTTGTTGGTGGTTCTGATTAGAGTTAATCCATGTGGCACCTACAGCGTGCTGGCAGGGGGCGCTTCATAAATGAAAATGGTCATTATTTCTTACTGTAAAATACTGAATCACTTACATTTAGGGAAATGGACTGAAATTTTACAGATGGGTTGTTTTATGAGTTCAGAAGAAAAAAATAATACATTTAGCTTGTTAGGCAACACTGCAAAATAGCTGTCTCCTTAATCACGTCTTTTCCCCAATTGAATAGACTCCATCTGGAAAAATAACAGCTTATGGAGACAGGAGACAGTTGTTAAGGTACTATTTATCCTCCACTAAGTGAAGTCAGAGGTAATTTTCTGCCATATCTATATAATTCCTTGGTCATGGGGACAGCAATAATGTTGTTCTTACCCTGCAAGCTTTAGCTGCTACAAAAACCCCTAGGAATTGCTGCTACCTTCCAGCCCACCTCCAGCATCTTCGAACCTGTGTGTGAAGTGCTTGGTGTATAGATGTGTTGAATCTACTACACCATGTCCAGGACTCTCTGACTTCACAAATTTTCTCATCTGTCCCTTAACTTAAATATATTCCCTAACAGCAGATTTTTTATTGTTTTGGTTTACAAAGGTTTGGCCTCCTATAGAAATAATTGTATTTCAGAGTGATTATATGACAGTGCACGTATCTGCATATCTGGTTTCCTTGTGTAGTAATATGACAACAAGAGCACTCAAGATTCTGGCAAATGACCTCTCCCTAACTTCTGCCAAACATTATTAATGTTGAGACAATACTCAATTTCTGAGTCAATGTTAAATTTCATGTTCCTAATCAACATTTTCCTCTACAAGAAAATCTCTGCTGAAAACCATCTTCTCAGAGTGCACTTACTACTCCTGTGAAATGCTAGACTGAAAAAGTTGTAAATGAACAGGCTGTCCTTAGCCTCAGACCAGCTGTTAGAGGATTTAGTCAGCACACGCTTATTTAATTTGTCCTACTCTTGTGCCTTGAGACTGACCTTCAGCAAGTGCAGCCTGTGAGGAGCAGGATTTGATAAATTCACAGTGGTCTGAAATTCTTTGCCTCAGGACTAAATGGACTGAGAATGTCACTATCTGGCCAGCATACAGCCATCCCTGATGTGAAAGGAAGACATATGGGTGAAAAGCTTAGGGTTGGAGAGATCATAAGCTTTTATATTATAAGAGATTTGTCTGAAGTTGAACATTTCTGATGTATCTCATCAGTTGAAAGTTTCATCACAAAGACATAGGAAAATTTGTTAAACTACTGTGTCCTCACAGCCAGGTCACTCTTTCAGAATGTTTTGGAGATTCATTCTGAAGCCCTTGTTACACCTAAACTACATTGATGATACTCTTAATTCATTTAGACATGACCTTGCAATAAATGTCTTACATTTTAGGTTAACCAGCCTCCATCTGCAAGGAGTTATTGCCAAACTTGTCTCTGAAATGGTCTAAAATCTTGAAAGTTGCTATAAACGCAAAATTTCCCATCCGCCATCTGGAAGACCCAAATCCATATTTAGTATAAAATGTTATAGTGACATTGAATTCTCAAAAGCTCAGTCATAATTTTAAAAACCTATTCCTATGATACAGCTGCAGCTATGATACAGCTCTTTCTTTTCTTTCCTTTCTCCTTCTACCCTCTCTTTTTCTCTTTTAATATGAGCTAGTACATCCACACACTCTGAGTCTGGTCTCCTGATACGTAGCAAAACAGAATATCACAGATTGTTGCATTTCTACATTTGTAATCAGCAGTGTGTGAAACAAGCAAATCATAAAGCCGGCTTTACATTGTTGCTGTTATTCTGATATTGTAATTTGCATTGAACTAAAATAATTTTTGTTTCATTGGTCTCTACGGTCAAAATGAAAGCAATAATTTAGCTAGGTAGATTTTTAGTTTGGTTTTTTTTTGTATAAAACTTAAATATATCACCTAAGATCTTTTTAAAAGGTAGGAGCAGAAAAATCATAAAAAATAAAAATGCTATTAAATAAGTTGTAAATTTCAAAGTGATATTTGAATGCAATAACTCAACTGGAGAGTTGGAGAAAATAATAAAACCTACATACTATTGTACTGACAATGCAAAGGCTACAAAATTCAAGAAAGAGAGCTTAAGAATCTCAAAAAACTGTAACTTATCTGCTGAAATACAGTTGACTTTTTCAGAGAAAGGTGTAGAGGGCTTACAATCACCAGGACTTAGAGGAAAGCAAAACTTCTTCAATGGTTTAATTGTTCTGGTTTTTTGATGTCCTGTGTAGGAGGTTTTTCTTTAATTATTTGGAGTATTTATTTTTGTATCAAATAGGAAAAAAACCCTTGAAACAGGAATTTGTGAACCTTGCCCTTATAAACTGAAGCTGTTAATGTCTGGTTCTTGCTATTTACTTCAGAGCTAAATACAGCAGATGTAAATGTAATGGTACAAAACCTTTGCAAGTAATTAAATCACATAGTAAGATTAGCTCAACCCTTAAGATAAAAGGGTTGAGGCTGCTTTCATGACAAAGGGCTGTGCATTTATAAAACCATAAAATCACTTGCTTAAATCATTAGCGTATTTGGCTGTTTCAGTGATGGATACTGGAATACATCACATCAGTCACCTCTTAGGACTTTGCATATACAACATCTGCTCTGTTCTCCTGTCCCAACAATTTCAGTTTCAAAGCAAAAATCCTAAAGATCTGTGAACAAAGAATAATTTGCTTTTTGTGCTACTTTTGCTTCTTTATCATAATGCTTGATAAGGTTGTAGGGTTTAGTATTTTTGTCAGTCAATCTCTTTTATTATTCATGTTTCATACAAAAAGATTCAGAACTTAAATACACTTCAGTCTAATATTTGTGACTATTCATTGTCTGATACTTGAGAGCAGTTTGGAAGAGGCATAAGAAAAACAGAAGTATGTTTCTAGTCCCTCCAGTAATATGGCATTGTGATTATGATTGCTATTAAAATAAAGAAGACTGGTTGTTCGTGGGGCTTTGGCATTGTCAGAATGAAGGATGACAAAGAAAGCACATAAGAAAAAATTGTCTAAAGATTCCTAGAACACGTGAATAGTATAATCTCATTTGCAGAGAAAGAACATTATATTAAAATTGACTGTGTATATTTAAATTTCAAACAGTTGGACTCTTTCTCAGAAAGAGTGAGAGAAAAAAAGACTGTGTAAGTGAATTGAGGAGAGAGAATCTGGATTTATTTATCTTATAGCTTTTATAGGAAGTAGATAAATGCAAGAGCACTTCCCATTTTCACCATCTAGGATTTGAGAGGCAATATGACATGGGACAAGGAGAAAAGGAAGAAAGGAAAAAGATATATGAAACTGCCTTTGAAGTGAGAGAGTCCAAGATAGAAGACTAAACTAGAGTTTAGTCTAGTGTCTGTAAAATCCAGGTCTAGAAACTCACATCGTTAGTCTTAATGTAGACAAAACATCTAGGTGTCTTTGGAACCCTTGGTCACTGCTGGGAAAACAATAGCCTCAGTCTTTGCCAACTAGTCCAGTCCTCAGATGCTTCAAGGCATCAATATGTACAATAAATTCTAAATAAGCCAAGATACAGCCATCAAATCACTCTATATAAAAAATGTGATTTTCTGTCTTTCTTTCTTTACAATAGGTCTCCATTGGACACTAAATAACGTGAAGTTCAATATTTGTCCCACTACAAAGGTTTATCTGAAATTTGTGACAGGAGTAGGGGAAACTATTAAGTTATTTTTTTAAATTCCATCTCATTAAGTGGTAGAAAAAACCTGACTCCATCAAAAAAAAAAATATTCTCCAGAAAAAACTGTAGTCTGGTTATGTCCCCAATACTACATTTAAAGTCATTTCTTTCATGCAAGGGTATAAAAACAACACTTGAAACGTTTATCCAAAAGCAACCACTTAGAATCATAGCATTGTAGAATGGTTTGGATTGGAAGAGACCTTAAATATCATCCAGTCCCAGCCCCCCTGTCACGGGCAGAGAAACCTCCCACTAGACCAGATTGCTCCAAGCTTTGTCCAACTTGACCTTGAATACTGCCAGGGTTGGGGTTCTCTGAGCAACCTGTTCCAGTGCCTCACCACCTTCAGAGTAAAGAACTTCTCCTGTATATCCAACCTAATTTTCCCTTCTTTCAGTCTGAACCCATATTCCTTGTCCTATCACTACAGTTCTTGAAGAAGAGTCCCTCTCCATCTTCCCTGTAGCCTCCTTCAGATACTGGAAGGTGTTGTGAGGTCTCCACCCAACCTTCTCTTCTCCAGGCTGAACAGCCCCAACTCTCTCAGCCCGTCTTCACAGGGGAGGTGCTCCAGTCCCCTCATAAACTTCATGGCATCCTCTGGAGTTGCTCCAACAACTCCATGTCCTTCTTAGATAAGGGGCCCCAGAGCTGAATGCAGCACTCCAGGTGGGATCTCATGAGAGCAGAGTAGAGGGGGAGAATTGATGTAAAAATATGAGTGGGAAAGGAGGAACCAGGAGGTAAGTGAGACTCAAAATGTTTGAGCTGAGATGCCTTTAAGACACCCCTTCACCTTCTAGATACTTGCTTAGTTGTTGTAGCTTGTCGTCAGGAAGGAATAATTCTGCAGAACGTAATTTCCCTTGAACTTAGCTTCTGTCAAAATGGCACAAGTGAGCAGTTGCACACTATCCTGTGAAAGTAATAACAGCTTGCTGTCCAAGTAGCACCTTGTCCTGGCATAGCCTGACTCCAGACACTATCCTGAGCTCTGGTCAGTGTCCTGGCTTGGACTTAGATTCAGCTCCACCTCTCTCTGTGCTTCACTGTGTGACTTTGGGCGTATCTCCCCTTGCTAGGTCTGTTACCTAAAATATGTTTGGAGACACCATGAATTCTCTGGGAAAAACTATTCTGCCACAAGGAGCTAAGATTAGTTGTGCCAATGGTCAGGCAGTAAGTGGAAAGTCCTCTGCCAAGCTTGCTTCCTTCCAAGAAGGAAGGTCTCTTTCCTTCAGAAAAAACAAGCCTGTATCTAATCCATGCCAGGCAGAAGTAGCAGGGCTCTTGTAGACCAAGAAGGCAGCGGGGTTAGAGTAAAGCAGCTGGCCACATTAGAGAAGTAGGAGTACAGAACTTTCTGCAATGCAGTTGCAACAGTTTCTGCTACACTTAGCACCTGTCTCAGCAAGAGATTTTTCTGTGAATGCTTTTCATGGGCTCTTTATGCATTCAGGCAGTGAGGATCAAGACTTCCACCACACTGTTAGTCTGAACCAGTCTCAGGGTTGTTATATTCTTATTCCAGTAAGGAATTATAGCAGGGGAAAAAGTATATCAAAAGTAAAGGGAGAAACATCACGACTTCTGAAATTGTTCATAATGAAGAAAATGACTTTTAAAAAAGGACACAACATGAATAAATTCATTTTTCCTCCAAATTCCTTCTCTATTTTGAGGGAATTTGGGGTTTGAAATCCTGGAAGTTTTTAGAAAACTAGAAGTAATTGACAAAGTTGGAAAAAGACTAGACTCAGGCGTGGATAAGACTTCCCCTCATCTCAGCACACTGTTGATATCCCCTGAATCTTGCCACACACCTTCCTTTGAAGATTTGAGCCCCTTCCCATATGAATATAAAATAAGAAGAACACTTAGATCTCCTGCTAGTATTTCTCACAAAACCCAAGCTCTTCTTGGGGGCTGGTTCAATAATAGAGCCTCTTTATTCTAATAAACAGCAAATGAGGTATTTAGGGTAAAGACTTAGAATTAATTCTCATTTAAGACAAATGTAGAACTTCTGTCAAAGCCAGCCAGGACTGCATTTATTAGCAAGAAGTATACATTCAACTGTATTCACTGATGTTGGTCACACTCAAACATTAGAGGTGAGAGGAAACATAGAATGTATTTTCTGTTTATGCTCATCATGGCCAAAGAAATAGGAGCAAAAATGCAAAGGCAGTAGAGTAACTACACAATGCCAGCCTTTCTGAGAACATCTTCTCTTGAAGAGACTAAGAAAACCTGCCAGAATGCTACAGACGTTTTGATGAAGGGAAGCATTCAGATAAGGACATTAAATCCGGGCTGATACCAGCATATGGAAGTTGAAGTCTTTTCTCATTATCTTGGCTGATTTTCTGCCAGGAGACACATCTGCTGGACTTCTGCAGGAGCCCTGCGGGAATATAAGCCTAGGCAGTCAGACCAGACTGCTAAGTCATATTTATGTAACATTTTTAGGTAATTTCTCACATCAAGGGATGCACTGGCTCAGAAACAAATTTAGGGCTCATGGAGGGTGGGGAAAATTATCTGGGAAGCATGTTTGCCATTTGATGGGAGACTACATGGACACCAGTGGAGAATTCTCCTCAAAAAAAATAATAATAGACTACTCTTCAAGATTACTTAGCAAGTTGCTCACGTTACTTATTTAGAATGATAATTTCCCTGAGCTGTCAAAATCCCAGATTTAAGACATATGATTGAACTGCTGTTAGCAGCAATAATGGTTATGGTAAACTAATGGCAGTGTCATGCAAATTCTTTAAACTTTAAACATTATAAAGTTTTAAAAGCTTGGGGCTTTTGTCATTTCAAGCCAACACTTTCACATTATTATCATCTTTTTGGACTTAAAATTCTTTATTTTCAGAGTTTGAATACCCCTAGAGGGTTTCCTCTTTATACAGATAGGAGAAAGAACATGGTGTGAAGACACAATGAATTATAGCCTTGTCTCTTACCTATTCATCCAGTTTCAGATATTTGGCTTGTTAAACTCAAGCTTTCCACTCACACGTGCAGAGCTCTCCAGGGCAACACCTTTAATATGTCTTGATGCATTGCATATGTCAATGTGGGGTCTGTGTGTTTTTCTAAAGATTGATCCTGATTTTAAAGAAAAATGAAGACTACTGTGCTGCATAAAGTTGGCTTTATGTTAGCATTACAGTTATCTTCATCCTAGCTGAGAAACAGAAATATGACTTCAGCTAAGTCATTTTATCTCAGGGACAAAATTCTCATGGAGGAGCATGCACTTCATAAGGAGCTGCATTCTGGTGTCTTCTCCAATTTACTACTGAAATTCTAAAACAAAACAAAACATAACCATCACACCCCCAAGAAGTGACTTCTTTTTTAAAGAGCTCAGGATTTGTCCAGTCACTGTAAAGACCAAACCAACAAAGAAATAGTCTGACAAAAAAACCCAAAACTTCCATGTAACTGCCATCTGCAATAGTTTAGAAGTTATGAAGTTTCTGTAAATTATTAATTAGTAGTATACGCTCATCTGAAATTAGGGGCTGCATAACAATATCTCCTGGAGGAATATTCAACTGTTCTCGCTGAATTTTATATCTGGAGTTTCTCTCTAAAGTCCGACTCTAACAAATGACGAGTAACCTCTGCTGCTGAATCCTAGCTAGGGTTTTGTGTCAATAAAACCAAGGCACAATTTGGTGTGCATCAAGGTGTTTTGATGGATCAAGTGAGAGAACTAAGGCATCTTCTTTCCTGATAAAACTCCAGATTCTGAATGTTCAGCAACTTCCTACCAATAATGCTTAGTAAAATGTAAGAACAGGAATTGTCATACAGTAATTTGACATTTGTGACATGAATGCTTTGAATATACAGAGAGTTACTCCTTCAACCTTTTCTAAAGAAACCACCTCATGCATCTTGAAAATTTATATGCCTGTGTCCAACTTCTGAACAATTAATTGCTACATCCTTCACAGTAGAGGGATTTTTTTTTTCTCTACTCTTTTTTCCTTTGCATATATATACATGATATCTCATTATTAAGTGTGTTGGGAGCACTTATCTGCATGGAGGAAAGGTAGTGAATTTTTCCAAGTTGTAATGATAAGCTAAAAGTAAGCCCTGCAAGGTAAAATCTATTTAAAATGTAGCAATTGGGGAAAATATGTCCCCCAAGCATAGCAAACACACCATCAAAGTGAGTTAGCTACCAATTAACTTCTACATTTTGCACAAAGGGCATTAAATTCTAGGGTAAAAATAAAGCCAAATGATGTATGCCTGTTCTCTGTGAACAACAGATCATACAAAATGAGCTCTAGATGAGGTGGTTTTCGTTGTGTTTTCAGCATTCAGTGCCTTTCTGGAAAATATTTGCTTTCTTGTTAAAAATACTTTTTTTTTCTATGTAAACTCCTATCACTAAGCTCATGGAAAAAGAGAAATGATAGGTCTAATGCAGTAAATTAAAATGTGAAATCCTAGGCAGGTTCAGACACTATGATCCAGGACCCACTTTTGACCAAACTAATCAATGGATAGTTTATATCCCCATAAATTCAGATGTGCCTAAACTCTTCCTGCTGGAAACAATTAGAGAAGCAAAACATCCTACCAGACATAAGAAACTTAATTCTCAATTCCTGTGTCCCAGATAATGTCATCTCCACATGGGAAAATATTTTAGCTAGTCTCTGTATTCCACCCCACAGTCACCAGGAACATGTATTTCAGAAAAAAAAAAAAACGTATGGAGTTTCCAAAAGAATACTTTGGCAATTTTATGTCCTTGGAGAATGTTATATCTTAAATCCAAATATGAAATAGTTGACTTCCGTCTTACAATTTGTAATGTGCTACCTTATATAAGCTGCTTTTTTTGTGTAGTATAAATTTCTCTGTATTTATAGACATCTAAACCTGTTGCAATTCTATAGAATCGTTTCCTTTGAAATGGGTGACTTAGTTCACAGAGCCACAGCTTCAGGGAATGGGTAAGGCTGGAAGGGACCACTGGAGATCATCTAGTCCCTCCTCAACCGTGGTCTGCCCAAGAGCACATTGCTCAGGATTGTGTCCAGACAACTTTTGAATATCTCCAGGAAAGGAGACTCCACAACCTCTCTTGGTTTCCCCAACTCAGTGCATTACTTCTGTCAAACACCTGCTTTATCAATTGTAAATGTGCTTGACTTCATCAGATTTTTGTCCCTATTTTTCTTTCTGAGATTATCAGAAGATATTGCTTGGACCCTCCATCACAGCATCATTGCATGGCTCTTATGCCTTCAGCAGATAGGCACTTGTACCCTGTTTTGTAAAACTGAACACTTCTAACTTCTTTGGGCATCTTCTCGTTTTAAAATTCTTTTCCAGTGTTTGTGTCGACTTCATACCTTAGCTTTCATAGTTACATATTACATTTTGCATCCTGAAGATATCCAGTCAGATGCAATGCTGTACAATTATTTTTTAATTATCAATAACAATTAGCTCTATGCCTACATAAAATACCTGCACAGTGACACTTGTATTCAAAATTTTCAGGATTACACCCAACCTCTGCTTCACGTCATCACCACTAATACACTGTCCTGCATGTGCATGCATATATATATACACACACAGAGTAAAGCAGCAGAAAATCAGGAGGAAAAAAAGATTGAAAATATTGTTTAAAATAAGATGGGGAAGGTCAATACTGCCTCCTCACCTGGTTTTTTTATGACTTACAGGAACCACACCAATACCCTCATTCCATGGCTGCAGTGACAGTCGACAAGCAGTCTTTTCTCACTCTGGGATACCCCCACCAGGTGACACACCATAGTGCTATCTCCTAATTCAGAAGAAATCTGAACAGTTTATGTGAGTGTTCCAAGGACAAAGAATCTTGAGGAAAAAATTAAGGATTAAATCGATGAAGAACAATTACTGGAATGCAACTACATAAATATTCCAAGGTGCACTTAAACATGGATGTAACCCTGAGGTATACACCTAAATTTGTCCCTAAAGAAAAGACTATTTGGAAGAATATTTGGCTAAGTGCTTTACCCGAAAGTTATGTTTCATCTCCACTGACTTCCACAGGGGTGAGATTACTGCAGACTTGAATGTGCTTTTGCTTTGAAAACCTGCAGGAAAAAAAATTTCAAGACTGCAGCAAGGGCCTGTTTGAAGAGTCCAATGAGCTTAATAAGATCTTCTGACTTCACTGTGTGATGAGACATTATGAAATAGAAGATTAAGCTCCATTTCAAAGCATTTTTTAAATCAATCCAACATACATTTTTTATGTTACACTCTAATTTTGGATATTTTTACTACGGTAATTTATACGATACATTTGAATGAATTGAATGTTGTTCCTCAAGGGTCAGTACAGAGGCTGGTGTTGTTAAACATAATTTTCAGCTGCATGGACAGTGGGAGTGACTGCACCCTCAGCAAGTCTACTGATGCCACTGAGCTGCGTGGTGTGGCCAACATGCTAGAGAGAAGGGATCCCATCCAGAGGGACCTTGAAAGAATCTAATGCATTGGATAAAAGTGTTAAAACATTGACAGAAATACAGGAGTGAAAGATTACTTGTGAAAGAGGGAAGAGAGCCATGGAATTTATAAGCAAACACTACATTAATTTATATGCCTAAATCCTGACCAATGAAATTTAGGTCTAAGCAGACACATTTGTGCTTAGGCAAAAGGAAAATTTGTGTTTTAAATTTGCACTCTATAGCAATTTCTCTAAAGGATTCTTGTGTGGTTGATTTTTAAGCAGTTCATTGTGGCCATGCAAAATCCTCGTCACTGTGATTGTACACAGAGGTCACAGTGTTTATTT
Source organism: Lycocorax pyrrhopterus obiensis (assembly GCA_014706295.1). Lineage (NCBI taxonomy): Eukaryota > Metazoa > Chordata > Aves > Passeriformes > Paradisaeidae > Lycocorax > Lycocorax pyrrhopterus. The sequence continues at coordinate 103,100,027 of JACSVZ010000004.1, read as the reverse complement.
CTGTAGCTTGAAATGAAACAGCATTTGTGAGTTGATTTCTAGGGAGAATACATTCACTTATCAGTTCAGTCATTTCCATGACTATTTAAAAATGTTAGTTAGTGTTTTCAGTTTATGTTCTACATAATAGACTTGTTCAAGTGAATGATTGTATGAAACAAACATGAAAGGACATGGTAAAAGAAACATTTCTTATTTTGAAATTGGAAGAGACATTGAAGAAAAAGTAATGTCCTTGCTTGGTTTTATTTAATAAACATTAGCCTTACATTTATTTTAAAGTAGAAACTCACGATCTGCTAGACTGAGCCAGAAAAACAAACTGTCCACTAATTCGTATTCCTGCATGTTTCAGAATAATGTAGAAATTTCTGTGTGGATAACTGAGTAAAATCTTTCATAAACATTTTCTTACTGATTCTTAGGTAGTTATTGTTGTGTCTGTTTCCTGACTCTGAGACCTAATATATTCCCCATATTTTTTCTTTTCATGATTAGTGCTTTTTAAACTGGTAAATTCATGTTGAAATTGGACAAAAGTAATATTTAATCAGCCTCTTTTGGAGGTAAGGAGATATAAGGTTGATGTCTGGTAATGATGAAAGATTTTTTTTCTGTCTTGCTGAGGCATTCAGTGGGAATGGTGGAATGACCGTACTGCTTCTTGGCTGCGCTGAAGTGTAAACACAGGAGTACTTTTCTGCAATGGAATTATTTTGGATTTTTATAGGAGTGCTCATGTAATTATTTTCTCATCAAGGAGACCCTTGCTATTTTGGGCTGGTTTTTTGGATGCTATAATGAATCTATCATTAATTTCACAGCAAAATAAAAACACGAAGCTGAACAAAGGCAATGATTATAATAAATTCATATTTACAAGTCTCCTGGTCAAGGAGCTCAGGACTTTGCTACAACATGCTTATAATTTTCCAAGTCCCAGTTCTTTATGTTTAAATTTCTTCTGAGAAAGAAGAAATCACTTGTGCATGATAAATCATGTGTATCTGCGTGAGAGATGGCGTTAGATCAAACTCAATTTCCCTTGTATTTTAAGGGTGGAATGGTCACACCAATGACTTTCAAGGCACAGTCATTCAGGTGACAAGTAATCAAGGCCTGTTTGTGTAACCAGACCCAGGAGGTTGAAGCAGAAATGACAAATACATCTGAGAAGTAAAAGAATCATAAAATTTTTAAGGTTGGAAAAGACCTCTAAGAGAATCAAATTCAACCACTAAACCAGCACCACCATGTTCACTACTAAACCATATCTCTAAGTGTAGAGCCTCCTTTTCTCCAGAGTAAACAATCCCATTTCCCCCAGCTGCTCTTGTAGGACATATGCTCTGTATAGTGCATTTGCTTAGGAAAAATTACCTCAGGGAAGGATGGCAAGAGTTTTTATTGTTATTTCCTTGAGGTCAGATGCAGATGCAGAGAGCAAGCACTCTAACAGCACTGGTAAAATAGAAATTATTTTATTCACAGGAGCAGATGGACAGAAAATCATCTTCCCACAATCTGAACTGGCCAGACTTGTGACAGATATGGTGTCTAAAGTCTTTTCCCTGAGTTCACATGTTTTGCCTCTAAGTGGTATTTCAGTAAAACCATTATTTTAAATATACACAAGTGTGTTATTTCATGACACTTGTGTTTGCAGAAATGAACTGGAAATCAAATGCTGCTGATTATTACTCAATGTGAAAACTAGCAGATTATCTTTCTCCTAATAGCCCTTGGCTCTTATAATATTTTTTTTAACTGACTATGATACGGAAGAAAAACACTGCTTACTATTCTGATAGAAGATACAAGTGATTTAATCTAAGCAGATTGATTTAATTTGCACTGAATGTAAGAATTTTCAAAAGGAGGTCCATACCTAAGGTTAAAATATAAAAAAATAAAATTTTGAGGAAACTAGTAGAACTAGTTGGACTAAAAGGCTCATGAACTAAAACAAAATAGAGACTTGAAATTTTAGAACTTCAGTGACAAAAACATCCCACATGAAAGCAAGAAACACATGAGTCTATAGCTTAAAAAACTACCTGGGTAAAGAACCCCAAGAAATTAGAAATTGTGAAATTAAAAGGATGCGATAAAATTAGTGTTCCAGAAGACACAACACCTAGAGGGTAGAAGAAAGTTTCCCAAAGGCAAGTTCAGATAGACTTCTAAAACTATTAAAAGAAATAGCAAAGGTCTTGTTCCTCAAAAAAGAAAAAAGGGTGAGAAAATGAGGAGATAAATAGAGTCAGGAGAGAAGCAAAACTAACAAGGCTGAATGTGTTTAAGTATGGGGGGGGACTGGATAATTTCTAACTCCATTTCTGAAAGAGCTGGGACATGAAATTGCAGGTCTGGGAGCAAGCACCCAGAATAAATCTAACAAGATAAATGTGATACCTTATTTAAGAATAGCAAATTAACACCTATACTTAAGAAGGGAGGGGGGGAAAGTGATCTAACCCACTGTAAACTTGTTAATCTAATATTAATTGTATCAAAGGATTTAGAATTCTTTCTTTAAAAAAAACCCACAAAGGATGGTAAGTGTAATATGAAATCATGCACAAATCTAGGTTAGCAAAAATACATCATGCCACAGTCTATTGAAAGAGATTTCGTAGTTAAATGAAAAGATGGTGGCTCTAATACATAGGGATTTCAGCAAAGTATTTGACATGGTGCTGAAAAGAAAAAAAGTTAGACTAGAAAGTGGGGAATAGCAGAATAGAGAGTATATGTTTAAATCATAGCAAACAAGGAAAATATTGAGTAAAAAGGAGTTACCAGTGTCATTTAAGGATTTCATTAGTTGCCATAGTAAAGAAGCGGGGGAGATACTGATAAAATTTACTGACATTTTGAGTTTTGGAGTCATCATTAATATAGAAGAATATATTTCTACTTTATTGAAAGGAAGAGATGGGAGATGGCCCTGAGGACCAGAATAACAAGGATGAGATGAAATTCAGAAGTACAAAATACAAAGCCATGCACTTCTGAAATAATAACAACAATTTTCCTCTAAACTGGGATTTTATCAGGTGGTAATGATATAGGGAAAGACCTTGTAGAACTGACTGACCACACACCAATACAGTGTAGCCAACAGAAAAAGGCAAAGAACACTCTTGAATGTCCCAATGAGACAATCTCTGTATCCCACAGAAGCAAAACTCAGACTAGATAAAGCTCAGAGTAGAGTACAGAGGAATGACTAGGAAATTAAGAACTTCTCTTATGAAAAGGGACTGAAACAGCTTGGCTTGTTAACCTTGCAAAATGAAGGCTAAGTAAGGATTATACTTGCTTTCTGTAAATACATCAGTGATAATAAACATCCAAGAGGGGAAAGTCTACTTGGTGCAAGAATAAATGGAATTAAACTGGAACTGAAAAAAAAATTATGTTGGAAATTAAAAGAAGGTTTCTGAGAATAAGAGTCCGGAAAATTCTCCAATACAAGAGGGGCAAAAACCTTAATTAATTTTAAACTTTGATTAGTTTATGAAATGGGATGTGTAACATAATTGCTTGTAAAACCAGAAACTGAACTCATTAATCTATGGAGTCCTTTGCAGATCCGAGTTCGTATTTGTGCTGAAGATGATGTGCGGTTTATGACATATGATAATAATCCATTTACATATTTAATGGCAACAATCGCAGCTGTATGGCCACATATCTGATGTTCTTTCTTGCAGTACATTGAAATAATTGGCCAAAAAAAAAATTAAAAGCAGCATGGTTTGCTGAGTGCACACAATTTGTCATTTAGTCAGTGGTTTGTGCTTATTCATTATCATCATCTGACATTCTCTATCACAGAGAAATTTTTATGGACAAATGAGTTAAAGCAAGAATGACAATATGCAAAAGAGCTCAGAACACAGAAGGCCTTTTTCCTCCTCGCTTTTATTGTTTGGCTAAGGAGCATGTCACTGTGATCAGCACTCTTGATAAAGAATGTAAATGTCTAGAGCCTGTTATTCCTGGGCTATTACTTGCATAGTCTTATCATAACAGCAATCTGATAGAAAGTGATGGGGATCAGTTCCCAGGAGGAGAAACTTAGAATGACTTTTTGGTTCAAATAGCACTATGACATTGTTAGTTCTGGCTTAATAACCCTGATGTGCGTTTTGCCTTCAGGTCATTGAGGTATCTTCAACCTTGTATTCTGTTTTTTAATAATTCTAAAGACTCCAAATTGTGCTTGTGACCATTTTATCATTTAAACAATGTCTTTATCTAATGTGGTCTAAAGATTATTGTAATAAGAAGTTCCTATATTTTCCTATTCCTATATAATATTCTTGTATTTTCAAGTTGCTATTTAAAAAATAAACCAGGTTTGTGTCAAAAGGGAAACTTTTCCAGTTCAAGTGGTTTGAACCAAAGAGGGATAAAAACAGTTTATTTATTTATTAATAGCACAAAACCAACAAAACTTCAGCAAACTGTAATTCAAGGCCAGTATTGACAATGCAACAGATAAGCAGCAATACTAGACACTGTCAAAGTTGTTAAATATCCAGCTACAAATTTCTAAACACTCTTCTAATCTCAAGGCATGTTATATAAATTATACCCAAATACACACGGGTTAATATTTACATGCACACACTCACATCCCTCACAAATTGTGTGGGTTTTGGGCACACAAGCCCTCTCCAGGATTTACAGCCCTTACTTGCAGTCCCCTTCTGTGGGAGTTGCAGATGCCCCAGCTGTGTACATGTCCATGCTGCTCCCTGCAACCCCCCATGTAGATGTGGGGAAGAAATCCCCACCAGGTCACAGACAAACACCCAAAGGGTCCCTGCTCCCTCCCCCAGCTGCCCTGTCTTGTACCAGTGCAAGCTCATCACAGCACCCCAGGAGAGGATGCTCAGCCTGGATGGAGCAGGGTAGTGATGCCATGTGATGACTTCTGGCAGGACCAAAACAGTTTTTGACAGTTTTTTCTATTTCTCTCTGTCTCTTACTCCCTGTTTTTCCGTACAAGTTATATTTTTAATATGGTTTTTTTCAAGCTGATTGTTTTTTCCAAAAGTACTTTTGCAATTCAACTGGATAATGGTCATCTTCCTGCTTAGCTTTGCTGCTCAGAGACAAATGGCACTCAGACAGTTTGGGGCATTTCAACTACAGACAGTGCTGCACTCACATTCCTGCCTAACCATAATTTTTTAACCAGGTTTTGTTTCCTCGGAAGCTCCCCCAGAGACTGTAATTGCAATGCTAAATCATAAACCCCTCCTTAATGAGTGTCTGTCATAAGCAGACAGCCTGAATTTTATAATAGTGTTGAGTACAAACCGAGAATATTAGGTGTATCATGCTATTCTGAATTCTAGAAATGAATGTCACAAACAATCAGGCAAAATATTATGGCTGAAACAGAGTTGCTTCTATAAAAGTCTGAATAACAAATGATCTGTTAGACAAGTATTGGAGTTCAAAATGTGGAAAGGCAGAGCTCTATTTTCTTCAGTAGTTTTCACTTAAAATTCTGTGACAGGAGAATTTACCGGTCACTCAGTCAATAAGTCAAAAATGACTTATGTTTTCTGGTGAAAAGTCTGACAAAAGTATGCTCTTTAAATTAGATGCTTTTTATGAATCAGGTTAAGCATCCAGAATCTAATCTGCACTTTTCAAATCTTCACAGTACTGTCTACAAAGAGCAAAACAAAAAAAAAAAAAACCAAAAAAACCAAATGGAGAGTCATAGAAAAGTTTACTAGAGTTTATTACTTCATTTTTTTTTTATATTGAGAACTCTTCTTGGACTTTCAAACTAGGACCAAAAGAGTGATCCTTAAGGATCATGTAAGAGAATGTTTAATGTTACAGAGTTATGACTCCTTATTTTACCATATTTAGACTTCTATAAGAAGTTCACTGTTAGAGTACAGAAGATACCTAAACTGTACGTGGTATGGCACTTGGGAACAGATTAAATACCTAGCTTGTCAGCACCGTGATCTCTAGCACAGGAACACATCCACACTTTGGAAGATTAACTTACACCCACACACTAGTTCACTAAAACCAACTAATTTCTTCCCCTAGAAATATTCTCTACTGCTGGGGTGCACTATGTGCTGGAAGAGAGGCCCTGAGGGCCAGAGAGAGAGCCTCTTTCCTGGACCCAGAGGTGACCCTGGGAGTGCATCCAGGTCACTGGGGATGGGCTGAGAGAGGATTGTGGGTTTCTGGACAGTGTTGGACCTATGGGAAGTGATAATTGTAGTTTGTGACTTTATAGGTTATTTTTTACCTGTTACCATAATAGGTAATATCTGTGCAATACCCCAAGTGATTGGGGGACACTGTGGTGAACACCTTTCCTGTTCACATGATGTGATATCCTGTTAGGTGCTGGTATTTAGGGGAATTCCGAGTGCGCAATAAACGGCTTTTGCGCTTTCCATCTTGTGTGCGGAGTCCATGCCCTTGCGTGATTTCTGCACTCCACAACTACTACCAAGGAGAAAAGAGACTGAGCTAGTGCTTTTTAAGGAGTATTTTGTTTTCCTTAGACTTTGTGAGTCATTTCTATATCTGTACACTCTTGCCAGCAACAGAATTGTTAATAGCCACCCAGTTTAGCCCCTGAGATGAGCCAGACAAACAAGCTTTCTGTTCTTCAAAGAGTTCTGCAAACTAGTGTCCAGATCCTTTCTTGTTTCTTCTCTGTTTAACAGACCATGCCTTTTCTGTGCCAGATAATTACTTACCAGGACAATAAGATTTTTCTTCTCTTATGTCCAGTTTTGCAGTTCTCTGTCAAGTCCTGTTGTTCTTTTATATATGTAACTCCCACCCACACCAGGTGAAAGTTAAGGGCCAATATTTATTCTTCCTCATGACTTGCATATAACATCCTTCAGCTTAAAACCATAACCTGGCATCTCTCTCCCTGTCAAATTATGTACTTCTTGCACTGACATAATAATTTGTGATTAAGACCTCAGAGACTTAACAATTGAACAGAGACAAGGAGCAAGGTGCTATTAAGTCAGTAGTGATTTAGGGTATGTAGCTCAAGGCTTTTACTTCCAGGAGGATAGAGTTTCCTGTTCATTGAAATCTGTCTTTCAGGAGTTGTAGTTCTTAGCACATTTTTTCTTTATCAGTTGGAGAAAGTGCTGTGCAGTAGTCATAAGCAAGTGATGCCGGAGGTCAAAGCTGGGTCTGCAGTAACAACTGTTTATGGAGAGATTCACACTTCAGATTGGAGGTCCAGCTCTCTCTCAACCTGTTCCCACTTATGGTGCTCGATATTCTGCTTGAATTGAGGATTGACTCAAGACAGAAGATTTGAATTAAAATTCAAGATTGAAAATCAACTTAATTAAAGTGTCTGAGAATAAATTTACATTCAAAAGTGTGTTAAGACTGTGTGCACTGGCCCTGTTGATCTTATCAGGGGTGTTATGCTGTACCTTAGATATCATACATACTTATACATAAGTCAATATATATAACTGGTTTTATTGGTATTAGTAGAAATATTTTTTTTTCTTTTACTATTATTTCGCCATCCTTCTATCTTACCTGCTTCTTGCTGTAGCCTTAGTCTGGATTCTGACAATAAGGGATTAAACATTGCTGATGCAGTGCTACGCTTCTAGCAGGGCCATTAGCTATTCCTGTGATACAAACAGAAAATAAACACAGTCAGGGACTATTATTGCCCTATTAACCATAAAATACAAGCATATTGTGTGAAAATGAGTAATAAGTTGCTGGATAAGGACAAGGTGGCCCAATGTGAGGGAAATCAAGATATAAAACAGAAAGAAAAAAATTCAAGTTACATGGTCTTCCTTCTAATACAAAATTTTTTTAGGGATTTTTTGTTCTCTTGAGCCAAGGCTAACGCATTACCTTTTTCAGAAGCTGAGACTTCCTGTCACACTCCCATCAATGAATAGATATTAAGAGTTGCAGCAATAAAGACGTTTTATTTAGGTCTCCATTTGCAGCAATAACGTAGCCTTATCTACTGAAACCTTGATTAAAGTGAGATGAAGACAATGCATATTTCATTCCTAATATGTTAAATCATGATCTCTTCTCTGTTGTGACCAGTGACAGGATCCAGGGCAACGGCTTGAAGTTGTGTCAGGGGAGGTTTAGTTTGGATATTAGAAAAAAGTTCTTCATCCAGAGGGTGGTTGGGCACTGGAACAGGCTCCTCAGGGCAGCGGTCACAGCACGAAGCCTGACAGAGCTCAAGAAACATTTGGACAATGCTCTCAGGCACATGGTGTGACTCTTGGGGTATCCTGTACAGGGCCAGGAGTTGGACTCCATGATCATTCCAACTCAGTATCTTATGTGATTCTGTGATTCTGGGATACTTTAAGACATTTATGACATTATTTCCTCTTTTTTTTTTTTTTTAATAGAGTAATAATGAATTTTTTTTTAAGGAAACAAGGTAACAAAGTGAAGAAGTATTTTTTCTATATCATTCCCTTTAATTCTCTTCTTTAGTTGCTTCTCATATGTGTTAAAGAACAAAAAATGTCTACATTGGTTACAGAATCCCTTTGGGGTGCCCAGCTCAAACCAGTCATGTAGGAAATAGAATAATTAATCTAAAAAATAAATGTAAAATGAATGGATCAAGTAGAGAATAGGTACATTTTTTTGTGACGAAAAATCTCCTGTGACATTTGCATAGAAATGGCCTGAATATATATATTTGGGAATATAACCCCCACTGTTCAGCATGGAATGTTTTATTAATCATAGTTTTTAAAGACAGTGAACATGGGAGGGGATAGATCAGGAAATAAATAATACATACGACAGAAATGGCCCTGAGATGAGTAGCTCTTCCCTTTATAAATATTACAAGCTACCCACAATCCCCCAGGTAAAAACACAGTATTCAACACGTTTAATGATGAACAACAACAAAAGAAGAGCATTTTAATTTAACATGGGAGTCAGTTCCAAGTCTATCTTGGCTATCCTGAGAAGTGTATTACAGCCCTGATATTGCTAATAGTGAATTCCGGTATATTTTTATCCTTCATTACTGGAAACTGACTCCTGCAGTAACAGCTTTGCATCATATTATTGGGGATGAAATTACCTGACATTTTATGAATCATCAATATCAGATTAATGTGGCGGCAGTGAATTTTGTACCATGCTGCCAGTTGATACAATCATGGTGCTAATAATATCCGAAATTATGACTTCTAGGCCCCACACAGAAAGGGATAATTTCAGAAGGGTGAGGGGGAAATAATTTTTTTTCCTGTATTCCCTTTTTCAAAAAAATATTCTTTTGAAAATAAGCACATCAACCTAAATTAAAAACAAAAAAAAAAAGTGTGCAAAGGTGTTAGGGAGACCTGATGTGGTCCAAACATCCCCATGCTGAAGGGTGGGATGAGTCAGTGACTAATTGAAGTGTTCTGATCTTGCTGGCAGGGCTCAAATGTACGTTTTAAGCATTGCAATAACATCTAGAGTAGCTGGCCTAAACCTCTTCCTCAGAGGCTGGCATTAATTGTGTGAACATAAGAACACTGTTAATGGGTCAGGGCAAAAATCCACCTCTCTCCATCTCCAGCACTGACCAGCAGCAGGGGCACAGGGAGCCATGTAAGAGCAGGGCAGCATATGGTCCCAGATCCCGGGAATGCTCCTTTGCCAGCAGTGACTTGTGCCTCTGGGACTGCCTGAATGGAAGGTGATGCTTTTGTGTTTAACAGAATACTGTCAGTTTCATGTCATTAATTTATCTCATCCCTTTTTAATCCAGAGTCTTTCGGCATCCACAATGTCTTGTAGCAGCCACACGTACAACAAAGTACCTCTACAGCTTGCTTTTAATCTGTTACTTGTTAATTTTATTTGATGGTCTTAGCATAGACAAGATAGTTTCTACTCATTTGACCCACTCTGTATTACTGGTAGTTTATAGAGATATGTCATATCCTTTCCTCAGTAACTTCTCCAAAATAAAGTTGTTATCATGTTTAGATTTTCACTATCATTGGTCCTCCTTACTGTCCCTCTCTGCATCTTTCCCAGTACTGCTGTATTCTTTTGGAGACAAGGGAATAACAAACTATATTAAAGACACCTGAGGGATTTAAATAGAGGCATTATAATGTTTTCTCCTTTGTTTTCTACTTCTTTCCAAGTAATTCTTAATTCTGCCTGCTTTTGGCAGCCATTAAACACTGAACTAATAGTTTTGCAGAGCTACCTGCTGTAACTTCAATACCTATTTCCAGTACAGGAATAGCTACTTCAGAAACTGTCACAGTGAAAGCAACATCACTCCAAATGCAGAGTGAAGATTTCTTTCCCACAACTCTGCTTCCCTGTCACATCATTTTTACTAGTGAAGCAGAACATGGACAGAACTGCACTTTGCAGCAGACATAGCCCTGCAGATTATAAGATAAATATCTTCAAGGTCTGTTCCTTTGGAGTCTAAGTCAGAGAGGAAGATCCAAAATGAGCCTTTTGCATCTGAAACAAAGTATGCCACATGACTGAATGCACCTTTGCGGCAGAGGGATGGGAAAGGTAAACAAGCCGGAGTTGCTGAATCACTGACATAGATGTAGAGAAGAATAGTCTTTCCATAGCTGTTTTATCAGAGTAAGAGGAGTCACTGGAGCAAAAGCAACTGAGGTAGTCCAGTTAGGCTTGCTAAAGAGTCAGAGCACTAAAAAGTGGGTTCTTACAGCTCCTCTACCTTCTCACAAAGAGAAGATGCACATATTGCTAGTCTAATCTGGAGGCCCTGTGAAGTGGGAGAGGTATTGCAATTGAGGAGCCAAATGTGGCATGACTAAGCCCCCCTTCTCCTGCCAGCAAGCAGCATGCAGTATCATACTCAATGACTTTCTTTAGATGTGTTGACCAAATATGAAATATGAGAATCTTACCCTCAAGAAAGGTCGAGGAGGCCTTTTCTGGCACACAACAAAAGAGCATTTGATGATGGTGATACAGACTGTTACCAGGATGATTTATCCGTGATAAGGACAGAGGCTGATTGCATTATGATATTGCTGGGAAGATTTACAATTTATTCACTCAATGGGGTATTGAAAACTGTCACTGATAGTGATGTCTCAACCTCAGAGTCAGGATTTTTAATCTAAAATTCAACAACTGAAGAATTTTAGTAGCAAGAAATTAAGCTCATGTTTCTTTTTACAGGTAGAGTTTAAAATCAAGACACCTGAACAGAAATGTAGACACACATGTTTAGCTCACTCTCTGGATAGAGGGCCACTCAGTGGAGCCTCCTGAATTAACCCAGTCAGAGAGCCAGTGGGCACCTGATGCCATGTAACACCATCCCTGGGTTGAGAGATACATCAACGACTTCGGGGAAGTAGATGGAGGCCAAATAAGATACTCCATGGTGCCTTAAAATAAATTCATCCCCCATACTTAGGATATTGAACACCAGTCTTAGCCCATATGGTCTGAGGAGATTGGATAATGATTCAACTTTCTAGATGTGAAGTGTATGATTTAAATACATTAAAATATGTATTTGATCATAGCTGAGGTCTGTTTGCTTTCCTGCTTGGTCATAAGTCACCACTCCTAAGGCCATGGATTTAACGTAGGTCTTGTGTGTTGCATCTACCAGCCTTGGGCAGAAGTTTTGCATGCACTAGTCTTTCTCAAATGGTATTTATGCCTGATTGCAGCAAACTAAACTGCACCCCCAGTCACTTGTCAAAGGAATCTCTCCCTAAAAAACAAGGACTCTGTTCACTATGTCTCTATTGATTATGTGGCAATTTAGACATAGCTCACCTGCATGCACATTCCTTTAGACATCTGGTTTTGGTGTCTTCATTTTGAAATGAATTCACTCCTCTGATCTGGCTTCCTGCATACCAACTATTTCTTTTTCCTGTTTTTACAGGTGACTCCCTTTTGCGCCAGTGACACAATTGCAGTACATGCTTTACTTCTCTGCAGAGAATGGCATTCACAGAAGGACTTTACCTCTAAATCATCAATATATATATTGTGATGTTAGCCTTAAATTCAGTTTGAGACACTAGGTGTAACTCAGCTATAGCTGAAGTTCAACAACTAATTCTACATTTAAAAAATGCTGCAGACAAGCCTCTACCAGCTTGTGGAGGGTGGCACACACACTCATGCACACAGAGTAAACCCACATGCTGATGACATTCAGGCAATTCAGTTTGAGATCAGGTCTTTATGCATTTTCCTTAAATGATAACATGCTGCTCAGTGAGCCAGCTGCAGCTTCAGACTATTAGGGTGACCCTGCCTGGCAAGGCCAGGACTTTTAGGCCTGTCCTACATCAGGGTATGGTCTCAGCAGTCTTTATCTAATATTTCCAAGGACCCTCACACAGACTTGACAGCTGGGATCCCTCCAGGAGAGTTTCCCTTGCAAATCCAGGACTGGGTCTGAGAAAGGATGTAGAATTTACATTTTCCTATGTCCTGTTAGCACCAGGTTTTTTTACTATTATTTCATCAGTCCTTTTGGGGTCCCTTTTTCTAACCCTTCTGTCTTTCTTAATTCCATCAACACACAGAACTACAGGATGTTACATGGGCATCTTGGGTTCTTTTGCTTCCTGCTCTTTGTTTATCTCTCTAAAGTTGACACCCTGTCTAGTCCAAGGGTTGTCCTCATTCACACGCACACAAAAATTTTAAGACTGTGAATTAGGTAGAAGAGTAAGGATACTGTTCAGAAAATTACTTCTATTTCAGTATTTCTGTTGACTTCCATGTTTACTGTGGATTAAAATTCATGCTGTCTGGGAAAGCAATTCTCTTTTCTAGTCTTGAGACTCTTCCTACTAATAACAAAGATATTCAGATTTATGCTGAAAAGCAAGTCAAACATCCTACCTTCTCCAGGTTGCTTGTCCGGAAAAAGCGCCTTCACAAAATTTGTTGTTCAAAAAAATTTCTTCCCAAATTTGAAACAATTTTTCTACTTTGCAAGGTTTCTGCTGTTCAATATTCTCTTGTAGGTATATTCCTCCGAAGATTTTTATTTATTCTATGTCCCAAAAGGAAGGAAAAACAAACAAAAACATTCCCTTAGCTGTCTGTTTACACAGACAGCTGGTTTTACACAGTACCAACATCACAACAACAACCCAAGGAAAATGCAAAGATTGATAAATATGAGCATCCTGTCAAGGGGCTTGCGAGTGGTCCAGTCCAAAGCTAAGGTCAGGGGAAAACTTGTGGTAAGAGAGGAACACAGAGCAGGACGTGGAGAAATATCAGGGTAGAAGAACCTCACAAAAGGTGAAGCAGGGAAAATAGTGCTTATTGGAATCACAACTCCCCATTGTTTTTTTCTCAGATTTGTACAACTGGAAACATCCCTTTTCTCAGAACAAAAGTCATGAGCTTTAAAAGTTACATTGGTAGATGTTTCACCTCTCATTTTCATGGCTTTGTGTGCTCCTCAAGAACAACTACAAGAGGAAATGCTGTAAAATCATTGTTTATGAGGATTTCTCTGGGGTTCTGTGGTGTCTGATGCTCCCCAAAATGGAGATGCATGATTAATTTTTGTTGCTAAGAAAAGTTGTCCTTTCAGCTTGCTTTTATCTTCTGGAAAGTCAGCTAAAGGATAATAAAAGTGGAACTGGTAGGGAAAAGCCTCAGTAGAGTAAAATCCATTATATCTAAAAGGAGACATGGGAAGATCAAAGAGGGAGCTAAATGCGTCCTGAAGGACTTCAAAAGGTGGCTCACTTAGGAAATATTGATCATCTCAGGATAGAAGGGGAAAGTTGGTCAGCTTTTACTGAGAGAATTGAAGAAGCTGTTGTAGAGGTGGAAGAGCAGCAAGTCTTTACATGGAGGTTTACATGCTTATAATTGTCATGGTTATTTGCAGCTATGTGAATCAGTGTATGAATGAGACATCGCCTTATCGCTGGTGTTTTCAGGTGTAATCCATTTTATCCAGAGCTGACGTTTTTAGTTCTGCTAGTGTTCCTAAATACAGAGGTTTCCTTTGTTTTCTAATAATGTAAAGTACACTTTGCTGACCTTCATTTGTGCCTTATTTTGTAACAAATTTAAAGAACAGCTTTCTGATCTGGAACATGAAGACCATAACAAGACCTTCAAGAGATAACCATTATAACATTGCTAGCAAAAATTTACAGAGTTTTTACATATGATTTTACATGTATATATGGAGATACATAAAGAAATACATACCAATAGCTAAGTGTATGTTACATATTATATATTAATATTGTATATAATGTCCGATGTGATGTCATAGAATCATAGAATAGTTTGTCTTGGAAGAGATCTTATAGGTCATCTAGTTCCAACTCCCCTTCCATGCGCAAGGAGACCTTCCAGTAGACCAAGCTGCTCCAAGCCCCATCCAATCTGGCCTTGAACACTTCCAGGGATGGGGCAATATATATAATTATATATAATGCAAGAATAAGTGTAATTATATATAATATAGGGCTAAAGCACTTCCCCTGAATTAAGAGAGAAGCAAAAAGAAAGCAAAAAGAAAAAAATATATACTAAGAAAAGAAGGAAATAAATATAGATAAGAAGCATTTCCAGAAAAACGTAACAAAACAGAAGTACTCCATCCCACCTGAACTGGCACAAAATGACAACTTGTCTCCTTCTACTCTGAATGGCTCTCCTCAGTATTGCTCCCTGCTTGCAGCGATGGTGGATTGACAACAGCCTTCCAGGAGGAAGCAGCAGCACTCAGGGTTTCTGTGTTCTCACTCTTCCAACCAACACGTAAGGGAGAATGGCTCAGCCTGGAGGAGGCAGAGAGCTCTGACAGTCTGCCCAGCCAACGCCTGTCAAATTTGCTTTCTGCCTCCTGAGAGTGAAGCTGGCAAAAACCTTCCAGGTGAGCAACCTGGAGACCTGTCAGTTTGATTTTTCCCAGTGGAAAAATGGAATATTTGTTCACAAAATAAATTTTTAAAAAAAATCAATTTTTCGAGAAGGGCATGTTCTATCAGAAAATCCCCCTGACTGAACATTCCCAAATGCCTTCAATGAGAATTTGCATCTGCTGTGGAGGCAGCATGCAAGGACTGCAAAATATGGACTCTCCAAAGGTTTCATGAGAGCCTGTAGCTGGAACTTCCCACACCCCACAGCATGTATGAATACACCCCTCTACCTCCCACTCAGAGGTGTGCACGGCTGTGAAAAAAAGTATGATTTGGATGAACAAAATCCAATTTGAGCAGGATCAGGTGGCCAGAAGAGGAGTCATTGCAAATGGGATGCTATGCAAAGATGTCTGGTGGATGCGTAAAATAAATAAAAATAAAACAAAATATAAAATCAAATAATTAAAATATCATGTTTAAAATTCCTCTGATGTTATTGAGTGGAATATTGTTGCTGACCCAAGCAAAAGCTTGGGGAGATTCTTTGGGAAAAAACAGGTTTTTTTCACTTTGGAAGTCTGATTTTTGAAGTGATGTATTTGGATTATTTGTCTAAGCAAATGTGGGGATTTATGTGTCAAACATTCACAAGTATTCTCTTTTTCTTTTAATAATCTTACATAAAATCCAAAATAAATTCACAAATGTAAAAGAATTTATTTTTCAAGCAAAGATAAACAAGGGCTGCATTTACTGCAATAAAACATGGAAGAGGATTTTTTGTCTTAGATGAATCCATGAAATACTCATGATTTTTAAGGTTTATATCCTTGACAACAAAATCAACCCAGCGACACCAATGAAAAAAAAGAAATTAACACAGCTCCAATACAAAAAACAGAACAATTTTGAGTATTCAGTGCAAGAAAATAAGAGCACAATCCTACTTCCAGTGGAGCCATAGGATGAGGTTCTTAAATCCAATGGATCTGCATGGGCAAGAAAGACATGATGTGCTTTGAGCTGTCTTGACGACATCAGTAGTCATCCCTGTGGAGAAGGTGTTTATATATAGTTTATATATATATATGCACACATATATACAGACACAAAGATGTGTGTGTTCTTATACAAAGAACCCTTTTGCTGAAAAAAATGGGAACTTTATTATTATTTCCTCAAATATTTGCTAAGATACAAATCTAAACTGAGAACTCCCAGGCAGCGCTTTGTTTTAGTTATCCTATGGATATAGTTTGGATGGCTTAAATGGGAAATTTTTGTTTTATAATATGTGGCATTTAAAAAAGATTAAAGCTTTCCACAACTGTTTTATTAAGAAAATAACCAGTGGCAAGTGTTGAGCTAGTTTTTATTTTTTTTTCCCAGAATAATATCATTAAAGCAATATTTAATTAAAATCCAGTTAGTGTGTGATGATAAAACACTATTTTCAATATTGAATTTAGATTCTGTTTCAAATTTTTTTTTATCATGAAGTCAGTTATAGTCAGCATGTTTCTCTACTGTGTTTTCAGTGCTAAAAAATGGGTTTTTTAACTTTATAAGACTGATTTTTGAAGAGATACATTTGGATTATCTGCTTAAGAATATGTGGCATTTATATGTCAAACATTCATAAATATTTTGTTTTGCTTTAAATAGTCTTTAAATCTCAAACTAGAATAAGGCAGCAACAGACCTGAAGGTTTGCAGCTGTGGAAAGAAACTTCTTGTATTCAGGACAATGTGTTTAGCATCTTGCAGCTCCATAAAATGGCAATTCTGTGGGCCGTTGTTGTTATTTATTATGTTTTACTGCGTTTCACACAGCCTCACGAGCCCATTCTGACAGAGTTATGTACTGCTGGAAGACAATCTACCTTCAAAAAGGCTTTTATTCTAAATAGGACAATAAATGAAATCAACATACAGAGAATATGAGCGGAGGAATGATATATAGAAAACTACATGTGGGCTCAGTGCTAATCATTTGAAAGAGAAAAAAGGAGTGTTGGGCTCTCTTTTCCAGAATTTTTCTGGATTTTGTAAATAAAATAGCACTTATCTAAAATCTGTAAACATCCTGGGGAAGAAATAAGGGGTTGGTTTTTTTTTTATATTTGCAGATGAATGTCCTGCCAAACAAGGTACAGCATTGTTCTTACAGTCTCCTTTTCTCTCAGGACAAAGGTGTCACCTCCTATTCTTCACTTTCCTGTACCAACACTCTCTATAGGTCTTATTTTTCCTTTTTCCAGCCTCAGAGAGAGAAGTACATTCCCAAACAAGGAATAACGACAGCAAAAAGGGGAGGATAAACACCTGACAACCAGCATGTACCTGGCGGAACATTAGAGTCTGTTGGCTCCTTCTCCTCCTCTTGTGCAGTAAAAGGCACATTGTAAATTAATTCAAATGTAGATATCTATCAATATGCTTTCCTTAAAAAGCCCTCATGGCATCATAGACCCTTCTCTGAATAATATATTCCTACCTCACAAATCCTGTCAGTCTTTTCTGGAGAAAGGCAGTTCAGCAGATTTACTTTTAGTTACACTTTCTGCATTCCCCTTCTCTTTAGGATAACAAGGAAATATGCTTTTGATGACTCACAGTTTTTTAATGATCTGTGTGAACTATAGAACTGTATTTCAACATCACTTTTTTTCATCCTCTATTGACCAGTGTGAACTATACAATATCAAATCTCATTTGTCAGTCTCTCAGTACTGTGCTGGAGTATCAGAAATTGTGTGGCCAGCAGGATCAGGGCAGTGACTCTCCAACTGTATTGGGAACTGCTGAGGCCATGCCTCAAATCCTGTGTCCAGTTCTGGGCCCCTCACAACAGGAAGGACATTTTGGTGCTAGCACATATCCAAAGAAGGGAAAGGGAGTTGGTGAAGGGTCTGGACCACAAGTTTGATGAGAAGCAGCTGAGGGTACTTGGGGTGTTCAACCTGGAGGAAGAGTCTCGGGGAAGACCTCATCACTCTGTACAACTCCCTGACAGGAGGTTGTGGCAAGGTGGGGTCCAGTCTCTTCTCCCAAGTAACAAATGACAGGACAGGAGGAAACAGCTTCAGGTTGCACCAAGGAAAGCTTAGGTTGGATATCAGGAAGCAATTCTTCACTGAAAGGTTTGTCAAGCATTGGAACAGGCTGCACGAGGAAGTGGTAGACAATCATCATCCCTGGAGAGTGTAACTTGGGGATATGACTTACTGGTGAACATGGCAGTACATGATTGGACTTGATGATCATAAATGTATTTTTCTACGTAAATTATTCTATGATTCAACAGCTACTTTTTGCAGTCCCTGAAACCACTCACAGTCCTGAATGTGCTGGTGCAGATAAAAGAGATGTGATCTATCAAGGGCACATCCTCTCTTCTCATGCAGCTGTCACATCTGAAAAATTTTAGCTGCAACTTTTCTGTGTATTAAACCATTGACAGAAGACAATATGAGGTCTGGAAGCTCTGCTGGACTTAATTCTTTTGCATAGCATTATTTATTAGGTTATAGGTCATTACTGTTCCTTCCTCTATCTTTTTTTCCCTTCCCATTAAAAATCATTGAGAAAGAATCTCAGTAGGAAACTACTTGTTTGATTTGACGCACCCTGGAAACAGTGTAACATAAATAAAACGAGTGGCCTCGACATGAAGTTCACAGAATGACAGAACGGTTGAGGTTAGAAAGGTACCCTTGAGGTCTTCTACTCCACACCCTGTCCTACTCAAGCAGGATCAACCAGAGCAGATTGCCCAGCACTGCGTCCAGTCAGGTTTTCTCAATTCCAAGGATGGCTCAAAGGACAGAGATTCCACATCCTCTCTGGGCAATGTGTCCTAGCGCTTGATCACCCTCACAGTAAACAAAAAGAGAGCTTCCTTGTGTTCAAGTGGGACTTTCTGCTCTTTAATTTGTGCCCATCATCTCTTGTCACATCAGTAGGTACTACTGAGAAGGCTCTGACTCCATCTACTTCGTGTCTGCCCCATCAGGTATTTAGACACATTTATAAGATCTCCCTGAACTTTCTTTAAACTAGGCTGAACAATCCCAGCTCTCTCAGAGTCTCTTCATATGAAAGATGCTCCAAACTCTTAATCATTTTTGTGGCTTCGTGCCGTCTCGGTCTCACAATCCAGAGTCTTTCTTGCACTGAGGAATATCCCTGAAGTGCACTAGTCTGAAAAATGGTGCTTGATACCCTAAAAATAGGCAGGACAAAGCTGAAATCTGTAAACTTGTTAGAAAAGGCGTTTTAACCTCCTTTAGTTTGTGTAGAATTTCATTGTCTTCTGATGGGAGGTTAGGCTATGTAAGGAATGCAGAAGCAGGCTCTAAATCACCTTTCAAAAAATCTATTGACTGTTGTCCGTAGAGCAGTTGGTAATTTACTTCCTTTTCTTCAGGTGACTTGGTAGCCTGGTGCTGCAGCTCTTGACTTGCTCTTCCTTGCAAGAGACAGCGTGGAGTGTAAAGAAGCAGTCTCTGGCAGGCAGTTCACTGCTGCTTGAGTCCTTTGTGTCTTATTGTTAGCAAAAGTAGCATGACCTTACATAATGTGACACATGACAGAAGAAGTAATGTGACAAGATATATCAGACAGGCCGTGCTGCACACGAGATATATGACACATCTCATCCAAAACAAATATTGCACCTAGCAAAGACAGTACTTTAAAAGGCACTTTACTTTTTTCCCTACCCTTCAAACTGTTGATAGATACGAGGGTCGTTACAAAGACTTAAACCTCTGAATAATACCAGAAGCTCAACAAATTGCTGAAACTAATGTTTAAAATTAGAAGATTAAAATCAGAAAGAAAGCACAAATATGTTAAGCTGTGTGGCCAGGAGAAGATGGTAGAATTTTTTTCTGTGTTGGGTGTCAGATCAGAATTGTACAACTAATAGCACAGAGCAACCGTTGCAGTAAATTAGAAATAACACAAGTGAGATTTCATTAGTTTGGGTCACTGTGATTGGAAAACCACTTGGAAAGCCAGGACTTCTGTGAATTAGTAAAGAAAGACACTGGTAATGATACCATATACAGTACTATGCACTGGTCAACCACAGCTCAAGTTTTTTCTAAGTTTTTTATTGTGTATTTGAAAGCATGTTGCATTTTAAATTTTTAGAGCAAGTACAACAGAAAAATAAAGTGCAATAAATAAATTAACTGATATTACGCTAAACCAAGCTCTAGTAACTAGTTCTTGCCCTAATGCACAGACACCTCCAAGCCTGAGAGAAATTCTAAGCCAGAGGAATTATTTTGATTCTTTTTTATCAGTTTACATATACTTGACCACCTTCATCTAAAGAGTGACAAGAACATTCTAAGAATGAATATATGAAAGTTCAAAACATCTTGTTTAACAAAAATAATATATTTATCCCTATTTGATGGACAGGAGAGCTGGGGCTATTCAATAAATTGCAGAAGGTGGCATAGAGAATTGCAGATGCATCATCCACACTGGCATCCACTTTGATCAGAGCACAGGGATGAAACCATGGGCCAATATGTTGGGATGACAAAAGAGCTTTGTGGACTGCCCAACCCTTAGTACTGCATTTTGGGCATCTTCTTTGGACCTGTTAGGACTAGAGGCAAGTGATTTGGCTACTGATAATAGACCTGAGTTTAACTGAACAGAACATGGAAAAATATTGGACATTACATGAGGAATCGCTGAATGTGACATATGACAACAAAAGAAGCTGACAAAATTTAGAGATGAATCCATGAGGAATAAATGGAGTTCCCATGTAGTTAAGGGACAGTTACATAAGAAGCAGCCAGACCTCACATATAAATGTAGGGGACCTTTGGGGACCTTTTACTGAGAAAATATTTCAAGGGGAACCCTTGGCAGCACCTCAGTTAACATATCAATAATATCATACTAGGCTGTGATTATCTAGGTAAAGGTATCAGAAATACCTAAATTAAATGCATCTGTAAGAAACCTAATGAGTAGGAAAATAATTCACTTATCTGGGAGGAGATAGGGAGTGAAAAAGAGAAATAAGAAATAAGAACGTGGTCAATTCAATACTCAAATCCTGCGACTGATGATGTCTGGGGATATCTGCAGGGCAGCACTACATTTGATCACTGCAGCCTAAATTATGACAATAAATCCTATCTGTCTTTTTGCCAATGCCATACAAATCAAACCTTATTCTGACATCAGAAAGACTCGGGCAATCCTTACAAAGCTGGGCGCTTTTCCCTGCTTTAGGCAAACACCCAGATGGATGGAACCAATACCCTGGTGTATATTGGCATTATTGCCCACTTCAGGATGGCAGAAGCAGCATCTGCCGAGTGCCTCCTACCAGTACCACCAGCAGTGCCCAGGGCTGTGTCTGCGTCCCACATCCATTGCCTAGTTCATGCCATGTGAGATCAGCAGTGAGTGAAAAGATAATTGAAGACTGTGGAATTCAATATTTTTTTTTCCAGATTCCTGCTAGTTGTCTACTAAAACACAACTCTTTAAATTAGTCTTTTCTTCTATCGTTAATTCCAGTGTGCTTTTCCATGGCCCTGCTGTATGACCAGTTTTCACACCGTACCAGAAGCTGTAAAGTGAGGTTGATAGGTTCTCACTGCTTTGCTGCAAATGGCTTTTTATTGTTCTGGATGAGACACTGGTCTGGATTTGGGATGCATGAATATGAATTCTGGTCATAAATGAAAGTCATGGCAGTAATGCTTTTCTCCAGGGGCTCATTTCTGGCTTCCTGCTACTTTGAGTGACACCTGACATTTCAACTTGCTTCCTGACCTCAATTTCCCTCCCTTGTTTGGAAACAAGAATGTAAAGCTTTCTTTGGGGAACGTTTTGTGATTTAACAGGTGAGAAAATTATGAGAACAACTCAAGTAGTGTTATGTGTTACTATATGTTTTGCTATTTAATTTTCTCCTTGTAAGCATGAACAAGCTTTGGGCAAAAACAGGGGAGAGCTTTTCATGAGTTAATATTTGACAATTCTTTATCAAGTAAGACCTCATCAGTGAGACTTCTATTGGACTCCCAGCACTGTTTAGATAATGTAGATAATGTAGATAATTTAGATAATCAAAATGCAAACATTTTAGAAGAGGGATTTTACACAGAAATCATTCTAGTTGGATTAAAATATTTACAAACAACGAAAATTGGACAGGGAGAAACACAAGACTTATTTTCTTTTCTAATGTGCTGCTGCTACTACTGGTTTCACAAACTCCTGTCACATCCTGTGTACTATTAGAGAGGACAGGATTTAGTCTTCTGCATGACATATACTTGTGGGGTTTTTTGTTATTTCTCCCTCTGGTTTCAAATGGTAAAATTTCACTGATTTAAGGGAAGATGCTTCTGCTTTAGATCAAAAAAGTGAGCGGAAAATCCGAGTTTTGACTTACAACCCTCATACTAAGTATCTACTTTTGCTCAAGAAAATAAACACTAAATGAGAGTTCATAACATTTTTCCATCTCTATATCAAAAAAAGAATATTCGGGCATAGGCCAGTCTGTATTGCCACTTCTTTATCGACATTTATTGCCTTGAATAACTTGAGCCAGTTGTTCAATATTAATATTATATGAGAAGGAGGTTTTGTGTTTGTGTGTGTGTGTTTGTTCTTTCTTTCCCTTTTTTTAGTTTTTAAATGCTCTCTTGAAGATTATTTTGCATATTTTTTATCTGTGTGTTGCTAGAATAAAAATAATAATTTGAAGGCAAGAATGTAGTTTTCAACTGGTATAGAAAAGTAATTAAACCTCTCTGCCTTAAAGTATAGCTGTAGGTCACTTCTTTAAGTTGGACTCTCACTAAACAAGAGAGAGGAGAGAGCCATGTATGCTTCACTTTTGCATATCCAAGGCATGAGGGTTGTCACTAGATAGTCCTTACCAGAACACAGTATTGATTATAGTACCTGTTTTCACACAAGTTCTGCTCTTTGGTGAAGGACTCATTTCCCTGAACATTAATTCAGATGCAGTGACCTCCAGGAACACCGTAACAAGACATATATTTCCAACATGAACGCACAACAGTGTGGGTTGCTTCAGACTTGGCTTCACTCTGACTTAACATAAATATCAAACTGAAGGCCCATCTCTCTTCTTGAATCTCGAGGGCCAGAGGTTACCCAGCCTGACAGCTGGCAGCCTGATTCACTGCCTCAGAGTCGTCGAGGAGTGGTGGCTTTTATTCTTCTCTCTTTCTATACTGCTTCCTTCTTGCATCTTTTTTTTTTCTTTAGCTACATGGTATTTTGTCATTTGAAAACTGAATGACACATTAATTTCAAGCACTAATGGGAAACTTTCAACTTGAAATCTAGTCAATTTAAATGAAGTTAAATGCAGTTTCTGCCAATGCAGTTACTTTGAGACACCCTGCCAGTGTAACAGTTTTGCATTCACATTTTCCTATCTTTAAACCATATTTCTTTTTTTTCTATTACTGTGTGAAAGACAAAGTCACTGGAGGATGATAGTGACAGAATGACTGACTATACAAAAGGTGCCCACAGAATTTTCTCTATGCCATAAAGAGCAAGTTGAAATTTTTTCACATTTTTTCTTTTCCAGAGGAACTTAACATAACATGCAAATTTTCTAAGAACACCCACTGTTCTTTCAGAGATTTGTTACAAAATTTAAATCAAACCTTGTTTTTTTAACAACAGAAAAAAATCTGTAAAAACATAGTTGCAACAGAAAACATCTGATCAGCCTTGGTACAAAGAGTCCTTGCCAAGTAATATGCATGAGAGAAAGAGAGGAAGAATTCCTAATCTCTTCCAGTGTCTGTCAGTAAGACATATTACTTCTATAACAGTATTTTAAAAGTTTTCAAGATGAAGTATGATTTTTATATTAACAATACTCCTTTAATTAATAAGCATAACATATTACCTCTGGCTGGACAGTGCTGTCTGTTGCTAAGAGTAAATGAGTCCCAGCAATCTGAGATACATTCATGCTGCTTACATGAATTTAAAGACATGAAACCTCCTGCTTTTTCAGTTCAGACAATTCAGGAGCCACCACCCAAGCTCTAACCTGAAATGTGCTTCACAAATCAACACTTCTCTATTTAACCCAAAGATCCCACACTACGCACTGATGTGCTGCTTTTCTCTTTTCTGTCCTGACTTGATTTCCAATGTGGTCATAGAGTTGCCCCTTTGCAAACCTGAGGGAATTCTGCAGAGGGACCCAACTGTCATTGCCTTTACCACCGGTAATGGAAGGAAAGTTACATGTCCCGGGGCAGATACAAAGACCTTAATTTATTTTAGTTTTTATTATTTTTGTGCCTACAGACTCCAAGCTGAGGTTTCACTGCATTGGGCATTATTTAGCAAGTTGAACTCCCCCTCTACAGCTCTCTGTTCTTTTAGAACTCACCCATGCAAACTAACATCAGCTTAACTCTTTAAGTGTAACCAAGACTCCTTTTCATTTCTCAGATTCTCTTGAATTAAATCTGGGATAAGCCATCCTACAATAAAGCAGAGTTTCATTCTAGGGTTTGTCTACCTATGGAATACAGATACAGAGATGGTAGGATCATGGATCACTTGCCAGTTTAAGCCCCAAAGCACCAGATGATTAAATCTACAAAGAGAAAATAAGTCAACAGAAAGAAGTATATTTGCGTAAGTTAGTAGCAACATCAGTCCTAAAGCTAGTGACCTCAAGATATATTGAAATAAAGTAATAAATGTACATTTTTGAACATCTCAAGTAATTCTTTTAGCTTATCCACTCTTTAGTTTCTATTCCAGACACATCAGGAATTCTCTGTCCAACTTAATTTTCCCTCTGAGAATGAAGAGAGCATGCTGACTTTAACCACAAAGGCTCAGATTGTATGCAATTTGCTTGTCAACAAAGATGCCCTCCAAATAACAAGTGCTCTAACATATTTCAGTGATTCATCCCTCACATGATAATAAAGATTTAATGCAGAGAGATGTGGGGATTTTAGGTAGCTTTATTTTCACTAACTTACCCACAGACATTTTGTTGCTTTGGCTTTTTTGCTTTTAAATTTATCCAGCCAGTACTTATCATATACCAGCAGCTCTCTCATTATCAAAGCTTTAGTGCTCAGGGCAATGATACTGTGCTATTGCTTTATTTTCTTGAATCCCCTGACAATGAGCATTGGGAAGAACAGCTGATTCTCTCTTTCAATATACATACATTTTTTTTTTCAATTGGACTGAGTAAAATATAGCAGGGTCTGAAAATGGAAAACTTTGCCAGGTCAAAATTTGTACTGATTCCTGTAACATTCCTTAAAAGCAACTTAAATATAGGCAGAGTGTCTTTTGGCAAAAGATCTTGGAGTAGGTGGCTAAATAAAGAGTCTGACGTTAAAAGAAGGCACAAATCCGTCTCGCTGGATCACGTCAATAAGCATCATGCTCTGCGTCAGGAGGTGGTGAGAAAATGGGAGGAACGTTACAGAATTTAGACAGCAACTCTCTCCTTAAAGCCAGGCACATTGCAAACCACAGCCTATAAAAGTTTTGTACATTGTCAGCATTTTTAACTTAAGAACATTATGACTTATAGTCCACAACTCTATTTTGTCAGTTGTCTTTTGAAATGTTCACTAATAATGCAAGTTCTCCCACATACAGAAAAGAAAAAGTCCACAAAATTAAACACTTAAATGACTGATACAGACTGCTTTCCGAAGAACTGCATTCTTCAGGATTTTTGATTTTAATTCAAATTTTTATTTGATTTTTCAATAATCCTAAAGAAATAAAAATAGCGGTTTCAACAAATCAACCCTGAGAAGACCCACAATCTTTTCTCCCATCCTAGATTGGGAATGTAGGAAAACAGCTTATGTTTTGGTCTAGGTAATAGAAAATATGGAATATAAGAGAATGCATTCTCGGCAAACTATCAGAATATTTAAGATTAATTGCATTTGCTTGGAGCACAGGTATTATTTGCCCAGATCCAACTACATCTTCCTTCCCAACAGTTTTGGTCTGGTTTTGATCTTCTGGGAGCTCCAATGGCCAAAGTTGTGGTGGCCATTGCACAGCGGCAATCTTCCCTCTGCCTGAGAATGCCATCAGGACCACCAATCTTGTACATTTGTTAGTTCTGAAAGGGGCAGAAGGACTGTATTTAACAAATTGAAAAGTCACTTCTGTTTGTCTAACATCCATCTGCTTTTAGCTGTGCATAGACTTCTTTAAAAATACTGGTTTTTTTCTAAATGTGGGCTTTCTAAAACTCATACACCATCCTTCACATGTCATTGGGACATTTTTTTCTTCACCATATTGACCTGCACCCTGACCATTTAATATTTTTATTATTTTGTTGTCACAGGGCCTTTCACAATGCAACATTGCTGACATTCTAGATCTGAATTTCTGTGTCTAGCAAAAGCTTTTTTTCTATTACTCATGGCTAAAGAAATCTAATCCACAGTCTTACAGCAGAAAAGTAGGTTGCAGGAGTAGTGAGACAGGTGAAAAAGCAGGTGTTTTTTCAATATCATTTAAAATTTTCCTTTTTGATGAAGTAGGGATCACCATATACTGTTTGATTTTCTTCAGAGGACAAGACCATCCAAATTTCCCCTTGAATGGCTTTCCAGTGTTAAGCTTGATTAGCTACAGGTTAAAGGGATTTAGATACAGTTTCTTGTTCCCATTTGTGTATAATGTTGGTTTTATACCTAGGTCTGTTTTAGAGAACTATTTTTACCGTTTATTTTTATGGACTGAACATAATTAGAGACATGATCTTCTTCCTGAAAGTCTGTCTACCTTTATCTCAACAAGTCCAAGGTTGGTCTCTGGACAATTCCTAGCCATAACCATGTTGTATTAGACTGACACATCATTCACAAGACATTGTGTGCTCTACTTTGTGTCAGTCTTCTACAAAAAGACAAAAAAAGCCACTTGAGAGAGACACAGCAGAGACTGCAGGGCTGCAGAGAAGAGGACAGACAATTCAAAAGGAGCAACCATAAAATTCCTACAGTTTCCATGAAAGCATTAAGTAGATATGGAATACTGTACTGTATTTCTTCATTTAAAGTCTCTCCTATGCTAAGAGTGACCTGGTTGTTATTCTTCTGCAGACACAGAAGCTCGGCAGTGCAGACTTCAATACTGGTACAGACTCTGTGTTTGTGATGCTGTGTGTGGAACCAGACAGAACAGTCAAATCAATGCAAAGGTTCCTGCTGACTTCTTTCTCATACTATTTTCAAAAGGGAAATTAAGAAAACTTTTCCTACTTTACCTATTTCCAATGCTATTCATTATTTTTATATTATTAATGCTTTTTTATGATCTGCCAATTCTGTAGCCTCTGGAACAGTCTTTTATTTACACTCTAAATTCAGTGCTGTGGAGACTCAGGAGCACTTACAGCAGAGAAGATTATAGATTAATGAATGATATAATTTTAATGTTATTTTTATTTTATTCCAAATTATGGAGTATTTCTCAGTTTCAAGTCTCCTTGACAAAACATAATTAATGTAAAAAATGCCTGTCCCGCTTCAATCTCCCTGAGTTTTCTAATTAAAAAGCTGACTCATGGACTACACTGGTGCATTTACAGTAAGACAAATCAAGAGTAATTCAATTGGTACTGATTTACATACTTCAAGTTTAGAACGGTGTATGTGAGAGCAAAACTTTCCCCAAATCCCTAGTGCACTTTGATTTATGTAAGCTATGCCACACACTTATAGATCTCTCTTTCTAAGTCATTTAAGTGATAAGATATTGCAACAGGATGATTTCCCTACACAAGCCATAAATGCTCTTAAATTGAATCTGTGGAGTGTTTCTGAGCCAAAGAGGAAAGAATACACCATTCTGAATCCAGGAGTCATGCAGCTGATAGAAGTGCATAATCAGTGACCAGACTGAGGGAAAGTTGCATGAGGGCACCTTGGCCTTTTTTACAGCTAAGGGCTTTCCTCCGGCAGCTCTGCACCCTTTCACCCAAGCTGCCATGGGACTGCTGTCCCACAGCCTCTGTGGAAGTATTTTCCCTTTGTTGTTCTCCTGATGTTGCTCTCCTGCCATTTCCCATATGTTGCTATTCTTATGTCTTTGTTCCTGCATCTGCTGATATGGGAAGTGCTTGCCACAGCAAGAAGATCATCCCTTCTTTACCTCCTTTTCCTCCGTTTGGTTGTAGCTTTTGATCTACTTTAGGGACCCTAATAACACAGAAGCATTAAGCTTAGCAGTCATTCGGAATTTAGCCTCTGTTGCCAAACAAAATTAGCTTCAGCATCATAAGCAGGAGCAAACAAACAAACAATGGGGCCTCAAATGGATTGTGGTGAAAAATATACTGTTAGTGGCAAAATATTACAGGGACAGCCACTGCACTGAACAGGAACCCAGGAGAGGACGCTCATCTGGGAACCCTAATTGTTTCTCCTCCTCTTTCTTTCTCTCTTTCTCTACCCTTGATTTTTTATTTCCTCTAGAAGTAAATTTCAGCCTTAGAACTGATGAATGACACCAGGTCCAGAGCCTCCCAAGAAATCTTCATGAGCATGAACTTGTCTCAACCTAGTTTGTGCAAGAGAGGCACTATCAACCAAAAGCACTGAAAATAACAGCCTACTCAGTAAGACCTACACTACCCAACACAGAAGATTCCAGGACTGTTTCCCAGCCTTCAGGCCAACTGTGAGGTCTGATCATTTCCATGTAGGCTCGTAGTGGGTTGAAACTGAGTTGATGGACAAGTTCCTAAGCCAATAGTGCTTCTCGTGATTTTGCATATTTAACGGCAGCACAAGGGCGGGAAGTCCCCTTTTTGTTCCGGCTCTCCTGCCACGAGGTAGGGGAAGGCCTCCAGGCCCGGCCCGGGCCCCCTTTCCCCGGCACAGCACCACGGACCCCCAGGTCACTGCGGAGGAGCCGTCCCGGCGCCACAGGCAGCTGAGAAAGAGCCATGGACTGCCACACAGCTGAAACCACCCGGCGCGGCTTCTGGGGACCAGCGGGGCTTCCCCTCCGCCGCCACACGGCCAGGAGCCGGCGGAACCTCTCTGCAGCCAAGAGAGCCTGTACCAGACCGAAGAAGACACCATGCAGTCAGCAGCATGCAAGGGAGTGAGGGTTTCTCCAGTGTAAAGCCCAGAAAAGTTCAGTTTCTTAACATGGTGTCTCCAAGGTCAGAAAGAAAGAGGAAGTAAAGTCACATGGATTGGAGTCAAAATGGCGGCGGGGAAAGAGAGGCGGAGGCGCTTTTCCCCGCGTAGCTTAAAATTGCTTTCTGCAGGCCATGGTAAGAACTGTAATATCACAAACTGTATTGTCTCTTTAACCAATTTGAAGTACATAGGGAGATGGGGAATTCACGTGCAGCTTACGAAGATATGAAAATGCCTATGCCAAACTATTTAAAATCAGTGAAGGGCTTTTAGAGATTGTGAAGAAGAGAGCCTTTGTTTTCAGGTCAGAATAACTCATCCTTAAAAGATTAAAACTCTTATATCTATGGGCCCATGACTGCAGTATGAATGAACTGTGAGATTATCATGGGAGAGATGGTTTTCACTGCAGCAGATTTGTTTTGGGTGGGACTGTTGCTGGTAACAGTTTGGAAACCACATTAAAGCAGAAGAAAACTCTTTTTTCCTTAAATATTGGAGAGATTTTAAGAACTGCAACACTGACCAAATCCCATGTTTTGGTTTTTTGCCCTTGTGGGGTTTTGGAGGGAAGGAGGAGGTGCTGGAATAGAGGGGAGTTTTGCTTTAATTTCTTTTTATTTCTTTTTACTTTTAATACTGTTAGCAATAAACTTCTCTTTATACAGCAACTGTTTTAGTCTGAACCTGCTTTGCCTTGCAGTTTTCTAATTTTCCTCAATATTCTTTATTTCCCCTCACACAAAATAACAGATTTCGTGGGGCTTGCTGCCTAGCCAGCTCTAAACCACAACAAGCCTCTTCCACACAATCAGTGTGACTACATGCTGGGAACAGCCCTGGTGTGAGCTAACAGTGGCTCAGACCCCATTGAGTCCATCGGGCAATGCTTCAGCTCTCCACATGGTGGACATCGAAGAGTCACTTCAGTCACACAGACGCATCTGGTGCCAGTTCAGCTGCCCATATAGTCTGAGACAACCCTGTGGGGCAGGCAGAGACCACAGAGGGCTGTGCAAGACACCATCCTGAGTCAGGAAGGGCACCTCCAAGCTTCTCAAATGACACAAGATGCCTGTGTGTGCAATAGAACTGGGCACTTGCTGCTGGTCAAGAGTAATTCTTTGGTTTTCACTCAGTGTTCTCCAGACCTGCCTGCACCAGGGGCTTAGAAGCTTGTGCTGGGACTCAGTTGCAAACACTGACAGCCAGTGGGAGGCTTGTTTTGTTGTGGGATATCTAGGAGACTTTCTCATTAGATAACTAGGCGCACAAGTGCACAGGCAAACATTTAAATTGAAGTGCCTTAATATTGATTTGAATCCTTCCTTTGGGCACTATGATGATGAGTGACTGCAAAAGCCTTTAAATATAGTGTTTTCTGGGCATTTTGTGTGATAAGATGTTACTCTGCATGAGCAATACTGGTATAAGTGGCCCCTATATTCAAACAAAACAAAACAGAGAATTTGTACATTAATTAACACCCCAAAGTTAGATAAAGTCTGCCTGTGATAGACTTGCATCTTCTTTGATATTTCATCCTATGTACTAACTTCACACTATGAGCACATGAATGAAGATATTGCAGACTAAATAAACAAATCATGAAAAGTTATTTTAAAAATCTTTATTTTGATGGTTTGTTCCATTAAGCTTTGCTGCTAAATTCAAATATTTTTCTCATATTACAACCCATACCTAGGGATATTATTGCACACCTTAAAAACCTGACCACATAGCTAATAGCAGAACAATAATTTCATAATTACTTCTTTCCCAGAATTCTCTAGTAGCTTAATATTAGGAGTAAACTACACACATGCATGGCCTGATTTCACCATGTTTTTCATTTACCAAGATGGATGTCAGAGCATTGTTATTGTGCTCTCATATGCAAGGTTGTTGAAAGAGATTGAAAGATGAAGGAAGAGGAGATCATGAGAAATGAGAAGGATTATAAGAGACTTAGAAATAAGCCTCAATTTCATTGAAACAGGTACCTACATTGTTTGGCTTTAAGGAAGTTTTAAACCCTTATCTTAAGGATCCTTGTCACTGCAAAATGAACTGATGTTACAATGATTCAATCCTGTGCACAATGTTCCTGAGCTCGAGTGGTCTGCATTCGCTGTCTGTGTCATGCAGGGTTTGGAGATAATAGGCAGCTCCTGACAGACCAGCATCCTCTCACAGGTGTCCTACTGAAAGTTTTCTGAACGCTCTCTTTGAGCTCTGAGCGAAATGGAACATGAAAGAGTAAAGAAGAGCAGGAAATGGAGAAGTTGAAAATACAAAGAGTTAGAAGCAATGAATGTGAAACAGAGGAAACAGAAGTTTGAAGAAGTCAGTGGCAGTGAAATGAATGGCTAATATGCAGGTTCTGGAAGCCATTGTTTACCCCAGGAAACACAAAGGGTAATGTCACGCTAAAGAAGCTGCTGTGCTGTTAATTTTTGGAGGGTATGCCTAACTATGCTTGGTGCACCTCCAGAGCTGTGCTCAGAACTATGACACTTTACAGTTCTGCTTCAGCAGAATAGGTTACTGCTTGAGCTCCCTATTCTCAAATCAGAGTCACATCAATAGATGAGTTACATTCCCATTCCCATTTCATTTCCCTTGGTACCCTTTGGTGAACTCCAGTGATTATGAGGATAAGGGATTATTTACATGCTCTAGATCCAGGTAGAGATCAGGCTCTGCAAATGTTTATTTTATAGTGTGCAAATTCATTGCCTTTTGTGACTTGCATTAACTGAAATAGTGATTAGCAGTCATGTTATTAACCTACTATATAACCTATTATATAGATAATATCTGCCTGAATAGTGCCTAAAAGCTTCAGGCTCATTTAGTATGCTTTTTTTCTCTGTCTAGTGAAGTATTAAAGGTGTTTACAGGACTTTAAGAATCTCAGTAGATTAGTCATTCAAAAGTTTGCTGATTCCACCAAAGGTTTAGTGATTACTTACTGAAGTTAAGGAAATCACTTCCATTTAGCATTTCTTTCTGATTTGTAAAAATGACCATTTTCTACTGAAAGTTTGATTAGATAGAGACCTACTTTTAATTAAGTAGATAGTTTAGAAAGCAGGTAAATAGGGAAATCTAGCAAGAAACAGAAAGTCTTCTACTTACAATACATGTTAGAAGATTGTGTCGCAGCACTAATGGATTATGGTCTTGTTTAATTATTTCTGACAGATAGGAAACTTTGCTGGGGAATCAGATTATTACAAGTCAGAATCCTTTGTAGGAAGTAAAATTTTGAGTCTGAATCAGAGCATTTTCTCATGTCCATAACATATTCTGGAGCACAGCAAGCAAGTTATGATCCATCTATAACCTGTTCTTAATAACAAAGGTTACCAGCTGCTCATTTTGACAGAGTATGGGAAATATGAACAAGAAGTTCAAAACTGGTCAGAAATGGAAGAGAAGTTTATGCCTCTATATTTTTCTCTCTCTTTTCCCTTGAATTTCATTTCTTTAACTTTTTTATAGCAGCTTTGTTTGCTTTAAAAAATAGAGAAGGAGCTATGAAGGAAGGACTCTTGAAATGTCATCCATGTTTTGAAAAGGGGAAACTTTGCATTTTCATTTTCAAAATCTCAACTTTAAAAGGAACATAGTCTGCTGGGTAAGGCAGAAAATGTTAAAAGCAGACAAAAGAAATAACCTTAAATATTACCTAGTTCCAGTTTGTATTTGAACCTGTGCCTTGGGCTTTCATTTTATATTTAATACCATTTCCTGGGTCTAATTGCTCCAAAGAAGGAGTGATGAAAGCTAAAGAAAGAAACTCTGTAACAGTAAAAAAAGTCTACTTGTGGTTATATCTATTAGTTAAATAAATCCCTCTCTATGAAGTTCATTTGTTGTGAACTCCTGAAGAAATGAGATGTTTCACATCCAGAACATTTTTAGAGGTTACTGCTGGGTACCATCAGTGGGAGTTTACTGGTCCTGAGTTACTTGTCCTTCAGGCTTCTTACATTTTCTCTCCAGCTCTCCATACACATGCACAGAGGGATCTCAGGAGATTGGAGCAAGTGGCACAAGGTGAATGTTCTGGCTCCTTTCACAGGTTTCTACCCCATCTCTGAAGGCAAAAAAATCACGCGTGGTCCATGAAGACGTTCTGCTGTTGTTACTTGAAACACATTTTAAGTGCTACTTAAAACACGTTTTATTCCCCAAATTGGTGAGGACATCTACGCTTTCACAGAATGTATTTGGGGCAATGAACCCTTGTGGCTTCACGTTAAAGCAGAAATCCTGATTTATATTCCTCATCGTGCAGCTACTTTTCCACTTTTGAGCAAGTTCTGACTTTTCTTATCTCTCCATAAAAAGGATTATGACAGGAAGTTCTTGTCATCAAGACACGTTATATGGCTAATTAACTTATATTTGCAATGTCTTTTTTATGGCACTTGTATGAAAAGCCTTACATTGCTGTTGTAATGAGTTTGCTCTCTTCCTATCAACTGCAAATGAAGCAGTGGCTGTTTAATACTGAAGCATATTTCTACTCTTAATTATGGGCTTGATTATTATCACTCTCAGCCCAGCTTGAAGGTACTCTCTTCTTTGCAATATCCATTTCTCAGGTTTGTGCTGTTAGGTTCAGCTAATTTATTTTTGTAATTGGAAAGGAAGTGAGTTTGAGGAGGCATCACTGTGCTTCATCTTGCCCATCAGGGCTGAATAGCTTGTGGTCATTTGAATGTGTTAAGTATCCCGGAGTGCAGTCAGGAAAAGCACTGTAAAATGTAAATTGCGTTGCACCGAAAATGTAGCAGCTGTTAGGAAGAGTGAAGAACAGGACTGAAATGAAGGTGGGCCTCAGCTCAAAGGCTATGCTCAGTGCCATGGGCCTCTCAAACCAGGCACTAATCCGTTTCTGACTCCTAGTATTTGCAGCATCCTATTTCTTTCATATTATTTGGAAGTTAATTACAGGGCCCATCAGCTTTTTTGGCTCAATAATATTTCAGTGAAAAGTATTCAGGCATTATGTGACTGGTTGCAAGGGAGATTATCAAGAAGTCAGAGAAGTGTAATAATCAAGGGATTTCTCTGTTAATAAAGAACTTGATGAAAAACAAATTAGTTAACAGTACACTGAGTTGAAATCTTGCTGATGGCAAATTTTGAACTTAATTAAAAAAAAAACAAACTTGAAGACATTTTAAAGCTTTCCATAACACCAAAATTATTCAGGAAATTTGTAAAAGTGTAGGTCTCTAACTCACCCTTTTAGGTATAGAGGTGAACCTCATTGGTATATAGTATCTGAACACTTCTGTCATGCTATTTTAAAAATCTGAAACCAGAAACCATTGTATTTGAAATTAAAAACTAGATGAATTTATTGCAATGAAATTCATATCTATCTGTAGTTGCATTACGTCTTACTATGTCTGTTTAGGAATCATGTTAAGGAGAAGCCACAGCCCCTGCTTTGTTTACTAAGACAATGTGGCTGCCTGTGCTCCTGGTGTGCAGTGACAGAGGCTGCTATGCAAGTTATGCAAGGTGCTCAATGTCTGACATCTCAAGGTAGGGCAGGCACAGCTGGGCTGGCATTGCCAGGACCACCCCTACAGCACCCGACTTTCCAGTGTGAACTGAAATCTGGATCCTGCCAGAGCCTTTCACAAAGCAGTAGCTGGGAATCCGTGTATCATCCTGCATCTTGCAGACTCTAATTCATGGCTCAGGGGGACAGACTTTTCCCCCAAAGCACATAAGGATCTTATTTCCACACTGGTTTTCTCCAGAATCATGTCTGGTTTTTTTTTCTCTTGCCAAGTAGTGTATATTTCAGCCAATATGGTGCTTGTGCGCAGAATAGAGAAGAGCTTGTTTTGTATTCGTGTTTGCGTTCCCAAATGGAACATTCACACAATAATGTTAATGCAGCATAGGAAAATTGTTTCGTGTTTGCTTTCCTTCATGTGCTGTGTTCACGGATTGTGTGAAGGTTTCCATTGTATGCGTTCAGAATGAAGTCATGCATCAGTGCCACAGCATTTCCTTGATTCTGCCTACTACACTTTTCAAATGAATAATATAATGCACATATATTTTGCCTCAGGAAAACAAATGCATCCTCACAAACGCCAACCAGGAAGGGAAGGATATTTTCATCTTGATAATCCCAAACAAAAGTGCTAAAACATCATGGGTTGGGTCCCCAAAAATCATAAACATGTCTTAGAGATCATGAGAATGGGAAAATTTATAATACCTTGATTTTTTTCCTATTTTCGTTTTTTTTACTTTGAGTATTCAGACACACTTGGGATATATTCTCATTATTTTTTTCACCCATGAAGAAGTCTAGAAACTTGTTTTTTGAAAGAAGACTTTCCAACACTTCTGCACATATTTCAGTCAAAAAGTCAGATTTGAATAAATACATCATTTCTTATTTTGACCTTCATAATAAGATCATGAAGGCAAGGGGTTTGTCATATTTTTGCAGGCAAAGAAATATGGCACATAATAAGCAAATCAGGGTTTTTTAATGAAGACTCTCTTCAGCAAGACATGCAATTCCCTTACAGTCTCCAGAAAATGCCAAGTAGAGGTGAGTTCATTTCACCTAATCCAAATTTATTGTTTAGGATCTGTAATTGAAGAGATTCATATCACCTAATTCTATCTGTCTTGTAGGTGCCTAGCCTAAATAATCTGTTAAGGCTCCCCTTATGGTTAATGGAGAGTGACAGGAACCTCCAGACCGCAATTCATTCCGTCTGTCATAGGTGCTTGTCCTGGGGAAGAGCAAGTTTCCTCAGCATCCCCTGATTTTACAGGACAAATCATTCCCACATGTATTTTTCAGACAGCTGAGGTCAGCTGTGAGGGATCTCACTACAAATCCCTTTCCGAGCCGCACTGCCCCGATGTGTGAGCTGGGCTATCAGTCAGAACTTGAACCAAACCCTGAAGGCCACATACCAACCTGGTTCTTGGTAGTTAAAAATGGATGCAAACTTTTGTGCTTCTGTGCATTTGACAGCTTGTGAAACAATTTAGTTTGTAATACATTTGCTTGAATGAAAACCTGATTAATTCCACTGTACTGACTTATTAGAACTAATAGATTTTGTTACATGTGTTGCAATTTAAGCATTGTTAATTATTCAGAGCTGAATATCACAAAACATTTGTCATGAATATTTGCACACATTTTAAACAAAATTGTCCTTGGCAGTGTTTGCAACAGTTAAATATTTGATTTTCGTGTATATTTGGGTGAGACAATTTTCTTTTCATGAATATCAGCAGAAAGTGAATCTCACATGAAAATCCACACAAATATTTATTTAAGAAAATAGTTGCACCTTCAATATACTTGCCAGCATCTTCAAGAATCACTGTGGTGAATGGTCATGCAACCAGCAAAGCCATTTGAAGTGTATTAGTAACTCCTGTAGATGTCACCAGGGAGAAGACAGGAGTGACAGCATCGGGTAGCAGCACCATCTTCCATTGAAAACTGCCTCAATTGTCATTTGGTAATATCTAAAGCAATATTATCTAAACATAATAATAACAAATATATTATCTAAACATAACATTCCAGAATCTCCACGTGTAGGGAAACAACTGTGAATCTCCTAGGCTGACCTGCCACTGGGGCATCCAGACTATGCACTACACAGGACCCTGTCCCTGCACTGCATTGGTTCCAGCTGTGCAACCTGTTGCCTGGAGTGAGGCTTCCAGCGCTCCCATCTGACACAGAGGGAGTGGGGGCAGTATTGAACGCGTCAGAGGGTGACAGCCTTTGACACCAGTCTTTCATGTGGCACAATGCTTGATACTCATCCTGCCAAACTTTGGATTTCCATGGCAAAGGTATTTGCACCTAACCTAGATTACTCTTTTCAACCACAATTACATGATCAAGTAGCTCGTGTTTCCTCATTGCTTTGAGAACCTGTTTCCTTCTTCATATAAACCAGTTGAATATCCTCTCACCTGAGCTTGTTGCTTTCCAAGAGGACCCAAGGTCAATTTGGGGATGGGAAGCCCCAGAGACAATTTCATATAAGCCATAAGTGATTGTGGGGGACACAGCTTTCAAGTCCAGGAGGACAGGTAGCACAGCTTCAAATCACTTTTCAGATTGCAGAGCACATACCATTATCCTCCTGATACTAAAACACCATTCCTCGTGACCCAGCCACCATGTCATTTCAGTCATTTTGAATTAGGAAAAAAATCACAAAGATAATCATGATCTTCAGAGCCAAGTGCTCAAATCTGTGAAAGCAGACTGTTTGTGCTAAAGTGGGCAGCCCTGAGCAGTGTGGACACGATACACTCTGTCACCAAAGTACAATAGTCTTCAGATCCATGAACGGGGCTATTACTCCCCATTTTCAATAAAGGGGTTGTAGGCACCTGCATCGTTAATAGCTAAGGATAGGTGAGAGGATTCCCTATTGCCTTGGATAACACATCTCTGTTTCTGCCTTTTCAGGAGAGGGAAAACCATTAGGAAGAAGATCAGGCCAGTGGGATGAACCAGCAGCTGTTGATTGAGGAATGCACTGGCAGTTTCTCAGGACTAAAGAGAGCTGGTGCGTGAATCCAATGCCTGCTGCTCTTTGAGCTACTGCCTGGACCAATAAACCTCCTGTTAAAATGAGCCTGCTGTGACTGTTTTGTTGGTATTTTTAATTTAAACAATAGCTAATTAAATATGAAAGCAATTAGTATTTCTGTTCAAACAGCTGTCATGTAATGTCTGGTGCTGCAGTTATGAAGCAAAGACTTTTGGGGAGTGGAAGGGGAAATAGAGCAATATTTACCATGGGCATTGAAAACTGCTGGCAGTTGCGTTAAGCTTTTGCTGCACCAATTTACACGCATGTGGGATGTTACAAACATAAATATACTTTGGATTGTCATGAAACTTTGAGTAAAATTAAAATATACATGAGAGAGAGAAGTATAGTTGTTGATGTTGTCTTCCAGCTTTACCTATGGAAGATTTTCCTACACAGGGTCTCAAAATGTCAGCGGAGAACAAAAGTATCATGTCTTCTTCCACGCTTGATGTTCTTCATACAGACCAGTTTGACGACAGCAAAAAAAGGACAGTGAGGAACTAGTGAGGCGTGAAATCAGCTGGAATTCCTGTTCTCCTCTTGGCAGCAGACTGTAGTTTGCATAAGGAAAAGTTAAAACACTCTTAGCTTTCCTACATGTTCTACCCTACCCCATAAGGTAGTGAAGCATCAGGGCTCTCCAGGGATGTGGTTTTACCAAAGACGTCCTGGCAGTGGCAGGATCAGCAGCAGCCTGGGTGCAGACGACGAAGGGAGCTCCTTGTTTCTACCCTGGCAATGTGCATCTCCTTTCACTCCTCACAGCCCTGCATGCTCCTGCAGCCCAGGGGCTGCCGTGCAGCTGCAGGCAGGTATGTCTACAGCAGTCTGTAGGATCCACACGTTTTCTCTTCTGTCCTTGCCCGGTGTTCCTGCATTGGATCGTGCTCTTGCAGCTTTTTAAAATCCAAATTTGTACAACTTCTACATTTGCTATGAGGATCTGTATCCTGGCCAACTGGAGCTACACGCTTGCCACTTATTTTACCTGTAGTTCAACCTGTATTTTTGTATTCTGAACTGTTAAGTGCACTTGATCAGAATTTTTTTTCAAAAACTGATAGCAAGTGTTCCAAAATATTTTAGGTTCTTAATGATACTATCATGACTTTTTGTGTTGAACAATGTACTAACTCAATGATACAGTTAAACAGAACTGCCATTATTACAAATTCAATTTTTGTATAAGAATATGGGGAAAAATATTCTTAAAGCAGATCTCTAGCTGGTCTAAATCAGCACAGTTTCCTACAAATTAAAAGCTCAATTTCATTTACTGTGACTGAGAACCCAGCCTACTTCTGCTTTGGTTGGCAAGCATACAAAAGAACCTCATTGCTTCCAAGTTTTTTATTGTGAATAAATAATTGGCATTGATCTATGTTCAGTCACCTTCTATGCATTATTAAACACTTGTTTACTAAACAACCTTTACAGTTTAAAAACAAGAAAAAACTTCACTGAAAAATGAATCAAATCTCCATATAAAATCAACCTATGGAGTTTAGAGGTAAGGTGAGTGAAGTTCATTTAATTAAAAGATTGCTTGAGGGGAGACATTGGCAGATCAATTTTTTAAGTTTGTGGAATTATGCACTGATATGCAAGTTTAAAGCTGCTGCCTCTGATTGCAGAATATAACAAATGGGAAACATTATATATTTATGAACCATTCAATATCTTCCCCCCTTTTTTGACTGGTTTATTGGAAAAGAAAAAAAATATCCATTCCAAGTTGTGACAGCCCGAGTTAAACAGACATTACCAAAATATATATAAGAAGGTGTTAACGTACTTTTCAACATGAAATTCTAATTGAAACTTCCACACAGTGAAAGCCAGGGAGTAAGTTTATGGCCTGGGGACATGCAGAAACTGCTTTACAAGAAATTGCCTTTTTGATAGTGAATATTAACTGATTATTTTTTAGGTTCATAATTTATTGAATAAGTTTCTTCCATTTATTTGTACTTGGGGAATTTTCAGAACTTCCTGGAACTTTGAACCTTTTAGTTTCTTATTAAGGGGTATATGTAAAAAAATATGCATAGTCGAAATGTTAAAAAAGTTTTAGTAAGAAAGAGTCCTTTTGACTAATCAATAGTCTGAGGACCAGAGTTCTGCCAGTGCATATCCTTAAGCCACAACACATTGAGATACAAAGGATTTGGAAAATTCTATAAAGCCTATAACAATAATAATTGTGAAAAATGCAGTACCTTGGAATTTTAAATATTAGTACAGTGATCATATAAATGGCTTTTTATGGGTACACATAAAACTGTATTATTTTTATTAATATTACTATTATTGTTTATTATTATTGCAGTATAGCACACCACGTGCTCTAGTTAAAGGTCCCTTTGCATTTCCATTACATATCCCATTTTTGGTGGGGTTTATGACTCAGTCATTAAAATTCTCCACAGGCTAGAAATTGGCAAAGGAACTCACATTTTAAAGTAATATGTTTAATGAAAAAAAAGGAACAAAATTAATCTGGTTGGTTAGAAAAATGGTTGGGGAAACTCACAACTTCATTAAGTAATAGCTGAAGTTTGTTTATTACAATTCTATTTTTAAATATCTCTTGTTGCTTGGAAGCAAAGCCATGAGCCTATTCTTTGGTCCTGTTTCAGTTTTTGCCTGGGGACTAGGAAGTGATTTACATCCATTCAAACTCGTGCAAAACACTTTATTTAAATTTATGGTATCTTACATGAGGTTCACATATCTGAATTTCGAACACGCAGGACAACAAGAAATCAGGCTTCTTGACTTATGGAGCTAAAGCTCTACTTGTCAAGTTTGTCTGTCATACTATGTCAGAACACAGGCCAGAAGTCCTAGAACCAGCACTGCTGCAAATCAATATGTACAAACACAGAGCTGCTTTTTTTGATCATTCTTTATTGCAACTCTCCCTCATCTTTTGTCTGACTCCTAACAATATGAATTTCTTCTTATATAACCGCCTTGGTGTGGATGTGTGAAACATTAAATTGTTAAGGTTTTCAGTTGTAAAGAGTCACAGGATCATCAGTGTTGGACTTCAGGGTGTCTGTAGTCCAACCTTTTCCTGAAAGCAGGATCAGGTTGCTCAGAAAGGCTGCTCAGATCTTTAACCAGTCAGTCTTGAAATCCTCCAAGGACAGAGACTGCAGAGTCTTCACAGGCAGCCTGTTCCAGTGCTGACCCCCCGTTGAAAACTTTTAGTTGGGGTGAACAAGCCCAGTTCCCTCAGCCTCAGTACTACAGCAAGTGCTCCAGTCCCTGACCATCTTGGTGGCCCTCCACTGGACTGACTGCAGTTTATCAATGTCTTTCTTTTATTATAATACCTCAAAGTGGATGCAGATCCAGTCTGAGACATGAGGAGAAGAGGACAATCACTTCTCTCATCTCCTGGCTATCCATGCTCATGTAGCCCAGGGT
Source organism: Lycocorax pyrrhopterus obiensis (assembly GCA_014706295.1). NCBI lineage: Eukaryota > Metazoa > Chordata > Aves > Passeriformes > Paradisaeidae > Lycocorax > Lycocorax pyrrhopterus. The sequence goes on along the minus strand of JACSVZ010000004.1, from coordinate 103,058,813 downwards.
GCTGGTGGCCCCTGTTGCTGCTGTGGTGCCCTGCTGGCTTATGCAGCTCCCTGTCCGTCTATCTCCATGGAGTCTTTTCTGTGCTGCAGGTCCCCAGGTTCTGTGACTGCAAGGAGGTTTTCTTTTCCAGGCCCTGGGGAGAAAGACATTTGCTTTTTGTGGGTTAATGACTAGTTTGTTATTGAACCTCTTGAGAATTTTTGTTGTTTCTCCCACTCACTGCCCTGAGTTAACCAAATTATCTTCTCCTAAAACCAGCAAATGGACTACAGCTATAGACATTTCAAAGTCTGGCCATAAATCAGGCGAGATTGAAATACTTTTATATTGTTATATATCTATAGATAATAATCCAAATGACTGCATACCTCCCTTCCATTGCAACCAAATTGTTCTAAATCGTCTCTTTGAAAGATGAGTCGATGAGGCAGATATCCAGCTTGGATGGGCAAGGAACTTTTGAAGGAACTAAGGAATAAAAAGAGGATGTATCATCTTTGGAAGGAGGGCCAGGTATCTCAGAAAATATTTAAGGGGGTTTTTAGGGCATGTAGAAAAAAATTAGAGAGGCCAAAGCTCAGTTAGAACTTAATTTGGCAACTTCTGTGAAGGATAATAAAGAATGTTTTTACAAATATATTAATGGCAAAAGGAAGGGTAAGAACAACCTCGGTTCTCTACTGGATGCGGGAGGGAATTTAGTGACTGCAGATGGGGAGAAGGCAGAGGTGTTTAATGCCTTCTTTGCCTCGGTCTTTAGCGGAAAGACGGTTTGTCCTCAGGACAACTCTCCTCCTGGGCTGGTAGATGGTGTCAGGGAGCAGAATGGTGCCCCTGTTATCCAGGAGGAAGCAGTCAGAGAACTGCTGAGCTGCTTGGATGTTCATAAATCTACAGGACCAGATGCGATCCATCCCAGGGTGATGAGGGAGCCGGCAGATGAGCTTGTGAAGCTACTCTCCATCATTTACCAACAGCCCTGGCTCACTGGTGAGGTTCCAGATGACTGGAAGCTGGCCAATGTGGCGCCCATTCACAAGAAGGGCTGGAAGGAGGATCCTGGAAATTATAGGCCAGTCAGTCTGACCTTGGTACCCGATAAGGTAATGGAACAGTTTATTTTGAGTGCCATCACACAGCACCTACAGGATGGCTGGGAGATCAGGCCCAGCCAGCATGGGTTTAGGAGGGGTAGGGCATGTTTGACCATCCTGATCTCCTTTTATGACCAGGTGACGCACCTGGTGGACGCGGGAAAGGCTGTGAATGTTGTCTATCTGGACTTCAGGAAAGCCTTTGACACTGCCTCCCACAGTAAACTCCTGGAAAAGCTGGCAGCCCACGGCTTGGATAGGTGCACTCTTTGCTGGGTTAAGAACTGGCTGGATGGCCGGGCCAGAGAGTGCCGGTGAACGGTGCTGCATCCGGTTGGCGGCCAGTCACTGGTGGTGTCCCTCAGGGATCTGTGCTGGGGCCAGTTTTGTTTAATATTTTTATTGATGACATGGATGAGGGTATTGAGTCTACCATTAGTAAATTTGCAGATGACACTAAGCTGGAGCGTGTGTCTATCTGTTGGGAGGTAGGAGGGCTCTGCAAAGAGACCTGGAATGGTTGGATAGATGGGCAGAGTCCAATAAGATGAAATTTAACGAGTCCAAGTGCCAAGTTCTGCATTTTGGCCACAATAACCCCCTGCAGCACTACAGGCTGGGGACAGAGTGGCTGGACAGTGCCCAGGTAGAAAGGGGGTACTTGGGGGTACTGGTTGACAGCCGACTGAACATGAGCCAGCAGTGTGCCCTGGTGGCCAAGAAGGCCAATGGCATCGTGGCCTGTATCAGGAATAGTGTGGCCAGCAGGAGCAGGGAAGTCATTCTTCCCCTGTACTCAGCACTGGTGAGGCTGTACTCACCAGTGTGAGTACTGTGCCCAGTTCTGGGCCCCTCAGTTCAGGAAGGATGTTGGGACACTTGAGCGTGTCCAGAGGAGGGCAGCAAGGCTGCTGAGGGGCTTGGAACGCAAACCCTATGAGGAATGGCTGAGGGAGCTGGGGTTGTTTAGCCTGGAAAAAAGATGACTCAGGGATGACCTTATCACTCTCTACAACAACCTGAAAGGTGGTTGTACTCAGGTGGGGTCGGTCTCTTCTCCCAGGCAACAACTGACAGAACGAGAGGACACAGTCTTAAGCTGCTCCAAGGGAAATTTAGGTTGGACATTAGGAAAAAGTTTTTTACTGAAAGAGTGACAAAATATTGGAATCGTCTGCCTGGGGAGGTGGTGGAGTCACCATCTCTGGATGTGTTTGAAAAAAGATTGGATGTGTGTCTTGGTTTTTGGAGACAAAATTTTAGGAGGAAACGCTCCGGAATGAGCGCCTCCTCCAAAGGGAAAGGGCCTCCCCGTTTCCTTCGCCAATGAGGCAAATTGATAACAGCAGGTGAAAGTGGAAAAATCCAAACTGTTTATTAACACAGAACAAAACAGGGCAGAACAGAAAAAAACTCAAAATATAACAAATGCCCAGAGAAGGAAAAACCACACGGGGCTGGCAACTAGTTTCCCCAGTCTCCAGGAAGGGGAAGGGGAGTCCACACAGCAGCCTGGAGCAGGGCAGATGGAAAAAAAAAAAACCTGTCAACTCTCTGGTGACTGTCCTCCTCCCCACAGCAGGCGAAACTGGAGAACAGATGGAAGGAAAACCCACTGCCTCTCTGGAGCCGGTCTTCCTCCTTGCAGCAGGCAAAGCTGGCAGACCTCTGCATCCCCTCGCTCAAGGGCTTGGCCCTCCCTGGGGTTCAGACCAGCCGAGGCCACCCCGCGTGCCCGCCAGGGCCACCCAGCAGGCTTCCTGGACTGGAGAGAAGGGAAGGAAGGCAGGGAGGCCAGGGGGAGGGAAGGAAAAAAAAACAAACAAAACCTTTTTTCTAGCTAGCGGGAAGATAAACGCCCCCGGTGCCTTCCCTCCAGAGCATGGCGGAGAGCCGTTGTAGCCAGAGCCATTGGGCCAAGCCATTGAACCAACCCGCACCCGGGTCCCATGGCTCCGGCCCTGCCCTCCGGGTCCATATTAAAGATACAGTGTCCTTGGGCATTAAGCAGACGGTTAAGGAATAAAGCAGCCTTATAACAACACCCTAGGACAATGTGGCACTCAGTGCCGTGGTTAGGTTGAGATGGTGTTAGGGCATGGGTTGGACTCGGTAATCAAGAAGGTCTCTTCCAACCTGGTGATTTGGTGATTCTGTGATTCTGTGAAAACAAAGCCTTCATATAAATATATTTACCAAAAAATGATAATTTTGTTTTGTTTCACTCTAATCTGCACCAAGGGATCTATTGACAAGAACATGAGTTATACTCACTTTCAGGGATGAGTTGTAACACCAGGTCATTGATAAAAATTTGCCAAAGCCCAGACGAATAATACTTTTCTCATTTTATCCACAATTCCAGTAACTTATTGTAGCATAGAAGGCAGTCAGGTTGTTCAAACATTTTTAACCCTTGAGAAATCCATTCTGACTGTTCCCTGTAATGTTCGTCTTTTCCATCTGCCCAGAAATGTGTTAAAAGAGCATTTGCTCAAGGATTTTTCTAGGGACAAAAGTGATGCTGACCGATTGTTAGAAATTGCCCCTTTGGCTTTTCCTAAAGACGGTAATGTACAACTTATTTATAAAAATTACTGTATAACAACTATTACACCAGGCTGCATCTGCAACACACTGATTTAAATAATTTGAAATGGAATATGTATTTCTTTTTATGTAAGTGATTATAAGGAAACAAACCTTTTACTCTATTGTGCAGGGAAGAACAAGACATAGTATGTGACTGGGAGCCCTCAGTTTATCAGAATATATATTACAAGCACTGAGTGAGTATTACTGATGGCAACAAGATTCCTGGACCCAAAGAACCTTTGCAAATTGGAAATAAATTTATTTATGTGCACCAGAAAATCTGTTTGTGTTTGTGTGTGCATGCTTGAAATATTTTACTTTCTGTCATTTGAAGACCTTATTACACCAGTAGGAGGAGAAGCCATTTATTCTGGTTTTGGATCTAAGAACATTGGAATGGTGGAGGTTTTTGGCTCAAGGGACACTGTCCCTTCATGTCACAGGCATAACATGATATCATCAATTTCATAACGCAATCAAACTCTTACATTATTTTATACATACCTAGTGGATGTGATTTATTTCCCTTTCTTTTCACAATCTTCTTTGTATGTATAGACTGCTATATCACCTGCTGTATGAATATCTTTGGTTTAGTCAGTAACTCCTCTTCCAGTGTCACTGCCTCTTTCTTCAAGTCAAGTGCCTAAGAATCTGAACAATGTTCTAGGTGAACACTCAGTAGTCCCTCAAACACTGATATCAGTTTTTTTCTTTTCTTTCCTAGATAAGCCTGTCCTTTTATATTATATGGCATTATTTCATTTTCATGTAATTTTCCCGTGATTGATCAGAATTCCAAGGTGTTTTATCTCCTCTATGTTTTCTAGTTGATGGTTCCCCACCTTACGGAAGAAGTTCTTCTTGTTAATCGAAGTGCACTCTCTAGCACTTTGTACAAATTTACAATAAATATTTCTCATATCTTTCAGTACAGTCTTCAAGCTCCTTTTACCAACAATGGCTTCTAACATTGTGCATTAGCAGCAGACTTGTGTCAAGATCAGCAATAAAGATATTATGATAAATTTCTTAAGCATTAGTTCTGGGAAAACCTCAAGAATAATACTTGACTCAATGTTTAAGTTATTCCTAACCTGTAAAAGTCAATAATAGTTTTTCACTACCCTCTTATGTTGTTCCATTTGTTTGCATCTAATTCTTATACTGATCTGTGTCTTCTGCATTTTAACCAATGATTTCCCGTATACCAACATGTCAAATGATTTACTGAAGTCCAGTTAGATTAAAACTATTGCTTTTCCTTTATCTAGAAAATCAATTAACTCATCAAAAAGAAATATCTGCTGAGGCTAATGTGATCTATCTTTGGTGAATCCATGTGACATTTTACCCTATTTCCCATTTACTTCCATATATTTAATTATTCTTCCTCTTAAAATATCTTCTTACTCCTGGATAATGTGGCAGTCAAATTAATGGGTGTAAATCCAGATTACTTTCTTTTCTATTCCTAAGTCTATTAGTAGTAGAAGTAGCAGTAGTTTTACTACTAGTAGTAGTATTTCTCAACATCATTTTTTCTTCACAATTATTGTAACATTTATAGAAAACCAGATATAGTAAAAGTCCTTACTAGTGTTTTCGTGGGATGTCTGCTGATTAAGAGAAAGCGTAGAATCATAGAATATCTCAAGTTTCAAGGGACCCGTAACCTACCAAAAGTAAACTACATGACTAAAAGCATTGTCCAGTTTCTCCTTGAGTTCTGACAGGTTTGATGCCATGACCACTTCCCTAGGGAGCCTGTTCTATGGAATCTTGGAATGGTTTGGGTTGGAAGGGGCCTTAAAGATCATCCTGTTCCAACTCCCCTGCCATGAGCTGGGACACATTTCACCAGACTCATCCAACGTGGCCTTGAACACTTCCAGCAATGGGACATCCACAACTTCTTTGGGCAACCTCTTCTAGTGCCTCGCCACCCCCATAGTAAAGAATTTTTTCCTAATATCTAATCTAAACCTACTCCCTGTCAGCTTGAAGCCATTCCCTCCTGTCCTGTCACTCCATGCCCTTGTAAATAGTCCCTCTCCATCTCTCTTGTAGGATCTTTTCAGGTACTGGAAGGCTGCTTTTAGGTCACCCTGAAGCCTTCTCTTCTCCAGGCTGACCAATTCCAGTTCTCCCAGCCTTTCCTCACAGGAGAGGTGCTTCATCCCTCAAGTCATCTTGGTGATCCTCCTTTGGACTCTTTCCAATAGGTCCATGTCTTTCCTGTGCTGAGGACCCCAGAGCTGGATGGAGCGCTGCAGGAGGGATCTCACCAGAGCAGATCAGACAGGCAGAATCACCTTCTTCATGTACTCCTTCCAGTATCTCCTTAACATGAGTTGATGATACCAAGACATACTCGGAAGAGAAGAAAAAGTACTATTATTATCTTTAAGTTAAACAACCATAATACTGATATGCTAGCCCAAGATATCACAACTTTATGATCTGTAAATTTATGACTTTAATTGCATATATCAGAAATATGAGGATAAAAGATTAAAGCTGACTAATTTTCATATCAAAATTTGTGCTTAGATTTAGATAAAAATCACTCTGCATATTATTTTCAAGGAATATTTATTGTATTACACAGTGTCATTTCATCAGCCTATTCTAGCCCTTGGAGTTATGGTGCAATTCACTGTCCAGTAAACTTTCATCTTCCTTATTAAATTGGTAAGTACTCATAGGTCCTTTTGTCCATTGGTTGTAATGTTTGAGTGAGTGGGGGACCAATATGATGTGAGTGGTGTTCTATGGTATAAAGCCTTGGCTGCGTCCCATCTGCATGTCCAGACAAAGTGTGAGTGTAAATTCTTCCTCTTTCTCCCTCATACTCTTTCTGTTGTGAAAAGAAAACCCAGATGCATTGGTCAGAAAGGATATTTATAGAACAATCATGCATAAATGGCATTTTATGGGGCAGTGAAGAGGAAAATGGAGGAAAATATGTCCTTAATATTCCTGTCATCTGCTTCAGACCTACTAGGAGAGTTGATCCAAGTTCGTTTGGTGTCAGGGTGATTTAGTGGCAGGGAGGTAAGAGGATAATACCAGAGCAGGGATGCAGTGGGAGGAGCAACCTCCATATAAACAAACCATACTGCAGATCTGGCCTAAACCACCTGTGGTAGTTTCCTGTGTGTTCAACCCTGATATGTGGAAATGGCATAAAAACTTTCTTATCCCAGTGGGTGTTCTGGGGGTAATTGCAGTGAGGCTTGAAAAGGCTCATGTCACAGTACAGGCTGTACAAGCAGTTAAGACACTGGGAAAATTGCACAGTGTGATAAATATTGACCTTTTAAATAGCATTAGCAGTACAATCATTCCAGTGTGTATCCAAAATAATGTAAGTCAACACACTGGAGGGTGTTTTTCTGATACCAGTGAGCACTTTTCACCATTACTATGTTCTGTATGGTGGTGAATTTTGTTTACCACAAGTCTGCAAATAATTTCTCCGTATAAAAATGACTTGTCCTCAATGTATATGCACAATTATGTGCTAATTTTGCCAAATGGAAGTATTTTACTACCTACTTTAATAAGGTATCAAATTTTAAAAATATGAATGTTCTTTTTGAATGTAGGCCTGATGAGGCAGTTTGAGAGTAGGACTGGGAATCATGGTTACAATCATTTTGGATGGAAAAAAACAAAAACAGCAGACATACCTGCAAATGAGAGATAGAAGACAAGGATGAAGTCATATGCAATGTTTGTTGTTAATCACTGACAGGAAACTTACTGTACCAGCAGCACTCTTGTAGCACACAGTGTCAGCAGGTTTTACTTCCCAACCACAGCTGAAGTCTGTGGTCCAGTATCCTGGCCCACTGCATATATTTTCAGCTTTATTTAGGGAATAAAACAAAGTTTTTAAAACCCGTTTTTATTTCTTCTTGTATTTAGTGTGAAGTTAAATATAATTCCAGTTTTGAGCGGTTTGCAATTGATAATAAACATAGTTACAAGCAGAAAGGATGTTTTCCCTTGTACAATATAGCAATATTTTAGGATATTTCACAGTACTTTTCATTCAATCAGAACAGTGAGTGCAGTGAGTATGCCCTTTCCTTTCTTTCCTTCCATTACTGCATCCTCCAAAAACACTAACCCATAGGAAATAAAAGTATTGTCAAAAACCAGATAGTAAGGAGACAGACTCTAAAGATGACAAGAGATGACTCATTCTGATCTACTCTGGTAAAACATTGCAATAGAATTTGCCAATAATATTTGCCACTGTACAGTGGATACTTTTGGTTTTTTCTCCTCATGGGAAATTCATAGGGAGTCTTCTTATTCTGTCTGTCAGGACTATGATGTTTGATTTAATCTAAAGCCAGATACACAGCTAGCAAAACTTGCAATGATTTAATACCTTCAGTGTAGCCTTTAAAGGCGTGCTTCTATGTACATGTCTCCAACTGAAAGAGCTGTAAGGAGTGTGACAAGAGGAAGAAGTAGAAGGACGGATTTTTTTTTTTTATCTCACCTGAAGAAATATCTCAGACACATTTCTGAGGTTGGATTCCCTATGGCTACCTCTATACTAATAAATTAAAATGTCCTTGGGAATATTCCTGGCCAACTGGCAGGGAGGAGCTAACATCTACCTAAGACTGAAAACAGAGTGGCTCCATGTAAACTGCCCATTGGAAATGGTGCTTAAAAATATACTGTCTCCAAGGCCTATCTAGGAAATATCAAACTGGGACAAACCCAAAGCAAGTCAGACACTGTTCTAAGTATTTAACAGTGGGAGGTATTGATAATACAGATGCTTGTATTGGAAAGTCCAGAAATGTACTGGGTGGTAATTTGGTGGTGTAGGCATAGTCCCAAAGTGCATGTAACAAAATGGCACAATTTAATTTGTGCTGCATCTTAACTGAAAGAACTGAGTTGTTTGTAAATCCAGAGTGCATCCTCAGTCATCCAGCAGTAGGATGATTATCTGAACTAAGGAACTGCTGGGTCATAGAACTAATGTCTTGTATTTTCAGTATTGGCTGCCTTGACATACAAGCTGCAGTCAGGCTTTATCAGAAGTTGAAAGGATCCTACTTTAGTTTCCAAAAGAGTAATAATATAGCAAAGTTCCTAACTGTAGCATCCACTATAATGGAAAGATTTAAAATGTAGATAAAAGGAAAAGAACTTTTTATCATACCTCTGCAAATTTCTCCTAAAAATATGCCAATACAAGAACAAACACAGAAATAAACCAAAAAAGCCAACCAACTGGCCAACTGACTGACCAACCAAAATGATCCCAATATCCCACCAAAATTAATCAATATCTGTGTTTTGCTGCAAGCAGAAATTTGAGCAGGGTGGGGTTTTTGTCTTTTATTTATTGCAACGATGACCAGATACATGATATTACTCCTTGGAAATCGCATATTTGGAAGAGAAAGTGTCTGCATGTAACAAGCATACCAAAAAAAAAAAGTAAAAGAAAAAATAAAACCCTAAACATCAGGCAAAGATCAGGGATATCACGATGCCAATGTTTGTGGAGGTCAGCACACTTCAGAAGTGACTGAAGAGTATTTATCCAGACCTAAACAAAACAATCATCACCACAGAGACAAAATGCAGCTGAAAATACCACATTAAAGAGTCAGCTTGATGCACTGATAACCTTTGTTAGCCAAAAGAAGTAAGCAAAGACCTTTTGTTCACGTGAATCTCATTTCTAGTGAGTGTGACAGGTGTGCTGAAGAACTTCCACCCGACAGCTGTGTGAGGAACACAACAGTCACTGCCTGGTTGTGTTATTAATTAATGACCAAATACCTACAGTGACACCCACAGGCACTTGAGATTTACCTGGTTACTAAACAGGTTCCCACCTTGCACTTCTAATCAAAATGGAATTGCTAAACAGTTGTGGTTTTTCATCCACTGGACTAAATCACCCTATGACAAACTTGAAACTTTTTCCAACCATTAAAAGATAAACAGAAAGAGGAAAACAAAAAGCAAACAAACAAACAAAAAAAACCAACAAGAAGAAGAAGAAGAAGAAGAAGAAGAAGAAATAAAAGAGAAGAACTATTTTTAAGGTCTATCACTGTTTTCAAGTTTAGTGCTGACATACTTGCCTAAAGCTGTCTACTAAACTGGGATGAGTAGTCAACATCTGTTCTGAATTATTTATTTATTTTCGATTGCAGAAAATTGGCAGCTCCAATGTCCCTAAGAGAAGGATAATTGTAATTATCTATGATGTTGTGAAAACTGTTTTAATGGCTCAGCAGTTACTGAAGGCCTGGGGTTTTTGCCTCTCCTTCCTGCATATATATTCCTCTGTGTGTATATGGACGTGGAAAAAAATAAACTTTCAGGTTATTTTTGTAAGTTGCATGTGATTGTTTCCCCTGCTGTACCACTTTGAATGCACTATAATGTTTTGCTAATTAGGGGGTCCAGAACATTCATTTTAAATACGCTACTTATCATTAAACCTGATGAAATGGCTATTCATACAAGGTCTCCATCTTTCAATATGTTGTGCTTGAAAGGACTGTCGTACCTGTGTGCACTTGCAATGACTAATACAAAGTGCAGAGTTAAATATTTTATAAATTCTAATAATCAGTTATATATATTTACCAAAAGTGTAAAAACACTGATCTCAAATTTCTGTCATTTTGCAGGAAGAAGAATCAAATATCAAATCCAAGAAGTGAGTCATTTTCTCAGAAACCCATTTTTAGTGCTATTTGAAATAAAACCAAATAAAATTTATAGTGATTGTTTCACTGAAGCTTATGTCTCCAGATCATCATCCAGGACTACTGGAATTCTTATTTCCTGGCTTTATGAAAAATGTAGAAAGATTGAGAAAAGAGCTGCTTGCCCTGAAATGAAAGGAAAGAAAAATGGAGAAGGTATTGCCTTATATATATGTATCTAGGAAAAAAATACATCAAATATGAACACAGAGGAAAGTGAAATATGGAATTATCAAATATCCATGGATTGAGATAAAAGGCATACCTGACTCCTATGGATGGCCAAGTCCAGAGAATGTGTTGATGAGGAATTATTAACCACATAACTGTGACATATAAATATAAAGGCTGGTGGGATGGAGGGATTTGAACTAACTTAACATCTCATGGGTAAGGAAAATATCAGGAGATAAATGCTAGGTCTGTACTAATAAACCGAACAGTGCCAGGGATCATCCTCTAACAGCGTGGATGTGACAGACTGTGCCAGTTGGCCTCAGTGTCAAACTCTCTTAGCCTCCAGCACAACACGGTCAGATCTGTTCTGCCATTTGGGAATGGTCCCCAACCTGTACTAACTCTTGAACTACATCCAGAAATTTTCTGTCTAGTTGGCTGTGGCCAGAAGCATGGCCATTGTAACAATTCGCCAGCAGAGACAACTGAATCCCAGTGCTGGTTCTAGCTCCAATTCATCAGCTTATTATGTGTGCACAGCTATGTTTTCCAAAAATCCTTGCATTTTATCAGGGAAAAAATGTGCTGAAAGTACTTACTGGTACATGATACTAGAAAAGATTAAATTTAAAAGACCTTTCTTTTAAATATGTTTGTTATGAAAACAAATTCATCATGATCAAGTTGATGACAAAATAGCTTAAAATAGTCAAAGTAAAGAAAGAAGAGATCAGAGTTAATTGGGTATATTGTCTTTCTATAGCTGAAAGACACCCTCAAATAGCTTAAAATGTTAGCCAAGGCACAAAAAATTTATTTCCAAAAGGTATGAAGATGATTCAGAAAACAGAAAGAATAACCAGTGGCAAAATACTGATATTTAGAATGGCAGAAAGGAGATCCCAAGGACTTTAAAAGAATTTGACCACATTTTGATACCCCAAAAGAGATAGAAACAAATCGTTAATCTGGTTTTGTGCAGCTGGTAGATAATTAGGTGCTAAGGAAAGGGCAATGTGGATTTGTCAGGATTTGACAAAATATACCAAGCCATCAGAATTTCCTTCTTGACATGTTAACTGGCCGAGAGGATACGCGGGAAGCACTAGATATATTTGATAGTCTGACTTATGGACTTCTTTTGATGTGGATGGCATTTTTACAAATAAATTTAGGAAATGCAGTCTTGATCAAATGCAGATGAAGAACTGGTTGGGAAAAAAAACACTTCATACTCAGAGCAGAGTTCTCAGTAGTTTTCTGCCAGACTAGAAGGCTCTTTCAAATTGGCCCCACATACAGCAGTTCTGGGATGTGTATTATTTAATATTTTCATTACAGACATGGATGACAGAATAGTGAATATACTTACGAGAAGTGGAAGGACTTCAGGAGTGGTTATATCAATTTAGAGGACGGGAGAGTAACTCAGAGACATTATGGTATATTAGAGAATTAGACTGAAATCAATAAGAAGAAATTTCTGAAAGGCAACTACAAAGTGTACTCAGGAAGTAAAAACAAAAAGGTACTTTAAAAAATGGAAAACAAAAGGAGAGAAACATAAAAAATAGGAGTCAACTGCAAACTGTATATGGGTTAAATATACAATCTTATAAGAAACACAATATCATTCTAAAGTGTATTAATTTCAGAGTTGTGTGCAGGACTTACACAGGTAATTATTTATTTCTGTTCAAACTACTGAGGTCTTTGATCCGGTTAGAGTGTGTAGAATTTGTACTACTCATTAACAAGCAGGCTGGCAAACACCGTAGTCTAAAAGAGATCAACAAAGATAACAAAAGATCACAAAAAGATAAATTGTTAGGAAAGGATTAAAAAACCCATTTAGTCCAGAAAACAGAAAACCAGGAGATGTAAACTGTATTCAAATCTGTGAAACAGATACAGGCTCACACAGGCATAAAAAGGATTTTTGAGTCTCAAAAAAAAAGTAATTTCATCCATTTAATTTTTTTTAATATGTATGTAAATACAGGTTTTTTTCAAGTTTGTGATGAAACAAAAGTTTTCCAGAGTGTGAATTTGATTATATTTGTGAGCTTCACTGCTAGTATCAGCTTTCAGGGTCTTTGGCTTCAGGGTACAGCTGCCAATATTATCTGATTCAGGGCTGGGGATCCACAACTTTGAGCATCCCCAGGACAGCCCCATTACTCCTGCATTCCCCAGGGCTATAGATGCCTTGAGTCCCATCATCCAAATCCTTCTCAGCAGTGTGAAGCCTTGATAACAGGGAAATTAATATAAAAACTGTTATTATGTTTTTCAATGCTGAAATTAGGTTTATGTAACAGTTAATTACTACTTATTGTATTCATTTACAAATAACATTTCCCTCTCCTGCAGGAAGAACAGGAAAAGGAACAATCCCAAATGTTATAATCAGCATCTCTCAGTACCTGCTGGCTAGAATACAACAACGGTGTTATTCTGCCAAAGCAAACCCAGGTGCAGATTTTATTAGGGGAAGATTGGGAGGGGAAGGAGGGGACTGATAATCTCATTTTCTCCATGAACCCCTGCTGAGTGCAGTGTGGGTGTTTAGGGTGAAGAACAGTCATCGCTGTGTAACTTCACTTTCCATTGTGCACTGCTCCTTCTCACACACAGGTCAGATTGAATCTGTTGTGAGAAAAGAGTGGAAAGATATGTGAGGAAAACAAAGATGTTGCATCCTACAGCTGCAGGAAATATACCCTTGAGGGGCATAATTCCCCAGCTACAAGGGTTTAGGAGCAAGCCTCGTGTACCAGCAATGTGTGGTTTAGATGGAGCCCTGCTCATTTAATAACATTTTTCCTAGCCTTGGGAGAAAGTGCTTAGAAATCTCTGAGCATGTGGATGTTTGCAAAGAGGCAGGATCCATGCACAAGGCATAGTTTAAACACAGCTGAGGGCTGTACTCCTGTGGTCTGTGACTGCTTCTGCAGCTGTGGTAGATCCCTCCATGCCACACTGGTGAAGAGAGAGGGCAGGTCACGCTGGGTACATTTCTGCAGTCTCAGGCCCCTCATCCTCTGTTACACTGGTGGAATTTATGGCTGAATCAAGCCTCTATAGTGTGAAATGCTAATGTAACCCAAATACATGAGCTATAATCCATAGCCTGGAGGAAGGTCTCTTATCCTTACGTCTGGGAGTGTGCTACTTTTGCCGTGCTGAGTTGATTTTGCTAGTAAAATAAGGCAGCTCCTGCCTCCAATCATAGGTGTATATTGCATGCATGCTACTCTGCTGAATTTTATATACCCTAGGGTTTCTCTGGGTTTAAAAAAATAAGGGGATGAGGACAATGCTACAAGGTGATGCTTGGTATAATGAAAATCTAGCAGACTTTGGTGATGTTAAAAGCAACTGAATGAGAAATTGTTTTGACTGAAACAGACATGAACAGTCTTATAAGTCTAAAAGATTAGAGGATTTATTACGGTCTCAAGAAAATGATAGATGTGGCTTTTGTTCTGGCCACCTGCTGTTTCCTTACTGAAGTGAGATCCAGTTTAGTGTTATTTCAAATTCATAATCATGGCAGAACTGGTTTAGCTTTTCAAAGTCCGAATTTTGACAGTCATAATGCTGAGATTCTTGTGTAAACACAGTCACAATTCTGCACAAAAGAGCAGATAAGCAAATACCTATCAGGTAACTGGTGTGTTGCAAAATAATCATTAAGTCAGTTGTCTCCTGTAATTTGTATTTATTGAGAGGCAGTGGTTAATCCCAGATAGTTTTTACCCTCTTAATAAGGTCGGGAGGAAGGCAGAGGCAAGAGGAATAAAGAAATACATCTGTAGATAAGTCCATGTTGAGCTGAGCTTGTTAAACCAGATACCCTGAAGCTAAAGAGTTTCACAGAAGAAAAGAGGAAAGAGCCTTTTCAACTTCCCCAGAGAAAGTAGCAATAAACTGGCTTGATGATCACTGTTGTTAAATTGAGCCCCTTGGGATGCCAGGTAATTTGCTGGTAACGTGAAAGACTTGGTCTTTAGCAAGGCTGTTTGAATGACTGTCTGGAGGTTCCATCTTTATAGTCCCAAATTCTCTAGCACCTTTCTTGCAGGGGGATCTATTATGCTGCAACAGTCAGTTGATGAACTGCAGAAAGTTAGAGAAGGCAAAAGGCCATTTTCACTGCATGGGCTGGATTCAAAAGCACGAAGAGTAGCAGGCTGGAGGGAGAAGAGACACTTTATTGTTCATCCATAGAGAGACAGTGGAGTCACAAAAGGCATCTTCAGGGAGAGTACATGTATTTAGAGTGTCAGGAAGTTTTTGGATATATAATCTATTTTTAATAAAACTGCTAATTTATCAAAACTACAGAAAGTTTCTAGAATTTCTTCATATTCTGAGAAGTAGCTCAACTAGTCTGTTAACTCTCCACCTACCACTTAAATTTATTTTTCCCCCAAAAGCTTTGCAGAGGGATTTAGTTACAGAGTTCTTTGGTTATAATGTTCATACGGAGTTTTTTTCTTTTATATTTTACTACTCTCACCTTATAGATGGTAAATGCTGAAACAACCCATGGATCTCACTGGGTTGTTGGTGGTTTGAGTGGACGTCTTTCTCCAGAAGAGACAGTTATGTTTTTCCAATAATATTAGATTCCTCTTTTTGAGGTTGCTTGGTTTCCTTCTCAGTAATTTGGAAATCTCAAGACTTGCCATACCCAAACCCTGTTTCTCAGACGGGAAAAGAAGGCACTTGTACTCTCATCTAACCAAAACTATCATTGTTCATTCCAGCTGTCACAGAATATTAGAGTGGCTTGGGCTGGAAGAGACCTTGAGGACCATCAGGTTCCAACCCCTACTGCCATAGGCAGGGACACCTTCAACTAGATCAGGCTGCTCCAAGCCCAATCCAACCTGGCCTGGGACAATTCCAGGGATGGGTAAGAGCAGGACAACTCTGTCTTAAATGTTGTGGTTTCTGATCCCTGTATTGAGAATATCTATTCAACAGTTTTGCCTTTTTATTAAGAATGATGAAACAATGAATTTTTTCCCTCCTGACTGGCGACTGAGCACTGACCCAAGCAAGTGAAGAGAACTACAATTATAATTTAGCAAAGAAAAAGTGATGATGTTTTAATGGTTCTTCTTAAAGAACATTTGATTTACTGATATAGCAACGGGTGCCAATATTGAATGAATGCTTATGAAATATTTCTCTGAGTATGAACTCAAGTAAAATAATTGAATTCTTCATTATAGTTTTTTGCTTCCTTTGTGTTTGCCTTCTGTGAATATTCTATAAACTGAATTTAATGGCAGAATGCATGTGATAATAGTCAGTTTAAGCAAATATTGGAGAATATTCTGATCCTATAAATACTGAAATTGGAGATGCAAATATTAGCATTGTATTCCAAATATTTTAAATTAATTTGGTGTTGGTACTCATCATATTTTTTTCCACCAAAACTTTATAATTCGTATGACAATCTGGATGAGCAAAACGTATTTCTTTCAGTCTTTGATAACATGGGTGCTGTATGTTTTTGGACGACAAAAGAAATACTTTTCTACAGAAACAAATGCTGTTGCATCAAAATAGCACCTAAATAGATGCATGGTCCAGGAATTGTGGCATTAATACCCTGCACTCTGCTGTGTGTCAGCATCCTGGGTAACCCTTTATGCCGCCAGCCAACCCCATTCTGACCTGAAAAGTCACAAAAATCTACAGTGATCAGACACTGTTGCACCACTCAGGTCTGCTATTGAACAGCAGAGTGCTAGGCATCTTTAAGTCTGGTTTTTTTTGGTTTTGGTTATTTTTTTCTCCACAAGAAATGCATGAGTACCTGGAATCTGTGAATTTTGAAGGATGATAGAAGGCCATGGGAATTATTATGCTATAGCAAATATTGTCCAGGTAGTCAGAAATTATAATTCTGACAGAAAGCCAATATCAAACACTTCAGATAAATATAATGAGAAATCGTCTTATGGACAATTATATTCTAATCTGGCCAGTCTAAAACTCTTTCATTTAGTGGTTGTCTCATATTTTGAAATGCCTTCAATAATCAGAAGTGACCATTCTAAAATGGTCAGAATTATAAAATCTTATTTTCTCTTTGGATAATCCAGACATTTACTAGTCTTGAGAAAGATTTATAGATTGCATTGAAGAGAAAGTAAAACCATAAAAAAATTGTGTTGAAAGTGCAAGTCCCCTTCTTAATTATTTTGCACTGGAGGGGGCAGGGATGATATGGGAAACAGAGGAATATAAAACCCAAATTTTCAGACAAGCAGATTTTATGATACAAATATTCAAAAATTAGTGGAACTAGATAAAATTTATAATTAAACTAAAAATATGTTTCTTTAAAATTTTATATTTCAAGCTATTAAAAACCTGAAATCAATTACTATTTGCCATTGATTTTAAATTGAATTTTCTCTTAAAAAAATACCTTTCAGACTATAAGCTTTATTTTTTGTTTATCCTTCATCTTCTGTTTAGTTTAAAGAGTGATGGCTTCTTCAACCTTCACATAGAAATTTCTTACTACTTTTCTCATCAAATCATTCTCACGTCAGGATCATATTAGGAATTTTTTTCACATCAAGAAGTAATCTAACACATATGTGAATCAAAGCTCTTTTTTCACTTTTGCTGAGTTTAGGTTAAATGTTTCTAAGAATGGGTAAGACACATTTGCAAGGCACAGATTGTCCGTGGAGTCTCCAGAAATATTCAGTGTTCAGAAGCTGTTTGAAACACAATATTGCGAGAGAATAATGGGATGTGTGATTAGCAAGGGAAAGCTTGAATCAAGTTGTGTCCTGTAATTCTCTTGTTTCTTGCCTTTAAGTTTTGGGGGGTGTGGTTTGTACTTTGAAGGATCTCTTATCCGGTCTTTAATAATATGTTTGTTTTGTTTTGTTTCATTTCAAGATCTACTGCTCCATCATCTCTTTCTGTATTTTATGTATCCGATTGCCAATACATGTTTTTCAAGTGTCCTTCACAATGTATAATAGCAGCAAGTGTTGATCATATCCCAAACAGCTTCCATTATGCACAGATTATGGAGGAGAAAAGAGAGAACATAAAGGCACTCACAGTATAATATTAATTACTAGGACAGCACGAAGCCCATATGCTTAAAAATTTGTACATATGTTCCTTGGCTATTTGCTCTCCCCAGTGCAAATTTTCTATTAAAGCTGAATTTGTCATTTTTTCAATTTGTTGCTGACAGTTGGCAAGAGTTGTTCCTCCTGTCTGGAGACTGCCAATGTAGCTGCTCAGGGAGAAGTAAGAACCCCTCTCAATGCTCTTGAAGAGACGGGGCTGAATACCCTTTACCACACACTTAATATAGAGAGAAATATATTATTTATTTCCCAGATTAATAAATTCCTTCCCTCTTTCTTCCTGGTATACTGTCTCTGTGCAGTAAAAAGCAATGAGATTTATTGAATAGCAACAACTTTGAAAGCTGTCTTTTCACTCTATAAGCATACACTCTACAAAAACGTTTCTCTTCACCACTTTCTCCTATAAAAGCCTTACAGGGACAAGTATTACACAAAACCCTGGAGAATGATCAGCAAACTCACTTCTGCATCTAATGATTTAAATTTCTCTGCTCCCACTGAGAATCATTTCTTGGAAGAGTTATTTAAGCATTTTTTATGAATCCTTCTGCTACAGAGACAAAACAGAGAATGGTGATCTGGCAGCCAGAGTCTAAGGCAAACAGGGAATAGGAGAGAAGCCTTTGAATGAAAATGGATGAAAACAGGAGTACAATATTATTTCCACCAGTGTCTCATCTAGCCAAGAATCTGCTTGCTCATGGTTAGTACAGTGATCCTCAAGTGTAAAGGTGTATCAGGGATAGCTACTGTTTAGTAATTTTGTGTGGTGGTGACCATCCACTTGTCACGGATTGCACCATACCAGTAAAACAGCATTGGTATTTGTTCAGCTACCCCTAGACAAATTGTCATATCTTAACTGTGTCCATTCTCTGCTAGCTTCAAAAGATGGGCATATGAGGGAACACAGAGGTACACTGCCTGTTTCCTATAGTTCTTGAGCCACATTAATTCCTGTACACAGCTGAGGAACTGTGCCAGATCTCGGAACAAAGCTGTGCCAGGAGACTTTCCAGTAATTTACCAGAACGGACAACTGCATGCATGGCCTGTGCCTGGACCTGATTTAATCTCCTGCTGTCGTTCTATTCTATGCTTACTATACATATATGTATGGATAAATACATGTATATGCACAAATGCATATTTATGCACACCCAGCATAAGAACTGTGTAAGAATGGTCTCTAACAGACTTGTAAAACTCAGCCTCAAGCTCCATGTCATAGCATCTTCCCTGGCTAAATGAAAGGCAGTGCGAATATGCTGATACATGCTGCAATCACACATCTTCTTACCGTGTAGACATACCGTAATAATGAGTGTCAGTTAAGGTCTTGGTTCAGCTCTAATCATTTTGCACTGCTCTGCAGTACAGCAAATGCATTTCATCTGCAAGTGGAGAGTGCTCCCAGCAGAGGGAAATTCTCTACTTGTATAGAGTCAGCACAGCTGATTCCCACAAATACCTTGTCAACCCTGTGGGATGGACATACACAGGATGAATAACAGAGAAGAAAGAGAGCCTTTCACAGGTCTCATAAAAATGCTATAAGTTAGAGAAGCCCTCAAGCTATTTTAAATGAGGTCTACTACTACTGGCTTTCTTACCATCCTTTCGGAGTACAGGCCCTGTTTAATTGTACAGCCTTTGAAAATGAAGCAAAACAAAGCAAACTCTTGTGTATTAATTCTGTCAGTGGTGTGCTGGGCAGAAATAGAGGGTGGATCTGTGGCTTACATATTTTATTGAGGAGAAAAAGGGAGGACAGAATAATTGTTCACGCATTAAAGTGTCAGGGTCACCAAGGATCTCTGGTTTTGATGCAGAAATAAAGGGAATAAGATAGAGGACAAGATGTTGAGAAGGCTGAGGGTGCACTGCTTCATTGAAAACAACCCTATGTAACCTCTATGATTCAGTGATATTTTTTTATCGAACATTCAAATGAGTTATTCTATGAACAAAAAGGTGAATGAACTCAGGTTTCTGTACATTACTCTACAGACTGTACTGCACTCTCCTTTTGCTTGTGTTTCCTCTAACTCCTGCTAGTGAAGGAGCTGACATGAACAAGCTTCTTCTGAGTAGTCCAAGGGCCAGCAAGCCAGCCAAGATTAAGGGGACCATTGGCTAGCAGCAGGCCCACCAAATGGATGATGAGCTCTTCCTGAATATTTCCCGGCACTGTGTCACTAACTTGGACCTTTCTCCATGGCTATGCCTCTGATTTTACTGAATTTTATTATCCTCCAGGGTTCAATTTCTTTGGCAAATGTTGAACCTGGCTAATGGATTCAGAAGATATTAGATGGGTATAGCAGATAGCAGACAGCGTGGTCATGTAAGATTCTTTTCTTTAAGAAACCAGGGTAAACATGGATTTGCATTCTGTATGTTGCAGTCACAAGACATTATTATATAACATCAGACTAATTGTCTGTTTTGTCCAGTATCCAGTGGCAGTACTATTTGCTTCAGATGATGTTGCAAGAAATACCGTAGCAGGCAATTAGGGATTAACCTCTCCATAACAGAAGTTTCTTAATTCCCATCAGTTAGTGATTAGCTTATGCTCTGAAGCATGAAGGTTTATATCCCTTATGAATTTTTGTTTAATCTAATATAATTGCAGATGTTCTTGTTATCCATATAGCTGCTTATCCTGTTTTGTTTCTTTTTTTTTCTTTTGATCCTACTGTGTTCTTGCCCTCAGTGATATCCCATGGTAATAAATATTATGGAAGTAAAATCTCTATTCCCAGCATTATCCCTTATTTTAGAATATAATTACACTGAAGTGTATAGAAAATAGGGAAGTTGTGCAGATGGAAATATACACTTTGCATATAGACATTGTGTTCTAAGCAGGGCAATGTGAATTAATTCAATATGCAAATATTGAAATACTAGATTGTTCTCCTTACTACAGAGCGTAGGATTTATCCTGCCTAGCATCAGTATCTGAGTGCATCACCTCAGACTCTGTTTTGTAATGAAAAATGTAATTTGGGGAAGAACATATCTGATTTGTGGTAGATGTCCATAATAAGGAGTGATGGACCGCACTCTGAAAGTGCCACTTTCCCTCTGTTAACTATGATACTAATTTTGAAAATTATCTCAGGTATAGAGGTTTATAATGTAGACATCCCTTTTAAATCAAATTAATATTTATGAATGGTTAAATTCCAAAATTCAGGGTAGGAGCTTGGATGTTTCCAGGGATTCATTTTGCCTAATAAAGTCTGGCTCTGTAGGAACCTGTGTCTGCTGACTACATGCAGAGCAAAGCACAAATTGATTCATACCTTCATGAAAGTCATCACAGAGGTTTTTGCCTTGTCCAATCATGTCCGTTCTCCTTATTCTGTATTCCTCAATTTATATTTTACATATGCATGTGTGCATTCCTTGTGGTAAATGTAAAATGAGTATTTTCCTCAACTGCCAACTTAGGCAGGGCTATTCGTGGAGTCAGGGTGACTCAGAGATTTTCTGCCATCAATTCTGGGAAGAGAAGTAGCATACCCCTGGCATAACTTTAATCTTTTTTCTGTGAGGGAAACTGAAGGAAAACCGAGCCAGGTAAGTAAAGCGGGGTGGGGGTAGGACAGCCCTACTCCTAACCTCGACAGGCAGCATGGTGGAAGACCGGTCACAGTATCTGTAACTTTCTGACCATTCTTCCTTCCCCTGAAAAGAGTGAATTGAGGATTCTACAGCAGCATCTCTGGCTTTGAAATTATGATAGAAAAACCTTTGAGAACTAAAGATTTGTGAACCCCTGTCATCACAAGTGCCCATTTCCATTTTACCCTCTCACCTTTTGCTTTTTTTGTGACCTGAGACACGTACTCCACTTTTAATCCTTAATTACAGAGT
Organism: Lycocorax pyrrhopterus obiensis; assembly: GCA_014706295.1. Classification (NCBI taxonomy): domain Eukaryota; kingdom Metazoa; phylum Chordata; class Aves; order Passeriformes; family Paradisaeidae; genus Lycocorax; species Lycocorax pyrrhopterus. The sequence continues at coordinate 103,037,144 of JACSVZ010000004.1, read as the reverse complement.
GTGAAAGTGTAACCTTATGCATATCTATGTGTTTGAGCAGCTTTCAAGTTCACAAGGAAAAGATGCCAAGGAAGAAAGCTTTCCCACTTTGAAGAACAGGAAAAGACCCCCTAAACTCGTTCATTAAGGGTTGTGATTTGGTAAAAGAAATAGCAAAAAAACAACCCAAAAAAACCCCCAAACATCAACCCAAAATATACACACAAAAAGAATACACCAAAAAAATAGAGGAAAAACACTTTACTGTTTTTCTACATGGTTATTGACCCCAGTCAGTTCACTAAGGTATCTGAGGATGACCAGAACCCAGAAAGGAAGGTGTGGGAGATAATCTTCCAGTGCTGGGAGCCACTAGACCGACTCAGCTGCTGCACCTGAGAGCTCCAAGGGAGCCAGAGAGGCTCACATTTTTGTCCTTAACACCCAGGGATTTCAACAGCAAATTAGAAATCCAGCTGGGGATTAGATGAGCAAACACCACTGTAGATTTGGGCTGTAAACATTAATGAGACCTCTGCACTTTGACTCCGAGGCAACCTGAAGCCATCTGTTGTGACTTGCTGTCAGCCTGCTCCACTCACATCTATCCTACCATATCTTAGAATATATAAATACACAGGAATAGATGATGTAATATAATTTGATTGTATTGATCCTGACTTATTTTGCTGTCCCTGAGCAGCAAGGAACCAGGATGATCAGAAATCTAGGAGGACATTAGCTGGGGAACCTGGAAGCCTGACTGTCAGCTCTTCCTTACTGCTAGGTCTCACAATGCATAGGCAAGATAGGTGAGAACTGGGATACGGTTTTGTTCATTTTAGTCATGTCTCTCAAAATGAGACCTAAAATGACTGATGACTGTTAAAAGTACTAAGTTTGTCAAGGTGCTTTTTTTTTTCCTCAGAGAAAATCATGATCCTGTGGATGGATTTGGTAGGAGTCACTCAGTGATGGTAGATTTTTGTTTAAATGGATTTGCTGAAAGATTGCTTGGATTAAGTATGATTTGTTCTATTTTCAGTCAAAGAAAATAGCTGTTATTTTGCAGTAACATTTAATAAAGGCTTTCTGCAAAATAGTCAATGGTGTTATATTATATCTCTGTTACAATATCAGTAATGGAAAATGGCAACCTGAAAAATAAGGTGAAATCAAATTTTTTTTATTTAGAGGAATAATTTTGATTTCCCAGAAAATAATAAACCCATCACTATATGTTACTTTGCATTTATTGTTGAAAATGCAAAATAGCAATATTGTCTGTGTCTGCCTAATTCTGTTTGACAATAACAAAATAAATTTGCTATTGTTTATTAGAGATTTTCAGGGAAGCCAAGTAACTTGTCCTAGATTTGAATTTCAAATACAACCTTTTTAAAAAACATAGGCAGAGATATTAATCTAAAATATTGATAAGAAATTTACATCGGAGAATATCTAATTGTAGTCACAGTTCTTACATTAACAGTCACTTGCTGTTTGCTTTTTCGAATTAAAATCACAATGAGTTGGCACTCTCAGGTGTATTTCAGCATATGCCACTTTTGCATATGAAAGAATAAATGCATAGAGGTATCTGAAAGCAAAGCACAACAAAGCAAAGCAAAACAGCATCTTTATTTCAGAAATACCTTTCATTGTTCACAGGAGTAACAGCTTCTTGATCATAGAGCCTTTAGACACTTGAATTTGAGCAATTATAGCTAACTTTTATATTATACCGAATTCAAGCAAGACATCATAGTTTCATACATCTTGAAGCTTTAATGCAAAAACATATATAAAAGGTTCTTTTACAATCACTCAATTAAATAACATTTTGGTGGTGGAAGAGGCGGAGGTAAAATAAGAAATGCAGACGATTATTTTACCACATAAATAAGACAATATTTTTTACTTAAATACATAGTGGGAAGTTGCAGACAAGACAAAGACTTTTTAAGAAGTGCATTGTGGTAGTATGAAAAGCAACAGACAATTTTCTGTAAGGAAATTTCTGCTTAGAACATAGGAAGAATTTTTCCTTCTTTTTTTGTTTTTTATTTTTTTGCATGATTAAGTGGGTCGAAAGAGAAAAATATTGCCCTGGGTAATTGTGGAATATCCATCCATTGCTAAACAAGACTTGGAGGGACCTGATTTAACTCCAAATTTGGATCTGCCTTTGAAGTTGGCCCTGCTTTGAACAGGAAGTTGGATCACATGACCCCTGAAATCTCATTCCATCTAAATTATTCTGAGTTTCTGATTTCAAGTAAATGTAGCCTGAAAATCAAAATAACAAATTGGAAGAGAACTAAATATTAATAGGAGTTCAAACAACTGGCATGGGATGTGCAACATGAATGAACACCATGTAAAAAGGGGCAGTTTAACATTATGCTCATTTTATTGTAGTGTTGCATTTTCAAGTGCAGTTACGTGGGAAAATTCCTGAAGTGCAAAACAGGTATGTTTGGTAAAAAGATAGGGACAAATTTGCTCCACAACTCCCCTCTTCCTCTACAGTGCTAAACCCCAGAAGCCCTCAAGGCTTCCCTCTCTTGACCACAGAGGTAACTTAGTTTTGTGAACAAAGGCTCCATATTTTAAATACTTCTACAGCAAAGAAGTTTCAAGTGTAACACAGGATCTTGCAGGCAGCTGCAAAGTGTATTTATCAAGGTTGTGACTACGTACACAGTAGGTAGAAAAATGGTGTTTGGGACAGGCAACATTGACTCAATCAGGATTAGCAGGTCATGTATTTAAGATAAAAGGTATATGCAATTATTGTGAGAAATTTGAATCATGCTCCTTATAATCTTCTAATAAACTTACATTTTTTTTTTTATGGTGAATATAAGTTGAGTAAATCCACTGCTTGGTGGTAAGCACATTTTTGCTTTTCAGAAGCTGCAGACAGACAATGATTGCACATATCTTTATGAAATCCATCAGAAAAAATAAATCAGGATATGAAAGAGGAAAATATAATGACTGAACTTGATTGATTAACTTATTTATGATGCTTTTTGTTTGAACCAGAAAATCAACAGGAGTGGACAAAGCAATCCAAGTAAAAGAAGAATTCAGATCTATTACATTCATGTCACCATACACCTGAAATGCCAATGTATTTTATGCAGCATTTCCGATATTATGATGCATCTCTCCAGAGCCTCCATGTGAATTTCTTTTATCATGCAAGCTAATGATGATTTTGACAAATGACTTGACATAATTTCTTTCCTTCTTTGAATCAGGTTCTAGGGTTTCTTAGAAGGAAAAAAGTTTGATGTCCTGTTCTCAGTGAATGACAATGGGAGATGGATGACTAAATCTTTATTGAATATACATTATTGTGTATATATATCATGGATTGTGTTGAGAAGCCTGTTTCATGAACTGTATTTCCTTGATAACTTTTGAAGCATTTTAAGAAATATGATCACTTCTATTTATTTTGAGATACTAATGAATCATGGTTTCCTCATATATTTTGTAGAATAACATTCTAACTGCTGTTACTGAAATATATTTAGTGAATCATCTATTATTCCCTTAGACTTCTGAGGTGATATAGATTCTATTGTTTTATTGAATAGCTTTGAGATTATCAGGTTGTAATCTTCCAGTCTTTCTCTAAGTACAAGGGAATGGTCAAAAGATACACGCAGCTGTTTACAGAGCTAAGGCAAAAAAGCTCTTCAATAATATCTTCATGACTCAACAAAGAGGTGGTTGTATATTGGTGTCTTTCCAGATCTTTTTTGAACTCTACATTTGGCTGCTGCTTGACTCCTACAAAACCTCCTTGTCACATCATCATGTCTGGTTTTTCTCACAACACGAATTGCTCAATGTATGTAGGAAGTGTTTCTCAGAGAAATTTGAAAATGAAGTAAACCCCCACAGCAAAAAAAGATCTTGGCAATATGATTTAACAAGAATAGTATATGAAAAATATTGATTTTGTCCCTTCAACTGATAAGAAAATTGCTGGATCAAGTGGTAATCAGCACTGCCACCCTTAAGTGCTCAGCTCAAGGAGAGGAACTCATCAGGCTGATGCCCTTTCTTTAAGGTCTCTCTGTACATGGACAAGGATTATTTGGTTTTGATTTGGTTTTGGATTTGTTGCTAATCCACTGGGATTAGCAACACCCACCATTAGAAACAGTAGGAAATGCATGGCATTAAGAAACATAAAGGATAAAAGAACAAAGGATACCAGAAACCCTGTCTCTTGGCTTTGGGAGCTCTGAGTTGGGTGCTCCCTTGAAACCTGAAACTATAAGTGATGTGGACAGCATGTCAGAGTTTCCTCGTAAAGAGGATGTGATAGTTGTGATTTTTGCTTTTGAGCCATAATTTACCTTAAATTCTCCTCCTGGAATGTTTTGAATCTACATGATGGATAAAAGCCATGTGGTTGTGGGGTATTATAAAAGAATGTATTTCCATTCCTCTCATTAACTGGCTCCACTGTTCAGACAGGAATGCAAATGATGGGATCATGGAGGGAGAAAGAACTGTATCTCCCATATGTTGGTAATTCATTGACCTGAAGATGAAGAGTCATAGGTTGTTTATGCATTTAATGCCAAAACCCTGACAAAAAATAGGACATCACTCTCTCCTGCCAATTTTTTTTTTTTTTCAGAAATGGCTGAAAAGCAGATAAAAGACTTATTATAGACAGTGCCTACTGGATCAGAATAAGCAAATCTGCTTCTGGTTAGCTATCACACTACAAGAAGATCAATGGAGGACTATAGCTCAGTAATTATTTCTTCTCTTTGAATCCACATTCCGTTAGCTGATCCATGCATGAAGCTAAAGTAGCAGCTCTGCAAAGAGCGACAGATGCATATCAAGAATTTATAATGTAATCTATGAAATTCACTCACAGCAGGATATGATTTACCAGGAGCCTATTGATTGGGGAATAAATGTTATTTTACATTTAAAAGAATACATTTCAATAATGCTGGAGTTCCAGCTCCTGCGTTTTGAAGGATCCTATTTTATTCAATACAAAAAAATCCTGTGATTTTATTGCATCATGCATAGTACCCAGAAAACCTATCAAAGTTTCTTCAGAGGTGTGACGTTCCCTATTTTGCTTGTAGTTGGAGACAAATACAGTTACTGGCAGGAACTTTTTAATTCTTTGAAAACTGCTGTTTTGGAAACAGAACCTTCACTGCTTTTAACCACCACAGATCTATAGATCAAAGGCAAAGAAGCCAATTGGCCAATTAACACTATGTAAGGACTTGGACAAGAGTGCTGTCCTTTTCACAGAGCTCATCCCACAGGAGCACAGGACAGACCATGCCTTGCTGAAATTAGAGAGCCATGTCAGAAAGGTGTTGTGTTAAAAGGCAATGAGAATTTGTCTTGGAGCTCACTAATGAATTCTTCCTTCAGAACGCTGACCCATTTCATATGTTTCTTGCAATCCTTTTTTTTTTCTTCTCTTTCAAGTAAGGCAATATTCTTCTCCTTTGACAGTCCAAGGTTAACAGTATTCCTTATAGTCTCATAATATTTTGCTGATTGGTTATATACCAATCATTTTTTGCCATGAAAAAGCTTTCAATTAACCCCCCAGTGATTGGGAGGTGGAATTTCCAGATTAGTGTTGGAGAATTCCACCTCCTATCACCAGGGGTTTAATTGAAAACTTTTCTGAGAAAAATTAATTGGTGCAAAACCATCAGTAAAATAACCTAAAATTCAAGAGACTCTGTTAATTTCCATCTATTTAAAGGAAAGACAAAAAGATTAAATAGGAACATTGAATGAGTAATAAACAACATTATTACAGCAAAACCAGGATTAAAATGAAACTTGTGAAGTGGCCCTGCAAAGTCACAAAATGCAGGAAAACATACCTTTAATTTAAGTAACCATATACCAAAAACAAGCAAGAGAAATTAGCTTGTTTTAGAAACTATTTCAGAATCAGGTGATTTGCTTCAGATTCAGAGGCATAAATCACATTTTAATAATCTCTCTCCCAGTATGAAGTTTCCATGCTATACAATCTGATATGTAGGGTATTTTTAAGTAGGTGCTTTCTTTGCATAACAAGAAGCTGCAATAAATTAAATGGAGCCCAGGAAATCTTACAATGCATCTGTGTAAGGAAAGAAAATGTGCAACCTAAATATACTATTGCAAATATATATATCTTTGCTAATAATGAGAAACATCCAATGTGAATGAATGCATCTGTGTGCAATAAACCTGTCTGAAAATTCTATCTTCAGTATTGCTCAAATACATATTTTTCTTGCATTAAGGATAACAGATTTTGACCTGCAAATTATGAAAAAGATTAAGATATGCATCAGCAGAGAGATTTATGTCTAGTGTTGACAAATTATTCATTAAAGTTTTATGCGACAGGCCCAGAGAGAGTATTAAATAAGATTATTATGACAGTTCTTATAAGTGTATTCATCTTGACTAAGAAGAGGTCATGATAAAGTTTAGGACTGTTTACTTACAAAGCTTCTTTAATTAGGAAAAATAGAAATAAATGTTCTCCATTTGGCTTCTTTCACTGATTTCATCTTTATTACTTCTCTCTCCCAATATTGTGAAAGATCAACATCAATAAAAGTAAATCTATTACATGCAATTTGACAAATCGTTTGCTTAATGATTTCTAAATATAGAGAAAATATAAAACTTCCTTCTGAAATTAACAACACTTTTCCTTGTGAAAATAAGCAGAGATAGCTTTGTATCTGAAGAGATCATTAGTAAATAAACAAGGTAATTATCTCTGAAAGGCACTAGTTTCAGTGAAAAACAACCAGGTATTCCTACTGTAAAACACAGCACTTTGTGTTCTACTCTGCCATGCATTATACTTTTCTGCTGTCAGGTGAAAATTCAACCAATGGCTATTTGATTACTTTGGAAACATTTGAATTGATTTTTATTACCTGTTTTTGTACATCTATAAGGAAGATATATGACCCCTCTTCTTGGAAGAACTGAACAACTTCTCTCTTTGTTTGATGGAACATGTAACAGGCAGGTAAGAGAGAGAGAAAAACACATTCCCAACGGAAAAAATGCTACTGGGTTTGGTGGAAAGGAGGACAATATTATTTTTAAAAAACATTCCATCTTGGCTAATGTGGCACCTTGCAAGGGTCTAGAGGAGCATGAGTTTCTTCAATAATTACTGAATACCTCAGAATTCTGTGCAAATAGTAATACTTGCAGTAGTTTAATTATTTATTGTAGTTTATTTTTTTCACAATGCTTAGTGTGAATATGAACTATAAAAAATCAAGACTTGATTATCTTTTACTGAATTATGGTCATCTTAACTGAGACTTCCATCCAGTGGCCCTCTCCATGTTGATTAAAGCTCAGAACTAACCTGTCTGAACATAAAGTATGGAAGGCAAGACTTTATGAGCACACCCAGAGAATAAGCACCCCTGAGTTGCACTCTCTGCTTTCTGCCTTGGCTTTCACCCAGCAAGACATATATTTTATTACCTGTACATATTTAGCTCAAAACCACAAATGGAATATTAAAATATCTTCTGAAATGTACTAGTGGGAAGGATGACTCTCCTGTGCATGCAGAACTTCTGTTTTCCCAATTGCATCATGGATTTCATTTCATACATAACCAGGCTTTAACACTCAGCTGGCACTTTAACAAATGCTCATGGGTGTTTTCATACAAAAACTGGTACAATGTATTTTGGAATATGCTGTTGTGAGAGCCCCCACAATTGGTTGAGTGATTTCAAACAAAAAAAAAAAAAAGATAAAAGAGTGACTACAGTTTTTTTCACTGTTTTTCATTTAAGGGTAGATGCTTTGTGATTTGTGGTTGTTTTACTGGGTTTTGGTTTTTTGCTTTGTTTCGATCCTGAGCCTTTATATTATCTTTATACTATGTGTTTTTAGACTGTATCATTGACTGCCATATGCTTCAGTGTGACATGTTGTACAAGAGAAGACTAAGTGTCACCACATGCATGAAAAAGATGTCATTTCCTTTATTTTTCTTGCTACAGTAACAATGAACAAAGGAAAAATCAGGGGAAAAAAAGGCTTTCCCTTCCCTTCCCTTCCCTTCCCTTCCCTTCCCTTCCCTTCCCTTCCCTTCCCTCTCCCTCTCCCTCTCCCTCTCCCTCTCCCTCTCCCTCTCCCTCTCCTTCTCCTCTCATATTTATAGCCTTTAGAAAAAATATTTATTTAAAACATAAAAAAGGGATTTAAGAAAACTGTCTAATAAGCAAAAAAATTTGTCGTTTATATGATTTCAGCAGCAGCCCTAGGAAACTCATGCAGTTCATAGTAGATGCAGATCCCTCCATTATCTTTCTTCATGATTCTTGTAGTTCTGCTTCAAAGCTGCATGAAAAGCAGAGATGTTACAATGAGATCCCTTACACAAAAACCTTCTCTTATGAAAGTAAGTGTTTGTTCTCTATGTCTCTGGCTAGTTGATTGTATGCTTGGATAATTAACTCACTGTCCTGCTCTTGTAGTTCCATAAGAATGATACGCGGGAACAACCATGCATCTTCTCATTAAAGCTGACTCATTTCCAGGAATTAAACACTTGAAACAGTGGCAAAGGAAACTATGAACTGATCAAAATCAGGTGTCTAAGACCTCATTCTACAGCTGTCTGAAAGCGTGAGTGGATATATTGGCAAAACAGAACAACTGAGCCCACTTATTTTCTCCAGTTTTACTGTAATGGAGAAGCTGAACAATCAGGGATACCCAGTAAGGAGGTGCAAAACTCATATCCTGGTGTAAAACTAAGCTTCAGTAAAAGAAATTTATGCACTTCTGTGTGTGCAGAATATATGGTGTGAAGGTCCCACACATGTCAAATAGTTCAAACCCCCGTATTCTTCCCATGTTTTTATTTCCTGTTGTGCCAAAGGATGTTCTAGCACTGAGAATATTCACTTTTGCATGATGTCTGTCATAGTCTAGTTCTCGCTATCAGAATTGTTATCTATTTTTTTGTAGGTACATTCTTATTTCTGCTTTTTGTTGCATCATTTCTTGCATTCTAATCTACTCTTTTGGCCTTCTTTCCTCCATTTGCATATATAATCCTTCTCATATTTTTTTGTTTTAAATCAATCCCTATAATCCATTACTGTGTAATAGCACTTGTCATCAATAGAAATGAAATCCCCAACACATTGAAGGAAAGAGAATTTGCAGGTACTGGTTTCTAGTAGCAAGTTGTAATAGAAGCAGTGAGGAATCCTATTTGCATAAAAAGATCCATATTTGATGCAAACTGATGCAACTTTCATGATGGGTATAAAATTTTCCTCTACCCTTGTACCTTGGGCACAAAGCAGATAATACTCTATGACAGTGCTACAGAATTATTTTTCATAAGCTCTTGTCTGAGATGTATAATAAAAGTTGGAGTGCCTTGATAATTAACAAGACTGGTTCCAAGCCTCCTACTCTCACACTGTAATACTAGAAATTAGGTATAATGCTACAAATCCTGATCACAAAAAAAACCTCTAACATTTGGTGAGGAGAGTGAAATGCTTCACTGTGAAAGAAAAAGAATACTTTCAATGAAGTTTGAATAAAATACCTACCAGTAAACAAAATAAATATTTTAAATGCTGTTACACCTGACAAACCAAGTCCTCATGCCATTGATCCAGGTATTTTTTTAGTTCCTGTATGACCAACAAGTGGCAGAATCTGAGAGTCCAGGCATAACTGAGCGACAGATATATGAACATATAGATAGGGTGTGTGGTGGGGTCTGAAATCACTGAATTTATCAGTACTTTGGCACTCCTCAACCAGACTAGAAACGGTGATCTAAAAAATTCCAATTTCTTGACTCCATGTCAGCAAAGCACTGAGATTTGCTGGCAGTACTCATGGTGTGATTCCCGTATCTCTGCATATGGTAAAGGAAGTCAGGTTTCCCCACTGAATGCATCAGCAGAAAAACAAGCCATTTCATTAAGCTCTGGCTGAATTTCACTGGGTGTTTTTCAAAAGCAATATATTTCTAATAAGCATTTTGGTCATGCTGAATCAGCTCCTTCTGGGAAGAAAAAACTCCTAAACAACTTTAATCTGTACCAAATAGATATTTCACCTTGAGGATTTGTCAAGTTAATAGAGCCTACCCACTTAGAGAAAGAGGAAGGAGGCCTTTCTAATTGGTGCCTAACAGCTTACACTTAAGGGTCATTAAGACGAAATACTGGAGATAACAGTCTTAATGGCTCCAGTCCACTCTCATGGGGAGCACTCAAGGTAGCCTGAACAAAAGGGAACAAGACTGAAAGACCCAAAGACACAGCAGGATCTGGTCTGGCTAAGAGGATGCAGATTGATTTAGTTCTGCCCCAGTAATTTAAGAGGAGAATTTATCTCATTTGACTTGTAGTGAAACATAAGATCAGGTGCGAATAGCTACAAGATGGATGGAGATGTAGAATATAAAAAGTATACATCATTGTTTTAAAATATGTGTTTTCTGATGTATGTTGGAAAATGCTAAATAGAATTGTTTGGGTTTAGGGAAGAAGTTGGCTAAACCCACCAGCTGAAGTTACTGAATGGAATAAAACACATCTGCTTGAAATCCATTCAATCCAACAAACAAAGTGAAAAGCATTTAAAAAGAAAAATATGACCCCATCCAAGAACTGCAATTTCCAAGCTGCAAAAAGAAAAACCAAAGATGGTCCCCCCCCGAACTCCCAGACCTCACCTGCACACCAGACACTGAAGTTCAGCTCCAGAGCTGTCTCGTGGCTGTAATATGAAATACAACAACCCCAGCAATTAAGGCACATCAGCTGCTCAGACATCATGCCCCATTAGAGAGCACAGTCGTGCTCACCACCCGAGTGGTGCAGAGGTTCAGCTCACCCTGTCCTGAGATGGGTTGTTTCTCATAACTCTTCTCCGTAAATACACAAGGCAGCTATAAAAAAAGGTGAGGCTGAAAGGTCAGACAATTAGCTTTCCTATTTGTGAAGAAATAGCTTTTGTAAGCTTATTAATGGAAAAATACAGGATGAGATTGCCAGTTGCTATAAATCAGTATAACTCTGCTGATTTCAGAAGGGCTGTGCTGTCTTATACAAACAGAGATTACATTGTCTCTAGTATTAAATAATAATAAAAAGTCTTACACTGAAATAGTCTTGTTACATTTGGTGAAATACATGTTGAAATGTCATATTCATGTTTTCCTAAGCAAATTTAATTCAGCTTTCATACATCTTCCTGTTACCTTAAAAGTTATTTGCCTTCTGTAGGATGCCTGCCTATTTCAGTTCACCTGATAGATGGTCCTTACTGAACAGATTTCAAGTAATGCTGAGGTCAGAAAGGTTCAGCTTATCTGATTTCATGTCCGATAAAAGCCTTGGACTTTCGTTCAGTAGACCCTATAAGGAGTCTAAAACCTTGTGCTCGCTAAAGCCTGCCAACTACAAAGACATCCTGCAAAAGACTTCAGGTTTCAAAAACTGTGGGATTAATTTGCCCTGTTCCCTTTTTCTGGTGTATGACCCACTCTGGTAAATAGTTTGTCTATAAGTCAAATATGTTGACTTATGAGGTGATTTTCTCCCTCTGTTCTCGTGAGGCCCCACCTGGAGTACGGCCTCCAGCTTGGTGACCCTTAGCACAAGGAAGGAATGGATCTTTTAAAGCAGGTCCAGAGGATAGTCACGAGGTGGTCAGAGGGATGGAACATGTCTCCTGTGAAGATTAGGGGGAGTTTGAGTTGTTCAGTCAGCAGAAGAGAAGGCTCAGGGAGATCTTGTTGCAAACTTCTATCATGCAAAGTTGGTTTATAAGAAAGATGGAGAGAGACTTTTTACCAGGGTCTGCAGTGGCAGAACAAGTGGCAAAAGCCTTAAACTGAACGAGAGTAGATTTAGATTAGACATAAGGAAATATATTTTACAATAAGGGTGGTGACACACTAGAACAGGTTGCCCAGAGAAGTTGTGGATGCTCCAATCCTGGAAGAGTTCCAGGTCAGGTTGGATGGGGCTTTGAGCAACCTGGTCTAGTGAAAGCTACCCATAGCCAGGGGAATTTAGGTCAGACTAGATGTTCTTAGAAGGTTCCCTTTCAACACAAACCATTCTGATTCTACAGTTCTATGATCTCTACTTGCAAAACAGCATACTTGAATTATAGCAAAACTACTGTAATGACAAAAAAACCCCATCACAATCAATCCTGACATTTTGTAGAGTGCAGCTAATACTAGCACTGCAGCACTGAGGGGCTTTGGCTCACAGCTGGAAGCACTATAAAACTTTCATCCCTTAGGAATGTGCAAATTAAAAGTGATATATAACATTTACCATTGGTTACTACGGACTTAACCAGAGATGTTGGTACATTAACCATACTCCCAACAGACCCATGTAATACTGCAGCCAGCATTCTGCAACTCTGATAAGAAGAGCATTTCCTAATGGCAAAGGATAATACTTAGTTTTAATTATATATCCTTTCTAAGCATGTGGCTTTTTAGAGATTAATCATGTGTAGAGTGTGATTATGGCTACATTCCATAATCAGGACTTGTTTAAAAAAAATAATAATCTAAACAGAATTTTGTGCTAAGGTTATTCTTGACATCAGAAGAAGAAAATCTAAGTAAAACTGTTATAACAAATTGAAGCATAAACTTAAGGAAAGCTATTTTGCTTTCACCTTCATAACAGTCAAAATCATTTCCCAGGGTAACTCAAATGCCAGTCCTTTGTAGTATTCAACTTCATATGTTTCAAGTCTTGGGCTTCACTTTTCACAGCATGCTTACAATTTCCATCACATAAATCATAGAAATTGAAAGTGGATAATATACACAAACAGTTCCTTATGACATTTCCAGCACACAGTCTTCATTATGTTTCTTCATTTAAAATAAAAATTAACTACACTTAGAGCTGAGCAATGACGTCGATACACTATGCATATAAAACCAGGACTAATCTTTCAAGAACATACATCTATTTTGGACTGCACTAACTATCTGCAAAGTGGCACGTTGATGACATTAATACAAAACTGGTTCTTTTTCTGTTGTTGCTATGTGCCAGGGAAAGTAACTGAGTGGATAATGATGTTAGAGGGATGGCCTTTCAAATACTCATGTTTTATATTTTTTATTTCGTAGGTTATGCAAAATGTTTCTATTTTCTTAGATTTCACTTTTTTTTTCTGTTTAGAACTAGAAAAGCCACAAAATAAATGTTTTGTTTAAAAATATTCAAATAGTTTAGCCTAAAAAATGAGAGAGGTTTTAAGGGAAAGCATCTGAATGAAAAATTATTATTATCATTGTCACCATTAGGAGGCTCAAAAAGACTCCCAACACTCTGTGTTTTTTTCAGAGCACAAACCCAGACATTCTGCTCTAGGGAATGTTAACATTATTTGTATAGTCTTTTTTTTTTTAACTCACTTCAATCCCTCTTTTCCTGGCTCCTTCTCTTCTAATTTATGTTTCGTTTAGCTCACTTTCTCTTTCTCTTATTTTGACTAGAAACTTTAATAAGGACATTTCATAGAAATGGATGCATTCCTTTGAAAAGATGCTGATATGAAGAATTATCATTTTACGGGTAGAATGATACCAACAATTTTTTTACTGACTTTACTTTGAAGTCCCTCACTATTGCCAAAGTGGCTTTGATCCTGAAAGATCTTCATCTCTATAGACTTCACAGTAGAACTGGAAAACAGACATATTAAAGTCCAGAAGTGGACTTTGTCCTACTCACAGAACAGACATCTCTGTCTCAAATCATTGTATAGACTTTCTTGAAGTAAAAAGACTAGAGACTAGTCCAAGGGAGCAGGCAGACTTCATGCAAGATTCATCTAAAGGATGCAACTGTCTAAGGCAGAAGATTTTTTTCCCCTTAAAACTGCTGGTTTGTCTTCATTGACTATCAATAGAGTATAAAAGGCTAACTCAGACCAAGAAAAAATTTCTGTTGATATCTCCTGTCCCAGAAGTAAAAGTGTCTTGATAAATGACCATGTGAATGTATGTAGTTATTGTTACGGGATGCAAATTTCCAAACTCTTACTTAAGACAGAATAACTAAAAACTGCAAGATAGATAATAAAAGTATACTTGTGAGCATACATACTTTATAGGAATATACATATTTACACATGTATTCATCACATTTACATACAGTCTCATTTTGTATGTGGAATGGCTTTGGTATCATGCTAATTATGCCCCTCTAAGAATTAGAAGTGATTTTTAATGCCTCAAATAAGCATTCAAGGATAATAATACAAGTATGTTAAATGAAATGTCAAATGACTTCCAAAAAGCTCTTAAAAGTAATAAATATGTATGAGATAAATGACTCTGGTTGTCAAGTACTCCATGTAGAGTTACAAAAGATTTACTGTTTTTTCAGCTGGATTCTCTTGCCACCTAAATTCAAACAAAATTCACTGGTTCTATCACGGCTCTGCAGCACGCTTCCCAGGAAAGGCATATTTTCCTCAAAAGGCGATTGGGATGTCACAGATGTGGATATCACCTACTTCAGCCTATTGCACGCTTCATTCTTGCTCAGCTGTGCCACTCATGTAGCCTGTGCCCAGCAGCTGAAGGAGGGACAAAAGTAAAAGATTCAGATTACCTATTAGATGTGCCTGGCACAGGTATTATTTCACTTAAGTAGTATTAAAAACTCCTTTCTAGCTTAGGACACCTGGGGACTATATGTAGTCAGGGAAGAGTGTTAGTCAGCACTTGGGCCTTATGAGAAAACTGCTTCTGCAGAATTTTTTCAAGTAGGAACTTGAGTGAACTCTGGTCAGTTTCTATTCAAACCTCCAGGAAAATGGGAACAATGGTATTTAAAACTTTTGCTTCTAGGGTATTGAAATTCTAATTTATCAAGTGCTCTGTGATCTTTGGTTAATTGCACGATTCAAGGTGTTATATGGCTCATTATTTTAATGAAAGAATCTCACATAGGTAAGAGAGGTGTTATTCTTAATAAAAGGAAAATATGTAGGAAACAAACTACTGCTTTATGAGAACATATGCTGAGGTATGGGGTCACATAAGACTGTAAGGAACCTTCAGCAGGAAAAATATATATCTTCTATAAGGTAAATCAGAAGCATAGATAGTGTTCTTGAAGATTACAACCATATGTTCAGTTCAAAGGTGAAAATGCTGGTGACAGTATTTCTGTATACAACAAATCTGAAAAATTTCATGCCATAGATCTTTGCTTAATTAATTTGAAAGCTTAATGTCTTTGCAATATAACACAAAAAACTTGACAGAGATTTGCCCTGCTAGTTTTTCTTTCATAGAATCACGGAATGGCTGGACTTAGACGAGGAACTTTTATAGATTTAATCCCCCTGCCATGGGTGCATCACACTAGACTAGGTTGCTCCAAGCTCCATCTAACCTGGTCTTGGACAGTTCCAGGGATGGGGCACCCACCACATCTCGGGGAAAGCTGTGCCAGAGCTTCACAACCCTCACAGTAAAGGATTGCTCTCTAACATCTACTCTAAACGTGACTTCCTTCCATTTGAAGCCATTGTCCCTTGTTTTATCACTACAGGACCTGGTAAAAAATCTGTCTCCATCTTTCATGTAAGCAGTGTTTATGTATCTTCAGGCTGCAATAAAGTGTCCTCTGAGCTTTCTCTTCTACAGGCTGAACAATTTCAACTCTCTCAGCCTTTCTTCACAAGGGACATATTCCATTGCTTTGAACATTTTCATAGCCCTGCCCTGGACCTGCTTTAAAAGTTCCGTGTCTTTCTCGTACTTAGTGTCCCAGAGCTGGATGAAATACTCCGACTGAGACCTCACAAGAGCAGAACAGAGGAGGAAAATCACCTCCCTTGGCCATATTTCTTTTCATGTGGCCCAGGATACAGTTGGCTTTATGGACTGTGAACACACATTTCTGTCTCACACCTCCTTTTTCATCCACCAAATCCTTCTCCTTGGGGCTGTGTGGAATCCATTCATCACCCGCTGATAGAGGTGTTTACCCTGACTCATGTGCAGAACATTGCACCTGGCCTTGCTGAATTTCAAGAGGTTCACATGGTCCCACTTCTCAAGCCTGTCAAGTTCTCTGGAGATGACATCCCTTCCCACAGAGCTTGGTGTCATCTTCTCCTCACATATGATGTGTTCTGTGCTGTTAACAACTCTGCTGGCCCTTCACTGCATCATTCCCAATCTTGAAGTGTCTTTGCTGTACTGGGGAGGGCGAAACGAGCAATGATGGCCTCCAAAGCAAACTCACAGGTGGCAGATACCAAAGAATTATCACTTCCTTCAATTAATGCAGATTATTCCTTCTGATTAATACAGCTTTAAACTGTAAGGAGCTGTAAACTAAAGGGCTATTCTGCACACTTCTTGTCCATCATGAGCAACTCCAGGTCCTTTTCCAGAACTGCTTTCTAGCCTGGGCACCTACACTAGTACCCCGGGTTATTCCATCCCAGGTGCAGGAGTCTCTGTTTGTCCATGCTGATCTTTATGAGATTTCTATAAAGCCAATTATCCAGCCTGTTGAGATGCTCTACCTTTCTTCCATCCACAGCTTCACTCAAAGCTATTGTCACCCTTGAAATTTCTGAAGGCAGGTTTCCTCCTGTCATCCTGCTGATTATAATAATTATACTAGACAGTATCTGTCTCAGTATTGACACCTCAGTGCTAAAAAACCCTTGCTGGTTGAAATTCAAACTACTGATCACTACTCTGGTGCATTTTATTCACTTTTTCTTTTAATTTCTTATTCACGTAACCATAGACTCCTGTGGGTTTTGGGGTTTTTTAATATACATAAAGAGCATGAAGTTTATAATAAATATAGGTGAAATGACAAGTTTTTGGGGACAATGAATCCAAACACTATAAATTTTGTCTCAGGATTTTAACATACAAGTACCCAAATTATGGATAAAACCCTTTGTGTACAACATTGTGTCTGAGCTGATAAAAGAAAGCCAATTCAATGGCATCAAGAAACATTGTCAGTTTCCTGGAAATACGTGACTCATTTATCATTAAAAAAGTAGAAAATTATCATAATACTATTCCAAAATATATCAGAATGGTTTCTAAATTCTTTGTCAGTTGCTCTATCTACAGCAATGAAAAAATTATGTTAAACATTTTCACCACGATGTAATCACAATTAAGCCAGTTGTTGATGATTATTGCCAGTTTAGCTACTGTGGCTCTGATCTTATATTTAAAATGTGCTATATGAATTACAGTCTTTTTAATGATTTAAAAGTAGGATGGACTAGAATTGCCAAATTAGGCCAGCTGAGACAATGGTAATTTTCCTTTCTCTTTTTGCTGGTATAGGGATCTTTTCAAAGGAGGATTTAAATAACCCTCAAAATGCAGTTTTCTGGATCAACAAAAGTTTGTGATAGTATCTCAGAAAATTTTCTGTGAACTGAGATGTAGTAACGTAGAAAAAAATCAAATAATATAGATATTGATTCTTGGTGATGGATTGCGAATGTCTGGTCAGAGTGAAAGAGAGGAAAGAAATCCGTATATGCTTTTGTCCCATGATCTGTGAGCCACAAGAAAAGTCACTTAAGTACTTAAAACTTAATCTGAAAAACTTACTTCAGTACTTAATCTTTCTCCTAACTGAGCAAGTTCTCCAGGCTCTCACAATGCAGAAAAAGAATGGAGAAACAGAATGATTTTCCCTATCAAGTGCGGAAGAGAAATCCCATTTTTTAAGGAGTGAGATGCTTTAGTATATGTGTAAATTAGTGTAAAAGTTGAAAGCATGTGAAGAGATAATTATCGGAAGGAAAAAAAGATGCATCTCAGCAGACCCTTAAATAGCGACATCTTTGCCCAGGATTATGTCCTGGGTGTTCATTTGCATCCTAAATCTTTGTGGATATGATCTTGTAGCTCTCTTCAGGTCGCAATATTTATGCACAAAACTTGTCTCATTTAAATTAGGACTTCCCTTCTAAGCAAGTTCTTCTCAACATGCAAGAGAGTTACAGAATTAAACTCATAGAGATTCCGAAGCATTCAAGATATTGGATTGTGTGCAAGGACAACTGGATGAAATTTTGCATTAAACAGGGTCACGGGTTGGATGACCTAATGGTCCCTTCTGGCCATAAAAGCAATGAATTTATGAGAAAAGCACTCTGAGATCATATGATGAAAAGCACAGTGAAATTGGCAAGTGTTTTTTTGATGTTCCCATTACAAATCCCCTGAGCAATCTGTCCTCGCCTTCTTCTCACCACCTCCTCTATCATTAGATTCCAGAAGAACACACGCTCCGTTAGAGTCATTGCTGCTAAAACCATTTTGATAGCTGGCTCCACTCAGTCTCATGCTAAATCCAGTGTTTAAGGCTACGGGAGTGCTGACTTCTTAAATGAAGACACATTTCTCCAAGGCGTTTCGCACTCTCTTCTTCCTTCGGATTGCTCAGCTAAAGGCTTTTTCAGGACTTTATCAGTTATTAATAATTGTGATGATTCATGATTTATTCATAACCATTTATACATTTGCCATATGCTGCCTGCACAGGCAAACTGTTTTTATGAAGCACACAAATGTGGCACAGTGCTTCTTACAATTCATATCCAGTAAATAGATGATAGAAAAAGATTAACGAAATGCAAAAATATAATAAAATATCCTGCAATGACTTCAGTTTGGAGTTTTTGAATTAAATGTTGCAGAGTAACTGTCTTTAGCAGTATTAAAACTAAAATAAACAGGAGGGAGAACAGTGTGAAAGGTCAAGTTTAACACCAAAACCAGCACCTTATTCTGTTTCTATTCTGTCCCCCGTAATGATAATTGCAGGGAGTAAGAGTAAATCCACTCATCTGGTAAGGTAAAACTCAGGACAAATAAAGATGGTAGTATCTGCAGTATCATCTTGGTTGTTCTTTTCTGGCTTTCATAGTAAATGTAGGTATTCTTTTGCAGCGAAACACTGTAATAGTTGCTTGGACTGAGGGAGAAAGATCTGACATGCAAATCCTTCAAAATGCTTAACAGCAGAAACCTGAAAAGATAATGTTACTCCTTGATTTTAAAAAAGAGGCTTTTTATGATGATGTCAGTAACCAAAAAGTCATTTCTCATAGATCCACTATGACACCTTCTGCAGTGTGCTGCTCTCCAGATGAAATGCCTGGCTTTTATGAGAGGGTAATTATTTAACATAAATAATGTATTCCTGGTTTTGAGTGAACAAGTTCATTAACGGTGAGGTGTGTCCTGTGGGGGAAATGATCGGTGAGTTCCAGTGCAGAGTCCCAAGGCAGAGGGACCAGCTCTGGTCTGACTCATACCTCTGCTCGTCTCACTTTCTGTTGCATTTAGTTGAAGCTTTTGGAACAGAAACGTTAACATTTTACTAACTGCCTTGAAAGTGAACATCTGAATTTCACTAACTTCCTGTAATTGCCTGCTACTATCATTCTGTAGGATGGTCTAAAATACATTCAGGCCCTTGTCATGCTACAGAATGCTAAGGAGTACATCTGAGACTCTAAGATATGTTGTTCCCCCATAGGAGGATTAATGCTACCTATTTCATTCCTCCATTTTGGCTGCCCACCTGTCTCTTGAGGACCTCCACTAACTTCACAAAAATCTGAGAAAATATCTTGCTTTGTTTCATTTTCTTCACCATTAGAATTTTTTTCCATGTGTGTAAAATAAATATAACTTGTTAAAGTGGTTTTTTTTCTTTTTCTTCCCACCATGAAGTCACATAAGTGATATTTACAGCAATCTTTGACATTCCTAATAGCATTCAAGCACCCTTCCTTCACAATGCTTGAGAATCCTAAGTGTGTCAGTGGAGGCATGTACCAAATGCAGAGGCCTTTCATTAAGGAACTCATAGGAAGAACACCGTAAGACCTTGGATTTCCACTGCTACTTTTTACTTGAATGGAAGTTAGATGATAATTTTGAAATTTGGAAACTCAGGTCTTCTGTATGAGAGAACTCCAGACAGAAGTTTTGAAACCATCTTCAACTCTTCATTTCTTCCTTAAAGAGCAGGGTCCAGTCTGACTCTCAGTCTGGAACTTCCAGAATTTCATATAGTTTTATAGAGAACAAGTCTGTTACAATTTTGCACTCCTTATCTGAGAAACAAGCAGAACCAAAGAGCCCCAGACTGGACAAGACAAGCATGCAGTCACCTTATTTGCTGCTGCCTGGCATCCTTTAAAAAATATAAATAACACAAGGCAATGGGGATTAGATGCCATGGCTTAGCCTCAGTCAAAAAGACCAAAATCTCAAACTATGGTTTTATAGAAGTGTAATGACATTACACTTTACATGTCTTCACTTAAATGCCTGTACCATCCTGTTTCAGTGAATTCCAGACACAAAGGTTTACTCAGAAATTTCCTTTCAAGGACCAAAGTTATTAAAAGGCCTAGCCCCTTTTTTGTTTCTGTGGTATATAAAAGAAATTATTATGACTATTTAAACACACACAAATAGCAAGAATAATCTGTTAGGGGAAAAATTAAAAAGAATAATTGAAATGTGTAATTTCAACTCATCAGAAATAGATCATATGCATGTGGGTGGAAAAATGTTACTTCATTATTCATTTGTGTTACATGTATAATCATTTCACAAATTCAAACTGATCTTCATTTATCATCCTTACGATAGTGTATTTCTACATCTTGGGTTACATATACAGGAGAACAGTTTATTTAGAATATTTATTTTGTAATATCATTCTGCACTCTGGGAGTTATACATTAGTTTTAATCTGTTTTAACAACAGTAATGCCAAGCTAGAGAAAATAGAGAAAGATATTTGAGCTCTAATTGGGCTTCTCGTTAAGTTATGACTTGATAGTTTTTAAAAACTTGGCTGCAATGAATTTGCAGGCATTACAGTCTGTTCCTGTCCATGCTAATCAGTACCCTGTAGCACAGTGGGTCTTACATTTAATGGAGCAGCACAGAGCTCTTGCCAGCATTCAAGCAATTGATTCCATAGAAGGGGCACAATATAAATCAAGTGCAGAGCAAAACTGCTGTGTTCTACAAGCTCGGAATGAGAGCACCCTTTGTCATATCCAAGGCACTCAAAGACTCTCCTGCTGTGCTTATGTTGATTGTACTTCCTTTATCTTCTGCTCGGTTTTGTTTTTCTCTTCTTTTATTTTTTTTCACTGTCTTCAGTGTTTTAATGTGGGCTCTGACCAAAGTTCACTTCCATTTTCTTCCTTCAAAAGTTTGAGAAGGTGAGGAATGGGGATCTTTTCCACCTGATTGCTTCTTGTAATTTTTCCTTCTCATAATCACACAATAACAATCTAGTTATTAGCAAAGGAACTTAATTTATCAGACCTCATTCAAATTGCAAAACTCCTTAAATTCTTTCTGTCTCAATGTGTACATCAGATTTGTACACAATGCATTACTGAAAAACTGTCTAGTAACCCAGAAATATAATTAGGAATAAAATGTTATATGGCTGAGAATAGACAGACCAAGTGTTCCAAAAGAGTGTCTACCAGAGTTCTTGTATTTAACATATTTTATCAATGACCTGCAAGCAAAGTATAAAATTACAACTGATGAAGTATAAGGGCAACACAAAGAAATAAAGACTAATAAAGAATACCTCAGAATATAATTTTATGCTACTCAGACTCACATTCTTCTGAGGGGAGTCAAATGTAGCATCGTATACCTGGGAAACAGGGTTTTTAGACCATTCCTACAGAAAATATTCTAGAAAGCAATTGCTTTGAGAACAACAGAGGCTGTCACACAGAGAAAAACAAAATTAATTTAAACACTAGCAAACCACTATAGTTAAAAGTAAAATTTTATGGGGATAAATAGTATTTACTTTTGGTGATAGCACTTGAGGGAAAAAAATGTTTATTTCCAGTGTCCATGTTTCACTGCCAATACTGGAAAGTTTTGGTGGTTCAGAAGAAAACTGCAGCAATAAAGTATGGTCTGAAATAAAAAGCTTAAAAGGCTACATCAACAGCGTATCCCAGAAAATTTTACAAGGTGACATAATCAAAATCCATAATAACCACATGGGACAGAGAGAACAAAGTCATAACAGGAGGCAATGGCCAAGGAAGGACATTTACTAACAAATAGAGAAATAGTAGAAGCATTTCCTGCAGGACTTATTTCCTCTTCTTATTTTTGTTTTTCCCCCAAAGGTTCCTGCCAGCTCTGGGAGAAAGCTGAAGCCAGAAAAAAATTATATCAGAACTCACATGCATATTTTAACAGAGAAATGAATATTTGAGCTATTTGCTGGGGAAAATCCAGGATTTTCCTGGGGAAAATTTTTTGCTGAGAAGAACTCCAGTGTGATTAAGCCTATGTAATGTAAGCATTGACATCGACATCTGAGGTCTCTTTTTCATCTAGAAACTCCTCATATTCATGATTCACCTTCCATGGTTTAGAAATCTGTCCTGGGCATTACACCCTTGCAGTGCCTACACCGTAGATATCCAGATCATATGTGTGTGTTTGACTCATAGACATCAACTGTAAGACAAATGAGTCATCACTTCTGTATCTTTAAATAAAGTCAGTTGATCAGAACATTCTGGTCTTGATAAAAACAATTTTTGGAGAAAATGATAGGATTTGTGATATTCAGGACACCAAATCAGAGTTGTCTTGTGTGCACTTAGAAGATAAGAATGTAAGAACTCCTTAAGGATCTTACCTGCCTGTCATTCTCTAGATGAAGAAAGATCCAGGTATCATGTTTGTTTCATGCTTCTTTTTTCTTTGTCATCAATGCCAAAGCTACATCTCTCTTCTAGATCTGTCTATACATGTTTGCAGACATTCTATAAGGGATTTTTTAAGTGACATGAACAGACAAAAAAAAAAATCTTTTTCTGCTGATATTTCTTAGAAAACAAGAAAAAAAATGTAATGCCAGATTTACAACATTGTAACCTGAGCCTATATCACTGGAAATAGATTAAAAAATCATGAAATAATTTTTTTGTCAGGGCTGTTACTGGAAAAGAAAATTGCCGGTTTGTGAGTTGTGAGTCTGTAGCCTGGGCCAAATTCGCCTTGTATTCACACCAATGGAACTTAATTGAAATCAGTGAATTTGCACTAATGCAACTGTGAGCAGAAATTGACCTCTTGTGCCTACTGGAACACAGCCCAAAAGCCACTTGACTTACTTGTGCTTAAGGCTTGCTCTGCATGAATGTCTACTGTTTTACTAGCAGTAAGTTATGTAATATTCATGGTTTAATGGTGCATATTCTACTAATAGACTGGGTGGATGCCAGCAGACTACATCCAAGCAGTACTACACATTTGCTTTGTTGACCTCTGTACTCATTCAATCACATGAAGTAGTTACAGCTGGGACTCCAGTAAGGAATTCCAACTTCCAAAATGTTCCCACTGCCACTAGGCAAATGCTACCAAAGAGCCTCTGTTCTAATTAGCCTAGATTTCCTTACAATATCTAGTTACAAAAGAGTACCATGAATATTCATGGCCAATTCATTTGAATTACGAACATTCATGAATAAATCATTTGGCTGAGAACAGGGTACCGTATGTTGCATTTCATGGCTCCTGTGATTTATTCCATAGTGCTACAATTTGTAATATTAGCAGCTATCATAAAGTTTATTTTTCAAGCCTTCATTTCCAGCTGTGACCGTGGCACTCTGGGGATCAGATAAGTCTTTTCTTATACCCCTGTAAGGTCAGATCCCAGCCTAGACACATAATGCAGATTTACTGCTCTTCTACTACACATTCTCATTAGTGCTTCTGTAAGGTGCCTTTGTTCTCTGGGTGTATGACACCAACCTCAGACAAAGGGGGAATGCAGCGCAGTTTCTGGGCTGGCATTGAGAAGGGAGACACAATGCTGGAGCAAGCAGTGGAGCAGACTGCCCAGAGACATTGTGCCATCTCCAGCCCTGGGGGTTTTCCAAGGTGGTTAAAGCCTTGAGCAACACAAGAACGGGTGTGATATTAATGCTGAAAGCTGTAAGCTAAGTGCTTTTAATATGGCCAGCAGTAAGGAAACAGAAAGTTGCCTATATTAATGAAATTTATCATATCTCTATTTTTCCTCTGTCACAAGAGAAGTCAAACAGTATCTATACAGTTTATTGTTGTAATACCATCCTTTAGAGAGAGGGCCACTCATTTTTTCTCGTTTCCTGTCGATTTTCTTCAAGTACAGCATTCTGCATTTTGGCATTCTTAGAAATGACAGAATTAGTAATGATTTATTCATATACTTTTGCTGGCCATTAGTTGCATTTGAAGGGGAGAGACAACATCACATGACGGAACACTGCTCAAAAGGGGGAGAGAAAAATTAGGAGACTGAGAGATTCACAGGCAATAACCACTTATTAGTAATTGAGTTCCTCTGATGTGGTTGAATAATAAACAGATTCAAGGCATCCAAGACCTCATTGTCAATAACACTTGAGCCTGAAAAGAGAATATGTGTTTCTGAATAAACTATCAAACGTGTGAGGCTAAATGCTGCATTAACTGTGTAACTACAGAAATAGTGAGTTAATCCATGTTCTTCTATAAATACTTCATTTGGGTAAGATATCATGGCCTGAGGACAACTTGCTTGCTGACAGGTATCACCATCTAGATTCTTCCTACAAGAAACAGAGATGCTTCCATTAAAATCAAATGTACTCTAAAAATTTAAAAAAAAAAAATCACAAAAGAGACAAGATGAAGGAAAAAAAAAAAAAGAATAGCGATTTATAGAGTAAAAAGGTTTATGCATAGAAGGTAGGAAACAAGAACTTGAACTCCTGATTAACACTGGCAATTACTGTCTACTCCAGGACTCGCTTGGGATAACTACCATGACAAATTCCTTCCTAATCAAAGTCACAGTTGGTAGATCGCTGTTGTTATGGCCTTTTAATGCTTCTGTGCTATGAAACAAACATTCTGATATGGCATTTCTGGTCATAATTTCATGAGTCGCAGACATAAAATAGCTGGAAAAAAGATTGTAATTGATTTGGATTTGTATTTTATATAATCCCCTTCCATGGTTACATAGCAGACATATGGGAGAGAACAGTGGTTAAATTATTTGAATTAGAAGGAAGACAATAATAGAGAACAAAGCCAAATGCATGATAGGAAATCGCCAATACACCTGAAAGAAATCTGAGAATGACATTGCCTTCTGTCTGAGCTCACTGAACTTATACTTACAGAGGTTAACTCTTCTAGTATCTGTTTTGGTTAAAAAAAAAAAACGCAAAGGGTAACATTGATTTTCAAATTATAAAAAGACTGTTCAGATGTAAAATATGGATGATATAAACTGAGGAAAATCTGCCTATATTGGCTTTCTGTGACAGCTGAACTGATTCTGAATGTGAGAATAACAGGTCATCTTGCAAGCAGGCTGAATTCAACACAAAAATAAAGAGCTTCACATATTGAAATATAGAAGAAGTCTCTGCTTTCAGAAAATAAAATTTTAAAGAACTGAGAAATCTATGCTTTGAAGATGCAGAAGTCTGTTGTTGCTGTTCCTTGGTCTCCTTCACACTTTGGAAGACAATGTACCAGACACTTGTTGATTATCCAAACAGCTGACCTGAAATTTCCTCAGGTCTTTATGAAGACCTAATTTTTGTATTCTGCATGATCAGAGTTCAACAGCAGGGCATGGCAAAGCACCAGAAGAGAGCAGATTAGACGAGAGTAGAAAAGACCAAGGGTAAATATAACAGACTTCAGTATGTAACAGTAGTAGAAAAAGAAAAGTAAGAAAATGTTTCCAAATCTGCTGGAGATAAATGGGAGTTTCAGTAAAGTCAAGGCTATACTTTAGGAATATATTTTAAAATAAGGAGCTTTTAAACTCACTCAAAATGGGAAAAGACAACCATATATTGAAATGTGGAAAAAGTAACAAACAGATATATGGGGGTCATTTAAATGATAAATAAACTCTTTTGCCAAAGTTTGTGAAGGAATAAAACCACTTTTTAAAAGGTAAAAAATATATATATACTCCTTATATTTTTGAAGGTAGTTCTTACCAAGTGATTTTTACCTTATTTTTTTTCTTTTTCTTTATTTTATTTTCCTAAATTTTATGTGCTGTAATGAAGCAGATCTGTCTGCCTCAGTTTGTCTGTCATTATTTCTTGGGGACTCCTTGGTAGATCTCCTTCATCTTGTGCTGAACCTTCCCAACTTTCTCCTCAAATATATTTGAGAAAATTGTTGCACCTGACAGTTGCCTTATGTCTGAACGTAATCAGCATTCATATTTAAATGGAACAAAACCTTAATTACAGGTTACTGCCTAGGGGAATTTGTCTTACTGGAATCAGGCATCAGAACAGCTGATGAATCTTTAGAAGAAAAAAGAAAAAAAAATTTTAAATTAAAAAGCAATGCGAGATATTTTAGTAAGATACCAAATCCAGACAGAAGACACACTGTATTTTGTTACAAGGGGATGTATTGACCCCAGATAAGAAAACACAGAAAAAGATTGATTAAGAGAACTCTTTCCAATTTCAACCATGACCTATCAGAATAAAAGCAAAGGCAAAATCAGACATAAAAATTACTTCTAAAATGCTTTATTTTGTTACACTTTTTAAGACTTGAGCTTGGGGTGAAATGACTTTTCAAAAGTGTCAATTGTTAGAAAATCACATTTTTAAGAGCTTTTTTTTTTGTCTTGAAATGTTGTTTATTCTTTCATGATGCCAAGTGCCAAGCCAAGAGATACCCGCAGGTCTCATGAAGAAAGCAATTTCTGGGAAGAAAGGAGGGTAAATATTTAAGGAGCTGGCTGCAAGGCTTAGAAGGCGTGGACTGCAGAATCCCATAGAAGAGTAAAGCCTGGCAATTAGCTCCAGGAATCCAGTTAGAGTAGCTAGATAGGAAAAAAATCTGAGTTGAGATCCACTTACAGTGAGCTGGTGTTACAGGACAATATTAAGTTTTGATGTGTGTCTAATAAATCCCATTCTCATATGGATCTAAGCTTCTTTGTTCAGCTAGATTAACAAGGCTGCTAATAACAAAAGACTAAAGAGCTAAATTTAGTCTCCAAGTCATAACAGAAAACATGATCTTATTACTCAGACTGCTTTTGTTGCAAATTATGGAGGGATAGTAATAAACATTGGCTGGACATTAAGAAATTCCTTCCTTCTGTCATCCCAAATATTTTCATCTTTTAATGTAATTCTGTAATTTCATTAAAATAGATATTTTGGGGTTTTTTTATGGGAAATTAATATGATGCAGAAAATTGTTTTAACTTAAGAATGAGGAAAAGTTACATTAAGGAGGTGACATATTTCCTTAATAATAGGGTACAAATGATTCCATGCATTAGTGATCAGAACATAAATTAGTATGAGTCTCACACCAGAGAAAAGAGACTGTTACTTGATTCTAAACTTCCTAGTTCCCACTCTGCATAGTACATTAAAGGATCCCTGATTTATATTGACTCTGATTTACATTTGGCACTACTCTGGCACCAAGCATTACAAAGAGCCTTAAACTGTGAGTGAATATACAGCTCACTGTAATTTAAGAACATTTTGAGGTCATTTTTTGCTGGCAGAGTGTAAGAAGATATTTGGGCTTCTGGTGTCTAGACTAACAGGGCAAAAAGGCCTCCTACAATTCTGACAGAGCAAAGATTGATGAAAAAAAGAGACAAGCTGCCACCTCACCCTCACCTCAACACTTAGCATCAGGAGAAGCATCTGAGCTAGGCATCTGGGGCACGTGACCCCATGGACAGGAACAAAAACTACTGCTGCTCAAAGCTGTGTCAGACGCAGCATTAAATCCACCCTGGGCACAATTCAGATGACCCTGGAGATGCTGACAGCTGCTGAGGACAAGACTGGATTCTGAGTTGTAAAACCATTAACCCAAGACTACCAATAATAATAACAATAATAATAATAGTGGTGGAATCCTGCTTGATTCTTGTTATTTTAATTTCCCTACACTGAAATAATATTTGACTATGGCACAGAAGCAATCATATCTAAGATATATCAGATATACTGAAGATACCTCATTTATAGCCACCCAAGACAGGAGGGTCCCTGCCCACAGAAAAGGGTTTGGAACTGGATAATGTTTTACATTTTATCCAACCCAACATATTCCATGATTCTATAGTATAAACAATACAGCTTTGAGTCATTCTTGACATCATGGACCTTAATTTTATTCTTTTTATATGAGGAAATTCTCAGTTGTAACACTGCTTGAAAGTATTTAATGCTTATTTTTAAATAAATGGGGGTTGTATACTCAAAAACAGCACACTTTTATTCTATTGCAATTTAAATTGTTTCCTTTTATCTCTGAGGGTTGTAAAAAAAATCAAAAGAGAAATGTCAAAACATGAATGGATGCAATCTTGCTGTTTTGAGGCTATTGTTCTCTACTGGATAGCACAGAATTATTCAATCAAAACACATATTAGGTCACTTCAGATGATGAGGGTTCCTTTCAAATGAGACCTGCCTTTCATTCTTACAGGAAAACAGCCAGTACAGCTCTTTCCGTCCTTCTGTGTAGAGAAAACTAATACTCAATTAGAGCTATACTCTTCTTCATCCCAGGTTCAAGAGTATCCTTTTGAGTCTTTACAGCTTTTAGAAATTGATTACAAATGTTCTGGCACATCAGGGTTAGTTGAAAAAGGGGAAAAAATTACATATGTGAATCACAGTGTTGCAACCATTTCTTCATGTTACCATATGATCAAATGGCTGTTATGAGTGTCAATAAGTAAGCATAATGCGAGTCAAATACTGTTCATACACTAATAAATCATCTGACAGAAAACCCATTCAAATTCCACAACAGCAGCAACACTCACATCTATACAATAAAATATGACATATAATTCACAACTTGGAACTCCCAGCTGTATTTCTCCACTATTCACAGTCTCGTAATATCCAATTACTTTTACAAATGCAATTGCAAAAAGTTATGCCAAGCAACTTTACATGTTTGTATCCACTGAGGATTTGTTATAAAATTGCCAATCTCAAACACGTCCTTAATCTCATTAAAGAGTTATCTATTCACCCGGGGAACTTTGGCAAAATTAAAGGTTTAGTTTCCTTTATGATATGACTGCTATTACTTTGTTTCTTGCAAAGGAACTTTTATTGGAGGATCTCAAAGCAGTTTACAAACTTTAATAAATTAAGCTGCTTATCTCATTTGTCACAAAGATAAGTGTTATTATCCCTCTTTTGTAGATACAAATAAATGAGGTATAGTAGTCCATAAATTTCTTCATAAGGGTAAGCATTTTGTATAGCAATGCTTAAATATTGTGACAAAAAAATTAAATTTCCCAGAAAGCTGTGGTATTTAATATCAAAAATATTTTTATCATGAATCAACATGAAACAAAATATCAAGTTCAATTCATAATTTGGCATCTGACTTTGAAATCAAAGTGTATCACCTTGAGAAAAACACCTTTTTCTTCTTCCAAAAATATTATAGGAAAGAAGCCAATTGTTACTTTGTCTTTTATGAATAAAAGAGTGTACAACTAAGCCAAATAACAAAGCACTCTATCTATCCAAGATGCCAGGCCATAATAAATTACAGTTTATTTTCCAGGCCCTTAGCCAAAATTATCCAGACACTAGAAAGGTAAAAAGAGCAGCATAAATTTTTCAGTATTCCTTTATAAAAAGCTTTTACAGTTTCAGAGCACTAGGAATGGAATATTATGTGTTAAGTTACATTTTCCAGCTCTCCACTTCAGATTTTTCCTTTTCCAATGAAAAGCTTTCTGTAAACTTTATCAGTGTTTCTGTTTGTGCTCTAGAAAAACAATTTAAATTGTGCAGTGTTCTTTTCTGTCCACTTCAGGTTCTTCTAGTGGTCTTGTTGCCTTGTTACTTTAGCCGTCTGGTCAATCACCTTCAGAGAGAGCTGGAAATGATGGATGGCCAGAAGAAATGAGATGACTTCTTGTGGTCTTGGTTAATCTGCCATCTTAATTTTGAGAACACAAAAGCGGTGATAAAAAATCAGATCTACCTTAGTTTTTACTCTGACAGTGACCCAAATCAGCAGGTTTAAGGACAGAGCACTTACAGACAACACTTCACCTCCCATGCTCCAAACATTTGTTTCTCAGAAATGTCTTGAGCCAGAAATGGTCTCTGTTTATTTAGTGAACAACACTTATTTTATCTTCTGTGAACTGAGTCTATCATTGCTTGAACCCAGTGAAGCCCCAGTTCCAGATGACACCATCAGGGGTTGTTTAACACAAAAGGAAATGATCCTGAGAAGGTTGGTCCTGGAAAAAAAAAAAAAAAAAAAAAAGGAAAAAAAGAGGGAAATGTGTGCATGTTCTTCACTTGAAAATGAACTGTAATATTGAGGCAGAGTAGCTGATCTGAGCTCAGTGATCAGTGATCAGTGAATTGACCTGAAATGTAGAAACCAGATCCACAGACTTTGTGTATTAATTATTCAATTGTAATTGCAAACTTTGTCAACCTTGACATAAAACAGAGAGAAAATTATCATTAGGATAACCAAAATACAGCAGCTACATTCCCCTAAACTCAAAGCTTCAGAATAGAGATTTAACAACTTGCATGCTGAAAGTTCCTCAAACGCAAGGTGCCAGATGGTGCCTTCACTACCCATCTTTTGGGTGAACTGCACCTCCTGACACTGTGGCTTACTCACATGGAAGTTCCTTGTTCAGATTTCCATAATTCACAGTTTAGCTTAGGACTGGATTTAATTTTTTTACCTGGGAGACAATTATTATTTAGGTACCCTTGTGCATGTCCACCATCTGAAAACTTGTTGCCTGCAAGTTTAAAACTAACTGTATTTTTTACAGCATGCCATTATCACTTAGATCAAAAACCTAGACACTTTTAGATAAAAGCCTGCATTTCTGGATGTTGGACTACTACATTTTCTTTATATTGGCTTTTCAGAAAACCTATTTGGTTCACTTCTGTCAAGGGGACATGTATAACTTCTCTTGGCAGAAGTCAATAGTTGTTTTTCACTGCCTTGGATCAGCTGGAAAAAGCCCTGGATCTATTTTGCAGTTCAGTGGCTAATCCTGAGGGGTCCTAAAATTTCACAGCAGGGACCACAAAGGACCAAAGTGCATTGGGTCTGTGTCATCCAGAATACATATTTTCTGCTTATGAATTTGCTTAATCTTTTCAACGACACAGAGTGAGAGCTATTTAGAGAATTCTGTGCTCCAGTCCAGTGTCTGCTCATGCAATGCATATTGATCAGCTGGTTCTCTGCGTGAAGTGGCCCTGGCTGGCCAAAAAGCCCTGGCCATCATGCTGGAAGACAAGAACACTCAGTGTAGGGTAAAGTATGAATGATTAAGCCTTTCTATCCACCCATTAGCACTTTGACCTTTTGTTTGGTGTTTGAAGAGTCTGTCTTTTCCTGCACTCATATCTTTTCTCAGATAAGCTTTGTCTGGCAGGACTCTTGATAAGATGGGAGATACATGGCTTCAGTTTGATGGATTCAGGACAATGAGCATCTGTCCTTTCCTATT
Source organism: Lycocorax pyrrhopterus obiensis (assembly GCA_014706295.1). NCBI lineage: Eukaryota > Metazoa > Chordata > Aves > Passeriformes > Paradisaeidae > Lycocorax > Lycocorax pyrrhopterus. Next base: position 103,005,441 of record JACSVZ010000004.1, on the reverse strand, counting down.
GTTCCTTCATTGACTGGAAGGTGTCAGTGGGTGGTGCACACCTGTTTCCATGTGTCCATATATAAATGGGCATTCCTTTGTTCTGACTTTGATATTCATATCTCAGCTGTGCACGGAAAGTACAAATATTATGTCTTATGTTTTTATCAACACCATTAGCATAAGAAAAGTGCTTGAAAAACACATAAAAATTCACCTTGAGTCTGTTGTGCTGTTTGGTCTTGACAGCAATGGCATTTATGTTTCTATCCTTTCTCAACAGAAGCTAAAGCTCTTAACTGTAAGATTATACTGCTTAGTTTGAAAGCTTTTGTGAGCCTCTGTAGTATAATAATTTTACTTTAGGGAGCATGTAATTTTAAGTTCTTGCATAACACCACACATTTTTATGGTATTACTAAACTTCGTAATTTTATTTCCCTGTGACAATTAAGTGCACACCAATATCATGGAATTTTTCTCTCCATGCCAGTTGAATGAAATTGGAATGGAGTATTATATGGTAGGTTGGAAGTTCTGATCTCTGGAAATGTTAAAGGTTTTCTAGTTCTCTTGTTACATATCCATTTCACACATAACCAAATCCATCAATTTGTTCATTTTTCCCTTCAGCAACCTACAAGCTGTAACCACAAAAATGTAACAAAAATATATTCACTGTGTACTTCTTATCCAGTCCCTTTTCTACAGGTACAGCTCACAGGGCTAAAGGAAATTAATTTTGATATTTCGCCGATTACGTTTGTCAAAATGCACCTGTTTTAAACACTGACTGCTCTTAGAGGCCCCTATGCATCCACAGGGTAAATGTTGTCTTGCTGAGATGAGAGACACTTTATGACTTGACCTGCTGCCCAAAGTCAAACTCCAAGTCAACACACACCTAAAAGTCAATCTGGTGTAAAGCAAAGAGGATCACATGTATAGCTGCAGTGAGTTTAGGATGAGACAGAGAAAAATTTTGGCGCTATAGCATGAGCCCGTTCTAACTGCAAGTCACACCACAGCTCAAGTTAGCCCCAAGAATTCAAACAGAGAGAATTCCAACTTTTTAAAAAATGCTATTTCTAGTAAAGACAGTTTCAAGGAATTATAGAACAGCCTGGGCTGGAAGTGACCTTAAAGATCAGTTCCAACCCTCTTGCCATGGGCAACGACACCTTTCACCAGACCGGGTTGCTTGAATCCCCATCCAACTTGACTTTGCACACTTCCAGGGAGCAACCTGTGCCACTGCCTCACCACCCTCACAGTCAATAATTTCTTCCTTTTACCTAATCCAAACCTCTTCTCTTTCAGGTTAAAGGCATTCACCCTTGTCCTGTTACTACACGCTCTTGTAAATAGCCCCTCTCCGTTGTTCTTGTAGGTTCCCTTCAGGGCCTAGAAGGCCACAATTAGGTGAGATACATCCTCAAAAAAAATTTCATCATTAATTTAACTCTGCACATAATTTTTATACTATTATCTCAGATAAAACAATATAAATGAAATTCTGCATATTCATATTATTTTTCAGAGAGAAGAAATGTGCTGAATTGCTTTTACTTACAGAAAATCATGTAACAGTTATCTTGTCCTGTAAGGCCAACCTCATATGTTAGGCCATCAAATCACAGACACTGTAGAAAACAGTACCAAGTCATGTTTAGACATTGTTTTTCCACTCATTATCCAGCCATCACATACATTATTCAAAATAATCAATTATACTATGAAAAATGAATAAGACTTTCCCTCTGGGGTGCATTCACACCTCCAATCTAGCTAATCTTATACAGTCTACCATCAGAAGAAACAAAAAGAACAAAACAACTAAACCCAGGGAATACAAATCTCTGGGGAAATACTCTGGTAAATCCATTTTAAATATATACTCTGCCTAAGGCTGAGATGTATATACATGCACATATACATACATATAAATATTAGGGACTCAATTGACTATACTAGTTAGGAGTGAGTCAAAAACTCTGGTATTGGATTATTTTATTGCAGTGAATATCCAGCAATGTTGAAGGTGTTATACCACCTTAATTAAAAGCTGGAATAGATGAGAGGAAATTTTGACTTTTAGGTAGCCTTTTATCTCAGTTATGTCTGTTATTATGACCCTGAGGAGGACCTATTCTATCTGCCTCCAATCACATATACAGAAAATTTAATAGTAAATATAACTGTATATGGAATATATGCATACATATTGTTTGCACAAAAACAGGATTTCTGAACTAAATTAACAACATTAATTTACAGGAATACTGAATGACAGAATTGGAAGGCACCTTTTGAGTTTTCAAGCCCAAGCCCCTGTCTTTGCTTTTAAATATATCACATAGTGTTTCCGGGAAGTTTGAAACAAGGTCTTTTCTCATACTGGCCATTTTGAAAGATTGTTGAAGAATTTCGGCTTATATATGGTTAAAAGCACCTTTCTGATTTTCTGTGCTGATGTGCTCATTGCAAATTTATGCTTATTTTCTCTCATATATGCATCACATTTAGCCTGATTTGTCACCTGTAAATAACAATAACAACCTTTCTTTACTCTTCCATTTTCAAGCTAAATGGACATAACATTTTCTGCTTTAAGTCATAAAATACAATGTCCTTCCATGTATTCTTTTAGTCCTTCTCCGGATAGAGGAAAGAATATTTCTTTAGTTCCTTTGGATATGCCTTATACATTTTGAGTCACACACTTCCATTTGCACATTATTTCAGGACCAAATAACACGTACAGATGTTTCTCCTCCTCGCTTATTTCCAAAGGTTGGTCTCCAAGTAAAGCAGGTAATCTTGGCATTAGTGTAAAGGTGCGTGGCCATGCACATAGATATATTAAATTTGCCTCTTTTCTGTAAGTTCATTCCTCAAGGTTGTTCAGTTTCTCCTGTATATTTTCACCCCCCAATACACATACAATGCCTCTCAACATCATTTCAACTATGAATTTCATTAATTTATACCTATTTTGCACAAAGTCCTTATTGAAAGTATTTAATAAGATTAATCCCAAGATCAGTCTTTGAAGAATCTGAAAGTAACCTTTCCCCATTCTGAACTGTCCTCTTCTAATAATATCCATTTTTGTCTCTTTTGGCCAGCCTGTTTCTCATATTACAATTTTTGTTCTAATCCCTATGTTATATGCTTTAACTAGTAGTATTATATCTGACACCATATCAAATGATTTACTCAAAACCAGACCGATTACATCTACTATGTGTCCTTTAATTAGAAAATCAGCTATTTTTTCACAGAAAGCTATCAATTTACTATGACACCATCCATCTTCATAAACCCTTGTTATATTTTTACCATACTTTCTAATTGCCTTCATGTCTTAAATTATTATTACCTTAAAAATACATTGAAAAAGTCTATCCACTATGGAAGACAGGCCATCAGAGCAGCAGCAATGTGAACATATTATTTTCTCCTTTCTTATGTATGGAATATTCACATACACACCAAAACAATGTTTCAAGAAATATGAACAATGCACTCCTTTTTTATATCTCTGAGTGTGCCTGATGAAAAACAGTTTTCTCAGTAACTAGCAGTCTACGTGAATATGTCGTGTTCTTTAAATTCCCCTTGAAGCTATGAGTTAAAATGATTGAATCTCTCTACATACTGTGGAAGTGTCAAAGATGCCTTCAAGGCTATATATTTGTCTGCAAAGAAAATAAGTCAGGTACACCATTTCACACAGCTGCAAATGCCCATCACTCATAAAAGATAAAACGCAAATTCCTAAATCACTTAAGTATTTCTCAAAGTGTTACATACAACTTCTCCTGGGCCAGAGAGAAAAGCAAATTCCAGTTGTGCTAGCCTACCTCCTTTGTAGATGTTTTTGTTATTTCATTAATAAATAAATTTTAAAAAGTGACTGTCAGATGAAAGAGTCCATTAACATACAAATTAACAATGGTTTTATCAGATCTTTCACCAGCTAGAGATCATTCAGTCTCCCAGGCCACAGAACCACGACTGAAGGTATGATATAAGCCAAATTCTGTAACTGGCTAATCATTGTCTTCAGGGAAGTTGGCCATCAACAGAAGGGAAAAGCAGTCTCAGGAACTCTCCTTTTACAAACCAAGGCCAGAAAATTTGGAAGACTTTTTAGAGTATTTCTCACAATTTCTGATTCAGGTCAGGCCTGGAATTTTTTAGGAGCAGGTTTTTTATCAGTAATTTGTAAACTTTCCATCCATTTCTTTTTTAAAAAAAACAAATATTCTAACTGAGGAATGAAGTTCCTAAACCCTTTAACTATTTTCCCTAATGGGTTATTTCATATTAGTTGAATTATTTTACTGCTTCATAAAAAATGGTTCTCTAGCCTTGAATCCCAGTGCTCATCCATGGCCTGGTTTCACAGACTGGGGCACTCTTTATTCCACTCTCAAAAGTACAACATGAAAATTTTGCAGCCACACAGGTCCCAAAAAGAAAGAGAACACGAATACTAGAGAAAAGGAAATATCATTTCCATAAAACATCTATGCACTTCTATGGCATAGAAAAGTTTGAACACAAGATTTTGCAGATCTCAGTATTCAAAATTTATGGAAAAATCAATTTCATAGGAATGGAAAGGTAAAAAGAGGAGAGATTACAAGCTTCCTTATCTCTAGGTTTAATTCCTACTTTTGTCATTATTCTTTGGTTTCATGTAAAACAAAAACTGTTTTCTCCTACAGCTGCCTTTCTGATTCAGGCACGTAACTCTCACCTTCATTTTAGATGATGGTTTCCTCAGCTTGACTCTCTTTAAGCAGTAGAAAGAATTTTGAAAGCCTGGAAGGACCAATTCTTTTCAAGACTAGCTTACTTAAGCAAATAATTTCTCTTTTTGGTAACTTTCAAAAGGCACTGACTTTTCTCCATTTTACAGAGTGGAAAATAAAGCACCTATTTTAGATTAATTCCCCAGTTAGGAGAATTAAACTAAGAAAGCAATTAGATGAACTTGATTTGCCTCTTATTTTCTATCTTTATTCTAAAGGTGTATTTTTTCTAAAAAATATATTTGTGAACTAAAGCATTCAGGGGCCTTGATAGAACAGAACACTTGATGGCATGCTAAACTTCAAACACATGAGCCATAGCTCAGAAGTCAGTGGGATTATTTCTGCAAATGCTTCAGTGGACTAGAGAGAGCATTTAAGAGCCAAGCCTTGCTATTACTGTATATTACATTAACCATTGGAGAATATGCCCGAGTTTTACATTTTGTGCTTTATAAAGGGTTTTACTATAAAATGTTAAATGGCCTTTTCAGCTGAAACTCTGTAGGGCTAAGAAGGCAAGCCCTTCTGTGCATACCATATTAGTTCTATTAAAATGATCTGAAGTACATGAATTTCCAGTGACCTGTGTTCAAGCATCTTGCCGAAAAATGTCACAATTAGCAGCAGACTCCTGCTGAGGGTTTGATTACACAGTAAGGAACTAACTTTGCACCTCTGGAAGTTTGACTTTGACTGAAAATGTCTCTGTTGGTTTCAGTTTATTCCCCACTGAGTACATGTCCATACCACAACATCATGACAAAATTTAGCATGATGAATGCAGCAGTTCCTGTGGGAAGGAGCCTGAGGAACAGAAAGGGAAACACCCCAGAACAGCCCTTAGGCAACAAAGAAAATTGCATCATACAGGGATTAGTGCCCCATAAAAGAAGTGAAAAAGTGGCAAATAGGTAGGCAGATGGCTGGAGACTAGTGAACAGACAAAAGCATTACCAAAAATTTGGAGTAAAATAGAATGGGATGTGTACCACCCTGTGCCAAACAGAGTAATGCTGGGAGTTTCTGATGCCCTTGGAAAGTGCCAGCACCCCCAGTTTTAAGAAGGATTGCGCTTCTGCAGACAGTGTGCTGACTTAAAGGAAGAATTTGATGATTGAGTCTAGTAATTCTTGTGTTTCATCAAATTCCTAAGCACCAAGTTAGATGCTGGAAATTCCTGTATTTATGTTTTATTGCCTGCTGCAACCAGTAAATCCTGCACCTTAAACTAGTCTGTAGTAAAAATATCTTGATACAACCCTTTTTATCTCACATTTGAAAAGGTCTAATAGCATTGAGCTGTTATGGATCTGATTAATCCTTTTAATTCACTGGGAGACACACATGCCCAGCTGCCACTTGAAGTTTTAAAATTCCAAAGAACACTGATAACTCAGAAACAGGTTAAATTCTCCAGATGCTCAGCTACTCAAAGTGTCTTTTGTGTACCTGAGCATGTACTGAATGACTTGAGGCCCTGATCTCTCATAGAAGCTGCTTAAAATTAGCGACTGCAAAAGGACGGAGCCCAGTTCCTTGATGTTTATAATTATGGATCTTACAGGTCCCCCTTAAGGTGGGAGATCAATTGTCATGTGTTACATTCATTCACCATCTAATCTAATTTGATTAGATGTCCTAAGTCCTCAGAAGTCATCTGAAGAGACCTTCCTACCATCAGGATTTCTGTCTATTCCAGATATTTCTTAGAGAAATACAGTGAACCTCTTCCCTCACTGAGGATGTTGTTCCTAAATTTCCTGAAGCCTGTATGAATTTTTCTTAGCCACTAAGGTTTAGAGACTGTTTCTTGATTTTTCTTTTTGCCCATATATTTGCTGTAACATATATTCATTGAACCATTAAAGTAGAAGGGAAGGCAAAGAGTGCCCCTCAGCTTAGTGGCTGCTTGTTGGGATAGTGAGTTTGCTGATAGAAAGGTGAGCCCAGATGGTGACAGATGTACTCCACAAAACCAGACTTCAGCAGGATACCACATGTCTGTGCCTACTGCAAACACTGAGGTGAACAAAGCCTGCAGAGGAGGGTATGTGCTTATCTTTCAAGCTCAAAACCAGTGAACAGGCAGTCAGTCATAGGTGTTGTCACATCCATCATCAGCTATGTTTCTACTTGAAAAATTTAAGGGTAGAAAGAGTTTTTCCTGGTCATGCAGATTTGTTTAGTGGCTAGTGTATGCTGTGGTGTCATGAAGGGTGTCATGTGGGCTGTGTCAGGATGTGCCCTCCCATATGGAGTTCAGGTTTGGGCGTCACCTCTGTGGGACCATTGTCAAAGGCAGCCTGTGTGAGATGTGCCACTTCACAGAGAGAAAGACAAGCTGCACGGACATGAGGCTCTTGCCTGCAGAGCCAGAGAGTGTCTTGAGTCATTTCAGTCACTGTTAAAGACAGAGCATCCTCCATGCAAGCTGTGAAACACAGGTTTAAGTACAAGCCCACAAAAGAGGAACCTGAGTTCAGGTCTGCCATTTCCCAAATGGATGTGACAGCTATTATCTCCTTAGTTAAGATTTCTCCCAGAAATGTGACTTGAAGTCTTTGGCTTTTCCTCCTGGCTCTGTGAAATGGCTTTCTGAATGATGTCTGCTGTGACTTTAATCCTTCAGTCCTGAACTCTGCTGGTGCTTTGTTTTGGGGAGCGAGGGGCTAACTCAGGAATTTCCTTGGGTAACAAAGAGCCTGGAAGCTTCCTCCTAGCACTGGGATCATACCTTCTCCTGCCCTTGTCAGCATCCTGAAGGATAAAAGCTGGATGTTCCCTATCACTGACATGTGCAAGAATTATAACCAGATATAGCCTGCCTGGCTGAAGGCTTCATGAATAATTATGGCATACACAGCAGAGCTCTGCACTTTGGTCTAGACTGTTCTACTAGTGTCTCCTTGCCAGATTAAATTTTCCTACTAAAAAAAGCATCCTTCAGTTCTTTTAATTTTTTTTCAGAACAATCAGATTTTTCCTATATTAATTAGCACATGTTTTGTTTTATAAGTCTTGCATGGAAAGAAGCTGGGGAATTATTTAGCTTAAGAGAAAATATTAGAACTTGTCAAGATCTTTGCTGCTGCTGTTGTTGTTGTTGTTGTACTACGCTCTATTAATGCAGATGAGCAACAAATATGCTTCTATAAATTGAATCTGACTATGGCGGCCCCAAGAATAACCTAAGGCAGAAAACTAGGGAAAAAAAATACAGAGACAGAAAATCTTTCTCATTATTTTACTATAAAAATCTTAATTAGTCCCAAAGGTTTTTGTTATAAAATTCAGGTAGGTAAGGCACAGAAACTTTTTGTCAGGCAGACTATGCAAAAAGTAGGACAGTGACACAAAAAGAGTTGAAAATGAAGCAAGACTTGTATTCTAACAAGTGAAATATTTATAAACCTACACAGTTATCTGCCCATGGAACAGGTAAGGTAGTGTAAATAAATTAAATTTCAGAAATTAATACATCATTTTAATTGAATTTATCCTTGCAAATTAATAGAGTTTTACCAATCTTTGAGGAAAAAACTCTCCATACATTTGCTTCTATATTACAGGGGAAAGATTATTAGTGCCTTGTAGTATGGTGGTTGCAAATTAAATATGGAAGTTTGCAGCAATTTGAATATCATAAGGAAATTATCTTTTCCTGTCTATGTCTTTCAGCCGCTACAGCTAGGATTTTAAAATTAGGCTTATAATATTTTTACTTCCCTGAACTATTACCCACAGCTATATTACAGCTAATCAAAAAAGCTCCAGTTCCAGAAATGCACAGAACAAATCAGTAAATGCATGATAACTCCCAGCACCTCATGACAAGCAATTGGTGCTTGAATGTGACACATGGAAAAATACATCTTGAATTCATGCATTATTTCTCAACTTGACCTCTGTTTACAGTCTGTAATTAAGTGTTCACACAGAACTGTGTTCCACTCCAAACTTGTATTTGGTGTATGCATTGGAAAACAAAAAAGTGCTTTGCTTACTCTAGTGTTGAAGGCATCCTCTCATTTTAAAACCAGTCTGGAGAGCTGACTTGATGTCCTTGTTTACCTTCATTGCGATTCAGCAACAGTTCTGACACACTGATCATGTCTTCTTTTGAGACCTAAATGTTGTATGCCAATACTTTAGAGTTTTGATTATAAAATTATAGCTAATCTTCTGAAGTATTTTGTGTAGGATTCTCTAGCATCTCTCTGTAGAAAGCCAGTTGCAATCTGAGCATGGCAAGGATATCTGCTGCTGTGAATGATAAGGGAGGATCCTTTCCACAAATCCCTCATGGACTGAGCTGTGAGATGGGTGTGATGTCAGGAAGTTGTACATGCCCTCAGAAGAACAAAAACAAAAGAAAAAATATCTATGGACTTTCAGTACTGAGGCTGGACAGGGTGACAATTACCCACTTAATTCCTTATTGCAATCCAGCCCTTAAAACTAAGTCTTATTGACTTCTGTATACAGATGTGAGAGGGAATGATAGAGGAAGCTGATTTATGACTTTGTATTTTTTTTAATACTGTTATGTTTCACAGGGAAACAGGACACACATTATCTTCTGGTCAGCTAAACATTAGATCATAATCCCTTCCCAGTTATGGCCTTTAACCATTTCAAAAGGGACAGGGTAGGGAAACAAATAGCTGTGGGAAAAAAAGCAATCTTTATTTATGCAATACAGACATCAAAATTGCTTTACCCAGCTAGAATTCCAGAGAGGCACAAGCACAGATCAGTAAAACAGCAGTTCCTAGTAGGTTTTGATACAAAAGAATGGACTTTTCCTCAGGCGTTTTCTTTCCCATCAGCTCACACAGCATTTTCTGTTTATTCACTCAGTAGTATTCATTGATCAATTACTCAGCTATACTTGGCGCAAGGAAAGTAATAATTCACTGGTGAATCTGAAAGTAGGCAACACACTTGTATACAGTTTTTGTGCAGTTAAATACCTATGCACTGTGTTTTATTTTCTGTAATGTATCAGATGTTTTATGAGTGATAATCCAATACTATTTGAAACAGAAAGCATTCATTATTTTAATTACATTGACTTTTTTTTTTAATGTACATCCCAATAGTGTGTGGAAGACATTTATATATGGGGATAGCAGTAAGAAAATAGTCTTAGAAAACCAACTTCAAAGCACAGACCTCTAAAATTGTAATATTTTTGTTAGAGGTTATAGATATAGGATGTTACCTTCCATACATATCAGTCACTAGTTAGGATGGTGATACATTTGGAGTGCTCATAGAATCATAGAATGGTTTGGATTGGAAAAACCTTAAAGATCATCCGGTTCCAATATCCCTGCCATGGTCAGGGACACCTTCCACTACACCAAGTTGCTCAAAGCTCCATCCAGCCTGGCCTTGAACAGTTTCAAGGATGGAACACCTACAAGTTCTCTGGGCAACCTGTTCCAGTGCCTCACCATCATTATCATCTTATACAATTATTGAACAAATTATATATCTGTATGTATGTATTTATGGAGAAAAATATGTAAATACAATCTAGGAATGCTTCAGACGTGGTCTAGACAGGGGAAGGCTGAAAAGCTAAACTACACCAGCTATCGAGGGAACAATGCTATTGTAGAAGGAATGAAATCCCTTTAGTTCCTATTGGTAATTCTGTGCCTGTCTGTATTTATAGAGAGAAAGAGATCTACCCTGAAAACCTTCTTAAAAATATCTCAGGAAGAATACAATGCAGTAATAAAGTAAAAGGGGAAAGCATTTCAAAAATAATAGCATGAGCAAAATATATCTTAACACTACAGAAAATAATACCTTAATACATATAAAAGTTCATAAAGCCTTGAGCTAGGGGAGGCCAATTGCATAAAGCTTTCTCAACATTGTATTAAAAATGCAAAACTCATCGAACTTTACTGTTGTTAGAAAACCAGACCATAATTCCCACGAGCCCCTTTATGAATATGAAAATATTTGCAGAGTTTGTCCAGCAGATATCTCTGAGAACATAACTCAGTTATTTTAAATTTATTGTAAGGACCCATGCTTACGGAAACCAAAATCCAACATCCATGGCAAATCCCAAAAGCAGAAGAAACAGGCCAGGTGCAACCAAACCTGTACATGTCTGTGCTCTCTGGACTGACCAAGTTAGCTGTTGTAGAAGTCTAAAAAAAAATGCAACAAAATAGATTTCAATATAATTGTCTGTAAACAATAGGGACTTTACCTTTTGGACAAACTTGGGCTGGGTCAATTTGGTGCTTTTTAAAAAAAAAAACAAACAATTTTTAAAATTTAAAATTAATTTTAATTATTAATAAAATCAGCCTTCAAAGCCTTGTAAAGGTGTTTGTCTTAAAGTGCAGGTAAACATACCTAAAAACCCTCAGGGTGATTTTATGATACGAGAGGGGGTTAAGTTAATTAAGGCAAAACACCAAAAATATTATTTCACCATTACTTTCATTATCCATAGTCCTGGCTCCTGTGGTCAATGATTACATATTTATTGTCATATTCATGAACATCATAATCAGATTACTCAGTCTTCCTTGTATACAAAGTTTTCACCTCTCCAAATATATAAATATTATATACATATTATATATTTCATATATATATAATATGTATAATACATAATATATAATATATAATATATAATATATAAATTTAAAATTATATATGAAATATATATATATTACCAGTAGGAGAAAGGTGAAGCTTTATTTTCAGTTCAACACTGTTAGCTTATATTAGCTGCTCTTCCTGAGAATCAAGTACTTGACACCTGTGATTATTTATGAATCTACTACAAAGAAATAGGATCTGGAATTAATTTTGCAGACTTCTGAAAGTTGTTTATTTTTTCAGCTGTATTTCATTTCTGTGATATGAATGTATATATCAGTCACTATTTATGTGTAACTCCTCATCTTTTTTCTTTTCTTCTGAAGGGCATAGCACATTATATTAATTTTGTACAAGCATTTATCCATTATCTGACCTGGGTAAATTATAATCTGGAACATTAAGTAAATTTTTCATGCTTGAAATTGTTTTAAGGAAGGTCAGTTCAACTGCACTACAGGGTCTAGGCAATGCATCCCATCTCAGTTTCATAGATGTGAATCTGCTGGTTATCCCCACTCCTGGGTGCAGGGAAAAGCAGAGCTGAGCCTGTGTTACAGAGGTGTAAATACACATGTATACAAAGGAAATAGGCACTTAACAGACATCTTTGTAAACCATGAACAACACAAATGGTCCATTACTATTCCTCCTTCCTGGCTAACTAGACTTTTGATTCACTGGTTGTGGCCACACAGGTCCTGCACTCCCCTAACCTACAGGCACACCACACTCATCTGAGGATTTCATGGACTCAATTAAGACTCCACCCAGACACTGTGAAGGAAGGCCCCTTCACCCAGTTTCAGCTCTCCACTTGGCTCTCAGCAGAGAATGGTTTTCTCTGCTAGCTGTCCTGTACAGCCCAAAGTTTGCTGGGAAATGTTTGTACGTATGTGCACACACATGTTTATACACACACAAACGAGAGACCACATGCACACAGCAAATAGGCTGGAATAGAGTTCATCAGAAAGAGAGATCAGAGCACAGTGATCAAGTACAGGCCTCAGGGAGGCAACAACTTCCTTACATGTCCATGCAATCTCCCTTCACCTCCATGTCTTTTTCCCCTGATACACCTTAATCATTTATGTCTTCACCCTTGTCCCTGCTGAGATAAAAAACCTGTCCCTAATCAGTTTTTCCCAAAGGGCCCATTTTGGCTACATCAAATTTGATATTTCTAACATTATTACCTAGGTCACTTTGGTCTTACGTGGTAATATTTATTGGTTTTGTTATCTTTGTGGGCCTTGCAAGACTGGTCCCCAAAGGCTCACAAAACTCCCTTTCAATTATTTGTGAAGTTCAACCACTTCTCACATAATTCCTCCTTAACCATCTGTGAAATACATCCATCCCTCATGGCACTATCTGTAATATTCGTCAGCTGTCTCATCCAGCAAATTTTCGTGTCAAGTTCAGTAATTTCTTACATTGCATTTACTTTGCTAAACATCAGGACAAGGCCATCTGCATGCATACTTCAACAAAGTTTAAATTTTAGCTGCTATTGTGACAAAAATGTTATCACAATGTTTTTCTATTTTTGTTTTTATTTCTATATAAGGATTTTTCTTCTAAGTAACTTGAATATTTGAAATCTTGGTGGGGTTTTTTCTAGTTTCTTAGCATGTACTATGCATTATTTCTGTAAAAACTAGGTCTCTAAGTCACACAAAATTGCTCAGAAACTGTTATGAAGTAGAACAGGAATGAGAGTTAATAAATAACTTATTTTCTGATAAAAAAATTTCAGGCAATTGGTTTCTTCAGAGGTATCATGGAATCATAGAATATCCTGAGTTGGAAGGGACCCACAAGAATCACCAAGTCCAATTTCTGTCCCTGCAAAGGACACCCCAAGAGTCACACCACATGCCTGAGAGCATTGTCCAAATGCTTCTGCAGCTCTGTCAGGCTTGCTGCTGTGGCTCTCTGGGGCACCTGTTCTAGCACCCAATCACCTCTGGGAGAAGAACATTTTCCTAATAGCCAACCTAAACCTCCCCTGACACAACTTCAGGCCATTCCCTTGGGTCCTGTCACTGGTCACCACAGAGCAGAGATCAGTGCCTGCCCCTCCTCTTCCCCTCATGAGGAAGTTGCAACTGCAGTGAGGTCTCCTCTGAGTCTCCTCTTCTCCAGACTGAACAGACCAAGTGACCTCAGCTGCTCCTTCTGTGGCTTCCCCTAAAGGCCATTCACTCTCTTTGTAGCTCTCCTCTGGACTGTCTCTTAGCTTTATACTTTCATTAATTCCCAGTTTGCTTACCACTCACCTCCAATAAAATACTCTATGTGTGCAGTCAAGCAATTTTATTAAGACATTTTTTTTAATATGGCTTATCAATATTATCCACTGCCAAATTTTTTATACTGCCTTCCAGATCCAAAAAAGGCATGCTTAATACTTATGTTTGTTTTTTCATCGCCAAGAGCTTTGTTCATAGTGACTGATATGAGAGACCAGGGACACTCCAGTTCCAGTGTTTATGGACTCAGTTCTTCCTAGTCAGTCAACATGCCAGAACCTGTGCTAAAGTAGATTATTTTTTCACCATTTGAAGCAGGAGACAGACAATGGTATTTTTTAACTGAGTCAGACAAGAAGCAGCTCAGTCTATCCTCTCTTCTACGTGCAAAACAAACTGTGCATTAAATAGGGAAGAACTGAATTTCTCAGTGGGAAGAATGCATTAGATTAAAATGATGCATAATCATAGATGTATGGTACTGTGCTTAGCGTGTAAAGTGTTTCAAGAGAACTAAGTGCTAGACACAGGTATTTCAAGAAATGTTTATTTGCTTTATCATTTACAAACAGGTGAACAGGGAAAAAGAGGCTGGCAATCTCCTTCAAATTCATTTTCAGCTGAGGGGTCTCTTGTGTTAAGGTGATAAGCAACTTATGCTGAATTACTATACAAAAAGTTGACTATCTAAAGAACTCTCGAATCAAAGGTTATCTAGAAAACAAGAAAAAATGATATTTATAAAGAGAATAATGATAAGAAATGGGTACATGTTCTAAGCCAGATAAGTTAACTATCTAATGTAAAGAACTACAGAAGCCCTTTAACTGAACTCTAGAGCAATGCTTAAAATGTGGAATATTCCTTCCTATTGCTTGGCAAAGCTTTCTCATTGCAGTTACCAAAGTGCTCTCTTTCCTAATGATTGTGACACAACCTGCTTTACAAAGACCATTTCTTCCTCCTCCTTCCCCAGTTCTGACAATCTTTAACTTAGGAAGAGGGACAAGTACTTATTTTTCTTGTTGGACTGTACAGAAAAGTATAACTGATAATTTTTAAAAGGCAGGATTGACTTAAAGGGGGGTTTTAGGATAAAAGAATTAATGGGAAATTCCTCTACCTGACTGCTATAATATCTGCTCTACGTGCTCCCTTTTCTCTTTTTCTTCCCCAATCCTCTTTATAGAATATATCTTGTTCCAGTTACCTTCTGGTAGCCTTGTTGCTCAATTTTATTCACATGATGAGACTGATGAAAATATCAAGAGACCTGAGATGATGGAACTTGTAGATTAGATAGAGAGTGTAGACCTGTGGTTGGTTTCACATTCTTGAATGCTGGTGATGTCCTCAAATGATGAAATTCCCTTTGCCCCTATGCTGAACTGCTCTGAAACAGAAAGAGCATTTTCATTGCATTGCATAAAGTTACAGATTTTTGGTTTTTAAAACTGCTTGCTGTACCCTTCCTCAGGTTTTAGTTTTTAAATGGTTTCATACATTTTTCCTCTGAACAAGCCCTATATCACCTTCTGCAAAAGTTTTTTGTTTTGTCACACAAGATTAGCCATCTTTCCTAGTGTTTCCTTTCATGGACAATCATGGAAAGCAGCTAATTTTATCTACATACTGTGAAATCTACAGAGAGCAAATTTAAAGAATACCCTTTAAGGAAACAGTAGGATAAAAAGGTCTTTTAGCCTCTCCAAGTATCTTATTCAGCCTGATTCTTCAAAGTCTGAGTCTAATTTCCAGTCCTGCTGTAAGCCACATGTCATGACCTTGCTAAATGGGTGGAAATCACAGGGAGACAAATAAGAAAAGGAACAGAAAAAAGAAGGAGAAACTTCAATTACAGTTGCAAGAACAATGAGTAATTCAAAAGCAGAGCTTCTATTAGTTCAGTGGGTAGGTTTCTTTTTTCTTATTAGAATGCAGTCTGAGTGATGTATTCCATAAGAGCCACCAACCAATTCAAGTTTGTCTTGAGTTACTGAATTACCTGCTTATTGAAATCCATGTATCTCCTACATCTTTCCCTTTTTTTCATCCTTGAATTTTCCAGTATTGTGATTAAATCTGGAGGTCTTAAATAAATTCCACAATTTATTTTATTTTAACATTCACATGGATATTGTGAAACAGACAACATCTTGCCATAATAGTCACATCCCAAAAAATAGTGGAATCAGTAGGGCAGCAATCGATGTGATTTTACTGATTTGAAACAAAGAAAAATGTGATCTGTAGGGCTGATTCTAATAAGTCTCTGTCACACATGTACATGGAAGCACAAATGTTAACCTAACCAAATAAATTCTCACAATTATCTGCAAGATAGTATTTTATAGTCATTCTGTTTCTGAAATTAAATCAGGGAATAATTTTTTGAACTGACACTATAGCTAAAAAAATGTAGGGATCAATGTACATGTGAGATCATGTCCACTGAAAAGGATATGATGCTCCTGCACAGAATATTATGCTATTTAAATGAGAGCAAGAACTTCAGCACTGATGTTTTTAACATGGTTGTTACGGACGATATCACTGCATTAATTTGCACTTTGAACTGTTTGCTCATCTGCAGCCATTGTGTCTGAGAGAACGAGCAGCAATACTACAGATTTTGCCTTTCTGTGCCTTATTTCTGTTATATTTGGTCTAAAACTATTTCACAGCCCTGAATGTAGTCCATGTAAATCTTTAAGAGGTGGCTTTTTAAAAAGTGCAAACTCTGCATTGAGATGAAGTTGGTCAGAGATGAATTCATCAGGATGTCACACCCTGGGCAGTGCAATGAAAAACAAAATCCAGTGCCATGAATTCCTCCACAAGTCCTGAAGCTCACACAGACCCTGGAGGTGACAATTTGCCCTGGTTTATCTGACAATCTCAGGGCACAAATGACAGGTGGAGCTTACTGGAAACTTCATCCTGAACCTTACTGAAACATTGAGCCAGAAGGCTTGAAACTACAGGTTTAGTTCAGGTGATTATGAATACTCCAACATTAGGACCTGACATCTTCTTTCTTTTTACCAATGTCTACACTTGGATTTGGAATATAAAGTTTTTTTGTCCCTGTTTCTTATTCACATTTGTGTCCTTAATTTCTTGAAGCCAAAGTCAGAAGAGAAGTTTATCATAAAAGAGAGGGATTTGGCATCTTTAGAAACTTGATCTGGACTTAAGAAAATGTTTGTTGGAATTTTGGAGGTATCAAACCCTTTACATTTTTAAACAACTAACATATTTAGTCCTTTGAAGAAAAAAGTTAAGTAGTGGAGTTTTTAAAAAATATTTCCATGCAAAACAGATGAGGATTTTATTTTACTTTGTTACAGTGCTATTGGGGTTTTTTTACACTATGATCTAAGAACCAAATAGAAATGTAATGAACACTATTCCATGTTCATAAAAAGATTTTTATGTTTCTCTGAACAATGAAAATAATCTTAAAATATACATTAAAAATATAATATATATTTCTATATACATTTACTTATGCATGTATAAATAGAAACATATATACATAGCAAAATGGAATTTTCCCCTCATTTTTTTGCTAAGATTTTTGTGCTAAAAATATCCGTATCCAACCAACTCATTTATTACGAGGAGAATCTGCAGACAGAGTCAAATGATGGTAAGTGGAGTTAAAGTATGCAAAAAAATGGTCTCTGATACTCTAGATGATGGAGAATCTGAAGTACTAGGAAGGAATAAAACAGTAAGAATATGTATCTCTAATGATCCACTTTTCATTGAAAGATTTCAAAGTACCTTGAAAATTAATTTAGTGTCACTGTGCCCAAAATTAAAAATGCAGAAAAGAGACACAGTGAGAGGTGACTTGTTTGAAATTGGCTAGAAGGCTTGCAAGAGAAACAGATGGAAAAGCTCTACATATTCCCTGCCTACACCTTCAGCTCTCATTAGTACTTACGATGTTTCAGTGTGACAGGGTTAAAGATGGAGAGAGCAAATAATGTCTCTTCTTTTTTTATTTTTTTTTTCACTTTAGAGCAGTGCTGTTAAATGTTGGTCCTGGTTTGCAGCTTTGACTGTTTTCATTGCCTCGTTCTTCAGATGTGAGGCTTAGCCTTTGCTTGAAAGTTCTTTCAGAGTCTATGAAAAACTATATAAATGAATGAAACACAACAACATTACGTTTCATTATTTTTTGCCCTTTACTACATACAAAAAGTCTCATAAATAAGTTACAGAGTGCAATCCTCATCAACACAGCCTCCAGCACTTCTCATTTGGAGTCTCACTCATCAAAGGGCATGCTACAGTGGTGTCTTGGCTGAGGTCATGGTCCAGGGGAGAAGAGATTTTCTTCACACACATGGATGATAAAATTGTTCTTTGGCTTCTGATTCAGTGAGAAATATACATTAAGTTATATAGTTATTTTCATACTATGAAAATCTGTGATAAGAAATCTGATCTTGACAGGTGATAGCTTTTTTTCCTATGGCTGGATAGGATATTTCTGAAGATAGCAAATGTTGATTTGTACACTTTTTCTATGTATGCATTAGAATAGAACAGAACAACAGGTTCTTATAAGATGTAAATCAGTATAACTACACCAACATAGAACAACTTTCCATAAAGCTATTCAAAGCAGAGCTCTTAGAAAATATCTTTCTCCTCATAAAATTCCAAATACATACATACATATTTATATGTAAACTAGTTATTTATTTCCATTTAGTGCAAACTGACACCTTTACTTTTTGAAAGCTTTATGATGACAATTACATCCAACAGCTACTCAAAATATTTCAGGTGAAATCACCCGTGTGTATTCATGAAGAGGGAAAAGTGCATGGTTATATTGCTTATTTCCCCAATTATCCTTATCTGTGTCTTTGTAGTTTAGCAAGCACTAACAGACACACAGACATTTATGCCATGGATACAGACCTCTGGCTCCATTTTTGGAGTGTTAGACTTCATTTTTCAGAAGTAAATTTGAACCTGGATACATTTTTCACTTTTATTTGTCTTTTATATTATTAGTATTGTATTTTTTCCCTGTAAAATTTATATTGCCACACAAATTTCAGGACAGGATTCAATAGTTCCTATCGGAATTTTCCATTAAAATGCGTGTATGATTAAAATGTGATGGTCTGACTTTCAAGCTACAGTGGGAAATTGGTTTAAAGCTGTTTTTCCAATGTGCAAAAAACCAAAAAAAAATCTAAATTGATGCATGATTCCTCTGGATTGGATTAAGTTTTATATATATTTATAAGCTGGGAGACAGTGCTTTCTCAATTTTACTGAAGAATTTAAGACCAAAATTACCAATTATTGGTACTTCATCAGATGGAATTCTTTAGTTTTTTAATAAAACAGAAATAAATCCCATGTTATTCTTATATGCTGCTGTTATCTACTTAATTCTAAAATTACAATTCACATTAAGCAGTAGTGTTGCTGTTGTGCCTTATTCTTAAAACCTGTTCCTTTTGCTGATGGATTTAGGTATAGTGCTTGATTATCCTTCAAAAAAACTCCAAAAAACTTAATAGTTTCAATAATCTTCTCAGTGAGAAAATAAAGAAATGTTGATTCACTCTGAAGAAAGAAATGAGTGCAGATGCTCTTTTCAAATTGTAGCCTACGCTCTGCGTGCAGCTCTGTTTATTTCAAGCATTGAGGCAGACAAACCAAGATGAATGGTCACTGTCAGTACCTCCTACACCCCCAAGGAGAAAACCTCTCTGGAGGCTGATCCAGGTCCTAGGTGGGCTGAACTGACCCCTTCAGTTACTCATCTTTTTCCCTAGACCATGAGGGGAATCTTTGTTAATGGATAGGTTAAGTAACAGTTAATTTTCAAAATTTGAAGAATGAACCAGGACCTATGATTTTATTCCGTTTTGGGATTTTCGTACAATTATTTAGTCTCTGGAAGAAGGAATGTGCCTGGTAAGCTAGTAGTGATTACAAATGCATATATGGAACTTCACAGATCCATCCTTATCCCTAATACTTACAATGGTGACTGGTAAAACTTCTCCACTGACCTGTGGAGCATCTTTCCACAGCAAGGCATCCCCTTTGTACCATGAAAGTTCTTTTTATGTTGTTGAATGGAGCTTTAGCAACTAGGTCTCAAACTTTAAGGGTATTTGTGGCATTATGCAGCCCACTGCAGTCTGTTTTTCTACTTTCTGACTTCCCCAGAGCATCCATCAATTTAGTTGCAGAATTCCAGTCGGGGTGCTCAGTTAAATCTTGCTCTTCGTGTTGTGGTGTTGCCAGTTTTGGTCTTCTTACTCCCCTGGTCCGCTGATTTGCATATGGTTGGCAGCTTATTTATGTGTTTCTTGTGGGTTTTTATATAGTGTTAAGGCTCAAATCTGTTTGGAGGGATTTGTACACAAGTAGAATTAGCTAGCATCCAACTCTGAATCTAATAATTAGAGATGAATGAGTACACAAATACCCATGCTCTCCGCAGGCTTTCTGAACCAGCAGAATAATTAACCAAGCACCTCAGGCAGGCTTGCTTTAAGAAGAAGAGAGTTCCAGAAACATAATGCTACAGTTCTGTGATATATCAAGGCTGTTTTCCTTAGCTGAAAAATATATAATATATTCCCTCTTCACTTTGACTGACATTTGGTTTCTATCTAATTGCTGCTTTTTCTCTTAGATCTTAATCATTTGCATCACCCTTTAAAGAGAAAAAGATCAAAGATCAGAGGGTAAGAAGATATGAAATATGTTTCTTAGCTGACCCATAGTCATGTATAAAGATGAACATAAAATTTGAGGCCTGTGAGGGTTTGCCTTGCCCTTAGCAGTGAAAAAGCTGAGACAAGACAAGGGGTTATGGGTTTTAACTGTTTCATGAATAAACACATTCTTCAGTCAGCAGAGAACCTTTTTCAGGCACTATAGTGACTAAAGAAACAAAAACTTACTGAAGAATTGCTCTTTATTGTGTGTTGTGTTCTTATATGAGGACAGAGAGAAAAACAGAAATATTGTGAAAAATAATAGAAAAAAATTAGAAAATATTTCCTCACTGATATTTCTGGTGTATCACAATGTTATTTAGCTTATTATTTCAATTGAGTAAAATCCTCTAGATTAAAATCTGAAATTAATGTGTTACTGCTTTCAGAATTATGGCTTGATTTATGAATTGAATGTGGTTGTCTGACCAGTGTTGGAAGCATTTGAAAAGACAACTACGGGACTTACTAATAAATTTATATAGAAAAAAATATTCCACTGTATAAATTTATTATTTGCCATGACTTGGGGGTGTGAACAGAATATGATAGAAGTGGAAAAGTACAAAGGAAAAAACTTATCACAGCTGTGTGGAATATCTTCCTAGAGGAACAGCTGAGTAGCGTAGGTGTAATCATCCTGGAAAAGAGATGACTTTGGGGAAAATGGTGGGGGCATCTGAGAGATGAGTGTCATGAGAGGACAGCAGGAAATGACTGCTTACTGTCTTTTCCAGTACGACAACTTAGATTTGTCAAATGAAGCTACAGGAGACAAGAATGAAACTTAAGATATTTCTTTGTGGAAACATGCAATGGCCTGCAGACACAAGCAAACACTTCCTACTGTAAGAGTGGTCAAACACTGGAACAGAGAGCTCAGAGATGTTGTGTCATCTCCACATATTCTTTCAGGTATTCAAAACCCTACTAGGTCCACTTCTGAGCAACCTGCTTTAGCTGGTTCTATTTTAAATAGGGAGATTGGATGACACAACCTCCAGATGTCCCTTACCTTCTCATCCCCTCTGTGAGTCTGTGAAAACACTTGGCACATAATATGTATGAAAAATTTCATTTAGTTTCAAGCACAACCTACCTTCTGTGGTTTCGTTCTTCTTGGTTTCATGATTTACTTCAGCACTTTTCATCTTCTTGCTGTCAGTGGTAGACTGTGCACCGTGTTTATGTGTTTACAAGACGAGAAAGATCTGCCAGGGTATGAAAATTCATGACTTAAGGATCAGGATGCTGTCATGAGTTCAGACCTTGCAGCTGTGCCTGTAGAAAAGGTAGACTAGGCACGTTGTAAAGCTTGAACAGCCACAGATGCCACTATTTTTTCCCTTCACAATGTGAGGCTTTCACATTGTGGCTATCCTACCCAGCACCATCTTATCTTTAGAAGCTGTTATCTTAGTCAAGTCAATGAACTGTTTAGAACAACCCTTGGAACAATTTTCTGAAGTTGCCTACACGTACTTATTTTAGCCACCTTCAGACTGCAGGACACTCATTTAGCAGCTTTATTAATAGATATTTATCCATTTATAATGTTAGTGTGTCATAATTAAGGGCAGATAAATAAAAAATATGGCCACTGGGAATAATCTCATGAGGTTTAATAAAGCCAAGTGCAAGGTGCTGCACCTGAGTTAGGGCAACACCCAGAACCAATAAAGGCTGAGAGATGAGGAGATAAAGAGCAGCACTGCCAGGAAGGACTTGGGGCTGCTGGTGAAAGAGAGGCTGGACATGAGCCAGTTATATAACTAGATCAGGTGAGTTTTAGTTTAACTGGGTTCAGTTCAGCCATTTAAATCTTCTATTAAATATTAATTCTTAGATATGTTTATGGTGACTTGGTTAAAAATGGTCAGAGAGGAAAAAAAAATAATTCAGTATGTTCAGATACACTTTTGAAATCTCTTCAGGCTCATATTTATGGAATTACTTTCCTCACTCTTAGAAGACTAGATGTTTTGTCTTATTTTTCCCAACTAAAATAAATGTTAACAATAGTATGACAGAAGGTTATCAGCTTGATAGCCTCAGGAGAATTTGGAACTGTTCAGAAGCTGTCCAGACACCCTCAGAAATCTCCCTCGGTGTACCTGCTCAAACCTTGACATTTCCATACTGATGGCCACTACCCAAGAAGTGTAAAATATTTGTACAACTTGGCTTCAAGTTTCATTGACAGCTGATTCTCTGTCTTTCAAAGGACTGAGACATATTGTGAATCACTATTAGATATTTAGGGACAGATCTACAGCTGAAATCAATTGGCAGAGTTCCATTGACAACTATTGAATATATCTGAAATTGTACAGGCAAGTGATAGGTAAAGAAGTAATGAAGAGAAATGAAAATGCCATAATTGCATTTCCAGTTGAATATCAAGCTGGTATTAACTGAGATAAATCAGCATTTAAACAGCCTTCATTGCTAATTGCTCTTGTCTTTGAGGCTATTAGCAACATAATATTTAATTGTTTAATAAATTAAAAATTTAATAAATAAATGTTTTAAGAATAAAACAACAAATAGTTTATAAGCTGCTTATACCCATTCATTTTGCCTTTATTTAAATGAAAAAAAAAAGTGAAGGTTTATCACTACATAATAATAATAACAACAGCTAAAACAGGGCACAAAGCAAATGGCATAGGGGAAGCTGCACAGTACAGCCTGTGCTGGCTGTGAACTCTCCATGCCAGGTACATCAATCAACTCTCACTGCTCTGATACAATATAGTCAGTTCATACAGTCACTTCTTCCATTCAGAGAAGTAAACAAGGATGTTTTGCCTTTTCCCTGTTGTGCAATGCTTCTATAGTGTTTTCATCAACGTATGGTTTTTGCTGATCATAAAATACAATGTTGATGTTGCAATGTCCCCCTGTACCACTCATTAGATCAGGGCTGAATGGGTTTACTCCACTTTGGGGTAAAACCATACTATAGACAAAAGCAGGCTGCAGTCATCCTCCTTCTGCTGATACTGAACACATCCAGAGAAAGAGCTACTGCACAACACGAGAAATTTGGTATAAGACACACTCACACTGCCTGTACAAAGGGATTTCCTAAATCTATCTTCCAGCAACCATAGCATCAATCAAGGAACTCACAGGAAGACTTATTCATAGAGTCCCTGAGAAATATAATTTTAAAAAGGCTATTAAATAACATTATTTGGGAATAGTTTCCCTAAAGTAAGTGAAGGAAAATGTAGGTCATTCTGGATTAAGAAATCGCTCTTTTGAAGTCCTAATCCCCTCTCTAGCACCACTCTCAACATAAATTTAGTTTGGACTTTATGAACAGTATGATATGTTTTTAAATGACAAGTGAATAATGAGAAATAGCCCTGATCACCAAGAAAATAATTTCAGTAAAATGTATCATTACTATGAGAGATTATTTCAGCTTTCTACAATACCGCACTCTGTTTCAGTGTGCTTTTGTAAGTCACCTTCTGCACAAAGACAGCCTAACAAATGATAATAAGACCATCATACATTCACTCCATATGTGTGTAATGTAATGAAAGGATATTCATTAATTTCAACACTTCCCTCAGAAGCATGGTAGAGTTTCTGTTGAGAGTATATAAGAAAATATTTTTTTCCTTTTCTAAGTGACAAATAGCTTTTGGCCAGGGCACTGAAATAAACAGCAGCAAACTCAGCTGATTTGGTTCTGCTAAGCACTTGCTTCAGGGAAGACATAACTGATAACAGAAGATGTAAGAGGAAGGTTATGAGGTTTAGACTTCTCTGTTTGAGTATTGCTCTGAAACATGGGACAATGCCAAAGCAGAGATATTGACTGCCTGGCATGGAAACAAATAGAATCTTGAGTGTGTCTTGTATGTCTTGCTTTTCGTTGCTAGAAGCTTAGAAGGTCATGTTTCATTCCGGGAAAGAATGAGACTGTTTTGAAAACACAGGGATTTCTTTGCAGTAAAGGATAATTGGTTCCTATCTAGTTGGGATACACAAAGCTCATCTAGGTGGTACCTTTGCAGATGACTATGAAGATGATTGTCTGACTGAGAGAGGGTGTGTGTGTGCATTTAGAACAGCCAAAGTATTTAATTGTTTCTTCATTCTTGATTTCAGTAAGAGTTGAGGCTTCTTTGAGATAGAGATTCCAGTTAATTTTAGAACTCGGTTGATTCAAGTACCTTCTAACTTCAAGTAAAATAATCACTACAGCATAGAGATCCTATCAATCATAGCAAGGTTTGCATGCTTATTTAGCTAGCTTGTAATTAAAGGCAGCTAAAAATATCATGCATGAATGGCAAGTTTCTACTTTTTTATTTAGCTCATCTCCTTCAGAGAAGAGACACAAGTCCCATCAATCACACAGTTGGTAACTGAAGTCATTATCACTAAAATTAAGGCAATTATATACAAATGAATATTAATGAATCTTCCAGTCAAAATCCAGGTCAGTTTCCAAGAATTTTAACAAAAATATGAAGAACTCCTCTTTTCCACTTAATCTTTTGTCAAATAATCAGTACCAAAAAGGACACACCTTTTGTATTTAGCTAACATCATGGATTGAGGTTTTACTGAAATTAATAACAGTATTTTTCCAGCATGGTGCAAAGTGATGTGTTAATTAACATTGTTCTCACAGAAAGTGACACAATGTTACACTAACTTAACTTTGAAGTTGTCATTTCCAGTTGCCATTAGCTCTGTTATAAGGAGAAAATGGATTGTCAGTGCACTGTGCTCAACCAGACAAGTAAAACAAGACTACATTATTTAAAGATCTTGAAAAGAAATCACATGATCTGAACTCTCACATATCGATCTCTGCGTCCCCCACAGCAAAGACCATCAGACAATTTGTCCCCTCCTCTCTAAGTCAAGTCACGTTTACTTACAGCTGAGCTAAAGGTAAGGGAAAAGGGAATAAGTCAGAGTAGCTTTCTTTGAACTGTGCTTCACCCCATGTCTTTGGAAATGATCTCAATAGCTTTAAGGTAGGTTGTGGCAACTGTTAAATGCACGTGGATACACAGCGCAATAGTAGAGGCAACTGCGTCTCTGAATTATTTAAGGAGGTAGAAAGTAAGGCATTTCAGGCAGCTATAACAGACTTAAAGTAAAATTTCCGATTATAGATATCAGCTTTCTATTCTGAAAGTGCACTAAAAAGATCATTTAATATTCATGTATTTATCTGTTTACAGTGACTGAAAATCATGCTGGTGATAGCAACAGTGAAGGTGTCCTTCCCTCATTAGAATGATTAAAACCAGAGGAGTGAATCACCTGTCATTCAAATACAACCACCACTCAGGCAAATGTTCAAAAAACAAAAGGAAAAAAAAAAAGAGCTTTTTAAAATATCCTTTACAAAAAAACTATTCTTTTGCCTAGCTCCATGGGCAGATGGAGTCACTGCTATGTTGATGTACACTTGAATGAGCAAGATCAGCTTCAAAGTCCTTATTACTATAAGTATAGGGGAAAATTAAGTAGGCAGAATGTAATCACTCAGGCTTGTGTTTTGTTAAATACAGGACTGAAAAAAATAATTATTTAGCTTGCAAATCAACAATCCTTTGCTATTCTGAAATTACCTTATACTCAGCAAGCAACACCAGTACGTTGCAAGCAAACAATAATTCTATACCTACAGAGAACTCATGTTTCACATTTAATCTTTAAATTAGGTAAAGTATCAAGAAATTCAGTCTACCTTCATTTTGAAGTGTGCAAAATAGAGATGGATTTGAGGGTTAACATGTTTGCTCCTTTTTTTTCCCCCTATGCTGGTTAAAGTAGAAGAATTATCTGTCTTGAGACTAACATTACCTTGTCTAAAATGGTTTCAATTCATTAAATAAAATCCATGGACTGGAAAAAAAGTATTGACTGTAAGTTTCTAAAGTCCCCATAACAATTGCAAGTGACCCATGTGTGTTTACACCGTGTAAAAACATTGCATGGTCATACACTTTTTTTTCATTTAACCTGCTAACGAATTAAATCACAGATAGATATTTTGTTTCATAATAATTGATTGTCTTATTCAAGGAAAGAAGTACTTTTCAGAAATAACAACTGTTCATGGTCACAAGTATTCCCAGCTCATATTTTCTTCCCCCTAATGGAAACAAAATTTTATCTTTAAAGAAGAGATGTACTTATAAATATTGCATATGCCTCAGTCCTGCTGAGGAACACTTTCAAGCAAATAAGACAGAAAGAGGTAAAAAAGCTAGAGGGATAGGTAAGCAGCAGTGGGGAAAAACAATAATTTCAGAGTAAGTCTGAGGTTCTAGTTTCACAAGTATTTGTTTTGGCATCAGTGTTTGCTAGTTCATCCCCTAAGCCTCACTGATTATTACTGTCTCATCTCACTCCCTCAGACAAACCAGAGAAAACACTGGTGTCACACTGTGAACAACATCAGACATGCTAATTCAGGTTAAAAAACCCCACAGCTTTATGTTGTTGGGTTTTGGGGGCTTTTGGTCCTGAGAGAAATAACTGTAAATGTATGGCTTGTTTAAACTTGCCCTGGGATTTCTGTATTGCTTTATATTATAGCAAGCAGGATGCTAAATGCTAGTGATCCAATTAAGTAGTTTAATGGTCACTTCAGATCAAGGTAAACCAGAGATGGTCATGAAAACTTTGCAGTCCCATGACAGTTTTCTCAGAGCCAACATCTACTTCTAATCCTCATTCAGACAGGAAAATACCTGAAAATTCCACCAAATCTACATTAACTCAACAGAATTATTGTTATAATTGATAGTGCTGCTATTATTACATACTTAATTTTGACCATATACATGTTTAATTTTAGCCATTAAAAATTCCCAACCTCTTGTACTCCTGAGTAAAACTCAAAAATTGCTTAAAAGAACCCTCAAAATCTGAGCAGAAAATAGGTAGGCAGTTCCAAAGTGAGTGCTGTGGGTCTGTGACTGCACTGACTTTTGAGCGGTATGGTCACATCTAGTGAAATAGTTGGCTTGTGGCTTGCACCACGACAAAACAAGGCTTCACTTGTCAAGGAGCTTTGCATTTGCTGCAGGCAAAGGTCAGGGACATAGAGGATTTCTGGTTATGACATGTGGCCACTAGTAACTTTTTGATAATTTCTTTGTGTTTGGTCTCTGTGTCTCCTGGTGATCAGCTTATATTTCCATAACAGCAGTATTGGTAATGACTATTGGGATTGACATCCTGAACTACTGAATTCAGACTCTGCTAAGGTCAATGGCTACATGGTATTATCCTTTCAGAAGTGTTTTTGCTTGATCTTAAACTTTTCTTGTCTGCTATATTTTCAGAAATGTCTTTTCTGGTTCAGAGCCTGCATTTGTTCATATCTGATTTGGAACCATTTTACTTAAATGTTTTCTTTCTCCTGGGTGTTTCCTCCTTTCTCCATTTCTTGAAACAAAGGATATCTTTTTTCAGACTCCTCTGAGTGGAGTAAAAGGAGTTATTTTAGGCAAAATAAGTGAATTTATTTTTCCTCAGAAAGGAGCCCCTATGCTCCCTTTAAAGTCCTCTTGGACCAGTGATGTAAAGTTTCAGTCCTGTTTCAACTTTCCTCTGTAGCACTGGTGAGCCTTTTACAGGTATGGTCTCAGCAGTGCCGCATGCAATCACATTACTGTTGGAAATACTTTCTCAGATGTAGTCTAAGAGATGATTTGATCTTTCCAGGGATATATTAGGTTAATGGCCCATAATCACTCTATACACCCAATAACCTTTCTTCTTCTCTCACAGTAGTAATAGGTGAGATTCCAAATGGTAGCACAGATTATTTTTCCCTTATGTACCAAAAGACATCGGACTTGAATTGTACTCTCCTTCTGTTTCTATCACTGCATTTGTCATAGTTTCTTGCTCCTTTTAAATGGCCTTTTGAGTACCTGGTGTCTCTCTTCTGCATTGTCTCTTGACTTTCTGACTAGAACTAATATTACTCTTACTAATACCTATAACTACTACTAAAGTGCTTCTCCTTTTGTGCCAAATTCATAAATACAAATAATTGTACTTAAAGAAATGTTATCTGACAATTTTTGTCATTATCACTAGAATATCTATGGATAATTTGGGCGCTACAGTATTAGAAAGATAAAAGCTATTAGAGAACATCCAAAGGAGGACTATGAGGATGCTCTAGGGCCTTGAGAGGCAGGTGTATGAGGAGCAGCTGAAGTCACTTGGTCTGTTCAGCCTGGAGAAGCAGAGGCAGAGGGCAGACCTCATTGCAGTTACAATTCCCTTTTAAGGGAAAGAGGAGGGGCAGGCACAAATCTCTTCTCTCTGGTGGCCGGTGACCAGTGACAGGACCAGAGGGAATGGCCTGAAGTTGTGTCAAGGTAGGTTTAGGTTGGATGTTAGAAAAAGGTTCTTCACCCAGAGGGTGGTTGGGCACTGGAACAGGCTCTCCAGGGAAGTGGCCACAGCACCAGGCCTGACAGAGCTGCAGAAGCATTTGGACAATGCTCTCAGGCACATGGTGTGAATCTTGGGGATGGTGCTGTGCAGGGCCAGGAATTGGACTTTGATGATCCTATTGGGTCCCTTCCAACTGAGAATATTCTTTGATAATCTAATAATTCTCTTGAATTTAAGACCCCAGCCTAGAGATGGAATAACAGTGGCAAGTTTTCCACTGCCTTAAACAAAGTACCCACTATTCTTCTACTGAAAGTTTCTCTTGACACTAGTTTTTGCTTTCTCCCTTTCTTTTCAACCTCACATTTCCTTCCCCTAACTGGCTTTTGTTCCTTCAGTAATGATGAAGAGATGCTATAAAGGTACATAATAGTTGCATGAGACAGCTCTTGGGAGCCTGTGATAGCCGTGATCCACAATATTATTTCCCAGCTATCAAAACAGAAGAAGGTACGAGGTGCCTACGTGAATTCTTTCTTACTTTCATTTAGTTTCAGTGTTCTCTCTTTCAGTAGTAGGCACAGAGCTCCCTCTACACGTTTTGTTGATCAGATAAAACACTTTTGGATCCTGCTAGATGCAGCTAGATGAACAGTACTAGACAAACATAAATCATTATCATTAACTGCTACAGCTCTCAACTACAACTAAGAACCAAGAAACTAAACCAAGCTGTTAGGGACCATCTTAGTATTGATAAAAGAAAATAGTTGACATTTGCTGCTGGCAGTTTTACTAAGAGATATGTGTCTGCTAGTCTGAGAAAGATATCTTCAGCTGTGTGAAGTCGGAGAGATCTCAGAGGAAGCAGAAAGAAGAAAGGCCTGAAAAGGACTGAGGTATATTTCCTTTGTCCTTAAAAAGGGAGAGAGCTTCTGAAACACTAAAACAAGTAATGGGACTTACTGGCAGACACTGGTAAAGGATTTGATGGGAAATTTGATCTTCTCTGTTATGAGTCACGACCTTGAATGTTACAGCTTCTGCATGAGTAGCAGCACAGTTGTAAATAGAAGTGCTTCAGATGAAATGCCAGCATTGAATGCAGCACAGAAAGGGGTGGATCTTATTTGTACATACTGCATGTCTTTTGAAAACACAGGACCTGAACCAAAGGTAAACCTGGCTCTCATTCTTTAAAATATGCATCAGCTACAGTGATATACACAACCAAAATTGTTAATGTGTGTCACTTGCATAGGAGAAAATATATAAGTAGATAAAGATTTGGGGACAGTAGAAAATATTAAATATTTCCTCTACACTTATGTGATAAAGCTGCCAGCTCATGATCTCGATTTTTCTGATGTTACATTGTTACCCATAATTGTAATTGCTCTGCTCAGTCTAGGTTTCTTATTTTAATATAAATTAATAAAATGGACTAGGTTGCTGCCTGAGGGATCACTATTGAAATCAGCTACTTGTCCCAGTTTTGTGCCATCAACAAACATGCTGGAAGGTACACTCTGCCCTGTCATGACCATTGGTGAAGACATGCTGACTACTGATGAATTTCCTGGAAATTTGGCATGATTCAGGATTAGCTGCTCCAACACCTTCCCAGGGATTGAGGGGAGGCTAACCAGCCTATATTTCCCTGGGAGCTCCTTTTAACAGTTCTTGCAAATAGGAGTGGCATTCACTTTTCTCCAGGCTGTGGGCACTTTTCCCTGTCACCAAGGCTGACTGAAGATCATTACCAGTGCCCTTGCAATGACATCTGCCAGCTCCCTCATCTCCAGTGGGTACAGACCATCAGGGCCCACAAGCCTATGAATATTTAATTTTCTGAAGTTTTCCTTGATTCTCCCACCAATGGTGCATCTTCCTTGCTACAGAGGCTCCCCTTGGCCTCTGGGATCTGGGATTCCTGAAGGCTCATCTTGCTATTAAAGACTGAGGCAAAGACGGTGCTCAGTACCTCAGCATTTCCCATGTCCTCTGTCATCAGCTCTCCTGCCTCACTGACCAACAGGCCCCCACTTTCCCCAGTCATTTTCCCTAATCTTCCTTTTGTCACCTATGTACTTACAGAAGTCCTTCTACTTGCCTTTGGCATCCCTGGTCAGATTCAATTCTGTTTGGACTTTAGCTGCCCCAACTTCGTCTGTGAATGCTCAGAATATGTTTCTTTATTCTTTCCAGGTTACCCATTCTTGCTTCCACTCTCTGTATGCCTCCTTGTTGTGTTTGACCTCTCAAATGATTAAAGACAAATGTAATGGCTTTCAGGCTTAAAAAAAAAAATCTAAAATAATTCAAGTTATGGCATGTTTGAAATACTAAAAGAATATAGAACTCACATCTTTTCAGTAAAAATGCAAAATTAGAGACAATAGGAAGAATTTGGATACCTCATTATTGACTCCTTAGCCCCTTCTAAAATCCTTCTTTTCTGTGAAAAAACTGCAGATGTAGCAGTCCCCAGTACAGGGACAGATGGGAGTAACTACTGCCTATTGCTTTGAAGAAATATATTACACTAAAACAGTATCTCATTACAACACCTTTCCAGTGATCTGGGAGTTTGTTCAAGAACAAAATGGATATTTATGTTCATTGTGCTTTAAAAATCACATTTTAAAAGACTCTTAATGAAAGACAGTCTGTGACCTTTTAGCTGTTTCAATACTATTGTGGGAACGAATTTTCATTTCATTGTAATAATTATGTTAGCAACTTCTACTTTTTCTTTTTTTTAATTGACAGTAAGTATGATTAGGAATACAATAGCACCACCTGAGGCACAGTAGCTGCCTAGATGACTTGTCAGTTCATAAATACAGGGTCAAATTTAGCCTTGCTGTGAGTGAGTATACTTTAATTATCTGTTATTTATTATAAGTTAAGTTCTGACAATATGCTCTATACTAAGAAGAACAGGGGGAAAAAAAATCAGTCACACAGAGCATTCATAAGCCAAGAAGCTATTTTTGCAATTCTAATTTACGTTCTGTTTAAAGTATTGCAGTCAATTAATTTATTATTTCAAAATTACAGGTGAAGAAGGCTAAAAGTTTGTTCTTACATTCATATATAGATGTCTCAGTAGAAAAAAACCCTGAATTTCAAGTGCATTGAAGATCCACAGGGATTTTCTGAAAACAGCAAAGGCCCTAAGTGCCAGTGCAATGCCAAAATGGGTAGTAAACAAGACTCATCACCCGAGTAGGTTTCACGGTGAGAGCTGTCTGAGCAGGAGTGTGGCACCAAAGCATTCAATCAGGGTATGAATGCAATTTAGCTAAGTGGGTCAGATTCATTATACTTGTAATACCAGAGCGTACAGCCCGGAACACCACGCTCCCAGTTCAGCCGGGTAAACTTAGTGAAAGAGCTGACTGAGTACATAATGTAAAAATAGGCAGAGCTGCTGAGGTCAAATGGGCTGGTTTTTGCTGCTGGACTTTCTGTCTTAAATGAGCATGCTGTTGTTGTTTTGCAGGCTACCTCTTGGGTATAGGTTTTGGTAATTAATAGGGACATACAGGACTAGCATGGTGTGCCAAGACCTGAGGGCTTACGTGACCCAATAAAGATTTTGACCATTCGTGTTACCAGGGTAAATAAAAAAATGCATGCAGAAACAAACTAGTATAAGATGCCTTCTAATTATACAGAATAATTCAGGTTTTACAGATAATAAAATGAAGCTTGTGCCTGTTAAGGTCATTGTGAAAATCAATGATGGAATAAGTTGCAGTCCTAGAAATGAACACTGCAGATAAGCATTTGCATTAGACTTTAAATTGGTGCGCAATTTGTTGTGAGTAATGCTGCTGGTAAACAGGCATTAAGCTATGATTAATCTGCACATTTTTTTCAGATTTCAGACATTAGCAAAGGAGTATCAGTTTGGTTTGTGTAGGGTGCTTTAACTATGGTTTTGTTTACTGTTATCCTTTGGATCCCTCTATATACTCCATCCACCAAATGTTACGGTTAAACTGAACCATATTCTTACAGAAACAGATCCTACCAATTGACTAAATAAGAGAGGAATGATTAGTTTTCAAAAAGCAGATTCACTATAATTTTGCTTCCTATGAACAGTATAGAGCCATGATAGCTGAAACATTATTCAAGGCATTACAGGAAATTCTCCAGTTAAAATATTATTCTAATTATACATTTCTAATTTAATGTTGTCCTACAGATTCTTTGATTTTTATATATAAAAATCATATAGGTGAAAAAAATGGAAAATTAGGACAAAGCCACTTATTATTTTGTCATGTCTGCATTTTATGTTGCTAAGTCACATGCAGTTGGGCAATGGATAGAAGATCAACACAGTAAAAATCCTTCTCTTTGTCTGCTCATTCTGCTACAAGGGAAAAACACTCCCTAATATTCTTTGTCCTAATCAACTTTTAGAGCATTATAAACACTAATCACAGAAAAAGACACCTCCCACCACCCTGCTGGGGATTTGGGAAAGGCCACTTCTGAAGTCGTCTGTGATAAGTTAACAGTTTGTTTCCTCTCCCTTCCTCCCTTCCTTCCTTCCTCTCTTTCTCTTTCACTCTCTCTTCTTTCCTCTTTGTCTCTTCCCCTCAATTCCCCAACTTGGTGTGTTCAAAAAAAGATTAAAGGAAATAGAATATTGTAAAGGGAAAACCTTAGGCAGATAATACATGCTCATACACGAAGATATGTGTGTGTGTATATATATATATATATATATATATACATATACATATATGAGATGGGTTATATATGGAGATATGTATAAAACAGCCTGGGTTAAATGGAAATACTACACTGAGTGCTTGCAAATATCATGTCTATGATATTTATTTCATATTATCTTCAGTGTCCTCTATTCTCATTTCTTTAAAATCACAGTAGAAGAAGACTTAGACGTGCTACTGATATTGGTGATAGTAATATCTTAAGTGCTCAGCAGAGCACGGAACAGCACTGCAGTCTGTATAAATCTATGGTGCACCTGTATCTTGCACAATATGTACTGTTCTGCTACACCTAACTGAAATAAGATAAAATAGAAGAAGTGAAGTGAAAGAAAGATGATCAGAAATATGTAATAGCTTTCATAAAAGTAGACAGTTAATAGACTAGAACTCCATTTGGTAGCAATATGAGGAAGACATTAATCACAATGACATGCTGAATAGCAATAAGAACAATTATTCACTATTTGACAAAACACAAGAACTAAGGACAACCCAATGTATTATTAGGCAGAGAGTTTAAAGCAAACAAAAGTAAGTGCTTTTCACACAGTGCATCATTCAACTGTAGAATCCATTCCCATAGATTGCTTTAGGAACAAAAGCATAAATGAGTTTTAAAAGGTCAGACAGTTTCATTGGAAATAGATTTGGTGGTGGTGGTAAAACATGGTTCAGATGCAATCTCTGTCACAAATGTCTGCACAGCAGAAGCTAGTAGGCACTATGGGAAAAGAAGGATTTATCTTACATATGTGTGGTTCTTTTTTACTGTTCAATCAGCCTCTGTATCGACCCATTCACAAAGATAGAAAACTGTGCTAGATGGATATTTGTTCTAACTGAGAAAGGTTTCTTTTATACTTTCTGTTATTTTGCCACTCAAATAGTTATTATCCTTCTGAACTATCTTGTTTCATTAGGGAAATACACAACTTGTTGAATGACAGCTGCCTACACTGAAGTTTGGTAAATTGGAGATGACACTGTTGATAACATGACATGTTCGGAAGAAGCACTCCAGCTGAGGGGCACCTTCCATCAGTTGAAATCTCCCTACTGCCAAACCTTTAGCAGAGAATATAAAGTAAGAAGCAGAAGAGAAAAAAGAGATTACAGATAAATAAGTGAGATTAGTTTAGATAAGGATTGGTTGGAAGTTAGTGTTAGACTTCAGATATTAGAGATGAGATAGGCAGGGACTGAATTACAGACAGAAGAGGAAGACAGGGACTGGGTGGGAAACTGATCTGAGTTCAGTTAAGCTGAGGAGTTCATATACAATGTACAAGATTAAAGCAGTGTATAGAAAAGGCAGAGGGAGTTCAGATAAAAAGCAACAATATTTGTTCTCAGGCTATGGTAATTTGGTCATTGAAGGAATGATGATAAAGGGTCATGTTTGAGGAGCCTTGTTTGATGATTGTATTAATAATACCTCAAAGTCAAGGTAATAATTATCCAAATACAAATACAATAATTATCTGAATATTTTTGAACAGGTTCTCTCCAGGATATGTTGCTGTTGTGACTCATGAGAACACATCAGCTACCAGTTGCCTTCAGAGGTAAAACTGTGTTGAATATAATTGTTTCACAGACTCCAGGGTGCTGAGGAATTTGTTCAGGAAGTGTTTGTGTTCATAAGAGAATCCTTATTATTTCACAGCATTTTCCTGATCTTGAGGTCATCTGTCTAATCTGACTTCTCTTAGTCCCCAAAACAGAGGTCCCTGACCTATCATGAACTCTGGACTGTGCTTTAAAATGTCTGTAAAAGTGCTAAGCGTTCCATGCTGAAATGCGTGTACTTTGTTGACCTTGGCTGAGGTCCTGAGAAGGTGGGGGACAAGGAGAAAATAAGAAGGACAAACCTCTTGTAGGTCAAGATAGAAGCATTTTAATAAAAAAACACCAAAGACCATATGAGGTAGCAAAGGAAAACAAAAGATTATTCTCGACTTTCCATCATCAGGCAATGTCCAGCCACTTCCTGGAAAGTAGAGTAGCAGTATGAAGGGTGCTTGCTCTGTAAGACTATTCATTGAGGTGGAGGAAGAAAATATATTTTCTGTTAATAATGAATAAAATAAAATAAAGTATTTAAAATAGTGTTTAATTCATCTTTATCTCATGCCTTTCCAATTTCTATTTTTGTATGTTTTGTAATGTATATAATATATTAATAAAGTAGTACATATATATTAATAGAAAATCATAGAATCATGGAAAGGTTTGGGTTTGAAGACACATGAAAGAAGGTCCAATATATACATAAATTGAGGGTGCATGCTCAAATATTTTTAATGATAGTGATGCACAATAAAAATTTTATATGACTGCTCTATAATACCTGAGTTAACTGTAAATGGATGACAGATAAGATGGTGACTTACGGGAGAACCATATCCGATGGCACAGGTAGCAGGGAGCCTAAAATGTTGCTTAGGGAATTGTGCAAGCTTCTGGTGATATTTGAGACAACAAAGGGGGGAATCTGTATCACAATAGCAAAATTATAATATTTAATGTTTAACTTCAAAAGTGCAATTCACTTGAATTTGGAGGGATTCGTCATCTGACAACTGATCTGTAACCATAATTCATTTGACTTGTTTGAGGAACAATTCAGATGCACTTTGACCAAGTAACACAGGAAAGATCAAGGCACCATATGTTTGATAGATGAAGATGCAAAAAAAAATCTGTGGTGATGCATTATGTGGTTAAAGAGATAACCACATTTGTACCACAGAAGGAAGACATCCCAATAACAGCACCTAGTGATAAAAAAACCCCAAAGAAATCTAGCACTTGTGGGTTAGGCTGATGTCTGAGAAGAAATTAGGAAATTGGCTTCAATTTCAAGTAACTATTTACATGTTTTATAAAAGACTGGATGACAACAACCTTCCCTTTCCTAATCAATGAGTATTTTGTCTCAATCAAGGCAGGGGTGGGGATGGAAGATAACTTAGTGTGTATGAATACTCTGTGTATATACCTGTCTATTTTCAACTATTCCCTGAACTGTGTCCATTTTACTTTATTTCAATCAACCTACCGAAGTAGGAAGCTAGTTCAGCACACTAAAAGGAGGATTGCGACACAAAAATCAAATGAAATTAAACTCTGAGTCACGAAAGAAGAATTACCAGATGTCACCCTACACCTAGACACTACAGGGTGCCCCTTAACTACTTTTTAAATGTACTGTGTTGTGTCAGTGTGTTGCACGCCATATGGTAAGCATTACTTTTAACAAAACTCCTTTGCATCTTTTTTTTTTGCATCACAACTTAAATGTTATTTCAATGTATTTCTCTGGTGGATGAATAAACCTATTTTTTTTTCTAAAGGGTTCATTATGTTTAGACACTACAGTTTACTCTATTTTCGTAAAGTGAATTTAGGTCTTCATTCAAATACCAGTGAAATCAATGTGTTCACACAATATTTTACAGAATGTAGGAGATAAAGCCCTTGAAAATTAACTATATATGTTTTTCCCTGAAACTGGTTTACCTTAGGCTATGCTATACAAAAATTTCCCAAGATGTATCTCTACTCGAAGACTAAGGGCTTGAATCATCTTTTAATTTCATATCTACTCAGACTTCCTGGAAAATGGAATTATTATCATATTAAAGTTCCTCTAAAGCCTGAGCTGAGCTAGGTTTGCATCCAGAGTGACCATTTGCTTCCAAAAAGTATCTTTAGAAAATTGGTAATGAAAAATGTCATTTGCTTGCTCAATAGATCATGGTAGTAAACTCATTACATTATTTATTTACTGAAATAATGAGACCATCTGGTTCAGATCTCTACCCAAGTGAGATTATTTGCATCCAACTATTTTTTCCAGTACAGTCTTAAAATGTCCCAAGAGACAAATCCTCCTTTAGAAAATGTTCTATAGCATCACACATTGATAGGAAAAAACATTTCAGGTGTTCAATCATAACTTTGCTATTTTCGTTTTCCTACTACTAGTTAAATCTCTATGTACACTAGAAGTACTTTCATCAGGTTTTCACAATTGATCTCTTTCTAATATTTTTTATAATTTCTTCATTCTCTGTTGTTGTTGTCCAGCAGCCAACCAGTCATTCTTAGATTTTCCCTTTTTACCTGTGTCTGTCACTTTACTAATCCCTTTTTACCTGTCTGTCACTTTACTATTTTTTTCAGAGCCAAATTTATATTTTGCAATGTAGTGTCTTTTTGAGCAAAATGTAAAAGTTTGCTGCTTTTTTTCGGCACTAATGTATTGCACTGAGTTTTTATACATACACGCCCAAAATGGAATTTAAAAAAAAATTATTTTTGTAGTAGTAGACTGTGATTCTTGAAAGGATTTTGAGGTTACAGTAGACAGATTTAATTTTCCTAAGTTTATATGCTATGGCAAGAAGATTTATTTGATCTAATTATCAGGAGAACAATAAATAAGGAAATTATTATATTTTCTTCCCATATCTGGCATTTCCGAAACAGAAACTTTCGTATTCCATACGAGTCTAGTGACAACATTCTTTTAAAATAAAGTTGGCAAAGGGAAGAGGAAGAAAAAGTCACAAAAGTGATTTAGACTGAGGAAAAGCCATTAAAATTTGACTGTTAAACTTTCAATCTGCTAATTTATCAAAAGAAGATCACTGTGTTATGATATCCCCCCAAAGAGGAAACACTGACTTCCCTAATCAGGCAGAGAAAGGCATGCTGAACACCAGTAGATGAACATCAAATTGAAATTTCTAACTTTGTGTTAAATTCCTATTTTTAACTCAGTGTTAACCAAGTTAAAAATACAGTGGGATAACTGGATTTCCATATATGAGGAATGCCACTTTTTGGGCACTGACAAATTGTGCAGGAACATCTGTGTTAAAAGCTGTGCTGTAGAGGTAGTGAGCCTGAGTGTTGTGAACACCTATTGCCTTTGGTAGCTGGCCCATGGCATAGGTGTAGCATCAGGGCTTCCAAAGACTGGTACAGACTCCACAAAGATGTAGCTGCTGTTAGCAGTGGGTCTGGATCTGAGAACAGAAGGAAGAAAGCATTTAGCCCTTCACATTTTGTTGAGTACAAATGATAACCAACTGACATAGCAAGGTCATGAAAGTGCTTTTTTGGTTGGTGCAACTACACAGAGGTCCCTTTCATACATCTCTTCTGTTACTGAAACCCAGATTAGCTAAAGGCAGCTCAGGTATGACTTTCCATCACCTCTGTGTCTGCAGTCCAGACACATCTTCTGCTTCAGTAGTGAAAGTCATGGTAGAGGACTGGATCCAGAATTCCCACATGCTGCTAATTATGGCTGTGAAAGTGGTTGCAGCTTTTTTAATTGTAAGCTTGGCTGAAAATGAAGGGACTGTCAATTGCTTGTTTTTCTTGAGAGTAAGAAAGCAAGATTACATAAATACTAACTAGAGGATAATAGCAAAAAAAGGCTGTTTGGCTTACATAATATCAAAAACAATGGAGTCTGAAGGTTATTTCTCTGTGCTCAGAGTCTGGAACTGGACTGTGGGCTGCAGGGTTGCTGTAGGAGAGCTAAATCTTACCTTAGTTGTTATTTGAAATATCTCAATTTACATGACAATTCTTAATCAATTTTCTGTGTTATACAAGAGAGTCTAGTTAACATTTAGCTTAGGGTTAGTTTGCAAGACTGGAAAGAGTTGAATTGACTTCAGATGAGATGGGAAGAAACCAAGGGATTTTTGTTCTAGTCCTCTGTCTATCTCTTTGATCCACAGTTGTCCCTGTATGAATCATAGTCAAATATTCAGGCTTTGTCTAACAGGTCAATTTCTTTCCTCTAAATTAGGCTGTATTATAAGGAAGCACC
The DNA here is from genome assembly GCA_014706295.1 of Lycocorax pyrrhopterus obiensis. Taxonomy (NCBI): domain Eukaryota; kingdom Metazoa; phylum Chordata; class Aves; order Passeriformes; family Paradisaeidae; genus Lycocorax; species Lycocorax pyrrhopterus. Next base: position 102,965,952 of record JACSVZ010000004.1, on the reverse strand, counting down.
ATATATCTCTGCCACTCCTGCTGTAAAGCTGTCTAATCTTCTGCCTCCAGATGCACACCATCCCTGCTCTTTAGCTTGAAAAATACTTTGTACTAAATATGTCTTTCAAAATGACAAACTATTTTTAATTTGTCCTACTATTATAGTGGATTGCCCCAGGGAACATATGGCGTGACGGCTGCTGCCATCTGTAGGATGCCCTAGGGAGTTCAATGGTGCATTTCAAAGGGTCTGATTGTGAACAGCAGAAAATGACACAGAATCATAGAATGGCTGGGGCTGCCCCTTTATTCTGACCCATAAGATCTCAGCTCATTCTTCATCCACCGCCAGGCAGAGCTCTGTACATTCTGCTTAACAGAATCACCCATTATGAGCACTTGTTTCTTTTCATGTTGTCCTCCATGATATAGAGGCTGGAAACTGAGGCAGAGGCCTGCTTTTGTGGGTCACAGATCCAAGGTGCCTGGAGTTATTCAGCCTGGAGAAACGGAGGCTCAGGGTGGACCTTATCACTTTCTGCCTACCTTTTTATTTTCTATGTTACTACCTGAAGTATGGCTGCAGCAAAGTGGAGGTCAGACTCCTTTCCCAGGTAACAAGTGACAGAATGAGAGGAAATATCCTCAAGTTACAGTAGGAGAGGTTTAATTGTAAACAATTTCTTCACAGAAAGGGTTGTCAAGCTTTGGAACATTTTACTCAGGGACTTACGTTTTCTCCAAGAGAAGGTTCTGGGCACTTGCTGAACCTACTGCCTGAACTGAAGTCTCCTTCCTTAGCAGTTTCATCTGGTGAATGTAGAGCTGCATCAGACATAGAATCATAGAATCATTTAGATCTGAAAAGACCTCAAAGATCATCAAGCTCAACCTTGGACCTATCTCAGGGTTTTCTCTGTAGAAACGTTGGCTTTAATTGAAATAGACATTTTTAATCACTGGGTGAACTACATTCCCTAGATAAAATAATTCATGAACTACGGAAAAGTGAAAACCTTATCTGATATATACAAAGGAAGGAAAAATTAACATCCATCAAAGAGATAGAAAGAGGACTAGAACAGGAAGTAAGACTCCAGAAGGTGCTAAGATAAAAAAAATCAACAGACATTGCAGTCCATTCCTTTAACACCAGTCCCTTTCTTTCTTCCTTCCTTCCTCAAGAAATGGTAGCTGAATCTGAGATGCTGATTTGTTAGCTCCTACATCTATAAACCTGAAATATTTCATTGAGTCTAAGGGATTTACATCTGAGTATAGTTAAGAACAAAATATTTTAAGGTAGAATAAACTGTGAAAATAAACTCATATGTGAGTTGCACATAATTTAGTCAAAATAGGCAACCACACAGTGCATGTTAAAAATGTACATAGGTAATTCCTTTTCAGACAGTAAAGAAGATAAATGGCTTTCAGCGAAAGCATTAACTTTGCAAATTAGTTTCCATTATGAAATTTGCCTATGCACAAACATAATTTTCATCTAAAAATTCTTTTTGTTGGTGAAATTTTTTACTGTCTAAGTCTCCAAATGATCCATTTAATTCTTCCTGTTCTTCAGTGTCTCTGGAAGCTCAATAGCATACTAAAAGACAAGGCAAAACAAAAGTTCTAAAATTCTAAGTAATTCATTTTATTTTGTCTCTCTTTGCTACACTTTTGTGACATTAATTACTGATGTTAACTAATTTTTTTCTTTTAAAAATATGGTTTAAAATCATAGAATCATAGAATGATTTGTGAAGGAACCATAAAGTTCAACTCATTCCAACCCCCCTATTATGTATGGGCAGGTACACCTTCCACTATCTCAGGTTGCTCCAAGCCTCATACCACCTGGCCTTGAACACTCACAGGGTTAGGGCATTCACAGCTTCCTTGGCCTGTTCCAGTGCTTCACCACCCTCACAATAAATAATTTTTTCCTAGTATCTAGTCTAGCCCCGCCCTCTTTCAGTTTAAAGCCATTCTCCTGTTGAGGAACACATCTGCTGCAGGTATCTCTGTTTGCAAGCTGCAGTTAGAGATGCAGATTCAGATGCAGACTGAGCTCTAGGTGGGAGCCCAGAGAGACAAGAGGCCATGAACTGCCAACCCTTTGCATAACAAAGGGTACAAAGAATGGTGAACAGATGAATGGACAGAATAAAACACAGCAGGAGCTGAAGACTCATGGGGATGAAGAAGAAGACTTGGGATGAAAAGCAAGACTTGTGTAGGGCTAGCCTATGAGGGTATGAAAGCCCAGGGGTTTCTTTGGTGGAGGTTCTCCTCGGAGGCACCAGCTCCAGCTATTTCTGTGTTACTGTACCATGAATAAATGGCTTTATGGAACTAGACATGTGTCTTGGGGTGACTTTATGATGTGCATCCCCTGTCTCCTGCTCTATGCCCAGACATGAATCTTGTGCCCTTCTGTGCCTTTAAAACTGGGTCCAAGAGAAAGAAAAAAGGTCAGGCGAACTTTTCAAAGCAGTTTTGTGTTCAAGGACACAGATACACACTCCCCTGCCTCCTGCCCAGCTGCTCCGCTTCTGCAGCAGGGAAGAGAGTTACATTCCTTTTGCTTTTTAGTTAGTTTCTTGTTCGTTAGCTAAAGTACAGAGCCCTGGGACTTTGGTTTCTTCTTCTCTTCTGGAACTGTTCAGAGCACCAGAACATCAGAACTTCACTGGGAAGCCTTTCCACCAAGGCCCGGAGGGGCCCACGCCGAACCCCAGCTCCGGAGAGGAGAAAGCCACACCCACAAAGGACTCTGAAATCTACCCAGGTTCTCTCCACAGCGAGAGGTTTTATTATTTAGCATTATTCTTTTTTTTTTCCATGTCTGTATGCACTTGGCTTGTTAAATAAATAGGTTTTTTTCCTTTTTCACTTTCCTCTGAGGAATTTCTTCCTGAACCTGGTGGGGGAGGGGTGGCTGTAACCTGCCTTCTATCAGAGGACGTTCATTTGGGATGTTCCTCCGAATTTGTCTCAAACTGGGACAACATGTGAGATTCTGCTGTGGGAAACATGGAGGCAAACCAGTAAGGATACCTGGTCTGACTGTGTGTGAGTGGGGTGTGCAGAGAGTCAAGGGGGTCACTGGAACCACCTGCTGTGAAGAGGCTTTGATGCCTCAGGTTTTAACTTTCATATTTTTCAAATCCTGTACTGCCTAGCGTGTAACTCTGAAGTGTCTCATAGCCTGTTAACTTCTGCTCCCTCATGCTAGGTAGACACAACAAAGCCTCTCCAGGTCTGCTTTCCAAGGACAGTCAGACTGTCCTAGGCCCAAAATGTGTAAACCAACATCTTAAGAGGGGGGTAAGTCTGGGGAAACTACATCATTAACTGAAGCTTTAATTGGAGAATTAACTCTGATGTGCAAATGAACCAAACTTCTAAAAGTGTGAAGAACTTGTGACCTGTCGTCCATCTTGGGGTCCATCTTGGCAGTAGCCTCTGGCTCCCCAGGGTGTGCCTTTGAAGGCCTTTCAAATAAATACCTACTTTTATTCCCTTATTCTTGTCTAGTCTCTGTTTTCAGGTGGCCTCTCAAGGCACCAGCTTCAATCCCAGCAGTTTAAATCCCTCATGTTGTGTGACTGGCAGTGAATCTCGTGAGTGATCAGACGGGGAGTTTTCCTTAGCACCACCTTATACTATCATTACATCCCCTCGTAAAAAGCCTCTCTCCAGGTTTCTTGCAGCTCTTTAGGTACTGGAAGGTGATATAAGGTCTCTCGGGAGGCTTCTCTTGTCCAGGCTGAACAACCCCAACTGTCTCATCCCGGCTTCCTCTGAACTGGCTCTCACTGGTCCACATCCTTCTTATGCTGGTGGTCCCAGAGCTGCATGCAATACTCCAGGCAGGGTCTCATGAGCTTGGAGTACAGGGAGACAGTCACCTCCCTCAGCCTGTTGGCTCTCCAAAGCTTATAACCCTCTCTCTTATTGATTAGGAAATTAATGTCAGAATTTCAGGATCTGCTGGATTATAGACAAGTATTTCAAGTATCAGATTAGTCCCTACATTATATTGTGACAGGATTCCCATTCTGCATTTCAGAAATCTTTGCCACTAGAAAATTTCACCAAAAAAAGTTGCCGTTTCAGTAAAGAATGTTTCTGAGAAAATTTGTGACCTGAATTACTTCCAAGTGAGATGGGAGATGTAATTCCGGTTGTAACTCAAATTGCTTCTTTTTAGCATATCTTGTCTATGTTGCAATATATATCATGCTACAACAGTTCCACTTGCTCCTAGTCATAACTATATTCTGCTTTTTTTTTGTGTCACTAGTACTTTATTCTGTTTTATAAACCACGCTAAGCTTTTCTTTTTTTTTTTAATCGAGGTTTTTTGTTTAATTTGTTTTTGAATAGTTTGAAGTATTCAGGAAAATATCTTCATGAGTTTTGGAGAACAAGCAAAAAAATCCATTAACCTTCAAAATAATTGATGTGTTTTCCAGGGTACTGATTTATTAAGACACTTTGTGCACCTGTTCCAATCATTAGTGATATATTGTTCCACAGTAAGCACTCATTCCATCTTAGTTAAACAATATTATTTGGTTGGATTGATTATTATTTGCAAAAGCTTGCTAAATTAGGATCTGTTGGGTTTTTTTACCATGCATTTTTTAAAAAAAATTATATTTGAAGCAATAAATTGTGAATATAAATTTGCCTGTAGATATTTTACGAAACGGTTTTCATGTGCAAACATCTGCACTGAAGGTCTCCAGTGTAATACTGGAGATCTTGAGTCACTGAAAAACATCAGCCCAGAAATTTCATCTAATCATGAGTAGTTCTCTCCAAAAAATAATTTATCACACTTTGATGAGCTTGCATACTGAAGTCATACTCTCAAACAACCAGAAATTTAGGACTCTGGAAGGAAACCACAAGACTGCTGTTCAAATAGTTTCTTGGATACTGGCTACCATTTTATCTTTACAGTTGCTTTAATACATGCACTGAAATCAGTGATTCTCCTAATTATCTAGAAGGATCAGACCACTGCAAAGTTCCTTTTAACATGGTGGTAGCCAAAATGAACCAGTTCTAAACTGCTTTCTCAGTGAAATAAGTACTACCCAGCAATTGTCAAGTAGTAATCTTTTATTCTGAGTAAATAAAGTTCAAGTTTGTCTGACTGTAAAGTCCGGAACTGTCTGACTCAACAGAAATGCCTGGATCTAATAGAGAGAAAGAAAATTTCCATTTTCCAATTTTCAAGGTGAGTTAGGACTCAAGTGGTGAGACTGTGCTGTGTGGAGCCTGATCTAAGATCTACTGATCCTGTGAATCTACATAGTACAGTGTCAGCCAGCAGATTAGTTTAGGACCTGAAAGCTGTGCTACAGTGGCAGGTACTTATTAGAGAAAATCCAGTGTTATGCATGTTCCTGTCCTGTCCCAGAGCCAGCTCTGAATGGAGTCACTGTAATGACAATAATGTTATTTTTTTCAGCACTGTGATTTTCTTCAATGGTTACCGAAAGAATAGATGTTGAAGTTATAGCAGGAAATTGGTTTGTTGTATTGTAGCTGTCAGTGTCAGGGAGTAGTGTTCAGACAATGTTTCCCAACTTTGGGACTCTCATGTACATAAAGAGGCATTCCACTTCAATCTGTCATATTTGTCAATCTGACAAGGAAACAAGTTTGTCAGAATACTCAAAAATCACTTTGATACAAGCCAAGATTTAAAAGAAGCATCTTTAATCTACCAAGTCAGGATGAAATGGCGGTTTGGAAAAGAAGAGATGAAAACTCAATTATAGATTTTACTTACCAGTTGCCTCAATCCTTACCTTCTCAAGTGCTGAACTGCTTTTGGAAATTTTCTTGAGTTCATGTTTCTTGTTTGTTCAAGATGTATTGAGAAATCTACTCCTCTCCCAGCTCAAACCTGAATTATCTCACTTTGAATTTTACTCGTCCTTCATAAGAAATGGAAACAGCTTTCTCTGCCTGGAAAACAATAACATCCCACAGCACAATAACTACCTAGATCTGTCTTCTCATCCTTTCTTCATTTATGAAGCTGTTGCATGAGTTTGAAACCCTGGTTTTGGACTGTTGACTGCCTTCTGTGTTCTCCCACCCCCTGCTTCCCACTGCACTCAGCACCCTTCAAATCATAATGAACATTCAGATGATGATAAAACACTCCCAGGGTTCTAAAAGCGGCCCATCTTTTCTTTAAAGCACATATGTCAAAGAAAACCAGGGGTCTCTACATGCAAGCCATGATCACATAAACATTGCTGTGTTCAGACACAGAATACTTAATTTATTATGATCATTTTATTTATTTTTTTATTTTAATCTTAATTTTAATTTTATTTATTTATTTATTTAAATACACAGAAATCTGTTTGCAAGATTTAAGAAAATGGCTTAAAAACAAAGATATAGCACTTTGTCCACTGGGTTCTTCTTGTTCTCAGATCAACAGCTCTCAGTCGTTCTAAAGATGCACAAATTCTGTGCCAATGTGTCTGATTTTGAGGGCTTTTTCATGGGTCTTCTCTTAACAAAACTAGTTCCATACATGTGCTCTCTACTTTTTGGGTCTCTGCCTGCCTGGCCCATTCTCAGCTCCCTGAATTTTCTCAGCCCCCTGAACTTTTCTCAGCCCATTCTGCAAAGCTCCACTCAAGCCACAGTTCTGTAGGTACTTAGAACTTCTACCCTGGCACTGTGGTTTTCTTAGAACTGATACATAGGCTTAGTAAATTAAGAACAAGCAGAAGATACATGATATGAGAAATTTCAAATTCATGCTTTTCCTCTTAGATTACTCAAGCTTATTTCGCTGTGTTTGCAGAGTTCATTTATGACTTTTAGCATCAAGTCTTTCTTGTTAGAAAGGGTGTTCTTGTCCCCTATAATCCATGCTTTCTCTCAGTTTGGGCAGTTCTTCCTCACAATATTTGTGGGAATTAGAAATCCTGTGAACCCCAAACAGCCTGAGGCAAGTGATAGCATCTCTAGGTGTGTTCAATAGCTCAGCTTCATCGCAGGTAACTGGGTTTGGTGATGAAAGCCTTTTGGATGTGATATGTATGCTTGATATATAGTACATCTTTCCCAGATTCAAAGATCTTTGAATTCATCAGCATCCTAGCAGACACATGGAGAAATTTGGATTTCTTCTTTTGACATATGTGCCTAATTTCTGTTTAAGTTGTATTTTAAGCTCCTATGTTGTCTTTGGTATCTCATCTTAAGTCCTGTAGCAAAATTGACAGAAGGAATCTCTAATTAATTTGTGAAGTACATAGAAACCTTCTGAAACTGACTCTAGGCTCTTTTAAAAAAGCTTTTTTTCCCCCCAAAATCAAAAATTTCCAAAGAAAGGTTTGCAGAAACTTTTTTTGAGTGGTCACAGAATTCCATTTTGTGCATTTATTTTGTCTCTCCTCTCTGCTGTGGTTATTGTACAAACCTCTCATACTCCACTGGCAGGTGTCTGCTTCCAATTTCAAGAAGTCAAACTCTTCCATCTCTCATGCCTAAAGGCAAAAAATAAAATCACTGAACAGCTTATCCAAGAACTGCTTTTTGCTGAGACAGCTCCCCTTGTTGTCTGTTCCAGACAGGAACTCAGGAATTGGTACTGTAATACAAGTAATAAAACAATGAACTTTGTTTTTTGTGTCAGCAGGGAAAAATAAAAGGGCTTTTTCTTTTCGCTAATCACCATCTGGATTAACTTCATTTGCCAGAAATCTTCACCTGTGATCAAAAGCCAGGAGTAGTGTTATATCTTTGCTTCCAAAGCAAAGTTTTATATGTTAGGTAATACATGAGAAAGTATTGTATGTCTCCCCTGAATCAGAAAGCTACTCACAGTATTTCCTAAATGTATGAATGTACACGTAAAGCCAAAAATATAGCATTATCTGGGACAATTCTGGCAAATAGATGCTCAGTTAAAGAGGGGAAACCATTTCAGAGCATACTTTAGGACAGATTCTCCACAGGAACTCCTTTAAAACCAGTTTCTGTCTTAACTTTTTTGCTGAAAAAGGATGTTTTTTCCTTTTCTGGCAGTTTGAAGGGTCTGAATATATTGGCTTAATCCCTTAATTTATCTAATGGTAGTCTATCTTCTACAGGAAAACCCTTGAGGCAGAAACCATCTATTTTATTGGTATAATCCATATGATGATACTGTAGTATTTACCTCGTAAGCTGCTCTAAAGAAGGAGAAAAGCAGTTGAAAAAAAAATACATTTAGGTTGGAGTGCCCTCTGTCCACACATATGCTGAGAACAGGGAAAGGCAACTCAGCCACAAGGGCCCGGAGACATCCAGAATTCAGCTGTGACAGTTCATGTTTCTGAATCTCCAAAGGAAATTCTCACTGTGGGTGCTTTGCCAGGCAGACTGAATGCACACATCGTCCAAGAACTGAGTCAATCTGAGCATAGATGAGTCAGGAAATTATAAATATAGGCATTAAGGATTGCCTAAAGGACTCTGTCTGTCTGGAAGTGAGACTGAACTATTTGTTTCCTGTCCCAGTGCTGGTGTCATTTGGACACAAACTCGAACGTTGCTGCTTTCACCTAAATCTCAGGATCAGCCACCTATTAACTCAAAACCTGCTCTGCTGCTCGCTGTGAAGGCTCCTCACTGTTCACTCACTGGCAAGGTTGTGAAGTGTTTATAAACGAGCTGAGAAGCTGCAATTCTCCTCCAGTTCTGCCAGCTCCAGGAGATACTCAATGCATATCGTGGTTATTCCTCCGGGACTGAGAAACCATCTCTGAAAGAAGATCTGAGGTGAGAAAGCTATGTAAATTCAGGAAAGTAAAACAAGCTGAGAAATATCCAAATGCTGTACTTGAATAGGTCTAGCAGCCAGATAGGAAAAATTACGTATATATCTGTTTTGTTTGCAAGTTAGCAATAATACTCAATGTATCAACCAAAATTTTACTAATTTTTGTATTTTTTCGTTAAGTAAACAACTTTGTGTTTTTCTAAGAGAGCAGTAGACAATCGACAGGGGAATTATTCATACCTAAATTTCAGACATAGATTTATATGAAGGCATGGTTATGTGAATGCACATATGTTTCAGCTTTAGCTGCACATGATGCTTTATGAAAAATCCTCAGCAGAGAGAGTTCCAGCTTGTTCCTCAGAGGAAAAAGGAGAATAACATGCCAGTTGCCTGACCCTCAGCAAATCTACATATTTTGAGGTTTAGCAGTTACCTCAGTAGGGTCCCCAAATTCCTGCTGGTCTCTGTAGCTGATGTAATAGAAATAATATTGCTGTGAAAAGTGTCACCTGGAGGTGCCAATGTTTCGTCTCAAATGTAGCGCTGTGTTTTAGCTTGAAGAAGCTACTGCTGTCATTCACTCTTGTTTGAATGTTAGAAGTCTCTCTTACAAAGAAATATGACTTGAAACGTAGCAGAGAAAGATGATGCTTCTTTTTGGGAAAGCAAAGCTGTGTGTCTAAGGCTGAAAAATATTTCTTCAGTTCCGTATCAAGACTTCTGGGCTCTTGGGTACCATCTTGGTTAACAGAATAGGAAACAAAATGGACACACAGACAACTCCCAATATGTGAGTTGTTCTGTTTTTTCAACTTGAGCACTAGCAGCAATCTCATCACAGTTTCTTTGGGAGAGCAAGGTGCTAGAAGCAGATGTAGTATTCTTTCTCCTTCCTATAACACAGTTTGTTTTTCTGAGGTAATACTAATCAAAGATTCTGTATCAGGGCCTGCAGGAAAAATACCCAAGATTCTGTCTACGCAGCTGAAGAAAAGAAGGGAGCAAAGGATGCAAGAGCAGACAAATGTTTCTGCAACGGTGGGCAGAGCAGAGGTTACTCAGAAGGAATTCTAGGAACTACAGCAGAGTTATTAGGATCAGCTGAGAGAAAACTGAATTAAATGGTTGGCTTGAATTGAACAGGGCTGAGAGGATTATCAGTATTATTATTTTAATTGAAGACACCTGATATATTTCTCCAGCCTGGCGAGATATCATATATCATAGTGCCGAAGTTCATTTGTATCCACATTTATTTCTTCATAGATGGTAGCACCTCTCATTTAAATAACCATACATATAAGTCACATTTATATGATGTATTTTGTGCAGTGACCATAGGGAATGCAAAGAGTCCCTGAGAAGCAATTGGGTGTTCAGTCTATTCATTCCCTCAACAGACAGATGAAGACCATGCCATAACTGCACGTGGATTGAGGTTTCACAGGCATCTCTGGCTAAGGTGAGGAAGGGGGGGTTTCACTGATATCTCTGTTTCATACCACTGAATAAGACTTTTATTAACTCCATTTGGAAAAATCCATAATGCTGCCAATTTTCATTTTGCACCAAGAAGTGGTTTACTTTCAAATGTGACATTTTTAGATGCCACCAGATGTCACTATCGGTAGTTTTAGGTTTTCCTTTGGATTAAAGAGGGTTATTTTCCTTGGAGAAGTGCTTTTTGCTAGCAGTGATACAGTTCATATTAGAAACCCAGAGCAAGCACCAGAGGAGACAGTTTGGCCTTTGCCTTTGAAATCCAGCTACGAATCTTCCATACACAACTATTGCTTTTACTTGCACACGCCAGAAAACAAACCTTGAATGATTCTAAAATTTAGCAACAGGCACATTAGGCACCCGAGTCTTACACAAGCACGGTGCTAATTACCAGTTATCAGCTGATCAATTTGCCTGAAGGCTTGAGCTTTGTATTCCCATGGTTAAGAATGGAGTTTACTTCCTTGTTTTTCATCAGATCTAGCACTCCCGCATGGATTTTGGCTCAGCCAGAGGGAGATTTATCACTTTGCACTATTTCTTGGCCAGTTTAGACCAGGAAACCTGTTTTTTAAAACCTTTGAGTGCTACAAGCTCCAAATGAAGGCAGTGGGAACTCCAGAGGGAACAGCAAATATTTAGCAAAGCCTTGAATTCTGACCTGGCAATTTCAGGGGAATTAATTTAAATTCAGTTTAGAGCTTTCAGGGAAGCAGGACATATAGAAATGAGAAAAAAAAAATAAAAGCAAGAACAAAATTTTTCTTGTAAATTAGGAGTTATATCCTTTATTTAGACTTCGGTCTTTTCTATACCTGTGCCCCTGTATTTCTCCTTAGAGGAAAATACTTGGTTCTTTTTGGTTTGTTTTGTTTATTCATTTTTGGAACATTGAAAACTCACAAAAATTCATTCTGAAAAGTCAGAAATAGCCCTATACATATTTTATTATATATACTGGGTGTTTTGCACAAAACTGTGAGTCCCTATGTCTGGCTGGTTAATTGCTACCATTCTGGATAGATAAATGGGCGTTATACCACACATTTTTCTGACAGTAAAGTAAGTTCCTGATCAACTCTATCTGTACAACGTTGTGTGAAACAACCTAAGAAAAATGGTCTCACGTCCAGTCTTACTGAGAGATGCCAACACCTCCCATTGTACTTTTGCAAGTGCTAGGAGTAAAAAGCAAGAATTAATTATCCTGCAGCAATGTACTTAGAAGCAGGAATGGCTTTCCTAATGCATGCCATTTTGAGGTTTCTTGGACAACTCTAACCAGTAAGATTTCACCAGGCTTGGGCACAGCTGTTACTATTTCAGATGGGCAGAACATACTCAGGATCTGGGCCATTCTGAAGGGCTTTCTTTAGTGGTAAAGTCAAGGGGGAAACTTGCACTCCAGTTTTTATTAACACTTTTCATTTTCCATGAATCCCCGATTTTTAATGTGGTTTTGTTGGTTTTAGGGGTTTTTTTGTTTGTTTGGTTGGTTTTTTTTTTATTTAAAGTGAGTGTATTCCATAGCCAGAACAAAAAACTTTTGCACTTGAGGATATGGTTTAATGGTGAACATGGTGGTGCTGGGTTGACAGTTGGACTTGATGATCTTAAAGGTCTTTTCCAATCTTTACAACTCAATGGTTCTGTTAACTAGGTTTCCTAGATCTGAACTAGAATACGTTGTTCAGACTCCACTGAACAGACTTATTCCAGATGAAATTTTGGATTTTACTTATTAGGAATGTCACCTTATCTCTTTTTGTTCAGGTTTCTCTCAACTAGTTGAATAATATTCATCCATTCTTGGAACAGAACCAGTAGATTTTTTTCTTCATTGAAATGTACTGTATTGAATGATGCTGTGTAAGAGGAGTGTTTCAATTTTAACAAAATTATACATGAACAATTAGAGATCCCATTCATTTACGTTGAAACATTTCACTTCACTATTATGTTATTGTCACAGACTGAGCGATAAACTTTAACTGTAATTCTTTTTGTGTTATGGAAAAACTCTTCTTATCAGACCATTCTAATATTTACCAAGTTACTATTTATTTCCCTGTAACAATCGCAGGAAATGTCTTGGTGTCTTCTATTTCAAATTAGGATGAAAGAAAGTTCAAAATGTAACAACTTTTTTAGATTTGGTCTTCTGGGACTTTGAGATGTTATGCTTTGAAAAGTAAGTTGGTGGAATAAAAACATGGCATGAGATATTAAAAATAATCTTTATTCATATTCCATTAAACAGACGGTAAGGCTCTCTTCGTAGTCTCTGAGCTCTGTTCATACCAGGATGCACTTATAAACTCATTAGAAAACATTCTGTGCATGGTGAAAGTCCTTTGAATTCTTTTGTGGAGACTCAGGTCACTCTAAACGCGATTACATGAAAATGCATAAGAGTAGAGCATCACATCAACCTCACTTATTTGGTTTTGACTCAGTAACAGTAAATTAGTATTCACGATGGACTCTCTTGACAAATAGGGTTATTATCAACACATGCTGTAAACATAAATCAGGTGGATATCAATAAAATTGTATTTTTGTTCTAGTCTTGTATACAGATCTTCCTTTGGAATGCCACATAAATACTCCAAACGCTTGCAGGAAGCTTGCCACTCATGTTATTAGTTTTCTCTGGCTTAGAGCACTGACACTGATCATTTTCTGACAATGTTTACCAACAACAAAGTTGTCCTATTGATCAAACTTTCTCTCTTTTACACTCCTTTATGTCCATGAATGCCTTACATCACTTTGCCTTGAGCCAAATGGAATTATAAACATGAAGCACACAACAAATGATATAAATAACCATTAAGGTTATGGTTTGATGTCCTGAATGACAGCAACAGATCACTGCAGGAATTTGAGAGAATCAGTACTTCTATATTTCAGGAGAAAATATTAGAAGGAAAAAAAAGCAAACCAACCACCCAAAACATTTTTAGTTAAAGTTTGTCTGTTATGAGCCCCTGAAGTCTGGATTGCTCAGTTTTAGGAGGATGCATTCTGCCAGCCCCCGCGTGCTGACTCACACTGTAGTCGTTGGGCATAATTATCACAGTGAATTATATCTGCAGAGAAAGGCATTTTTTTGTCTGCAGTGCGAATAGGACAGAGAGTGAAAAGCAGAATCTGTCCCAGAGTGATTTGCGAAGCCTCAGATTGATTTCTTTGAAAGAGCCGCATCAGTCAGTTTGTGAAAAGCATGTGTCTAAAACTGCACTCTCAGCTAGCTTGGGGTTTTTCCTTCCATTATACTGACAACATTAGAGACTTTTATACTCCATGATGATTCTACTTTCTTTGCAAACCATGCATTTATCACCCTGCCTTCGGATAGACTTTACCTAAGGCTATATTTAAAGAAATCTTAGTTTTTAGCAAACAGTAAAATAAGAGGTTTGGATCTCCAGAATGGATTCCTAATTTATGGAATATGTATGTATTTGAATAGTTTCTGCTTTCTTTTATTTTTCCTTCCCCTTTAAAAAAAAAACTTTAAGTTTTGGAGAAAAAAATTTGTGTTTGTCAGGCCAGCTACTGAAGGACACTTAACTCTGCCAGTGTTTTCACTTTTTTTCTTTTTGGCTTCAGTTCTCTGACTCATGAGACATAAACTGACAAGTAAGTGACCTTGCAAAGATATCATAAATGTTGTTATTTTAACTTTAAATTTGATTTTTCCCTGATATTTTTTTCTTACATAAACATCTGTTTTTGGAGACTATTATTTATGACTGTGACCTCATTTGCAAAAATCCCAGAGGAGGAAAGCCTGCAATAACATTTATGGTTTCAGAAAGTTTTTCATAGAATAGGTAGAGTTTTCTGAATTTGGACTTCAACCTGAAGTAGTCTAAAGGTAAATCAATCTGCTTTGTATCTAATTTAAATTACCACCTAATCAATTTGGAAAAATAATGGACTCACAGAATTTTTAGGATTGGAAGGGGTCTTTGGAGGTCATCCTGTCCAAGCCCCTGCCAAGGCAGGGTCACCTAGAGAAGGGGACACAGAAACCATCCAGGTGGTTTTGGAATGTCTGTAGAGGGGGAGACTCCATGACCTCCCTGGGCAGTTGTTCCAGTGCTCTGCCACCCTCAACAAAAAGAAGTTCTTCCTCATTTGTGGTGGAACTTGTGTTTTAGTTCATGGCCACTGTTCCTGGTCCTGTCACTGGGCACCACTGAAAAGAGGTTGTCACCATCCTCTTGTCACCTGCCTTTAAGATACTCAAATGCATTAATGAGATCCCCTCTCTATCTTGTCTTGACTGAACAGGCCCAGCTCCCGCAGTGTCTTCTCATAAGGAGATGCTCTGGATCCCTCATAATCTTTGTGGCCTCCACTGGACCCTCTCCAGTAGCTCCTTGTCTTTCTTGAACTGTGAAGCACTGAAGTGAACACAATACTCCAAATGTGGCCTCACTAGGGTCAAGTAGAGATGATGTCCCTACGTTAATGTATTTTTTCATTGATTGATTGATTGAGAGATAGATACATAGCTAAGCATACAGACTTAGCAGCCTAATTTTTCTCACTTCTTCATCTTACAAAAAAATTATGATTAAAAAAGTTCTAATTCTATATATCCGTTAAAAAAGACACTGACTGTTTCTGGAACAGAAAGGAAAAAGTAAACTGGAGCATTAAGTAAGAATGAGTTAGGAGCAGAGCTCATTGGGATTTATCTTAAGAGGATACAAAAATGAGTCGATATTATGCTGTGTAAAATAAGATGATATTTCAGCAAAAAAAAAAGGCAACCTCAGTGAAACCAGTCATTTTAAGCTTCAGAACTTTTGCTGCCTCAGAGCTGAGAGAGGTCCAAAACCAGAGCTTCTATTTGAAATATTGAGGAATACAAGTAAATAAATACGTGGAGGTCAGCATTCATTTTGCAAAACTGTTAATGGCCTGTTTACTGTAATGTCTGAGACAGCAATATGTTATGAAGCTTGAAATGTCTCAGAATGTATTTCTGACTGGACTGCGCTTTCTGATAGGAAATCTGCTTTGCCTTCCCTTTACTACGCTTAGTCCATGGCACCGATTTTTTTATCAAGCAGTTTGACTACAGATGGAAATGGTTCCTAAGTGCTTAACTGCTGCACTTTTAAGGAAAATAGGGTTAAATTGTCCCTTTGGGGCACAGTCATACTCTTTCCGTGCTAGTCAATATGTGGGATAAGCTATTATCTAGCTCTCACTTTTCCAAGCACAAGATTTGGAGATGTGGTTATATCAAAACTTCTTTCCCAATTCTGTATAATTTTGAGAGTATCACTCTTCTTCTGGCTTTCTTTTAAAACTGTAATATATTTTATAATGTTTCAGAGAGTCATATTCTCTGCAGTGCCAGTGCTAGGCTGGAGGACTTCAGTGGGGAGAAAAGTCATGCAGAACACACTGGGAAGAGAAGGTCAGGGGTACTTAGCTGCTGGGAATGGCTGTCACAGAATCTTTCAGGTGGTCTTGCTGGAATGCTGAGATTAGCAGTCACAGAGCTTCCATGCTGGCCCCATCCAGCCCAAGAGCATTGTCCCTTTTTTTTTTCCTGCTTCTCCATCCATACCCCATCTGCTACCAGATCGATCAGTGCTATTCCTGAGTCCAATCTCACAACACATCTGGACTCACTGAAACATCCAGAGGATTCAGCACTGTGTTGTACAGCACTCCCAGTCCTGGGAACACAGTGCAGGGACACCACAAGCATCTTGCTCAGAGCCAGAGAGAAGTTTTTATTTTGAATTAAATTAGTTCTCAGACCACCACAGATATAGGCATGTGTAATAGGGCCCCTGCACTGAGAAGGACATGGATCTGTGCAAAGAAATTTTAGAGAGGGTCTGTGCAAATAGGAGAGGCACAGAGTAAGGTGGGAGAGGGGGGCAGAGCCTCCTTACTCAGGCTTTTGTCACACTTGAGTCTCTTTTCAATACACTGTAGCTCCATAGTGGACATCATCCTTGAGCAGTTCAGTCTAGATTTAACTGCAGAATACACCAAAGGCACCTTATTTATAAAATTATATTGGGTTTGGGGGTCAAAGTTTTGTCAGCAGTGAACTACAGGGGTGACTTCTCTGAGAAGCTGCCAAAAGCTTCTCTCATGTCTGATGGAGCCAAAGCCACTCCAGGATGGACCTGCCACTCATCAGGGTTGAGCCCATCGGTGATGGCTGTAGCATCTCAGGGATGATATATTTAAGAACGGAGGGAAAAGAAACCCACCCTGTGCAACACCAGCATCAGTCAGAAGAAAGGAGGGGAAATATATGAGAGCAACAACCCTGCAGACTCCCAAGTCAGTGAAGAAGGAGGGGTAGGAGGTGCTCCAGGCCTCAGAGCAGAGATTCCCCCACAAGCCTGGGTGAAAACCATGGTGCAGCAGCTGTGCCCCTGCAGCCTATGGATTTCCATGGGGGAGAAGAGATCCACTTGCACCTACACTGGAGCAAATGGATGCCTGAAGGAGTCTGCGACCTTGTGGGAAACCTGTGCTGGAAGAGGCTCCTGGCAGGATCTGTGGCCATGTGGGTGACCCAAGCTGGAGCAGACTGTTCCTGAAGGACTGCATCTTGTCTCAAGGGGGTCTGATGCTGGTCAAGGACCAGTATGCCACGACCTTCCTAGAGAGAGCGTCCTGCAAAGAACAACTCTTCTAGGGGCGAGGGCAAGCCCCCCTGGACAGTGAGTGATGTCAGCAAGCGTAGCGATTTCTCAGCTACTTAGTGATGTCAGCTCTTGTGATTTCAGCTCTTTGCGAGATCACCAGAGGCAAACTCGGGGACAGAGAGACAGGAGGCCTGTATGGCAATGCCACAGAGGCAGCTTTAATTGTCCAACAGCCCCTGCATAGGAGAGGCCAGAGACAGACAATCCCTAGTTTTCAGGGCAGACTCAGGGCCTTTTTATGGGAAAAGCAGGGGGTGGGGTAGAAACCAATTAGCCAACTGGGTACAAGGTATTACCATAAGGGAACAAGGCATGCTGGGGTTGATCACCGTAACCTCGAAGTAAGTTGCTGGAGAGAGTCCTTTTGCCCTCATGCCTGTCTTCTCCAAGGGAGCACAGAGGGTTCCTGTGCCAAGAATTTATAGCTCTCCACAGCATTTCATGAAAGGGACCCACACTGCAGCAGGGAAAGAGTGTGAGGAGTCCTGTCACTAAGGAGAAAAGAGCAGCAGAGGCAATGTGTACTGAACTGATCAAAACCCCTATTGCCCATCCTCTTTTCAGATTTAGTTTTTATTTCTCATTATCCTAATCTGATTTAATTAAACTACTTCCCCCAAGTCTAGTCTGTTTTGCCCATGACGGCCACTGGTGAGTGATCTCTCCTGCCCTTATCTCAACCCACATGTCTTTCACTATATTTTCTCTCTCCCGTCCAGCTGAGGCAGGGAGTGACAAAGAAGCTTTGGAGGGAGCCTGGCATCCAGTCAGGGTGGACCCACCACAAAAGTATAATCATAAATCATAGGGTTTATATTAGCAACCAGTGCAGTATTTTGACACCAGCCTCCCAATTTTATTGGAGTTGCTACATGACCTATAAAGTATCTGCCCTCATCCAGGAGTGGCAGGAGAGTGCAGGAACAACCCCAGCTCGAGCGGCTGCCTCTGGGTGAGAGCAGACTGGTGTCCGCTTGGCTCAGGGCGCTGATGGGCCGATTGTCTCTGATCAGGGGATTAAGCTAAGCTCTGCTGGTGTGTGTTTGGGTTGTTAGATTCAGCGTTCTGACAAATCCCTTTATTTCTATGAGCTGGCACCCAAAAGAAAAAGATGTTTAGTGACATTTTACCTCTTACATCATGCGTAGAATAAGCGGGGAAGTTCTTGCCAGTTCATACTTAAATGCAGGGAGTTGCACTCTGAGTTAGCATATTTGGAGAGAAACATTACACAAGAGAATTCCTAAACTATAAGCTTTTTTTTTTTCTTTTTCTAATTATTATAACAAGTGCAGTTTCTAAAATTTTTGTTATTTGTACTGGTTCACATTTCTTTAGTCAGTGTACTGTATTTTATTAAATAATGAAATCAAGGTTTATGTTTCCTCAATACTGACATTCAGCTGTTTAATCTTTGCAGAGAAGAGGAAAAGAGCCTACTATTACTCATGTTAATTGTGATGTGGGAGGATTAACTAAATGCATATTAGCTTCTTTTTTTTAACCTACTTTTTTTTTAAACCATTTTGTTAGGTATTTGAATCTCCTTGTAGGGCTTAGTGAATATTTTGGTGAACAATTTATCCACTAAAACTGGTGCTTTGTTCTAACTGACACTAGTCATAGTCATTGATTTGAATCTGAAAATGGGGATTATATTAATATTTACAATTACTCTTATATTACCAAAGAAACACAGAAATATTGGTCTGGAAGAGGTGTTGTGTGTTCCTATGTCCCTCCAGACTTTGCAATTGCTATTAGATACTAACATTACTTAGAGGTATCTGTCTTACTCATCTACTAAAAACAGATTTCAAAATATTCCTTAGCATCTCCTAACAGATTTGTCCTGATTTGAAAATGACAAAACCCAGAAAGTAACATAGAGACATACAGAGAAAATTGCCAGTGTCTCTTTTCCTTTCAAAACCAGCAATCTTGGTGTTTATTTCTGGACAGTCTTGGGAAAACCAAATACTAACCTACTTGAAAGAAAATAAAGCCTTTGCAGTCGGCCAACAGAAATGAAATCTAATGGAATGGGGTCTAATGGAAAAAATTTCTTCTGAATTCAGTTCTAACAAGCACGTTAACTTTATATATCTGAGCAAGGCACATCAATCAGACACCCAACAAATTATCAACATTAGAAGTATCACCATAATCCAGCAAATTTGAATTTTTCAATTGCTTATCTGAATGGTTCAGGACAGGTGCAAAATACCCCATCACATTTATTTTATGGGGAATGCTTAAAATTTATTTCCAGTTGTGCCAGGAGTGTTTTTCACTTAATCTACTATTTGTCCAAAAAATAAGCAAAAGAAATCCATTAGTTGCTTACATTGATCTCTAAAAGGGTTAATACTTACACAGGAATAAGCAGAGTTTCTACTCTGAACATTGTAAATTAGACACTGGCACATGTATTTGTGCCTTTAAGTCATCCCCTTGATCCAAAACTCTGAGAATATGTTGTACCAGTGTTAGCAAAGTGCAGAGCCTCTGTGAGGTACATACAGGCTCATAACTGGCTGTCCCTCATTCTGTCCTTCTGCTCTGCTTGGACAATGGTCATGACAAAAGTCAGAAATCTGATAGGAAGGATATTTCTTGAGCCAGCTGAAGTTTTTCGTATTTTCAAGTAATAGGATCATTAGGGATGATATTCAAGGATATAGAGAGGTAAGGTTTAGAGAGAGGAAGGATCTTTTATTAACTTAACTTTATGGTTTCAAACCAGACATGCTTCAGGCATACAAACCTTTTTCTTGTGCCCTGGAAACTGGTCTCTTTTTATAACTGTATCAGCTAGTTTAATAAAAGATATTGCTTCTCCCTACAAACCTTGTCTTTCAGGTTTTAAGACACATTAAAGCAAGTGAGTTCTGCCCTGCTACGAGCATTTCACAAAATTTTTATTTCAAAGCAATAGTCAGCAAAATGCTCTAACTTCAGCAACTGATATAGACACACAAAAATGTTGACTTTACATTCCTTTATATCTCTAGCCTCCACATTCCTACTTTATCCTCTTCATGCCTGCTTTCATCGTTCTCTTCTGCTGCTTTTACAAAGTGGAAGTACTAATTGCATGATCCCTCCATCTTATTGATACAGATTAAACCCAGCGGTGGTAAGTCTAGTGAACTCAGTGGGATCTTTCTTAACAATTTCTGCAAATTAAATAATACTTGTTCCTGTATATGATATCAGTAGTTGCACTTCACACACATTTACCTATTTCCATGCTTTTTATTTAGACATACTTCAAATATATATTTTTTAAGCTACCATCAGAAATATTTTAAAGTGCCACATGAAAATAAGCCTGAAAAATACCAATGGGAGAAATGTCATGAGCCATCAAGCTTAATTTCTTTCTGAAGTAATAATAATTCCATAATACTTTTCCTCTCTTCTTAACCTGTGTTCTGCTATTTCTCTCCAACTCATTGTACTATTCCTGTCCCACGATTCTCACTCGTCCTAATTATATTTATTACTTATAGCTGGAGAATAATTATGAGTCAAGTATGTGGGAAAATTTTAATTAATGCTAATTTTACATTTAGATTTTTTTCTGTGTACACATATGTAATTAATTATATGCAGTTCTGTAGTTCCAGAATTTTTTAACCCAAAAGCAAAAATACCCAAAATCCCAGTCTGGGATTAAAGCATCAGTTTGGACAGCTGGAAAGTGAACATTGCACCATTTAAAAATGAGACAATTCAACATATCACTGGGAAGAGCAGACAGGAGAGAAAATTCAGTGGTCTGGTCTCTGTCATAGAAGCCATGCACTTGGTTTTTTAAAGTGTTTAAATAGCAATTGTCAAAGACGCAACACGAATGTTCTCCTTTTGGGAGCTCTGCATGGTAGGAGATGATAAACTGAGGTGCTTTTCTTTCCCACAAGACTCTCCCTTGTCTGTGTCCCTGCCCCAACATGCACTGTCCATTACAGAGCCAATGACTCCCCAGCTGCACTGGGAATAGAGACTGGGCTCCTCTAGCTCATGGCACAGAGGCTTTGACACTCTGCAGGGTTACTCTTTGTGCCTCTGTGCCTCAGCCTGGTCTTTTCTCCCACAGCATCCAATGACCAAAAGTAGGATTCATCTGTTCAGATGTAGGAACCTACTATGGGATAGTCATTTAGACTCTTTATGATCACCAAAAAGAACATGACACTTCAAGGATGAAATTTATCTTAATCTAAAACTGGGGTTTGATAGGGAATCTTACGAATTGCATCCTAAAAGTGCCTTATTCTCACCACTGCCTGTAGTGGGCACTTGGTTTGACTGTCTTGTAGACAGGTGTCTTCAGCCTAATCACATACCTGGAGATATAGATGGATGGTACATCTCAAATGTACTGGGTCAGGGAATATTTCCATTAACAGTTCTGGAAGTCACACTTCAATTTTACCTAAGCAGTGTTTTAAGCTCATAAGTGCTCTGTTTGTTCAGGTTTTGGCTAACTAACCTCTTTACACACTTCTGAAAAGCTGTGCAGGTGTCTGTCCTCACCTTCGAAAATTTGGTTCTTAAGACCTTAAATCCAATTCTAAATTGTTTCTAAATTCCTAAGTTTCTACTGAAAATGTTAGTCCTGCAAATAACATTTATATAACATTATTTTGAAGATAAATCACTAAGTGCTCTAATCTTGTCTCATAGAAATGCCTTCATCTGCCCCCAAATAAAACGGGGACATCTAAAATGTGAAAGCTGATTAACTCTCAGTTATGCTTAACTGCATCTCTTTCTTAAAAAAGGTTTGTTTGCATAAAAATCTTTCTTTGGAAAGACTTTGAAACATTTATTACAACTGAAATTAAATTAATCAATCTATATTTAATACATGGGTAGTCAAAGTGAATAAAATGTACTACTGTAAAGTTTTCTGCAGTATTTTAAAAACTAAAATTTTGTTGACTTTCTAAGATTGGATAATATATGGCAAATAAAAGGTTACAAGAGTATTCTGGTTTTCACTTTCATAATTTTGGAATAATGGTATTCAAGTTTTGGAAAATTTTAAATAGACCTAACTTTTCAACTGGTTTTCTATAATTCTGATTGGCAAAGAGATTTAAGCATAGAATCATAGAATGGTTTTTTTTGGAAGGGACCTTAAAGATCATCCAGTCCCAAAACCCCCGCCTTGGGCAGGGACACCTTCCACTAGCCAGGGTGCTCCGAGCCCCATCCAGCTGTGCTGGCCTTGAGCACTTCCAGGGATGGGGAGTCTGCAACTTCTTTGGGCAACATTTACTTGAAGCTGAATAAAAATATTCACTATTAAAAGTAATTATACTTATTTTATTATAATGCTAAAGAAATAAATATATATACACTAAAGAAAGGCTTTAAGAACACCTTTCAAATTAAAAAAAATAAATCCTGTGTAATTGCATAATTGATAGCAATTTCATTATTTTTGCCTGAAGATTGTAATTATCATAGGAACAATTTCTGTAGTCTGGTTTTGCCATCCCAAAAATACGACAAAGGGGGAATTACATCTCAGGAAAATTGGAAATTTCCTTCCGTTTTTTCCCTCCTGCTCCGAGACTGCAGTAACTTACTCCCAGGGTGTGCTACCAACCTCGTTTCTACTGCAGCGACACAGAAGTGGAGGAGGCAGTGCGGAGGGAGGCGACACTCAGCTGCTGTGTGGCTCAGAGGTACCAGGATCTGTGGATTTAGAGCGCTAGGAAAAGCATTAGAGAGATGCTGAGGGAGAACAGTATCAGCCACAGATTAGAAACGCATGAAACATCACGCGCAAGGCTGGCTGTGTCTCAGCATTAGTGCTGGGACTGGGGAGAAAAGGCTGTGGCAGCAACTGGGTGTACTGGTAGACCAGCAGTGCTTACTACAGGAGCTGAATCACAAACTTGGAAAATTTGTAATTGTCCCTGACTGTAACTCCCATCAATCAGCAGCAGAAATATCATATGAACCTGTGTGTATTTTCTGCTTGCATTTGAAAATAATGTATTTATCCTATTCCATTAGCGTATTTTAATAAGCATTGCTTTGGGACAGTATGCCTGCCAATTTATGTTTATGAGACTGTCAACAGAATTTACATGCCTAAGAAAATATGATACAACATTGCCAAAGCAGGGACTGCCTGTCAAATGAGGTTGTCATGGAGAAATGAGACATAGGAAAGCTCATACATAAAGTGGCACACAGAGAATGCCAGGGATTTTTTATTCCCCCTGTTGAGCTCAATAAATATTTATTTCAGTAAGGGAAGGGGTAAGAAAATAATGAAATTATGAGCCATATTGTGCAGTCATTTTTATTTAGGAGAACTTTTCATTGAAACTGGCTTGATACAAAACCACACCAGTAAGTCAAGTTCTTGCATTCTGTATTGTGCATTTAGAAACAAATTTTTTGCAGTTTAAATTTTGCCTGGCAGCCCCCTGGCCTGCCTTGAAAATGAGCAAGTAGAGACTAAAGGTCATTTCTGGAGTGTGCCTTTGGGCTGGCTTGTTGCTGACCACTGGAGTGGCTCTCAGGAGTCTTTGGGAGCTGATATTAATTAGACAGCTCCAAACAGCACTCAGCACTCAGACTGGTACTAAAGTGGCTCGAGAATTTGAAGATATTTAATGACCTTTTTGAACTTCTGCTCATATCAGTGCTGAACAATTCGGGATTTCAGAGAAAAATACAAAGACAAATTCTTATCCAGCCTGACAAAGCAGGCAATTCAGTCTCTACGAGATACTGGCAGTGACACCAACTTGACACATGTCAAGGAGATAGGAGGTAGCCAAGTGCTCTGGAGTTGTTTCCCTTATCATAATTTTAATTACTCCAGGGAGAAGATTAGATGCTGCTTGTTATTTACAGTTGATTCATAAAATGGTGATTATATAATGAGGGAAAACATTGAGGGGAATATCACTTCAATTTTCAAACCCTCTAGGTAGAACTAATTCTCCCTGACTTTAACTCACTAAGAAATTATTATTGAAATCTAAGCAACTCCTCTAGGCTTCCTTAACAGAGATATAGTCTCCTTGAGACCATGATTTATCACCTTATAAATTGGATGAAATGATTTGTTCCTCAAAAGCTCTTTTTTCCTCCAGTGGCACTAAAGGTATCCTAAAGAGGCCTGGAATTTTTAAGAATGAACCTCTGAGGATTATAGACCACCCTGAGCTGGCACCTATGATGTGGTCATGGACTTACAGTCTGAGGTGATATTTGCCACTGGTGTTTGTGTCTTAACTTGCTTTGGCTCCAAAGAGATCCAAGACCTGTCTGCAGCTCCTTGCTTTGGTATCAATGGCAGCTTCAAATTGCTGATGGCTTCTATGGGGAACCTTGAACAACCAGCAAAAACAGCTGAATAAATTACAGCATGACATTCACCTGGACCATCCATGAATAATTAGCATCTGTTCTTTGTGGACTACCAAATCTATGCGTATTTCCCAGGTGCTCTCCAAACATCTTTGAGTATTTTGGTATCCAGCACAACAAACAGCTACCAACCAAGCAGTTTGTTAATTGGATATGTGTACATTTCCCTCCACCTACCTCCTGCACTGGTATTCCAAGTGAAATTTGGTGTCCCTTCCAACTCAAACAATTGTATGATTCTATGAAACTGATGTGTGCAGAGTGGTAAAAACTATCTAATATTTTCAATCCAGGTAAATTATTATTATTTGCATTATTTTGAAGTTGAATACACCCCTGAGTATGAATCTATGCATTTTTCTTCAGAGTTAATTGCTTTAAATATCTGACCAACAAGTTATTGTAAAGAGTAAGAAATATAGAGCATATAATCCTGTGCTGTATAACTTTCACAAGATGTAATGGTATGCTAGCATATTATAAATACACTAGAATAATTTATTTATTATATTCCATTAGTGTATTTTAACAAGCATTGCTGTGGGACAGTATGCTTGCCAATTTATGTTTATGAGACTGTCAAGATAATTTACATGCCTATGAAAATAAACAACATTGCCAATGCAAGGTCTGCTTGTCAAATAATCTTGTCAGGAAAAAATGAAACACTACCAAGCTGAAGAGTAAAGCATATTCATTATTGTTGGCTACATGGATTCTAGGTGACACAATGAAATACATTTATGCCATTTTTCATGTATCATATGAATAAAAAAATGAGGGAGAGGGGTACTTCAGGCTGCCATATATTGTACTGTACAAAACAGATTTAGCACTCTATCACAATTTTTTCTTCAAAATAAGAAAAATAATATTAAAAAGATAGAAATACCTGAGCCCCAGTAACTTTAGTGGGCAACATAAAATGCATTATTCATCTGGGAAACTAAAATGCTACACAAAATCATGACTACTTCACAATGGCTAAGCTGAAATAAAATAGCTGCAGAGCTGTCTAGGGCTGAAAAAAATTACTGGGAAGAGTTCATTCAGGAGTTCTGACTAGATAATTATTGAGCTGCACTAGCAAATTCTACACTTCCCTGCCAATTATACCTTCCAGGCCATGGCTTTTGGAATAATTTAAAGCAGTGAGATTTAGAATCTTGTTCTCATAATTCCCCATAGACAGCTAACTCTGCATTCCCTTCTTCAGGAGAAAAACCCCAAACTGTAAATGTGCTCTCCTCCAAACTCTCCCTAAGCATGGAACTGCCCTTGGAAACAGCCTCAGTGACTAAATGTATCCAGGAGGAAAAAAATGACCCCAAATCATGCCAAAGCAGATAAATAAGTCTCTCACTAAAGTCTTCAGAATGATCACTGTTACTGGCAAGCAGTGAGAATGACTTCAGAGAAAAATGGATAAGAGGCGTACAAAGGGGGGTCAGTGTTTATCAAAAAGACTGTAAAGGTATTCTCATTTACGTGGAGAGATTGCCTGTACACAGAACAAGCATCTCAGACGTGAATAATCTCTGCAGTGCACGGCACGGAGCGTGGCAGCAGCCGATGCTATCGGCAGCAGCACGGAGACAGACAATAAGCATGAGGATGATGAATGAAGAACAGGGATAGGGCTGAGAATCACAGGAGGGATGATAATTCAGTACCAGTGAGATAAATTAGAAGGGTACAAGATGAAACTCAGCTGGCTCAGATATGTATATGCACAGAGACTGAAGAGAAAGCTGGCTGCTGAAGGAGATTGCTGCTCAGGCAGGGCCACACTGGAAAGGGAAGGTGAGCTGTCCATGGAACTTACTTCACTTGACTTTCCCATGAACAACCACTGTAAACTGAACCACCAGATGCCCTAAAAATCTGGGACCAAGCAGATATGAACCTGCTGCTTCAGGCTGACCTGGTCCCTCTACTGCAGTCTCCATCTGAGTATCTTGTATGTAGGGTCAGTTCTTGGCCAGCGAGTCAGTTCCACAGTAGAAACCACACTACTGTACTGCCTGTGCTTGTTGCAACAGATTACATGAAAGACAGCAAAAAGATGTTTTAAGTCATTCCAAGCTGAAATTTTGCTGGAGGTGATATCATGCTAGAGGTCATTTTATAATGATGGTCTGGTGGATCTGTCTCACACTGACTTTTAAGATGGCAGCTGCACCCTTTTGCTGACAGCTGTATTATATAGTTAATATTCAACTAGAAACCTTGCCTCCAGAAGCAGATGGGAAGACAGACTTTAATGGGACTGAGTTGCCTTTCTTTACAACTTTCTTGATAAAAGTCTAAAGCCTATCAGGTAATAGGTTGGGTTTTAGACAGATTTTTCTAGGGTTGTATGAGAAGTCTGTCACAGGTTAGAAAACAAGCCAAAAATGTTTATTCATCATTGATTTTTAAAGTTTGTTAGGTCCTGAGTGCAGAAATTTGGATCAATTAATTTGGCATTAAAAAAACCCCAAAAAGATAGTGTTGCTCTGTCACCCATTTCCGATTCTCAGTGACAAGCTTCAAAACATATTTGAGTGCAACTCTACTTTGGAAACACAATTAAATGTCTCAAAACAGCAAAAAACCAAATGTCCAGTAAAACCAATATGAACCTGGAATGAGGTTGAAATAATAGGAATGGAGTCAGGTACTCTATGGAGGTGATACAACAGAAAATCATAGAATGGTTTAGGTTGAAAGGGACCTTTAAAAATCATGTGGTCGATCCCTCTCCACCATGGACAGGAACATCCTCCACTAGACCAGGATGCTCAAAGCCTCATCCAACCTGATCTTGGTCACTTCCAGGGATGTAGAAGCCTCTCTGGACAACCTGCTCCCGTGTCTCACCAGCCTCACAGTAAAATAATCAGACATTCTTATGTCCAGTGTAAATCTACCATCCTTCAACTTAAAACCCTTGCTCTTTCTCCTGTCACTACAGGCCCTTGTAAAAAGTCTTTCTCCATTTTTTTTATAAGCCCCTCATGTGTTGTGTAGCAAGATAAGTAGAAGTGAGATAAATTGCACAGAGTGGTAATGCTGTGATTAATGGTGGAAATATTTTCACAAGAGAATTAAGGATAATTTAAGACAGGCACAAAGTAAGATTTCTCCAGAATGCTTCTCAGTACACATCAATCCTGCCCCATAATAAACTCTGCATCCCAGCACCGGACCTCTGGAGTAGGTGCTTCCAATTGTGTGGCAATTTCTGATTTGAGCTGTTATCTATAAGAAATTGGATCTGGCTTTCTTCATAGCCCTCTATCACACCCCCACAAGTCTCTGTGGTTTATTTAATTAACACTTTTCTCCAGCTCTTTCACTTCTGTGTAAGCTTCCATCTATTTATTTATATTTCCCCTCAGATTGTTGACTCTCGAGTTGTGTGAAATATTTTTAGGTACATTGCATCTAATGTAAAAGTATCACAAATCAATCTGCCTTTAACTTCTCAGGCACATATATACCCTATTTTAATGTGGCCATTTATGCTGCTGTGTAATACATCTTCATAGTGTTGGCTTAATCACGAATGACAAGTGTTGAAAATGTAATAAAGACAGGGACACATTAATCCATTTTGTATGAAAATGTGAAAAGGTAATCAGATTCTGAATGGCTGTATGCTTTAAAAATATACTGGCTGAGATTTCTTTTTCCATTCAGGATTCTCACCAGAGATTCTGATTAGGAAGATTTCAGTATAAAATTGCCTTAAAATATTACAATTGTGCCAAAAATGCACTGAGGAAGTTTTATAAAATTAGAGATGAATCTCAATCAGTAATGTGATGACCCCAAAGCTTCTGATATACTTTAAATAATCAGGGAAGTCTGCATTCCTTTTCTTTTTACAGGCTCTTATACATCTTGCCCATGGGTAGAAATGCAGGGTGTATCATTACCATTTCTGTTTCTGAATATCCAAAGCTAATTAAATAATTATTGTTAATAATTATTCCAGTCTCCACAGGCAGCTAAGGCTACCTTCTTTCAAAAACCTTATGCGAAATATAATTTTGGTTTTTTTTTCCTCTGCAAAAACAAGAAATAGAAAGAAAACTTGCATTCTGTTCAACAGACACCCTTGTAGCATATTCTTCCCCATCCATGACTGTGTAACACGTATTTCCCATGCCCTAGAGGATCTATGCAGCCTGACATAATGCAACTTTTTTGTTTGGTTGGTTTGTTTTTTGGTTTTGGTTTGTTTGTTTGTTTGTTTTTGGGGTTTTTTTAGGAAAAAGAATAAATTCTTTGCATCTTACTTTTTCTCACCAGCTTACTTGGAGACTAAAGTCATATCATTGAGATGATTTAATTACTCCAACTTGCCTCTTCAAATAACTGTCTAGCCTAGGCTACAATCCAGTCATCTGTAATACTTTCAGGTTCACTTAATCACATTTGGTAGCTCAAAGACTGGCACTGAAATCCATTCTGTGCCAGTATCCAAAAAGGATCTTCCCGCTGGTAAGTATTCTGGTTCCACATCTATGTCCCATTCTGTGTAAAGGAAACATCTCCCAGACCAAAGTTACATTACAAAACGAAAGACCTTTTTAATTGTGATCATTTTCTGTTAGGCCTCTAAATCAAATGATTAAACCTACAGAAGTCCTGATGAAACTGAAAATATTTCTTTAGTTATTTGACTTTGAACAATTATATTTCAATGCAAAATTGATCATCATCTCTTGAGCAAGAGATGATGATCTGATTGCACCACTGAAAATGTAGCTTCTTACAGCACAGTACCACTGGCATAGTTTGGCAGTGTGGCATATTTACCTCTTTGTGCTCTTTATCAGTTTGAAGTATTTTATCTGCAAAACATCAGGGTCAGACTTTCAGATGCTTTGCAGAGTTTATTATAGGGCCTCAAGAGCTGATAGCTCTAGACATCCTTCCTGGGAATTAAGGTGATTTAATAATTTCAGCAATCTAACAGTTCATCATTATTTCCAAAATAGCTGAAGGAGTTCAGCATACATCATAGATACTTTTCTTCCTGCACGAAACCTAGTAAAGTATAAAATCTTTTCAGCATGAAAAAAACATTTGCAACATATAAGCAAGATGTACTCCTAAATGTGGAGTGGAAAGGTAAATGATTAGAACACTTCCCACAAGCCTGTGCAAATTATATATAACCAAAAATTGATCCTGTCAATCATTTTTCATTTAACACTTTCAATTAACTTGAAATGCTGTAGGATGCCACTTTAAATTATCTACTTAATAGAGTAGGAAGGGGAAGGATTGGCTTCCTGCTGTGGCTAAGGCAGTCCAAAACCAAAGTGGATTCAGCTCTACCTGCAGAGCTCCTGTGTAATCTAAAGCTGTTCATCTTGCAGCAAAGCCACAAAGGAAGGATGATGGTGGATCACCTCCTACAGAGATGGGTCATGGCCTTGCTTCAGTGGGTTTCTCCAGGGAGTTCTTGTACTATTAGTAGCCTCCCAAGACAAGCAGAATGGAATCCATTTCAATCTTTGCTGGCAGCATACGAAGTAATATTTTATCTAAACTAAAATTCTGTTTTAACCTCTATCTCATTTCTTGTTAACCAATGTTTTAATGAATAGCATTGAGACCATGTCCATGTGTGTGAACTACAGTAATGGCATTTCAGGAGTAACAGAGATGAGGAGAGAATTAATTTATTTTTCACAATGATTGTTTATACAAGGTTTCTGTGAGTCACAAAATAGGTTATAAATGAGGGAGCACTGGAACAGCACCTTCTGAGCTCTACTTTGTAAAGAAACTTTAAATAGAAATGAAAATGTCACATTCATGCACAGTGCATTTCACTCTGCTCCCCTTTAATTTTGAAGAAAAACTCAGCTTTATTATAAGGGTTAGCACAGGCTATCATATGTTGGTAAAAAACCTTAGATAAATGCCAAAGACAAATTTCTACAATTATTTTTTATTCTCACCAAATCTTTTACAATCTATGTGATAATTTTGTTGCTCTTTAGGAAGAGTGAAATACAATACATGCAGCTATGCCTCCTCCAGTTCTAGAGTATTTTAAAACAGACAGATTATACAAAAGGCCCAGGTCGATACAGATCCTTCTATAGTAATTCATAGGGATGCTCAGGACAACAGGAGCCACCAGTGTGACAGAGTGCTTTGAACACCATGGCATTATAAGAAGAATATCCAGGTACAGAATGAGAGGCATAATTTTGAACCTCTATTTAGACTAGAATAATACTCATGTAAATGCATTTTAAATGTCTTCTGGATCAGAACATAGGTGGTTTCCACATGAAAAGCTTCAGGCTTGCCATGTATGCAGCAGCTCTATACCTGAATTTATATATGTGTCAGTAGGTACAGAAAAGAGTTGGCTTTGACCATGCTAGACGTGAGTCAGCTAAGCCTTAAAATACCTTTTTTTCCCTGCAGAGAACAGTGAAGATGGGTGGCACCCAGACCATTTAGTCATGTTCATATGTATAATATAGGCTCAGAGTATAGACTGAGAACTGCAGCAAGTTACACTCCCATCCTAAAATGAGACATGATATTTGATTATATAAATATCCTCCATCCGATTCCATGGAAAATGGACTGAAGTTGACCTTTAGTCACTGTTCTTTGCATTTTAAAGTGCTTTCTTCTTTGCAATTAATTGGTGAGAGGCAGTTATGGTGGAAGATTCATTACTAAATGCAAGGGTCTGCTTCTGAGTTTGTTCTCTGGCTTTTCTTAATGAGGGAGATGAGTTGGGACTTCTGCAAATGATCTGTCTCATCTCAAGGCACACACCTGAAATGGCACGCAAAACTTGCCTGAGTGAGGCTGTTTTCTTTCCATTATCACAGAGAGAGAGAAAGGTGATTAATACACATGTAAGCGTCTACAGAGACCTAAATTTAGGGAAGATGAAGCTCATTCTGTGCATAGCTGAGGGAGCGATAATTAGCAAATAGTATCCCAATAACAGGAAGATGAAAGTAGATACTTAGCATGAGTGACTGAATTCTTTTCCAGAGTAACTAAGCCTATTGTAAAATGGCAGTGATGCAAGGCAGCTTATGAAACCTGCTCCACAAGCACACTGTTATCAGTGTGTAAAAGTATAGATGTATAGATAAGCACCTAGGTGGGCTATGACCACATCTGCTGCTGCAATGTTATCACATCGTGTGTAATACATATATTATATATCATCTGCAAGCAGATTCTGAGGAAGGAAAAAGCAAGGCTTCAAGTATTCCTTCTCTAGACTCTGCTGTTGCTTATTATGTTCTGTGTTTCCTTTAGAAAGAACAGATAGGGAAAAAAAACCCCAAAACTAATATCTTTTGACTAATAATAAAAAGTGGAAAGAAAAATAGGGTTGTGAGCCTGGCTATTTCTAGGATTATCTCATAGGTGGAATTTTAGAAAATAAAGTTGGGGTTACTGTGGTATATTCCCAACCTGGAATTCTCCATATATCGCCCAACAATTTCTATAGATAAATATAACTTCTCTAACTTTAGTTGTTCTCTATGTAAAGCCCCATTCCAGTTTTCAGTCCAGGTGAGTACAACGTTGTCAATAACCAATGCACATGCCTGATACCATAGAAGGTTACAAAAACCACTGCAGGTTTATATTTAAACAACTGAATAAATCGACTAGCACAGGTGTCTGCCTTCAGATTAAGTCATTGAGATGTCGGTAACCAAATGGCAGCTGGGTGTTTACAACTGAGCTGCTATAGCCCTTGATTCACCTACCAAAACACATGCCTCTAAGTGCCATTTGAGGTATCTTCTGCCATGTGGGGCTCAGAGTTTTGTGAAGCTTATAGATATGGCACAGGAATTACAGAAGGACTACAGTCACCTGCACTGGCATGAAGACCAGCAGAGGCAGCCCAGAACATCTTCCATGGTACCAAATATCTACCTTCAGGTAACCAAATCAAGCCCTAAGCAGGTCAGTGGCAAGGTGAATATGAGTCAGCAGTGCCCTCGCAGCCAGGAGGGCCAACCACGTCCTGGGGGGTATCAGGCACAGCATCACCAGCTGGGCAAGGGAGGGGATTGTCCTGCTCTGCTCTGCACTGGGGCAGCCTCACCTCGAGTGCTGGGGGCAGTTCTGGGCACCACAATATAAAAAAGAAATTATACTATTAGAGAACACCCAAAGGAGGGCAATAGAGATGGTGAAGGGCCTTGAGGCAAAGCCATATGAGAAGTGGCTGGGGGCACTTGGTCTGTTCAGCTCGGAGGAGACTGAGAGGAGACGTCACTGCAGTTACAACTTCCTGGTGAGGGGAAGAGGAGGGACAGACACTGATCTCTTCACTCTGGTGACCAGTGATAGGACCTTAGAAAAGGACCTGTAGTTGTGCCAGGGGAGGTTTAGGTTGGATATTAGGAAAAGGTTCTTCACCCAGAGGGTGGTTGGGTACTGGAACAGGCTCCCCAGGGCAGTGGTCAAGCCTGACAGAGTTCAAGAAGCTTTTGGACAATACTGTTGGACACACAATGTGACTCTTGGGGCTGTCCTGTGCAGGGCCAGGAGCTGGGCTCGATGATCCTTGTGGGTCCTTTCCAACTCAGCATATTCTGTAATTCTGTGGTTCTCTGATATTTAGTGGAGTTGGAAGAATTATTCATACAGTCCCAGAATCCACTCATGGATGGTCAGATGGAATACTTCCACCTTGACTTTGGGGTCTGACTTTTGGATATACAAATTTATTGACAATTATGTTAGCAGTTTTGTTTCGTGGAAGATGGCCATGTGTTAAACAGGCTTTTGGTCACATAACATGGCTAATTGTGTAGTATAAGCGTCCATGGGTAAGTGTATGTTGACTACAACAAGGGACTGAATTAGGTAATAAATAAATAACTGCAGTTTGGTTTCCCAGGGTCTTCCAGTCTCTGACATTGTTATAAATCAACTCTGTACACTTTGTACACTGCTTCATATTTTATAAGGCAACTGCCACCCTGGTCTCTGTATCAAGCTTTGGGTATTGCTACTTGTTCTTTAATTAAGTTAATGTAAAAACAAGTTAGAGAAAAATACAAAGTTTAAAATTGAGAGTAGAAATGTCAACAGTATTACATTCAGTCAAATAGACAAAGCTGACTAGATGGAGAAAATCACTTTAAAATGATCCACAAGTGATTAACATTATTTTTGTTTGAATCGGGCTCTGTGTTGTCTTTAAATCCACATCCTTAATCTGTAGAGTATTTAGCTACACATGACAAAACAAGATGTCTTCTGCTCTGACTAAAGCTACTTGCAATCTTGAAAGCTTTTACAGAAAACACTGGAAAAGCATTACTGCTTATTTTCAAAACGTGTCATCTAGAAGTAGATATTTCAGTATCAATAATTACATCTTATAATTTAATAAATAGTAGCTCTTCTAGATGATTTCTAATTGTAGTATAAAATGTAAATTCTATTTCTGTTTACTCAAATCACTCAGGACTTAAGAGTTAAAGTGTTACATTAGTACCTTATTCTACAAATCATTTCACTGATTACTTGTAGATACATATTCCATGGAGTATGCTCATCAACGTTGTTACTGAATCAGAGAAAATAGAATTAGAAAGGACTCAAAGGTCACTCAGTCCATTTTCTTGTCTCAAGCCATGATTAACGATACTTAGAAAACTATGATGGACGAGGGAGATTTTTAGTCTCTGCAAAATCTCTTTCAGCAATGTTTATTTTGATAGTTAGAAAATGTTTCCTTAGACTTAAACTAATTTTCCTCTACTTCAGTTTAAGTCCACTGCTTCTAATTGAACAATGCTCATAGAGGAAGCTCATTTGTCTCTTCCTCTTCTCATTTGTTGAAGACAAGTTATCATCCCTCCTTTAAGGATCCTTTTTTTTTTCTAAAGAAAGCAATCTAAAAGTGCCTTCAATAGGTCAAGCTTTCTGAGCAGAACTCAAGTGCATTAGTAGGTCTGAATTTCTCTGAGTAACCTCACCAAGTCTCCAACCCTTGGCCCAGGAGCACTAAGTAAGTGTCGAGCCCACTGCGTGCCTGGCACGGTGAGGGTGGGTGTCTGTCCTGTCCTGTCCCCTGCCCAGCCTGACCTGTTCACTTGACGTCCCAGTTGACCTCAGACATTTTGTACTTGTACGATGCTCACCAAACTTTCACAGCAGAGTGTTACTGTGCAGACCTGACCCTGCTTGAGTATTGCAGGATTGCATCCAGGTCTGCCAGGCCACCAACCTATATCTGCTATGGTCACCCTTGGTGCCTAACTTGGCTTCCCTTGTTCTGCGTCCTGTTCCTGCTACTCCTTGGTAGAAACATTTTTTTTCCCTCCCATTGGAATTGTCCTGAATTTTTGGGTTTTCTTCATCTTTTTTTGCTGATTTGTAAAGATCATTTTGTATTCTAGTCCTTCCCTCAAATCTTAGTGCAGCCCCTCCTGGCTTGGTGCTGATTAGTAATTAAATAAGTATACACTTCATGCTTTTGAAATAATTAAGGGAAATATCGAGTGGTGGCAGACTGAAGACAGACCTTGTGAAATTCCACTTACAGCATCCTTCCAACTTGGCAGTGAACCTTAATAGCTACTTCCCCAGTCTGATAACCTTCCCTTCCAGCAGTGCCATATTTCTTTAGCTTGTTTAAGAGAGACCTGCTGAAGTTTAGCCACATGATCTCTGTTCCTTCTCACGTTTTTTCAGGAAAGCTCTTAACTTCTCACAGAAGGAAGCTGAATAACTATGACATGATTTGTTCTCAGCTGTTCTTCATCTCCTTATAAACATGTACTAGCTGTATACATGTAGTTCAATTATTTATTCCAGTATTTTCACAGGAACGGAAGGTCAGCTGCTAGGTTACTCCTTACACCCATTAAAAATAGACAATACATTTTCCTTTTCCGGGCTTCTGAAGCCACACTAGTCCTTATGAGTTCACAAAGTTGCTGACCTTGAGACTCTTCGAGTCAGAACCATAAAATGAATTTCATCAAGCTCAGACAGTTCAAACCTATCTACCTGCTCTCTAATTGGCTCATGTCACTGCTCTTCTGGCCTGAGATTTTACCCCTCCTTGTTCACGATGACGTAATGAGCTGCCTGATGAACACTGTTATTGTCAGTGAAGGCTGAAGCAGAAAATGCAGTAAATGCTTTGACTCTTCTTTGTATCGCCTGTCAATAGCTATCTCTCCTTGTTAAGCACCAGATCAACTCTTTGCTTGATCTGCCTCTTCCCTGGTAACATATTGCACTTACAGAGGATTCTTGTTTTCTTCTCACCCTTGCTAGAACATTTGCTACTTTTTTCCTTGTTAAATGTAAGTTTCTAAATCTGCTTTCAGCACCTAATAGGAGCAGACTGCTTTTTCAAGGGTGCTAACTGGATCATTTGAGTATCTGAAGATTCTGTTCAGGTGCTTAAACGCAGATTTACATCTCCAGCTTTAAACTTTGAAGTCTGAAATTGCTGGCTTATGTAAAGAAGTATCACATCCATTTATCTGCTTTCAGTAACAAAATAGGAGAGGTGGGAAAAAGACAAATACTATATCTAATTTAAAGACAAATACTATATCTAATTTAGCAGACCTTCAATCTTTTCAAATGTTGTTGTTTTCTCAATTTATTTAAAAAGCATAAGCTCTTTTTTTAATGTTTTTGTTAATTCTTCCAGTAAAACATTTTTTTTCCTTTCACACATGTAACAGTCAGACGCTTATTTCTTGATTTAAAATTAAAGCAATTACTTACAGCATTATTTCCTTAATAGAAAAGCCTTACGCTACCTCCCAATTTAGAATGCCTCAGTGATTTCTACGAAGTGGTTATCAGTAGTGTCTAGCTTCATTTCCACTGCAAAATAGAAGAACCTTGTTAATATTAGCTCATCCTACTGTTTCAGGAATTCTGAACAGCTTTAAATTATTTTTTCCCCTTTGCAATAGTGAGAGAAAGAATTATCTTATGCCTAGGGCTACAAACTAGGTTTCCAGCAGAAGTAACTCCACATGGCTCCTGTTCATGAGCACTTCATGACCAGAAAAAAATCAGCTTCTGGTTTATCCACACAAACATTTCTCTAAGCTGCCTAAATGCAAGGGTACTCTGTTATAAGAGTTAATTAAGAAAATTACTGAATCTACAGACTGCAAACTCTATTGTGCATACATTATCTTATCCATCTGTGAAGACATATCAGATTTGCTGTATGCGTAGAGTTTTTCATTATGTGTCAGAGTAGTAACAGACTTAATGACAATACCTTATTTAAGCTATTTTTATTTTTTATAAAAGGAAATCCTATCAGGATTTTTATATCTGTGATGGCTCTCCATAACTTGTTTTCCTGGATCCAACTTTTCCCATTGATAGATAATGCCAGTTTGTTTTCTTCATCTCCTAGACCAGACAGACTGAGCTGCTGTGTCACGTTATGCCGGAGGGTTTCACAGGGATTGCAGAGGTATCTGTTACAAAACATCTGGATGTAATCACCAAATGTCTTGCAATGTTATAAAAGATACATGGGGTTTTTTTCTCCTCTTAACTCATGCTTCAGAGTTCAAAGAGCAATTCTGGTTTGTGTTCCAAACATGCTGTCAGAAACAGGTACCCAGGCTGCTTAAATTCAGCCTGAAATATAAAGTAATGCAATGGATAAGAGGACTCTCTAATGAAATGCATTGGGATCCATTCCACAGCCTCTTCTGATTTCTGCACATGGTAACCACCATGCAAAACTTCCTTCTTCCTCTTATTCTGGGGGAATCAAAAAAACAAAACAAAACAAAAAAAAAAAAAAAACCCACAACATCAAAGTGAGGTGTAAGTAAAAACATACCTACAAATAAAGTAAAATATATCATCATGGCTATCTAGGTATGCATAATAAAACCGATATATATTCAACATAAGCAAGGAATTGAAGTGTCTCATATACATTTTAACACACTAAAAATAATTGAGCATTTAATTGCAAGAATGAGAGGAAATCATTCATTAAAAAGATGTTTGAGGACTTGAAATTCTATTTCTGTAACATTATACTCAAAGAAGAGTTATTGTATGTTGGTATCTCACTAGTCAAATTTTTCCATTCTGGATTTTAGGGTTGTTCGTTTCAGTGGAAGGGAAGAGCTGAAAAAGTGATAATTTTTATCTTTTGGGTTTAAAGATACTGCTTGAAGACTTGTTGAATATTGCTTGAAGAATTATTGATATCAGCCATTTCTGACACTGTCCAGTGGGTCTTTTCTACACTTTCAGGCAAAGATGTGTTATCACTTCTATTTCAGTCATACTAATTTTTCTCAATGGATAACATTCTCAATTTAGTGTACCTCAGCAATCTGAAATGGCCAAGCTCTGGGAGAGGAAGTGAGAAGCTATTGGGAGCTCTCACTGATGTGGCTCATTTCGTACCATTGTTGTGGGTGAGCCAACAGACTCAGGCTGAGGTGCACCTATTTTGTCTACAGCTATTCATCAGTATTTACCTCCCACACGCACTCCCAGTAACACCACTCACCCACTGAGTCTACATGTTGGTTCTGCTTTGTACCTGACATGTACCAGGTGTATTTGAGGTTCAGGGGGTAAATGATTTCACAGGGAAGGGACTTTTGACAAGGCTGGAGGATGAACTTCAGTCACCGTAAATAAGAGAGTCTGCAATCACTTTCATGTCAAATTATTACTATGATTATGATTAAATCCATCAAGTGTTTCCAGAAGCTTCAGTCTCTATCTTTTCAATGGCAATGGTGACAAAATATGTAGGTGAAGAAGTGTTCCTATGCAGGAGACACATGACAATTTATAGGCTCTCAATGTCCTTCAGACAGAACTCTAGATGCAATGTTTTCGACTTATAACTATTCCAGAGTGCACCTGTAATAAATAGACCCCAGCTTGTACAGCTTTTTGAACATGAAATTGTCTGGAAATCAATAAGTTTCTCTGTGATGAAAAAATGATCAGTATCAATAACAACTTCATTTCACCCACAAGCTTGCTGCCAGTTTATTCAACAAGAGGAGTAGCCAGTCTTCAGGAGTTCATAATTCAGACATATGCACATCCTAATCTTCCTGCAGAGAAGACATAAATCCCACACAACTGAGTGTATGGAAGAAATAGGGCAAGGGAGAAAAGAGAACTACAGGTGTGCTTCTCAGTTGGAGTATGGCAGTCTCTCTCAGGAATACTGAAACTTCAGAGCGTGTACCATGGATCCAGATGGACCTAAGCTCCCCTTTGAGAAGGAGTTTGGAACATAAGGGGGTGTCTTATCCTGATGACTCATGACATCCTGATCCTCATGACTCAGTGGGGGTGTCTCCCTGACGATTTTGTCTGACCGTATTCTCTAATCATTAAATAATCAAGTATACCTTGTCAGTGAATTTTGTTAAACCCCTGTTGCATTTACTATCAAACTTTAGAAAGCATGATTCCATCCACAGCACTTATTCATCCATTATCCCACCAGCTGTTGTTAAATGCACTTATTTCCCCAGAACCATTGGTCCTGAGCCTGGCTTAAAGGATTTTCCAATTGAACTGCAGCTGATCTTGCATACCAGCTTTTTGATTTCTCCCTGAGTAGATCCCTTAATGCCAAATTTAAGTTTCTATGCCATTATGTCCCAGCATCAGCAGCTCTATGTGTTCTACCAATTATAGTATAGTTTCTTATCCACATGCAAGGAGCTAGAAGTAAGAAAGCAGGTGACGTTTTCTGACAATTTGGAAGGTAAACAAATCCTTGCAAAAGTGAAGAGGTAAGCATTCCCAGTTTCCACTCTGACCCAGCTCCTGGGGGCAGTGCCACTTTGCAGAGAAGGAAAATGTATATTCCTGAAAACCAGAAACCTTTCAAAAAGACAAATTTTCTCAGCAGTTGATCTATAGATGAAGAAAGAACCTGTCAGGGATAAAACAAAGGTGGAGATGTTCTCCATGTATGCAGCACCAAGGATTCAGTCCTCTGAATAGCTCACCATTTTTGATGTGTGTATCCTAACATCACTCCACTTGTGTCCCATACCATCACTTTGCTTACTTTCACTGATAATGCAGACATGTTAACTTTTTGCTACTTCTTGTCCTCCATTCCCTTGAACAGAAGCAATTGTGCATTTAACCCTGTCCAGCACAAGATTGTCCACTGACTCCATAACAAGCAGTGTTCCTCAAAGTTTGCTGCTGTGTTCTGAAATTTTGGATACTGCTGCGGACAGCCATGAAGGTGGCTAGACAGACTTTACTTGCTCTCTCAGGACTCAGTGTCTAGATCATACAGCTCCTTAAAGGGAAAGTGGCTGCAGCATTCCAGGTCTTCTGGGTACCTCTATCTCTCTGCAGGGATTGATAGAGGGGGCTGCGTAAAATTATGCAGTCAGACAAGCGTGGTGTGCGAAGCTTGATGATAAAAATATTACATTAAAACTTATTCAGGGCTTTTCTGCAGAGCTGGAAAGGGTTACTGACCACCTATAAATACTTTTCTTTCTCCAAACTTTAAATGGAAAGTGCAGGTCCTAAAAATTCATTCATTGTTTTTCCTCTCTGAAAAGAAGGAAATAGATTTAAAAAGCAATGGCATTGATTTTTCATTAGAGTGTAAGATTATGAGATCTTAGCCATGAAAAGCTAAGGGTCATTACAGCACATATTGGATTTATAGTCAATAAAATAATTACTTGATTCGATCTTAGGTACTAGGTCAATTAATTATATTTTAAAAATTATTTCTGGCTTCAAGGATTGTTTTACTTATATTGCATAGCAAAGTAATGATATAATTAGGAAGAAATTATCACTCTAGCAACATACATTTCCATTGGAATAAAAAGTAGAATGAATGTGTATTTCAGTCAGGACTATTTATATACGTTTTTGCACACCAAGCTAAACTAATCAAGTCTAGCTTCCCTATGTCATAGGGAGAAATTCATATTGTCTAAATCAGATCAGGATCGAAGCAGTTAATTGAATTACTAATGGCATGTAATTAACTGGCAATCAGTGAACTATACATTCAGGATCAATATCAGCAAAGCAACGCATAAACTATTATACTGTACACCTACTAAATGTTAATATATGGACACTATTTTCTAAACATCCATTTATAACCAATTCAAAAATGTATAATCACACACTCGTGCATTTATTTACACAGTTATGCAGATGGTTCACACACACAGACACCTCACAGGCCACACTGTTCCCACCATCCCTCTCTTTGGGGGGGTGCAATCACTGCTTGCATCCCCTTGTCATTGGAGATGGGAGTGATCCAGCTGGATGTGTACTTGTGCTGCTCCATGCAAGCCTCCATGCCTGTGGAGAGTGGAAACCTCCTGTGAGACCACAGACACCCACTCAGGGGTACCTGCTTCCCACCCCTGCCTGTTCCTCACTGGGGTGTACCTTGTTCCCTGGAGTCACAGCAGAAGGAGGATGTTTAACACAATTTGGGCAGGGTGCTGCTATCACACGGTGACTTCTGGCAGCACCAAACAGAGCCACTGCTCTGTTTCAGTGACTCTTATTGTCATACTAATGACTGTAGCATCAGTTCCAGGTAGATTATATTTCCATTTACACATGACAAGTCTGGTATGTAGAGGTAAGTGTTTAATTTTGTGCAGTTCTGTGCTGTTGATGGAATGATGGTTCCTTCTATCCAATTTTTTTTTTTTTATTAAAAGACCAAACTTTCACATGCTGTGTTCAAAATGATACCTTGTTCTGAAATTGTTCATAGCTGGTTTTCTCTGTTTCTTTAGAAAAAAAATGTTCTTTTTCTACCTTATAGGTTTTTTTCACTAAACTAAAACAAAACTAGCTGCCTCAGCTTTGTTGAGGGTTGGCAAACTGCTTTCTAGCCTCAGCACTGATTGACATGGTGTGGATTTATCTTTGCAGACTGGCTTCAGGCTGACATAGCCAGTCCCCATAGTACAGCCTGCTGATGGCACTGAATGATAGAAATAGGAGACTTGTGTAGCAAGAAGTGAGGAACTTGAAAGCTTCTGCCTTGCTTAACATCTTGAAACACAGATTGACTTTCAGCTGAATTCTTCAGTAAAAAATATAAAACTGAAAAGTTTGCACAGATGTTGGAATTTCCCCTTTATAAAACTGAAATAACAAAATACAGCAAAGGAAACTTGCAAAACCAGGAATGTGAAAATTAAGGAAAAATTACAATAGTTTTGCATCTCATAATTATTGATTTTTATTTTTAAGAACGCATGGACTTTGAATGAAGATTTTTCACCATTGCAGGCATTTCATGTGACTGTATTTTGAGAGGATTGCCTGCTGCCTGAGAAGAAATAACTGCATCCTGAAGCATTTTTCTGAGTGGCAGCATGAGAGAGATTTCTCTGTTCTACATAGCTGCTATATTTAATTAAATTTGGAGGAACTTCATAGGTCTGAAATGTTTACTTTCCCTGTAGAGCTCAATCAACAGGATTAAACTTCATAAAGGAATTGGAGGGACAGACAGGCAGACACTTGCATATACACAAACTCTGTGATGATTTTTAAGATGTTAGCTTTAAAAAAAAGATAGAGGGAAAAATGCTTTGAGGATTTTG
The DNA here is from genome assembly GCA_014706295.1 of Lycocorax pyrrhopterus obiensis. NCBI lineage: Eukaryota > Metazoa > Chordata > Aves > Passeriformes > Paradisaeidae > Lycocorax > Lycocorax pyrrhopterus. The sequence continues at coordinate 102,923,912 of JACSVZ010000004.1, read as the reverse complement.
CAGGTAGACATTTTTTTTTCCTTATCATTGTTTGAAGAAACAAAACAAAAATAAATCCAAATATAAAATTTGAATTGAAAAATGGGAGGCTTCATCCTGCTTGGTATTTTTATCAGAAACAGGCACATCAGCTCTACCTTTTAATGATTTAGAGCACTAAATATTGGAGGATTTAAAGCATTCTAAGCATTATTTAAAACTGTTCTGCAGGTACCTTTCATACTGCCAGCGTTTTCATTGCAGGCAATCTCCTATCATGTTGAAAAAAATCCTCTGTGATTTGAAAGAAATAAAATTATGGTAGTTCTGTAATATGTAAATAGAGGTTTAGATTAATTAACCCAAGACTGCATAAAAATTAGTGAAGAATATGAATATGAAGTTAAAATCCATAAATATGATATAGTATTATGTCACTACTGCAGGCAAAAATATCATTATTAAAACTCTGCAAGTGTTTTACATATGTATATGTTAAGAATCCTTGTTCTATGGAATTTCATAGTAGGATAGGACATCCAGAAAACACAGAACTCTTTTTTATAAAACACCTGCTTTCTCACAGTCTTTGTTTTATTTCCTCCCTTATCTAATCTAAGTTGGCAGCAATATTATTCTTAAGGACTAAGATTCCTCAAGGTTGTAACAACCTTCTCACTGAGTCAGTGGATACTAAGCTGCAGTTTGTCAGGTCTGCCCATGATTCGAAAAAAAACTCCAATCACTGACCCATCTGAAATAATCAAGCAAGTAGTTCAGTGTTGCACCCTCACTTCATGCCGTGGTTCTACTTAGTGATCATTGGAAAAGGTCTCTTTTTCTGTAGAGGCATAAAAGTTGATTGCTTAGGATAGACAATTTTTTTTCCAGACAAGTTGCATTGAATGCTCTTTAGGAGGCAGAAGCTTTTCAGCTGCTTACTTCAAAAAATTAGGTTATTTTTTCCACTACTAAAACTGTTGCCATCAGCTAAAAGTGTATGTTAGTATATTCTTTCCATTTGTTTCCAGATGATTTCAATGTATATTGCAGCACATTTGACTTGTACATTTTCTTCCCAACAGCTTATTGACCCTTCCTTTTGCTGAGACATCAGAAATAATTTTAAACTCTTCAGTTTGTGCAAGTGCCACTGAACCCAAAATGAAATAACACCAGTGAAATGTCAGAAATGGGTAGTGTCAAACTATCAATCAGTTTAAAATCATGACAACATTAATTCTAGCTAAGCTCAAAGGATCATCTAGGAACAGTATTTCAATGCTACAGCCCTTCAAATTAAGAAAAATTTTTCACAGACATTTAGTGCTTCATGTAAATTTTGCATTTGATAATAACAATGTTATAATTTATATAGAAGTAAATGTCAAATTTGGACAACTGTATCCATCGTGCCCTATGCAACTTAAAGGCTGACAGTGATCATCGGATACCCGAGTTCCTAAATAATGTAGTGAACAGACAATCTCTTTCATGCCACGAAGAATAAGCTTACAAAAAGAGATATCCAAACCATGCTATCATCCTGTTAATTTTGAGTTCTGCTGGGCAGCCTGATGACTAGAATTTTTCTGATTTTTCTGGAACTTCTAGCTAGGGAGAAGAAAGTGACTCAACAAATCCAAAGCTGAAGGCAGAGTTGAAAACTGGTTTCTATTATGCCAGAAAAGTCTATACAGACCACAGTTACACATGGACAGTGCAAAGGAATAAAGGACAGGGGATGAGTCTGGGCTGCTTGGGTCACTGTCAAGCATCTCTCATCTTCACATTCAAAAATCTTAAGGCCCTGTCTGATTTGCTAAACAAGCCATTCTCTTCAGTTTTACTTTTTCTGCTCTGATCATTCCTCAAACTCATTTTCACACTTCTTTCACTGAGTTCTTATTTTTTGATAATGAGTCATACACAATCAGGCAAAGAAAAAGAGTTGTCTGCGCCCTGCTTGAACACTTGCCTATCATACTAAATATCCCTTGACTGATACAATGTAAGTTTTCAGACTGATTATGCACATCAAACAGGCCGTCAACTAAAAGCATCATCTTCACCCAACAAAGGTTGTTCATGGGGCTAATTCTTGTTAGTAGCAACTAAATTTATCATAATTTTTTATGTCATTAATTGTCTTGGCACAGACCTTATTTCAGTGTTTTGGGTCGTAGCATGCCCTCAGTGGTTTATTTCTCATGTTCTGCGTTGCTTGTAACAATGCCAAATGCTCGGTTAAACTGCACATTCCTGTGGCAATGCCATTAAAGCAGATACCGGCTAACTTTAATATCAAGACTTATTTGAGAAAAACAACAAAAGTCATCTCTTTTATTGCTGAACGACCTCTATAATTTCCTCTTTAACTTGTTTCTACTCCACCATTCAATTTCCACTACTCTAACCCAGTTTAACAAGTAGCCTATTATACAGCACCAATTTCCTATGCTTCGCTGAAAATATCAGAGATATTTGTCAATTTCTTTGTCTAGAAAATCAATTATTTTTTACAAGGAAAAGTTGTCATGTCAGATTGTCCTGTTCCTCTGCATTGCATTTTTACCCTTTTTACATATATAAGTTTTTCTAATTAGAAAAAAAGAATTAAAATTTTCTAATTTTTCTAAAATTAAATTTTTCTAATTTCTAATCTTTCCCACAAAACCTGCTAGTTTTCCACATGACTAAGGGTAGGTTAGTACCTTAGTCACAACCTGAATCACTGCCCTTTGTAAATACTTCTCATATATGTAGTTCTCAAATCAAGTGTGTATATATTCAGCACAATGAATATTGGTACGAATTTTACAATTTACCCAGTGTACCACTTATTCCAGAATTCTGCAATGGTGTTTATCTATTTTACAATTAAAACATGAGATTTATTTACCTTGGGTGTAGTAATTCAGATTATAATTTTCTTCTTAACATATTTGTCTCAGTTGTGCAACCTCCGCTTACCTTCCTTTGTTTCACATCCTCCTTTCCAGTGAAAGACAAGGTATTTTTTTAAGGTTTAAACCATACATAATTTTTAAAATTTCTTCTTTCTTTTCTGCAAATTTCAAAAATCTTTTTTAATCATGTCCACATTCTGAACTTAGGGTGGACTGACTTTGATTTTTGTCAGTATTTTGCCCTTACTTTATCTGAATCACTTTCTGATTTGAAGGACTTTTGTAGTGTTAATTTGCCTTTTCGCATTCAGAGTAGATGCTCAGCTTATGCATAACATCTTTGTTGAAGTTGATATTTATCTAAATCAGTGCATATTCCTTCTCTGTTTTGCTCCCTGATCATGGACTGAAATTTTCAGATAATTTTATTCCCTATTTTTTTTGTTAAAGATACTTGAAGCTTCCAGTAAATTCCAGTATTTGGCCTTGTGTTGCTAATTGATTTTCTTGATTTTTTTAAAAGCTTACTGGTTTGAAATAAGAAAGGGAGAAGACAGGAAATATATTGACTGATTAAGAAAAGAGAAATTTAAATCCAAGAAAGAGATTGTTTCACAAGTGCAAATGTCCATGCTAATGCAAATCCAATGATGCTGAAGACAAGCTTAAGACTCAGTTAAAAGCTATTTTCCACTTCATGTGTGCAAGGCTGTTTGTCTATCCCTCTTAGAACAGTTTGCAAAATTAATTGATTGAGAACCGTAATTCCCTACAGGGTAGACAATTATTCTTCTCAATTAGAGATGGGTAAACAAACATTCAGGTTAAGTGACATGTCTAAAGTTCATCTTTGGAGCGCAATTTCGCACTCCTGAGTGACATTCCTGTAGGTTATACTGCATTCCCAGCCCATTTACTGTGTCTCTGGGGAAAGAAGTCTCCAGGGACATCTCACGGGGACCTACCACTTCTTATAGGGGGCTTAGAAAAAGAGGAAGAGAATTTTTTCATGAGCAGATAGTGATAGGACACGGGGGAATGGTTTTAGTATAGAAGAGATTTAGATTAGATATTATGAAAAAAATTTTCACTGTGAGGGTGGTGAGGCACTGGCACAGGTTGCCCAAAGTTGTGGATGCCCCATCCCTGGGATATTCAAGGTCAGGTTGGATGGGGCTTTGAGCAACCAGGATAGTGGAAGGTGTCCCATGGCAGGAAGGTTTGAACTAGATAATGTTTACTATCCCTTCCTACCCAAGTCATTCTGTGGTTCTGTGATTTGCATGCATCTTTACTACTACCCACCTCTACCTATCTTGCATTTAAATTTACTTGCTCCAAATGGACCCTGATCAACAATTATTATCACAACAATAGCCTGAACTTTCAACAGAGACCTTTGCAAAGTCAACAAAGAAAGCTCCATGGTGACTGAAAATCAATAGGGCAGAGAGAAGAATAAAAATTATTTTTGTAATGACTCTTTTGAAATGAGTATTCAAGTTGCATGAGAACTCATGACTCAAATAGTGTTGCATGGTCTTATGAATAGTAATGAAATCAAATCCTAAACAGAGGTATTAGATTTTAATTGAGCTATTCTTTAAAAGGTTTTTTTTTTTCACAGTGTCAAGGTCATATTCTCACAGATAAGAAGTTTATTATACAAGAACAGTGATAATAGGCACTGGAGACATATTGAGTATATGCGGCATGCTACACAAAAAAGAGAGAAAGTATACTAAAAGCAATAATTGAAGTATACACAGAAGACATTCTCATTTATAAGTAGTTTAAATTATTTAGGCATATAAGAGGCTGCTAAGTAGAGGGTGTATAATTTATTTTTTGTTCCATATAACTTTTGTAACTTTCTGAAACGTCTTTAAAAATGAAGCTTAAGTGTAATTCAGTTTTTGAATATATTTTGAAATTTCCTTGAAGATGCATGTGTTATTATGAACTCAACCCTAACGCATTATCTAACGTTACCCTTACAAGACCTTGATTGTCTTTAACTGGGAGTCTAAATAGCACTGTTTCGAACAGGACAGATATCTTGGCTTGGAGGACTTCCCAAGGCTTCTCTGGACTCTGCAAAGCCTTTAAGTATAAACTTTAAATATATTAGTAGTATCATCTTCTTAAGAAGTTTTTAATCATTTACTACTGAAACCAGTGAGATTTAAATAAGCTCATAAATGCTTTTGTATTTTTCCTATTTCTTTACATGATACTTGGACTCATGTTGGTCTATGACACCCTGTGGAGTACCTTAGGCACTTAGTGATTGCCTTCTCCAGCATTTCCCCCCCCCCCATATAGGTGATATCTTTAATATTACATCTGATGTCTTTTTAGGTTTCATAGCAGAACGTTTTTTCGGTGTTGTTGTTTGTTAGCCATTATAGCTCAGGACAGTCCATTCCACAGGGAAAAGGTCAAATCATATGGGTCTGCGGCAAGGAGTTTCAAAGTAAGCTGAGCTGTGCAGAAAAGTGCACAAAAATAGGGTTTACTTTGTTAAACTGTCTGTATCAAATGAGCAGATACCTTTTCCTGAAATGGAACCTAGTTTTAACTCCTTCTCCAAAATCTTCCACCTGAATGCACACCAAAACACCGGACTCCCAATTTGCAATGCTTCACAGAAAATGTTTTTTTAAAAATGTGTGTGTCACAGTCTTTCTGATTCATTGGCATAATTTACATTGCAGAGAGGGTGCCATTGTCTTTTTTTCTCATTTAACCTTCCAATAATCATATTTTGTTTATTTCATCCAGAAGCGGCACTAATAATTATAACACAATGTGCCCAATACAAAAAGAACACATAATATTCATAGAACAAAATTAGAAAATATTCATGTGCCCATATGACTCACAGAAATTGCTATCCCATTAGCTGTTAGCTTTCTGTTAGTCAAAATAGGAGTCAATTTACTCCTGACATGTCCATGCAAACAACCTAAGTTCTATAATAGCCTATCCATAATTTTCTATTCAGGAATAATTTCAAGCACAACAACAGAGTATTACAAAATCTGTGTCAAGATTTCACTTCTTGCAGTCTCACGTCTTCTCTGTTGACATGCATTGGTAATCATAATTGACATCAGCATTTGGAGAAAAACTGGTCTTATCTCATTGTGTGTCTCATTCCACTACTTGAAGAATTCTGCATTCGCCTCCTGCATTTGTTTTAGCTCACTAATAGATCTGGAACTGTCTCCATGTCAGTTCTCCATTAAAAGTTAAGTATCAACACAGACACCTAAAATAACCCAGACCTATTTCTAGCATTCAAGCAGGAATCTCCTCCTTTGAATTCTGAGTTTTTCTGGAAGTATCAGAAGGCCATGTTAGACCTTCAGCACAGTTTTTCCTCTTATAGCTCACATTTAATATATTAATTATTTAAAATGCAGATATTGAATAAATTCATGTATACATAGAGTTAAACTGAATCTAATTCCAAAGATATGAATCTGATGACTTTTGTTTTTCACACACTGGAATAGTTATCTATCTTGATTACACAAGGAATCTAAGCATTAATTCTTATTCTCTAAGTACATTAGAATTAACTTTCCTTTCTAATTTTTTCTGTTTTCACTAAATATATAATTTTCTTCTTGACACTCTGAAAAGTTCATTAAATTGTGAAACAATATAAATGTTGTCAAAACATGCTGAAGGCCCTACTTACATTTGCAAGGAATTCTTATCTATCGCTCCATGGCTATGTAGGATTTCTCTGAGTTATGAGACAAGTATAATAGCACAGGAGTTCCTTCAAGTTCAGTGGAATTTTAGGTGGAAGTCAGAAGGATTCCCATGTACATAATTTCAATTGCATTGAAAATATCTGATATTTATTTCATTCTGAAATTTTTAGCGATAAGCATTGCATTATTTTTTAAATTTTTTTACCTCCCATAGTCTATTGCAGCAGATTCAATTATCACAGGAATGAGGAAACTTTACAAAAGTTTTACAATTACATATTTAGTATTTTCTTTGAACTTAACCAGAATTTCTAGTGCTCTCCATGTGCTGACATCTGGAATGCCACTGTTTACACCAAGCCTAGAAATGAATGTATGTCCACAATGCCTAATATACTATGTGGTCTAAGGATTAATTTTAAGCAAATACTAATTATTAAATGTGATTTCTTTTTTCCTTCATTTTCACCAGAGACACAATGTTATATTCATACTGCCCAGAGATTTTGTATATTCACTGGTTGCAAAAGAACATTTTTTTTCTCTGCAATGTTATTTATGCATGATCTATCGTCCATCTTCTTTCATGCTTACTAATATGGTATGTTTAAAGCTACTGATGTTCGGATGGATGGAATTTAGGGGAAACATACCATAACCAGTTTTCACAGCAGGAAGAGTTTAAAACTTGCAATGGTCTATGTGGCAGAGGAAACATGACTGAAAGCATTTCTACTTACACTAAACCAGGGAAAAACCTTACTATTAAGTATGAATCTGTTCTGAGTAAGGTCTTCAGCATTGTATCTAGGCCAGATGATAGAAAAATAACATACATTTCACTAAAAGGCCTAAGTACTGAAATAATCATCTAATGGAAATTAAGTCTCTACATATGTTTTCTACTAAGAGTAAGTGGTTGACAACCTTATAAAAGCTTTCATAAAGAAAGATTTATATCCTTTATCTTATGTCTTTTCTAAATTCATTAAATTTTTGGTAAATGTATGAAAAACCTTGATTTGGTTTTCAGGATACATAATAATTTGCATTTGATCTTAAAACCCAAAAAAATTAAACCATGGAATAATATGGGATGGATAGTGATATTCATCTTTCAAAACCAAAAATCCTGGGTTTTCTGCTGAACATAGTTTCCTTCCTACATGCCAAAAATGCTAATACACCTTCCAAGGTTTTTTAAGAGAATCACTAGGACTTTTTGGGCATCTCTCCCTTTTTTTCCCTACAATTACTAAAAACAAAGAGGTTGCTTTCTAAAGTTACTGTCAATCAGTTTCATGTGTGCAAAGAGGAAACATTTCTAAGGAGCAATTCTCTGAGTTTTAATTTCATGCCCCCTGTTTTAAGAAATTGTTACAGCACAGCAGATTATCTGCATCCTAATTGCTCCCTGTAGTACCTGGAGAGTGGGAGACTTCCAGAGAATGGTTCAGATTAGAAACATAAACTATGTGTTTTGGAAGGTTACACAGCTCCACCATCTCAGAACCTGCCCTGAATGCCAGAAGCCAAACCCCCAGGAGCAGGAGAAGAGATTGCAGAGCTGCTGGTGCACTCAGAGCCCCAAGGCCACCTCCATGTGATAGTAAGTTTGGAAAGGCTGCACCCGGTGTTGAACTCTTGTGATTTCAGTGCTAAAGCACAGAGCTTACGGATTCATGGAATCATAGAATGATTTGGTTTGAAAGGTACCATACAAATCACCTAGTTCCAAACCCACTGCTTTTGATGCATCCCAGGGCACAATTGGCTTTCAGGGCTACAGGCACACAGGTCATGCGAGCTTCTCATCAACCAATACCCTCAAGTCCTCTTCAAGGGCTGCTCTCCATCTGTTTTCCACCCAGCCTGTATTTGTGCTTGGGATTGCCTCAACAATGCACTTGGTATTGTTGAACTCCATGGAGTTCGCACAGTCCCACCTCTCAAGTCTGTCCAGGTGCCTCAGGATGGCATCCCTTCCGTCCAGCGTGTCACCTGCCAGCTGTCACCACACAGCTTGGAGATACTGTAAGTTGCAAATGTAAGATGCTCTGCTTCCCACATCCCTTTGAGGTCAGAGGTAAGTTGTGTGCACATGCATATATAATGGAGTCTAGTGCATATGATGTGCTGAGATCTTACTTGCATGCCTTTCATGTTTCCTGTGATCTGCTGAAGAATTGCAGGAAAATTAACCCTCAATCAACGTGATTGACAATATGTAGATTTTACTTTGTTCTCTATGACAGAAAAAATAGCCTACAAATCAGTCATTCCCCTCAGTGCTTTTTCCTTTAGAGCTTTTGTCCATATAGGTGGTAGTCTTCATTTATTTGTTTGTTGCAAACAAATGTCAAATGAACCTGTCTAATAAGAGTTTTGCAAGAGCTGTTTGAGGCAAGCAGTCAACACTTGGTTTGTTTGATTGATTAACTACTCCAGGAATTTCAGAAAGGATGAGAACTTAATGCTTAACAACCAGAAATGGGAATGAATTTTTAAAGTAACTGAGAATGATTACTAAAATGTTTTCTACCCATACATCTTTCTGAAAGTAATTCACGATTTTAATGTCTGTGCCTTATTATGGACCAATTAGTGGCCATTTTTTCCACAGCTTTCAGGATGCACTTACTACTGCTATGATCCATTTCTGAAACAAAGATTGCAGCCTTTGCTATGTTTATACCACACTAAAAAATGGAGGTTCATTTAGTCACCTAAAGAGTCCATGAATGTGTTGAAACTGTGACCCTAAAGGTGACATTTAGGGGAAATTAACTGGAAGTTCAAGCCAGAGCTCATTCCATTCTGTCGGTCTTGTGATAGAATTTTTGTACGATGGCAGAGATCTTTGCTATTTTTGTGAGGAGTAGTTGCCCAAGGAGCACAGGAGAGATCAAGATTATAACTAGATGATAACCAGGACTATGAAAAAAGAAAACACTGTAAATCTTTCCCTTTTTCCTTTTCCTTTTTCCTTTTCCCATTTCCTTTTTCCTTTCCTCTTTCTCTCTTTTCCTATTTTCTTTTTTCCTTTTATTTTTTTAAACCTCTCCTCTTCATTATATGTACAAGAGCATTACCAAAATGTCTGATTCTGTCTCTGAATGAATGAGAAAGGAACTAGAAGTTTTTAAATTTCATATTGTTCTTCATGTATTTACTAGAAGTAAAGAAGCATTAGAGTGCACTCAGTTCTTTTCAGGTTTCCTTTCAACGCAGTATTTTTATAGTAATAGAATGTATGTAAATATATGCAGCTGTATGAATAAATGTTGTAAATTAACATTTTCCTTTACTGAACTCTCTTTCTTGAGAAAATAAAGTAGCATTTCCAGGAAACACATGGGCATTTTTACCGTCATCCACTGTAGTCACCAAATGATACAGTTAGAACAGATTTTTTACCTCTTCACTTTACTTTGCAGACCAGTCACAGTGCTGCCAAGTCCACCACTAAACCATGACTATCTACACGTCTTTTAAATATCTACAGGGATGGTGATTCAACCACTCCTTGGGCAGCCTGTTACAATACTTGACAAGCCTTTTGATGAGGAAATTTTTCCTAATATGTAATTTAGAGTTGGCCTGATGCCATTTGAGACCTATTGTCCTATTACTTGTAACTCTGAAGAAAAAACAACCTGCACCTCACTACAGTCTCCTTTCAAGTAGTTGCAGAGAGCAATATGGAGCTTCCTGTTCTCCAGGCTAAAGAACCCCAGCTCCCTCAGCTGCTCCTCATAGGATTTGTGCTTCAGACCCTTCACCAGCTTTGTTCTCTGGTCACACTCCAGCAGCTTAATATTCTTGCAGTGAGGGGCCCAGAACTGGACGCATCACTTAAGGTATCTGTCTTGACAATCAGGCCTTTCCCCTGATTCTTACCCAAAAACATTCGACACTCTTGTCACCATCATTAACCTCTGGGCAACCAAACCACTTTCTAACACACAGAGCTACCCCACTGCCTCTCCTTCCTTTTCTACCCCTTCTGAAGGGACCATAACCATCCACTGCAGAGCTACAACCTCTTTTCCCTTCATTTGATGACGTAAGAACAGGGAATGTGTCTTAAATGCTCCTGCTCTTTCCTGGCTGAGTTCAGGTACACAGAAAAATAAGCACACTGATCCTTCGTTTTGAAGGATCACATGGTGAACATCCACATTCATGCTGATGGTTGTTTTGCATATTGTCCTTTACTCCCTCCACAACAGCTGCTCATTTTCCTGCAGGCTTTATGGAGAAAGACATACTTGTTATTTTTCTGCCAAAACACTTCTTCTTTCCCCTTCCAGTTCTCAGCCCACAGAAAGCTTTCATAAAGGTCATGCAGGCACATGCGATATCAATGTTTGTGTGAATACATCCTTGTATGCATATTCATGGCACTTTCACATTTGACAAATGTTCCAACAAACGGAATTTCTCTCATATGAGTGCTTTAAAGAAAATAAATGTGGTCATAACTATCAAGGAAGTATTCTTCTTGCATTTGGGGAGAAATATTTACAGTTACGAAAGTGTTTTTGCTGGGCAACAACTAGTACAAATGAATTTGTCATGTGATGAAGACTGAAGGCAATGTGCAAACAGTCCATGAAGCTATACCAGCATATAGACCAGCTAAACATTCTTAGATTTCTGAGCACGTACTCTATTGGGATTAACCTCAAGAGGAGCATAATTTTCCTGTACAGCAGCTCAGATATTTCAAGCCTGTATCACTTCAGTTTCTTTTTTACCAGGAATCAAGTCTCCAATAAAATGTCATAAATCAAAATCCTTTTAAAAATTGATCCCTCTATCCTTTTCCTTGATTTCATGAGGTCATGAGAAAAGAATATAGAAGAAAATTATGCCTATGACATAGGAAACTTCCGTTTCAGATACAGTGTTACAGGAGATGACCAGGAAAAAAATGTAGATCAACAGGAGGCAGAGAGAAAAAAACAGTTGAAAAGACTTCCATTTCTTCTCTACAAGTATGTAAGATCCAGCAGACTTTCAGGTGAATTTCTCTGTAGGGTTCCATAGACTTCAGACTGAGATCCAGTGTGAATACCTGCAATTTCTGTTAGTTTGCCATACTTTTGAAGAAGCTAACTATCATTGTACTTGTGCTAGTATAGTCTGGTATATGCAATCTTCAGAAATATTAATTGCAATTTATTAAAAAATATTAATAGGCTAGAGACTCAAATAACAGATATGTGTATTAGGCCACCAGAAAGTGTTGCAGAAAAGGCATAAGCTCAAAGCCAAGAGATAGGTTTGGCCATTTAGATGTTTTTTCAAAGCATAAACCAATGACTTCTCTGTTACCTTTTTTCCCCCCTCACTCTTTGTCTATAATAAGTGCTTAGGAGGGAAGTTTGCTGAACTATTGTCTGGCACATTAGGGTCTGAGTCTCATTATGTAAATATTATGCAGATTTCTAAAGAACCAAATGCAGTTGCAAAGTACACAGAAGGAATACAAGGTTAAATGCTTTCATATTATGGGAGCTAGCATTTATACATCTCTGTATGGTGATTTTAAAAGACAGGGTGGAAGATAAACTCTATAAGCCTTCCTTTTTCAAATATATCTCTACCAATTAGTGTGTGGCTGAGAAGAAATTTCTTTCTTAATTACTATTTTTTTCCAAATATTGTTTTCATAATTTCATTTTATTTACTGCTATGTTTCTCCTTTGGCTCTTCTCTCCACTCATCACAATCTTATCAGAGTCATAAGTTTTTATTATGTTTTCTTTTCCAATATGACTAACTCACATTCTCCTTCTGAGAACATTTTAGTACTCATTTATAACTGCAAAATACAAGCCAACCTGTTGGATTTCAACAATTTAAATCAAGGGCAAAAGAGTCTTTAGTGTGCTCTCCTCTCAAACAAATTAGAAAATGAACTGTTTCACAAGTTACAGGGTAAAAATCTAGCTACAATCTCAGGAACCTTTTTACAGGTGAATTTATTCCACCAAAAATGATCAAAACCTAATTTAAATTTAAAAGAGAAGCATTTTAAGATTTATATTTATTAAACAGGTTAAAAGGTGAAACAAAAGCTTCCATTTCATCATAATGGTCTGAGAAAAGAGAAATGCTCTTCATGAGGGAGGAAGACCATTTTACACTAATCTGGTAGCATGTTAAAAGGGGCTACTTTTATTGCATTCAAAAGAATGACATGATGTGAAAGTCTGTTCTGGTAGCAAAAGAGTATGTATGTGCTAAATAATGGAGATATTAGTATTCCCTTACAGTAATTTGTCTGTGTTGCAAGAAGCAATGAAGCAGCTGTCTTTGATCCAAGCGTAACTTTTCTCTTTCTCAAAGCTAAGTAAGAGTTAATTAACCTTCTGGACTGAACAAAAAACTTAAAAACCTTATCTTTTCTGAGACAACTCTGCCTTATTTTTGTCAGCATTTCTCTTCTCCTTTTTATAGCATGCAGTATTTTTTTACGTGCTTCTCTCCCCAGGTGAAGTCTTCACCTTGGGTTGTAACAGCATCCGAATCTCATAGCAATCAAGGCTGAAGTCACCAACAGGAATAGAATTCCTAGCAATTCGTAAGCTGTTCTCACGCAGTGTTGTGGGGGCAGGGAAGAGATATCTGAAGAAGCCAACATTTCACAGAGTCAGTGCTGGTAAGAATATTTACAAGGAAGATGAATTCCCCCAAAGTAGACAGAATTAAATATACCAATCAGAATATGATTTTCTATAAAATGACAGTTGCTTATTTAGGACCCAGGTAGCAAAACATTTAAGTGAGTGCTTAAATCAAATCCATTTCTTGAGTGAATGCTCTTTGTAAGCATGTGCCTAATTTATATTTAATTATGTTAGTTTTACTGATTTCTGATTTCAGTAAGCTTTCAGGCTCCTTTGACTGACACTGAAACAAACTGATATTGGGAGTCTCTGTATTAATGGATGAAGAAATAGCCAAAATGAACACATTTTTGTGCTACTTGTCCACACAGACATGCACCTACTGAGCACATTTCAACTCCATGTTTCAAGATAATCTGTGATTATCCTTGTAGGAAATAGTCAATGTAATGTGAATTATTGTGTGACTATGAAATGATTGTTTAGAACTCTCTTTTCGTAAGTGTCAGTAACTTGTGAATTGTGCATGCAGGACCCATAGAATCCATACCATCCTCTCTTGTTCTGCTTTCCAGGTAAGTTTTAAGGGTGGGGTATCTTGCAATTTTATTGACTTGATTTGATTGGTGCAATGTTCCCTTGTAGTTTAACCAAAAGAGAGAGAGCAGGCCAGCATATCAGAACTATCAGAAATACTTCTGCATAAATGGAGGTGTCAGCAGCCATTTGAAGTTAAAACGTTGCCTCAAGGAATATTAGTCAGGACACAATGGTAATGTAAACTTTCCCAGATAGCATTGTTCCTTTTTAACACCCCTCCCACCCACATGGAAGCAGCTTGAACTGAACAGCCAGACTTTTTCTGTTGGGATCACATTTGTCATTATTCAAGACAGTATCAAATTGAAGGACTGTCAACTCTTAGTTCTGTTCAACATGCATATGTTGTATGTCCACATTATTTATTCAGACCAGACTTCCAGGTTCACAGATTTCCTAGATGAAACAGCTCATTGCTGAAAATCGGGCTTTTCTGTCCATGTGGAATTGTTCAGTGCTACCCTTAAATAAAAGCATGTGTATTTTTCAGTAGTACAATATTTTTTCAAGTAGTGAAGAACATGATTCTAGCAAGTAAGCAAGAGGAGTGAAATAGCTGAATGTGTAGAACATATAAACTTCAATACTGAATAAGCAGAATTTGAGTTACTTTCACAATTACTATGGCCCACTTACTAGGCTGCTTTTTAGTAACAATAAAATAAATGTTTTCTGAAGGGAAGAAATACTGTGTTTTGTGTTCTCTGAAAATCACCACGTAAGATGTTATTGTTTGTGCTGTCAGTTCTCAACCTCTGTGTACAGCTTAAGGACTATCACAATACATACCTAAAGCCATACTCTTTTCCAGAACGGAAAAAAAGGTAAAAATTTTTGTTCTCTTATGCTATGTTTTTATTAAAATACATTTAGCTTAGATAAAATGCTATTCAATAAATGCAAGCCAGTGATTTTGTTGCTTTGGCATATAATTTATTCAGCTCATTCTTGTAGTATTCAGACACCATGAACAGAATACATTATTCAACAAATACCAACAATTACTCCTTGAATAATTTAGTTGATGAATATTTTATGCTTGTGTTAAGACCAGATCCATGTGAGGGAACTAATACTTGTGCACAGCCTGCTGGACTTTTATGGAAAGTTGATAGAAACCCAAGAGCTGATATAGAACTTGTCTTGTAGTTTTGGGTTTAAACACATTATGATGGACTCTAAACCTTGCAGAAAAAGAAGTGATTGGATATCTAGGCTTTATTATTTAATTCCTGTCTGGGTTTGATTGTAATAAGCAATGGACAATCACAAAGTACAGAATGACTGACATCAAATGGGTGAGTGTTAGTTATGGCAGGCAGCTAAAAGAAAAACGTGAGTAACAATGCAGCTCATTTGAAAAAGGAAAACAGATGAACTGAGGGGGAAAAAACCTGAGATGAGAACTCAAGAAACCTCAAAATGTCAGAAATTATTGAACTCAAGTTTTGGGATTTCTCCTTAAATAAAATACATAAAAATCTCCATGATATAACTGCAGCTACATCTTCATTCATTCAGTGTGTGACTAGGTCTTCTTGCCTCCCTCCAGACAGGCCCTTCCAGGAGTCAGATAATTAATATGTACTCACATGAACAGCATTCTCAAGATCTGGCAAAAGATTGCCTAGATGTAGATGAACAGCCTGCACTACGATTAGCTGATGCATTTGCGTGTCCCAGAACAGCCAAAAAATTTTGTACTGCACAACAGTAGAACCATGTGTGCTCTTTAGGAGGATCCCTCTCACAGTGTAACCTCACTGGAACCACAATCCCATCTGGGAGGATCTGATACATCTGGGAACACACCTTCCAGACATTAGGGCATATATTCATATGACATTCAAATAATCAGGCACATCAGATGCTTTCAGCATGATGTCCTCACGTTGTACGACCCATCAGATATAATCTCAGTCAGTGGGTCTCTATGTCAGTAAAAGGCTTCCACACAAGAAATCTGGAAATTAATTAACCTGCAAATCAAAACGGAATTTTGTAAATCCCAATCCTATGGCTTCATCAAAAAATAAATCCTTTTTTCCCCATGTACTACCATATGAACAGGTTGCATTCTTGCAGCACAGTCTGTACACTGCTGCTTGGTATCTACTGATGGATAGCTTATCAGGTATCTTCCTTGAGAGTGCAGTGACTGTTGCCTTAAAACATTCACTAAATGCAGACCTTCATCAAGGTGAGGCTGTCTTCTGTTTAGATAAAATGATTATAAGTGTTTGCTTTTGAGATCATAATATCTTCTGTATCAGTTCTCCTGCAAGTACATAATTAACCCATCAGCCCACCCTGCAGTAATAAGTGTGATAGACGGGAAATATATTAGGGAAGAACCCATGTGTGATATGCTTGCAAGCCCTACTTTATCTTTCAAATATTTTTCCTTTAATTAGCACTCAGGTAAAGTCAGACCTTAATGAATTAGCATATAACTGTTATCAGTATACATTATTTTTCATTCTGAACTGCTCACTCAGATGAGGTATAAAAGACCTGCTATGGGTATATTGGGGGGGGAAAAAAACCAAGATAGATTGATTCTCTTTGAAAATTCCAGAACTTACAGTATTTACAAAGCCTTTCTTGATAAATAAGATGTGGCATGAACTACTAAGTAAAAAATCCTGAAGGAGAAAAACTGGCAAAAAACTTTGTCTCAAAAATGATAACATCAGAAAAATAAAGTGCTTATGAAAGTGCTTATGTATATGGAAAATAAACAAAAAGTCTAGCTTTGGAATTAGACTCTGTCACAACTACTGGAGGGAAAAAACAGGCATTTGGAGGAATTGATGGTCTGAAGGTATCTGAGTGATGTGAGAGTTTGTATCTCCTGCTTTTTTAAGCACTTCATCTTTCAATGTCAAATGAATGTACTCAATTATCTTACTATGTTTCCACTAGATAAAATTTTAGAGGTTTCATTTGGAGTAGCCTTCCTAACAGCCGATGAATGGCAGCAGAAGCAAAGGTGGAAGTAGTGGCTGTATCTTCCAAGTCTTAGAGACTAACTTTCCCCCTTATAAGATTAGTGAAAACAGTAAAAACCAATGAACTAAACAAAAACATTATTCAGTGGCTGGGAAACAAGTCATGATATGAAGCTTAAACAGCTCAATGTATTGAAAAGAAAGTTTGAGATGTGTCTTCATCACTGTGAATAGGTACTGACACAAGGAACAAATGCTCGGAACTGGAGGCCTTTCAGTCTTGGAGACAAAGACTAACAAGATCAAATGGCCGGAATCTGAAGCTAAGCAAATGGCTTCAAACTGAAACTGTGTAAATTTACATTAGATATTAGGAAAAAAGTTCTTCACTGTGAGGGTGGTGAGCCACTGGAACAGGTTGCCTAAACAAATCTGTCTTGGGCCTTATTCCTCTCTCTTTTCCCTTTTCATTTTTATTATTATTGTTGTTGTTATTATTATTATATACATTCTTCTTTCAACCCATGAGTTCTACCTCTTTTTTGGATTCTCCATTTCACCAAGGTAAGGGTGTGAGTGAGCAGCTGCATGGTACTCAGTTGCTGGGTGCAGTTAAAACATGACACTTTCTAAAAAGGGAAGCTCTCATCTAATTATTGGAAAAAAACATGTAGCGAAAAAAAAACCCCAGAGAATTAAACCTAAGTTTTTCGTTTGTTAGTGAGACATCTATATATGATGCTGTAGCCAATGTACTCTAGCGATAGCAATTATAGTAGACATAAATAATGAGACACAAGGTCAATTCATGTGGGTGTTGAGCCACACCAGGATGGCTACACTACCACGGAAATAGTCCAGACGAATATACACAATTCTACACACTGCTCTGCAATATGTATTTCCATATCAAAAAAAAAGTCTTTGCAAACTTTTCCAGTGAATGTGGAAAATATGTCTTTCACTCTGCGGTCTCCTGATGGCATCATCAGCTTCACTTTTAGCCAGACGCTGTAACTTGGAGAGGAGTTACATACAGCATTATAGAAATGCTGGCCCTTCTACAAGGAATGGTGGATGATCTTCTGGGTTGCTGCACACAGTTACATTTTACTACACCAGATGGAGTGACCACTCCTTGTGAGGCTGTGTTAGTTCTGTCATGCCAGTCCAGGCTACCTTTTATTCTTTCACCTACATTTCAAGAAGGCAATAATTGTTTAGTCTTCTTCTCTAATAAAAGATAAAAATAAATATTTACTTTAAATAGGGATGTTTTAGCTATTCCTGACAATATTTTCCTGATCAAGCAAAAATAAATATATCTCAAGAGCTTTCGAGGGAATATATGTCATATTTTGGAACACTTATTTGGCCTGGATAGAAGTCATGGTGTTTTTTGAATGAGAGTTTATATCATATAAATATATGATACTTCATCCACTGTAAAATTGTGCTGGATAAAAAAGATATACCTAAAACTTTCATCTTCATAAGCATAGCAGTAATTGTCATCTCTTTTATCTCCTTTCTAGACTGTAAGTGTAACTGAGCAATTTCACTAAACTGGGAGGAAAACGATTAAAAACTCTCCATCCTGCACAGACTGTCAAAACAGAGTCTGTCAGGAGAAACACATCATTCACATCACACAGAGACTGAAAACCCTAAGAGAGACTGGAATTCATGGCTAGGTTCCCAGATGGAGCTGGGCAAAGAAGAGCAGTCTAGGCTTTCATGAGTATTGCAAAAATGACCTTTCTAAATCTCAGCTGTGCTGTTATGGCAGAATAAGAAAAAGAGAAGTCTGATAAAGATGTAGCAAGTCAAAGGATGCTGGATAGGGACTTCAGGAAACCATGCCTCTTCAAGGATTTGTATTGAACCTACTCTTCACTTATGTATCTCTATAACAGAACCTTCTAAGTTCAAGGAGCTGTGAGGACTAAAAACCATTACCTAGAACTGATGTCTCAATCTTCTTATCAAAGGGTTTTTCTGGAAGAAGAATGATGAAAGAGAAATGAACAGCTCATGTATATTTTTCACAATTAAAAAATGTTTGAATTACAGGAGATATAAATTTGGTGTATTCTAATCAAAGCTACAAAGCAGAGAATGAAGAAAATAATGGTTTATTTTTAGCTATTCCTATTACTAAAATTTGCATTTGAAATTGCAAAAGGGGCAGTCAAGAGGTTGTCTTTTTAAGACTTTCCCAGACATGACAGGCTATAGCAAATGGATGGATGACTCGTGTGCCTTCATATGACACCCATTATTTTATACATAATGTTTGTCCTCCAAGGTGATTTTATTTTTCATTTTATTAATCCTATTAATATTAAAGAGAGAATAGTAAAATACTTTCTTTTTTTTCCTGGAATGTATAAATGCTATAGCTAATCATTTCCCCACAATTATCATAAAACAGCAGTGACATTTTCAGCTCTTCAAAATTATGCAAATTATTGAGTGGGTAAGTACAGTAGCTCTTTTCTCTATTAGAGCACTGCTGTTTAAAGTGGTATTGCATGTCAAGGAGGGCAAGGTGTGAGTAGTTTGATTAGAATTATCCACCCTCCACCAGCATCTCTCTCTGCATCAAGCATCTACATGGTACAGACACCCACTGTCCTTTATTAAATCACATTTGCATTTGCAAATTCATGGAGATGGGCTAAAAAAAAGAAGCACCCAAAGGAAAGTGGGCAATCCAGATCTGCATTGTTCTTTGTTCCACAGCGCCATCATTCAGTGTACAGGTAGGGAATCTCCACAATTCTTTGAATAAGAAAAGAAAAAAAAATAGGAGATGAAGATTTGCATTTCTAAATCTAAACCAGATTTTGAGCACAGAAGTTCATTTTGTTCTTCTTAAGCTAAACTCTTTATCTTCTTGAAAGTTATATGGCTATGGAGTTACTCAGCTGAGAGGTGGTAGAACTGAATGAGAAAACTAGAAAGAATGGATCGCAGTCTTTTCCTGTTCAGTTCAGCTTTGGAATAATCACAATTCACTTCTATTCACCTGGAGATCCATTTCAAACATGACTGATAAAAGCACTTCCACTGTTTTCCAGCTTAGCAGGCTTAGTGCAGTAGTTCTTACCAAATCCCCCAAGGAGACAACAGCTTTCTTCCTGCCTTTCTCTTCTGTAGTGCCTTAGTTACCCGGCCTATGAACACTCACAGCAAAGCTGCTGCTCTAGACTGCTCCACGTTATCCTAGTAATTCTCACCCCACTTGGGCTCTCCCATCTGTTTTCTGGAGTGTTTGTGTGTGTTTGTTTGTTTTGAAACCATCTGCTGTCTCATACCTTCCTCTTCAGCTCCAGCCCTGGAGGAACAGTCTAACTCTCGAGCTCACAGTACAGCACTGGTGTTCCAGGCAGATGTGCGGACCCTGGTGCTCAAAGCCCTGCGTGGACTGGTGTGCCCACAGCAGAGTGCAGCTTTCTTGAGAGGAACCAGCATGAGGAATAGAAGTGGTGCTGGCATGAGGTCATACCTTAGGGAACAAGTCCTGTTCATTAGCAGCACTCTGTGGCTCAAGCCAGTCCTGTTCCTGGCTTTGGAGTTATTTGAGGATGTCTCACTGACATTCACTATGCAACACAAACATACCTTTAAATTACATATTATCAGAGATGGCATTTTTATCTCAATTTTTCTATAGGATCCAATACTATTGGTCCATTCAAGAGACTTTTAGGTGGCTATAAGTCTACATACAATTAACATCATGAAAACAAAGGAAGTCAAACATCAAAGAAGTCAGTTCTTCATTCTTTAAAAGCTAACTATTGGTGGCTTTTCATGTCCCTGTAAGCCAGTTAAGTGGAAACATGACTCCCCTGAACAATCTACACGTGAATGTTGTTAACATTGCTCAATGCACATTGCTATTCTCTCTTTCAATGTTTCATTGAGATATTAAATTCTAATAACTAAACAGTCTCATTTCCTTTCTAACATTTAGACAGAGGGGTTTTTTACAGTTTTTAAATAGAAGAACTAAAGCCAACTATATTCTTATCTCCTATTTTCAATTTAGCTTCAGAAATTAAAATTTCTACCATATAATTGAACCAAAATTATCTACGACTTTCCGGTGCTTTTCATTCTGTAAACCCATGCTGCAAATAGAAATTCAAGGCTATGATCAAGTACAAATCACCTATTGTCATTGAACAGAGCATTATAAAACACTGATGTATTTCCTCCCTTTTAGCTGTTTTTTCCAAATGATTTCATGGTCACAATGGACACCTATGAAGTCTGTTAAAAAAAAAAAGAAGAATCTTAACTTCCAAAGTGATGCTGTAGTATTCTTTTCCAGTTCTTTGCCAATCGCAAGCACAAGTACAGGCTGGACAGTGAACGGACAGTGAATGGACAGCAGACCTGGAGAGAAGGACTTGGGGATGTTGGTTGATGAGAAGCTGAACATGCCCTGGCAATGTGTGCTTGAAACCCGGAAAGCCAACAATCGAAAGCAGGTGGAGGGAGGTGATTCTGGTCTCGTAAGACTCCACCTGGAGTGCCATCCATCTCTGGGACCCCCAACAGAAGGGAGATATAGACCTGTTGGAGTGAGTCCAGAGGAAACCAGGAAGATGATCAGAGGGCTGGAGCACCTCTCCTATGGAGACAGGCTGAGGGAGCTGGGGTTGTTAAGCCTGAAGAAGAGAAGGCTCCAGAGAGACTTTACATCACCTAGAGAGGGTGTAAGAGAGCTGGAAAGGGACTTTTTACCAGAACTTGTAGTGAGAGGGCAAGGGGCAATGGCTACAAACTGATAGAGGGTAGATTTAGATTGGACATGGAAGGAAGTCTTTACTGTGAGGGTGGTGAGGCACTGGCACACATTGGCCAAAGTAGTGGATGTCCCATCCCTGAAAGCATTCAAGGGCAGGTTGGACGGGGCCCTGAGCAACTTGGTCTAGCGAAATGTATCCCTTCCCATGGAAGGGCGTCTGGGACTGGATGATATTTAAGGTCATTTCCAACCCAAGCCAATCTATGAGTCATGCAAGTAGGATCCAAGCTATAACATAAAGCTGTTCTTGTATATGAAAAAGTACTAGTTCATTCAGGAATAATTAATATAAAGAGAAAATTATTTTGCACATTTTTATAGAAACTTACAGTATATTTTATGAGTCTTGGGGTGTTATTTCCCTTCATTTTCTTTCTTCTATGTTGAAAATTAAATTCTGTAATAGAAGTGCCAGGCCAAACATTGATATATTATATTTTTAAGGAAGAATACAGGGACCTTATTTGCATCTTCTTTTGTGTGCTGAATGTTATCCCAATAATTTTCTGAAATAGTACTTGATCTCTGCCTTGCAGCCATGTCCTGGCCTCCCCACCTCCAAACCCTTGGCTACAGAACTTGAACTAGATAGTGAGATACAGAGTCAACAGACAGCAACATCCGAAACCCACAGAAGAGCACCAAGGCAAGCTTACATAAGTGAACGAAACAGTGCCAGGGCTCAGACACCAGGCGGCTCAGTCATCCATACTGTTAACTTATTAGCCAGCTCTTGGCGTGCTTTTCTCCAGGTCCAGGTTTAGCACTGTCCCATGAAGATCCCAGGGGTGCTCAGGGGGTCAGAACCAAGCAAGGGCAATCCCCATTAGACAGCTGAGACACAGCCTCCTAGTTTTGGTAGCTGAGGGTTTAGTAGGATAGATGGGACTAGATGGTGTCAGTTGGCCTGAGGGTCAAAATAGTGTTGCCCTCACTATTCAATTTACTGGTATAGATGCTGCCTCAGGCTCCTGTCTATTTCCAGAGACAGAAATAAATTCTGTACAGGCTTGTCTTTTCCCTATCATAAGGGTACAACACTGCTGTTGATGACATTTTTGTTATACATGAAATTGGCAGGATGCAAACAAACAGGAAAACACCAGAAGGTATTGTCCAGGATTCATAGCTTGAACAGCTGGTTCAAAGCAAAAATTGTGCTTTGAATAAAGAACTTTTAAAACTGGTGATATGGAAGCTTGTCTAGCCCTTGCAGACAGTTCTTTGAGCCCCATGAAGGTAAAACTGTCACAGTTCGAACCATAAAACCAAAAAATGTACTTTTTTTTCTTCCCTCCAGTCTCCATCACCAGAGGTATGCACTCCTTGGAGCAGGACAGGCATGGGATGCTTGTGCTTTCACCACACCCTGATGCTGCATCTCTCTCTGTCCTTTGATTGTGCTGGAAGCAAGGTTATAGCAGCTATCTACATAGGCACCAAGAAAGATAAAAAAGGCAAGTAGTACTGTTACTAATACCAGACATACTTTAAGACATCTTGGTACAGCTACAAAGCTCTTCCATGAATGGAGGGAGAATAAAAAAGACCTGAAAATGTATCTGTCAGAAAAGATTGAGTTGAGGGAGCAGAAAAACTTCAAGACACAAATCCCAAACCTTTATAGAACAGTAGGTACTTTGGGGGCAGGAGGGGGTGAGGACTACTAGGAATATTCTCTATGCTTAAGCAAAAGGCTATAATTGTTCTTTTGTGCCTTATGACAAAAGCATTTATTCCGGAAATATGCTGGTTCAGATCTTTTCTGAAATAATTTAATTTTTCATGACTACTTAGCAATAGGCAGAGATGTTCTCACATATTTAATTTCTCTTTTGTGGCTGATATTGTCTGGAATTTACATCTAAGTTCTCAGTTTGAAAGGTAGTTGTGTTCTCTTCGGGAAAGCAGAGTCCATAACACTTGGATTTTAACTTAGATTCAAAGAATATTTACTGAATCAGAGCTGTAGTAGCTCTGACAAAGTTAATCACTCAGTCCATAGAAGTCCAAATCTGATGTAGAGATTTAAGACAATAAATGCCTATTTGCCTTTTATTTTTACTTTTGACATTTAGGGGGGAAAAAAAAGAAGAAGAAAGATAGGAACTCAGTTCTTTTAAACTTATTAAGTTGGTCTTACAAACCTAGACCCTCGCTAATGCTCTAACAGTAAACCTTCTCACCTGCTCTCCAATACTGTCTGCCCTTGTAAGCACCCAAAATGGAACCACACATGCTCTGGATCACCCTGTAGCTTTTCTTCATTGAATTTATTGGGAATGTATTATCCCACTGACATTGCAGCTGAAGCACCACCATATCTAGGTGCCTGGGTTACACACACAGCAAAGCTCTCCACTCACTGCAGACCATATGGAAAAATTCAATTTCTTTGGAACTATGTTTTTTGATCTAGTTCTACTCTCAAACCTGCTCATGTTATGATTGCAACTTGAAAGCTAACCCTCCCTTTTTGCTCCCAAAAGAACAGAAAAAAAAGCACTTCACCAGGTCATCTTTTCATTGAATTCCTTTAGTCAGTTTTAGTTTCTGCCTGTCAGAAGCACATAAACTTCATGAACAAAAACCGAGGAAAACTCCAAACTCCATTCAGGGTTTTTCTAAAATGTTTATCTTTTAAAAGTGTCATGATATCCTGTATGGTCTTTCATTCAATTCACTTTTGACTGAGATGTTATATTACTATTTTTTTTAAATCAAATTCTCCCCAGACTCAGTGAGTTAGAGACTAAAATCTAAAAGCTTTGGAGAAAAATGTTTAAAATAAGAAGAAATAGAAGAAAATGTTAATACCATTTTCTGCGAGTCAAATTTGTTTTGCTGACTTTTCCTCCATCCTGAGTTTTTTAAACATGAGGAGAATAAAGTATTTTTCTTAAAATATAGTATTACCTTGATAAAATTATTGGAATTTTTTCTTTGTTGTGATGTCCTACATTGTTTTAACCCATAGCCATCTTCAAACATGTCATCGTTGGTCAAATTTCTTCATGGCTTTGCTAACAACTACAGCCACTTGTGCAGACATTGTGCAGACTCTGTAATGAGGACATAAAACAGTGCTCACCTGAGGTTACCTCCCAGCCCAGCACAGCGGCACTAACAGCAACCCAACACAGACAGCTGGGGAGAGGTAGGTTTTTCCTTCCTAATGGAGGACTGAAAAGTGATCTTACTCATGCTACCATTGTGCCATTACAGCTC
Source organism: Lycocorax pyrrhopterus obiensis (assembly GCA_014706295.1). Lineage (NCBI taxonomy): Eukaryota > Metazoa > Chordata > Aves > Passeriformes > Paradisaeidae > Lycocorax > Lycocorax pyrrhopterus. The sequence goes on along the minus strand of JACSVZ010000004.1, from coordinate 102,899,057 downwards.
AGTGGGCTTCAGTGGAAATCCTCCTGAATTAGTTCAGATAGATTAAACGTAACTCTCTAAATGTTATATTTACTGAATTGCACTCATCCAGCAATGTTAAAGCACCTTGGGAACATTAGTTAAGTTCCAGAATCTCTCCTTCCATGGTTTCCCAAGTGGAAAATAAATTAATATGGTTTATGGACATTTAAATCATCATCCAGGAATATTCCCCAAATTTGTGCAAAATCACACAGCAAATCACCATCCAGGTCAGATACAAAACTGAATGTCCCACCTCTTCTCTTGGGCTCTGGTACTACACATTTTATCCTCTTTTAGAACAATAGATTTAAACTCTTACAGATTATTACTTTTATCCTAAACTCTCTCTTACCTCAAATGGCTGCTGAGTTCTCAGTCGGGCCATTTAACATAAGTGCCTGCTCTAGTTATTCAGTCCATTAAAATAGAAATCAGACTACATTACCCAGAACACACTTAAGCCTCCCACAGCCCTGCTCAGTCACAGAGGCAGTCTGCCAATAAATAAGCTCTCTACAGTGTTCCCTACAAAATCATTTAGGAGTTCTATGTTAAAATATATGAATACATATGTTTATACAAACCCAACAGCCAATATCTGAATTATCAGTTAATTTAGTTAGACAAGCACTTGCTTATGCATGTTGGGTTGGATATTTCATTACCCATGGCTAATTCCGGGGATGCTGCTAGCGAGCTTCCTAACTTCTTTCTCTGTCCCCATAGTCCTCTGCTTTGAAAACACAGACATTCTTTTCTTTGGTTGTTGGACATTTTTGCTATTTGAACTAATCTGGCCATGGGAAGCACAGGATGTTTTGAGTGTGGTTCTTGGACACAAAAAGAGAGTTAATTCACACATGAGCAAGGTAGGCAATTCCCTAAATTAAGATAGGATAAAAGACAAATAAAAAAAATCCCTAGTGCCTGCTTTACTAAATTCCTAAGAAACTAGGTTAATTTTGGTCATTGCCACCACTGGAGAAAGTTCAGAGCTGTGAGAGAAGGCAGGTACTGTGGGAAACAATGTGTTTAAAATTTACATAGATGGGTCCTCAAGGCAAAGTCACAGTTCTACTTTCCCTGTGGAGGCAGTGGAACCAGCAAAACTGATTCTGAAGTATTCTTCCCCATTTCTTCCTTCCACCACTTTTGCTTCTCCTGCTGCCATGGCACGAACATGACTCAGTCCCAGGTCTTTGTCTTGAGAGCAGAAAAATGAAGATTTGCCTGTATCGCCTTGAACTGACTCTAAGCACACACCTTTGCTTAGTAAATTCAGGATTCAGTCAGGGAATTACACATGGGAATTACTAGTCCACAGTCCTGCAGGTAACTGAATGCCCTCATATACAAAATGTGTGACTTTGCAAGACCTGAGCTCTATAAGAATAAACATAATCAAATTCAGACAGCATTTGCTTGCCAATTACTGGCAGATTTGCACCATTTATGGTCAGTCCATTATTACACAGCTCTACAAATTGAATTTGTTACAGAAAATGTTAAGAAGGAAGGATCTTTGGCTCCAATTTATCCAGAACAAATGGGCAAATGGAAAAAATCAAATCTGAATTTGTAGCTACAAGGCAATTTGGACAAATGTTAGGCTACACTGTCCTATCTGTGGAGCAAAACATGATCCAAACTCTCTCAATGCATTGAGATTATATAATTTGATGATAATATCTAGCACTGTGGCAGCACAAGCAATCTGGTGTTCAGGACATTCCTGAATTTTGTTTAAAAGACTTTTCTATTTTTTAGCTCAAATATCTTTGTTGGTTTAGATTGCACATTTATGGTGTAAAAATGAAACAAATGGTCCTAAATGGGAGAAAAGATGCCTGTGGTATAATTGATTTGCCAATTGCCTTGATTACTGTAGGAATGTTCAGCACTTTTTCCTCCTCAGGGAGATTTTATCTTGAAAAACTATGCCGACAGCCAGACACTCCCATACAAGTTAATCTGTATTTTATAACAGATACGATTTAAAAATGCCCAGTGAAAACTGTGGTATTTGCACTGAATGTGGTGGGTTGTCTCTGTCTGGATGCCAGGTACCCATCAAAGCCTCTCTGTCACTCCCCTCTGCAAATGAGCAGGGGACAGAAAATATGAAGGGTTCATGGGCTGAGATAAGGAGATAATAAGGAGAGAGATAATCCACCAGTTACCACCCCGGGAAAAACAGACATGACTTAGGAAAATTAATTTAATTTATTACCAATAAAAGTAAGAGCAGGATAATGAGAAGTAAATCTTAAAACACCTTACTCTCACCCCTCTCTCCTTCCCAGCTCCACCTCCTTCCCCAGAGGTACAGGGAGACAGGTAATGGGGGTTACAATCAGTTCATCACACATTATTCCTGCTGCTGCTCAGGGAGAGGAGTCCTTCTCCTGCTCCAGCATGGGGTCCCTCCCACAGAGACAGTTCTCCATGAACTTCTCCAGTGTATGTTCTTGTCATGGGCTGCAGCTCTTTATGAACTGTTCCATCATGGGTCCCTTTCTATGGGGTGCAGTCCTTCCAGAACCACCTGCTCCAGCATGGATCCCCCACAGGGTCTTGAGTCCTGACACTAAACCTGCTCCTCCTCTCTCCACACATCTGCAGGTCCCTGCCATGGGGTCACAGCTTCCTTTGGGCATCCGCTGCTCCAGGGTGGGGCCCTTCACGGGCTGCAGGTGGATCTCTGCTCCCGCACAGAGCTCCATGGGCTGCAGGGGCACAGCTGCCTCACCATGGTCTGCACCATGGGCTGCAGGGGAATCTCTGCTCCAGATCCTGCCCCTCCTTCTCCACTGACCTTGGTGTCTGCATAGTCATTCCTCTCACACATTCTCACTCCTCTCTTCTCTGAGTGCAATTACCTCAGCTCAAGAATTTTTTTTCCCTTCTTAAATATGTTATTTCAGAGGCATTATTACCATCGCTGACTGGCCCAGCCTTGGCCAGCAGTGGGTCCAATTTGTAGCCAGCTGGCACTGTCTCTGCTGGACATGGGGGAAGCTTCTGGCAGCTTCTCACAGAAGCCACCCCTGCAACCACCCCAGCTTCCAAAACCTGGCCATGCAAACCCAACACACTACAATAGCAATTTAGTTGGTGGGAGAGGATGTAGCTTTACAGTAATTTTCCCTCTCTAGAATAAACGGTCCCACCTCTTTCATTATTTCCTCATTTTAGTGACACTCCAGGCCCATTAGTAGTATTCATGGCCCTTTGCTGGACTCTCTCCAGTAGCTCTACATCTTTCCATAGACAAGCAGAAATTCACACAGAAAAAATACTGTTGATTCTCGTGAAGAGCACATATCGCATTTCTAAACTGACACAGGTCTTCAGATCTGTTGTATGGAATTCATCTCATCCGGCTTCATGGATAAGATCCTGCTTAGACTAATGACACCTAAATTCGAGTCGACATGGAACAGTCTTATTGCATTCTGGGAGGTGGAATTCAATAAGTTAAATACCTAAGACCTAGAAGGCCCCACCTAACTCCATCTGTTACCAGTTCTAGAAGAGTGTATTTCCTCAAATTCCCTTCTCATATCTGCCAGTCTGGTGTAGATGCCTTGAATTCTTTAGGGTTGTCTCAGCTGTAGCAATGTGGCTATTAACTGCGATGGGATTATAGTGCCTGCAGACTGCTAAAGGTCGGTGATTTAATCTCAGATTCAATCTGCTCACCACTGAAATCAACAGTAAAGACATCTTTACTGATGGTGGTTACTTGAGATATCCTGTAGCGGTTTTTATTGTCATTGGAGAAAATCTGGCCACTCTAGGATGTAATTTTTCTGGTATTTGCCATGAAGTGACTCCCTCCGCCTTTAAAAGGATATTTTCATATTTTGTTGGAGAGATCCTGTTCTTTATTTCAACACCTGCAGTACTTCAATGTGCATGGGAGCTTCCACTTTACAAAACCATCTCTGACTGGCTTTGTTCTTCCCAGGGTTTGCTCACCTGCACATTTCAACGGGGCTTGTAAAAGCACAGCACTTGCTGCTTGATGCTGCAGTCAGATAAGCTTCTCCACTGAGTCTTTCCCAGTGAATTGTAGAAGGCTGTTGCCATCCTCTGGCACTCACAGGAAGGTGTTTGAAGGAAGGTCAGCTCCCAATTGTTCAAGTAGGGCAAGTCAAAGCAGGGTAAAGGAAGGTCATCCAAAGTAAGGGAGACAACAGACTGGAAGTCAGCAGCAGTATAACCCCATTCCAATCAGTATTGTATCTGTGTTGAAGAGCTTTAATGAGAAAAAAGGATTATTAACTTTCAAGTATTGCAATGACAGCTTGTTTTTCCCAGTGGATGCATGGTATACTCACACAGCACAGCACAGCACAGAACAATATATACTTATCTAGGTGCTAAGTGTAACATCTCCTTACAATTTACTTTGCCCACATCCTGACTGAAGGGTGGGCAAGAACAGAGTGTTTCCAGCTAAAATGAGCACAGTGTAAGGTCATCATTAACCCCTCTGTGCATATTACTATGATTTACAGCAATGGACGAGCACAAGCATCAGCAAAACTTCCATGGACAAATTATAGTCCATAATAATACTATGCAGAATACAATCATTAGAATTCTGGGACTGGTTTCAAAATATTTAATTTTTAAAGTTTCTAAAGTTGACCTTGAAAATTTCCCTCTCCACTTGCCATCCCTTCCTGTGATCAAACATTCTCAGTCATCACAAACTGCACACATCACATGCATTTTCTCACAATATCTCATATGAAAGACAAAGTCACCTTGCAATTTTAACCTCAAACAAAACCAAACCAAAACAAATTCCTATTTTCATTGCCACCAAATTTAACTGAAAAGAGAAGCCGACAACAGGAAGACCCTTCCGACCTCCATTGTAATCCTCTCCTTTCTGACCCTTTCCAGCTCTGTTTAGCTTTCATTTCCTTCATCTCTTACATATGATTTATTATTACTTTTTGCAGCAGCCTTGTCCTATTCACAGCAGAGTGCCATTTTCACCGAGTTTTCCTTCTGTGGCAGCAGGAATCCTTGTCACAGAACTGCAAAGAATTTCACTCACCTGATACTAAGTTCTGTTAAAGAGATACAAAATCATCCTTTAGAGAGATTAGTTTTAATCTTCTTGTTCACATGTTTCTCACTCAATCACCTAACCTTTTCACAACTTGATGTGATGGGGTGGGAGAAGGGGTACCTACGAGTTAAATTTCCAGAACAGCACATTTCAGTTGTAGCCAGTGGTCCTCATCACACCTGAGTTCTAGTATCCTGCTCATTAATTCCCCTGCCAGTCAAGAAAAAGAAGAGGGATACAAATGCTATTTGCTTTCCCTGACAAGTATGAAACAGACTCCAGTGGAGCATGCACCTGACAGGAGACTACAGATTTTGGGTTAGATGAAGACATAATGGTACCGGACATCAGAATGTACTGTCAAGATTGGTCATTTGTTAACAACTAAAGGGAAGTGTGTTATAGCTGTGGATATGTTTAGATATAAAAAGAAGGGAAGATGGGTGTGAAAGCTACCTTAACTTCATTTCCAGTGATAGCACTGGTGGGAAATGCCTTTCAGTATCCTTCATTGTTTTTTCTCAAGTTCTACTCAGTGAAACACTGATAGTGTTGCATGACACACTCTGTGCTCTATTCCACCAACTGAGAACCTGCAACTTTCTCTTTTCCTCCACAAAATTCACCACACAAAGATTCATATTTAGAACTTATGCTAGTTCTATTTCATATTAATATCACGAGAAGATTCAAGAGCTGGATATACTCAGAGACATTCAGGAAGGGCATGCCTTTGTGACATTGGTAACATTGGGCAGATACAGAAAACGCAAAATACAAAAAAAGTATAAACAAATATGACCTACTCAGGTTCAAAACTAGAATCCTGAAAACTTTTGTCTTCTTCCTGACTTCTAAAAGTATCTGAATTCCCAGATCATGTTCTTCTTCTGCATGTGCCTTGATGTCTTGGTGGAACTGAGAAATTCATCTGATGTGCAAGTCCAGTCAGGTAGATCCTCCTCTAAAGTACCCTAATGTTTTCAAATCTGTGATTGGATTCTTCTCACATAACCTGAATATCTAGAAATAAACCACCTTCTTGTTTAACACATCTCTTTACTACTGGTGGAGTCAAGCACCTCTGCAGGCAGTTCACTTCATCCAAAGACATCTCTCATGAATCAGTCTGTGACAATGTCTGTCCTCCACTGGATGGAGAGAGAAACAGAGTGATGAGTTTAGGAAGTTCTGTGCAACATAATGTTTTGCATAACAACAGTGGTGCAAGGCATATTAATCTCCTCAAGCACCTCTACTGTACCATTACCTCCTTTCACATGCACTGAAAGAACTGATTTTTTTTCAAAGTTTTATTGTCAAGTCCATGCTTTAAATCCATGTTGATGATAAACCAAAAGTCTTCCGAAACCAAAGAATTGGACTTTCATGACTAACTTTTAAATGTTTCCATTAGATAACTCTTGCTAATGCACACACTACCTTACTGATCAGAACATTTGGAAGTCCTAGGAACCATATTTTTCTCTAGTAAGCTTACTGCTGATATCTTTACCTCAATGTGTCCAAACTCCAATTTACAAAGTTTCCTGCTTGTCCAGAGTGGGGAGATTTCTGCCACTATAAAGAAAATAATATTTTTCAAATGCTCTTTTATGAATAGGAAGGGCAAGGTTTCTATGTGCTGACCAATTTTACATGTTTGGTTTTTTTGGGGGGGTTGGTGTTTGATCATTCTGTTTGTGTCACCTACTTTCTTCAAGATAAATAAGGTGCTCCAATTAATGCTCCGTTCTCAGAACCAGGCATCTCGAAGTTAAAAATATCAAGAGCAAGCTTTACAGTACTGTGACTGATCTCTTTAGGCTTACCCTGTTTAAAATAGTCCATTTGCAATTTGCTAATGTGGAGCCAAGTTTTCAAACACCTCTCCAATATTGGGGTTCATCAGCTGGAGGATGAAGGAAGTCTACATCAGGCCCAGTGTGACTCTCTAGTTTGCAAAAAAAGTACTGCTTTTAATGAACACTAATTATAATTGGGGAAAGATAAGCTGTGGATTCAACAGAGGGGAAAAAGGCTAATGCTTTTAAAATGTAGCCTGATTAATGAGGCTGTCATAGAACTTATTTATAGGTATGCTGTACAAAGTACCATAATCTCTGGAAAGATTTGCAGCAAATTAAAGCCATCAGAGTTTACAAATCATAAAACTGATTTGACTGCAAAGGATATTTCGTACAGGCCAATCATAGGATTATAGCTGAGGCAGAGAAGTTGTGAAGAGCAAGTGTTCTTAAACTGTTCTGGGGTGTGGGTCACATTTCAACCCCTCAACTCCCGCTTTCGGCCTTGTGTAACAGCAGCAATTGCCTTCTTTGAATAGTGGCATTCAGAAAATATTTAATATAATTTTAGCTGGTTTTAATTGAAGACAGCAGATGGAAATGATGAGGAACCTGTGCTTTGCTAGGCAGTTCTCTATGGGCCTCCAGCAAGTGCTTCATGAATCACTAATGGTGCATGGCCTGCAGTTGGGAGCTATTGATTTGAAGAAAGCCCAAGTATGTAAACAGACAGACCTTGTACTATATGGTGAAGGTCACTAAACATAAGAAACAAAATTTTCCCTACAGCAATGTGCATGGAGCATTTGGTATCCTGAAAGTTTAAACAAAAATAAAGAAGTAATAAAAACCACATATTTGAGATGTTATATTTAGAGTACAGGAAGTACACTGACAGAAAGAGAGACTCAGGCATATAGGTGCAAGACACAGATCATCTGGGACTTGGCAAAGAAAGAAATCTAGGCTCCTTTTTTTTAAGAATGACAAGTCCCTGTAATGTAAACAGCCTTTAAATCTTGACTCCAAAGGATTTAAAAAGTCATCCAAACTAAGACAAATGGAGTGAGGGGCAGATAAGGCTGTTTTAGTTGAAATCTGCATCAGAGAGGATGGCATACAAATGTTAATGCATACTTCTAACCTTTAAGGGGCAGAAAGGAAAAAAAATGTGCAATATGGCAGGGCAGTGCATGAAATTGACTGTCTGGATATGTTGTCAGACCTGAAAAAGGAGGAAAATCACCAATTATTACAATCATTCAGAATTTAATACAAAGTCAAAAGAAGAAAACACTTAGAAATTATTGATTTCCCAGCCTACCATAACGTCTTTGGACATCAATATAATATTTGATGATACCAATGTTTGCCTCTTGTTCCTCTCATAGTTCTATAGATGTTAACTTGCAGGCAGCCTCGCTGGCACAAGAACATAATAGCATATAGGATTTTGACTATATTGAGCACTGGATAATTTTGATGACTTATAAAATCCTTTAGCCTAGAAGTGCTTTATTTTCAAGCTCCACTATAATTAGTTACAAAGGTTATTTGAGTGAGACGTGAGGCGAGGCTGGAAGGTTGTTGTTAAATGAAATCAATTTCACCTTCTTTTTCTCTTGCTGTAATATTTTCCTTTAAATCTATAGTGAAGAAACAGACAGTCATTTACCAACAACGACTTGTTCAGTAGTTTCAACAACACGTTCAGGAACAATGAAGGGATTCAGTTGATACCAGCCTTTGGCTGAATAGTTCTCTATGTGTCTGTCAGGCTGTGTCTCCATCTACATTACATATTCTAAGCATGGCCAGCTTCCTCAGTTTGAAGGAAGGCTCAGTTGACCTACATAAACTTCTCAGGCTTTAACTGAATTTTGAGCAGAGGCAGCATGTCCCACCAGCTCTGTTCAGTCTCCCAGATCTGAACAGCCTCATACATTACTGATACTCCATAGTTCGCAAGATCAAAAGAAGAAGGATGTATCTCCAGAAAACCTGGTCTGGTTTTATAGTCCATGAATTCTAAAACAAAGGTCTTGAGAAGGAACCAGAGTGTATCCCATGCTCTTAAGTGGGCTGGATGGAAGAAGCATTCCAGCAGAAGAGTAACAAAGTCGAGGTTTAAGAACTGTGCCAGAGAACTGAAATTTGCTCAGGGATGACACAGATGTGGTAGCTACTAACAAAGAAAAGGTGTCCTCACCCCCTTGCTCCCCTCTGACATACAATTCATGAACTTCACAAGTATTCATACTCCCGATTCTGAAATGATTATGCTTTTCTGTTCATTTACTTGAGTGTATCTTGACATATACAAAAAGACCCGAGATGGATTTGTATGAACATTTCATGCACGTATACAGACAATGAGGAAATAACAGGAAAAATTTTAAAGCTGAAAAATATGCCTTTAACAATTGCTTAAGTCCTGACTAGAAAAGATAGCTGCTGAAAGCATATCAGTGATTAGTCTCTTGACCTTTCTTCAACTTGAAGTCATCAGCTATTGTTCGTCACTGATAATAATAATAACCTTTATTTTATGAGGTGACTGACAGACAATCCTTAGAGACCACAGTCTTTCACAAGAGCAATGTGCTTAAAAAAGAAGTCATATTTAGTAGGCTCAATACAGTGAAATTAATTCAGAATTTTTATATCAAATATTAGAAACATGAAACACTGTCTATGCAAAAAAAAAAGGAAAAAGGAACATTCAAATGACTTTTAAAGGAAAAAGCTGTAGCAAAAGTTTGGGCAGAAGAATGGCAGAGAAAATTAAAATTTATTTCCACTTTACCCCAATTTTATTTTCAATAAGAAGGTAGAAAATTTCTCAAAGTTTTCTTTTCCTTTTTTTCATTTTGAAAGGCTAAGAGGAGGGAAATCCAAAACTGTTTGAACTGTCAGAGGGACTATCTTGTCTTTGACAACGGCCAGTTCTGAATCCTCAGATATGAACACTATTATACTTCATTTGAGAGGAGGGGTTTCTTCCTAATCACAGCCATCTAATCACAGTCTCATGACCTGAAGCTGCAGTGGCTGCCCTTTTCACATTTTCATTCTTCCAAGTGTAATTGCATATGTTACTCTAGACTGGACTTGAATGGAAATCCCTTTCAGGAAAACCCCAGGAGGTGGAGCCAATAATAGGGTAGGTGGCTCTCATTCCTTAGAGTCATTATTGAACCAATCGGACAATACAGTGTGAGGGGTCACAACAAGCAGTGCACTCTTCTGAATGAATTGTAAAGCCAAAGCCCTGAATAACCCTGGCTATCAGACAGATTTTTTTTCAAGAGTGAAGACCTTGCTCCATCAAGGCCTACCCTGTATATTGTACTTTGTCTCCTGTTAGTTCAGTCAGTCCCTTAGCCTGCGTTAGTAGTATATAGGAGGTCTATGTGTGCTCACATTCCATTCTCCTTCCTCACTGGAAGGAGCAGCAATTCACCAGTGAGATTTTTGTTTGCCAGAAGAATTTAATCCAACCTGTTAAAAAATTATTCTCATAATTTTCCTGGAGGGCTGCAGCATATTTGTCCTTAAACTCAGTGTGCTTTCAATGTTCACTGCATTTACCACCGTTACCTGTGGAACAGAAGACCTTCCTAGTGGGAAGGTCAGGAATTGTATAGAGACTCATCTGAAGAAATGTCTCCTTTTCCTAGCAATAATTGCATCTCAGGCAAAATGTTTTGAATTATATGAAGCCAGCAAGGAGCTAAAATGAAGTTATTAGCTCTTGACATTTTCTTAGGTATTTGTCAATTATTGTGAAACATTTATTGAGCAAAGATAAGACCCTAAGGGGATTGAAGAACCTGATAAATAAATCCCATTGGAATTCCAAAAGTTTGAAAATCTCAGCCTAAATTTTTAGTTTGGATTTTCGATCGGGGTAAAATACCTACCAGCTGAAAGGCCTCAACGTGAGACAGCCATGTCTGGTTAGTATGAAATATATTAACATATGTGAGTGCTATAAAAATGTCAGAACTGTAATCCTAAACCCACCAAGCCAGAGGAAGATTCAAAAGTCAAATGCCCGCATCATGTGGCTTATGTCATTCTCCATAGACTGTGACAGTTCAGGTGGCCACTGGACCGATCATCACCACTCAGGGAATTCAGTCACTGGCTTCTGCAAGCCAGTTCTTGGTGTCTTACTTCCCTTGTGTGCAAAGATGGAGGCATTTTTTTTCCTTGGAAGCTGTTTCTAGAGCTACTAATGAAAGCAGTAGACAATTTTGTTGTTGTTGATGTGGTTTTGACTACAATCTAAACAGAAACACTTTTCATTCGTGTGTAATTTACTTTGAAGAGTCAGCCTCTGTTTCTAGTTATGGATGATATGAAAATATCAGACAACCAGCCTGTAACATTTTTTACTGCAGAGAAAAATCCATTTAAAACCATTTATAATGTTGCTAAAATATAGTACTCTTTCTTTTCCCCAACTCCTAAGCTTTGAATACACATGGGAACTTGAGAGATCAGATCTATATTGAGTGGATCAGCAAAATGTGGTAGAGTCAATGAAGTTATGTGGGTTTACATTATCTAAGAGTACGGCCCAAAGTGATAAGGACTGGCAGGAGAAAAACACATAGACCCTCCCCCTTGAAACACATGTTTTTAAAACGGCTGTAAAATGTTATTATTTCTGCTAAATATGTAATATATGAAGGATATGTCAACTTTTCCTGCTTGTGTAAAGATTATGCAGTTTTAAATGCCTTTTCCAGTCAGACTTAATCTACTCAGCCCAAAGACAAGCTGTTACAGTTTTATAATATACAGCTCATTTTTGTGTGCCTCTGTGTGAGCATTTGCATGTATGTGAACAAGAGAGAGAAATGCACTTACAACTGTGGAAAGCCACTAATTAGGCAAATTAAAGCACATTTTTTTTCCATTAAAACCTCAGTTATTTTCTTTCTGCCTTTTATTGTTTATTGGAAACAGTCCTTTCTCTGACACTACCCACAATGGATTTTGCAAATTTTATGGCTTATGTTGACTGTTTTGCAATTTATACTAGTGTGTAAAATATTCCCAGCACATACACTTAATCAAAACAAGCCCAATTAAGCTCAGTACTCCAGATTCCACCTCATTAGCTTTCTGTTCCTAAAATATAACAGATGTGATTGCTGCGGGCCATGAGTTAAAGACGAATTTTTCAGCTAAGCACTTGCAATACAACCTAAAGTTATATGAAGATTTAATTATTACTTTCATTTTCATGGCTAACTGTAAAAGCTCATTTTTCACTTAATAGCAATAGTATTCCACTCCTGCATTTTACCCCCCATTACAGAGAAAAGTATCTAAAGGAGGAAGAAGGAAGAGGTCAGGGGTCTTATTTTTACTCTTGGCCTCACACACTGAATGAGTGACTTCACAAACTTGCAGGGCTTTTACCCATTCTAAAATACTGGAATACAGAAAGGACTCGGGATTTCAGCTTGCAGAGTATCACTTCTGCCTAAAACCTCTGTGCAACCACGGGAATGATATTGCAGCATGTTTACTTGGCATGCTTCAAAAAGATAGAATGGCTTAGCATTCTTAGATGTCTAGTGCTCCCCTCAAGTAATTCTCGGTAGTTCTTAGCTGTATTTTAACTGTTTAGAACTACTGGCTTCTATATAATATCCAATATAAGGAAAAATATTATCCTTTTTCAGTAGTCAAAAGGCCAAAGAGGATTACTACAGGACTGTCAGCAGGGATATGAAGGAAAGCTCTGCCAATTGTCAGTAGCTGTATTTCTTTGTCAATACCCCAGTGTCAAGCTGCTGAATGTCTCCCACACTTTGTCTTTGTTATGGGAACTCAAGCATCTGGTGGATCAAAAATAATCTGGCCAAACCAAAGCAATTCCAAGAATAATCCAGATGGGACTGTCTGAGTTGTCCGTGGCACAATTCACTGTGGAGATTTCCAAATGAGCTTTCAGCTTCCAATAAATTAAACTTCTTTACAGATTCTGTACTGATGCATAACTGACACCATCCTCTCCTCTGATTTCCCAGAATACTTGAGAGTCTCGTAGGTAAGACCCACTTTCTCAAGCTGTTCAGTTTTTCAGCTACACTGACTGAGCCAAGAGGACAACAGTCCCAGCCTCTGTGCAGAGCAAGAGCCTGGTCCAGTGAAGCCAACTGTGCATAAAATTGTGCACATAATACACATTCAATCTTGCAAAAATGGGCATAAAACAGTCCCATTAATATCAGTAGCAATACCACAGGCCCTTAAAAGGCCTTTAGGTACCTTTTTCTTTTACATAAATTATTACATAAGGTACAAGACAGGACTAATAATAAAAATAATGCAAATGACCTGATTCACCACTCTTGCCGCATTTCTGTGTAGGATGATTTTTTAAGAAGTCTGTGGTTGCTCTCTCAGCAGGGTGAGTATCTGAGATAGCTTAATTGAAGTCAATGGAGCTACACATTGACATAAAACTAGTGTACTTAATAAGAGGTTAATGCTCAGAAAAAATAAGAAGCCAAGCTTTTTCCTGAAAGATTTTCTCATGGTTGAGATCTCCTCTTGTTTGTACATTCCCACTGCATTATTCTTTCTTTTCTTCTCCTCAAAAGATTCATCAAAAAAATAAGCATGTTCTCTTTGCGGTTTACACTGAAGACATAGCTTTTCTGTTTGTTAAAATGTGAAAGAAGATAAATAATGAAAATTTCTAGTGATTAGTCCCAAAGGTCTTTATTTATGGGTCCCTGGCACAGGCACACTGCAGATAATAGCCCAATTTAATATTTATGATGTGCTAGGTTTCTCTAAATATATAAATTTGGCAATTATCATGGGAGTTATCCCTTATTTATCTCCTTTTGACTTTTAATTAGTAGGATTGCTATTTAATCATTAACAATCTTCTCTTCCAAAAAACACCCTACCTGCTAATTCCTTGATGAATGTGTCCCCATTGTGTCACTACTCTCATTAGAAGATCTTTCTTACTTGTTCCAATGACAAGCTTTTGTTTAAAAATACTAGGTCTGCAGATGTCTTGAAGTGACATATCACTGACTGGGCACCCTGGAACCAATATACTGTTATCTACCTGTCAGCCCTCAGCAGCCCAGGCATTAGGGCACTCACTTAAGGTGACCAATGGCCCCTCAAATCATAGTACCCTTTTCAAAAAACAAAGAAAAACACAATATGTGTGTGAGTGGATAGGAGAGTACGAAGCCTGGCACAGTTTTTTTAATTAAGCATAATAATACTCAATGTAAAGATTATCCCTCTTTCCTTGACGATATAAAACAGTGGCACAGAAATTATACCTTTGTTAAAAAGTTCTAACATTGATCAAGTCGCTTCCATGGAGAGATGAAACTACAAGCTCTAACATGTTAACATTCAGCAATGTGTTACTAATAGCATCATTAACACATACCATATATAGCTGCATGGAGTGCCTTACTCTGAGCTAGTGCCAAGTCCCAGTTTGTCAAGTTGGGACACGGGAATGGCAAAACAATTTCATTCATTCCACCAGCTAATTAAGATGGAGCTAAAAGGATGGAAGTTGAGAACCTTAGCAGGTCTGCTGTGCCATTCCTCCAGGGTGGCTTTGTAGGGAACAGTAAAAATACTTAATATAGTCACTGTTGCATGTTAAACGATTGTTAGGGAAGTGGAAGGTTGAATCAGTGAAGGGTGAACACTGCCATCATTGTGCAGAATTCACTCCTCCCTCTCCACTTCATCTCTGCTCCCATACTACTATAAAAGATTTTTTTTTTTAAATACTAGGACTCTTGACATTTACTTTAAAACCAAGCCACTTTCCTACAATGTGCTGTTATCTGCTGCGTGTTATACAGCTTTGCCCTGAGAATGTGAAGGGGGAATTAGGACCTACTCATTTATTTAGGTTTCCTAGCAATTTCCATTATGAAGGAATCTTGTGGTCTTCCCATGTGAGGAACATTTTTGATACCCATCTTAGCAGCAGTTCTTAGCAAAGGAATGAATGCAATGTCCAGCTTCTAATGAAGTTGGCTCACTGAGTTATTTTTTAACCTTACACTAATGTAATTATTCTATCCCAAAACCTGACCTGTAGAAATATATTTATAATATCTTTGACCAACAGCATGTTACTCTAATACCTGCAGCAAGCTTGTAATGACAACAGCACTGTTTAACTAGGTCCCAAATCTGCATGGCAAGCCCTCAGAGTGCTGGTGCCAGGATCCATATGCAAAATATCCTGTATCCACTCAGGCAGAGGGAGAATCAGGTCTGCACAGTGACAGTGCAGTTCACTCTGTACCAGGTACCATCAACCCTTTCGTAAGTCCATACATGGTTGCTGCTCAGAATTCTTCCCCCAGTTAAGAAAATATTTGAGCCATTCTGCTTTCTGATATTGTCCCCTTAGTAGTGGCTTACTTGACAATGTGCTAAATTAATCCGGTTTCAAAAAAGCTGAGGTATATATATGCTAAATTAATCATCAAAAAAAGAAACTCAATTAATTCACTGTAAGACTCTTTGTTTTATATCCCCTTTTTCCTGGGCATTTCATATTGTTTAGTTCTAATTTTTTTTTTTAATTCATGTAAGACTTGGTTAATATTGATGAAAGCAAAATTTTTGAAGGATACTTCATTCTGTTGATATGGGCCTTTAAGGCCACTGGCACATCAGACAGCAGTGAGACCTGGCTCTTTTCCTTTGGTGTTTATTATCTCATTTTGTCATTTGAACAGTTTTGTTGCTTCTCTGACATCCTTCTGATTTGCTCCCCCATTTCTAATTATAAATTTTTCTGGTTTGAATACAATAAAATCTGAACCAAAATAAAACAAAAAAGCTTTATAGCTAAACTTCAGAAGGCAAGATACATGCTCATGCTCAGTACCTTTTTTAATACTTTAGCTCGCATAATGTTTTCCGGATAATTTTGATGGTATCATTTCTCAGTGCAATAGCTGATTAAGAGTCACTTGCAGTATAACTTCCTGTAGTCAGGAAACTGGGAAATTTTTAACAGAGTAGTGTATTTTGAAACAGCAACTATTAATGCCAAAGTCAGAGCTGCTAATATTTGAAAGCTTGTGCTCACCTATGCATCCTTAGGGATGTAAAAGAGAAAAAGAGATTTTCTGTAAATCCATTCCTAATTTGTGATGCTTATCATCAAAAACCATATGGATAGATCAAAAGGACAGATCTTAAGCTGGTGCAAATTGGCCAAGCAGCATTGTCAGCAGGGATACTGGATTTATAACAGATGAGTATTTGGCCTATTTGTAGTTTAGTGTAAGAGTTATCTGACTGAGAGTATAGAAGTTATAGCAAAAAATGCCAAGTAATAGGCTTTCAGAAAGTCACCACACATTTTCCAGAACCTGAAAATTCAAAAATTTTTTAGTGTCTTTGGACCAGCTCCTTCTTCAGTTCAGATTTCGTATTACCCATATTTTAGTTCTTTATAAAAATGAAATGCACTTCATCTCTGTCTACACACCCAATACAATAAATTTAACTGTCATAAAGTCAAAGGGAGTCATTCTGCTATAAAAGAGTAATCTGTCTCTCACTTTTTTAGACTTAAGTAGTATGAAAAGAAGCTGCATTTAAAAATAAGCCAGGCAAAGTTAAGAATATATTTTTGAGAACAATCTGGTAGTTGGAAAGGAGTGAATAGCCTGACCAATCAGCTTTCCCAGCTGTTATGATTCTCCAAGTGCTGAGAACACACAATTTAGTAGTTTCAGACTTGAAACTACTACTAAGTAGATGCTTTGTTTTTTGCCATATCTGTAATGCAGCAAAAAAAATTATATATATATATATTTGTATGCATGAGATTTACATTAGAGACAGACAAAAGCAACTAGAGGGTGGATTCTCACTAAGAATTGGAGGTACTGTTTGTACAGGAGGAGGTAACCTGTTGGATGTACATTGATGTGAAATAAAAGACTTGCACGGAGAAAATGCAGATTATATGATTGTGGTTTAACAAAAAAAGAGACTGGAAATGGTAGGAATGGATAATAGAGGTGCTTTTGGTACTGCAAAGGACTGGCAGGTGTTTAGATTAAGAAAGTGTCATTTTGACATTGTGGAAACTGAATAGGAAAAGTGACTCATACTACCAACCTCTGAATCTCTTGATCAAGTAAGCCATAATTATTGCTGGAAAGGAATGATATAAAAAGGAATTGAAAATAACCATTTCCTGTAAGAAGGAGAAAGCAAACAAAGTATAACAATGTCACAAATTTGGATTATCTTCAGCACAGACAGAAGCAGCAAGAAATAAAAAAGTCAGACAGTGAAAGACATCACAGACTGGATCCAATTTAATGCTTAAATGCCTAAAAGCTTCCGTAATGCAAGAGCCAGTGCTAATGACATGGCTCTGTGACATCCAGCACTTCTGGTGGGCATGCAGGTACCCACTGCAGTGAATAGGGGCTTTCAGCAACCTCAAAATAATGACCTCTGTACAGAGGCAACACAAAGACACTCATTCACCAGCCAGTTGGAAAATACCAGTTTCTGCTCTCAGGGCCAATCCTGTGACAAAATTAAGTGATGATTGGACATAAAAACGTTCCATGCAGTCAGCCTTCTTTCTGTGAGGCAACACTACTCAGCACTGAGGTGCAGAGTTACACCACTGTGCTCTCTCCCTTCTCAGACCAGGGACCCTTGCAATCATTTATACACACAGACACAGCTTCAAAGAGGAAAACCGAGCAAAAATTTCTTCACTTTTTTATGACCATAAAACATATCACAGGTAATACCCTTCATCTGGCAGAAAAAGAAATTGAACCTGGGTCACCTACTTAACGACTGAATGCTTTAAAAATACCAGGCTACTACATAGCAGCAGATGGAGCACTCATCTGATTACAGGGGCTGGTCAGCAGTGGCTACACTTCCATTGTTTAAACAGAATCATGCACACCTGGGTGAACATCTGGACTGAGCAGATGTACCAAACCATCTAATTCAAAGATGCGTTGTGGAAGGAAACCCAGATCTCTGAAAGATACATCGAATCTTTCTGTACTATTTGGGAAAAAAAAAAAAAAGATTAACACCTGCAATTTCACTTTGTGCAGGCTCTAGCCCTTTCAGAGGGTATATAGAAATGTCCTGCAGACAGCTGATGCATAGAACATGTTCAGAAGAGATAGGCAGAGAAAAATACAGTTTCTAATACACACCATCTTTCCCACATGTGCCTAAATGGAAGTACTTCAGATTTGCAGACCTCCAGCATACTGGGAATACAAAGGACCCACTCTGAAGTGTCTGGGGTTTAGGAGCCTTTACAGAGACAAAGTAGCCAAGCATGAGGAGCAGGGGTGCCCTGTTGCTTCTCTCCTGAGGATGCATTTGGCACACTTCTGTGCCTCTCAAATGCAGAGGAGAGCTGAGAAGATGAAAAGGAGCAGGAAGCTTTGTTAAAGCCCTTTCCATCTCCTTCCAGTCTTCCCTTTCTCATTGTCCTGTTCAGCTACAGACACGCTTCAATGTTGAAGGAGAAACATAAAGTTGCTTAGGCTGTGTTTTTTTCTCAGATAGTGATGCCCTGGGAAAAGCTAGCAGGATAAATAGAATGATCTTTGAGGATGGAACTCCTCTGGAGTCACTCAGTCTGTTTGACTGACCACACTGACCTGCAGGCTAAAACCTACAGCACAGCTCCCATTCTTACCAGAGACTTGCCTAAAGGAATATAGATAGCGGGTAAATACAATTTAGTTTCGATTTAGAAGTGGAAGAAAAAAATTATCTCTGTTTACCTGAATCAATATAGATACTCGGGATTTGATTTCACAGTAAAGGAGCTTCATCAGCTACTTGTGCTAAAGGTTAATTAAGATTGTATTTGTCAATATCCAAATATGGGTATGTACATTTCTGGGCATTCTCACCAACAGTAAGATTCCAAATGCTATTAAGTATTCCTGAGATAGTGCTTTGGAATGTTTGTGTGCACATTTCTTGTCTTCTATTTCCACTTTGTACTACAAAGTGTGATGATCTATGAATCAAGACAGTCTCACATGCAATCTAAAAATAAGCTGAAAGAATCTCAGTCCAGCATTCACAGACATAAACGCATGTCTCTAAGTAATTCTATGAATCATAGTTTGAAGGGTTTCAGATCCTTTATAATGTAGAGCTTAATACAAAAATAGGAATTTCTTGAGGAAGTTGTACATATGGTAGGGTAAACAGAATGTTCCCTTTTTTGTCTAAAAATGTAGTATTTCCCATTCTTATTGCCATGTGATACTCTGGAGTAAAAAAAACTCTGAGATTATGAGTCCCAAAAACTAATTGATAGGTGGGGGTTATTTTCTACCTTAATCTCTGAGGTGCTCCTGAAATGTCTTTAGTAGTCAATCAACCTATTGATAATAGAAAAATATACAGGGAAATAGTATATGCAGAATTTACCACATAAACAATTTTGTCATCATTACCTTCTCTATTTGCAGGTACAGAAAGTAGAGAAACTCAACTCTTCAATATATATACAAAATGAAAACAGCTTGAGTTTTATTTCACATAGGAAAATGGAATGGTCTGTTCTTTATTTTTATGAAGTGCAGAATGATAAGACCCTACTTTTAACCTTATGACATAATAAATCAATAAAGGATATGCAATGAAATAAAGTGAACACAAAAGTACAGCAAAAATTGTGAAAGTGAATACTTTTCACAGCATGCTGTCATCCCTTGGAATTAACTCCAGCAGGAGATTATTAAGTCAAATATGAAAGATTTTTAAAGGGCTGAATAATTTTATGAGTAATAACAAAAATATGAATGTTAAAGTAATCTATTGTTATGCTTCCAAGGGTAAATTGATAGCTGCAGGGATCAAGAAGATATCCTCTTCTCTGCCTTCCTTTTTACACAACTGGCTAAGTTCATTAAGGGTCTTTCTTCAACCTCCCCTCAAGCACCAGATATTGGTCACTTCTGAAGGCAGCAAAAATTCACAACTTGAAAAATGAGAAGGAATATAAAAGTTGTCTGATCCAGTACAATAAATCCCATGCTTCTTCTCATCGTCTTTATCTGAACATATTTTATCTCCAGCATAAAAGGAGATTGTTTCCTGTGTTCACCATCTCCACAGATGCAGCATAGGTACTTGTAAACTTGCTGTTCCAAGTCCCTCAGCATTTTAATTCTCACATCTCATCCATGCTTTCATCTGGTAATCTAGCTCTTCTTTTATTCACCTAGTAGTTTCCATGAATTTTCCAAGCTTAGGCTCTGAAGAATGCTGAAAAGGGGAAGGGAAAAGGGAAGAAAAAACAAAACAAAACAAAACAAAACAAATCTTCTTGATTCAATTTTCTGCTCCTATCACCATCAATTTTCCCCAAGATGAGGAGAATAACAATCTCTGTGATGGTATTCTCACCCTGCTTTTGAAATCTTCTGAGTGACCTGCAGCGATATCAGGTGGAGATGCACAGGAACAAATCTGTATCCAGTGTAAAATTCTTTGACACAATTCTTCTCTCAGCTGAGGTTTTATTGGCCTCAACAGTTGTCCCATGATACATTTTTGAGACATCTTAAGAAAAATTCAGACTTCCTTTATAAATTTTTCACATTAAATTTCTGTGAATACTTCAAAGGTTATTGACGAAGAATTTAGATTTATTTATGAAGCAAATAAACTCTTAACCCCTTTTGAAGAGCAATCTGATATAATTTATATCTTTGGGTACTGCCCACCACAAACTCACTGTGGGGTTTATGGCTTCATCTTATTGATCTTGAGAGTTTTGTGACCTACTGTGCCTGAAGGACTTGGTAAAAAAGTAATGATTCAAAACACAAGAGTAAAATAATTGCCAGGAATGTATTATTGTCGTTCCTATTGTAAATTTCTAAACTCACAATACAACATTGCAGTAATCTGTACAAACACCATATAAAATGATACAATAATAATAATAATAATAATAATAATAATAATAATAATAATAATAAAGAGGCTTGGTCCTTTAAAAAACACTTCTTTGGTTTACTTTGACAAAGTAAGTTATCCAAAGTTTATATTCTATCCATGTAGATTGCACTTAGTAAAGGCTTATGGAGAACTCTTCTGACAAAGAGCACTATCCAGCTTGACTGCTCTGGGAACTAGAACAGACCTACAAAGAGGCAGAAGAATGAGACATCAGAATAATTAGGAAATAAAATCTATCATTACAAGAGCTACTGACAAGTACTGAGTTCTTCAAAGCATACTTAGTATAGAAGAAACAGGTACTGAAATTACTTGTTTACCCTAGGCACACCTTGGTCACCTTATCATTCACATCTCAAACATTATTCTACCCTTCCGTGTCTGTGTTAAGCATCATGTCCAAACTGCCAGAGGCGAACATGCTCTGACAAGGAATACTTCAAGAGGAGCAATATTTTTGTGGTGGTCCTGAGAGAATACCAGCTGAAGCTCTTTCTAGATCAGTAAATAAAATATATTCATCAAAAGCTGCACCTGTATTAGTTTTTAGGATGGAGCAATAATGTAGTTTTGAAGCAAAACTCCACTAACCACATCTATTGCATAGTTTCCATTTCAGAGGTGATTTGGTGTACATGAGCACTGTGTTCTATCTGAGGAAACAGAAGTGGAAGATCAGTTTCAGGTGCATGAAAAATGTATTTCAACCTTCTGATGAGAACATGAAGTCCCAAACACTGATCCTTCAGACAGATCTGAACCAAAATTTTTTGGATATTTTGTCCAAAGTTTCACACTAAATCTAGTCCAACATTTCTATATCATAAAATCATAGAACAGCTTGGGTTGGAAGAGATTTAAAAGATCATCCATTTCCAATCCCCCTGCCACAGGCAGTGACACCTTCTACTAGAATAGGTTGCTCAAACCCCCTACCCACCTGGCCCTGAACATTTTCAGAGTTGGGGCACCAACAACTTCTCTGCTGGAACCACATGACCCATATGTAAAGTCTGTGGTTTTAGTTGCTTTGATCCAGTGGCCCTCTGTTGCACTGTATTACTTGCTAAAACAGATGTAGTCAACAGCATTTAAGTGCCCTGCTCTTCACTCTCCCACATCTCCAGGAGAGAGGACCATCGGCTGTGTGAATTGATAATCCAGCAAGAATTTCAGCAGAAACTCTTATCTTCCCTGCTACCAGCCACAGACCCAATTTGTTCATTCACAAGAACTCACAAAGAATACAAAGAGACTCATTGCTTGTTAAGCTTAACTGCATCCTTAATAAAAGAATAAAAATGAAGATTATACAAGTTGCAGCATTTCTGTCTACTCATATATCATCAGGGGCCTGTCTGAAACAGCCTAGGTAATACTTTTGCTGTAATTGTATTTCATGTTTTCTATTGCCTTTCACAAAAGAAGAAGGAAAAAATCTGTAAATTTCTTTCTCAGGATATTTAACACTCAATTTTAGTTCCTCTGAGGGTAACAAGTGTATATTATCCCAAAACATCTGTCCAGCCTCCAAACATAGTGCATGAGCTAATAGTAAAATGCATGGAAAATATTGAGTAGTCAGGTGTCTAAATTAGGTAAGACGGAAGCAAAAGAAGAGAGAGAAAAGAAGAATCCTAATGCTCATGGCTTAAAAATTATTCTAGGCCAGGCACAGCAGGACCTTAACAAGAAGAATTCTTTACTCAGTTGAGTCCCTTGATGAATAGCGTGCTTGTAAAACCTATGAAGGACATAACATCATGTAGCCAGCCCTGAACAAGCAGTTGATGTTTGTCTTGTATACAGGCTCTAATCTTCTACAAACCTGATGAAATCTAGTGCAAGATAGAGCCTTTAGAGAAGATGGTCAAAGTGGGATTTCTATGTCAAACTGCTCAGGGTCACCTGAGTGAATTTACATCTGCCCAGGTTCTTAGAGGACTCTAAATTCACCCACTGACAGAGGTCCTAATACATTCAAATGAGGGACTCACAGATTTCCCAAAACCAGAAAAGGTTTTTCATAGCATCTAAAGAATTACTTTTCTTCAAAGGTTGCATGTACACAACCACATATATCTTTGAGAAACTGTGAAGGCTCCATGTCATTTCCCACCAGATGATCTGTCCTGAAGAATCTGATTTCAGTGTTGAGTTCACAGTGATTGGATGTGGTTATGGTGCAGAGATCTCTTCTTTTAATGCTGGCGATAGATTTCTGGGGTCACTAGACTTTTTGGACCAGGCCTTTTTTTTTGGAGATTCCCATGTTCTCAAAAGTGGCAAAATTCTGACAAAATGGGTCATCCATGGGTCTCTCAAGAACACATGGTTATTTTCTATTATGGGCACTGAATTTATGGTCTGAATCTCTACCTCAGTGATGGACATTTAAGCTACAAGGTGAGACAAAGATAAGGTCCACTGTCTCTCAGCTGAGGAAGGATTTTTATCACACATGTGCAACAATCAGTTTTGCTGAGGGCTGTTTAGGCATTACCCCATTTGCTTTGTGAAGACCTCATTTCTTCATCTAATCGCAGTTTAGAGAAATTACTGAGTTAGGAAGCAATTAGTGCTAAATACTATCATTTTTCAACTCTACCAAATCTAGCACTTGTGATTTTTTCAGCCACTGAGAATATAAAGTAATGCAGTTTGAACAATACATTGAATTGCTATAGTTATAATTATTAATGTTATTATATGTAAAAAATAAAGATATGCCTATACTGTTGGGGGGGTTTTGTGGTTTTTTTTTTTTCATAATTTGTTAAAATGTTTTTGAAGCAGTGAGCTTTTTTGTTAATACTTGTTTTTGAATGATGGCTTTTTCCACATACAAAAAGGAAAAAAAAAAGTTTCACATGGAACAGGTTTTTAAATAAACAAGAAATTAGTTTCAAGACAGTTACATTTCCTGTTCTGTGACATGACAACTGCATGTTGTTATAGCAACACCTGTCAAATAAGGAGTTCAGAAAAGTAATGGAGTAACACAGAATGAGCAACTTCGGTAGGATTGATCTCACAACAAATTTAGTTTGAAGAGTGTTTTTTTATTTGGTGAATCCGTAATGTCTGTTTACATATGTAAACCTCACAATCCCAAACATTTTCTGCTTCCACATCATACTAGGTAAAAAAATCATAATGATACAGGAGTTCAGGACTGGAAAGGACTCACTGGCTTGGCAGAACACTCCTGGAAGGGTAATATTCCCACTAACCTTAACAGTGTTTTGTTGTATTGTCTCTATCATCACCATCAAACTGTAAATTAGTATAAAGGACTAAAAGAAAAGATGAGATAAAAATCTGAAAATCATATAATTAAAATTTAGGTGGGATAAAGATTATGTGAAATGAGGCTTGAAAACTTATCATAGTGGCAAATGATGCCCATTCGTATGAAGGGATAGGTTTGTATAATCAGATGCATCCTGTAGTGAATCCCCATGTTAGCACTGTAATGCAAGATGAAAAAAAATAATAGCAGTAAAAACTTAAGCTTTCTAGATCTGAACATTTTAAAATATTCAGAAGGAGAAGCAAGGCATTTAACGAGAAATGTTCACTTTCCTTTTAAGACTTCCTGATTAAATGTGACTATTACATGTTCCAAAGTAGTAGGACTAGAACTGGTGATTTCATGTATTTTTCTTAAGTTCAACTAAAAAGTTAAGAGCTATAAAGGGGGAATACAGCTGAGCCAACCTTCTTTTGCCTGGAATCATTTATTAAAGAACAGATTTATCACAAACTTCCTCCCATGTATGGTATTAGAGACTAATTTTTGAACTAATCTAATTAAAGTCAATTTGGGGATAGTGGTACTTCCCTAATTGTTTCTGAGACATATGCATTAGCAACAGAGAGTGTTATGTTGTCATGGCAACAGGACTACGATAATGACTTCAGACATAGAATGGAATTATGTCACGAGGGTGGTTTGGGAACAGCTGCTTCTGTACAAGTTTGGTTAAAAGGAACAGAGACGTGTTTTGGCTGCAAAGAAACACGTGATACCCTGTAGGCACATATAAACAGACCACCCCAACTCTGTAGGTGTTTTGATGCTTGGCTACAGTAAAAGTAATTTTATTATGGCTGTCTCATTCTTATTATTCTGCAATTTGTGTAAAATTGTTTCACATGCATTGAGCTTGGTACTTTACAGAATGTCGTAAGGGTGAGGACCTCTGTCTGCTCTCTTTTTCCTACACATGATCAAAAAATAAAGGTAGATGAAGGAGTGCACTGTGATCCTTCCATAGCCTTCAAGTACTGAAGCATAAACAAGACACTTAAAAGCAGACTTGTCATATTAAAATTCAGGACAAAGATATATTCATCAGATGAGGTGGCCTGTTCAGCAGATTGCCTCAGGATGTTCTGAATGAAGACATGCTCCATCTGCACTGAGCAAAATGCCTGACCTTAACTTTGATCCCTTTCGGGTTTTTTTTCCTGAGTTTTGTTGGCTCTCCACTATGAATTCATGGTCTAGAAAAAAGGGAACTCAGTGCAAGATAGAAAGATTTCCTGTTCATTAATTACATGCTATTAACTTGACAACTTTGGTTGTGGCTTAGAAGGCAAATAGCTGTCCAGATTGCAACACTTAGGTTCACAGCATGGCACAGATCTCGTAAAGGTGATTCAGGATAGATTATAGAAAGCAGGGCATCAGATGGTAAAGTTAATCTCCAAAACAGCTCCCTTAGTGCTAATACAGGAAAAGCAAGAGATTGTATGGGTTCAGATACTTTAGAAACCAAAAAATTCAAAGGAAACCTCAGGCTGGCTGCTACAGCTCCATACCCAGGTGCTGAGTATGAACTGAGTATTTCTAAGTTTCTTGAGACAAGGAACAAGAAAAGAGTAAGAATGTAAAAAGAGAAATGTAGTGTTAGGTATTTTTAAAAAAAGTAATACTAACAGTGAAATGTACAACTGAAATGTTTTTAAAGAAACATTTTAAAATCTAAAAACAGTATCTCCACGTACAAGTTAAATCATATATTCCGATTCCCTATGGAGTTTTCTCCAGCATTATCTAGGAAGATATGACTTCCCTAAAAAATTTATCTGATGGTTGAAATTCTAAATACAGTCCTTCTATGTGTATTCCCTGCTGTTTGGCAAGGGCTGAGGTCATACTGCAGACAGATGTACTTTCTCTCTCAAGTACTTAGATGTCTGTTTTCACAATATGTCTAGGAACAGAGCATCTTTGAAATTACTGTGTCTGAGTCAAAGTTCATTGAACTTGGTGGACAGGTTAAAAAATTATGGACAAGCAGAAGGAAGGGAGAAGTAGACATACAATATGATCACTTAAATTTTATTTCTCTAAGACATGTCACTGGTAAGGTCAAAACAAAGCAAACAAAAAACCAATAGCTTGCTGGAGATATCTGAGAAACAGTGAGAACTTTTAAAAATCAAAGAATAACACAGGATTAATGCTTTGAGGTTAATTTTAAGCAAATGGCATAAATTCAAGCCTGTTCATTTTTGTAACAGAAAGAAATAACACGTTTTAGCAACATATCACTTTTTATGACTTTATAGCACAGATGTCAGGACTGCAGCTTGGGAACACCTACCATCACTGAGAGTTTGGCTTGAAGGGGTGAGACAATATCTTTTTCTGGGCTGATAGATTTCTCTTCTAAGTCTGTTTTCTGTCACACTTTCAGACACTTCACTGTTCATCTGTCTATCCTGATGACTCTGGTGTTTTAGGGAGAGGGATCTCCTGTTCATAACTTGACCTAGAGTATGGCATCTTTCCTCCTAAAGCACTGGTGTTGGTGGGGAAGCAGGAGTTCTGTTATGGGTATTGAAGCAGTTGTAGATGATGCAGTTCTTTTGGAGGTGCCTTGGCAAATTTACAGTACTGTTATTTCCTAATTGTGACACAGGACAGACAGACTGCGGATGAAACAAAGTAGAGAACATCTGTATGCACCGGTAATTTTAATTAATTTGTACATATTTTTAAATCCTTATTTGAAGCAAATATGAATCATTAAGGCATCTGTCTGAAAATAAAATTTAGTCAGAATGCTTTTGAACATGCACCACAATCTAGATTTGAACTTTACTTGGGCTATAGGAGACCCAGGCTCAAATTTATATTTCCCACTATAATGAGGTATCCCAGCTTATGAAATTGATAACAGGTTTCCATATAATTCTTTTTATCATTAGTCATATCTGAAACACTCCATTATGGTTTATCTCTGATCACAAAATCTTCACAGAACAACAAAAACCAAAAAAACCAGAACTGACATGAGAAAGGAAATGGGGAATGATGATGAATATTTTAAATTACTGCATATAAGTTTTGTGAAAGCATCAGGCGTATTTCTGTAGTGTGGAGAGTTCAGTTTGAAACACTTGAAAAATGCATCAAGTACAATCCATTTTTCTCTGTTAGAACAATCAGACTGTTTAGACCACTGATAAGGTATTTGTCTATCAGCAGCTGTCAATGTGTACAGCTAGTCAAATAAGCCCTGACAAAATAAAGTTACACAGAAACACACAATTCATAGAGCCCAACTGTCTCAGTTCAGACATCTTGGGTTTAACTGACTGCAGAGATGGGTTTCCAGGGAACCACTTTAATTCCTGGTAGATCTTCCATAGGGACAGGAATCTCACAAACTGTGAAAAACTCAAATTGGATTCATGTAGCTGCTCAAGAGCCAAGTCCTCTGCAACCAACCGGTGGAGATGACAGTCTCATCAGTTTAATGGCAGGGATTATCTGGGAAATTGACAGGAACACCAATTTCACTGAACAGCTACAGTATCCAAGAGCTAACTCCAAACATACAGAGCAAGGATATGCTTTTGATTTAATGTGGACAGCAAACTTTAACACTCACTTAAAATTTCCTATAACTAAAAACCCTACTTCTGAGCAAGCTCTACACTTGGATTTGATCTTGTTCGTTTCCCAGCCCTCCCTAACACATACTATGCCTGAGATGAGCTATCCACACAGTATTCATGCAGAGACGTCCAAATGAGCCAAAGTTATCTGTGCTGTTTCTATAATAATCAGTGCTTTAAAACACATTGCATTTCCTCAGAAGTACACTCACCACTTCCTTGTCCTTCCTCACCGTGCTCAGAAGCATGACAAGGATCACATAGTCCATCCTAACGACAATTTCCAAAGTGTGGTCTGTATAGAATTCAGAACAACGTTTGTGAGTTCTATCACAGATCTGAGCAAAACTTTACAGGTAAGCAAGGGAATAGTCCCAAAATCATTGCTTATCTGCTTATCCTTCCTCTATCAAAGAGCAGCCATTGGGCTGGCTTTTACAAGTCCTAAACTGTGGTGCTATTGCTGATGGCTCAGCTGCATGATCAAAGCAAGTACAAACACAAAAATTCACCATCTGTCAGAAGTACCTGTTGCCAAAGCGCAGTTGGAAAATCCAGCCTCTAACCATATTGGGCCCAAGAGTACAAGTCTAAGAGCATACACAGAACTGGAAGAAGTGGTCTAGAAGTAAGAATTAGAGTATCCTTTCAAATTCAGAAAATATTAAGATAAAGCAGGCTTAAGGTACCTCCAAAAAATAATACTGTGAAATAAAATAACATTAAAAAAGATATAAACCCTGAAAATGTTAGTTTTCCCAATGTAGCTCAAGTATAGACCAAAATTTGCCTTATTCCTGTCCCTTGAATAAAATGACATAGATCAGAAAGCCATTAGTTGGAGACACACAAGCAAAATGCAGCCAGCACTATGCCAACTATGACAAGGGACAATGTCCTCTTAATGAAAAAGTTATTCTTATGGTGTATCAGAGTTCATACCTGTAGATTTAAAAGCATAAACAACAACTGGGCATATTTTTTAAAATGTGAAACCAATGTAGTTTTAAAAAAATGTCCATTTCTCAGACATGAGTCAATTCAAATAAAAATATACATTCTCAAAATAAATATTGTAAAGTCAGGTAATATTCAAAAAATAGGGAAAATTAGTCTCCTTTTATGTTTTTTTATCCCATCTGTTTGTATCAATATGTTGTCTTTCATCTTATTCTTACGCTTTTCTTAGTAGAGACAGGTTGGCTTCATTATTGATCCGTATGCATTCAGCATGGAGCACAATGGGGTTCCAGTCAACAATCAAAATTTTGAAGCCCTATGGTAAGACAAATAAATCTAGAATAATGAAGAGGCATCATTTATGAAAATGAAGTGAAGAGAGAGTGAATAAGATAATTACATAATTGAAAATCACTATGGAAGGATGGATTTTACAGCTATTTGTTAATAATCTTAACAAATTTGCTCAGATTCCCTCCACATAACATCCTAAATAAAGGTACAGATAGGAGAACGGTAAAAGTAAAGACCATGTTCTCTTGACTTTTTTTCAGTTACACTTTAAGACAAAATTGATAAATGTGATCATGTGTGTCAGGACTTAGAGAAAATAAATAGATATTTAAAAAATTAAAATGCTTTCCTTTATGTTGCAAGAATGTTGAAAATAATTTGAATACTTCAAGAACAAAGAAGGTGGGAGGAAAACGTACATACAGCAGTGCAAACCTTCAGTAGGTTGTATAAAGACTATTTCACAGTGCACCATACAAGTAAATTATAAGAATATTTGGACTGATGTCGTGGTAAAATTGATTGCAAAGTTGCCTGGAGATATATCTGCTGTATCTGAAATATGAAATAAAATGCTGGATGAGATAGCTATAGAGCTTATCAACAGCAAATCTTCAACAACTCTTTGTCATACTTCCTCTTTCTTAAATGCCCATTCCCGCTGACTGAAAAGCACAGCTACAGGAAGAAGGATATTTAACAACTAAAGAAAGGAGAATTACTTCAATTTATTTTAAACACGTGAGAATTTTATTAATTTGTTAAATAATGTTTAATCTGTATTTAATTTCATAAAGTATTGAAAAGAATTGCACAAGTATTGCAGAGGTGATAGCAGATAATTGGGTCCTTCCTGCACTAGGGTCAAAAAACTCCCTGCAGCACTACAGGTTTGAGGCAGAGTGGCTTGAAAACCACCCAGTGGCAAAGAACCTGGGGGTGCTGGTCAACAGCAGCTGAACATGAGCCAACGTGTGCCCAGGTGGCCAAGAAGGCCAGTGGCATCCTGGTTTATATCAGCAACAATGTGGCCAGCAGGACAAGGGCAGTGATCATCTCTCTGTATTCGGTACTGGTGAGGTCACAACTTGAGTCCATGTCCAGTTTTGGACCCCTCAAAGACACTGAGGTGCTGGAGTCAACCCAGAGAACGGCAACGGAGCTGGGGAAGGGTCTGGAGTAGAAGTCTGGTGAGGAGCAGCTGAGGGAGGTGAGGGGGCTCAGCCTGGAGAAATGGAGGCTCAGAGGAGACCTTATCACTCTCTAAAACTCCCTGAAAGGAGGTTGTAGCCATGTGGGGGGTGGTCTCTTCTTGCAGGTAGCAAGTGTTAGGACAAGATGAAGTGGACTCAAGTTGCACCAGAGAAGGGTTACTTGAATACTAGCAAAAATCTCTTCACCAAAAGTTATAAAGCCCTGGAACAGACTGCTCAGGGAAACGGTTGAGGGATTTAAAAGACATGTAGATATGACACTTAAGGACATTGTTTGGTGGTGGGCTTGGCAGTGCTGAGTTAACATTTGAACTCAATGATATTTTACAACTTCAATGATTCTGTGATTCTAACCAGAATATTATAAACTTTTAGAATTCATTTCAAAAATGTAATTTTAATAAATAAATTAAGGAAGCATAAAATGAATAAGCTTGAAGCACATGTAGATACAGCAGAAGAATATTTTGACTAAACAGGGAATTCACAACTAAGTCTCAGTGCAAAAAATTATATATGAAGAGGTGAAAGTGAGGATAGGCCAAAGAAGAGGAATACAGAAACATTGCTAGAGTTTGAGGGGCAGTGTTAGGAAAACAAAAGCTAAACCCATGTTGAATCTGACAAGGGGCATCAAGGACAAGTAGGAAAGCTCCTACTGCTGTATTAATAGTGGAAGAAATAAGCAAAATGTAGGGCCAATGATTCAGTGCCAGGAAATGTAGAGAAGGCTGAATCCTGAATACCTTCTTTCCTTTTGTCTTCACAAACCTATTCTCCCAGGCTTTTGAGCCTATAAACAAATTTCAAGGAAGAAGGGAACTATCAATCATACAAGATCCATCCATGGACCTTTTGAGAAATCAACCTCTTTCAAGTCTATGGAAATCACAAGGATGCATGCAAGGTTTCAGTGACAGCTGGCTGGTGCCATTGCAAGGTTTTTGTTTCTCAGTTTTTAAATGTCCTCTGATAGAGACAGACAAATGTCGCACAGATTTTCTAAAAGGTCAAGGAAAAGAGTCCAGAAAACTGCAAGTCAGCCAACCTCAATTCATTCCTGAGTGAAATCAGGGAATACGTCCTATTGGAACCCATTTCTGGAGATGTGACACAAAAGGTGACCAGAAAGAGACAGCATGTATTTACCAAGAGCAAAATATGTTTGACCTACCTGACTGCTTCCTGTGATAAAATGTCTAATCCTGTCAAAGACAGGAAAGGAGTAACTGTTTGGTATCTTGACTTTAGAAAGGCTTTTGATCAAGTCTTCTGTATGTCTCTAAATTGGCATGTTATAATCTACTTAACTACAAGATGAACTACTAAGTGAACTACTAGATAAGTGAAGTACTACTTGAGTAGTTAGCTTCAAAGGATAATAAATAATGGTTCACACTTTACCTGGAGGGTGGTAACAAGTAGAGTGTCTCAAGTGTGCATTCTGGGTCTCATCCTGTCTAATATCTTTATCAGTGACCTAGAGAATGAGACAGAAGTAACCCTCTTCACATGTTCAGGTGATACTAATTTGGGGTTGACAGTAAAGGGCAAGACTGACATTCAGAGATACAAAGAAAAGCTGGAGGAATGATTAAAAAAAAAAACTGTAAGAAATTTAACAAGGACAAATGTGAAGTCTTGTACTGGAGTTGAAATAAACCCTTGTGTTGATTCAGGCTGGGAACAATGTGAATGAGAACAGTTCTTCAGGAAAGGACCTGGTGGTCCTGGATAACTGTAGTCTATAAATGAGTCAATTGTGCACTGTAGCAGGAAGGAAGGCTAAAAAGATACTGGGCTGTATGAAGAAAATCACACCCAATGAAGTGATGACTCATGTTTATTAATCAGCTGCACCTGGAATATGTCTTCCAGTTTTGAATTTCCCAATACAAGAAGAATGCTGATAAATAAAAGCAAATTCATCTGGTGGTCCTGAAAGGGTCAAGCTTTGATCATTTGCACTGTGAGGAGAGGATGAAGGATTTAGGCCGTTTCAATGAGGAGAAGAGTTGTTTTTGTGGGAGTCTAACTGTAGCCTACCAGCACCTTCAGGTAAATCACTAAGATGAAGCCAGTCTCTTTATTTAGGTACACAGAGAACTGAGGAGAGACAGTGGTCATGAATCAAAATAAGGAAGTTCTGATTGAATATTAACATGAGTTTTCACTATGCAAATAATTAAGCACTGGTACATGTCACTCAAAGAGACTGCTAATTTTCAGTTTTTGGAGGTGTTCATAACATGACAGCACAATGTCCTAAGGAACCCAGCTGCTGAATTCAGTACTGACCCTGCTCTGAACAGGAGTTTGGACTAGGAGACCTCTGAAGATCCCTTCTAATCTGAATGACTCCATGACTCTTTAGTATTTGGGGATACTGAAAATGCAGCTCTGTACAAAGAAGAAAATAAAAATAAAAAATGGTGCTATATGAAATTCTTCTGCAGCAAAAAATGTTCAGAGAGGGATGTAAGAATTGGAGAAGCATGATGACAGCAAAGTTGCAGATGACACCAAGCTGAGATGTGCAGTTGTCACAACAGAAGGAAGGGATTCCACCTAGGGGACTGGGACAAGCTTGATAAGCTGAGCCCACATGCACCTAAGGAGATTCAACGAGTCCAAGTCTGGCTGCTGCACCAGGGTTGGGACAGTCCCAGACATGAGTAGAGACCGGGTAATGAACTCATTGAGAGCAGCCCTGTGGAGAAGGATTTGGGCGATTCTGGCACAGGAAAATCTGGGCATGACCTGGCAATGTGCACTTGAAGACCAGAAGACCAACTGCATCCTGGGCTGCACCAGCAGCGTGGCCAGCAGGTCAAGGGAGAGGATTCTCCCCCTCTGCTCTGCCCTTGTGAGACCCCACCTGGAGTGCTACCTCCAGCTCTCGAGCCCTCCAAAAAAGGATAGACATGGATCTGTTAGAGCAGAGGCAGAGGAGGTCACAAAGCTGATCAGAGGGCTGCAGCACCTACCCTATGAAGACAGACTGAGAAAGTTGTTCAGCCTGGAGAAGAGAAGATTGAGGACATCTAATCACAGGTTTTAAGTACTTAAAGGGAGTTTATGTAAAAGACGGAGAAAAACTTTTTGCACAGGCAGACAGTGATAGAACAAGAGGGAACAGCTTTAAACTAAAAGAGGAGAGATTTAGAATACAGGTTGGACAGAAATTCTTTACTGTGAGAGTGATGAGTCACTGGAGCAGGTAGTGCAGAGAAGTCATGGCTGTGCCATCCCTGGAAGTGTTCAAGGCCAGGCTGGATGTGGCCCTGAGCAAACTGATCTAGTGGGTGGCATTCTTGCCCATGGCGAGGGGTTGGAACTAGATGATCTTGCAGGTCCCTTCCTAAGACATTCTATTATATGATTCTATGAATGTTAGCATTGTGCCAGGTAATAACGAGTTCATATGTGAAAGGCTTCAGGTTGAAAAGAAAAGTGAAATAAAAGGTCGAAGAGCACTCTAGGTGTTCTGGAAGAGAAACATACAATAGAAGTAAATTATGTGAGAATAGACGAACTGAGAAGACCTTGAGCACTGTTCCAAAGAGTAAATCCTAGCAAGTGTACATTATGAGACCAAGAGCTAAAGAAAATTCAAGGAAAAAGGAGTAGCAAATAGGTTTAAGATTGAAAAAAAAAAAAGATATGACAAGCTATAGCTTAGAGAAGTGAGGTTGTGTTGGGGTTTTGTTGTTGCTGTTGTTTTGTCTTGTTTTTACACAGACTTCTATTTGCTCATGAGACAGTGAAGCAGCACAGAGGATAGGCAAAGTGCAAGTCCAAAAGATGAAGTATGTGGTAAGTCATATTAAAGTGCCTGTAAACAAGCTCTCTGGAGAACAGTCTGAATATAACTCTAAAATTTATCAGTGCAGGGTAAGATATAAAGACTTAGATATAAAGACTTACACAGAAAGGAGAAAAATGTCATTTTAGACAAGATGAGGTCTTCTAAGAGAACGAGACCATTCAAAGATTATGCTCTTTTTCAATCATTACTTTGAAATATCTAAATATGTTCATTATAAAAAAAGAAGGGGAAAGTGCTTTATCTTTTTTTTTTCATATGAGACTATTGACTTTAAAATAGAAGACTAATAAATATAGTCATTTATGTCAGAAACTTAAAAATCCTTTGGAATCGAAAGTATATAATCATAATACCAATTCTTTGTGATGCTTTGGTACTATGCAGGAATCACAGTTGCATTAGAGACATGGAAAGCTGGACTTGTCATAAGACAATGTCTTTTACTCAATCAGCATTGCTGGGCACTTGAAAATACTGGACAACTATTTAATTAATTTTCCAAATTCACCAATGCTTTGGTCTAATTTAGATTCACATTAAGATTCTTTTTCTTGTGAAAATCTGTGTGGATTATAACTGTACTCCTACTTCTTCCAATCACAGTAGTAACTAGGAAAAAATCATGCTCAGATGAAACTGTGAACATAATGACTTAATATGGATGTTTGCTACTTACTAGGTTTCCTGATAGCATTGATAACAGCAGTAGTAGTACGTGAATATTTTTGAACAGGAAATATCCAGCTGCAATTTTCCTATCTGCTAACCATGAGAATGTCACATCATGCTTTCTGTGAGCTCTGCTCACACACAGTACCCTGCTGAGTATTGTACCCCCTCTATATCTCCACTGCTGCTCAGAAGTGGAATGATTTTGTCCAGTGTGGTAGAAGACTGATTAAAATCACAGCCCTTATCAAAGCAGTAAAATATATCTCCAGATCTTTCCATTCCCTGTAGCTTCTGTCTTCCACTCCTTTCTTCCACAGGGAAACTGTCTCACTCTAATTGAAGAACTAATAGCTAAAATCTGGAAACATATCCCTGAATACCAATTGAGTCCTTAGCTGCTCAAGCCACAGCTTAGCTGCTACAGTCAGAGCCTGACTTTTTCATAAAAATTGGGGTAGAAAATTGGCATAATAGGTTATAGGAAGAACATTTCCAGTAACAATTTAGTTCAAATGCAAACAAATACAGCAAAATTTTGTAAACAGTAAAAACACCCAAAACCTCCTTAGGTAATTAGGAATGAAGCAAGACATTCTGACCCCAAAAGCAGTTTTCCCAAGCAAACTGAGAATCAGCAGAATGTTGCCACCCAGTTATAAAATATTTTTATTCTATTTATCCTTAAAATGTCATCATGCAGATTCTTTGAAGGATGGAACAGGAAGACAATGAGTAATGTGTAAGAAGTGCAAACTATTTCCCAATCTTTTCCTATATAATATTTCTGAAAATGTCACTACCATGCTGAGTCTACTAATAGGATCATTAGCTCATCAAATCAGGCTTAGAGTCTAAAACTGAGAAATGAGACACACTCACAAAATATCTCTAAAAGATACAGCTAATTAGGTGGAAGACGGCATGGTGTGGGCTCTGGAAAAGGTCAAACTAAAAGTAAGGCTTATAGGGTTGAATCTTAACAACCAAAATATACTTTTGAAATATGAGGAAACAGGAATGCAATGGGCATTCACAGCCTATAGCCTCTCACATGTAAAGTGGTACCTGAAGAACCAGATATGAGACACCACGGGAATTCTCACCCTTGCCCAGTCTATCACACATCTCTCCAGGGGTGCTCTTTTCCATGTTAGAGTTACCTGCCTGGCATACAACCAGCATCAACCACTGCCTCCAAGGCCCTTTCCCAAACTTTATGATTTTGTGATAACTCTAGTTGCTGTCAAGTGGAGCTAAGAATACAAACTTGAATTTCCTCATTGGAAAAACAAGAAAAAAACCAACCAACCAACCAAACAAAGAAGAGGAAGGAAATTTGGGGTAGTTAACAGAAAATGTACATCATACAGTGGGACTGGGAAAGTACATACTGTCCTCAGGGTTAATATTCTGGGCTACAGTTAATCTTACAATATCCACCTCAGCCTGTTTCCAGTCGCAAATCATTTCAAATTTACACTGTATCTGTCTCTATTTATACATATGTATATGCATAATACATTCAAGTTAATAATACAGTCATTCACAGAAACGTGAAAATATTTGTTAATGAGGAATGAAATAAAATATTCCAAACATAGGAATTATTTCAGTACAGATGAGATGGCAATTTCAATATAGATGAGATGGCATAGGAGATTCAAGGAGCCCTATTTTTACTCACTATAAAAATGGGTAGAAGGGGAGAGGAACCCAGCAGGAGGAAGGACTCATTTGCTTTTTAAAGCAAAGATGCAGAGGGTGTACAGGAAGCACTGGATTTTAATTGACTCCTCAAGGCAAAGATAAGGGAATAGAAGAATGATGGTTCCTGATCTTACCCATTTATGAGAAAGTCAAATGGGGTAAAAAGAGAAAGACAAAAAGACAGGGATGTCAGCAATACTAGTTTCCATGCGACACTGAAATACAGGACAGACACCTGCGAGAGGCTGAGACCAAAACATGGACAGAAAGGTTCTTATGGGACATTTCCAAACTCTCAGAATTTAAGGAAGATATCTTTAAAATAAATATTTTCCTCATCTTACTCTTAGATTTGTCAGACTTTAGATTTGTATGGGTTGAGCAGGAATCTTAGAAGATACGAGTGGAATTTCCACAGTCGAAAAGGTGGACAATAAATTCTTGGAATTGCTAACTGAAGAAGGTAAAAATAATACATCAAAGACTCACATGTTTGATATTCACTTACCCATAAGATAGCAGAAGAACCCACACTTAATTTAAACTAAATAGAAGTCACAAACAGCTGTAGAGAGCCTGGTGCAACCTAACACATATCCTCACTTACCTGAAGAAATGAGAAGAGACAGGAACATTGTGTGTATAAAAGAGCCAGAAACAACCAGAAAACTTCCAATTCAATCCCACGCTGACACTAGCAAAAAGTAACAAACACAAGTAGACTATAACAACCAGTTTATGATTGCATCTCTGTTAGAGCAGCTGGCACCAGAGCCAATGCAGTTAGTAGAGAAGCTGGAAAATGTCTAAGGATTGAAAAAGGTACAAGCACAATACTCACATTCTGTCACACAACTGGAAAACTGTGGGTAAATATAAAAAAGAAGCTGCAAGGAAATGGCAAGGCTTGCAAGCAACGATTGACCTTGTCATCAGAAGTAGTCATGAGCACCTGGGGCAGGTCAGCTGAACTCTCAAAGCAAGTGGAAGATCCACATACATGTAAATAACAGCTGGCCATATCAATATGATTGATTGCAGGTGATACGGTACACTGGCAAAACAAGCAGCTGTCTATACTCCTGCAAAGAGAAGTCATTATACTGGTATGCAATAGGGGGGCTAATAACTGAATATCTGCTGAATAGGCACCTGTTTCTGAATTGGGTGCATAGAATATATCTGCTGGACAGGAAGACTACTTGTAAAATTCATGCCATCTCATGACAAAACAGACAACTCAAAATGGCCTTCATACTAACCTACAAATATAAATTCCTTTCCTGAAAAGCAGACTTTAAATTTAGTCCTTTTTAAACTGACCTAAACTCTATAAAGTGTAAAAAAAAAAGTATTTAGGCTTCCTAGAACACATTCAGTTGGCCAAACACAGTAGCCTTGTACCATTTGAGACTCTACTAACAATACAGTTAATGGAACGTAGACAGCTTTTCAGCTCACCCTGATGAAAATATGTAGGTCTTGATTCATTTGGCCTCACAAAAATACCTAATATCATTTGAGGTACACTAGATTATATGTAATATCTCCTGACTGCTCACAGATGCAGCAGAGAATCCAGGGAAATTCCATGTCCTTTTAGAGCTCTGAGGGCTGGACAGGGCTTGGTGGAGCATCTCAGGTCTGTGGGTAACCAAAGCAAACCTACTGAGAACAAAATTTTACAAAGTATAACTGAACTTCAAAGCCCTGGAGGTCAACTTGTGTGGTATAATTATGCGTCCAAAACAGGTTGGCACCATCCAAATTACCTTTTGTAAATAATCTCTGATCTATATTATGTTTCAAAGCATAGATTCAGGTGAGTACTCTTGGAAATAATCTAAAACCAGACCAAGGACAATTTAATATTGTGAATGATTAACATCCAATACCTGAGCCACCATCTTCTCTCTGTGTAATTTGCTCATATGGATGTATCTAGAGGCAGCCAGCTTTCTGTATTCCAAGGGCTAGGTCAACTATTTCGCTGTTAACTGTAAGAGGAGATTAAATGTTACATGAAGACAGACATACATATATATATATATATAGTGTTTGTTAATAAATAGACTTAAACATCCTAATAAAAAGTATTTCATTGCATAAATCATGTTAGCCCCTCCTATAAAAGTTTCTAGATGAATTATTAAAGGAAGAAAAAAGAAAAATAAGCAGAAAGCAAAATGCACATTACATTTCCTCAATTTTGATAGGGAGATGGATCACTGATGGTCATGATTGCATGTCTTCATCATGCAAAACTGCTTCTGAAAAACCAAAGAAATGAAGAGTGGGTTTGTTTGGGTTTTTTTTAAACAAAAATTATGAACTATTATCAGATAGAATTTGTCAGAGCATGTGACTTTAGGTGTCTGTCATCACTTGATACACAATTCATCAGAAAAGGAATGTCAATCAGTTGTCCTTACACTTGAAATACTAGAAGCTGAGCTGCTGCTTGAGTATAATTGAAAAGAAAGCTTTTCCAGTAATGTGGAAAAGTTAATCTTTTCTTTGTTGAGCAGAGAGTTCAATACACAAACAAAAAGCAGGCACTTTTGAAGGGAAAACTGATTGCACTTAAATCCAGAGTACAAACCTTCCAGCCAACATACACCAATAAAAACAGATTATATGAGTCAAAAAGATGCTCACAATAGCAATTTCCTTTTCTAAGTTTTCACTTAAGAAACTAACATCAAAGGAGTATTTGGAGTTCAAAAAACAACTTCAGCTGCCCATTGACTCTGACAGAGATTACAACATCATCCACTTCTCAATCACAGCAAGTGCTGACGGTCTGAAAAGCACACAGCATTCCTTTGTGATGTGGAGCCTATAAAAGAGTTTGATGATACGGAAGACAAACTGTTCTCAGAGATGATTACTTATTAGCTAACTTGTAACTGCTTAGAAATGCTGATGATGCAACCTTGAAAATTAAAATCACAGGTTTTTTAAAGCTTAAAAATCTGGAGTCTTTTGTTAATGCAGTGAATTCAGAGCCTGATCACAATTATAACATATTGTAGGACTGGTATATGATAAAACCCACAAATGTAAAAGAGAGAAATGAGACCTGAGCAGACTCATTTGTTCTAGAGACAGAACACAAACCTATTCCTGACAATTACATACCTATTCAGTAAGCCACAATGAACACAACAAATCATTCTTATTCAGGAAATCAAATTTTCCTTGATAACCAATTAAAATGAAAAATATTGAATACATGGCAGTAGTCTTATGAGTCTGCTGTAGCCTCCAATGACCACACACATCAGCGGCTCTAGACCATGCATTTACAACATCTTGACATAATAAGAAAGAGGAAAATTTAGGGGAAAAAAAACCCTTATGCAAACCACTAAAAAGATTTAATTTTATATCACCCCAGCCTAATAGTATCCTAAACTACATACTCATGTTATTCAGTCAATCCCTGTAAAAGTGAGTCTCATCTTTCTTAACTTTAGGTGTCTGAAGGCTGATTTTAAAATTAAAGTGTCTAGGTTCTATCTTGGAGAGATAAAAATTTATAGTAGATCATTTGTTCCAACTATATTACAATGGGATGGGATGACTTCTGATGGGATTTAACTCTTACTTTTCACCATGAAGAGAAGCCTGATGACCTGCTTAGACTAGATGCCTAGTGTATAAAGGTGGCCAGAAGCTGAATTTCCTTCTCACATGTGTTTGTTAAAGAAGATTAAAAACTTTAAGTTTTATGATGCATTTTCTTGTCTTTATTATGCAGAAGGAGCAAGAGCACTGTTTTCTTGAAAGATGCTGCTCTTGGTGGTGCTGCCATATGCTCTCCAAGCATTACGCGGGTGGCTGGAACGCTTGCCCAGGAACTGGGAAACCTGAGCTTAGCCAGACATTCTCAGGATAGTGTGAAAACAACAGTTGTTCTGGATCATTGAACCTTTCCCCTCAGACGTTAAACATAGTCTAAACCTCCAGAACTCATGGGCTCCGAAGAACAAGCCATTTCTCATCTTTTTCTTGGAAAGGTTTTCTAAAGCAAAAATGCATAACCTGGGTTTGGACGTGGGGACCAGAATCCTCTTTCTTTTTCTGATTTCACTAGTTGATGGATCACAAGTATTAGGATTCTGCATTTGTGGTCTCCTTTTAAAAGGAAGCAACATGTTTTTAAAGAGGCCTCTAGAAAACTCCAATATAACATTTAGATGAGCAGTGCTAATACCTCAGGAAATGTGCACATGTCTGTGACAATTGTGAACAGCTTCTTCAAGTGGTGAATCTCTGTTGAGGCAGGTAGAGTGCAAAAGGGCTGGACTGGGTTGTTGGGAAGCTTTCTGTTTGGCGAAATGATATATGGTAATAACAAAGAGAAAACTAATCATGTTTCTCTACTCTGAAAGTGTGAAATAAAGGTGAAGAGCAATATGTGCACATTGCAGAAAGAAGAAACCTATCATTTCAATTGTACAACACACTCAGCTTTACTTCATATATGTGAAGTACACCAGCTAAATGCAAACTATTGGGCTCAAATTAAAAATCTTCAGTTAATTTTGTCAGAAAAACAAAAAATCTCAAACCAACAAAACCAACAAAAGAAACAATCAACCAACCAACCAAAATCAACTAAAAAAACCAACAACCAGAAATCACTGACAGACATTTATTAGAGAAACACCGCATGCATCAAGAGAAATGTATCAACCTGAACTGCATTTTCAAAGGGCAAAAAAGGATTTCTTGTTGTTTTGGTGGCAGAGGACAGTGCCAGTTCCACTGACCTGAACTATTTAAACCATATTCAGCATTCATTTGTGACTCCTCAGTTCTTAAAAAATCTTAGTCATAGGTTGGATCCACCTGTAAGTGTGGTTTTTCATTTAAAAGGAATACAAATAAGTTTACTGTAGATAGGACAGCAAGGAACAATGGCACATTTTTTGTTATTGTTCTTACTGAATGTCACAATAAATTTCAGCAGTCAGAAAGAGAAATACCTCTCAAAAGGAGTATGAGATTAATTCCATATAAGAGAAAATAAGAAGGCGAAGGCAAAGGTGAGGCGAGGCGTGGAAAGGAGAAAGGAGAAAGGAGAAAGGAGAAAGGAGAAAGGAGAAAGGACGAAAGGAGAAAGGAGAAAGGAGAAAGGGCCCTCTGCTTCATCTTTTTGGGACTAGAAGCAGTAATTTTGACCTTGAGGAAAAAAAACAGTTTAGAAAGCATGGCAAGTATAAGTTTTACTGTATAACTATAGAATTTGCTACAGAAACAGAATGCAAAACCTGGCTTGCCTCTCATCAACAGAAGTTCCTGGAGGAATTTTTCAATTAAATATCAATAAAAAGATTTTCTTGGTGTTTTGCCCTTTAAAGCATATTAGCTGTGTCAAAATATCATTGAAGGTGAAACAAGATAACTTTAAAAGTAACTTTTGAATCAAGTTTGAAAAAATTCTTAGGTCTGCAACCCAGTGTCAGCATGTAACAGCAGCACAAAATCTAGGGTAACATTTGTGAATCCTGTGTGTTTTGGAAAGAGGGATAGAACACAACAATACTGAATGTCTCAAATTACAGAAGGATTATGTTCAGGCTGAGTACCACCTTTTAATTTGTTTAGTTAATTGTAATTACCATATTAAAGTTCTTACAAAAATTTAGGACTCTTAACAGTAGAAATCCACAATGACAGTAATACAAAGGAAGAACTATATTATTCTTTTCATATCCACAAAGTCCTTGGCCTGGCAGAGCAAATGAGCAGCAGATGCTAAAGATATATCTTGGGCAAAGTGACAAGGAATGAGTGTTCAAAATGCCTTTCTATAATTCAATTTGCAATCTGCAATTTACATATTCATTTAAATCTATGGTCATACCATCCACAAAATGTTGGGATAGCTAATTCTATTTAAGGGATCTTATAGTATCTTAACAAAATCTGTCGTGTGAAAACAGCCTAGCCTGCACATGTCATTTCAAGATAAACACATTGCAAACCAGGAAATCAACATGTCAGAAGAATTTATTAACTAAACGATTTAACAAAATCAAAGTATCTTTTTCATTGTCAAAGGCAAATTATTTCTAGTTCCATATCCAGCCAGCTAACCAAATTTCCATCCATCTCAGCTTCTCAGAAGAGCAAATTAGTGTGAGAGGACAGGCCCTTGCACTGGAACACGGTCATCTATAGAGGATAAATACTGAAATTATTGTAACTCAGGCCAACCAGCACTTTCAAATAACAGGTGAATTTGAGAAGGCAGCCTGGGCCAGGAATCATTCTCATTAGGCACTTTGCATGTGGCCACCCTATTTCAGAGGCTAAGAGAGATTAGTAAAATGAATGTGCTGTAATTTTGCCATTTGGCTTTAAAGCCAGAAAGGAAACCTTGGCACTGCTTTGTAATTCAAATAAACATAGCCACAAACCATAGCATTTTTTATTTATATTCCCACTGTTTTCACCATTGCAAAAGTATCAGTATCTACGACTTTTTCAGCAAAAGACGGTTCACATCATTATGTCTAGACTACAGAATAGCTCCACCTTAGAGAAGCGGGGTTTGAAAGTTTTCAAGGAATTCTGATGAGTGAAAAGATATGGCATGTGTCATATCTTCTTGACATCAATATCTAATTATTTCAGAAAAGAAAGAAATCTGTTATGAAAGTTATTTACACATTATAAATGGGTGGGCTTGAATCTGATCTAACCCAGAAAAGGATTTAATAATAGTCTTTCTTAAGAGACATAGTCAAGTGATTGTATAAGTACAAA
This sequence comes from Lycocorax pyrrhopterus obiensis, assembly GCA_014706295.1. Lineage (NCBI taxonomy): Eukaryota > Metazoa > Chordata > Aves > Passeriformes > Paradisaeidae > Lycocorax > Lycocorax pyrrhopterus. The sequence goes on along the minus strand of JACSVZ010000004.1, from coordinate 102,855,737 downwards.
GAGGTTGAAAAAAAAAAATATATATATATATGTATATCTATCTGGAAAAACTCAAAGCCAGTCTTAAAAGTATTACATGGCTCCTCAGAGAGTAAATGACTCCATCTGTTCTGCCTTTAAAAGATCCAAAGATTTAAGAGGTGATAGAAAAGTGTGCCTCATTATATGGCCTGGGAACACAAAGTAAATATCCTTCTGTATCTTTGCAATGGTAAAAAGCCATCAAGTTGCCTTGATTTCCTCAGACCCAAAAGACTGATACACTGGTATCTGTATATAATGGAAAAATAATCTTGTGGGTATGCAAGCAGATTTTCCTCAAGACATGAATTTAGAGTTCACAGCTAAAGCAGTTTGTAAGTTTTAATTAGTCTTTTCTGAGACAAATCAATGCACAAACTTCTGCTTATAAGAGGAAATCCTTTTTTGATAACACACATTTCTCCCCCTTATTAACATCAAGAGAACAAAAGAGAGAACAAGACACTAAGAAGAAAGTTCATGTGAGTTCTGACTCTGAAACAAAAACTATGGCTAAAACTAGTCCTAGATCACTGCAGACAAAAACAGGGCAATAAAACCCCACCAAAAAACAACCAACCAACAAACCCACTCATAGACAAAAAGGCCACACACACAAGAAACAAAACAAAACAAACAAAAAGACAAAAATACCCCACCACACTCCCCTTGCTTCCCCAAACCAACTAACCAACCAAAAAACCTTCTAAAGAATCACCTTGCCATAAGAAAAATAATAGTAGTACACAAAAAACTGTGGTAACTGAAATAAGGTCATGAAAGCTTTCACAACAAAATTGAGGAAGAGTGCAAATGTCTGATTTGACCAGAAAAATTACTCTTAAGACTTCTAATGGACCCTATTAACTAAAGCCACAAAAGCATGGTGCCACTCAGAGAACCTCATGAAATTCTCATCTCTGCCAAGAAAAGTGGAAAGATTTATGCAGGAGTTCTGGAGATGTTACTTATGTTTTTATATCCCCAGGATGAAATCTTATTTCTTTCTGAATTTTAAATAAAATTCAGTGTTTTATCCCCAAGAGTCCCCAGATCCATTTTTGTAGTGTTATCTTGGTCAGTTCTCTCCCATCCCCTATTCATATGCTAGATCATTCTCATTTGGGAATAGCATCTTGCACTTGTTCCTACCAAATGGTGCATTTTTTTCTGAGAGTTCTCTCTCTCTCCTGTATTAAGATAATTTTGGGCTTTATTTGCATATCTCAATATAGTGACAATCCCTTTGACCTCAGTTACTGACAGATTTAATACATCTACTCTTTATTCAAACGTTTATTCATTAAAATACTTGTGAGTGTCACGCAAGATACATCTTGGCAGGGACTATTTTGGTACAACCTAATGTTCTGCATATGAACTATTGAAAACTGTTCTTTATATTCAGCTTTCAAACATCTTTGCATCTATGCTGCACTAATATTATGCAAATGATGTTTCCATTTGAAACTTTTAAGAATGCTGTATGAGAGAAAACAAACCAAGACCAGTCCAAAAAATGAAGATATATGGCAACAGGATCATATGAAAACAATAGCATGACTGCCTCTCCTCTTCCCATAAAGTCTGCTACCCTGCTATAAAAAAAAAAACCAACAAAACTGGATTGTTTTGGTAAAAAATTACACTGGCTGTTATTCATCATTTTGTTATTATCCAGGCGTCGCGATCCCCACGGCTTGTCGGTGCTGGATGGTGAGGTGCCGCGACCTTCCTAAAAGCGTCTCCAAGGCGAAGCCGCTCGGCAGAACCACCACACGCCCACGCGCGCGTACACGCACGCACGCACACGGATGGCTCCTTAAAATGGGTCGACGGCAAAGAGGCAGGAAGGGGCTCGGTATGGGGTTCCACGGACAGAGTTTAATGCAGCCACACACCACAAAGGCTCCAGAGATGAAGACAAAGAACATGAGAGAGTCCAGGTTTATATATGGGAGCAGGGTGAGCATCAGAGACCAATGATCTGAGGGCACGGGGGTGGTGCACAGGCAGGACTAGGGAATGGGAGCCAATGGGGAACTCTGAGGGAGTGGCGATGGGCAAGGGCCAATGGGGGAACAGGGAGTGGAGAACCTTCTAGGGCAGGGGCATATAAGGTAACAAGGGGCGGGGAGGCCAATGGGCCAACTGAGAAAGCAGAACTGGGGTACGTTCACATAGCAGGGCAAAGCAGCCTGGGGAAAGCCTTTTCTGTTCACCCTGACCTGGGGAGGTTCTCTGATCTTAGGGACTGTCCCACCAGCAGACTCTCTTTGTCCCTTGTTCCGTAGGCTCACCGGCCACCACAACTTCCCGGCACATATAAATTGTCTGATTATCCTTGTGCAGCATTTTTCTAGGAAATTGATAAAGCTGATTGACTGCTCTACATTTTTACAGTTCTTTTTTATCTCCTTTTTAAACAAGGACATTATATTTGCTTTTTTCTCAAGCCTCACAAGATCTAACAGAATTCCATGGGCTTCCAAAACTAACTGCTCAGAGGTCTGAAATTTCATCACCATCTCCTGTCATGGAATTGTTGTCTCAGAAAAGTAAACAAACAGTAAGGCCATGTTAGGCAAACCAAACTTTAGACAGATAAACACTATGAACCCAGAGCCTTATCTTCATGTAGACAAAGAAAAGAGAAAAAATAAGAGCTTTCAGTCCCATTCAGGAATTTAGGTTATACATTGAAGAACATTTCAAGTGTATCCCTTAGACAATTTACATGGAGTTTTTTGCAATTTGTACAATTACAAAAAACAATCAGAAGACTGATGGGTCCTGCTATTTTGGCATGATAGAGTAGGGAGATCCAGGAAAGAGTAACACGGGATATTTTTTATTAAATGGAATGGAAAAACTCTTTAACTAACTCAACAGGAAGAGAAAGCCAGGAATGTTGGACCTAACACCACCAACAAAACTGGAATAGAGTTGCAATTTGTTTAATATACATTTGACTGTGGAGTTGCCAGCAAGAGAGTTTCCAAAGCGAATTTTTATAAATATATACATATATATAGTTACATACAGACTTCTACATGTTTTTTATATCATATTACTTATCCTCTAAATAACACAACAAAATATGTTTAAGTTCATGAAGAAAAGAGACTAGAAAAACAGGCAAAGTCTTTTGTGTAGACTCATTTTTGTTTAGTATTTTGAAAAGAGTGGAAAACTTGCAAATGATTGGAGTCCTGTTACTCTTGTACCTTATCCAGTAGATTGACTTCAATGTTAGAAGTTTGAACCAAATTACCTGAATCCTAATGAGGTTAATTTTTTTCCATTGTATGACACTGAATATTTCCTGGTATGTAAGAAAAGTTCAAAACATCATCTACATGAATCTTTGTGCAGAATATATTTAATGTCAATTTTTATTTGATTTGCAGAGGGTTTTTAATATTAATTTTATTTTACAATTAGAAATAAATATCATAATCAGCAGAAGAAGACAGTTCAAATTAAACAAAATAAAGAATGCAGTTGAAACACGTTTACAGTTCGATTTTTATGATTCATAATTGCCATATTCTTGCTAAAATGCCTTGGGATAACTTAAGAGGCCTCTTTAAGAACAAAAGTCATTAAGAAAGTTAATATATTTTTGAGTGTGCTACATAAGGTGACACGGTAACAGGAACTCACAGAACAAAGCCTTAGGATAAGGAACTAGAAAACCTTTTATCCTTGAAAATGTCTTCAGTGCCCATTATAAGGAAAATTTCAGTGCATCTTTCTTTAATATTCAAGCTAAGCAAAAAGATCATTAGAAGTGTATTGAAGATCTTAGGTCACACCTGGCTGCAAAGTGAATGCTTAGGCAACTTATGAGCCTTGTAATGGAATGAGCAGAGGAGAGAAAGCAGTTATCATTTGGATTTGTTTTTCTGTTTCTCTGTATTAGAGCTGAGAATTAAATGACTACAGATCCTAATATCCAAACATGTTAACATCTCCACAGCCCTCTGTGTATTGTGAGGTGAAGTGGGCCATAAGAATAGTCTTTTATATGTAATCAGATATTTCCTTTGAAAAGAGTTAAAAGTATGTTGCAAGTTGTTGTGTGACTTTGTTGTGTTCTTTGGAGAGTGATATGCCAGTCATTTCTGCTTTCTTTTCAATGTGATGTGTTCTTTGAGAGTGTGACAGTAAAAGGGGGTCTGTAACATTAGGGCAAGCGTGTCTATATAGAGGCACTTAATCATTATTATAATCTCCTTTACTCTTTCTTTTGTCTTGTCCCTCCATGTTGCTTTTACTGATCCCTCCTCTCTTTCTCATCTTGTTCGGAAAATAAGGAGCTCCTCAGCTTGTTGAGACCAAGAGCAGCACACAGAAGGAAGCTGCTTTGATGGGGTGCTGCTTTTGACAGAACAAAAGATAAATTGGTGTCCATAAAGAAACTTCTGAAAAGTGGACAATCTTGGCAAGTAAAATTCTGGGAAAAGAATGAGTATGGGTCAGTTCTGGAGTCACCAAGATTTTTTTTTTCTGTTTTTTTTTACAGGAAATTAGAAAATTTGGCTGGTTAACAGAACCAGATGTCTTGAGCATAATTGCCATTTCTGCAGTTCTTACCTTGATGTGCTTACTAATGGTCCTTGTACTCTCTCACTGCACTGCCAACTCCAAAAGCTCCAAAATAACTAGTTTTTCCAGTTTGCTTTTCCTTAGAGGGATGACTTTGGGTTTGGGAAACTATGAAGTTGTATCTTCCCCTCATTATGAATTCTCTCTGATGACCCTATGTGTAGGAGTTTGATTAGGTGAATTAAAATTTGGCTAATTATCCCAAGGTATTCATATCACCCCGTTGACTGTGAAATTTCCCTCTTCTCAAATTTTAGTGAATTCACCAACATGTCACCCCTCCTCTAGGCCTGCAATGACACATTTCCTGTACCCACATGAGGCACTCCCACCTGTACATAACATATCCCTCCTCTCAGCTCCAAATGATGACTAGTTCTCACCACGCCCCCTTTTCTCATTTCGCAGTCCTGCGAAACAATGCCAAGAGTGACAACAGCTTTTTTTTCACAGACCGAAGTACTAGGAGTTGAAAGTAAAGGAGGTTAGAAGACGACAGTACCTCTATGGAAACAATCATATCTGCCCTCTATGGAAACAATCATATCTGCCAAAGATCACAGAGGGAAAACATTGATCTGAAAGCAGCTGGTTCATAACTTCAGCGAATCCGAGAAAAGACTGGTAAAATTTAGCTACACTTCTAACAAGGAGTCTAGCAAAGTAGGAGAACTCTGCTCTAAAGGCACTTCATGCAGGAAATGTTAAAATTTTACTTAATAAGACATTAAATAGTTTTAGTTTAATACTTTCAGTGTTGAAGGAGGACAAAACTGAATTGAGCTTAAATGCATGGGAGCACACACACATATATGTGCATACGTTTATTTGATGAATGTGCCTCGAATGTTTCTTCTCTAAATTATTCCTATCTCAGTCTTATTGCTGAATTAGAATAAAAGTAAACTTTAAGCCACAGGGTCCCCAGGTGAATGAGCTATGAAGTTGGTCATGCAGTCTTTAATGCAAAAATGTCTCCGCATCAGAGAAACTGAGAATTAAATGAATGATAAAATTCTTTCAATAATATGAAAATGACATTAAAAACTTAGGAAGACCTTGAGCAACTAAGATACTTAAATATTATCTGATCACAGGGAAAGGGAGAACATGCTGAATTCTATTTAGAGATTTATGTGGGTGGTAGAAGCCTTATTCTGTTCCTATTTGTTGAAACAACATATTCACATCGCTGTATAATTAGTGTTCTCCCTTGGGATATTGTGAGTAGGTTATATGGATCAACTAAACATACCCTTTACAGAATGAAAGGGATTCTTTTGCCACTAAAACTACTGGGGAAATCACTGTGTAAGGAAGAAACTTTTGGTCTTTAACTCTGTAAGCTTTTGTGTCAACCTAGAAGAATTTACTCTTCTAAGTAGCCTTCAATAAGTACTAACTTGCTGAAAGATGGTATTTTTATTCTCCTGTAAGGCACTATACTTCCTGGAAAAAATATACAATTGCGGGGGGGGGGGAGGACCTACAGTAAATCCATTATTTTTATAGTTTAACAGCAAAGTGAAATTCGTGGCTTTGAAATTAAGTTTTGAGAATTTTTAAATTCTTGCTTTTGACATTACATGATAAAAGTTTCTAAAATTAATATCTTTAGGAATCGATGTGCTATTTAAATTTTTGCTTTGTTTTAAGCCTCAGATGACAAATATAATTGGCTGTCTGACTACGAAGAATTATCATGGCTTACATATTTTAGAGCATATTTTTGGGCCAAGATGTAGCAGTACTGAAAAAAACCCCTTCATTTTCAGCCATTAAAATTCAGTTTCTTTCTGGATGTGGTAGAGATTGATGTATAGTGAAAATAATTATCCTGTACTGAAAGCCAGGTTACAGTATAAAAGTGACAAATGCAAGGCTCTTGCATAAAATCCAGTCCCCATCTTCAGGTTTCCACTGGATTAATGCTTTAGTTGATTCTTTTTCAGTCTCCTCTCTGGATGTACAACTAAGCAGTGGTTTATTTCTGGTTTGTGAAAAAATATAAGAATTTTTCTTAGCTATAAAAATAGAAATGCCACATAGAGTCTCATCTGGGGCTTCCAAGCACTGGAAGCCTGGACCAGGTAAATTATAAAAGTGACACACTTGGGCAACACCTTTTCTTTGACAGCAGCATATGTATTGGTTCTTCAGGTCAAGCTAAAGCAGTTCCTTTTGTTCTGGAACCTCAAGGTTGCTGGTTCAGTGCCTCTTGTGTGTATATGAGGTGGCTGGAGGGCAAGATCTGTAGCACACACTGATGCTGTGCTCACAGCATGTTCTAGGAAAAGGAGAAAGAAGCCAGCCTGCACTGCAATTTCTTTGGTAACCTTATGTATATATTTATGTATATACACACACCCAATATCCATCTATCTATCTGTCTGTCTGTCTGTCTTTATTATCTAGAATATTAAACTGGTATCTTCTGTTCCTTAGTGTTAATCCTCCGACTGTTCCTAATGTGTGGACTATGCCTTGACACTATAATAGTGTATGAGCACTTTTCATCTCATCCTTGCTATTGCTACGGTATTTTAAAAAATCATTGTGCATATAATTACCCAGTTTTTCTCTTTTTTTTAATATATGATTATGTTATTATAAAATCCAATAAAAAATGGGTGAACTGAAAAGGAAAGAGGAACCAATTTAAATTAAATTTTTAAATTAGATATCTAATACTGATAGATTACCTTCTTTTAAATACAATACTCAACAAAAGAAACAGTAAAATGCAAATATTGTTTCTCTTTATAATGAGATTTCTTTGCACACTAGTTCTCTGCCTAACCCTGGAGTTGCCGTAGGCATTGCAGTAGCTTGCTTGCACTCCTTCTTTCCTTCTTATTGCTTTCTTTAATAAGCAAAGCTAAGTGCTTCTGAATACTTAATGTTAAAATAGTTATATTGTTTACCTCACTGGATTTCAAGAGAATAAGAAATTTATTTCGTGTGGTAATGATTTGACATTTTACAAGACTAATTTCCAAAGTTCTCAAAGCACTTTATATCAATAAATTTAATATCTTTTCTATATTTCCATCTTCATTAAGCACTATTAATTTAATTTATGCATTAGGTAAACAAGAGCAATGAAGCCACCTGAAGCCATATGGGACACAGAAAGGATATGCTTATGTTAGGAAGTAGTCTGGAGTGATTCAAGGGTGTACTTCAGATAAATTTACTCTGGTCCCTTGATCCAAGCATGCCCTCTGGATATTTCAAAGCTATTTCAATGACTGGACTTTATTTCTTCCCCTCTGTTCTCCATTAGGGGGCAGCAAACTTTATTCACCCATGTGGAGAGAAATTTCTCATTTTTTGTTTTCTGGCAGAAGCCTGCTTCCTGTGTACCAAAATAATATTGCAAGCCAAACCAAAGCAGAGAAATGGAGAAAGTTGAAATACCTCAAAACCGTGCATCCACTCTGAAGCAGATCTCTAATGTTCATGTGGAAGCAGCTAGAAGACATGTCCAAACCAGAGTAGAATTAAAATACACCTCTCTGAGGCTCAGACAGAAGCCAGTGATTCTCAGTTTGCAATTTTTGAGTAGTAACGCAATAATTGGGAATAGGCTGTGATTGCAGGTTAAAATTACAATGAATCAGCCAGTGAAATAAACTTCTAATGCAACTGAAGTGGTTTGAAGTTACCAGTTAACATCTCTCTCCACTCCACATTTAAACTTCTGTTAAAAAGAAAAGGCCCAACACTTTTGCAGTGAAGTGCCCAACTGGTATTTGTATGAATCATCTACTATAGCCTCTTTTCTCCTTAATCTTTTTATTACTAGCCTGTCCTCAACTTGAACTCCTTTAAATAGGATCTTCGTCTGTCCTTCCTGAAAGCAAAGCACTTAACACATACAGTGTGCTACCATAAAGAAAATAACAAAATAGATGACATTTTGGATCTAGAGCCAGATATGGCTGTTGCCATTCATTCCACAGTCTGATTTATCACTGCAATCTTTGTATTGCACAGTGCCATCAATGTTTTTCTTATATACAGAGGTTGCAGAGAATTTTCAGAAAGGACTTTCATTAATAATTGAATCAAGATTGGTTTGCTGTATTGCATAAGGTCAGATGATTGATTAACATATGGACAGCAGCTGATGAGGGGAAACATTTTCAAGACTTCAAAGCATTTTCTCTGTAAATAAGTATAACTCCCTTGCAGCTTTCCAATTATGGAAGTTTCTGTCACCTACTTAGTAAACAGAAGCAGTGCCATGGTATTAAGATGACCCAGCTACACCATAAATGCCAGTTAGAGGAAGCAATCAATTTCCAGTTAGTCCAGTAACTGAAAATGATTTATCCAGCTTTCTGATGAACATAAGGAAGTTCCAAGCAACAATTGCTTGACAGAAGGAAAAGGAGATGTATCTCAACTAAATGGGTAGGAAGAATTCAGTCAGCTCTTAACATATGATTTGCAAACTAATTTGTTTTTCAAAGAAGTAATGTTTATTTAACACAGTAGCATTTTACTACATGCAGTGCTAATGGAGGTTAAATAAAAGACACAAGGGCAACAAAATCCCTCACTTACTTTTCACACAAGGACAAAACTGCTATGTGAGAGAAATGCAGATTAATTTCCCAATCCTCATAGCACTTTTTGACACTACTGGCTATGGGTTGCCTCTTAAGGATTTGAAGATTTTACTAGGGCTGACTGATTTAGATTTGGATAGGTTTAAATCATACTTGTCAGTGTGCTATTAATTTTTAACCACAGTCATTTTTCCCTAGACCTGTTAATATGCTAGGCAGTCCCAGGAAGCATAAAACTTTGACCCATGCTCTCCAGTATTTGCATATAGCACTTTCTGGAGGTGCTTTATTCTGTAATCAAAATTCTAACTATGTCCTCAGCAGCATACAGATACAGGAATCCACAGACCCAGATAAAAGGCCCTTCAGACTGGCCGCATGATTATCAGACATACATGTTTTTATGCTAACTGGTCTTTTCCTCCTCAATTTAGATGAAAAAAACTTCAGCTTGCTGCTAAATTTTGAAGACAACACTCTCTCTGGAAGTGCAGTGTGGTGGAATATGGTTTTTCCTTACAACCCACCAATTATTTTCATGTCTTTTCTGGACTTTGAGATCTCTTTGGGAGCCACGTTAGTCAGAAATAAAGTAAGGCTAAGATTACTGTTGCCTCAGCACAAAATAAATCTTTGTTTGAAGCCTTTCTGACAACCCATTTGGGAATGAACACAGCCCCACCTTTTCAGAATTTCAAAACAGATCACTACACAACCCCAAACTGTCTCAAGTTTTCAAGCTGAGACAACTTTGTAGAAATAATAGAAGCATTTCGTTACCATTGGTCTAATACTTAATTTAATTTTTAAAAGCTTGGTGAAATGTACTTGCAGGCTTCAAAACTGGCAGATTTTCATTTGAAAACTCCTGCATGTCTATGATCTTCTCCAGAAACACTAAATTTTATTCCCTGCAGCTATGACTCATGTTAACTAATCAGTGGTTCAAGGTCTGTTGAACACACCTGTTCTGAGCTCTGCAATGGGTTGGTCAGTTTAAGAGCTCAGCTCTAACCACTCTGTTGGAAGGAGAATTCTTTATTACTTGAGGGGCCTTCAGTGAATGTGTGGTGGATTGACCTTGGCTGGACACCAAGTGCTCACTCAGACATTTGTCTCTGGATAGGAGAACGAAAATACAATGAAAGACTTGTGGGTCAAGATAATGACAAGGAGATTATTTGCCAATTATTGTTATGGGTGAAACAGTGTAAACTCATGGAAAGTAATTTTTTGTCACTCGAAGTAGGATAAATAGAAATAAAAACAACCCCTTTCTTCAGCTTCAGTCCCAACTTCTCTGCCTCCTCCCCGAGGAGAAAGGAGGGGACATTTGGAGATGCAGTGTTTGTCTTCGCAAATCACCGTTGCATGTGATAGATCCCAGCTTTCCTGGGGATGGCTGAACACCTGCCTGGCCATAGGAACGGGTGAATGAATTCCTTGTTTTACTTCACTTGTACACATGACTTTTGCTTTACCAATTAAACTGTCTTTGTCTCAACGCTCAAGTTCTCACTTTTATGATCCTCTCCCCCATCCCACCAGGAGCGAGTGAGTAAGGCTCTATGGGGCTGAGTTTCTGACCAGGGTTGAGCAATGACAGTCTGCTCCACTGTTAACCTCCCTGGAGTGCAAGGGAGTCTCTGCTCTGGTGCCTGGAGCACCTGCTCCCCCTTCTGCACTTGGTTCCTGAAGGGCTGTTCCACATATTCTGACTCCTCTCTCAGGCTGCAGTTGCTCCTCTGCAGCTTTTTCCTCCTTCTTAAACTCATTATCCCAGAGGTGCTACCACCTGATGGTCACTGATGACACTGATCTGGGCCAGCAGCAGGTTCATCTTGGAGCCATTGGCTGCCATTGGCTCTGTCAGGTATGTGGGAAGCTTCTGGCACCTACTTAGAGAAGTCACCCCTGTAGCTTCCCCACTACCAAAAGCTTGCCACGCAAACCCGGTACAGCCCCACATCTGCATTTATCAGAGCTGTGGAAAGGAGACACAGATGCTGGTGAAATAGTAACTCTGGACATATCATTCTATGTAGGCAGTCGAGACTGGTAAGAGTAAACTGCAACCTCAAGCAAGACCTGTGCCGTTAATTTTTCACAGTCACTTGGGAAACTATTATAGAAAAAGAAGGCAAGAAAGATTCCTGCATGGGAACTTCATTTTATCTGTAGAACTAAACATTTATCCTGGGACACCTGATCAGCGTTTACTCTCTATTAGCCTTCCTGGTACCACTGCCCTCAGTTTTTCCTTTCCTCCGCAAGTTCCTTGCTCTGGCAAAGAAATTTAATCAGAAAATAAGAGAACTGTGGAGAATTCCAGGAAATAACTTTTTTTTGACAGTGTCAATACTACCCTTACCAATCAGATGGTTGTTTAATTTTCTATTAAAAAAAGCCAAATCAGATTCTGTATAATTATCGTGCAGTCTGACCTAATGCTTGGCCATATTTGTACATTTTTTTCCTTTCTTTGAACCTTGGAAAACTATCAGTAACTTTTCTCTTTTTAAAAATTTAATTTATTTTTTAATTGAAGAACCACCAAGTCCTTAATATTCTGTTTTCCATACTAAACAAACTTTATTTTATAAATAACCTTCTAAACAATATTTTTATGCACTCCAGGCACCTTTTTAATAAAAAAAAAAGAAGGAACTGGATTCAAAAAGTATTTTCCCTTATTTTATATATTTTTTTTTCAATTTCATTTCATTGCCTCCTTCATTCTTCATCTCTGACATTTATTATTTTATGAATTCCTATCCAAATCGGGCTTGAATCCTCCTTCATAGTGTATATCTCACATATTTGAAACAAAATATATTACAAAATAAAGGAGGAGTCAAGTTGTCCTCATTGCTCTTCTAAGCACCAGACACGTCCAAATAATTATTTAAATGAGTAATAATCAAAATTATCATTACAAACTATTACTTCAACCTTATAAAAATCACTCTTGTTTTTCTTAGTACCACGATTATAAGGTTCCACATTACTACCTTTACCATTAAAATTTAATATTTTGCTACCCAAACCTATATTATTCACTACTGAAGGTTTTATCTTTACAAAAATCTCAGTGGTTCTTTGATTTCTGTTCCACAAAGCTTCCTATGTTAAAATTAGAGCAATTTGCTTTCATTTCTTTCATTCTTTGACTAGGTATTTTTGTTGGGTTTGTTTTTTCTTTTTTTTGAAAACTCTGTGGTGCAAGAACTGTCTCTTACTATGTCTGTAAAGTACATAGCAGAAGAAGCATTAATCCCACTTGAGGATTAATCCCACTACTGTTGTGTTGCCAGGCACAAATATTTTAGCTCTAAAATCTCCAATAAAATTATTTCTCTTGCTACTGTCTGTAATATCTATTTCAGGGAAGAAAAAGGAAAACTGAAAATCCAACAAAAAGTAAAGGCAACTTGGTAAAATGTGCTGTCTTTCATCTCAATGGTCAAAAATCAAAAGATTTATTCTAATAGAAGACAAATGGTTTGGGGAAATAGCAAATGCATGTGAAATATGGCTGGAAGCTCTCCTGCGAGAGGCAAAAGAAGACACAAAGCTCTTTAAGTGTGTGAAGGGAGCACTTTCTGTGCCATTAGTGCTTGATTAGATATTATAACAGAAAATGTAGGGTAAAATTAGACTCTGACAAGAAGCAATTGAACCCTGAGTTTTGACAGTCATCTGTTGGACACCTTGCCATTTTTATCCTTAGGGCCTCTTAGATGACACATAAGGATTTTGTTCCAGTGCATAATTATCATAAGTGCATAGTGAAATGTTATGCCTTTTTCCAGAGATGCACTGGTTAGCCCAAAGCGCTGCCACAGGGGAGGATTTTGGGGGGCCCGATTTTGTATGCTGTACAGTGCAGCTACTGTGGTCTTTGCTGGACCGTAGAAAAAATACAAAGGTCATAATATCAAGAGTCTGAAAAGCAGAATAGCCTTCAAATCTTGACCTGCTTCGTTGGAAGACAGTTTTAAACTTTCTAGCATAGATTAGAAAGAATAGCTGTTCGGATAGTCTTGTCTTCTATGTACAATAATTTTTTTTTTACTTATATCAATGTCAAGACCCAAGCACTGTCTCATCGTTAAGTGCTTAAAAAAAGCAAAGAGGATTCACTTTGGAGTTTAAAAAGAAAAATGGATCAAAGATGATTCAAGTGTTAACCAGAATCTTGTGTGTGAGTTGTGCTTAGTTTTCATACTTTCAGGTTCGGCGTCCAGAAGATGTCTAAAAGAATAGGTCTGTCTAGGATGTTAGCAGTATCTTCCCAAAACAGCTTGACATGAAATGTTTGAATTTCAAAAAATGAACTGACTTTATGATATCACTGTCATTTGGGAGATTTGAATATCATTAACATCACTGTGTTACATCAAAATCCCAGGAAAATTTCTGTTTCACTTAAGGCTAAATTTCACTTAAGGCTAAATTTAATCTCTATCTACACACAATTGTTGAATTTCTCTGTCATCATAAAACAAAGGAAAACTATATAAGAATTGGTGCAATAATGAATTGCTTCTAAATTGCATGTTTCAAGGACAAGGTTTTTTCTGACTTTTTTTGCTTCATAATGGCAATAGAAAAATTATTACTGTAACAAGACACCCAGTAGTTTATTATTGCAAGGAGTGTTATCTTAAAGGGATTCAGAATAACATTTTGGTGATTGGTTGGTGTTTCTTTTTTTTCTTTTTTACTTTTTTTTTACTGTTTCTAAGTACGGAGAGAGCCTTTGATCCCAGGAAAGTCTCTCTGGCTTCTGTCATGAGAGAAGGAATATGCACACAACTTTGGATGCAACTTTCTGACTCTGAAACATAATCCATATGTATTTGTCCACAACTGAAAATTTGATTGGTCTGCCAAGATTCAGGAAGGGCCCACAGAGTGAGGTCAGGTTCGTAGTCTTCCCTTTCACAGGCTGATAAACTGAAACGCTCCTGACCAGAGCATGAGTGGTTTACAAAGGTCATATTAGTGATCTGTGTAGAATAGAGTTAACACTTTAGTTATTTCTGTCTGATTTTTGTTTTTTATTTTGCCCAACATAGGTGTTTAGTAAGACAAAAGATAAATTCATACAACAAAAAATAAATTGCAATGTAATTTTGCAAGGTCAGAGTAATGGGGAAACTATTAGAGGTGAATTCATTGTTATTCATTTCACTTCAAAGTTAAATGTCAGTTCCCATGACCCAGTAAATGGAGTGTAATTACTGAAAGTATATAAATGATATAACAGAAAAATCTGACTCCTGTAGATGTTCTAGGGAAATGGTTTTTTTCATACATCTAGGTGATTAAAAAATTGAACTCCTGGACAGCAAGATCGGTCAAATTACTTCCCCATCTCCTGACAGAAAAAATACACTTTGAGAGGTCTTATTAAGCAATCTATCTCTATTGAGCTCATTAAGTTCTGGACAGCTAATAAGAATATAATAGAATCTTGGATGTCCTCTATAACATAATCTGACAAGTTGAAGCTGCATTCCAACTTCATTTGGATGGGCAAACAATGAACCATATGCTAGTCTCAAATTCAGCTTAGCTTCCTTCTTGTTTTAGTAGGACTTGTGCATTTGTAGAGATAGCTAAAATAAAAATCAGGGTTGTCAATTCAGCTTCATTCTAACCTCTCCTTTTTCCTTGTGAATACTGTCACAGTTCATCTCACTTCTCACTCTACGAAAGACTAGAGCCACTTCTTAAACTATGCTTGTAAACACCTATGCACAAAAATCCATTTTAATGCATAACAAGAAGTTGGGTTTAGTCTGACAAAATGTAGTCATTAACTCCGTATTCATGAACAACATCTACTTTCACCTGACATGCTATGTATTTCTATCCTTACATTCATGTCTCTCATTTACAAAGTCCTATTACAGGTAGTATATAGATTTAATCTTTTCTTCTGCCCATTTTCTTCCTGTTTTTAGAATATGTGATGCTTTGGTCTCTTGTACCTTTCTTTTTCCTATTGGATCAGAATCCTGCTATATTTAACCCTTATTCTAGTACCAATCTACTTGGTAATAATGCTGTCAGATACCAAATGTGTAAGTCACCAGCCAGTCCACGTGAGTGGCTAAGTCAGTTTTTCAGGTGCAGCAGCCTTAATAGGCAGTGGCTTTCAAGGGCGGGAAGCAAATGTTTGGAAGCTGTACTGACCTGTAACTCCTTAGCACAAATGATCATATGCAAATTCACAGCAGTAAAAGCTTCTCAGTCTGCAAGACAAGTCTGGAGAAGACTCAAATTCTCCCTTACGAAGTGAGAGATTATTTCCCTGATCTAACAGCAAAATCCTTCTGCTTTTCCTGGAGAGAAAGAGCCCTCCCTGCTCTGCGTGTGTGCTGTGCATTTGACCTTTACTGTCTCTTAAAACCGTTCTCCTCCTCCCCTTTCCTTAGCAGCAAGTGCAAAGGCTGAGGCACAGAAAGCTTTCCCAACCAGTGGAACTGAGCAATGGGTTTTCTCAGCTCATCCTCCTCCCCATCCAAACAGATCTGAGCTAAGTGAGCTCAAGTATGACACTGGGGAGGAAAGAAGTGCAAAGAGGGCTACAGTCCTTGCATTGCTGCAAGACCTCTGCTACTATTTTAGCCACTCTCCTGATGAGATGATTATTGGCATCAGGTCATCTGAATGTACCTTTCTAAGCTAACCTTTTGCACTGGTGATTAATCCTTGGGGTACCTAAAGGCATGAAATCCTAGATTAGGCTGTAGGGTGTGTGGAAAGAAACTATTTATAAAATCCTTCCAAATAAAAGAGTCATTCAGAGGAAGAAAACTGTCATCAGAAGTCATCCAAGTTCCCAGTAATGTCAAGAGGATAATAATGAACTGAGAGGTTCTACAAATAGGAGAAAACTTTTAACAGAATTTTTTAAAATTGAAATTCATTTGACTGTAATAAGATGAGACTGGTATCCTGCTTAGGATTATATTTGTGGGTTATTGGGACTGAATCCAGCTGGAAGACTCAACTTTTACTATCATTGCTGGACTCATCAAGCAGGTCATGAAACGCACCCTGGCTGCAAAAGGATGGAGGAAGGGAACTAGGTGCTACTTTGTTGTATGTGCTAAAACTTGAATATCACCTGTAACATAAAATTTCCTTTTTTCCACAGTTTTCCTTCAGCCATGTATTTCTATTCACCTGTCCTTTCAGCTATATAGTATTTTGTTTTCTTAGAACAAAATTCACCTTTTCTAGTGCTTCTAACTTGGGACCAAATGAGAAGGAAGCACCTGTTTGTACAGCCCAGCAACCCAGTGAGCATGTCAGACCTCAGTGTGCATGGTCTGCTTCTCCCACAGCAAAGTCAGGAGCAAATATTATTCCCAGAGATAGAACCTGCCTTTGTTGTTCTTTTCTATCCTTGTTTATGTCCATTTATTTTGCTTTATCTAGCAGGAAATAGTATCAGACTTCAACAGCAAGATTTCAAGTTGCCCTAAACTCTCTTTCTTTTCTCCCTTCAAAACAATAACAGAAAGACAGCAAATGTGACCTTTGAATCCTCGTAACTATATGTGTTCATTCCAGAGGTAATGAAATGCTTGTTTTCAGGCTTTACCAGCCAAATTAGCCTCTCTGTGCTCTATTTGAGTGTCTATACTACAGGACCATACTCAAATACCCTCCTTGGGGCTGCCCATTCTTGTTCACTCCTTTGGCATTCTGGGGACATACTCTGCCTCAATTGCAAACAGAGGATATTTGCAGAGAAGTTATATTTTATTGCTGGAGCTTGTTGAGATGCACCCTCAGGATCCATCTTGACGTCTACAGAAAACCTGGATGCACATCTAGACCCCCATGTAGTTTTTACCAGTTTGGTTTGGGTTTTTTTTTAAATCAGATTACATAGAAGTCTCACATGAAGAAGACTGATGATAGAGCGCGAGGGCAAATGTTAAGCATAGGTACCTGCTGACTTGAACATCCTGAAGTCCACTGATGCAGATGTCAACTACCATTCTTTCCCAATTCATCACGAAAGATCCCAGAAGTCCTGCTGGGAGATATCAGGCCTGTGTGCTGTCTTCATGGTGGATTGTCAGCTCAAGAGGCAGAAGAACCCAGCTTAGCCAGTTAGCCCAGATGATTCCTTCAAAAAGGTCATGTGAGAGAGCTTTGTGTGTAGATGGGAAGAAATTAGAAACAAATCTAGCAATGATGCAAATATAATCTTCAGCTATGTCAGGCAGGGACTTCTCTGAGCTTAAGGGAAGAGAAACATAAAATGTTGAATGTAATGAGGAAGAATTCATAAAATGATTTGGGTTCGAAGGGACTTTAAAGATCATCTAGTTCCAACCCGCTGCCAAGGGCAGGGACGTCTTCCACTAGACTTTATGTGGTGATCGGTTTCAGTGATACCTCTGTAATAAATCTACCACAAAATGATGCTCCACAGCTGAACATTCATGAGGAGAATCATTGGCTTTAACCAAATTATCTTTTTTTTTTCCAGTCTATCTTATATCTATTCTACATGGTCTCCTGTCGCCCTGAGATTTGCAGTCTTTTGATGTTTTCATTTCTGTGATAAAGTTTCTCACGCACTTTCTGTAAACATAGTTATGTTTGGCCAACCGTTCCTTTTTGTTTTCATTCCTTCTCCTGAGGCGGAGAAGTTTGATAGACTTTTCGTTTGACCAGTGTGGTTGGAGAGGTGGTAACCTCATCCTCCAATCCATGGTCATTCCTAAGAACATATATATATGAAGTAAAATAAACAGCCTGGAGCTTTTCCTAGCTTCTTTTCTGTCCTGAACTAAGCTGGGTCTGCGTGGTTCTTTCATGTCCAAGTACGACAGTCTCCAGCCTAAGAATATGAGTATGAATCACTTTTTATATTGTTTTGTTGTTGGTTTTTCTCCTTCCAGCATTCGTTTTGCTATCCTTAGGGGGGGAAAACATATTTATCCAAACAGCTGCTGATTCAAAAGCATCAGATGAATCCCCCAATTGTACCTGTTCATGCATACACATAGTGATATAGACACAGAATTTGTCATGCAATACCTCCTCCTATCAGTGTGCTGCACCCAGTGAGGTGTGACTGGACATCATGAGCATGTCTGTATGATTTGACGTGATGTATCACCCCAGCTCTGCTGTCTGCAGTACAAACCATGAAAGATTCAGGTGGCAAAAAAACAAACCACAAAGACAGAAACAAAACCAAAAAAAGTGTTTTTATTACTTTGTCACTATCTGAACTTAAGGGCATGGTTTGCTGAGAAATCAGAATGCACATTTTCCTCTACTTGAAATGAAACGATTAAATGAATCATGCAGTGGTTTGTTTTACATGACATAGTCTCCCATGGTCTCCTGGGAATGTCAGCAGGCTGAAAAAGGCACTGGGATTTTTCACAGGATACTTGCACTTCTGAGGAAAAAGCAGCTTTGCATCTGCTGTACCCACAGCCCTCAACAGAGTTACTTGATCCTTGGTGCTGTGGATGCCCAGGATATTGAGCAGCATTCCTCTCCCAGATCAGACAAAAAAGACAAAAAAAAACCCCCAAAAAACTCTTGATCTCTTGCCTTCTCTTTCTTTCCTTACATACCTCCAGAGGATAACAGCTTTAAAAACCCATGTTTTACAATAGAGAAGACAATAAATGTCTGCTTTTGAAATAAGAGCTGCTATATCTTATGCAAGTTTGAGGAACACGTGCAGATTTCAAGGTTTATGCAGGATATCTATAGAAGAGCCATGTTTTCAAGAGCACCACTGTGAAAACAAGAAAAATAATGGAGAAGAATTTCCAAGGAGCTCATCACCATGATGACTGGCAGACATTGTGCTGAATTATAGACTCTCATCACCTGATTTACCTGAATTTCTACTGCAATGTTAATAAGTTAAAAAAAAAATCATATGTAATAATAAAATTTTTTCAAAGGAAGCATCATGTCTGTCTGAAACCTTAGAGTTTATTAATTGCATTATAAGAAAGCAATCGCATGTGACTAATATTTCAGAATTTTAGTATTGATGTAGAGCTCTGTATCAACTGAATTAAAATCCTTGTGTATTATAAAATGAAATTAGTATTGTCAAAGAAAATACCTGATGTAGGTAACTGCCACCTATAGAAATTTCTGACAATTCCGGATTAAATGCCTGCTTGTTGCTAATTATGTTTCAAACCACATCATGATTTTGATACATATAGTTCCTCATCACTGACCCCAGCAATCATATGGGATTCTTTCTTTTTGAGAATCATGAAGTCTAATAGTCTTATTATCTATTTATGAATATTTACATTTTAATTCCACACATTTGGGGGGAATTTGGTTTAAGACGGTCACTCATGCATCTAGGTAGCTTAATCAAAAACGGAATTCTACCCTTTAGGTCTAATGCAACCTCATCATCTGCTGTCAGGAGCTGTTCAACAGTTCATATGATTCAGAAATAATACATTACAAGATCAAAAGGTGAACACTATGTTAGAACTGTCTTCCAAATGGAACTTCTTTGCGTACAAAATTCAGACATTAAATGTGCCTTCATTTCTAAAGGGGAACAAAAGTCAAAATCTAAGGTTTTCCTGCAAGGCACAAAGTTTCAGAAAACTTTGTTTCAACTTTTCTGAAGCATTACATTTTGATAAGGTAGAAAACTGCAGTTCTGATAAAGTTTAAAAAGTTCCTTCATCTTTTTTTACTTTTACTATATATTAAACGATAATATAAAATAAATGTCAAAATGAAATGTTTTGACCTTATCAAAATGTCTCATTTTGGTAATTTTCCCATCCAGGTTTTAAATTAAATTGGTACATTCTTGAAATCATTTAGGTGTTGTTAAATTGGCATTTTCTTCTGGCAACCTGTTACACTGGAAAAATCTTGACTAGCTCTTGTCAACAGACTCTGCCAAATACGGCAGTTTTCTCCTGGAGATCTCTGTGCCTCTCTGTTCTGCTTAAAGCGCTCTCTGTGAGGCAGAGTTGCCTTCACTGAATTAGCTGAGCTGAAATGGTTTCTAAACCATGAGTGTGGAGAGGTGAACTGTGGCTTGTGCTGCCTGTGGTTTCCATGTAGTTCCCAAACTGGGGCTATTTCAGGTGATGTCACAGTCGTGCTGGGTGGTTTTGGGTCACTAGTTTTGTATGGAAAGAAGCTGAGCAGGAGCTGCAGCTTGCAGCCACCTGTCTATCTAGCCCAGCTCCCTGTGATGGGTAGTCAACGCCATCTCTCCTCTTTTCTATTTGTCCTTCCCTTGAGCTCTCTGAGCATGTAATGGTGCTCGACAACTCTTGTGGGCATCTCCAAGTATGATCGCTGTTGGCCTATGGGTGCTTCAAGCTGTTTTACTGTTCTACCTCCCTGAAGGACAAGAGAAGCATAAATGATCAAACTTGGTTTATTTAGATGATGTAAATAATGTACATTTAAAATATATATTTATTGGTTAAGAAAAAGTTATAGTCAAAGCACTTATACCTGAAACTCTCTTCTAAGGACTCTGTGGTCTGGGCAGTTAAGATTTTCTTCCTAACAATCTGCTAATTTGATTTTGCACTCTCTTGTGGGGCCCAGAAAAAACCCACAAAAGTGGCATAGAGGGAAAAGTATGCAAAATCATGGTCAAGTACAGAAAATAGTGACATCAGATAAAACCATCAGCAATAACTGATGCATCTCCCAGTGTTGGTAGGAAGCTAAAAATCTGTCACCAGCTAATATTTACTACATAAGACACTTTTACTATATTCCTGTTCATTTCTTACTTCTTTACTTCCTATCTTGATTAAAAGACTATCTTCCATCTTCATAGATGTTTCAGTTGGAAAGTTAAAACTCCTGCTCCTGTGAAGACAAGATTTACAGTTACATTAACTCATCTGTAAATAGCAGCAGGGAAGAAGGTAAAGAAAGGAATAATAGAAAAGGGGACCTGAAGAAAACTCGTAAGTAACTTATGTAGTAGTTTGTATCATGTGGACAACTCAATAGATATATTTTCAGCAATAATTTTTTTAAATTGTTTGCAGAAGGCATTCCAATCATAAGCATTTATCCTACCTGGGCCTCTTACAGGAAATACTATTTTAAAAGATAGAAATAATTCCAGTTCAAGGGAAATACTAAATACTAAAACCAATTCCATTTTTCCTTCAGAATCCCTTGTTTGACTGCAACAGGACAAAACCATATTTGAGTCTCAGCACTGGCAGAGAGGATGGGAATGAATGACAATTTTATTCATAAGCGTACATTAGAGACAAACGGCGCATAATTTAGATTCTCTCCTGGCTTGTTGAATCTGCAGGCAGCCATGCTTTCTGTTGCATTAACATTTTGATTGAATGAGCTGGGTCAAAACCATCACTTTTCTCATCTAGGGAAGGAAAACTATTTTGAAGCCAATCATCAATCAATGTATGTAATCAGCCTTTTTAAAGTATCTTGGGCTTTACACATAACTGTCTCTCTGTCATAATAAAATCCAAATATCAACATATTTTTCATTCAATAGTCATAACACATATACAATAAAGTGTTAAAAGGACAATAAGGACTTGAAATATGTTTTGCTATTAACAAGATTATTGCAATGGTTTTATTTGAAAGGTTGCACCACTTCAACTCCATGATCTTTGGTATAATAATTAATTTGCATATAATTGTTTATACAGTATTGTAAGGCATAATATCATCTTGCCACTTTATTCATTTTCTTGAAGTTAATGGCTTTTAAAATAAATCCAATAAAGTCAAGGAAAATGTCACTAATATCAACCAAGTATACCTTCCAGTATAATTTAATAGTCATTGACACTCTATAAGCCATAAAATCACCGTGCAACTCTCTTTTAACAAGATGCTGTTTTTTCACAATACACTGAAGCCATACAGAATTATGCTGGTGGCAAGTATCAGAGCAATAAAGATGGTTAGTGATTACATAGCGACTTTCATTTGTTGTGTTTCACCAAGGATATCCAATTTGACACATGGGGAATGAAGACACTAAGACTTAAACAACTTTTACCAAGTTTACCTAGTGAATCAATGACTGAGCCAGTTCCAGAGGGAGAAGCTCAGTTGCTTATCTCTGCACTCTCATCCCTTCAGTCCTACCACCCTTGGTGTGAAATACTTTTAGGATACCTGTTCTACGAACTGGAAATTATCTGGGACTGTATCTGGTTTGTAGGTGTGATTAATTCTGCCAAACATATCAGGATCAGACTTGTAATAAGCACAATGTCACTACCTTGTTTTCTGAAGGGTAACAGTGAGGTTTATGTGTTTTAAACAACCATATTATGATTATCAGATTGTATTTGTTGTTAATATAGATATCAATGTAACATGGTTTTACCTCTACACAAATTTTTGCCCAAGCCATAGTGAAGGAAACATCAATTTCAGTACACTCAAATGAGCACTGCATGCCTAATTTCAGATTCCAGTTTTCTTTATGATACTTCCACTGGACCAAATTGCTGCTTCCTCTGTAAGCTTAAATATCAAATAACATCTCACAGTTACAGGAACTGGTAGAAAACTTACTTATTAAATCATAAGACACACATACAAAATGTATGTTCAAGTGTAGCATATTCACTTTTACAGAATAGTGTAGGATTAAAATACCATGCAACTGTAAATTTGTGGAGTGTCCAACAGCCCAGGACAATAATTATAAGGTCTTTGAACCTCATAGGGCATTACCTCTTCTCTTTGAACTCACTGCAGAAAATGGTTCTAAAAATCTCACATAATGTTCTGTTCTCTGCCATAAATAACCTGATTGCTGAATGGAATGTCACTAGGTGTATTTCTCACCGTAATTGTAAATCAGAGAATTTGCCTGTGGTAGGCCCTGAATCTCTTGGACTTGTTCCAGGTCAAAAGTCAGAAAGTAGACACCTGATGGTATCCCTGCAGACCTTGGACCCCATCTAAACATTCACCATTCATAGCTCAAAGAAGTATCATAAATACTCTAATTAAACGGACTTTAAACATACAGTAGCAAATACTAAATGTAAGACCCTACCCTATCACCCTTGTCAGGTGAATATCTGTGTCTTTGGAAAGCTGACAGAGCCATTACTTGGCTATTCAAGACAGTAATCAGATTTTCTGAGCATCAATCAGCAATCATGAAGTCAGGAACTTTTTATCATGAAGTCAGGAATACAGAGGGTTTTCATAAGCTAATCAGCAGGCATCAAATAGACAATCAATCTAATTAGTGGCTCACATTTGCGTGGCAATCACAGCTGCCAAACCTAGACGACAAATTTCATTAGTAATGAAATCTGAGAACTATGATTTGTGAGACCTATCATCAGACTGGGATTGTGGTTATTTTAAAAGGAGTATCATTATGGTAGCTTGGGACATTTGAGGAATTTAATTTGCATGGTGGACTTCACATCTGGTGTTTCTTTTTTGTTTTCAGGGTAAATCAACACTCAGGGTCACAGTTTTCAAAGAGCTCATCTTTCATGACAAACCACGGTTTCAAACAAAGTTAGCATTTGATATTTAAACACTTCATTTGTTTCCAAAATGGAACTGAACCTTTTGCAGCTCCTGATTTCCAAGAGTTCTTTGAAAAGTAGTAGTGCAGAACTAGTTATACCCAGAGTAAAATCATAGAATCAGTGAATGCTCCAGCCCTCAGATGATCTTTGTGGCCTCTTCTGAACCTGCCCCAAAAGGTTCATGTCCTTCTTATGCTGAGGACCCCAGACCTGGATGCAGTACTCCAGGTGGGGTCTCATGACAGTGGAGTAGAGGGGAAGACAGTCATCTTCCTCGACCTGCTGCCCACACAGTTTTTGATGCAGCCCAGGACGCATTTGGCTTTCAGGACAGTGAATGTGCATTGCCAGGTCACACTGAGCTCATCAGTCAACACTTCCAAGTCCTTCTCCTCCGGGCTGCTCTCAATCCATTCACTGCCCAGCCTGTTTTTGTGCGTGGGATTGCTCCAATACAGGAGCAGGACCTTGCACTTGGCCTTGTGGAACTTCACGAGGTTTGCACGGTCCCAGCACTCCAGCCTGTCCAGGTCCCTCTGGATGGCATCCCTTCCCTCCACCACACAGCTTGGTGTCATCGCCAGCCCTTCTGGGGGTGCACTTGATGCCTGCGGTGGACACCTAAACCACAGAGATTAGACAAGAATAAGAGAATAAAAGGAGGTATTTATTTGAAGGGCCTTCAAAGGTACATCCTGGGCAGCCAAAAGGCTACACCCAAGATGGACTGGGTCATGGGTTCTTCACACTTTTACAAGTTTGATTCATTTGCATATCGGGTTTAATTCTCCCATTATAACCTCAGCTCATGATGTAATTACCCCAAGTTTGCCCCCCCTTTAGAGTTTACACATTTTGGGGCCTGGTGTCCTTGAGATGGAAACCTGGAGAGGCTTGTTATGTCTAACCAGCATGAGAGAACAGCAGCTAACAGGCCACAAGAAACTTCAGAGTTACACACTAGGCAGTACAGGATTTAAAAAATATAAAACCTAAGGCATCACACTTGATCCCACTGTCCATGTCACCGACGAAATATGAAACAGTGCCAGTGCCAGTCCTGATCCCTGGGGAACACCACTCATCACTGGTCTCAATTTGGACATTGACCCATTGACTGCAAGCCTTCAAGTGCCACCATCCAGCCAATTCTTCATCCACTTAGTGGTCCATCCATCAAATCCCTGTCTCTCCACTTGTGCCAAGTACTTCTACTGCAGTAAATATTTCTAGAGCTGAAAATTTAAGACACACACATATGTGCATATTCATGCATAAATTAACCATCTACAAAAGAAAAAATTACCAACTGAATCAAAAGGAGAAAATGTTCCTGACATGCAATATGCCACTTACTGAGAGAAAGAGGAGACAGTAACTCCGTCAAGGAAATGTATTTTTTTTCTTGAGGAAGCAGTGCCTCCTCTCCTTTAAACACAGATATTTGCTGGTTTACTTTCCTTGGCTATACACCATGCCCCAGTCTTCAATATGCCCCAGTCTTCAACAGATCATAAAGTAAAAGGAGTTGCTTTTGTCTTGGAGTAAAAGGATTATCATGCATTCTTCCTCAATCCTGTTTTGCTGAGACTTTATACTGTAGCTCTGTGTTACCATTCTGAACTCTACTCTCAACAGCTAGTATGAACTGATTCCCCTAATCAAGGAGTTGGAAATGTCTCATGTCCCTGTAGTCTGAGAAATGGGAAGAAACACCTGGAATTTCAGATTATTAATGTCCTAGATGTTGCAGCTGTGGAATGTAAAATGTGATAATGACCTTGAGGAGGACTCTATTATGATGCTGTTTATGTATTTAAGGTCTACTAAATCTGTATCATACAATGTCACCTTACAGCCATATTCACACATAATCATGGAGCCTATTTTAACAGTGGTTCATCTTTTGGCATTATACCCACACAATAATGAAGTACTTGATATACACAGAGAAGAGAGACACATATTTAGGCTACTCTGTAAAATGCAGATGAAGCACCCTTATGAATCAGCATTGAATATTGGATCACTACCTTATTTGAATGTTCACTGATTTTGACTGGAACAGTTCCAGATTTCACAACACAACTAATCCAGCTGCCTCTAACTACCACCAGCATTAACACTGCAAGGAGCACAATGATCATCATCTTCTTAAAATAAAGACAAAGATTGATATACTTTAGTTTAATCACATACTTATTGCTAAAATTATAATTTTAATGCAAAAAGTCAGATTTCTGTGTTAGCCATACCTGAGCATTAAAATCAGATCTATGTTTAAATCAAATTTAAACGGATGGAGATTGCCACGAGGCTGCAATGATTTGAGCTGATCCAAGCTTTCCTAGCAAATTCAAGATGAAACTTCAATCATTAAATTCCATGTTTTCTCACCTTGTAGTTTAATCTTTTATGGCATGAGGTTGCAATCCTGATTTTAACAACCTTTCCATACAAATGCACAATGTTAAAAAAGATGGCAGAAATACAAAATACTAAGTAAAAGTTGCTGTAGAAGGGACTATATAGGCAGCTTGGATATTTTTTTTCTTTCAAACTAAGAATCACAGCGTGAATTAGACTAAATGCCAAGAATAAAGTAACAGCTTAAAATGAACAGTTGAAATTAACAGGTGTTACAGCATATGCTAGATTTAACTGCCAAGTATTTCACACCTTCATTAAAACCTTTCATGTCAAATTTAAGGCAATGTTAAAATAAAGACAAAAAAGCATAGCTTAGAAATGAATAGCTAATTGTTAAGTTTCACATTCAGGATATATGGTGGCAGAGAAATTCTCAGTTCATTTTGTGTAGGAATGTATTTTAACTGGGAAGATGCTCAACCAGAGTACATCACACTTGTTTTTAATTCAAGTGACTTTGTGTTTAACCTTTAGAAAGTAATGTAACCTACAAAGCGTTTCAGTAGGAGAGATAATGGAACAACAATGCATTCCTGTTTTGTGGGGTTATGAAAAAGGCAAAACACCAAGAACAGTGAGATGCACAGACTGAATTCTGAAACACCTGGAAACCTGTATCCCAGAAATCTGGCACTGCTTTTGCTAATATCAGCCACAGGTTCTCTACTGAATTTGCAAGGTTTCAGGACTTGTCAGGATAATGTTTTGTTAAGTTATCACAGTAAAGGCATCTTTTTCTTCTGACCCAGTGGCTATGCCTAATTTGCTTTGGTTTGTTTTCATTACCATATGGTAGAATCATATTTTCGTAATGTGAATAACAAGCAGTTTTTCTGTGGAGAACAAGGTATTTCTGACTCTAATAATGTAGTATGGAGGACTGCAGAGCCATGATAATGGTAGAGACTTTGAGTAGGGGATAATATGTACAAGAGTAATTGCATAGGGTTTGGCACTAGAAATCTCACTTCTATAAACAACCCACCAACTGTCAATTAAAGAAATGCAGACCTGGAGGTGGCCTATGTTGGTCTTAGGAGTAAAAAAGAAAAAAGAAAAATACTATCTAGCTTATAGAAAAGCCACCATAAATAATAAATTCAGTTGTAACATGGAATTACAGACCAATGAAGAAAACGCAAAGTGTACAAGAGTTTTAGCACACGTAAAAATAACAGCAAGTGGATCTTGGTTACAGAGCTAAAAACCAAGCAGGGAATGGAAGGGTGATCATAACTCCAGGCAAATTGGTAGAATATAAGAAGAGTGTGCATAACAATATTAACTTTATTATTACTCTTGAGACTTTTTCATCATAAAAGTATTCTTTCTTTTTATATAATAATTAGATCTGAGTTAAGAGTAATTCTTAGATGAAGCCATTAAGATTTCATTCACACAATGAATAATTACTTGGCTTTATGAATAAGGAGTGTTTCCTCTTTGCCCACAGAAATCATTTTGGTCATAACAAGCTCCGAGCAGGAACACAGCATCAGCTCACTGAGACTTGTTTTGTTCCCCTATCCATGGCAAGATCTATTTGAAAATTCCACATGAGTTTTGTTCCTGGTGAAATCATCACCCATGATTTTTTAAGGCAGCATTCTCTATACAATAATATTCACTCACAAGTTTTTATTTGTTTTTGGGGTTTTGTTTGTTTTCAGAAAACCAAGCTGTTAAAAATATCTAAATCAGTGGGCAGTGCATGCCTATGTTATTTATGCCCTTTTATCTGCAGCTTGGAATCACAGTTAAAGCATGTTACAGACAGATTCCCTGGGTCACTGAGCCTGGAGTTGTTTTTATTCTGAGATTATTATTCTGAGAGACAAATGTAAACGTTATGTTATATTTTACAAACATAGCTTTTCTTTTTATTTTTCTACTGAAAAATGTGTAATAGGGAATATTATTGTTTATTTGTAGTCCAATAACACGTAGAAGATCAAAGTTAAATTGATGGAGGTGGTGTATGAATATATAACAGAAACATGGCACCAAAAGATTATAATCTTAATTCAGGTAAAGAGACGGGACTTGGCTTCTCAATACAAATGCCACAGGCACATCATAGAAGTGAGAATCCCATGAGTGTGGGAGCATGCATCACCAGTGCATGCTGATTGCTTAACCAGTCCAAATATTTTAGAATTTCAGGACTACAGTATTCTTTAAAATTGTGAGGTAATAAATAAATATTTGAAGTATGACTTCCTTGTCAGAAGGTTTTAAAGGAAATATTTGAATTTAGCACATAAGTAAAGAAAATGGCATCATTCGTTGTACTAATTGCTTTCTGGTGTAGGCAGCTATGCCAAAGGACAATTCAGGAATACAAAATCAGGCATCTTCCAAAAAATAGTTAATTCAGAGAGTTTTTATTCCCACTCTGGAAGTTACTCTAGAACTCAATTCCTCTGGTAGCTTTATGAATGCATTATGATAATGCAATTCTAAAATATTTATTTTAGCTAATAGCTATTTTTTTTAGGTGAACACAAACGGTGCTAAAGAGTGCTGTAAAGAAGAGACTGGGAATGGAACCAGAAAAACGTATCTTCATCTTTTTGGATTTTGAAAGAAAGCAGAGCAATTTTTTTTTTCAGATGGATGTTTTTAAAATACATTGTCCTTAGCCACTGATGATATGTGAGGGGAATGCTTAGATATGTAGCCAAGCGTGAATAGATATCTCTACTGCTAATAGACTAGCTTATTATTTTTTAACTTTTGATGAAATCATGACATTATAAGTTTTGAAAGGTGATTGAGCAAATTTTTCCACTTTTCTCATCTGTCTCTTTGACTGATCTTTTAAAATAAGCATATGCTGTGACACAGTCTTTATGTTCTGGGGAGGAGCTTGTCCTCCTTTTCCCTACCATTCCCTGACTTCCCTAAGCTGTTGAACTGGACAGCAGTTTCAGCTGATGCAGAAAATTGACATCTGAATAAAATACAATAAAAATACAGATACAGAGGTAGAGCTTTCTTACATTAGTGGATTGCTGGGTGCACTCTTTTTCTTGAAAACTATCCTTTTCTGAGGTTGGAAATGCTTTGCATTTAATTTTTTCTATTTTCAATGAAGAGGTGAACAAAAAGGAGTGATTTTCCCAGCCATTGCTTTTCATCATCTCCACTACTTTTCTTTTCATTCTACTTTTTCAACTTGGAAATAAAAAAAAAAAAGAAATAACAAAAAAAGGATAATAATTATTAAAAATAAACAATGCATATATATTTAAACATATGGAATATTTTATGTCTTTTTGTTTCCCATTTTTTCTCCAGAGGCTTTTAGAAATCACATGGTGGTCTACTTAGTCTTCAAGTGGTCTACTTTTCTGTGAGATTAAATAATTAATTAGAAAGATTTGGCTCGAAGTATCACTGATAATACAGATTTTAAAATTTTCATTCAGTGTCCTGAATCTTCAACCACTGACTGAGAGTACTTGTTACATTATGCTTGCATAGTAACCTAAATAAGTCAAATTATTTGTCTCTGCCTACTTGTTCCCAGTTAAGGCATCATCGGCCACCACGTCACATCAACAGCCCAATAAATACTTGTATAACTTGTGCAAGAGCACAGCCACAGTGCCAGACACGTCCATCCATAGAGAGGGCTCTTGATAGTCAGTTTTACGAGTGTTTATACCTTTGGATATTTGAATTATCATTGCTGATTTATCACATGTGACTAAACAATAAGCTTCATTTCATCATTGTACCTATATCTTTTTTATTGTCAGCAATAAATTTCCAGTGAAATTATTAGTGAAGGAAACACTCTCATCTCCATGTTCTCCTGTTGGCTTTTTCAAGAAAAAATATCAAAGCTGCAGAGATAGACAACCCTGACAAGTTTGATAGACTTCAAAATGGGAGCCTGCATGGATGAAGATAAAAAAATACAGATTGGAGCCTTCTGCTAAAATCTGAACAGTCTGGTTTCTTACTCTTTTAAACAGAACTTGGACAGAAGAGCTGACCACAATAAAACAAAACTTCAGTGCTTTACTGTCAATCTAAATTCATCATATGGAACCTATCATTCAAATCACATTCCTGAGAGCAACTCAACCAGAGCAGAAGGATTACACATTTTCTAACAAACTCTATTGAGTGTAATTCTGCATTTTAATTATATTTTAAAATTATTTTGAATGTGGCTTCTTAAAAACAAAAAAAAAGGAAAAAAGAAAAAAAAAGAGAGAGAAAAAGAAAGAAAGATCCTTATAAAATCTTTAAAAAATCAAATTCATGTGTTCTAGCAGCATGGTTTGACTTGTAATAATCCTGGACAATCACAAAATATTTTTCCCTCTGAATGGAAAGCACATAGGACAAGCATGGTCTGTGTTACAAAAATGAGTCACAGGCTCCTCACAGCTGGATAGCTTGGATGCTGCCAATTTTGTTTTAGGATAATTAGATTCTAGTTAGATATGGAAACATCACAATTTTTTAACCCAGCTTTTGTGTATAAATGATATAATTTCCAAAATATCAGCATTTTCTATTTTGAGTTAGGATGAGTAACCTGTGTTTAGCACAGCAGGCAGACCTTGTGCTGTCATGAGACAAAATATGCTTAGTTCAGAAAGAAGTTTTCACCATAAGGGCCCCAAAGAGCACTGGTAATTCTGAAAGGACCAAGCAGCACTTCACAGCCCAGTGATTTCAGCTTGGTCCTTTTGAGATACCTGAAAAGATTTTTCTTTTTTTCAGAGTGACTCTTAAATCAGCTCAGTGGACTTTCTGAGTGGTTCCTGAGTTCCCGTAGGCTGGGGGTCCATGAAAAGAGGTCCACATGTGCAGCTAATTTGCTCAACTGAAGATCCCCGAAAGGGAGCCCCTGTTGTGCTGGGTTTGACTGGGCTTGTGTTAATTTTCTTCATGGTAGCTTTTATGGGAGTATGGGAGTATGGTTTGTGCTGAAAACAGTGTTCATAACACAGTTTTAATTATTGTTGTTTAATATGATGTTTTATATTATATTGATATTTTATTACTGAGCACTGTTTATGCAGTGTCAAGCTCTTTTATGCTCCTCAAATTACTCCACCAGGAGGAGGTTGAGGGAGCAGAAATAAGTGGGAGAGGGCACAGCCTGACTCCAGCTGACCCAGTTGATATCCCAGACCATATGGCATCATGGTCAGCACCCAGAGCTCAGAGAAGAAGAAGGAAAGAAAGGGGGCAGTAGGAGTGATGGTGTCTGTCTTCACAAGTCACCGTTACATGAGATGAAGTCAGCTTTTCTAGGGATGGCTGAACACCTGCCTGCCCATGGGAAGAGGTGAATTGATTCCTTGATTTATTTTCCTTGCATGTGTGGCTTTTGCTTTGCCTATTAAATCATCTTTATCTCAACCCATGTGTTCTTTCTCTTTTACTCTTTTTCACTTTTACTCTTCTGAATCTCTCCCCATTCCACCAGCAGGATGTGAGAAGGTGGCTGCGTGGGGCTTAACCACAACACCTGCTAAGTGACAGAGGGATCCCAAAAATCCCAGAATTGTGATATATTTGGTTGGTCCCATTTTTAATACATAGTAGAGGAAAATAGTTAACCATCCATGAAAAGTGGATATCTGTCTTAGTATCCAAACTGCAGCCTGGGGAGTTTCTTGCATCCAGAAAGGGCCATTTATGCAATTTGTAGAAATTTAGAGGGAAATAAATTATTTGCACTTCCCATATTTATATTCCATAAAGCCTCTCTTCCATTATTTTAGGCTTGCTGTGCTAAATCCTTGTCCAGCCTGTAAAAGGAGGTTGTTGGTCCCATGCAGCACAGACAGCTCAGTCCCAGCCACTCTCCAATGTGGGTGCAGAGCTCACACTGAGCCATGTGCGGTGCATACTGCCAGCTGGAATTTCCCTGGAGTTCCAGAGGCAAATAGACCACTGCAAAAATCCATTACTCCCTCTAAGCAACTTATGAAGACCACTTACCATGAATGCTAAGGCCTCACAGCCCTAAAATACACATATGCTTTTCCATTCTCTGACTTTTTGGGAAATAACTAGCTCAGTTCAAATGGAAAGGTCACATGCTGCCTACCTGCAAACTTTGCTTTTTAAAAATACGTTAATATCGATCCAATTTGTTAATGTAAACACATGTGTTCCTGTTGCTAATTTGTCTTCTCAAGGACTGAGATGATGACAAAGGAAGCAATCCTGGAAGGACTAGCATCCCTGCACAGAGGCAGCTGCTTCCAAATCCCAAAGTGTTGCTATAAGCAATTGAGATGGCAGTTCATGAGCCTGGAATCCTTTACAGCTCCTGCCTGCAGAAGCACATCTTGACCAGAAATAGCCAGTGAGTATGGAAAGAAATTAGTTCATCTTCCCATCTTGTAGTTTAAGCTTTATCTTGGGGCTCATAGCAATTTCTCTGCTGTAGATTACACGGCTGGGTACCTTTGGGATCCCTTCCCAATTTAAAAAGGCCAAGGGAGAAGCACATAAAAAATGAACTCTTCCTGGCATCTGATTCAACACATTGTTTAGTCACATGTTCCTCCATCTCTCTCCAACACAGAGCCAGAGGAATATACAGTTCAGTAGAGTCTGTGAATATTTTTGCCATTGGCTGGAATTTTCCTGTTTCGTCCAATGAAGAACTGATGGATGGTTTTGCCTATCCACCAGCTCCATCAGAAAATGCCTTAGAAATATACTCACTTACATAACTGTACTTTTATTTTATTTTATTTTATTTTATTTTATTTTATTTTATTTTATTTTATTTTATTTTATTCTCTTTCTGGTTTGCATGCATGATACATCAGCACTGCCTTTTATGTCTACTGATCACATCATTAATGCCCAGTGATTGCTATTTTCACAGTGAAATACTTCAGTGAAAGATCCTGCTGTGGACATGGGAGGCCTTGAGCTGCAGATCATCGCCCATGTGGGATGTCAGATGTGGGAAATTTCACAGATGTTGCATGCATACATATGTACATGTGTGTGTAAATCATATTTGCATATGTTCAGTATTCATTTTTGGTTACTGCTGCAGACAGGATAGAGGACTATAAAAGCTTATATTGGATTGGTTTGACTGAATAAAACATTTTTTATTCATTTGTAGACAACCCCCCCCGCCGTAAAAATATCAAATTACTGCTTTTTAACTCCTGTTTTTTACTTATTTTACTTATGCACTGCCAATTTTTGCTGCTGGCCCTTCTGCAAAGGACAAAGTAGTGCCTTCTGTACGGAAGACATCATGGCAGAAAGAGTTCCAGCACTGAAGAATTCTTCACAGATGAATCTAAGTTGTGTAGTTTTCTATTGCCTTTCCAAAAAATGGAAGATGAAAAATGTTATTATACCTTACATCTCTTAGACAAGAGAAAAGCAGAGCTGTTTTGGTGTTTTTTTTTTTTTCCTGTTTCTCCAGCAGCTTCTGTGTATAAATTATACATTTTCTTAAATATCTGCATTTCCTATTTCAGGTTTGAGCTGATAACCTGTGTTTTTGCACAGTAGGAAAACCTCATGCTGTCACAAGTGACAGTGACACAGCCTCACATTTCACTTCCCTTCATCCCAAGGAGCCCTTTGCTATTATGCCATTAGAGATAATGCAGAGCTTTGAATTGAAACACCACAGACACCAGTGATGCCTGACAACCTCTCTGGCCCGTGAACTGCCACCCTAAAATGGGACCTGCTCAGCTGCACCAGCCCACATTGAGAGGAGATAATCAATTCTGCAGAGGACAGTGTCAAGCTCTAACACCTTCCCCAGCTAAGGACCTGAAGGAGTCTTGTGCTTCTCCTCTGAAAAGATAGAAATTCATCAAGATTGCAAAAATTATATATATATGCAACATAAATACCCTTAGAAACCAAAATAAATATCCAAACAAATTTGGCTTCAGGGTGGCATTGCATGTATTCTGGGAATTGTCTGCATTTTGGAATACAGAAGCTTGGGGGCAAAGGTGCTGTCATGAATTTCTCTTTGCAGAGCTCAGAATGGCTGCACCTTCCATGGGAATGGGGATGCAGAAATGTGGCCACTAAATCTTACAGCAAAGGATCAGTATTAAAATCTTTTAATTCTTTCATGGAAAATGCAGAAGACAAGGAGATAATCTATTTGTTATGTAAAGTGTTCAAGGAGACTTTCATTTTAGCAGCATCCATTATTCCCTTCTTTTAGCTGCTGAGCATTTTTATGGGGAAAATTCCCTGGTTGATAGTGTCTTTTTATACAGTATTAAGATGATATTAACTCCCCCTTTGGGAGAGAATAATAAAGTAAAAAGCAGCTGAGATGGCCGGAGCTGTACTTGTTGTCTCTTTTATTGGAATCTGGGCCTGCTCCCTCAAAAATAAAGCAGGACAAGCACATATGCAAAAAGAGTAGGGAAAATAGCCAAAAAAAACCCCTAAAAAACTTCTCTTTGTAATGTTGACTCTGATTTGTAACCTTGCTGCTGGAGAAAGGCAAGCACAGCACCAAGTCTTATCAGCCACTCCAAGAACCCGGCAGGCTTGAACTGGTGTCAAGCTGTTTAAGACATTGCTATTAGCTGCCTTTCTGGTCACAGGGTTAACAACAATAAAAACAACAAAGAAAATGACCAGGAAAATTAAGAAAATATGAAAATAAATAAAGAGGTTTGGCCAAGCTAAGCCAGATTCTAATTAAACAGAAAAAGGTGGTGGAAAGGGCGGGTTAAAGAGAAGGAAGGACAAGGTTGAGAGCTACACCGAGGGCACAAGGCTCATGCTGTAACCAGCCTTCAGGACCAAAGCTGGTGCCGGAAATGCTGCTGTTGCACTCTTCCTCTGTAGCTCTTTTGTCCACTCTGCTTCTCTGCTTCTCTGATTTCTCAGGATCAGAAGCACAGAAATATAAAAGCATCAACGCAAAATCCTAAAATATGGTAAGCCTGGCAGCTGAAATGAAAACTGTTTTTCCTTTCTGTTTTATTGTCTTCCCAGCAGTACTGTCAAACTATCCCTGCCAAGCATGGCAACTGGCATAATATCCCATCTTCACATCTTTTTATTCATCTGTTATAGCTGTTTTTTTACATGCCACTGTTGCTCCATTGCTTTCTCATCTTTGTTCTTCTAATTTACCAGAAAATTGGAATCATCATCCAGGCTATCAGGAGGCCTCCTTGTTTGGACTGATTTTGCTATTTACATGTAACTTTTATTTACTTTTGGAAACAATGTTTTATAACATGTTTTGTTGGTCTTTTGCTGTCTTGAATGATGGAGACCATACACTTCTTTGCTGCAGCCTGAGTGAAATAAAAAATTGCCATATGCTGCCCATGCAGTCCTGTTACAGTGCATCTAAGATCAACTTCCCATATGAGAAAAACTGGACTCTTGCACTGGTATGGGGAGAAACTTACAGACCAATTCACATTTATTTCATCTACAAGAAGCCCTCAAACAAAATAAGATCTCTGCACTTGATCTTCACCTGTACGAATTGTGCAAGGTCTGCCAGGACCTCTCTGTGAGCCATTTGAGTTGATCCCTCTGTTTGTTCTTTCACATCCTGAGCATATCAAGCATGCAGGAATGGAGGGGGCAGAACATCCTGGGATGGCAGCTGAGCATGGCCTGAGGTCTTTGTGAATCTCAGTCCCTCTCTGAGAGGCAAATGTCATGTGATTACATTTGAGAACAGGAAGTTATTTTACATTCAGCACCAGAAGAGCATTTCTCCATGTTACAGCAATTTGTTTTTTATGACTTATTGCCCATTTCTTAATTATTATCCCCTCCTATTCTTCCCTTACTCCTGCCACAGCCCATTTGTGTCCAAACACTAAGGAAGAAAAATAATTCTCTTCTAAATTTGGGTCAGGGTAGTAGTCTCGCTGAAGAAACGACACCACATGATGTGAGTGCAAGTCTAAGACATGGCAGTAAGATCTGACTCCAGTTTCAGATAAGTCAGAGAAAAGTAGAGAGATAAAGAAAAGCATTGGCAGCGTCCTTTGCATCAGCCTTGAGGGTGGCTGGCTCGGGTAGCTGCCTGCTCCCCCTTGTGCTAGGCACTGATCTTCCCTGTCCCTATGACAAGTAGCATCGCTTAACATAGTGACTGAGAGAATGAGAGGTGGCCCCGTGTCTACAAAAAGGGATTACAATGGGGTCTATCTCTTCTGGTTCGTGTCACTCTTTAGCAGAGCTAAGTTTGATTTCCATCCCTGGAGAATATGTTTCTGAGGGAATGAAAGAGTGGAGGACAGACACAAAACCCATGAGGCTCTAGACCCTGTTCCGTACAGTGCTAATGAACTCTACAATGTCAGAATAAACAAACAAACAAACAAACAAAAACCCAACAACAAACCTTACAGAACCAGTTTTATACATTGGACACATAAATCACAGAGAGGAGCTTAGACACTCTTGTGCACAGTGTCACTCAGTGAGTCCCAGATTAGGTAGATATATGGGATTTATGCACTGTTCCACTGAGATGCCACTGTCTACAGACTTTGGAGGTAGGCTTAGGCATCTCAGATGCTTTGTTGGGAGCTACTTAGCTGATTTTTTTAGGGAAGTTATTGTCTAATGGATAGATCAGTTCTCATTCTTCTTCTAAACTGATCTTCAAAGACACCCCAATTAGTCCCCACCATTCTCAGGGACTTGATGACCTCCACATAGTAAATATTTTCTGTGAAAACACAATCCCACTATACTAAAACACAAGCCTGTCAGAAGATTCAGATGGTTGTGTATTTCTTCCTTTACCTCTATTATGGAAAAAAGAAAATTCTATTTCAGGCATTATGGTTAGAAAAATTCATTTCTAAATTTGTGCCAACCTGTGAATAATTATTTCAGTTTTCCAGTCAAATGCTTCAGTTCTGAATCATTTTCCTAAAGTTGGAGAAACAGTCTTTTATTTAATCACTTTGTAATGTGCTATACTATTTAGGTACTTCTGATAAGTAAGACTTGTAGTATCTTTACCTTTCTCCTTTTCTCGTGTTCAAAAGAGAGTAATCATGATTCAAAATGGGACTGTCATCATGTAAAAACAGTCTGGTTTTCTTAGGACATTTAGCAGTTGTTTACTTTCTTTCACAGACCTACTTGGCAATAAAACGAGAGGAATTAAGTGAAAGCAGGAAAGCAGTTCCAGCACTGGGTCTGGATCATGTGGTACATTTTGTGTTACTATAAAGGACCAGTATAAAACTGAGCATAGCATGACTGCCTCAGTATCTACTTTAGAGGACAGAGGGAGTCAGTAAACAGGAATGGATCAAATACATTTATATACTCCTAGGGGTAGAAAGGAAGCTAAACAGAAATGTTAATCATGTAGCAACTTTTAAATAATAATATCTGGTTTACCTCGGTTGTCAGACTGAAAATCTGTTGCAGTTGCACAAAGAAAGAAGTCAAAATGAAGGAGTCACAAGGGAAGGAGCCGTCAACAGAGGGAGGGAAAGCCTACATGAGACCCTCAGAACATACAATCTATGACTGTCCCTCTCTCATTTCTGTCTTAGGGCTGCATTTTTGGGCTGGCTAAATCCTGACATTTCTGTTTCTAGAACTACACAGTAGAGAAACTCATCTTTCAGTGGGTGCTTTAAGTTTCGATGGGGTTTTTTGACACAAATCTAGAAACCATGTTTCATGTAAAAAAGAAAAACAAAATAAAAGTTAGCGTAATGACTTTTTTCACTGCATATTTCAAAATTTACCTTTTTATTCTTCTTTATTTAGCATCATTATTTGAACAAATTAAAGGAGTTTGTCCAGGAAAGGTTCATACACTCAGACTCCTTACTTAGAGTGATTCAGAAAGCTTTCTTAACAAATCTTCAGCTTTGGGACTTTCACATGCTTCAAGAACCTTTCTTCAATCTGTGCAGGTTTGCTGAACTGAAATTACTTGCTGAGGGCCATGATCCAATTCCTGTTGAAGTCAATGGAAGTCATTCCAATTATTTCAATGGAGCAGGATCCAGTCCATAAGTCATTGACTGCTTGAAGTTGTTCTGCAAATGCTGAATCTCTCTTAATGTAAAAAGCACATTCAGTAGCGAGGAACAGGCTGTAATGGGGCTGAGGGAGTACAGAGTATGTATACAGCACTTAATTAAACACATCATTCTATACTGCCATAAAGCATTTCCCACGCTATGTGTTGTTCACATCTCATAGGAGATTTAGGGTTTTGAAAACCCCCACAAAATGTCCCAGCTGTTCTATAGACTATATCTTATAGTACTTGTCACTGTGTAGGAAGGGTAATTAACCTAAAGAACATTATATTTCGCTGCCAAATGCTAAATGTCAGTATTATAAATTTTTTAATGTAAACAACACATTTAGAAGCAGTAGGAGAGATAGAGATATTCTTTGAAAAGGTATTTCACTAAGGGACTCGATGGCCCAGGCAACTCTCACAAGATACCTTAAAGTCATCTTTTCCAATTCTAGAATGTCTAACAAATCAGTAGGATCTGGCTGTGAAGGGAGGTACTTGAGGACTTAATGTGGTAGATCTGACTGCACACGGAAGTAGTCCTCTCTTCTCCTAGTCACACACTATTATTCATAAAGAGCCTACTTCCTTGGTGAATGCTACGTTCTTGAAATAGTTGAAACATGGAATTTCTGTCCAGTGAGACTTTTCTTTTTTTTTCCTAATGTATCGCATTTTATAATGAAAAAAAATATTTCGTAGTCTTAAGTAGTTTTCTACTTTTTTTGTGTGGTGTTTGAGTTTTGGTTTTTTATTTGTTTGGGTTTTTTTGCTTTGTTTTTATCTATTTATTTGCTTGTTTAAAATAGAAGCAGCCTTCTGTGGTATTGCTGTCTAAAATCAACCTTTAACTTACACTTTTCAGCTATTCCCAGTCTCTCTCTTGTTCCAAAAATGTTAACTGATCTTTCACAGCTTGTGAAAGGTTTTGGCAAGTTAAATAGAGTTGAGTATTTCAGAGTCAGGGAACACTCTGGCTATAGGAAATCCACACCTCAAATAGAGCTACTTCAGACTCCAGACATCACTAATGCAGAGGCAGAAGAGTAACTCAGGAACCTCTGCTCCAGCAAAACCACTTGGGGCTTGAATGCTCCTGACTCTGCAAAAGCCTGAGGGGAATCCATTGACACAGATTTGGTGAACCTCTCCCAAACACGTGGATTCTGAAGTCTATTATTCAACAAGAGCTAAACTGGGTCTTTTAGACTGGGAAATCACTTCTCTGAAAATGAAATTACCTGGAAATGCTTTTCACTGAGAAAATGTCCAGGCAACTCTGACGTTTACCCTGTCCTATTATGTGGTCTTTGCTAACTTCATAGGATTAAAGAACATAAACTTCTGTGACCACCAAAAATGGCTTTTGACCTTAGACTGACCTTGCCTTTTTTCCCAGTATCAGACCTTATCAGAATTCAACGATGGAAGTGCAGATGCCTTTTCTGAACAGATCCTTCCTTCTAACTGAGCAATTCTGACTTCTTGTCCAGTATCTCAGAGTGCTTTACCTAGAGGGCAAAGAACTCTGGGCAGAAAAAGATAACCAAGATGTGAGGGGAAGAATAAAAGGAAGAAAGAAAGATAAGCATGGAAGAATAAGCAAGGTTCTGAAATAATTGAGTCTGTCCATAATGGTAAGAGCATCTATACAGGAGGAATTTCAACCTCATTTGGAAATCTCTGATGGAAAATTGGTATTCTTTTCGAAGTCTGATACCTTCGATTAAATCCTCTGCTTTCTGATTTTGAACTCTTCAAGCGAAAAAAGAACAACAGAAAAACACCCACTACAATGGGGACTGACTATAGCCCATTGCACTCCATGTATATTTTGCCAGTGACTCTTACAGGAGAGGTTTTGGTCTTACGATTACTTATTCTGCAAATTCTCATTTCTGTTATTTCATGCAATTTTTGAGAAGCAGTCTTAAGCCACAAGTCATCAGAATTTCCCTTCAACAGCATAACAGCACAAGCAATAATCCTTGGTTGGCAGTGATCTCTTTAAAAGGAGGGGACAGTCAAAGGCTTGGGTCTGCATTTTGCATTTCTTTCTTTATTTTACTTCATTTATTAAAATTCTCACTGTAGTCAGGATTTTGAAAATGAGAATCCTGGTTACTGACAACACATTCAATTATTACTGTGACTTTTTCATGGAAAAAATGCAGGTTTATTGTTTTGTATTTATTCATCTGGAGAAAAACCTTTTCTCAGCATCATGACAATTATTTATGAGTTGAAAATTACTAAGTAGTTCATCTCATTTTTCCAGCTGTCAGTTTTCTTCACTGTCTTTTTCTCCTTGCAGAAAGTGAAAGTGTCCAATATGGCTTCCAGTTTTTTCCTTAAGACCAAGTATAGAATAAATTACTAAAAATCCTGTAACCAAGTCTGAAAATTTCTGAAACTGTTGACACAAATTTATCTCATGAGTTTCTTGCCCCTATTACAGAATTTTCACATGAAAGATGCTGTAAAACAAATTTCATGTTGATACTACTGTATGTATATAACTTGCAGCATTTTTAAATGATTTGTTAAGGTTTTAAACAGATATTCCTGAAATTAGATGTTTTGATTACAGAGACAATAGAGTACACCAGAATTAAAAGATAGGGCTTTCCAGATTTATTAATTGCAAAACACAGGCAAAACTTTATATTTAAAATTAATTTTAAAATATGGTACAAAAAATGAGTAATGAACTTCAACTCTCTCATTTAAATATTAGTTGAATATCTATGAAAAGGATCTTTAATTCTGAATAATGCCTTCCAAGTAAAATTTGCCCACTGAGAGCTAAGCAATTTATACACAATGATAAAACCTGTTGGTCCTACCTATAGTGTTACACTGCAAATATTCCAAGTGGCAAAATTTCTTGCCTAAGTTCTCATTATTTACTTACTGATAATACAGGAACAAACATTTACAATAAAGAAAAGCCTGAATTTTTTTTTTTTTGCAAAAGCCATTCTTTGTAAAAGACATCAGAAAAATAAGGGAAAAACCTAACTGATTCATGCTCCTCTGGGACATTTGAGAATGAAAAGTATTCATCAGTACGAAAATACCTACATATTTGATGTTCACATGCATTTTCAGATGGTCCTATCAAAATATAGCTCCTGGTGTAGGAACATAAAAGTTTGTCTAGCCACAGAGTAGTAATCATCTTTTCTATAATTAATGACAGCTACCTTCAAAATTCCCTCCTTGTTTAAGAAAATGATAACATATTTTGGGACAGAACCAGTTCCTTTTTTAGTATTATATCTATTATCTGGAATATCTATTTTACTGCATGAAAAATACCAATGTGATTGCACATTTCTGCCGCCATTAATGATCAGTCGTTATCTCTGGAAATCACTCAGGAGTTTGTTCACAGAGGATTTATGTTTCATTTTCATGGTTTATGGGAAGACTTGGGTACCCACAGCATACATCACAGACATTGCCGAGAGGCAGCATGCACCTACTGATATGGTATATTGTCCTCTATGGAAGTAAATAAGTAAGAGACTTTGAAAGGTATGCTGTAGAAATAATTTTATGTTCTATAAACTTTTGATGAGTCTTTGAGCCCATAACTGTAGTCCTCTATTTTTTTTTTTCGAAAATAATCCCTTATGAAATATGACAAAGGGGATTTTTTTCTTCAAGTTTGATAAATTAGCTACTCCTAAGTACATGTGTAACTTCACACCTGTAAGGGAAACTTCTGGAAGTTTTCTTAGGCTTAAGTTACCATAATAATCAACTAAAAGGAAAGAGAATAAATATTAATACATTTTTGTCCTGAGAGTGACCCATTTATCAAAGTGAGTTATCCCGGATACATAGGTCACTGTGAAGCACCTTCTCATTTTATTTCCCCTGTATACTAAATTTTCTTTTCATCATAAGTAGACTTAATAATAACAAACTTATGCACCTACTTAAATGCTTTACAAGTGTGAGGACCTCTTCACTCCCCATTTAACCTGAAAGTAATTGAGGCAAAACTGAAATACTTAGAGAAATAAAAGCTGGAATCAACAGGGTTCTTTGCTTTCACACTGTATAAATTTATGCTGAAATATGGGCAATGACATTTCATTCTTAGCTGTTGTCACACAATACTGCATAGCAGATCAAATGCAGCAATTAAGAATGTTTTGAAACTGCAACTCCTACTCCATAAATTACCGCCGTCTTTTGTTACAGAACAACTGAGTCAACTTCCTGTTTGCACTTAAACTATTCACAGCTTCAGCCGATGTCCTGCAGTGTCTTTTCCAAAGGTCACACCACAGTTTTCAATTCACACATTTGATTAAAAATATAAGAATCACAGTGTCCTGGGAAATGATCTGCAGTAAAAATAGATCAAACTACCTGCTGTTTCCAGAATAAACCAGGTTCCTGTCTCTTGTCCCCTTTCAGTTAGCATTGCAAAGAGAGGAGGTTATATGCATGTCTTCAGAAATCAAACTGCTAAACTACGGAATTAAAAGTGAGATATTTGCTTTATTATTTTTATTTTTTTTAGAGCACAGCTTCTGTAACTGATAAAAATATGCTTGGTTTAAAATATGATTAAGGAAAACCAAGGGACAGAAAACTAGGAGTACTTAGATTTTATGAGGACCAAGACCTCCTTTCATTCAACTGCTGCAACACACTTTTGCACAATTGCCTTCAGACCATATTGCCATAACTTTCCTTACACTGACGAATGTCCTCTCTGAAGTCCTATTTGCATTTAATGAAGTTATTATGGAAGAGAGTATGCAGACCACACTGTCTTTTCTTTGTCTCAAGTTCATGTCCCTCAGTATGTGTGATGGGATAATTAAATGTCTATTCCTTTTATCAATAGTCGTAATACTTTGGTGTTCAAGAACCAGAAATTTTGAAACAGCATTTGCAGCACATGGTGCAAAATCCTGGCCCAAAGTGAATAGACTACAGGAAGAAATGCCATGGTGAAATAGATCTCTGTCAAATTACAAATGCCTTTGAGAATTCCTTTTCATTTTCAATGTGTGTACTTCATTTTATGTCATTATCTCAATCCATCTAATCTCATCTAATCTAAAGCAAGGTTATTATGTTGTCCAAAAGAGATATTCCCACCAAGCCAGATGACAAATTTTAAACTTGAGCCTTTTTCTGTACTTTCAGCTTCTTCCTGCATTGTCCATGGAGACATTAATTCAGAATCTTCCAAGGAGAAGTTCTCCAACTGGGAGAGGGAGCATGTGGAGATAGAGTGTATTTTCACTGACCTGGGGAATGCTTCCTTGGAGCCTCTGCTTCCCAGAAGAAGATTTGGATACAGAAGAATTGGAAAATCCTGAGTAGACTTTACCCAGACCTTGTAGTTACACAAAGTAAAACATGGAATGTGGTGTTGAGACAATTTGTAACAGACTGGTGAGCATTTTGAGTGGGAATGGGCCAAGTTTTAAGAGCAGATCTAACACATGTTCTTTCAAATGCAAATTGGATTAAAAACTGTTCCATTTTACTTATTCTACTGTGAAATGACATTCTGGTTTATTAGCAATGCAGGTCCTCACTAAATTTTAGCATGATTTTTGTCTTAAGAGTGACTCTGTGGGGAACTTTACATTTCTTTGATGATTTTCATTATAGCTTTAGCTATATTTAAACTGAATTTTCATGTACATAGAACATCACATTCTTTTAAGCACCAAGATATCACGACAGATTGAAATAGCTCTGTGTGAGCTCTTGCTGTGACTATAGGCTTGGAGCATTGGAAAAGAAAATAGATTCATGTACAGGTAAACAAGTAGTGGCATAGATCTCGTCAACTCTGGTTTTGGAAGCATATTACTGTCAATTTCTCCTTCCACTGATAATTTGTCCCCTTCAGTTACACATATCAGTCCTGCTATGGGATCTGTCAGCACGGAACTCCACAAAATCTCCTTCATCAGACCTCCTTTTATGTGGGTTGGAG
This sequence comes from Lycocorax pyrrhopterus obiensis, assembly GCA_014706295.1. Lineage (NCBI taxonomy): Eukaryota > Metazoa > Chordata > Aves > Passeriformes > Paradisaeidae > Lycocorax > Lycocorax pyrrhopterus. Next base: position 102,811,514 of record JACSVZ010000004.1, on the reverse strand, counting down.
CTGAAACACACATTTTCATAATGAATATTTCTGAGCTGATGGACGAGACGTTAACACAATCATTTACATGGGTACTCAGGGAAGCAAATGTAGTGATTTACTCTAATGGTTCCATTACAGTGCTGAACATTGGCAAAGTATGCACTGTTCATTTCAGAATCTTTGCCTCAGAAGAAAAATAACTCTGACTATTGATATTCTAGCCTAAATAACTGTTCTTAGAAGTTATTCTTCTAAAAAGTACTTTTTTCATTCCCATTAAATATATTTTCTTTGGTCAACATAAAATCTCAAATTGCAATATTGGAAAAAAGAAGCCTTTCAAGCCTCTACTTTTATATTCCCACAACTTAAAAATAGCCACAGCAATCTTTTTTGTCACTGTATTTTCTGAAACTATACTGTATAACAACACTACATCGTTTTGATAGCTCACAATTGCAAGTATGCTTTCCTGATCCAATTTCAGCTTGATATTTCTGAAATAGATCATATCACAAAAGCGTTGTAGACAGAGCAAAGACTTAGCATAATTCCTATATTTAGGGTTCTGTCAACAGATGTTGAAAATACAAAGAAACTATTTTGAAAATAGAAGTCATGGCAAAATGGACATTTGTCTATCAAGCCTGAAAATGTGTCTGGCTACCTGGCTTGCCAGCAATTGCATACATTACTGTCCTTGGACTGTAGCTGTAAATGCACAAGCATACAGCAAAGCTGCCCAGAGAAATAAATCAGTCTGAAAGTAACCTACTTTTTTCTTTCAAATTACCATTAATATAATTTTGCTTTTGCAAAATTAATGCACCTTAGCAGACAAAGATACAATGAAACCAACTGTCTTGTCTGTGCTCCAGCTTTCAGTCATGTTACTGTCTTTTTCTGCACTACTTATGTATGTATATGTTTCTAAGCAAATTTAGAGCTCAGATGTACAGTACAGAAGACAGGGCAGAAACATATGAAGCAGCAGTAGCAAAGTAGCTTTCCTAATATTTTCTTTCTAAGATAAAGGGAAGCTTCTGTGATTAAGAGAATGTCTCTGTCTCCCCAAGGAAAACTAAAGATAATGGGATTTATTTTTTCTCTTCCTGAGAAAGAACAGAAAAATACTAAATCATATGGAGACCACGATCCCAGACCTTCATGTATTCAGTGGCTCTTTAATTAACAGTAGGTGGGTTTTCTGACAGATCTGGTTCCTCTTGTCCCAGTACTGCCACTGTGCACTCGTAGGGCACAGAGACATGTTGAAGAAGGGTCAGGGCTCTGCCTCTGGGAAAGTCTCTTTTGTCAAGTAAAGCTCCATATTTGCCAGCACCTTCACTCTGAAGAGCCATCACAGAAACAAACATTTTCTGGCCCTGTTTCCCACTTTAATGCCACTGTAACTTTGAGAACTTTTCCATTTTTTTCAACTCTGCCTGCTCTCTTACTCGAAGTGCAAAAAACTATTTGCATGAGCAGACCCCTGCCTGGGGTCTAGGTCAACAGGTCCAGCAGTGAGGGGTTACCTGCACTGTCACAGAGTTCTGTCTGTCTCCAAAGCTCACAGACCTAGAGCTGGAATTCATGGAGTTTTATGGGGTTTCAGCACTACTGAAGAGTTCCAAAACTTCCAGAATGCTTTTTGTGGAACCAGGACTTCAGGGCAAAATACCTGGAACAAGCTCCCATGATCGGATTCAGCTGAGCAAGCATAGAGCAAGAATTCAGTTCAGGGTTAAGGACATCTAAATGAAGGTGCCTAGAGGGACACCTGGGGCCTCACCTCCCCTTGTGCTTTATGGACAACTGCTCAATAGGTTTCAGCCTGCCAGACACTGGGAGAAGAGGTCAGTTGTATTAAATCAGACTTGTAGTGCTCATTGGAGATGTTCTGTGGTGTCCAAGACATCCTTATTCAGCTGACAGATACAACACAGGACCTGCAGAATGTCCTGTGCAGAATCAGCCTACTGCAAGGTGGAACGTCCCAGTTCCGACTGCAACAGGCACTGCCACGCAAGCAAATGAATTCACACGTACTTTAGAGTGATGTGAACTTGCCTCCACGCTCCAGTGGCTGCACTGATTAGACTTCTGCTGACTATAATTGGTGCCTTGGACCCTTGCATGTGATGGACACCTGTGTTTCAGTGTTGACCTACGTGTCTGCACAGAGATTCCTAAATTTACATGTCTAAATTAGTGAGCTGGTCCCACTGCTGTATCTAAACTAACCACTTGAAGCTCTCTTAAAAATAAGTCAGGGGAGAGAGATGCACTTCTAAAGTGAAATTCATCTTGTCTTAGTGTGATAATTCAGCACTTAGATGGGCCTATTTATTTCCACTGACTTCTAGGGACCTTTGGGTAAATCCAGGGGCAGGCAGTTACATGGGGCCCATAAAAGGGAGGGATTCCATTCTTGAAACACAGATTTGTCATTTTATGCCCTGTGGCTTTTCTCCTTTATCTCCAGATGTTGCTGTGGAAAAGTAAGAATCTTCTGTGCCAAATCCTGAAGCCACTTATGAAGGACAAAACAGTTTGAAACTTTTAAGCCAAAATGACAGTTTTTCTTCTTTTTTTTCCCCTAAATAGGAGACTAACTCCCCATCATCTTATTTAGAGAAAATGTTGTTTCTGTTCAGCACGTGAATAAATGGCTTTTTGTTAAACCAGGAGCTGCCTCTTGCATTTGGCTGATAAACAGGTTTTTTTTCCAATGATATGTAAAAGTCTCCACCCCTCCCTTTTGTGGCTATTCAGCTTTTCCCAGTGAGGAACGTGTCTCTCACTGAACTTAAATTCAGTTAATTGGTCTCTACATTAAAAATGTATATTATATGAATATTTGAGCACTCCAGGTTTTCAGTAGAAATTATGTATGTTTCTGGTTCTTCACTGAGACCAGACACAACAAAACACTCCAGAATTATGGCATGATTCTTAACCTCTTCAGAAACCACAGCATACTCTGGCAACAGAAATAGTTTTGACATACTTGACTTTCATACACAGTAGAAAGGGTCACCTTTTGGCTTGCCCTGAAGGACAGCGGAGGGCCAAGCTCTATGTCCTCCCTTGCCTTAGAGTTTTCTTGTTGTCCAGTCGTGATTTGATTTATCTCCAGAGAGATTCAAAACCAAAGCTACAATGTGGGCTTGCAAGATCTCTGCACTCAAAAAACAGTACAGATCTAGACTTATTCTCTTATCTCATTATTTCATTTGATGCCTTAGGTTTTAACTTTTATGTTTTTCAAATCCTGTACTGCCTAGTGTGTAACTCTGAAGTTTCTTGTAGCCTGTTAATTTCTGCTCTCTGTGCTAGGTAGACATAACAAAGCCTCTCCAGGCCTGCTCTCCAAGGACACCCAGACTGTCCTAGGCCCAAAAAGTATAAACCAAAGAGCCTCTAAGGGGGGCAAGTGGAGGGGAAATTACATCATTAAACTGAAGCTTTAGTTGGAGAATTAACCGTGATATGCAAATGAACCAAACCTATAAATGTGTGACGAACTCGTGATCTGTCGTCCATCTTGGGGCCCATCTTGGCAGTAGCCTCTGGCTCCCCAGGGTGTGCCTTTGAAGGCCTTTCAAATAAATACCTACCTTTATTGCCTTATTCTTGTCTAGTCTCTGTTTCTAGGAGGCCTCTTAAGGCATCGCATTAATAAAACTAAAATAAGAATGCTTCTTTGTCTGCCTGCATGCATTTAGATTTATCACTCACTCTCCTACTTGCATTTCTGGAGTCCTGCCATCCAACCCCTGAGGTCGTGGTTGCCTTTGCACCCATATCACTGGTTATGAATTTGTTAATCTTAAGAAGTATCAGGGAGCTACTACATAGAAAATGCAGAGAGCGAGCACTGAATGGGAGAACAGTGCCTAAAGCATGTGGGAACAGCTGTGCTGATCAGCAAATCACCAGAACTCACCTGGGATGTTCAACGACTCATAAATTTCATTTCCTTCCCTGGGCTACTCAGACTGTCAGCACCACGACCACTTCAACATATTCCCTGCACACATGGATTTTCCTCCCGTGAAACCTTTCAGTGAATTAGATTACTTCAAAGCTCTTGCTGCTGTCTCTGCGAGCACTGGTCTTCTCTTTGCCTTCAGAACCTTGTTGGGCTCATCCTTTATGTATCTTGTCATTTCTCCCTGTCAATGTGAGCACCCTTGCAGCTGCAGGACAGAAGAGAGTGAAAGCTCCAAGGCTAAGTGACTAAGTGAGAATGAACACAAAAGGACACTTAACTCAACTTGACATCGTAGGTGACATTTCTAATTTCCAAAAGCCTTTCAGCCCTTGCAAAATGCAGAATGACAAAGTTTCTCTGAAAGACTGGCAGACCCATCTGCGTTGCTATAAATGCTAACAAATTACATCTGTGATGAAGGTCAGACAAAGGCTGGGTAATATTTGTCAAAGAGGAAATAACTGAAATAAAATGGAAAGTTTTACTTCTACTGAGAACAAATCCTGGGGGGTCATTATCTCACTGGATCCATGCCAATCGTATCCCTGATTCCAGAAGTCTTGCATTTAATGCAATGTGAGTATTAACTACTGAGGTTAGGACTGTCTCCTGGAAAATATAAGCTGTGGGTCTGTATCAGCTCAAGCTCAGGTGAGCCTCAAATGTGTCTTCTCATGTTTGAATAAAGTTACTCTCATCTGTATAGAAAAGACAGACACTGTGATGTTTAGGTTTGGTGTGATCTTTCTTGAAAAATTCAGTGGAACCTTCCCATCCTCAGTTCCTGACTAGCAGTGGTTTTTAAATGTCAGATAAATATCTAGGTCTTATTTGGTTTATTTCTGAGTATACACTGGTAACTGTGCTTAGGCTGCTGGGAGAAATTAATGTCCTAAAATGGAGGTGTTGCTAGGTTTTCAGCTTTTGAGGATAGGCAGACCTAGATTATAGCTTATCTGGACATCTAAATCCATTCTGGTTGCCACAATAGATAGTTTCCCAGAAAGTAAAGGAAAGATTTAGAGAATGTGAAATACGTGGAGGGAAGTTATATGGAGAATATTGCACCTTCTAAAGTTGTGTGAAATCTAATTAAATATCAAAAGATATATTCTCCTATTTTTAAATTATGCTTTCCCCCAATACTTTCTCTATCTTGCCCAAATTTAAATCTTTTTATTTTTAAGCATTTTAGAGAAAACACAATACAAATGCCTATATGAACATGAATTTTCACATCCTTTCAACATGAGAGGCTTATCTATAAAATGTGATCACTTTCACTCAGTGAGGCAGATAGATTCGATGTTTCTTCCACCTTCTTGGGATACGACATCTAATTTTACTTGAAAGTATATGTACTTACTCCACTCAGATAAGCTTATATTGATGTCTGTAATAAAGTACTGAAAAACTTGAATTGCTATCAGCTTTGCATTTCATTAGGAATGCTTTGTATGCCTGTGATAAGTATTTGCCAGTTTGGATTATACCCAGATTGTTAGAGTCAATACCTCTGATATCTCAAAAATATAAATGACTGTTGTTCTTTATTAATAATGAGTCTCTAGGCACCACATTTACATTTTATATAAGAGCTTTATGCTTCCAACAATATAATGCAATACAGAACAGTGTTGTGTCACTGATTTAGTGCCTGCTTCCCCCTGACTGCAGCACTGGTGAGCTGCTCTGCAGATCTGCTGTCTGCAGGTGTGATTCAGAGCTCCTTGTAAATACAAAGATTCTCATTGACTTCACCTTTTATAATAACATTTATAATTTTTATGACACATAAAGGCCCCAGCCAAGACAGTCACTAGTTATGCATCTCATCAGGAATTCCTTGTGCACTCCTAGTGATTGTTCTCAGTTGTTCTGGAGCCTGACAATACCACTAGAAAGAGGCATATTTTCTCTAAACAATTTACGATGCCAGTTGGATGAGACAGACAATCAGAGGCCCAAATTCTTCCCAGGATTGCCAGTTCTGAGTACAAAACTAGAACAATCGGCATTTGAAGCCACAGTTACTCAGTGCCTGACATACATGGCACTCTCATGATTCTCACTCTCCCATTGTTCTTCATGGTAATGGCATTCTCCTCCTACCTCCACGTCCCCTGACTTGGGTACCGCATAAATATGTGCAATATTGAAAATTTTTGGAAATATTTGTGTTTTGGGGCCAGGATCTAAGGTGGCAAGGGATGAATTCTATTTCACTTACTAAACATGACAAGATTGTAAAACATCTGTCCCTGTCATGCCAGTAACACCAATTTTGTTTGTAAAATGCTTTGGTAATAGTACCAGAAAGGTGGATGCTCTTGTTTCTGAATGTAAAATTAAAAACATTATAGCAGTAATTCTGTAAATGGACATGTCTAAAAAGCATGTCTAAGTACAGATGTGTACAGATGCTTGCAGATTACTTCACATATCTCAGCTCTGGACACATACAGGAGTTACAGGTAAAACAGCTTAATCTGAATTAACGTGATGATTTGAAAAAAATGGGGGGAAATCATGATTTCAAGTAATTTTATAACTTAGCCAACTTCAAATATGACTTCTAGGTGATGACAGTGAATTTCTTTTCCATAGTGTCATCAATTTTTAAAGTGTTACTTTAACTTAAACCTAAAATGTTTCCAGAACCTGTTTAGAATGACAATAGGGAAAAATAAAATAGATATAAAACTTCTCTTAATAATGACAGTTTTTCAACTAATGCTGTCTTAAAATTTAACAGCTCTGCATGAGAAACAAAGAATCTTTTACATCCATGGCACTCAAATGAATGTTATTGCAGCCAGCAATATCAGAATTCCTAACAACAGAATAACAATTGCTGAGTGCACATGAAATTTCAGCTGATAGATACAGACTGAAAAACAGCAAAAGCTTCAGGCAAACCTAAACCCATCATTATTTATTTGAAAGATGTGTAATCAGATTTACTGGGCTGGTTAGAGTGATACATAATCTAAGACTTGGCAAGGCACCCCCAGATTTTCAAAGATTTAAGTGTGGATTTAACTCTTTGCAGCTGATAGGAGTCACACAGACTACATTACATGCGTTGCCGTAAAAATGTAAGGAAACAGCCATTGAAGGAGAAGTAGTTCAGAGAATCCTGTACAAGATGGTGCGTTGCTTGCATACTATTATATTGAATTGCAGGCTCTGCACTAATTTCTAATGGGGGAAATTTATCACTGCAGTGAAGACCTGTCAAAGCAAAGATGAGGCCTGACAGACTGTTTGACAGTCAGGAAAGAAGTGACCAACCAAAGCCTGTTCCACAAATGGAGGACAACATGGAAGAATAGCACAAGGATACTTGTGAGAAGATATGGGCACAAAGAAAGATGTCACTGAACAGGAATCACTTTAATGGTGTGGGGAAGGTGGCAGCAAATCACTTGGAATACACAGAAGAGTGTGTCCCACTGATCAGAGTGAGAATGTAAGGACCGCAATTTATATAATCCAGCAAAAAGATATGAGAGCTACAGACCTGACAATTCTGAGGTAATGGAGGGGAGCTTCTTGTGCACTCTCTGCCTACTTGCTGGGGAAGCAGAGCAGGAAAACCAGAAAGCCTCAATTCTGAGCAAGCACTGCTCAGCAATAGCCAAAAAAACATTGGTTTACCAACACTGTTTTAGTCACGAAGCCAAATCACAGCACTCTGTGGGCTTCTAAGAAGAAAATTAACTCCATCCCAGGCAGACCCAGTCTGGTACATTGCTACAGACAGTCCCTCTAGCTGCCTATTGCTAGACACACTGCTCCTCCTGAACAAGAAATTGCAATTCCAAGCTGGTCTGACAGGACTGGCCTTTTTCTGCCGTCGCCCATCACATCACACTGCACCAGTTCTGCACTCATTTTGGCTTGAGAGAAGTCAGTGGATTGGTTTTGCTACTCAAAACTCAACCTGATGTGAGCTTTTGTGCAGTACTGGTCAAGACAGGAACCAGGAAAAAACAGGAATGAGGAGAAAAAGAAAGAAAAAAGTTCAGCTTTAACATCCATTTGAAATGAGACAAAGAAAGCAAAAAGTCGTTCTGAGTCAAAGGGAAAAAATTGAGTAAAATAAGCCTTCCATTTAATTTGGACAATGTTCAGTTTCAGGTAAGGGGAAGAAAGTTAAAAGGAGATATGAAAGACTTAGAAAAATACGTAAAAGACGTACTGTTTTGAAAAGAGAGCAGGACCAGAAGCTGGAAAATAAATTTGTGAGTCAGTATCAAAAATATGGCAACAGAATAGTGTGACCTGGTGAGATAACGAAAACGCAGAAGTGCAAAGAGAGTTATATATTCCTTTCCATTTTTACAAATAGGGTTTCTAACTTGATATACTGCCTGCGAGAGTGCCATCTGCTGATCCACAGGTAGGTTGCAAAAATGACCTTCCCAGGCACGCTGCCCTCAGAGCTAGAAAAGAGATATTTCAGTTGCTCAACCCTCTGCTGCTTTCATGAGACCAATGCACTATTATAGGTATTTTACTGAGAAAATAAAAATCATTAGAACTCACAGGGGAAAAGGCTGGAACAAACATATTCAACATTTGAATAAAATACAAGCAAATCTTTAGCAAACTTTGCACAGAAGGTATACATGCAAAATCCTATTTGTGTTATGAGCATGGAAAGATGCTTTACATAAAAAGGAGAGTTTGGGGGGAGTATTTACATAGGTTTTTAACACTCTAGTTAAATCCTCTCTCTAGAGTACATAAAATGTTAGGTAGTAAGCAGTAAAGGTAGATTCAGTGAGGCTCGTACTTTGTCTTTAGAGCTCTTTCTAAATTTACTTTATTGTTGTTCAGTTTGTCTTCTAACCTTTGTAACTAAAATTCACTGGCACTTCCCCCTCTTACTGCCTGAAAAAAAATCTCACTAGCAAAACAATTACCGTTGTTGTTTTCATCTTATCCAAAGATTGAGATGAAAATCTGAATTTGAATTGGTGCTGATGATTTCTTCATTATCATGAGGTGAGGTCCCTGTGTCGATCAATCTGGTGTTTATGTGACCTAGAGGACTTGTTTTGTGTAAGAAAGGAAATGCTTCATGCAGAAAACTGAAACAGAATTAACACATTGAGAATCTCCAGAAATGTTGTTAGAGGAAAGTTCTCGTAAGAGTTATGTAAGTGAAAATCCCGTTCAACTCCACTGTCTTGGTAGTGACTCCACGTTTTCACCAAGCTTAGGTTAAGGTTGGACCAAATTCATGAAATACCACCCTAAACAAAATGCACTCCAATTCAAGCTCTCCCCTGCTGCAGGAACACCAGCTCTGAGCATGGACAAGCTGTCCGGAAGGGAGACACAGAGGTCCCACATTAACCCTTCTAACCAGAGGGTTTGTCAGCTCATTGGTAAATAAGGTGAGCATGATGGTGCTTGTAAAAGAACAGGGATATGGAGAGATGGAAGTGACTTGCCAAATATCATACACAAAGTCCTTAGCAGAGCTGGCAACAGAGTCCACCTTAGCCTCCAGGGCTGAGCATGGCCTTAAATGTCAGACCATACTGCCCTTGCAAACAGACCTTTGGTATCCCAAAGCAGAACCTGAACCTGGGTAAGGAACTGCAACCACTTGAAAATAATTTCATAAACAACACTATTTGTCCACTTAATCAGTCACATTTATATTCATTTATATGTAAGTGAAGATGAAGTGTCTCCAGGGGGCAGGGAATAGCTGAAATAAACACAAAGTAATGTCTCCGGAGACGCTAACCACAAGCAGTTGCTCATTAAAATCAGCTCTGTTGCAGAAGAGTGGGATGTAGTAAATGATGTACCTAGATCGAAAGAAGAATAGATTCTAGCAATTGCAGTCAGTATAGATTTTGCTCACTACCTGGTAAAATAGCTGAAATACTAATTAAAGCTAGATAGAGTAACCAAATTGCACACATGAACAGCAGTTAGCAGGGATTAATACAGTTTGGAGAAAAGTAAGTCTTGCCCTACATATACTAGAATCCTTTTATTGCATTAACAAAAGAGTCAGTGAAGAAGAGCCAGTTAAAATAGTTTACTGGAACCTCCTGGAAGCCTTTGATACAGTCTCTTACAATAGGCTGCTAAAAAGACAAAAATTAACTCCACTGGGACTGGGATTTTGCTCTCAGCAGCTGGAATGTGCTGTATTTTTAGAAAATGGCAAGGCTGCAGAAAACCAACTCCATGGATCAATTTGACATGTGGAAATAAGCTATCAATGAGAGACTCTAAGCTTCAGAGTTGGGTTCAATGCTGTTGAGTGATCTATGTGAAAAAAACACTGAAAGTCCTATCAGTAACAGATGCATTTAGGCACCTAGAGAAAACTTTGGGAAAAACTTGAGGGTCTCTAGTAATGATATAAAAATAGACATGTGTACTAGGCTTTTAGGTTTTAGATTAATTAAAACAACCAAGAAAATGAACTACTTGACAGCAAAGATAACTTCATTTCCCAAAAATAAATGGAAGCTCAGGCAAAAATCAGATTCTGTTTCTGTTGTCCTTCATTGCTGACCTCTTCCATGAAAAAAAAAAAAAATCCCTTGTTCCTACTTATTTATGTTCCAGAATCCACTTTTCAGTAACAAAAAGAGACTGTAGGATCACAGTTTTACATTTGACTACTAGGTTGGCACACATCTTCAGATATCTATGCATAGAAGTTCAATACATGCAAATCTTTGAGTGCAGTGATACATGATTAGGACAACAAAATTGTTCTTTACCTTTTTCAGTTGAATTTACAGCAAAGCATGGCTGGAAGACAACCTACAAACTTTAAGTAAAAGTGAAGAGATATCAACACTTTATCCGTAGAACAACATGTATGCCATCAAAGAAAATCTCTTTTTAACACCTCAGAAACACTGTTAGGGATTCTCATTTTTGCCTCTGAGATCTCGATTGTCTGCTTCACAACTTAGTGCTCACACATCTGAGTTATTGGAATGGACAGGTATACAGCTGTATAATTTCAGAGAGAAAATCCATCGTCTAAGCAAGTGATCTCAGTGTTGATGGAAGTTTTCTGAGAAACTTTGCCAAGTAAAATCCTCTGTCATTCAAGTTAAAGCTTTAATTCTGCAGTAAAGAACTGGACAAATCTGGAAATAAACATTAACTCTATTTAAGAATGGTTAATCTAATTTCAAACACCCAATTGCTATGACAGAAAAAAAAAAGGCCAAAAAAATGAGGACAGTTTATCAGGTAGCTTTATACACAAGCTGGTGTTTGCCCCTTTTTTGTGTGCCTTCTGACATAGGTGCAAGTGAGTTAGGACTCAAATCTTATTGCTAATACATCTAAAAAGGCCTAAAGGTGAGACAGGAGCCATAACTCAGAAATGCCCATATAGATATTATAAATATATACTCACAGTTGTTATAAATATACACACTGTTCTATTATTGATGAATACAAATGCACGTTGCACATGTGCATGTCGGGCAGCTGGGCACAGGCTTCTTGCAGTTGCAGATGCAGTTCACCATGCTGACAATGCAACCATATGGCCATGTCTGTATAAAGTGCTCAAATGGATGGCCTATTTATTCCTGAAATTATGTGCACATCTTTCTAGAAATCAAGCCCTTGATCTTTGTCTCTATCATGAGAAACTAGTTTTAAAGAAGAATGAGAACTGCTTCAAAATGAATGAAAGGGAATTTCTATGCTGATAGCGGTACTGAATTATGGCCATGGCTACCACTGTGTATTTTTCTTTATTGCTGCTCAAATCCTCAAAATGATAAGCCAAAAGATCCCCTGAGAGCCATCCACAAGGATTTTATTCCTGTATTGTTATTGCACTGTCCCTCAATCCCAGCAGTCCAAAACTACCATCACCCCAAAGTCAATTAGAACTCATTGTGCATGTTCTCCATCAAGAGTGAGGTTCACATATTGTTCTCATAGTAAGTGTCTAAAGATGAGTTCTCAAAATGTCTATTTGTATGAAACATGTATTTCTAGTGCATAAAAGGTTATGTACCAAGGTTTGAACTATGCCCTATGACTCCTTATAGAGCCCTTCACTCACAATAGGTAAATGATTTCTTAGTAGTTGAATATTAACTTCCCACTTTGCATTCATGTTCAGTGACAGCTTTTATTTCCTGGCTGTAAAATTCATTCTTTTTGTCTTGTCAAAGAGACATCAGCAGTACTAAAGCGAAAGTGGAGCCATCATTAACCCTTTGGAGAAGAGTTAGAAATTGATTAAGGTATCAGGTGAAGGCTTCGGAAATTATTTGTGGGCACTGGAAATCATTTAAACAGGTGGGTCTGTTGAAAAAAAAAGGTATTTGAAAAAAAACAAAGGCTGACTTCTGAAATGGGGCTTGTTTTTGGTAGAAAGTACATATGGGTAATTTTTTCCCCCCAAAAAGTAGAGCTTGGATATGAGAACTGCCAATTGCAAACCACCCTTACCTTCACTACTCCTAACTTGGGATTGCACTGTCACTTTCTTATCTGCCTCTTCCTTCATGACACACACTCTGATAAACCACAGGAGAGCAAGGCTGCATATTGCAGCCATTTCGTAAAAAAAGAATAAATCATTGTTTAACTTATCCTATGTTTCAACTAAATTACTTGGCTTAATTTGTGCTTTTCACAGGAAAGGATGTCACCTGTGATGTCTTATTCCAAGTTATCATCAATTCCAGGTAGCTAAGAACACAGGTTCATAAACAAGCATTTCCTGAGATGTTAAATCACTGAGTCAGGAAGAAGCAACAGCTACTGTCTAAAGTTTTTTCTCACAAAGCAGATTAAAACAAACGGTAACCAGATTAATGGCTGCATCTGTTTAGTATCATAGCTAACATGAAAAACTCTTAGATTTTGGTTTACATCAATTGCATAAATATATATACACATATATGTATCGTTTTTCACAAAACTATTGTCATGAAAAACATAGTTTAATTTCCCTGTGGAAAACAGTCAAATAAGTGCAAAATAAGTATGTATGGTGTAGGAAAAGGCAAATTCAGCTGCTCTCTGAGAGGAGGAGTACTGATCTATATATCTTTCTGAAGAGAAAAATGCTAAGAAATCCTACTCATTATACTTTGTCTGTGTATTTCAGTCTTCCTCACAGAATTAGGTAAGAAGGAGATGGTACATTTGGCTGCCAGATAAGAATTAAGAAAGGTGGACTCTGAACTGTTAGAGAAAAATGAGACCTGGAAAATTACATTTGGGGAATCAGTTCAAATTCATTTTGATTTTTGAGTCTTTGTGGAGGGAAAAGAAACCATCTTTTCAGGTTTTCTCCAGAAGAACTGAACACTTAAAAAGAAGGTGAGAAATAAGTTTTGTCTCTGTTCCTAAAAAAAAAAAAAAAAAAAGAGAGAGAAGCAGAAAATATTAAATTACTTCTTCATAGGAAATTTACAACTGAACAGAAGCTATGCTGAGCAGTGAGGATTTAGTAAGTAAAGCACAAGACCATCCTGAATTTCAGAACTTACTTAAAAATATCTGCTCCGTACGCACAAATCTTGCTTTTAAATCTCTCAAGGTCCAACCATTGAAAGCTTGAAAGCCTAAAATACAAGAAAAAATCTTTTTATTTTTCAAATTCAAGAAGAAACTTTAAATAGTATTCTTAGGTGAAAAACATCAATTTTCACCCTACTTTAAGGCATTTTATCTAGGAAAATTTCTCAAAATTTCTTTTAGCTTTGCCTTACATCTTTTTTTATCAGTGCATTAGTGTTATGTATTTTTGTCCATGTGTTCTTGAAATCAGCCTCTGCTCCCATAACTTCTGTAACTCTCAGTACGAAATTCAGAGGGCTAAATCCAGTGAAGCAAACAGCAGCAGCAAAAGCAAACTCGTCTTCATGTCAGTATGTAATGCACAGTGGAATAAGCTCAAATTGAGAGACCATATGAAAGGAATCAGAAATTTAATAGTATATCCACCAATGAACTGAATAAAATACAAGTAATTAGACTGTTGCTTGAGAAAAAAAAAAATTAAAGATTAGTGTCAAAACCCAGTTACCTCACCCCTGAGAGCAAGCAGGTAACGTGTCAATAACTGTGCTTGCATTTATGTATCTGCACTATTTATGTATATCACTCCACCTGACTAGGCCATGCTGTAGGCTCCAGAGACTAAACCACATTAATTCTTTCCCTGAAAGTAGTTATGTATATTATTGTAATACAAAGATATTTTGACAGGTTTGCAAAATCCTATTGTGTTTTTTATTTTTAGCCAGAATGACATGTACTATTAGCATCAAAATGTATCAGCTACATAACTGTGATTTATTTTTAAAATTTTCAGCTTCTGGGTCATCAGAACAGGAACTAATTAACGATTATAATTTTTTCAGACTCTATCACAAATAATCTCAATTCTCATGCGGTTCCTTGTTCTCTTTCAGAATTGCAACCATGAACCAGGCACATCAGGACAAATAAAGATGCTCATCACAAAAGAACATCTGACACTGATCTAAAGCAGCATTTATGCACGGAAAATGAAGGAGTTACAGTGGTGACATCACGAGTCTGGCCTGTACCATCATCAAACAGAGCTCAAGGAGTGCAGCACCAGCAAAGCCCAGAGGCTCTCTTCACAGGAAATAATAAAACATCATAGAATTACAGAATTGCTTCAGTTGGAAAAGACCTTTAATCATAGAATCATAGAATCATTTGGGTTGTAAGGGACCTTCACTAGACCAGGTTGCTCAAAGCCCTGTCCAACCTGCCCTTGATGGGGCCCCAGGGACTGGGCATCCACAACTTCCCTGGGCGATCCATGTCAGTGCCTCAGCTCCTTCACAGTAAAGAATTTCTTCCTAATTTTTAATCTAGACCTGCCCTCTTTCTGTTTAAAGCTATTCCCACTTATATCATATTGATATGTGTGTGGACTTTCCCACACACAAGGCAGCAATCATGAGGGTAGGTAGCGCTATACTTGTGTAACCCTAAGCATGTGTGTGATCCCACAGGAGTCACCACTGTTATTCTTGTCCTTAGATCAAGTTTGGGAATTGGTTAGATCTTTTCAAGTCTCTCTAGTTAATGATAGGCAGTACAAGTCATCTTGCCTGCAGTGTCGGTGCCTGGATATAAGCTAGTCATCCTAAATCCCTTTTATATTTAAATGAGAACAAACAGCACTGCTAGAGGGTTATTCAGATGGTCTGTTGGAGAAGTCTACACTTGGTCAGAGGAATTGGTTGCAGTTGAGCAGAATTTAGGACGGGAAGAGATCTGTGAGCTCAGCCTATATTATCCCTGGAGAGAACAGCTTTGGCCTGAAGTTATCTATTACCTTTTCAATCTGAATTCTTGCAGGCTAGAAATGGGAATCAAAACCCTTTTTAAACCAAAAGTTTAGAAATTCCTCAGATGCCCAGCAGCAATGCCCCTTGTTTTGTTTCTCATGGGAGATGCAAAATCCCCTTGTACCATTCAACTTTTTCCCTTTCCAAGCCTAGGTAGATCCTTATGCTATTTCTTGCCCATCCCCATGCACTTGCTTGCACAACCAGCCTCAGACCTCTCTTTCATACAGTCCTAGGAGTCCTTCAGACAGTTTCTTCTGTTGGAAAACTCTGCCTTCAATGTGCTGCACACAGGGAACAAAAGTGGAGCCAGGACCGAGTGAGGGTAAGGAGGTGTCTTGGCTCACAGACTGGCAACAGGCACTCCCAGGGCATGAAATGTGCCTGGCAGAAAGTGCAGAGGTGTTTCTGAGAGAGAGCAAGGTGCTGCTGCCACTACTGATGTGCATTTGCAGGATGTGTCTGGTGCAATGAAAACAAGGATTTGAAATGCCAGATTTGAACCTCTGGGAGGTGGAGGCAGGCTATCAGCTTTCCTTTTCCAAAAGAAAAAAGAAAAAAAAATAAAACTCCCTGGTTTCTCTTCCCATGGGGGAGATGCTGGTGGCACGATCCCTCCCATGGTCTCGCTGCTGGTTTACTCGAGGGAGTAATTTTCACTGGAAACTAATCTTTACTGTGTCAGAGTCTCAGTGTCAATTTTATCTGTGTTTCTTGCTGTCACTGCTATTTTCCTCAGCAGCAGTGCCACTAGCCCTGCTATTAGCCACAGCTGGGCTTTACCTCAGAAGAGCCCAATGTCTTTTTGCTTAAAAAAGTTACAGAAAGGGGCAGCATTAATAGCAGTAAAATGATGCTAAAGGCATTGCTGAAGGGTAAAAGAGGTTAACTGGGCAAAGCTATGTTGGTCTGACCCAGGCAGGATCCCAATAGCAGGCTTAGAGTTCACTGATTTATATTCACATCCTAACCTGAGCTTTGCAACTGGAGCCCATTTCCAAAGACCTGTCTAAATAGGGGCAATCAGGAAAATGAACCTGACTTAACCAAAAGTGTGACTTGAAAGTGGATTAGCTGATGTGCATTTGTGAACACTTCTAGGAAGAATAAAAGTCGACTTGTTTCTATTTATTTTATTTCATTTTTGGCAGAGAGCTAATTAAAACTAATACATTTTTATTCTCGGAAAGGATGTTAGCTATTGAATTTAATGTAATTTAATGGAATCACTTTAAAATCTGAGTCATGTTAATGTTGGGGTTATTCAGTGTAAACGAGATCTATTTAAAAAACTCTTGCCAGAAATTTAAACTCCCAGTATCTTCTTTGGGTCCTGCTTCTACAGCAACCACAGCTTATTTAAAGTTCTCTTTTAAAGTTCTCTTGAAGGCCAGTGGCAGTGGGAAATCTTTCTTGCTAAGTGCTAGCTGTAGCAAATGGGGGCTGGAGAAATTAAACAATTTAGTGGAATACTGAGTAGCAGTTTTGACAGTTGAACTCTGTTCCATAATAATGTTCTCTGAACCCCAGGAAATTAGGATTTATTACTTCCTTCTGTAGCTTGCGGTCAGCCTTGCTTGCTGTGGCCAAGCCTGTAGACACAAACCACTAACAACATAAAGACCACAAGGCTCTGTGGTATGTCTGTGGGATCTGCATAAATTGCTTGTAATGATAATCCCAAAGGAAATTAAGTACAAGCAAATGCATCAATCCCTTTAAGAAATAGGAACGTCCTTGTCTCAAAAGCCATAAGATCTCTATTCTTTCATTTATTCTACCTCTAGTTTGCTTAATAACATCTTTCCCCTTTTGTTTCTGATGCAGTGGGGTACCTGCTCCTGTCTCACTGAGCCATTATAACAGGAGAGCTCAGAATGGCAAGTGCTGTTTTACAAAATACACTTGCAGAGCTACAGTGCAGTGATTTTCCATAATAAATAATTTGAATATACAAAAATAGCAACATGCTTAAAAATGTTCAACATTTTGCAATACAAATAAATTATTAACATTTTTTTAAAGAAAATATCAAAGCAATTGCCCAGTAAAAGAGGGAAAATGCTTACTCACCCCAGTATAAGTCAGAGTAGCAACAATTTCATAAGACATATTCATCTTTAATATCTTTCATGAGCTTCTGCTGGGTGGCAGAAGGCAGACTATTTCCCTCTCTCCCCCCTTTTTTCTTCCTATTTAAAAATCATTTGGATTCATCATAATCAACACAATATATGTGCAATCATGAAAAATAGCCTGCAGCTCTGCTGGATGAAGCATATCAGCTTGTTCTCCAGTTTTAGAAAATTCTATTTTATGGCTATCGCAATTGCAATGAAGAAGTGAAGTTGCAAAGAGAAGCTGTTTGAGAAACATACATAAGTATTTTGACAAAAAGACTAAATGATGACAAAACAAGGTCCTTATGAAATCATTAAAAAATAAAAAGTAATAAAAAGGGAATTCACCAGGGAAGCACGAAGGTGACATTGTTATCTATATTGTTTGAGAAAATAAATTGACAAGTGAAAAAAGAAAAATAATCTCTGATATATAAGCAAATCTTGAGTTCTTTCATTATGTAGAAGTTCACCCTTTTCCCTGCAAAATCAAAATGCAAGTAAATGTAGCAACAAAGTCCTGACTTTTCATCACCTTATTGCAATCCTCTGACTTGCAGATTTTCTGATCTACTTTCATTCTGTGAAATTTTAGGTTAAAGATACAAAAAAATATTTGCTGGGATAATAAAGAGTTTTGAAGTTCTCCACCTCTGTTTTCAATGTCTCATTGTCCTTATATATAGTGTCTAAAGTCTGCAACTTGACAAGCCTCCATAACGCTTTACCTTTTACAAGTCTGGAGATAAAGCATCCTACTTGTCCTCTACATGTTTAGTGCTGTCAAATCATTAAAGCTCTCCCAAGGGTATCCCTCCTTGCCAAATTTGAGACCTTATTAAGATTTACAGGAGGAGTTTGAGATTGGTGAACAGCAGTAGCATATTTCCCAACTGAATTTGCACCAGACAGCCAGCTCCAGGTCTTAGAAGTTTGTCTTATTTTGCTGAAACTGCTGTTTCTTGGGGCTCATAAATAATGATAAACAGCAGTGACAAAAAATGAGCTGAGAGTAACAAGAAAAACTAGAGATTAATCTAGATAGGAACCAAGCTGAAAAGTGCACTGGCCTGAATCAAACCTCACTGAAGGAGAAAGGATGTGTAACTTGAGTTCAAGAAGCTCCTCACCCAACTGTAGGAGCAAACGTGAGAGACCTTGGAGCCCACTGACTGAGTGAAACTCACAGACACTGAAAATCAGGTCAGTCTTCACTCCCAGTCCTTAGCCCTTCCTGCCAGGTGGATCTCAAAAACATCCCCCAAACTCCTGAAAATGCAGGCTTCTGGAATTTCCCCTTTCCAGAGAATTACTCATACAGAACTACAGAAAGGAAGATGCAGTAGGGAAACTCATCCAAGTAATACTACACAAAAAGTTGTCAGGTGGAAAAAAATATCTACCTCCCTCTGCAACACTGTGTAGTTCTTCTTCCTTGATATCCTTAAAGAAACAAAAATTTAAGGCTGAAAGTGATTAATAGTTTTCACAGAAACGATAGCGGGTAGTAATTAGATCTGAGAGTGATGGAACTGGGAGACTCAGGAGAAGATGCAGCTCTCCCTCCTGAAAGAAAGAGTGACAGGCAAGGTCACATACTTTAGAGTTGATGCCTGTGGTAAAAGCGGTTGTAATTGCCGTATGTCAGCGTATGAGATCATGGAAAGAAGGAATTGGAAGTGAATCCTAGCAAATGGACCTCTGTGTATGTGTGTGTGTGTGTGTCACAATCTTGAACTCGAATTCTGTCCTTCATTGTGCTTACACCTTCTCCCACCTTCGCACCTACACACATTGTTGCAAACAATGAGACGCCGACTGCTGATCTGTGCTTACACTTTTACAAACAGATATTCGTCAAACATTTAGTAATTTATACTAAGTCATATTTCTCCAGCTTCCATATAAAACTGGCAGGTAGAAATAAAGCTAAATTATGACATTGAAACAGGAGAATTGTGCTAATTCTGTTCCCAAGACAGAATGGGCTGAAGCTGTGGGAAAAACATGAAGATAAATTTATGGCAGGAAGACATCACCAGAAGGAGAAATTAAAATCTCATGGTGAAATCAAAGAAACACAAAGAAACTGTTCATTCAGGACAGGGCTTGACAATTCCGGGATCCAGTGGAAGTTTATTTCATCTCGCTGCAAGATTCTAGTCTTATGGAAAACCTAATTGCACCATCTCCTCTTAATATATAGTTATTTAAATGGCAAAAATTCTTCTCTTTCATTCCCAGATACCACAAACTTCTTTAATTCCCTTGTATTTCCATTGAAACAAATGCCCTGAACCTCAGCAGGTGGCAAAAAAAGCCATTGGGGCAGCAGATGATTAAAGTCCATTGGAATACATCTGTTCCACTACGTGCCCCTCTAAGGGCTCAACCTTGGACTCTGCCACTTAGCCAGATATTTATTTTTTATGATGTTATATTTGTGCTTAGAGGGCCTTACTGTCAGTCCCTTTTTACCTTCCTCCCACTCCCCAGAACCATGAGGAAATCTGCTGCCCCTTCACCTTCACTCCTTTTCTTGCAAGTGTCAGCTTTGTCAATCATGGGGAGATGATCCAGCTCATGAAAATGTGTCACAGCAGCCAGAGTTTCTGCTCTGACCTTCAGCTCTGCCCTCTGCTGTGACAAACAAGTTTCATTTGCCACTCAGAGAAATCTGGTTATTTCCAGCAAAATATAACTTCTTTCTTTCTAGAAAAAAGAAAAAGAAAAGACTACTAGCTGAGGAAATGCAATAATTTCCTGATTTTCTTCACTTTTGGTTCAGGTCTAGGAACAACTTCCTTATACACCAGAAAAAAATCTATATGGATCATTAAAATTTGAGCAAGAAATCTATCCTTTAATTAGTTTTCATCTCCTGTTTGCTAGGGGTGGTAGTTTTCATACAGACACTGTACAGTGCAGAACAGATTACTATCAGGAACAAAGAAATAGATTTTCAAACAAAAATGGTACTATATTTTCTATGAAACTCATATTCAGGATCTTATTATTTGCCATCCACAAACACTTAAATGATATCTGTGCATTTTTTAAATGTCCTACAACTGAAGGATGTTATTACTTGAGATTACATAATTCCAAAATTCCTGCTGAAATCTATGAGGTGGAGGATAATGGATGTGGATGGCTGTTATATAGCACTGCAGGATGAAAGCTTCAGTGTCCCAAGGACTCAGTAGCTGAAGGGCTAAACCCACCCCTAAATGGACATGGGGCCCAGAACAGGGTTTGAGTTTATTAGAGACATTTGAAAACATGCCTGAAGATTTAAACACTTTGAGATAAATCTACCTCCATGACTTTAACCTGAAAGCTTCCCTTCAGGCAGTTGGTCCCATTCTGCACATATCCTGTGGTGAACACCTGGGAGCTTTTATGACAACATAAACTGTCACAAAATACAGAAACAAAGAACATTATCTTAATGTGATTTGGAAAATGTAAATAGATAAGCAAATACATCCCTTCTTTTTGATTAATATCTTTTTCTTACTGAGCTCTCAGCCTCCCAAACTGTCTGTGCAATGTGCTTTTATCGATGTCAACTTTAATAGCTTTAAGGCAAAATTCTTTATTCTTCATACAGGAAATACATTTACTAGTCTCTCTTGTATACACCTCCACTATGAAGACTTACTGAATTACACAGTAAAACTTGAGTACTTCACATATAACCACTGCATGTCGTGATTGCATAATCCATGATCACGCCATAAAACTGTTTTCTGAATAACAGCCTATAGCCTCCTTTTGAATTTCCTTGGATAAAACATGTTTTAAAGAAGCATATAAATATCCACTGAGCACCCACAGACTTCTGTTTCATTGCTTCTGAATCCCAGCACCTAATCTTGCTTTTATGTCATGTACTATATTACAAGGAAATGAAATGCAATTCAGTAAATTATCCACTGCAAGATGTGGCCATTTCAGTAGATAAAAAAAAAGGGTCCTTTATCTTCTATTTGTTTTAAATCCCACTAGGATGCTGGCTTTATATTTACTCTTAGCTTGGGCTTTACTATGAATCTTCAAGAAAGCTCCTCAAGTAGAGATATAATGAGCAGAGATGTCTTGAACAAAAGTAATCTCTGACTCATAACACAAACACTATTTATTGCACATCTAGTAGCAGCAGCACTGTATCTAATTCCTGACAGCCAAGACTTTGATAACTAATAGTGAATATAACATTTCACTCTTGCTTTTAACGATTATCTAACCAGAACACTCCAGAAAAGGCATTACCATTAAACCAGGAAACAGCAGCCTGCAGTGTGTGAACAGCTGGAACCAAACTGAGCCATGGTACAGCACATTACATCAGAGTTTAGCCTACTTATCAGAATATTAACACAGAGGATTTTCTTTTAATCTGTTTGTTTTAAGACTCCAGAATTGCTGGCGATTATTTGATCTACCAGTTAATACCTGTCAGTGTGAGAGACACTGGGAGCACAGTGTTCCATACGGATGCACCATAGCCCCTGGTCTTTGGCCCACAATTCAGCTGTAGATAGATCAGTATTTTTATTGCTGGAAGTTGTTGATGCCAGGCACCTAACCCTCTGCTTAAGTAATTCCACTTGTTCTGGTCTGATATTCAAACATGTAGAAATTTGCTTTTGAATTAATCCACCCTTTCTTGAAACAAGCCTCCATTAGCTGAGATGACCAAACAAAAGACCTAGCATGTAATTTTATGCTCCAAGGTTTGGAAACTCTTTAGTTTTCCAGAAAAAGTGATACACATTTCATTTAGAATAGATTCCACTCCAAGATAAATAATCCCTGACCAGCGATAGCATCTTGAAATACCTTATTGAGAAATATAACATTAGTAAAAATGAGTCATATTCAGCTTCTCTGAGAATCCAGCCCTTAATTAGTTAAATTATTAAATCCTAATGCATAACCACACTCATGTTTGAAGGAAAAAAAAACAAAAAACCAAACAGACCACAGTGACTTTAAAAATATTGCTATCTACTTTCCCCCATCCATTTGACCTTGAAATTAAAGGCTTTTCTTTTTCCTGGCTTTACCCACCCGATGTAATTCAGAGCAGCATTATTACTGAAGTCAGTAAAAGCGCTGATATGGGTAAATGCTACTCAAGATGAGGAAGACTTGCACTATCAAGCCCAAAAATTGTTTGCTTACCAACAGCCTATGGAGAAAAAGATAATGGTTTACATGGAAAGATGAACTAGGCTTGATATGAGAACTATATATGCATCCTCTGATGAAAATGTTATTCTAATCTACTTGTTGAATAGAAACAGCTGGCAGCAAGGAGGTTTTGGTGGCTAAATTCCTGTTTGCTACATTTTAAAGAGAAAAGGGAATGCTTCATTAGGAAAGCATGATATGTTCTCAGAAAACAGTAGTTCAAAATTAAATATTCTTGCATAGTTCACACCTGTAGTGTATTAATAATTAGTACTGTAACTGTTTTACCCCTAGGAGAGAAAAGTAGTTTCTACTTTTAAACATTAGCTGACTCTATGCTAACCCAGACATTTCTGACCAGGGCTAAACAAAAGGATTGTATCGTATACCTTAACCAAGGAATACTTATACATATATATATGATTCTTCACTAGGAACACTGCTGCAAGTGGACTAGAAAATTAAGCTTTTCATATTTGCTTCCTGGTGGAAGCTATGTAAAACAGAATAAAAAATGATTGCCACTTTATTTCAGAACATTAAATTAATCTTAGAAAACAGAAAAGTCATGAACAATATTGCAGCAGTATTTTATGGTTCACTGGTTATTATCACTTGCCAACATTAAGGTCACAAAAGAACATTTCTCATTTGTTGCCTAGAGTATCTGTGACTATATTCCTATTGTCAAACCTAACCTTTTGGAGAACCACAGAGGGGCAAAAAGGAGAGGAAAAAACGATTTAAAAGTGTCCTTTATTTTTCTGCAGTACGTGGAAAAATAATAATAGAATTAAAAGCTTCAAGCTGCTGGAGATATAGCAGGTCATGAACTTTAAATATTTAGTCCCTGTTGTGAGTAAAGCATTAATAAATAAATTAACAGCCACACCAGATGGATTCCCTAGAGTCCAAAACCAGAATTTCCCAAACCATCAGTGGTAGCCAAGCCTTCACATAATTTGAAGTTTTGCTTAAATGGGCAATATAGAGAATAAATTACTTTGGGGGTAACAGAACCGATTATTTTTTGGTCAGTGATTTGAAAATGAACATGGATATTGGTGTACACAAAAAATAAATATCATCTTTATGGCTCATCCAGAACACAAATTCAAGACACTCATTTAAAGGACGTGTTGTCTATCCATCAGTTATACAGAATTCCATCCTTCTGTGCCACTTGGGTGGGGACTGAAATAAATTGCTTTTTTCAATCTTATGTCTAATAGAAAAGTATCCACTTCATCCCCTCATGACATTGATCACTAATTGATCATATTAGGGTTTGGAAAGGAGCCCATTTTGAACAGAGCCTGTAAGAACTATGGCTCCATTCCTACTTGTATTTTTTCTGGAAAGACATTTTCATTCTCTGTAAAAGGTTCTCAAATGGAGACATCATTAATGACAACAGGATGCACTCAGTCTTGCAAAGCTTAGGAATTACACAGGTGACACAATACACAAAGAGACTAAGTCTATGCGAGTAAATTTAATTTTCTCCAGATCATTCACTTGACAAGAAATAGCCTGAGTCAATATTATTAAACTCTCCTGTTCTTCAGAACAAAATGTTTGCACCCAGGCAACTGTTTGAGAATGGCCCTCAGCTCATGATAATTCTCAAAATAAGACCACAAATTACTTGGTAGAGTGCCAGGTGACACAAGTTTCCAGCATGCCAGAAACCTTCCCGACTACTTAACAGCAGGCACAGATGAACTGCAGTGTCTGAGAGGGCACCAGCACGCTTTTCTTTATTGACACAGTTGTAGCCAGTCTTCCAGACTTTCAGTAGGGTCCCTTAAAAGTTCTTTCAAGAGTTTGGTTATAGAAAAGCAAATACAAAACAAACCAGCTTAGCCCATTTCCCAACAGAAATTACATCATACTGAGAATTAGTGGACAAATTATTCATGGTCATTATATTTAAGAAGAATAAATAACTCTTCAAATATTAGAAGATCAGATTTGGACACATTACACATTTGGTAGACTCAAGTATCTACTTCCCCACTGATGTGTGGGTGATTCATGAACATTATTTCCATTAACATCAATGGAAAATGCTCAAGTCAACCCCTCCAGTACATCACATCAAGGGCAAATTCTTACATCATTTGCCTTTGTTACTTTGTTACTTTGTATTATTCAAATACAAGCTGTGAATAGACCAGTACACAGTTTACACTACAGCTCAAGGAGTGGGAAAAAAATCCCTGCATACTCTGAACAGACTCCTTATTTTGATTTTATTTTTTTTTATGTTAATAAGATACAGTGTTCTCCAAAGTGACATCCAGACTGAGACTCAGTGCTGGCAGGGTAAGGGAAACAAACAATTAGGCTTATTCCTATAAGCTATTTTTTATTGTGAGGTCGTGAACCCTTTCCCCCTGACTAGCCTCACTCTAAAATAAAGTGAGTGGCTTGGATATAAAAGTGTTTGTGTTTTGACAGCTCTCCTGCTCTGCTTTTTCAGCCTGAGCATAATGGGCAAGCAGCGATGAGTCGGCAAAGCATTTCCAATTAAGCATATAGGGAGCTCCTTTGCCAGTCTCCAGCAAGTGATCCTACCTGCAACCCCCAAGTGTTCTCCTTGGCCAGAAACTGATTTTGAAAGCTAATTAATTCTTACATTAAGCCAAATTTTAGAACATCTTTTTTCAATATAATACTGCTGATGCGGAGCAAGTATTCAGGAAGACCACATTATCAGCAATTATAATTTTCTGTATTATTTACATTATGGTTCTTATGTCGAGGGATCTCCAAGCACTTCGTAATTATTAACCTATGGTGGCAAATGTCACCATCACTGGGATGAAGCATGATGTCTGGAGGAGCACCAAAGATGCACATCTCACTGTCTTCCACACTCTTCATGTTATGTATTTTAAACAACTTTCAGTTTGGGGAAATGCAAATAAATGAATAAATGCATTTATAGTGCATTATAAATAAAAATTTCTTAAGCCCAAGTGAATGAAGCATTACTTGTAGGATGACATCCTCCTGTAGATACCTGGAAGTCTCTGCAGCTGAACAGAAGAGGAATAAACATTTTCCCATTTCATCAGAGAAAGCATGTATATTCATACCTGGTACTAGAATCTGTCTGAGAACGTTTTTCTCCTAAATGTGCCATTAAAAAAATTAGAACAATGATTGATCTTTTTAATAAATAAAACAAAGGCCAGAGTATTTTCTTTCATTATTATATTTCAGAAGTATCTGTGCATAAGACTGGCTTTGCTATGAACCCTAAAGTGAGGACATGTTTACTGATAGGTGTGTTAAGGTTCATGAGGCTTTCCACAAACTCCAAGATCTGAGTCACTTCCAGGTGCCAGGGAAGGATACAGATAGCATTTTGAACAAACCATGTGAAATACAACAGGTTTTGTTTGATTTCTGCACAGAAGGATTTTTATCAGCATCAGATGGGTTTTGCTTTGATATTTTCACAGAATCACACAATTAGTAAGGTTGGAAGGGACCATATCTGGTCCAACATCCCTGCTCAAGCAGGGTCATCCTAGAGCTCATGGCACAGGATTGTGTCCAGACGGTTCTTGATTATATCCAGGGAGGGAGATTTCATTACTTTTCTGGGCAATCTGTTCCAGTGCATGCACACCTCCACTGTGAAGAAGTTCTTATGTTCAAGTGAACTTCCTGTGCATCAGTTTCTGCCCATTGCCTCAGTCCTATTGCTGGGCACCACCGAGCAGAGCCTGGTCCATTCCTCTTGGCACCCTCCCTTCAGATACTGATATCCTTTGATAAGGTCCCCTCTCAGTCATCTCTTTTTGAGGCTGAACAGGCCCAGTTCCCTACATTTTTCTTTGTAAGAGATGCTCCAGTCCCTTCATCATCTTTGTCACCCTCCGCTGGACTCGGTCCAGGAGCTCCATGTCTGTTTTGAATGTAGGAGCCCATCACTCCCGATGTGCCTCACCAGGGCCCAGCAGAGAGGCAGGACCCTTCCTTGACCTGCTGGCAGTGCTCTTCCTAATGCACCCCAGGATATCTTTGGCCTTCTTGGCCACCAGAGCACGGCTAGCTCATGGACAGCTTGTTGTCCACCAAGACAACCAGGTCCTTCTCCACAGAGCTGCTTTCCAGCAGGTTGGCCCCCATCCTGTACTGGTGCATTTTGGGTTTCTTTTAACTGAAAAGCAATGTGAAAGTCTTATCCTTCTCAAACGAAAAAGGAAGCAAAGACCTTAAGTGCAAAACCACAAAAGTTCCCGTAAAACTGGTTGACATTATTTAAAACTATCCACAGTGAGACGAATACTTGATAATGATTGATTACTGAGGACACAGTAAGTGACAAAGAATTCAGTGTCAAATATTTAGGGACAGTGGGAGCTTGCTCTTACTTTGGCTAGTATTATACCAGCAATGGTCAGGAAGGATTTTTCCCCACCAATTGAATTTAGACAGAAGGTGAGTTTATTTCTTTTGTTCCTCCAATTATACAATCATTCATGTTCTTACAAAGAATTCTGTCAATAATGCACATTTCCTGACACAGAAAACATGGATTAAAAGGTTTCAATAAAGAATCAAAGAAAACTGAAAAAATTGATTAAATCACAGAAAATGTTGTGTGAAATGTTGTAACTAAGCCAAGTAAGTAAGGTCTGGAAGGGCCATAATTATTATTATTATTATTATCAGATCTTCCTCTTTTTGTAGACCATTCCCATTTGTAGAGAATGCTGAAACTCACATGGACACCATTCCTACTCACTGAATACATTTTATTGAATCATTTATAAAATGCCTCCCCATGGACCACACAGGATTAATAAATAAGTCTCAAGCAGGTAGAAAATCAAAGGAAGACTGTTCAGATGACCAGGAAACAGGATTAAAGGAAGAAGGGGATTTTGCCCCAGAGAGAAAATATTCGTCTTTTCTCTCTTCACAAGTTAAGGGAGTTATAATTCAACAAGTTCACAATAAATTATTAATTCTGGCTTGTAGCAGAAATTGATAAAATAGATGAGAAAAACTATAGTAAGAAATTCACTAATGTCTTGAAGCACAGTCTCCCCCTGTGAGTTCATAGCCCCTTAATTCACATCCTGCCAGTGTGTAGGAGCCATGTGTTCTCCCAGAAAAGGCACATATATTCGCCCACCCCTTGACACTGCCTTTGCTGGGCCGACTGCTGTGGCAGGTTCAGAGTCCCCAGGGGGAGCCCTGGCATCTCCTAAACTGTTAGCAAATCACTTAGAAATGGTTTTCTTTTCCAATGATTTTCAGGGATGCAGTCTGTTCCTGTTTAGGCAGCCTGGCC
This sequence comes from Lycocorax pyrrhopterus obiensis, assembly GCA_014706295.1. NCBI lineage: Eukaryota > Metazoa > Chordata > Aves > Passeriformes > Paradisaeidae > Lycocorax > Lycocorax pyrrhopterus. The sequence continues at coordinate 102,783,536 of JACSVZ010000004.1, read as the reverse complement.
ACAGTCCATGCCCAGGTCTTTCCCTGCAGGAGGCATAGGTGTAGAGCAGCCTGAGCTCCCCCATGGCCCTGCCCAGCCAAGGCATTCCCTCTAAGAGCACAGGCTCTGAGCTCTGAGTCCTGTGGAAGCAGGACTCTGCTCTCCTGTCAGGAAGGTGAGCCGTATTTTTGAGTTGGTAGAATGTGTTGAAAAGTAATGCAGTATTATCATAATGTAGTTGAAACTGCCTTGCTGGCAAGACACAGAGAGAGAGAGAGAGAGAGGTTTCTCCAGCCAGTCAAAATTAATGGGCATCCACACTGCCTTTGCTATGGTTTAGTGTGGAGTTTGGGCTCCACACTCTGACCCAGCAAGGATGTCAAGGAAGGTTTTACTATCTTATAATTGTTTTATCCTACATTCTTTTTCCCACTCATATTCCCCCTGCAACACTGGCACCATCTGAGCAACAAAGGGAGGTAGTGAATTAGGTCTGACTTAAAATCCGTGAATATTTCACTCTCTTCATCTTCTGTCTACTGGGAGGACAGGAACGTATGAGCATCCTCCTGCTAAACAAACTCATAGTCCTCAAGAAGGGCTCTGTGGCGTAACACTGGGAACTCCCAATTCCCTCTTCCCTCTTCATTTTTCCCCCCTGCACCCAAGTTGGCTTCTTACAGCCTAAATTGTGTATATATATATATATATATATATAATTTTTCCTATATAGGTACTTATGATCAATGAGTAATTATATAACCATTAACTCACATTTCCCATCAGAAATGTTTGGCAGATAGAAATGTGACATCGGCTGGGTTTTTTTCTGCAGTGAAATTAACATTTCTTCTCTTATATTCTTGGGTACTCACTCTTATGCCCAGGTTCAAACATTTCCAGACTTAGTGTCAGTAAGGAATTTCCCTTAGGAAAGGTTGGTTGGGACACAACAGAACAGGATACATGTGCCCTGTAAGCTCATCTACTATATTTTATCCAATGGATTCCCTGACATTGCTCTGGCCTCCAGCACTGTTGCCATTTCAGTTCCACTTGATCTTTACCTATGATGCATCCATATTTATATCTATGGAGAATTAAGTGCCTTATCTTATAACTGAGGTTACTGAGTTCAGTATGGGGACATATTTCATGTCCTGTCCCTTATGGCTTTAAATTCCCTGTAAGATATAGTGAAATACTTCCACAACCTGAAACACTGTGTACTTTCTGAAGCAAGACCTTTCTACAGTTCATGTTTTGACAATGAAATTGTGAATTCATCCGACAGGAATATTTTTCCCAAATGTAGAATTCAGAAGACAACACTGAGTACATGGATTTCTTTCCACTGCTGCTGTCATACATATTTCTCTCTCTCTCTCTCTCTCTCACCATCATTTACTTGATTTCTTCTTTTCTGCTCAATATACTAAACTGAGGGCAAAATCAGATTATTAGACGTGTTTGTAATAGTGGAAACAACATAATGAAAGGGCACCCTTTCATTAGTGTCTTTTCTGTCCATTCCTATTGCTCTGCTAATAATGTGGGAAACTCAACACAGGTCAAAACTCATCCTGACCCTACAGCTACTGTGTTGGCTTCAGACTCTCTTTTATTCTACAAAGAGAAGGGGAGAGGCTGTTTGAAAGTGTTACGTTTCTATAACATAATTTTCCTTTTCCTCCAGTTATTCTAAAGTTTTAGAAAGTATTGCTCTACAGCTAAATATGCTTTGGATGGCATTTCTGAACAGCTTGCAGAGACTACCACATAATCTAATGAATGCTATACTTGAAGGGTTGACCTCATTAATTGGCACTGTGATAGCCACCTGATCTCTTCCTTCCTGCTTCCCAAGAGAAGTGTCAACATTAAAAACTCAAGGTTTGTCTGCTGATATTTTTTAAGGCATAAATAATTTGATTCATAAGACTTTGAAGTACCTGTTCAATCATAATGTGATTACAATAGAGTTTCTCTCTGTAGAGTGAGGACAAATCCCTAACTGGGATTTTTTGAACAACTCAACAACACAGTCTCTTTCTGTGTTGGAAAAGTCTAAGTATTGCAATGCAGGACTGTGGAGAAACCTGAGCTCACCTGGATCTTAAGTTCAATATGGAAAGGGTAAAAAATATTTTGTAAGTCTTTAGACAACAGCTGCAAAAGGAAAATTTCTACCTAAGTTATGTATGATGACATTTTATGACCAACACAGAAAATTGTTCTGTAATTTTTTCTGAAAAAGGAAAAAAAAAAGAAAAACTAAAACCCAAACTTTACTATTTTTGACATTATTCTGGTATAACAGGCAGAAATGAAGAAAATCCCCAGTAAATCCATCTTGTCCAACAGAGTTTATCATTCCATGTATGGCTGAAGTGACAGTTTGGATTTCTATGGACACATCTAGGAGCATGAGAGAAACATAATTTCTGAGAGCTTCTAGACACAAGCAGGATTTATCTGAAGATGCCAGCAGCTCTTCAGCTGTCAATACTCACCGGAGATGTAAGTGTTTTCTAGAAAATATATGACTTGTTATTTTATTCTAAGCTTTTAATAAACAACTTTTTAAATTTCTTAAAGTTATTTCTGTTTCAGTCATTCACATAATTTGTTTTTCCTTTTCAAAAAGTTCTGCCAAGAAAATATAGTTGTATATATGTAATTCTTGCTCCTCTTTTGCTTCTGCTCTTTCTGATTATCAATTTCTAAACATCTCAGAGCAATAGACCTCTCTCACCCCAGGAGACTGTCTATATAAAGATTACAGCCTTTAAAGATGCACAATTCAATGCATAAAATATATTGCCATCCACTATTTTTTGAAAATGCTAGGTTATAAACTGCTAAAGAAGGAAAAACTGTGTACAGAATTCAGGTGAATAAATAAATTATATTTATATTATTATAGGAATAAATGTCCTTCATAGTACCGTGTCAAAAATGTAAGGAAATAGCAACAGTGAATGGCAGAGTGTTATCCCAGGAATGAAATCTGCTTGATCAATCTCACACCACCTTGAAACTTTTCTGATTTCTCAATACAGTCTTCTGACCTACAAAGATTTCAGAAATATAGATTCTTTTCAACTTTGCCATTACCCACAAAGAAACCTAATGGCAGAAAAGAATGGGGCATCTTATCAGAGCATGTCAGCCTGAAAAATATAAAAGAAAAAGTTTGCTGGAATTTACGGCCAAGGGAAAAAAATCCCTTTTTAAAAGAGGAAACTTTCTGCTTACAAACGTGTGCTTCAAATATGTCCAAAATAAAAATTAACACAGAAGATGGTTTATCATGATATCCCGGGGGAAACCAAGAAAAGCATTTTTCAGGTAATTGAGCTAACACAAAATCAAATATACATTTATAAAAAGCAAGAAGAACTAAGTATCTAAGAGCCTCAGCCTCAATGAATTCTGTGGTTATTAGTTAGGCTTTAATTCACTGCAACTCTCTTCCTAATGGACTGGCAATTAATTATTCTATTGGCTATTTAAGAAGCAGGACATAATACTGCACTGGAGGAAACACATTCTAATTTACAATGTTCTGGCCCAACAATGATATTGGCTACAATTACTCCATTCTGCCCTTCTAATACACAACCTAAAGGACAACATACACTTTTAGCAGACATCCACAATAATTCAGCCTCCCCACTTCTGATATGGTCCTGCATAAAAGGATTTAGTTGTAAATGTAAAAGATTGTTGTTGGTTTTAACATGGACATCAGAGTTATGGGTTGAGCAGTCTGAAGACCCTTTTACATCCTCCAAGTGTGCATCCCACAGTGACTGCATGGCACCATCTTGCATCGCACAGGATGGTCCCACCAATCTTAAGGGACAGTCTCACCCAGTAGTAAAAATGATGAAATAACTGAGTGAGAAACTTGTAACATATATTATTTAGAGGGCTTGAAAATTCTTGCTTGGAATTAATTAAATAAAAAAATTATCAAAAACCAAAAAAAAAAAAAAAACCAAACCCCCAAATACATATTTTCCTAAGATGCATACTGTAGAAAGTTAAAAACAATAGGATCTAAGGTCTTGCCTAATTCACCCCTTTTTCTTGCAAATTTTTTCAGGCTTTGATATTTTCCATTCACTTGTTGCCTTTATATGCAGACACATTTTTAGAACCGTTTCTTCTACAAACAGATCTCCATCTGTTGCTGACAATCCACTGAATACCCATCGTTCCCCTAAATCAACATATTTAATATGTAAGCAATCCTTTCCATCCCCAGTGCAAGCATGAATGGGAACGAACCCTACCAGCCTGATGAGAATCATAGACATTTCCCTGCTGGTAGGGTATTCAGCATCTCCCATATCGAAGGTTAATTAGCTCAGTACTAAAATCCTCATACATCCATGCACACAAAGAGTATCCTCTGATTTTACCATTTTCACTTAATTCAGATACTGTCATAAGGAAAACCTGTTGCACTCAATGTGTATTATTTTTACATGCACACCCCTAAAGGATCTAAGCCTTCAAAAGTTAGTTACACAGCCAAATACTTTGCACACAGAGTCATCAATACCTACAATATGAAGACATGGTCTTCCATAAACTTGTACAAAGAGCACTTCCAAAATGTAAGAAGGAGACAAAGTTCTGTGTGATCCCTGAAGGTCATATACTCAGATATATCATAGATTACCCAGACATATACACCAGTGATATCATTCCATACATTTCCATAGGAATATGTTCACTTAGATGTGTCCCTAAACTAGAATCAACTTCTTGTGGGCTGTCTGCCTTACTGCAGTCTCTAAACCTCAACAGGGAATTTCCCAAAATCACCTGTTGGTTACCTCTGCAGATCTATTCTCTATGGAAAACAACTAATAATTTCTTAAGTAAAAATTTTTTATTCAATTTTGGTTTATTCCAAGGTTTTATTTTAAGTTAAACCTTTTCAATTGCCAGAAGAGTTTGTGTTTCTCTTGGAGATAACTGAAAACTCAAGAATATCAGTCTTCCTTTAAAGAAAAAATAATTCTGGACTCAGTGATGAAAACTGTAACGTTACAAAATGAAAACCGAATGAAAAAGGGTCTGGATTTTGAACAAATTGGCCAGATTGGATGGACACCTCAGCAACCTGGTGTAGTGCGTGTCCATGCCTATGGCAGGGGGGTTGGAACTCAATGATCTTTAAAGTCCATTCCAACCCAAACTGTTCTATGGTTCTGTGATAGGACGAAATAAATTTGGCAAATTCACCACAAATTCCAGATCATTTTTCACTTGGCAAACAGTTGCTCATTTTTAAAAGGGGTGTCAGACCTTGCAAGCACCCAGATTTGGTGCCAGTTTTGCAGGACTCTGGAGGTATGAGTCCTTAATGCACTGTCATCAAAATAAATATAAATTGGTGTATTTTTATCATTCTAAGCATTTGATTAAATGTGCACCCTATACAAGATAGGAATAGGAATCTTCTTGTAGCAGTTCCATATTAAAGTGCATCTATAACTGATCAGCTCTGTCCTTACCCTGAGGGAGACATAAAGATCAGTGAAAGGACACATTTTGAGACACGCTTACCACACACAATGACAGTGATAGGTTCTGAAACACAAAGCAAACCTTCATGGAATATACCAGTGTTCTTCAGCTGCTGCACCTTTTGAATGTGTCAATGGCTTAAAAGCTGTTGCATGGCATAATCACCCTGTAAAGACTTTGCCCACGCATGAAAACATACAGTGGGTGCTCAGAAGATAGTCCATGTAATCTTACTCTGTTCATAAACATTAACTTTTTAGTGTGTATCTATTTCCAAGTGTCTTTGAAATTCTGAATGTCCTTTTTTTCAAGTGGCTGAATAAGAATAGTTACAAACATCGGCATGTATATGTGCTGTGCTCAGAGCTGAAGGACAAAAAAGATAGGCTGTTGTCATTGCATTGCCATGCAATTGCTGTGCAACTTTCTTTAGCCTTGTAATGCAGGGGGTCAGATAAAATAGCCAGGAAGGTCCCTTTTAATTGGAAAATCCATTAAATAGACAGGGAGGAGTGGGAAATGTATACTATGAAAAATACAAGCATTAAACTAATTTTTGCTTTAAGATCATATGCTGGAAAATATTTACCAGAAATAAACAGAGCTCAAGGCAAGGGTCAAGCAGCAGAGAGCTGAACAGATAGTGCACCATTAATATAAAGGATTATAGTCAGTATATGACTGAGAATAATTCTGTGGATGCTCTGGCAAAAACAAACGTGCAAAAGGCTTCTAAATGAAACCAATGAAGCAGGAGTTCTGATAGTTTAGCAGCACACTGGCATGGTGCAGCTTAAAAAGGAAAAAAACCCACCCACTGGGGGAAAAAAGTAATAAACTCTTGCTACCCATGGGCAAACTTCACAGCAGTTGAATAAGACAAATAGAAGAAAGCCTCTGCTGCTGCCCAGAGGGAAATGTAATGACCCAAGATATGACCTGCCATAGAGAGAGCCCTATGGAATAAGACAGAAGTAGAAATCTGGGAAGTTATGTGAAACTAAAATAGGATCTGAATTAAGTCCAAGTCAGCCAAGCACTGATGGAATTGAGAGAAAATTTTAAAAAAGCACTGCTGCTCCCTTCCCCCACTTGAAGATAAATTATTGCCCAGGCTACTCAAATCCAAACATAACACATGTAATGGGATATATATTGTGACTGAATTGTCACACTAGCATTGTTTATACTGGAAAAAGGGTAAGTGTAGGAGTCTCTAAACAGAGATTGAGAGTGGCCCAGCTGTTACATCCACATACTATTAACATTGAGCCACCAAGACTGTTTTTAAGTCTGAGACAGTATTTTTTGTTCTCTCTGCAGTACAAGCCCTTAAACTTCATAAGGACTGTAAAACTTTACTGTCCTTGCTGGAGCAAATCACTGCTGTGAGAGAAGTCATTGTTTGTTCAAAGTCTGACTTAAGAATTGCCTTGTTTCTGTTTGGTTGGGGTTTATTTGGGGGTTTGGGGTATATTTTGATGTTTTGTTTTTGGTCAGTTTTCTTTTTTTGGTCTTGTATATCAATATCAGGAAATGCAGGCAGGGCCGGTTTTAAGGATAGAAAAGATTTCCCAGTGTGTAAGATCCATGTACATCTTTGGCTACAGTTCTTCTCAAGTAGCAGACAAACAGTGCAGAAAATATATGAGTTATGGATTAGAAAAATAGTGATTCTTCTGTTTCTAAAGGTCTCCCAGGTTTATTTATTTTCTGAAAATAATAGAGCTCATTTTTCATCATCCAAGGTAATTAAGCTGAGCATCAGCATGCACTCATTCTTTACTGCTCTTTCTTTTTCTTTCTGGCAGTCTTTATCTATTTGACATGAGAGATTAACATTATTCCTTTGAAAGAAAGTATCTGGCCCAAATTTTCCTCCACAGTCTCACATCCTACAACTCCTTTTAAAACAGACTGAAAAAGTGAACTTTTCATGGAAATGCTAACATAAAACCTGTTGACCCATCCTTCTTCTTCCCCTTGAACTGCTGAAATATTTGTTGACTATGACCTAAATCTGTCAATAGTTTAGCAGCCTTGAAGTTATATTTTCCAGTAAAGAAAGTTTCTCTGGAAAAGGATAAAATTCTCCCCAGTCTGTGTTATAAACTGAAGATTATAATGCACCACTTCTGTGTACTTTCTTTGTAACATTCCTTCTATATTTTTTTGTCACAGGTCTTATTGATCTCCATTATACATGTAACAAATTATTAAAATAAACATAGACCTATCAAGATGTTTACCCACAAGATGTGGGAAGGCATACAAAAGTGAGCATTTATTGGCTCCCATATTTGCATCTGTGAAAATGGCAGGAGAGATTTATTTTCTGAATCAAGAATTATAAACTTGACCGAAAATACACAGGCTTTGAAGCAAGAAAACAAAAATAAGGTTAAAAGATGGCTGTTCATTCTTTTATTTTTTTTTCTTTATCTTCAATCGTTCTGTATGTATCTAATCTTATCTAAAGTTTCTGCCTTCATTTTATTCTTTGGTGATCTGTAACTATTTGTTCTTGCAGTGACGTTCTCCTCTGCCTTAAACAATTATTTCCCTTCCCTGTTGTTTTTTGTCTTGAGTTGGCTTATAGGAATCAATTATGTCCCTTTTCAGGCTTTATTTTAAGAGCCTACCCAAGCTGTGCTCTCTTGAACATGTCTTTATTGTCTTCTGTCTCAGTGAAGTGCAGTCCAGAGATCTCTGAGCTAGGAAAAATATAAGCTAGTCTGCCTGCATGATTCACTGCAGCATCCCATGGAATCACAAGTTTAGACCTCAAATTAATAAAGTCTCTGTTGTGCAGTACTACATTCTTGCTAATAATATGCTTCCTTCTGCCTTCTAATGTTCTTCCTCCTCTGCCCTGAGTGATCAATTTACACCCACATTTCTATTCTGCCTTTCCATTTTATCACCCCTCAATAATGTTCACGTCCCACTGAAAAGAATCAGTGGATTAGTGTTTGAATATGATCACTGGAAGAACACACAGTACAACAGGGAAGAGAAACGCAGTACTCTTAAAAGAGATCAATTGACAAAGGTGGTGCCCAAAAGGCAAAACGGAGTTAAGATAGATGATGTGAATCATTTTGGATTTATTGGGCTGATAATGAAAGACACTGAATGACATTCACATTTACTCAGCTCAATAAAAGTTGAGAACAGCGTCTGTTAAGAACTGGATGGAAGGGGAAGCAGAGGGATATAAAACAAGTAATTAAGATACTGTGAGAAAGCACAAAGATGTCATGGAAATTAGAAACAGAAGGGATTTTAGGAATGGCTGCCTAGTTCATTAATAGCCAAAACAACCTTCTCCCTTGTAGCACATCTTGTATGGGCTCTAAAATCAAGTTCTAAACAAGGACCATAAAGTGTCCGTGCAGACATTTTGGAGAATGGGCAATCCCAAATTTCTGGTTCTCTTTCAGCTAGGGAACAGTTGCCTAACAGCAAAGAAAATGAAAGCTAAAAAGCCTACAACTAAAATGACAATCCCTGTTCTAAAAATCACACTGACTGCTCTGAAACTGGTTTGTACTTAAAAAAAAAGAAAAAGAAAAAAAGAAAAAGAAAAAGAAAAAAAGAAAAAGAAAAAAAGAAAAAGAAAAAAAGGTGATTTGTAAGGAAGAGGGGAGGGGGAAAGACATCACATAGTCCTCTTAAAGGCAGATGGAAAACTCTGCTGAGCACTACTGTGGTGGCCACCTGCTGTGCTCTGAGTGGGGAGTGATAAATAGGGTGGGTAGGGTACTCTAGAGCTCTTTTACTTCTCATTTCTGCATATCACAGACTTGTGTCATGTCAATTCCTGTCTACTCAGATCACTAAACTCATGTTCCGCAGTTCTCTGCTGATAGATGTTATACATTCCTTTGGGATCCCTCCCTATAGGAGCTGGGTATGAAAAGATCTAGATGAAAAATGCGTTCAATGAGTATCTTGAAAATTTTCCTGATGACTGTTTAAGTGGGAATTAAACTACTTCGGTTCATGTCATGGAAATCAAAGCAGTTTTTCTTGAAACACAGGTGAAATATAAGTGCTTGGAGTTTAGGGTTATCTTTTCAGTCTGAAAAATAGACTGTCACAGGGTTAGAGGTGAAATATGCAAGTACCTCAATCCAACTGGCGTGCGCCTATAAATAAATTTAATTTTAATGGGAATTTTCCTTGGCTAACAAATGACCAAAGAGCACTTCATAAAGCCCAAAGGTAGTAGCTAGTATTTCAAGGACACTTTTTTCTTCCTGAAGGGGATTTCACTATTTAATATCTACATGTAGCAGTTATGAAATATACATAACCAGTAAGGTAAGGAGACAGAATAGAACAGTGAAATGAGTGTATTTGCATATCTGGAAATCACGTCAGTCCCTCATTCCTGTACATATCCCCACAAGTGAAGAACTTCACCCACAGTCACACATGCTAAAGTCAAAAATCATGTTTCAGAAGTGGCTTTGAAAACTTTACAAAATTCCCTTAGTGGAAAACATGTTCAAATACTCATGATGGTGTAAGGGAAAAAAAAAAAAAGATGAAGAGAAAAAGGAACTTGAATCTATGTAAATATCACTGTGCTGATCTATGGGTTTTAGATCTCTCTATAAAAAAAAGCTTATAAAAAGCTTTTTTTTAAAATAATTAAAATAAACTAAGCCCAAACAAAACCAGTAGCAGATCAGCAATACAAGGTGGCTGAACATCAGACTCTAAATCTAAAGGTGAAAAGGGTTTAATAGACAAGAAAAAAATAATAAGTTTAAGTTTGGGGGGTGGAAGGGTAGGGGTTCAGGGAAAGAAAGAAAAGGACTCACAACTAAGCCTAAATAAAGGAAAAGGCATTTGTTATTACAGGGCATGGGACATGCTGTCACAGCTTTACAAAGCAGAACTCCTTAGATGGGAATGAGGGGGTAAGCCCAGCTGTGGCCAGTCACCAGTGCCATCCTCAGGGCCACTGCTGGGGCTGACAGTGGTTAATACCTTCATCAGTGACTGGGACAAGGTGTACTCTGGCACTTGGGTGGAAAAGTGGATGTGCTGCTCTTCAGATGGACTTTGGCAGGCTGGAGAAATGGTATGACACGAAATGCAAAGTCCAGAATTTGAGACAGAGCCCCACCAGGCAGACTTGCAGACGAGCTGGCTGCAGAGAGAGAGGCTGGGGAGAGATGGAAGGGTTTTAGCAGCACAACAAAACACCGTGGCCAGACTTCTTCCATCCTTTACATAAACTTTCATTTCTTTCTTTTTGCCACTGAATTTAAGAGCTGAAATTAACCTGAGGAAAAAAAAAAAAGGAAAGTGAAGGGTTAACACACTTAAATTTGATAGAGAGCCCTGCCATGTGTTTTGAAAGCCATTTGACAACACAGAGCAGGAGGTGTGGTGCCCTGTAGTTCAGAGGGTACATTGTTTACCATGAAATGCCGGATTTGCATATGGTAAGTACTTTCTTTTATTAAAAAGCAAGGCAAATAGTCACACAAACTCCTCTGTAAATAGCAAAGAAGAACACTTAGCCACTCAGACTGAGGAATTACACCAACTGAAACGGCAGAAGAATCTGGCCCAGACATTGAAAAATACCCAACTTATCTCTGAAAAACTTGAGTAATTTTTCTTTCCTCTGTTTGGTGGCAGCTTTGCTCCTTTATCATCTGTACAAAATCAAAAAGAGGTGAACCCCTCCTGCACATGAGAAAAACCTCTTATTTAAAAATAAGATTTCAGTCCTGTGTGGGTTATGAAACCCTACTGGCAAACAAAGCTCACAGGAACCCTTATAACCTATAGGATACACAGTTTATCTTTGCTCTGATTAAATCTTCCATACATTTTAATCTCTTCTCTTTCTTTGCACACTTTATAATAACACTCTCTTCAAGCAAACACTCTTTAATCTTATAATTTGAAAACTAATTCCATTTCAGCTGTCTTTTTGGCAAGTGACCTTTTCTTCTTCTTTTGCTACAGGTAAAAAAAACAATCCTGTCTTTCTGATTTTTATCCTCAGCATTCTGTATCTCAGAACTGTTCATCTATTGAGGTTTTTGTCAGCAATAATATTTCTCATTCTGAGTTTCTTAGTGAACAAACCTCAGAAAATGTTCCTTCCTGAAAGCCATTTGATTAATTTGTCTAAATGCATTTCTTTTGTAAACCAGGTTGATTATTTGAAAATGCCAGGGTCTGGTAGCAGATTCGAGAGCTATCCTGGCAAACACTATTGACCAAATTAAAAACAAAGTATAGAGACATGACAGCAAGGTGGACCAATGACTGGCCTGCCATCTGTCACAGATGGATTAAAGCAGCCTTTCTGTACTGATATGTAGGAGACACTAATTCCAATCTAAATACATGGATTGGCTCTTGCAGAAGGAGATTTACTGAGAGGAAAATTTTTTTCTGGGTAGCTGAAAGTCAGCTGTCATGTCACTAAAACAAACTGCTCATCATGATCCCAGGAAAACTCACATGTGCTATGTTCTATATTCTAACCACTACATCTAATTAATTGAGGGAATCATTACAAATGATTCGTGTATGTCTTGGGTGGTCTAAAGAAAAAATAGTTAAGAGCCGTATACCACTGTTTTAATCTTCGTAGCATTTTTAACAGTAAAATGGCCATTGATCATACAAAGCCTGAAGGTCTTTCCCACAGAGAAGAAGTTAACGAACTAAGATTTCTCTGTCAGTTAAAGCAGCATGAATCCAATTTAACTCCACTGGTCTCACATACATGCACTCCATACTGAAGCAGTGTTACCACTCCATAAACAAAATCTCAGTCACTTCATCCCAGAAATTAAGCTGCCTCCATTATTTGATGGGGCTTTTAGATGTGATGCAGAACCTTTTTGGAGTAACAGCTCTCTCACTTAAACATAGACAAAATGCAAACTCTTTATTTAGGCTGGGTGAGACTGATACTATTTGGCATCTTTGTCCGCACCCTGGATGATGGGGCAAAGAACACCCTCAGCATGTTTATGATGATATCAGACTGGAGGAGTGGTCAGTGCAGTGCAGTCTGTCAGTCAGAAGGACCTGGACAGGCTGGAGAAGTAGCCTCACAAGAACTTCATGTGCCGTGTTCCTCTTGGGTGTTTCATTCCATGAAAGATATGAAAAGTTTAGTGGAGGTCACCAAGCTGGCCAAGGACCTGGAGCATGTGGAATCCCAAAAGTAGCTGAGAGAGGTGGGCCGGTTCAGCCCGGAGAAGGTTCAAAGTGGATCTTAGTCTGTTTACACCTATGCAGGTGAAACACACAGAGCGGAAGAGACTCAGGGGTGCAGAGAGTGGAGTGAGAGGAAACAGAGAAGAGTGAAAACATGGCAAATTCTGGTTAGATACAGGGGTGGGATGGATGGCGGTCAGATAATAAAAGAAAGTGTAAGGTATCTTTATCTCTGTTGGTGTTTGGGAACCATCTACTTAAAGACTTGCACAACCTGCCATGGGCTCTGCGAAGGTTGGTCTAGATGACCTCAGGGGTTTTTTTCCAAGCTAAATTATACTGTGATGCTATAGCTGATATTTGGACGGCTAAAGTCTGCTCACTGAATCCTTTCTCAACAATTCTTCCCAGAAAAAAGGTTAAACTTCTCAGCAATGATATGAAGGAACTAAAACCTAAATTTCCTGGATAAATCTTGGGTTTGCAACATAAGACTCTTGAAGTAAGTCACATTATCACTTTTAGGTTGCTGACATGTTAGCAGCTCATCTTTCTACAGAAGATTTGTCAGATTACACAGAACTGGCAAATACAATAACACTGGACAACAATAACTACAATGGTACAGTATGCTTCCATGTTTCATTTACCTCAGTGCTTTGAATTTAAGTTTTTTAGTAAAAGAAAACTACTTTTTTTCGGGGAAAAAGTGCTTACAATAGTGATAACTATTTGTGGTTTCATCTCCCATTTCTGTACCTTGGTTGTAGTTTGAACTCACAGATTTAAGACTGGAAATTCCCTGTTTTGATTTCTGTTCTGTACAACATAACAAAATAGAGTTTTCCTCCCACAATTTCCATTTAAGGAACAGTTATAAATGTACCTTTACTTAAATGGTCTTTACTAAATCATCATCAAAAAGGTAATGTAGATACTAGGCTGAACAAGCCAATAAAAGAAGTCAGTATCCAACATATAAAACCTTTGGGAATTGGACTGAAGTCTAGGAGAGTAGAGGGCAAATTACTGATTACATTTGTGGATTGTAAAGCCCTTCCAAACTTCCAAACCACCACATTGCCTTAAAAAAATCGGTGAAAAGATCATTCTGTCACAGGATGACATCTCTCTTCCACTTCCCTTTGGCAGCCAGTAGAGCTAGGGGGATCTGAGAAGAGAAAGCTGAGCTCTGAAAACAAATAATTCCAAATTTATATTGTCAGCTGCTGCCCACAATATAAATAACCTAATTTGCCCTGTACACAACCCCACAAGTAAATTATTCTAACAGCACTTCAGAAAAGATGAATTTTCAGTTGTGGCTGCATTATTTGCAGTTCCTGAACAACTGTTAAATGGGCAGGAACTTTTTTTTCAGTTCATTCTCTAATTAATCTAGAGACTTACTGAATGCCAGGGAAAATTCTTTGACTGACTGAGATGGTTTCTGCATTTGCTCCAATGTGAAAGAAGGGAAAAACACTTGGCCTGTTGCAGAGCAAGGCCAGGGTAAGGTCTCTGATAGCCCTCCTGCACTAGAATTCCTTTACAGCTGCACAGGAGAGAAAGCCTCAGCATGTCAAATGTTACACACACAGGTGACTCAGTGACTCAGCAAAAAAACCCATTTTAACTGTGCCTCCACCTTCCTTCTCTCTTTAGTCCTTGCCTGTGTTTTATCCCATATGAGCTACAGCCATACAAGTAACCTCAACAGCAGCAGGGACTGTCCCTTGACTTTGAGGGAAGCTGGCACAGTCTGGCTATGTCTGTGTGACACCCTTAGGTACCTGGGTGGCCTTGACCCTGGGTCCTTTCAGAGAGAGTCCCTCATTCTGGCTAGCTTGCTAATTATGCTGGAGAAAACTGGGCAAAATGTACCAGGAAACATAGAAACAATTCAACAGTCAAATTTTAATGCCTGGGCCACAGGCCCAGCACTATTTAATTTACTTAAGTAGAACTAATCTAAGTATCCAAGAGCTCAGGATTATGCATCTTAAAAAAAACAAATAAACAAAAGAGAATGTTTATTTAAAATCTTCTCTTTCTCTTCTACTTGACAAATGCTTCAGCTAATTTACATGTCTTTACATCAGCAGGAACAGCATCCCAAAGGAGGGGTCTACAGAAGGAAAGAGCTGGTGTTGGTGCTATGTCATCCTCACTATGGGTGTTTTTTTCTGCTCCAGTAGTGATCTGTTAGTGGTTGGGCATTAGCTGTACATCTTTTGGGTTATTTTCATCACAAATAAATACATTTTGGAGGATCCAAAACTGCTTCCCAATGTGAAGCGAAGCATAGTAAGCAAGCACTTGCACCAGTGGCGCACACTCCCTCTGAACTAAACTGCTATGTACGTGCATCCCTACAGGGCATGCAAAGATCTTGGATCATCCTAAGGAAGAAAGGAAATGTGTGAGGTTCAGTGAAAATCCTCACTATAAGCGCGAAACATTTTTGTCTGGAAGAATATCTGTGTATCAGTCTGAAAGGAATGTGACAGCCCTCAGAAGTCAGAGTGGTGGTGCTGGGCTGATGGCATGTGTTGAAACAGCATCAAGGTATTCACTCACTTCTAGTTTTGGAGTAGAGAAGGGCATATTCCCCACTTTCAAATGGGAGGAATAACCTGTTTTTAATCTGTGACTCCTGGACCACACACTGCTTTCCAGTGGGCTGTCTCAATTGTGTTGTTTTCCTTTGCAGACCACTTCTCTGATTGTCTCTTGTGAGGAAGTACTTCCACACCTAACAATAAAACTACTTCCTTAAGGTAATATTTTATATAGCAAAAACCTTTGGAGTTTTGTTTTTACATTATTTACACTGATGAAAATAAAGATTATCACCACTGTGATAGCTAATTATCCAAGTTTAAATGAGACTGAGATGAAACATGAAGCAGGTTGGCTTTTTTTTTCTGGTTCTTTTCAGAAACATCTTTGAAATTAGTGGATTTTTTTCCACCTGAAAACTGGCTAGATTATTGAAGTAGTGGTAACATCTTACTAGTATAAAGACTGAATTAATTTCAGAATGTAAACTTACACTAGGAAAAATGCCACTTTATGCTTGAGGCAGTCTGATACAGCCATATCCTCCACTGCAAGGGATTCTTGAGATAGCAATTTGCAAGCAGTTGGTGGAAGCTGTGTACATTTTTGCTGAGACACTGTACTACGTGATTATTAAAGTTCCAGGTAACAGCAAGATTCATTTTCACAGGTGTGTCATTCATTTGTACTTCATAAAGGGAGTAGAACAAAGAAATTTAAAAGAAATTAGAATTTTAAAAGTATCAAAGAATGTGTAGGTAGGCTGTAAATGTGTATATTCCTGCTATCAAGAATATGCATCTATGTAAGTGGTAAAAAAGCAGAATTTAAGAAATAAACATTAAAAATTCACTTTGTGGAGAGAGAACAATAGACATAATTGGAAAAAAAAAAACAGATGAGTAACTGGATAAAACAAAAAGCTTCTTCCCCAGCAGGACAGCCCAAGGTTGGAGCAGCTTGCCCAGAGGGGATTTGTAGTCTCCATCCTTGGTGGGAAGATCCAGTCCTGGTTTGATCTCACTGTTGACCCTGCTCTGAGCAGTAGCTTGAACTAGAGACCTCTTGAGGTCCCCTGCAACATGAGTGAGACTTTGATATTTAGAATCTGGCATACTGTTACTTCATCATTTCTCACTCATGATGTCAGTGACTTTTGGATCATAGCACCTCATTCTGACCACAGGTTGTGCATGTGCATACACATATACATACAATTTTTACACATGTGGAAGGAGGAAATGAACACATCAACAAAAGAGGGTAGAACACCTTGCTATTTCTTGTCACAAAGGAAAAAAAATTCATAACAGAGTTAGAAAGTTTCAGTAAATATTAAATGGGCAAGGTGCTGAGAGCACCGAGGAGTTAATTATTAGCTGTTTGAAGGCTGTTTGTTATAATTTACATGCTACATTTAGTGGCTGTACTGCAATGATGCATATTTACATAATAGTATTCGATAGTGTACGCTTAGGTGACAAAAAGATAAATGCCTGATTGTTTTTATATCTTAAAAGCTTTTCTAGCAAGTAGGATGATTAAGCCATTTGAAAAAGAAATCTATTTTCTTTGAGATAGCTTTGATAACTCCTTTTTTCCTCCCCTAAGGACCTTTCAGATGTGAAACCAAAGAGATGGTCACACTGATCATTTTAGATGATCCACAACAACAGGATAATAAAAGTATTATGATCAGCATGACCTGCACTGAAGGAAGGAGTCATACTCTGCCCAGCTCTGACCCTGTTATTCTGGTCTGTGACAATGCAGGAGGAGTTATTAGATTTCAGATAGCCTCAAGATCTCTTATTGATTGCAAAGACAGGTTCCTCTTCTTATTGACCACGTTCATTTTGTGTGTTACAAAGTTCTCTATTTGTGCTTTCTTTGGATGAGAATTTATATAGGCTGCTTATTTCATTGTTCTAACAAGAGTGCCTCAGAAAAAAAATAAATCTATATCTACAGATATAGGAATAATGAGCTAGCAAGCATGTACTTCACTGTAGTTTAACTATCTTTCAGATATAACCCTAAGAACTCATCACAAGGACATTTTATGCTCCCTCACCTCACTTTCTTAAAATAAAGTTCCCACTTTGCAGGACTCACTTTTCAGAATTCTTACATTTTGAGTCTTTTTAAGCATTTCTCAGATAATTATGTGGAGTGGAATTAATCCAAAAGTTACATACCTTATCTAGGCTAGTCATCTAAGGCTTCTCTCCTGACATTGGTGAGAGACTGGCACCTCCAAAGGGCAATTCTCATACCATCCAAAAATAAGTGTATAAAGGATTATAAAAGGCATGAAATTAATTCTAACAGTAATGTTAAATTTTGAGCTTGGATACAATTTCTACTGAATTCATATCATATCTATACCCTACATGAACTTCATCTATTGCTTCATGTGTTAATTATTCTCATCTGTATTAAATATTCTGTATAACACTTCTGAAAATGATTAGGACAGGCCAATAACTAACTCTAAGAGCTTATCATGGTTTTTAAATGTCCTTTGGGAAATTTTTCATTGGAAAATGTTGATTAATTGAAACTGATCCTTTGGTCCAGGATGGAATTTCTGGTAAAACTTACAAAAAGACAGCTACTCTTCTCAGAATAGCAAGTAGTCAAGTTGTAATACTAATTAAATGTAGAAATCTTTTTCTTTATGATAGGAACTTTATTCAATCTCTCCCATTCTAGGTATCTTACCTACTCCACTGGGATACAAGGTGATTTCATGGTCTAATGAATCTTTAATTAATGACAGAGATTTGGATAATTCCAGCAAAAAGTACTGAGGACAGCCAACAAGCTCAATGCTGATGTAGCTCATCTGGGTCTCCTGCATTTCTGTGATTTTCTTTGGGTACCAGAGCTACTTGGGGATCCCTTCATTTTTTTGCTTAATTTTCATTCCCCAAAACACTGAAACAAAAGTTCTTGTGGGTCAGCTGTCGACAGTCATTCACATAAAAATTTGTTTTCTCCTCCGAAGGAATAGGGATAAATTTTAAATCTTTAAAAATTGGGACTAAAAATAATTTCTAGACTTCTCAGACTTCTCTTTTTAACAGAAGACATGGGTAAAATATGTTGTGATTTTTTACAACATAAAAGCATAATGAATAAGCTTGATTTAAAAGCAAGCCATTATTTACAAGCATGTTATTAATTCTTTCATAGTGAAATGATGGAAGGAAAGGGGTAGTCCCATAGGAGTTGATTAGTGGAAAAACAGATGTGTTTAATACAGGAAAGGGTGGAAGAGGATGAAACAAAGAAAGAATAAGGCGTGTCATAAACAGCAATAGAGGGAAATTGCCTGAATGAAGCTGATGAAACATGGGGCTGAGGCAGCAACCAGTCAGAAGAGAAGCTTTGAGAATACAACCCTTGGATTATCCTGTATCTTCCTGGGAGTCTGGTAACTGAGTTTTGGTAAAATATCATATCTTGTATATTTTCTATGATTTTTAAACAAATCAGCACAACTCATATCAACATTTGGCATCAACATTGCAGATATTTCCAACTAGGACAGGCACCCAAGGCTCCCTTTCTGAAGAAAAATAGCTACAGTTTGGTTGCAATTCACCTGATCTATTTTCATCATATTATGAATCACACAGTAGACGATGACAGTGATGGACTAGCTGGGGAGAGCATCCCTCTTAATTAAAGCACTGCTTTTGTTTCTCTGCCTTTCCTCCACTGCCTAAGATCTGCATCATAGGAAACCTGTGATTTGTCCTTCCAGTGAACTGTTCCCTGATACTGACATTTTTAAAACCTTTATGCTTTAAATAATTTCAACTTTAAACCTTTATGGTTTCACGCAGTTCACATGAGTAACAGCATTATTTGTACAGGCAGCTGTCAAGCTGATGAACCCTGATTTATTGCTGGCTTTTGATAGAGAACATATTTCACCTCCACAAAACCAGTTTTGGAATGGCCAGTAGATATAAGAACAAAGTAATTGTTTGGGAATATCTGTGAAAGAAAGCCATGCACTCCTTCTATCCAAGAGAGTTCCCTTTCAACATCTGAGACTTCTGAGTTATGCAAAGCAAATTCTGTGACCAGCATTCTGACAGCTTGACATCTATCCCCAAAATTTGCTTAAAAAATTCTACCACTTGTATCACAATTCCAGTATATTTCAGAGATGTCTATGGTTTAGGAAACATTGAATTTGTGCCATTAAAAAAAGGTATTATTAAAGAATTTCTAAAATAATTAGATACCATGGAAGAGAAGCTGAAAATATACAGCTCTTTGCGAAGTCGTGAGAGTGGGAGCAAGAAAGAGAAACATCTGCATTCAAATCTGGCGTTTCCAAAAGCAATTTAAACTCTGCTACTGTATGTTTAAAAGGAGGATAAGAAAGTTTAGACAGTTATTTTGAGTAGCTGTCATGAAGGTTATTTAGTGAACAGAGTTTTGACGACGTTACATGGGAAGAGCTCTGCATTCCACATTATTTAGCTTTGACAAAGAAGGGTGAAATTACTTGCTAGAGATTTCAACTCACTCAAGAACAGAAGGGATATAATGTGTTGCTGTAGTTTTTAGATAACTCCCATAACTCTGTGCTAAAAAATATTTGCTTGATACATATAAATATATACTTTAAAAAAATTGATCTGATATCTTAAACTGCTTTTTTCTATCACACTTATTATATTGCATAAAAGATTATAAAAAATGATGTGAAAGTCAAAATAGACATAAGTACCACTGAGAAAAAAATTTTAAATGCTATATCTGCATAGATCTAAAGACAACAGAAATGCAGTATACATTAAAAAAAAAAAAAAAACCACCAAACCTTTGACAAAATGAGAGGATATTTAGAGAAGATAATTCTTAGAATATATCTGAGTAATACATTTTCATGCATTCTCTCGTGTCTTTATGGTCAATTGGCTGTTTGGTTACACTTTTCAGAGAGTTTATTCATCAAGTACACTATTAGAAACAATCCAAAAGATACTGAAGAATTACAAAGCAGTTTTAGAATGTCATACAAATTTTCACCTGCTAGAGGGGAAGTTACCCAGGAGAAATATACAAACAGGGAAGGTACAGTCCCATCCACTACTCTCTTTAATGACACAAAATTGTCTTTGTTAACTTCATTCATCAGAGGATCCGGGTCAGAAAAACAGAGAAACTTGTGTCTAGTGATACAGGTAAACAAAAAAGGATTGAAACTCTGTCCTTGAGTTGAACTTGAAACAATCAAATACTAAGATCTCTCAATGTCTAATACATCCATTAAATTATATGTTATATACTTTAATCTGTATATAATGAAATTTGTTCATCAGAGCCATAATTTTTGATTACTGTTTATATAGATAGTATAGAAAAAGTTTCCAAGTATGAAATAAGCTCTTGTACTTTATACTATGAACTTTGAGACATTTGTACGTGAGAGCTTCAGTTTATACAGACACATATTTTCTGTATTCTAATGTTATGCCTCAATGCTCAGGGCTTTGAGGAATAAAAGAATTTCCTGTAATGTGCTAGATACAATCTTCCAATTTTTATGGGCTTGTGAAGCAAGCATTCATAGCAATGTCAACTTCCCTTTAGGGATTATTTATATTTAGTGTGAAAAGTCATTAAAATTTTCAGTCATTGGATTTTCCAATAAGCCAACACATCCTAATGATTAGTACCACTTCACATTTCTATTCCCCCTCTTTATCAAAGCAATGAAAAACATAGCATTATCCTGAAATTTGACATGCAGATATAGAGGAAATATTAATAAAGCAGTTGAGTAAACCACTTTCTTTATCAGACCACAAAGATATATTCAAGTCTAAGCATTAAACTGAGCTTCCTCCCAATTACTTATTGCGGAAAATAACTGATTATTAATTAAAGCCTTGTTTGCTCTGGAGATTTTCTGCACCAGTTGCCACCGTAAGTGGCTAAATAACAGAATCATTGCAGCAAGTGTAGAGAGGCAATGCTGATATTTGCATTAGAAGTGTTTACCCCTTTTTTCCCAGTCTGAATAGATCCAGCAGTGCAAACAGCTGCTTCATTTGATTACACTGAGGATTTCAGGAGGGCAACCAGGCTGCTAGTCCCAAATAAAAAACATAAGACCTCACCCTCTTGGGTTTCTGGCTTTGGTTTTTCCTCCTCACATGCCCTCGCATATAGAAATATTATCGTTCAAAAATTTAACAGGTGCATGAAAAATGGCAAGTGTTCTCTCAGATGACTCCTTCTGCCTTGCTGTGCATCTGCAGTCTGAACTCTCAAACTCCCTTGCTGTTCGGCTTCTCAAGCATCTGTCATTTGACTTCCCAACCTTACCATTAGATGTCTTTGGTGTTCTATTTTTTCTAGCATAGATGTTTCTCAAATGTTATCTCTGCCCACAACAGAGACTGCAAGGCAAAAAAATTTGCAAGTAAATATTTCCTTTTTTATTTTCCGTAAATAACACATACTATTAATGTTAATTTTATGCCAAGGTCCTTAAGAGTCCACATATTTTGGCTGCTTCGTGGGGGATCGGACTATGTGTGAAAAAGATTAGGTCTGTACAAGCAATTCTTCTTCACTGTGAGGGTGGTGAGGCTCTCGCACAGGTTGCCCAGAGAAGCTGTGGCTGCCCCATCCCTGGCAGTGTCCAAGGCCAGGCTGGATGAGGCTTTAATCAACCTGGTCAGGTGGATGGTGTCTCTCACCACGGCAGGGGGTTGGAATGAGATGATCTTCAAGGTGCCTTCCAACCCAAACCATTCTATGATTATATGATTCTTAATCCTGAAAACACTTAGCCACTTATTGTACTGCAAATATTTGTGTTCATGCTCTGTTTTTTAAGAGTTATTGATTTATTTTGGCTGACTAGCAGACAAAATGAACACTTTACAGGCATCTAAGTTTGTACTTAAGCAGCTACATAAAGAGGTCACATTATCAGAAGCAGTGAAAAGTCAGAAAATTCTCTGAATTTTGTGGAAACTATAGGTCTTCATCAATTTTGAAAAATATGCCTTTTTTACTTAAGTGGTGAACTACGGCATTTAATCTATGACCAATCTAAATGACAGCTAATGGGAGGGCAGATTTCCTGCAAAGAGCTGATGTGCTTTGCTTTGCTACATGGTCAAGTGCTCAGTCGTTCACTGTTGCTGTTTCAGCAGTGGCTGAAAGGGTCCAAAGTCTGAACTCATAAATACACCTAGCAAGAGAAACTCTCTTCGCCCAAAATTCAGAGACACAGAAATAAGGTACAGTACAGAACATAAAGTTGCACAGGCATCATCCAAAGGAGTTTCACTGTTTATGGATGAAGAGGCAGAGATGTAGCAAATGGTACATTTGCTCTGCCTAGAATTTGATATTCCTCTACAAAGATTATGTTCCCGGTTTCTAATTTCCTGCATAAAACAGGCATGAATTTCACTGGATCCATTTTCATGAAAGGCTATGGCCATTCAATAGGCAAGGCTGTGATTTGAAAGTCAATAAAGACTGCTGCTGACAAAGTTTATAGCTGATGAAAAGAGGGTAAAAAAGTGTAATAGTGGTGACGTAGAAATAAGTTATCTAAGTAACTTACTGCTGTGACTTATTCAATGTAACAAAATTGTGTCAAAATAAATTAAACTAGTTTGCATGGTATATTCATGTATATTAAACACACATACAAACAATTAGAAACCTCCTCACAAATACGGCTTAAGATCTAAAAACTGATGCATCATGATTGAATAAACAAGTTACCTTCCATATAACTAGACTAGAGAAAGTGGAAAAAATTGTGGATAATTATGCTATGGGGAAAAGAACAAGCTCTTTGGCTGTATCTAGACCATCTTTTAAGAGCACCATGAAGTTTCTTTTATGGATGTTTTTCAAAAGAAATAAGAAGAGGTTCTGTTTATGGCCGCTGCTCAGGTTGCTGGTTTAATATAGTGTAAACATAGATGTTGAGTATTAATTATGCAATGAGACTGTGCTGAATCATACTACACCGACAACAGAGACAAAATCATAGAGCAGAATCATACATTGGAAAAGACCTCTAAGATGACTGACATAGATCATCCAACTGCTAAACCACCACTACCAAATCCAGCACTAAACCATTTCCATGAGTGAAACATTTCCCTAAGTGCAACAAGTGCCTCCAGGAACGATGACTCAAACACTTCTGGGCAACCTGTTCCAATACCTGACAACTATTTCCATGATGAAGTTTTTCCTAATATCCAATCTAAACCATCCCTGGTGAAATTTCCTGTCATCCTATCACCAGTCTCCTGGGAGAAGATAGCGACCCCCACCTGGCTACAATCTCCTTCCAAAGAGTTGTAGAGAGCAGTAAGATCACCCCTGAACCTCCTTTTCTCCAGGCTAAACATGCCCAGCTCCCTCAGCTGCTTCTCATCAGACTTGAGCTCCAGACTTTTCACCAGCTCTGTTGCCCTTTTCTGGACATGCTCCAGCACCTGAATGCCCTTCTTGTTGTGAGAGCCCAAAACTGGACACAGGACTTGAGGTGTGCCCTCACCAGTGCTAAGTACAGGGCGACAATCACTGCCCTGGTCCTGCTGGCCATGCTATTTCTGATACAAGCCAGGATGCCATTGGCTTTCTAGGCCACCTGGACACACACTGGCTCATGTTCAGCTGCTGTCAACCAGCACCTCCAGGGCCTTTTCCACCTGGCAACTTTCCAGCCATTCTTCCTCATCCTGTAGCACTGCCTGAGACTGCTGTGACCCAAGTGCAGAACTTGGCACTTCACCCTGTTGAACCTCATACTTTTGGTCTTGGCCCATTGATCCAGCCTATCCAGATCCTCCTGCAGAGCCTTCCCACCCTCCACCAGATCAACACTCCCACAAAACTTGGTGTCATCTGCAAACTGACTGAGGGTGCCCTCGATCCCTTGTCCATATGGTTGATAAATATGTTAAACAGGACTGTCCCCAATATTGAGGTTTGGGGAACCCCACTAGTGACTGGCCCCCAGCTGGTTTTACTTCCATTCACCAGCACTCTCCAGAACAGACCATAGAGCCCAGTTTTTAACCCAGCACAGTACACCTGTCCAAGCCATGGGCTGCCAGTTTCTCAAGGAGAACGCTGTGGGAAATGGTGTCAAAGGCTTCAATAAAGTCCAGGTGGACAAATCCACAGCCTTTCCCTCATCTACCAAGTGGGTCACTTTGTCATAGAAGGAGATCAGGTGGGTCAAGTAGGGCCTGCATTTCACAAACCTGTGCTGGCTGGGCCTGATCCCCTGGTTGTCCTGCACATGACATGTATTGGCACTCCAGATGATCTGCATCTTGAAGTATTTTTCAAAAAATATGTCATTGCTCAGTAGGTATAGCAGCCCTAAGACTTTGTAAAGAGATTTGATTGCCATCAGTGTGAAAAAAATATTTAACTTTCAATACTTCGAGGAAGTTAGAAAGACAAAAAATGCAACTGTGACATTTGAGGAAATGAAAAGTCAACATATAACAATGTAAATCACACATAGCAAATACAGCTATAATAAACATACCTTTATCCATCTTAGATACAATGACAAATACTTCTAAAATTCAAATTATATTTTACAGCCTAGGTAAATATTAAAAGGCCGCCAAATCTGCTAGCATAAATCCCTGTGACCTCGCAAGTTTTCACCACGTGTATTAAATAAAATGAGAATGAACCATGAAGGCATTTTTGCTCTCCTGAGAAAATACACAGGTAAAAAGAGATAGTTTTACCAGCTGCTTTCAGAAGGGCTGTGTTTCTGAAAGATCTGTGGAACTGTGGCTTTGTCTACAGGCAGGTTTCACATTATTTTAGTGCTAAAGTTATAGAAATGGTCATAAATTATTTGCATGGTGATTGCACCTGAAGTGTAGTAATGCTAGCAATCAATTACCAAAGACAGCACCTCAAAGATCTTGTAGTTTGAGAGAAAACATCCCACTATGAGAGTAATTTATATGTGGACAGGTGTGGTCACTGTTGTAGTGTTCACTTGCTTCAACTGGCTCAGTTGTGGCTTTGCAGGTCACACTAGAGAACACACTTAGCGTGTAAGGCCAGGTTGGACAGAGCTCCGAGCAGCCTGATCTAGTAGAAAAGACCCCTGCTCGTTGCATGGGGTTTGGTCTAGATGATCTTTAAATATTTCTTCCAACCCAAATTATTCTCTGATTCCATGTTTCTACGTTAGTTATCTGCAGTGATGGCATATGTGCATACATTCACCCTCTATGCAAAGCAGTGGAACTCCTCAGTGAGGGATGCATGCAGTGCCACTGGGGCAAGCATGTGCCCAAGCAACTCCACAAAAACAGCTGGAGGTCTTGACAGTTCATATTCTAGTTTCCCCCCCTTGTTTTTTTTCCCAGGCCATCAGATCACTTCCATTACTGTTAGTAATCACAGTCTGTCCCTATTAATAATGTTTGAGCAAGCCTTGCAGAACTGCAGCAGTAATCAGTGTTTCAAGCTGTAACCCTGACTACACCACATACTGAGGCTTAAAACTCCTTTTTCTCTGATAATTTGAAGCTTGATATTTAATATTTATTGCAATGCATATTCTCAGGAGATGACAGCGGATGCATGATAAATATATCTCCCCCTGAAACAAACAGACATCCGTCTATCCAGAAGACAGTGCTTGCCAGCTGTGCACATATAAAGAGTAAATGTAAAACCAGCTGTTCTGTCAGTTCATCCCATATAGTGAGGTTGTCACTGTAATCACTTTGGCTGGGAAAATTTCCAGTCATCTCACTGCTGCTCCTCATGAATCACACTTGTCAGGAAAACATCAGCATCTTTTATATAGTATTTGGTTATTTTTGGGATGAATGCTATGAGTGTATTTAGGGCAATTACTTTCAGGACTTGGAAGAAATCAATTGATAACACTAAAAAACATATGTCTGGCTCTCCACTGAAGCAGCAGACTTGATGTTTGAATAAAAGTATAGAGTTATCCTTCCATTGCACTCCATCAAAACAAGCCCCAACAATAACGCTTCATACAGTTTCCTGAATTTATGAAAAATGGACAGGTTGGAACAGTTCTGAGAAAAGCAGTAGCTGAGACTGGTCACAAATCCAGAAAATATCACTAAGAGGAGAAATCTTAACAAATGGTGTTGCTAAGGAAAAAAGGAAAAAAATGACTGAAGGCATGAGAACAAATTTCAAATAGTTTGAAGTGTGTCACAAAAAATAAAGGCAATGATTTGGTCTTGTTTAAGTTTAGTGGATCAATTGTAAAGATTCAAGCTGGATATTAAGAGATAATTTCTGTGGATTAGGACAAATGGATTTAAATTAAATTTAAGCATATGCTATGTATCTAAATACTTGGATAGAATCCCATGACATCTATTTGTAAAAATTCTTTAATTTTTTTCATAGCAATATACATAAAGATATACATGATAGATTTTATGAATATACAGCAGTATGAAAATAGCATTTCTGTGGAAAAATAAGAAGTATGTAATGTGGCTCTCTGTTAGTACTGCTAATCTATAGAGAATGGGTAGACAAATTGCATTTTTAACTGAAACCAGAAATTTTGATTATGCACAGGTACAGCAATGCCAGGGAAAACAACCGAGTGGTGCCTTCTTCTGGGATTAGTGATGTCAAATGTGCCAGGTCCAATTTTTCATTGATGCTTTACCTGGTAAAGAGACTTTTCTACATCCTACAATAGTACCTGGCCCATGAACTGCACAACATCAAAGTGATTTTCTCCTCCTAATTTTTCAGCATTTCAACCCTTTTCCAAAGGATCTTTGATTAAAACTGAAATATCTTTGATGAAATAGCACATTTTGATGGTATTTTTAAAGGGAAAACTGATTCAGTAAAGCACAATTTTTCTGAAGTATTCAACATGAGAAATGGTTGAGAATATTTCTTTAATTAGCTACTACTTCTTGCTCTAAAACAAAATATTTCTGCCTGTAGGGTCCGGGGTCTGCACCTGAAAATATCAAGTTTAGTAGCATAAGTCTATTTCATCGTGGTTTGACTTTCAGATTATATTTATATTAATTAGCTATTACAGCTCTGTGTTTGATAATGTAGTTGAACAGATGATTTTTATGAGTTTTGAGATTATCCAGACAAATTCAAAAGAGTTGAGTCATTACCACCGTAGTTAGTCAACGTTTTCTAATATAAATTGTTGTGATAATCTGTTCTCCAGGAAATATCAACATTTTGCATCCATTTGGTTTGAAAATATTTTTGACATGAGGAAGTGTCTTGGCAAAAGGAAATTCTGTTTTTACCATAATCACAGATGATGTAATTGGGGCTCAGCTGCACTATTCAGAGCTGTACCATCTCAAGGCTCAAGGATAAATTTATTCTCCATAGATAAAATGGTAAAATAGGATATGAATATAGGATATGAAGAAAAGTGGGTTATGAATACCATAACAAACTGTACATTTAAATTAACTGTAGTTCTGATGAGTCTCATTACAGTCAGGTATTTCTGGATATCAGTTTCTGATATTCTCTGACCCATACAAGTCAGTCATAAGAAAAAGCTAAATAAAATTTATTCACAACTTTTTTTTTCTTTTGCTATTCCCTCTGCCTTTTGAATTAAGCCTGGTCTTAAAATATGATTTACCTGGATTTATCATCATTGCAATATAAATAATTCCTATGGGATTATTTAAATTCTTCTTAGTGTGGCATTTCTAGAGTGTACACAGTCAGGCAAGAGTGTGGTTTAATTTGTTTTTTTGCATTCATACACGTGCACATCTGTCCCCTCAGACACAGTTTCACATTTTACATGGTTAGGAAGAAAAAGGTACATGAGGGAGGAATCACATGGAGCAAAGCCAGGGGAGCACCTAACAGAGTCAGGGACAAGGCTTTAGATCATTCGTTTCATAGATGTTGCATTGATACTTCACAGTTACGCAGAAACTTTGATTTGCTGGGAACAGGGGCTGATGTAGGAAATTGGGCTGTGCAAACTCTGTAGGAATCTGTGAGCTGAGCCATGAAGTTTGCTTCATAGTTGTTGGATTCAAGCAAACAACTTTAGGCCTTCTTGGGGGACAGTTAAATTTTAAAAATAAATAAATAAATAAATAAATAAAAGTCTTCCACAGCCTACTAACCATCCTATCTAACTGGAAACTTCAAATTCTAAACTACTTGCTGTTTTAGAAGTATGTGTGAAATGCATGTAATCCAATTTTTACCATTATACTGGGATGTAGATGCAGAAAAAGAAGTAGCTAGCTTTGAGGCAGGGATCCACAGACGTCCTGAAGAAATCAACCAAAATTGACTAAGATGGTCAGTTTGCTGTTTACCCTATAAACTATGTTAGGAGCAAACAAGGT
Source organism: Lycocorax pyrrhopterus obiensis (assembly GCA_014706295.1). NCBI lineage: Eukaryota > Metazoa > Chordata > Aves > Passeriformes > Paradisaeidae > Lycocorax > Lycocorax pyrrhopterus. Next base: position 102,754,824 of record JACSVZ010000004.1, on the reverse strand, counting down.
TAGTTATTCTTTTAAAATAATCAAATAACTAAAAAGACCAGAAGTTCCCATTATCTTTTGAGTGTTTTCACAAATTGAAATTAGTGGATTGGTTTCTACAGTCCTATCCCACCAGGTGTAAATGCAGTGCATACCCCTAAAAACACAACAGAAAAGAGAGGAAAGCTGAATACCCTCACAAACACAGTGATATCACTCATATGCTTCATGCCAGGTCTTTTTCAAATATCATACTCTTTTTTTTTTTTCCTTTTTTTTTTTTTCTAATGAGGATGTCTGGCTGTAGCTCATGCCCCTGGAGACCAATGGAGCCTCTGTGAAGCCAAAGAGCTTCAAAAGTTCAAGATGTGGCAAGCAAAGAAAGGATGAGATTCAGGAAAGAGATGGGAGTCTGGACATTGGCTGAGTGCCTGAAAAACTGCTGAGAGAAGCAAAAACAGATACATTAGAAAAAAAAATCCCTGAAAGTCACTGAAGATTTTGGGGCAACCAGAAATTCAAGCCGGTAATACATTAGTTTTGAAGCAAAGTGCTCTGCAAGACTATGACAAATATGTGAAGATGTGTCTATGAACTTTTATTCACTTCTCTTTCGTAGTCAACTTTACAGTCACTGTAAGTTTCACAGAAGCTCTCTATTCTAGTTCTTGTTCAAACTTGAGTTTTGAGATTACAAACTCAATTCTGTTTTGGGTATGCTCTTTAATAAGAAAAATATTTAGGTATAGTCACGTTAGAGCTCTGAATCCTGTTCCAAACCTGTTTATACATGTATATATTTAACTTCCAAAACATCCTATGGCAAAGATAACTAGAGTTTAGTTGAACATTTCATTCACTTAATCAACAGCACTCTTGATCATAAAGGCTCTACCATCTTTTTCAGTCCTCTCCTTTTTCCTCATGCACGGAAACCATTGCATAAATTGTCATCGTAGACATCATCTTTCGCTTTTCATGAATCAATATATAACCTGTTCCAAATAGGGCTTTCAGGACTGCAGGAAATATTGAAGATATGGGAATATTATAGACAAATGCATTTACATAAAGATGTGTTCTATTTTGGATAATGTAAACTGCTGTGATAACTTTATAAAACCAATCTATCTTACTTATTTCTGTGAATATTAACAAGTTCAAGAAGTGATAATGAAATTATTGCAGTCAACAGTGAATTGGTAACAAAAATATCAGTGATATAAATAAGTGGGTAAACGAGGATTTTCCTATTTCACAAGTCAGAATAAATGCTCTCTTGATGGAAGTTGATAATAATGTTAATGATTAACTGGGGAGGGAGAATTTTCTGTCAGCTAGACAATGTTTCTGTTAGAGAAATTAAAAGAAACATGGTAAGATGTTCTCAGGTACTCTGGGGGGACACAGTCACTAGAACATTTTATGCTATCTGACCTCAGGGAAAGCATTTTTTTAGTCAAGGAGAGCTTTGCTGTACACTTTGTGTATTTCTTGCTTATTGTATACATAACAAGGTCTCATGACATGTCAATAAAAATTATAGTCAAAACAAAAACAATAGCTTTAGCATTCCATGGTACAATTCACTATATAAATGGATATAACAAGTCCCACAAAACTTCTGTTGACTTCAGTCACTCTAGGATTTCTAAGGTCTGAATATTGCTGTGCTAAGAAATTTACAACCTATTTTAATAAACTATGTAAGAGTATTATTTAATCAGAAGGAGGAGAGACCAAGATGTTTTTTAAAATGTAGGGAATGTATGTGGTGACCTGCAGGACTGGAAGTTCATTTTAGAAATCCTGTCTTTCTACCATCAAATGTTGCATAAAACTGAACCTTGGCTGGAAAAACTGTGTGCAGTATCAAATTCCTTACAAACTCACAATTGCAGGATCAGGCTGATTGCTTCTACACATTGATTTTCATGCTCACATTCATTGATTCATGTCTGAGAAGAAGAATTACTTTTCTGAAACTAGTTCTGTTAAACTAACACAAGAAATTGTCAGTTATCAACACTCATGCTCCATGTTTCATCAACGCTCTTAGAATCATTATGTTACATCACCTTTGTGCTTATTTATAGCTTGAGTTTGACCATGTTCCCTTACCCCCAATGTATATTCTCGGTAGGTAGGTAAGTAGGTAGGTAGGTAGGTAGGTAGGTAGGAAGGAAGGTAGGAAGGAAGGAAGGAAGGAAGGAAGGAAGGAAGGAAGGAAGGAAGGAAGGAAGGAAGGAAGGAAGGTTGCATATGCTGTCTCTCTGTATCAGAACAACCCATTTGGGAAAGACTGTACAAATGATTGTGGCCTTTGGTCTGTGAGAGGCCCACCTATAGCAAGATCTTTGGTGGCAAAACTCTAAAGAAACACATAAATATACACAGCAGAGCCAACAGAGAGCTGAAGGCTCCTTTAAGAATAATATATTCCCTTCTTGTAAAGGTCAGCTTGTGTCTGCTGTTATCAGCCAGCTCTGGCTTGGCTCCATGTGTTATCACAAAAGCTTTCCAGAGCATTTTCCCCACTTAAGGAGAAAAACCCAGCAACAATGCTAACTGAAATAAATTGTCATGAGCAATGAAATGCTCATTAACTCTAATTGCCAGGACTTTCACTTTTCATGATAGCTATGAAAGGATAAATCAAAGGAATCAAAAACTTTAACAAACCTACTAAGAAAACCATACATTTTGACACCCCCTGCCCCCTTCAGCCAATGCAAGTAGCAGAAAATGAAATCCTTGCTGTGTTTCTGTGTAAAGAAAGAGGCAAGAAACAGCTGGCCTCTGCTGACCTGTTCACCTCCATTAAGCACTGACTCCATATGAAATGTGTAAGTAGCTCTGTCCTGTATGAGATGGTGGAAATTGCTAGCTTGGAATACAGACAGCACACTTTGTTTTCTGGTTTTGCATCTGACTCATCCCAGCCTAATGAAATCAGCCAAAAATTGATTTTCTTAACTATATTACATTGTAATCTGCAAGGGAAGAAGAGGTAGGTCAGATTCTCTTCCATTGCTCAGTCATCTGTTAATCAGTTTTCTTAATAGGAAAGGTGCTTTGAGTGGCACTAGTGGAAGAGATGGCAGAATACATTCCTAGCAAACTGGACCTCTCCCTACCAGCACTAAAAGCAGCTGATAACCTAACAGGCAGAGAAAAACACCTGGCTCAGTACTCACAGACTAATCCCAGGTCAGAAATCATTGGCTTTGTTGATATCTCTTCTCCTGTGGCCCTATACAAATTTTTTCATCTCTGTCTTTTCATTTTCTTTTCAGGCCCTCACTTCTTGCTCCAATTACTTTTCAAAACCAATAAGCTTTCCCACCCCAGGTTTTGTAGCAACTACCACAGGTAACAGAGTCTCAGTATTTTTTAAGCAATCCAATAAAGTTGGAGTAATTAACAATAGCACAAAGAAGACTGGTAATATTTTTTTTTAGTACATTGTCCTAGTGGGTTTTTAAAAAATTTTTACCTTTGCTGAAATAAACCTTTCACACGCTTTCACCATAATTTTTAAAATTTGTTGACAATCCACTAATTACTACAAAAGACAGAAGATGGTCTGGGTATAAATCTGAATCTGGATTCTGGTGAGATTGACAACGAACTTCACGTGAAAAATGCTCATTAAAAGAGGTAAGATTATGGTCATATAAAATATTTTCAATCGTTAAAAATTATTCAAGAGCTTTAAACGATGTCATTTCCGTACATCTTTCAAATATTTTTCACTTCAGACATCTGTTTTGGAATTACAGTAGACCTGCAAATTTGGTTTGTTAGAAGCACTAGCATGTGGAACATGGGGCTATGTTTGTTAAAGTGGTCGAGGCTTATGCTCACCAGAAGGCCCTGTGGGCAAGGCCCAGCCGCGGCGGGATGGGTGGAAGTTGGCTGAGGGCTGAGAGGCGGCCGCGAGTGAGGAGAGAGGCAGTTGAGTGACAGCTGGCAGTGAGACTGTGATTGGCTGGAGGAGCGCGTGCACAGCATATGAGCAGGGAGCTGATTGGGTGATGGGACGCGTGGACAACAGCACGGCAGCTGTGCCAGCCAATGGGCGCGCTTCTGCTGTTAAGTTCGGTTTGGTTTTGGTTGTGTTCGGTTGAGATTAAGGGTATAAAGAGGGGGCGATTTTTGGCAATGAACGGATCTTCTTTGGACATACAAGGGGGTCTGTCGTCTTTGTTCCCCATTGCTACATTAGCAGATGGCAAAACCCATTTATAAACAAACCAGCTTAGACCTGGGAAGTACTAATGTCCCATTTTGAAAGAATCCTGACAGATTTTAAGGAAACCGTGCATTTCTCACAGTATCTGAGTGACTCAGTTCTTTTGGAACACCATACATATTTTCTAATGTATTCCTATTTATGGGAGGGCTGCAAATTATAACTATATAGTTTTAATGGTAGAGGCAGATGTTTCTGATAGTATGGAGAACTAGATACTGTGGTCCTAGTGGTTCAGGTACTTAAGATACCTGAAGGGCATTAATCTTAGAGAATCACAGAATGGTTTGAATTGGAAGGGACCTTGAAGATCATCTAGTTCCAATGCCCTGCCATGGGCAGGACACCTTCCACTAGGCCAGGTTGATCTTAAGACCATTTGTCTTTAGTCACTCTACAGAGAACTTCAATAATTGTTTCAGTAGGTCAAATTTAGATGCTTAAATTGGGTGGGTGGAGAAACCATTCCATGATTTTCTGCTTGTTACATGGTCTCTAGATGTGTTCAGCCACCCAGAGTACTAAGCTTTATATACTAAAAAGGGAGGTAAAATCCCATGCCCAGAAAGTCTGCAGTCAAAACAGAGGAGACGGAGACATGATGGGAGGGAGATGGAAGTAGGGAAGATGACATGAATTCACATAACAAGTTAGATGCGGGGCTGGAAATAGGAATCACATCTAGAAAGTCTTAGTCCAGTCACAGGGTCTGCAGAGCACACTAGCATTAACATCTTAAGCACAGTGCTACAGACAAAAGGGAGAGATCACATCAATGGCAATGAAAGATCTGGAATGAGACCCTCTACCTTGGCAATCCCAGAGATGGGATCAGTCCGGGAATAAGAAGGAGAAGTGTACATCCCTGGCTGACTGCACAATGCCAGCTGGCATCCTGTTCTGAAAACTAAAATATTTCATTTTTTTTTACTTTGGTTTCTGATATTTTATGGTAAACTAAGCTTCCGATTTTATCATTTGCAGAAAATACATAACAAGACTTATTTATATATTAATAACTCCTAAGCAGCATCCTTTTTTCGTTTTCCTGCAGAAAAGCTACTTTTTTTATAAAGTAAAAAAAAAGGACAAACCTGCTGCTCAGGATTGTCTAGAAGCAATCTGCATTCAGTGATTGGATTATGTACTAACAGCATTACTTATCCCCATCTGAGAGGTACCCTACAGGGAAACGCTCCAAAGAAAGACACTACATTAAGGGAAGATTTGGAAGTCTGATTGCATTCTGTTTCCATCTCTCTGCAGGGCTGGCTGTCAATGGCATTCAGAGCCGCACAGCAGAAAAGGAAAAATTCTCTTTCTTTTAGCATTGTGAGTCATTGGTGATTGAAAGCATCTTTACCCCAGTTTAAGCTCTGACCAGGGGATGTGATCCAGAGTTCATTGAGAATTTGCATTGACTTCATACAGATGCAGCTATGGCCTGTACTTTTTAGTTGGAAACTGATTATTTTACAGTATCATGAAAATGAAGTAATAAAGTGTGTAAATCTTATAGGGAAGGTGCAGTTCATAACCATAAACATTCTCTCAAGCAGTGAATCTGGATCCAGATGGTATACAATATTAAAGAGAGAATCTGAATCCAGATGGTATACAATATTAAACTAGTGATATCTCTCTAAGCACATTTAAAAATAATTAATATTACCATGGATTTCCTCCAGACTTCTTCCTTATCATGAATATAGATCATTATGTTCCCTTAGGAGGGGAAAATTGCAAAGTTTTCTGTGTTAACTGCTAACTTATTTATTTTCATCATCCAGTGATCTAGTAGGTCATGGCTTGAATTCTAAGGATGGGAGAGACAGGCAGATTTCAATAGTTTTACACTGAATAGCTTCATGGAATAGTTTCTCAAGTGTGGGATATCTTCCCCAAATGTCTCGGAATTTCTGTTGCAGTGTTTTGACTCTCTGGAAGAACCACCTACAGCCAAAGATTATAGAATTTAAATTAACACATGAATGTGTAAAAACACACAAAAATACACAAAAGTATGTCTAGTCACACCTGAGTTTCAATTTACTCGAAACTACAAGTTGGAATATAAGACAATTCCCATCCTACAAAGATTCTGACTTTCCTGTCAGTATTTTTTAAATTTTTGTTTGTTTGTTCGAATATAGAGTTAAAAAATTGGAAAACTACCCAGTATCAGAATTCAACCTAATTTTCTACTGAAATGTTTTATCCGCATGGACAGGAAATAGCTGCATTGCTTGCAAAAGGTAGGAGCAATTTAAAAATCTTCAGTCTTTTTATACCACATATCACAGAGAAGCAGCTGGATGGAAAAACTTGAAGATGAAGAATGCAAATACATTTACAAATTAAAACCAATGGGGTTTTTTCAACAGAAGTTATTGTTCATAAAACAGGGAGATTGGTGTCTATTTTAACATTTGAGGGTCAGGATGTTCAGAAGTATTAGATAATTCAATCTCAGTAAAGGAAATGCAGCAACTGAATATCTGCCCTTTGGATTTCATATGCATAATTTGTTTATTATTTTCCTTCATGTGAAATAAAATTAGCATGGAATACTTTTTGCCCTTTGTGTATGAAAAAACTGTGTAGTGCTTTCCATTGTTGAGCACTGGTACTTGTCCTCAGTTTATATTCAAGTGTTTTAATGCTTAAAAAGTTCTATCATCCTAAGGGATTTCTGAACGAGATTTTGCTTTGCTCAATCCGTATCTTCCTATATGTACAAATAGAATAAGGTCTTACTGGTACCAAGTCATAATTGCCACATCTGTGCTATCTTTTTTTTTTTTCCATTAACATGTTTACAAGTTTTTTTGTCAGTCAAGATTAGAACAATATAATTTAGAAAGATTCAAATATGACATATTTTTAAATAACTTAGCATCATTGTTTACCCTATTATACAATGTATTAGAGTTTGATTTTGATTTTTTTTTTTAAATTTGAGGGTTTTTTGTTAACTCTGCTACTTACTTGTTTTTGAATCTGGAAAACTCGCTTTATCTTAATTTTCTCTTACTATTGTGTCTTGAGTAAAGACTGCTGAATGTCTCCAAGAGCTTCTACTGTCACTGTCATCAGAGCAACAATAATAACACACACCACAGCATTATAAAAAATACCTCCAAAAAGCAGAAGTGAGAATTTATCTATTGCACTTAGACAAGTGATAAACATTTCCCTTGTCTCTGCAGCCCTATAGCTTTGCAAACCAAGCTAGAATGTGTTTCAAAGGAAAAAAACAAAACAAAACAAAATAAAATTCAACAAAAACACCTCATATAGATTAAAATATGACAAGGTAATATTACTAAAATGTTAGGTATCTACAGAAAAGGAAATGATAGTCTTTCCGATTGATGAAGCCTCTCACAGGGTCATCTGAAGATTTCAAAACAATGAAGACAAGTGCCAGAATATTTTGAATTAATCTTAATGGTGTCAGCAATGATAGCAGATGATCTTGCTTCCAAAGTCAGAAATAAATCCAGTCAACTGCAAAGGCATTTGCTTTTTCATATTTTCTTTTTTTCCCCATACATTTACTCCTTGTTCCTTCACCTTGTTGTGTCTCACTGATGAATAAAAACTTTAAAAAAAAAAAAAAAAGTTCTGCATTTTTTATTCACATACTTTGTTTCTTTTAAGGTACACATTCTTCACAGACTGAGATAAGGAAGTTGCAGACTTCGGCTTCATAGGAACAGATATTATGTTTTGATACCAGTTTCTCATGACCTGCATTTCTTAAAGAGCACCTCCAAACTTTTTACAGTTTTAATATGAACTCCAAAATCCAGACCTTCGTATTTATTCCTTTGCTTTCCTATGATCAAATATGGACCTTGAATGAGCTTGAGGAAGGAATACTGCATTTTGATGGTTGAGCTAGAAACTTGTGACAGTGTATGGCATAAATGCATCTCACCTGAGACCTCACCTTACTGAATAATACAAGGAAAAATAGACAACTGGAAGAGCTGCATGCAAGAAAAGATGGAATTTGTCTGGTCACACAATGGAGAAAGGGCCATGATATGTCTCTGCACGCCTCCCCAGCTATGGGAGATCCACAGAGCATGGGGGTGGCAGGAGGAGGCCCTGGTCAGTGGGTGAGGCTGAGAGAGCTGTGCTCTGGAGATGTGGGCTCCAAGCACTGTCCCCGTAAGGGAGCTGAACCAAAAGCCAAACGGGCACATGCCGAGAGGAGATGGGCACGCCTGTGGATGTCCCAGCCAACATGTGCCCATTCACCTGCCTTCAAGACTCTGTTGTGAATTTTCTAGGCCAAATGGAAGAGTCAGAGGCCCAGAATGTACCCCATAAAAAATGAAAGTCACTGAGTCCTTACGGGCTTTCTGTTAATGCAACTGATACGAATGTCCTGGTGTTGGTTGCAGCCACTGGCTGGATGAATGCTAACAAAATGGCACATTTCTTTTTCAAGCCCATGGCAGTAAATGGGAGGAAGGGAGATTTTTGCTTGCTTGCCAACTCCTCATGAAAGCACAGAGATCATCACAATAGGGAAGAGATCAGCACCATTTATTACTGCTCAATAATGCCTGCCAATGACATATCTATCCACCATGCCTAAGCTTCAAACAGCCTTCAAAATCCCATAGGTCGTTCATCCAGCACTATCATTTAACAGCTCCCATTATCCAATCCATTATGGTGTGTCACATTTTAGCATAAATAGAATCCCCAAGTGTTTGGTCCAGCCAGATAAAATCTTCATATAGACTCATGTTCTTTTTGTAATGTTTAGGGCTAGGTTTTTTGATGTTTTTTTATATACACAGTTCAGTCACTGATTACTGAAAAACATAAGTTCACCCTTCTTGGAAGTTTAACATTAGAATGAACATAGTCTAACGACTACCTCTCATTATTAAATTCACTGGCAGGAGATACAATAGCAGATATCTCCCTCTGGTTTCCCATTAATGTGCTCATATAATGCAGTGTAATGAATGCGGAAAAGTTTACCTTCATGTATTCTTTTTCTTTTTTTTTTTTAAAGCCCAAAAGTTTTATCCTAGTTCAGATTGTCAGCTGAATTCATTCAGTGATGATCAGAGCATGAGCGACATTATGTGCCTATTAGTAATGTCCCATGCTTCTCTTATCCGCCCATTCCTTAGATGACATTCATTGATGTAATTACACCAGAGATTGGAACGACATGGATATATTTCAGCTAAGGATCCACCCTACTGAATATACGTGAAGATTGGCATTTTCAGTTAATACATTATTTCAAAGAATACAGAGCACATTTTCTTAAACCGGCATTGAAAATTCGCTTAAATAATAGGACTCTTAGTGTAACATTGACTTGCATTAGAAAAGGACTCTGATTTAATCAAACCATATCTAAATCCCTGAGTCTTGCACCTAATTATGCTTTAGAATATATTTTTGCATTCCCCATACCCCACCCCTTCTTAAGATTCAGGCAGAAAATAACGAGCTTTAGCAGTAGGTAGGCGTTTAAACCTCTTCTGATCTTGAAGAGGCAACAACAGAACAAATGAGACCCTCTGTTGTGAGCTGTGATCTGTGTGGGGGCACAAGCAGAGCTCTGGGCAAGCGATTGCTTCTATACCCTCGATTTGCAGAGCATGACACATGCAGGAGCACCCACTCTTTCCACATTTGTTTGCCTGATTTTGATGAGACACAATGAAATGGCACAGCCAAGGAAAGACAGAAAGCTTTGCCTATGGCAGTTTTGCACCTAAGCCAGCTGTAGCAAATTATATCCTATCAGAGACATCACAGACAGCACGAAGGCAGCAGCAAATGCCATGAGCTAAAGATGTCAGCACAGACCATTCAGAGCTTGAACTGAAGCCCACTGCAGACTTTCACATGTCAGCAAAAGGCTTTGGAATTCCCTGCTGAACACAGAACCTGTGTAAGAATTTGTCCTTCATCTGGCTCCCTTCTTTTCCCAGCTGACAACAGCCTAAGAGGAGAAGTACACTCTGACGAAAACAATGTCAGGTGCTACAACTACCTCCAACTATGAAAGACTATATTATAACCAAGCATTTTATAAACACAACATTTCAACATCTGTTTTGTTCAAATCTGTCCCACTACAGAGGCGTTGCCATTTTTAGATTCATCCTGGCCATAACCAATATCCAGTTTTTAGACAAAAAATTATTTCAGGCCTTCAAACAGCTCCTTAGTGAGCATCACTGTGGCACACACAGATTCGTGTAGCCTTTTAAAAGTCAGCACAAAACTCTGTAATGATACAATGCCTGTTTAGCAAAGTTTTTTTAAAAACTATGCGATCATTATGTATTCTTTGCTAGTAGAGAAAAAACAAGAAGCATATCACCCAAGACAGCTTAAAATTCTGGTAAAGTTTCTTCAGTTCAAACACGAGTTGGCAAATGAGTAAAGACAATTGTAGACACTTTTAAACTGGAAAAATATATGTCAATTCAACTCCATCTATGCCATGTTGAAAGAGGGCTGAGCTAAGTTACATTCCCTTGCACTTTGCCAAGGTCTAACTTTGAGATCTATGAGAGCTACTACAGCTCAGCTGGCCATCCATAACCCGCTGAGCTGGAGTAATGTATCTGTAGTTTGAACCTTCATCTGCCTTGTGCTGAGAATCTTGAGGATGAGGATAGTTAGACCGACCTAGGTACTAATTAAAGTTCTTGGAAAGATAAAACATGCAGCTTAACAGCAGCTGGATAATAAGCAAAAAGGCCTTGTAATGGCAAGAGGTAATCTTCTGGCTGAGACAGTGCCAAAAATACATCAATATGGTTAATGCATGAAAAATGACAGGGGAAAAAAAAGCAAAGGCTGGGAAACTGCTGAGACAAATACAATTAAAAGAAACATCCTGCACTGAATTGAACTAACTGATGAAAATACATTTCCATGTCTCTTGTGGCAACTCTTCTGGAGAAAAAAAACTACCTAATTTTTCACGTAGGAAAGAAATCTGGAATCCAGTCTTTTTCAGAGTTCATGCTCCTCTACTTAACCTTCCATTTGGGTAGGTTAGAAGTTCGCATTTCCCGCTAACATTCTGGACTTTTATCCTTGCAGTGAATGCTCTTTGGCAAATGTGATATAAATAACAGCAAATTCCCTCTTGGCCACACATCCCTTCTTTACATGCACTGGACCTGGCTACTGGCACCAACGCCCTTCGAAAAGAAGCACTTTACCTCTGAACACAGTGAGGTCTGATCTTTCCAGCAGTTGTAAGCAGGCTTAATGCTCTATGTGCTCTTAATTTTTAGCAGATAGATTTTCTACCTACCCACGCTTCACCTGTTGAGTGCTGATGTTTCCTGCAGTGCAGCTGCCAGATGCAAACCCATGGGCAGTTTTGTGTGAGTCGTAAACGAACAATTCCTTGTACTAGTGTGCTGAATATCCAAAGCATTTTGACACCCTCCAGGATGAAAGGTGCAATGTAATATGATTATCATGACTGTACCATCGATCCCTGCTGAAAGTGTCAGAAGGATTCTTCATTATCTTGTTAGCTAGGGTTTGCTATTTTAATTATCCTCTTAGCTTCACTTTCTTCCTTTAGATCTCTTTGCTATCGATACATCTGGCCTTTTGAAGGGCTTTTTGCTACAGGGAGAAGGTGAAGGAGCAGGGAAACCCTATGACCGATGCTGCATGCAGGGTTACCAGGTTTAAAGATAGTAATCTCTTGAAGGGCAGGGCAGGACAGGGGAAGGGAAGGACAAGCAAAGGGCAGGGAAGGATAGGGAAGGGCAGGGAAGGCAAGACAAGGCAAGGCAAGCCAAGGGAAAAGCTATGTCAGCAAAGCCTGTGGAAGGAAATCAAAGGTCACTGAACTCTGTTATCCCTTTCTTCAGAGAAATATAAACAGTGTGCTGACTTCAGCATCCTGCTCTAGTTTTTCCTCTTTGCCTCACTCTGCTTTTGCCCTGCCAATCATGACTGTTTCAGGTAAATATATTAAACCTTGATTGCAGATTTTCTGGTTTCAGATTATTGAGCCTTCCAGCAAGGTTCCCAAGGGCAGGATGGGAGTGCCTGGTTGGACATACTAGGCAGCAACCTTTTCCTTCATTTTAACACATCTTTTTATGTATAGTAATAAGAAAGTGGAGAAGGTAGGAAGAAAAATTATTAATTGGAAATTGAACTAAAGCCCATGAAATAAAGCTCTTGGATGTCTACTAAAAATCACAGCTTTGATAATGTCTTCTAACTTAAGGTGTAACTTATGGTATCATTCATCTTTCACTTTTCATTTCTTCAAATAAGTGCTTAAAAATAATGGCTTTCACTATCCAAAGGAAGCAGGAAACCCAGCTGAGTACTTAACTTTAGCCTTCACTTGCAAAAGAATATCATAAAGGCAATAAAAATGTGCACAGATAGCAAATGGGTGTAAAGTCAAATTTCTCAGATGCACAGTAAAAAAAAATAAATTTGTAGCCTAGATACACCAAGTGAAATTCATCTGCCTTGGCAACGGTGCCAGACTTAGTGGCATAATTCTACATTGTCAGTAAAGTGAAATAGGCACCTCTAGGAGACAATTGTTTTCATCCATAGACAGATACATGTGACAGATCACATGGATTGCCCTTTGGAGATACTTACTTCTCTCATTAACTATGGAGGGATTCTACAGCGACAGTTTGAAGTTTGACTATTCCATTATAGATGCCTTAAATCAGAGAAGATTCATCTCACTGAGAATGACCTTCCAATATGAAATCCAGGTATCTAACTGATCTCTTAAAAAGCTCTAGAAGCACCAAAAAACTCTATTTAACACCAATCCATGCTCAGAAAAGAGAAAATAAAAAGGTAAAATACATTATAGGGGCTTAAAATAGAAAGTAAGAATCCAAGGGAAAGAAAATTATGACATTAAATAGGAAATATTAAGCTAGAGAGTAGCAAAAAGCTAACCTCAGCCAATACAAAGTCACCTTTGAATAGTCACAGACAGTTAATGCTGCAGGGAATGAGTTCCACAGTCTGAAAAAGTCACTTTATGCATCGTTAAAAGCACCTGTCTTCAACATAAAAATAAACAAACAAATGGAAAAACACTACGTGTATTATAGCAAAAATGAACAGGGCATTGGGTTTTTTCTTTTTTCACTGTTGCAAATGCATGTTTAAAGCATTTAACTATTAAGAGAAACTGAATACTGACTTCACTTCTTTGTCTTAAAATCTTCCACTAAACAAAACTGAATATCACTAACCAAAAAATACCCAATGTCACCTAAAATGTAACATCCATTGTAGCAAACATTAAATTTGCCCTTATCATAAAAAAAATAAAGTACAGCAAATTTCCTGTCATGACCTCCAAGGAGGTTTGGGAATGGACTTTAAAAAACTTTGGCTTTGTCAAGTGCTAGAATTGAGATCAGCATTATCTGTGAGGAAAAGTTAAGAAGTCTGGGTTTGTCTGTTTTGGAGAAAAGGAGGCTGAGGTGCAAACTCACTGCCTTCTTACAGCTTCCTGAGGAGGGGAAGTGGAGAGGGAGGTGCTGAGCTCTCCTCCCTGATATCCTGACATAGGATGTGCAGGAATGGTTCAAAGCTGCACCAGGGGAGTTTTAGACTAGACATCAGGAAGCATTTCTTTACTAAGAGAGTGGTCAAACGCTGGAAGGGGCTTCTTAGAGAAGTAGTCGATGCCACAAGCCTGTCAGTGCTTAGGAGGCATTAAGACAATGCCCTTAGCAGGCTTTAACTTTTGGTCAGTCCTGACATGGTCAGGCAGTTGAACTAGATGGCTGTTGTAGGTACCTTCCAACTGAAAGATGCTTTTCTATTCGATTATATTCTAAAATCCAAGGGTTAGAGTTTGTAAAAAGTGCTTGGGGAGCTGGTCCAGCAACAAGAGAGTCATGGGACCAAAGAAGAGAAAGCAGGAAGAAGCCTGACTGAAGGTTTCCAGTTCTAACAAGGTGTTAGGAAGGAGTGAATACAGCAGGGAGCCCAGTGTTTATTCAATACCTGCATGGTTATGATATCCTCCTGGGAAAAGGGTGAAGAGGGTTTCAATCCACTGGTTTGCCTACAGACCAACTATTCTTTTGCCTTGTACAATGAATAATGTCTCTGCTTTCCAAGAAATGAAAGCCGTTCAGCTTGTCATGGTCATGGCATGTATGAGCATCCACAATAAGCACCAAGCTACCTATTGGCAGAAAAAAGGCTACTGAGATCCTAGCTGGTCTTGTCTGAGTCATTCTGCTGGGGACAGACAGTAACATTTTAGAATCTGAAAGAGATACCTGAATATCAAGTCCTGCCAGTGTTCAGTGGGACTGTACTGCTATGCACCACAGCAAAAAAAACCCAACAAGTTTAGGTGTTTTCCAGAGTACTTTCCCAAACCTCATTACGGGTCAAATACCATTTACCTCCTTGAATGTCATTCACCTCCTTGAATGTATCAGGGACATACAAGAGTTCAGCTCTACAAGCTGCTTCTTAAGGCTGCTATTTTTAATGCAACTTGAATTTAGATGCAGATTGTTTCTACATGGTTGTAAAGTCAAAATAACTTCATAAAAGTGTCTTCTTAAGAAGAAACTGTAACTTTCATTTGGTGTGCAGGTACACTTTTGCTGCTGACTTCAATAGGAGTTTAGGCTCCAGGTTTTCAACTTGCAGGACCTAAATGTCAGTATCATCAATCACTTGATTTCTCGGTTTACCCCATTATTGTTCAAACAATTTTATTTATCTATTTCCTGCCTCCACTTAATAATATATGTAATGTCTTTTGAAAATTAGTTTTTGAAAAACACAAAACAAGGAGTGGAAACAGGACCTCCTGTTGCCTCTCCAAGTAATCAAAAGCTGAATCTAAATAGTTCTGTGGCAACAGGCTGAGAAAAGTGTATTTTCAATTACTTTTTTATCCATGTATAAACTGCATATCCAAATCACATTTCATGAATAAGCAAACAATTTAATTTGGTTGTGGTTTGCTGTTTTGCTTTTGGGGGGGTTTTGTTGGTTTGGTTTTTGTTTTTTTTCCAGGGGTGTGGATTTCTATTTTCTTTTTGTGTAGGAAATAATCAAGAAGAAATGGGGAATCATCAAATGCACCCAGCATCAGCAAACTTTTCTCATTACACTCTGAGCAATAGCAAGATGGGGAAAATAGCAGATCATTATGTCTGATGAGTATAATTACACTTTTTTGAAAAAGGGGGGAAATCTAGGTTTATCACTACACGTTTGGTTTTTTTAATAGACACCTTTAAATTCTGCTGAACATGCAGCACCAGAAAAATTATTCCTTCTCGCAGTTTGATGGCCTCCAGTAATGCTTAAGAAAAATTGTTTTCCATTCCACTGAACTGTAAAATAAACAAAACAAACCCTTCACTAAATGCTCTAAAGGCCAAAGGGTCTCAATGAATGAACTTCAAATGGCTGCTTTGCTCATCATAGGAAAAATCCATTATGTGATTGTGTTTAGAAACAGTCTAGCATATTTTGGGTGCTATAGCATTTTAAAATAATAAGGTTTGGAAATAAATAATAAACTGGTGAAGAGGCAGAAAGTAAGTTGCTCCCTAAATCTAAATACAAATGTATTTCAATGTCATTTTTCTATACACAGAGAAATGCATAGAACTAAATCAGTTCTATCATTTATAGTGAACGTTATGTTTTCCTGTGCTTTTCAGCTTACTTTCATTCCTTTCATGAAAGAGAATCTCATGACCTTTTCAGTATTAGCCTCAAGACATAGCTGAGCTATTCTTTTCATATAGAAACCCAAGACCTCAGCTGGCTAGCATGAAAGCTAACTTTGCCGACAAATCTCTATGAAAACGTGTGATAATGTTCATCTGGATTTTGGGGATATTTTTTCTTTTTACAGAAACTGTCAATGCACCTAAATATAACAGCTTCCTGTAGTTTTTTAGGTTTAACCAGGGCCCTATGAGACCAAGTATTAATTAACATTCTGTCCTGAGTGTTAAAAGCTAATAAAAGTTCGAATATAAAGCAGAATCATAAGACTTCTGGTAACAGACTCTCTTTCACTGCATGTTAGAAAATGTACTGCTGGTGTTTTAGGATACCTAACCTCTTATTCATCACTAGAAAATAAAATCCCTGTAGTATCTGTTCTGTTGTAAGTTCTACTAGGAGATGATTTCCAACTTCTCAGCTGGATTTCCAAGAGTTTCACTGTGAAGTTTAATTTTTATAAGGGATTTCTTTATAACAGACAAACAATTGGGACAGAGATTTTCCTTAGAAAAGAAATATTCTCTGTTTTTTTTTTACGGAAATTTCTTCTATTGGTATATTCAAAGCCCTCAGGATTATCTATTAACAATATCAGTAGATAATGAAATACAGAAAACATGCTTGAAAATTCAGGAACAAACTTCACATAAGACTCTTCAAAAGGGCTTTGGAACAGTATCCAAGACATCTGCAGGAGCTCTTTAAAACCTATCCTTGTACCCACCTTCATTTGCAGATATTCAGATCTAACATCCCTCTGATTTTCATCAGAGCTTCCGTCTCAGCCACTTAATTGCCTAAACAGGTACAGCTGCTGAAAAAGCCTGTTTGCAGGTCTCCAGGTGTAGCTGCCACCTGAGCACTCCCACTGCAGCTCTTGGTAAGAGCAGAAGCCACACAGGTTTGTAGCTGTGGTAGGATGAGGTATTCAGGGTTGTATATATCCTTTACCAGTCACTGTCCATTGTCTTCAAAGAAAACCAGCAGGCTGGAAAGGATTTGATCTGTAAGATGCACCCTGGAGAGCAATGCAGGCCAGTGCAGATTTTCCTTGCACTTTGCAAGAAGTGGCTATGACACACATTTCAATGAACATTACCCAGCCACAGACCTTACAGGGAGCCTCTCTTAATGGCATTGGACCTTCCACCAACCACACCCTGCCCATTACAGCATGTTTGTCTAACATTAGATACTCTGAATAGGTTCCTCAGAAAATTGCCATGAAAACTTCTTGGCTGAAGAAGTGTCAGATTACCCGTACAATGAGATTGGGTATTCCTGCAGTGCAGTATGTTCTAGACCCCACAGGGTTCAGAAAACACAAATTGTCATTCATTCATTGTACCTCAGAAAGTGATAGCCAAGCAGCTAGGGACGGAGGATGATAAAGGATGACACATCATTGCTCAGGCCATTAGAAAATCATTTCATCTAGTATAAGACCAAGAACTGTGTGACACAGAAGTGATCAGATGTGGAGGACAATTCAAAATACAAAGGGAACGCAATCCTGAACAGTTATCCAAGTATGACTTGGTCAAGGAAGCCCATCTCACACAGACTGGCATTACCAGCAAACAAAATTTCTTTAGTGTCTAAACCTACCTGGATTATACTTGGGAACTGCTGAGCTGATATTATCAGGATATGAATGTGACTGCTTCCAGCTCTACGTCATGTTAGTGCATTTGGGCATAGGGGTATAGGGAAATGTGAAGACCTTTAAAACTCCTGCAAAGCAGATAGGTGAAAAATTCAGTATGTATTTGTGTCATTTCATGAAAGGAAATGAAATCTTAAACTCAGAGAACAAAGTGCAATAAACTGGCTGGGGTGGACTTATAATGACATTAAATTCAATTTAAAGAAATAAAAGAAAATTCAGAAATTAAGCAATTGTAATCAAATGTAAGGAGATGACATGAAGTGCTCCCCTTTTGCATGGCTTTCATAGTTTCAATGTCCCTGGAGGTCTGGGCTTTGTGGTTTTCTAAAGCCTAACCTTAAGCATAAGCCTAACCCTAAGCAGAGCAGTAAAAGCACAATTTTGCTAAGGTGCCAAGCACATGGGTGATGCGAAGCAGAAAGGTGTGGAGGGAGCAATACTGGGGCAGTGCCGTGCTCCCCTCAGCATGCCCTTTGTAGTTGCAGTGTGCCTGGAACTCTCGGCTTTGTGGTTTTCTAAACCCTAATCCTAAGCATAACACAAAAAGATGCATTTGCTGAGGCTGGTGCGAAGCAGAAAGATGTGGAGGGAGCAATGCTGAGGCAGTGCCGTGCTCCCCTCGGCATGCCATATGTGGCTGCAGTGTCCCTGAAACTCCAGGCATTGCGGTTTTTTCAAGCCTAACCCAAAGCGTATAACTAACCCTAAGCGGAGCAGGAAAAGCAGCCTTTTGCAGAGAGGCCCAGCACCTGGGTGGTGTCAAGAAGAAAGGTGTGCAGGGAGCAATCTTTGGGCACTGGGCTATTCTTTTTTTGAAGTGAAATGCACCAAACCTTGCCAAAATTATAATCCTTGAAATACTGGAATCAGGGTACAAAGTGAAACAAAGAGACGGGAGAAAAAATTGATGAAATGAAATGCTAAAAAAACAAGAGAAAATTCTGAAGCAAAGTGAAAACATAAAATGGCATGGGATGACATGAAGTGCAGGGAAATGGACCAAACCTTCCCAAATTGATCCTCATTGAAATTTCAAGATTTCATTTCCTTTCCTGAAAGGAAGCAGCTGAAGTAAGTGTCATCAAGGAATCACCAATAATGTCAAAACCATACACACACACTACTCTTGCAGTTTTTCCTGTAGCAATGGCACTATTCAAACATCTATTAAACTTGCAATACAATCTTCCCAACATTCAAGTAAATAAAGCCATACCCAATAATGCTGTTTTTTCTTGACTTATCAGATTAATTTCTGTTCTATACTAGCAGATATTAAATTTTTCTATCATTCAAAGTAAACTTATGCTAATTCCAGAAATCTCAGTTTCTGAAGGGAAAAGAAAAGAAACAAAACCCCACACTTTCCCTCTCTGGTATAGAAGTATTTCTACAAATATATTTAGCTGCTATATATAATATTCAGAATTGCTACCAACTCTGAAAACTCTCATAATTCCCACAGAAATAACATGTCTGTCATATATTTCTCCTGGGTTATGGTGCCATTTGCCAACTAGGGGAGACCTTTAAAAAGAAAAGAGCTATTCAAGATTATTCTTTCAGTACTCCCACAGAAGTCAAGACCTGAGCAGCTTCTTAAATGTTGACAGAAGGCGGTATAGGACCAGTTAACACTTCAGCACATTTTTAATACACTTTTGTCCTGCAAGCTTGCTGTGGAACCCAGAATAGGATTTATACCCACTCAGTACCAATTAAGTGATAGGGATATTAGAAGTAAGACCTTGCCAACACTTCCACAAGAAACTTCACATCGAAACCAAACACATTCAGACAACATTGAACATCCTGATGGACTATGGATTTATTATTACAATTACAGAGACAAGTCCTATATGGCCTACAGCTCTATCAGTATATTAACCTGTAGCAGGATACAGGCACTAGATTACAACTATCCATACTATTCAGACTTGAGAAACAGTTAGAAACACTTATGGCTTTGCCCAAGGTTAATTTCCTGTGTCTACACCATCTCAGACTGTGAGAGAAACTGTCAGTGGAGCTGCAGTATCCAGCCTTGAGACTTAAGCACAATGTATTTTAAAAGTATAGAAGGTGCCTTAACACCCTAAATGATAGAACCTACCTACACATGAAGCCTGCAAGCAGGGTAGGTACTTAAGGGTGGTTGTTTGAGGTGACAAGAGATGACTACTTACTAGGCACTTAGGGCTGTTACTCTATCCTCCTTTTTGCTGATGGAAGAGCAACATTGAAATTCTTCTACATAGCTGTCCTGCAACCAGCTCAGGATTCCTATTGATCACAGAATGTTCTGATTTGGAAGGGATCCACAAGGATCATGAAGTCATATTCTTAAGTGAAGGGCCCATAAATGGTATCAAAACCATGACTTTGGCATTATTAGCACTGTCCTTTATCCAATTATCCCTGTAGTCCAACTTTGGGGTCTGATGTAGACCTGACAATTCAGGACTTAAATTCCACCCAGACAGAAACCTAGGGGGCACAGATAGGATGACATAGCCCAAAAAGACAATCTTATTGGTATTTGAAGCTTTCTATAGCAGTCTGATCTTTGATCCATAGTTGCCTGGGTTGGGCATTTAATTTAAAGAGTGAATTTTTGTTTTGTTTTGCTTTTATGCACCACTAATTGCTCGGTAAGGGGAAAGATAGTGAAAAAAAATTTGGGGAGTTATATGTTTTCTACTGAGTTCATATTACAGTCTGTGAGTTCTATTAGCATTAAACATTAAGGGCTTGAATTTTAGAGCTCTCTGTACTGGCATCTCAATTTCTTGCATTATTAAGAAAATCTGAAAGTCTCTACAGCATAAATACAAGCATATAATTTTTCACACATTCAAATAAATAATGCAAAATGAGGAAATATCTACAAAAGTAATCAGAAAATCTGTTTGCAATCTTACACTTAAGCAGCTTTGTGACTTGAGTCAAAATATTTAGAGCATTCAAAGGAATATTTATGTATTAAGTAAATAAGGTTTGCTTGTTTCCTATGAGAAAAGAAAAAGCCTTTACCATAGGCTTCATAGTGTGGTTAAGACCAGAGTAATAGCCATTATCTTCTCAAAACTTAAAAAAAAAATTCAATTAATATTATTACCTGTCCTGCTACAAGAAAAATAAAATCAGGTTAAATCAGAATTAGGCCTCTATGCAGGAGGCTGGAAAAAAAAGGTGGTTCTAATACTTAATAGGTAGTTTTTGTTGGGCATATTGCATCCCTGGTCAGTTTTGTGTTTATGGCTCAGTACTAGTGAAACATTTTATTTTCACATCTTAAAAGATCATTTCAGGGCTGAACAAACACAGCAGATTCAGCAGCAGCTGGAATACAGCTACTACTCTTCACCCTTTGGAAAGTTTATGAAAGTGCCAGCATAGGTCTGAAATATTAAAAGGACTTCTGAAACTCAGAGAGAAAACAGCAACGTGAAATCAAGGGTCTGGTCTGGCTGAGTGGATAAAGTGCCATCTTTTGATACAGGGGACCTAAATCTTTCAAGTCAATATGTGGTATAGAATGGCTTTTATGGTCATTGGCTAGTGGCTGTGAATTCATATCAACAAAAGTAACATAATTCAGAGCAGGAGAGAGGAAAAAATCAAAGTGTAACAAGGCTTGCGTTGTAAAAAGGCACAGGCACTCGCTTGGAAACAGCCTTGAACAGCATCAACTGACCCAAAAGCTCTGGCTCCTGGGAGAGAGTTCAGATCACAATTTGCATTGGGACATTTCAGCTCCACTTAACTCTATACATCTAATACATTTTACACTTTACGGGGTTCCATATTTTATATGGCTTCACCACCATGGCACCAGAATAGCTCAAATTTTGATGCATTTATTTTTTTAACCCTGTGGGGTAAAGAATACTTGGGCAGAGACATTACTTACATTTACAGAGACATCTTAACTTGCACCCAGAATATCAAGAGCGTTTAAACATGCTGGCGCTAAAGCAGGAAAATCATTAGTCCATAAAATTTGAATTTCAGCTCAGTAGCTCTGGCAGTCCTTAGGAAGCAGGCCAGATTTCCAGATCCACCTCAGGGCATGCCAGCTCATCTCATGAATGTGTTGCAGGCTCAGCCCTAAGAGAAGGCAACTTGATGCTACACGCGAGATTCAGGCTGAGGTAAAAATGACAAAACAAAATCATTGCCTCCCTCAAGCCCTCACCTCCCTCAGGCACATCTTTAAACATCTCTCCAAATTTTCATTGCAAGAACTTGTACAATGCCTGGGCAACATTCCTCTGTTTCATGCCTGATACCTTTGGGTACTTTTAAAATTTACCAGAGGAAAAAAAAATGCTTGTTGCTCCAACAGTTCAGCAGTTATTCCCATGTGAAGTGGGAGAAGGGAAGTGCTATTTAAAATTATTTTCAGTCTTACACCTGCTACAACCGAACAGGCAGCTACCAGGCAAAAAAAAAACCTCTCAGAACTGGATTTTTCCATGCTTCTAAATTCATATAATGTCATATAAGATGCAAATCTCATCCAAGTCATCCCACACTAAGTTTATATCTTAAAGACACATCCCAGAACACACCTCTGTTGTCTTATAAGGATTTTTTTCCATCCCAGTGTGAAAGATCCTCTGGTCCACTAACAAATAATAATTGACTTTCCTTCTTATTTTAAAGGAGGTAGATTAAATGAATTTTTTTTTAATTTACTTTTCTGTCATGAAAATTCCTTTTGAATGTCAGAGAACACCTTCACTGGATTGGGTTCAGTTCTATGACATACCAAATATCATAGTGGGCAAAAATAAGTTTCATCAGACTCAGCAAACAATCTCCCCACTGTAAAAGTTACTGTTTGTGGTCATTCAAAAAGGAAGGATAAGAAATATTCCTCTTTTATATGAACTTTTTTAAAAAAATACTAGTACTGTATAGGATGATCTTTTCTTCCATTTAATTTTCCAAACCTTTTATAAATCTATTTTATACTTTGGGCACTACAAAATCTTCTGAAAATGTATTCCAGAGTTGAAATGTGCTATGTGAGAAAAGTGCTTCCTTACTTTTACCTTAAGCTAGCAGCATGCTAATTTCCTCGATTGGCCCTCAGTTCTTCAAACATTGTAAATAGAAAACATTGCAGTTCATCTACTTTTTTTATTTAATATACTCTATAATTTTGTCCCTCAGTCATTTTTTCTCCCTGAAGACCCATAATCCTAGCCTAATTGCTCTTCACACAAAAACTTCATATCTAATCCTTGCTGCCTTTGTCTGTTTCAACAGTTCCTCTGTTTGAAAAAGGGAGGAGAGAATTTCATACAGTATTCAGGCCACGAGTCGATCCTGGTTTTATACAGAAGAAAAGTTATGTCAACTATTCTGTTCTTGATGCTTTCTTTGTTATTCCTATGATCTTCAGCTTTCCCTGAGCACCACTTGGCACTGAGCTAACCATAATAATTCTAAATGTCTTTCCAAAATATTTATACCTCATTTATGAACCCATGGCAGTGTAAAAATTATTAGGATTATGCTTTCTTGCATCTATTACTTTTCACTTATCAACCTTATCAACACTGAATTTTGTCTCCCATTTTATCTCTGATCACTCAAAATCACAAGTTCATTTTACCCTTTTGTTGTCAGTGTTAGTTTCTGTCACTTCGAAGAATTCTGTAGTATCAGCAAACTTTGTCACCTCATTAAGCACTTGCTTTTCCAAATAATTTGTAACTGTGATGAAAAGTGCAGATCTTATGAATCTTCCCTCTTAATCTGTACTGGCAATTTCTTTGCATCGGGAAAGCTGTTTAACTATCCCTACACTGTACTCCCCATCTTTTCACCTAGCATTTAGCTTTTCTCCAGAAATTCAGTTGATCTTGGATGCAGTTTACAAGAAGTTCACACAGGATTCCAGGTCTGTTTCTCTCAGATGAAAATGTGTTGAATGGAGTTGTTTTTATATCTTAAAACTGGAGATAAAGGCACTTTTCTGACCTCCCAGGAACCAGAAGCAGAGCAGCAAAGTGAACCCACATCTTCTGTCTGGTCCTGCCTCCTTTTTGTACGACTGCAGTTGAACATAGTCAGGACACACTCATACTGGGTTCAAACATGCATCACCAGTACTGCCCAGAGAAAGGGAGAAGGAATGCAGACCTCAAAACAGCCACCAGTCATTATCACCAGTCACTGCTCAGCTACTTCGCTGTCCATTCCCATGTTTCTCCATAGGCTTCCAGTATACCAGAAAATCCTTGATTATCTCCATTGCATGTCTCAAATTTCTATACAATTTCTATTTAAACTATTTTTCTTTTTCTAGTCTGAGTTACGTACACAGCACTGAGGTATAGCAGCTAAATTCATATGTTTTAGCTTTATGGGACAGCTAAACAATTTTTCCTTTTTTTCTGGTCTAAAGTTCCTCCTTCATTACTGCCTCTCCTTGCATTTTCTACTAAGGAAATACTAAGCTTAACAAGCCAAGTAAATTGTCCTGCAAATTCGGATAAGCCCATCCAAAATCAGAAAGAAAGACTTGTACATAAAAAAACCCTGATGTTTAGAAAATCAGCACTTTCCTTCATATATTTTCAATTCCTAATCAAAAGGGGTATTTTACCTAGGTGAATCAAAGCACATCTATGCCTACTCCTGCTCTTCTTTATGGCTATGCCATTTCAGCAATTCACATTTTCTCT
Organism: Lycocorax pyrrhopterus obiensis; assembly: GCA_014706295.1. Classification (NCBI taxonomy): domain Eukaryota; kingdom Metazoa; phylum Chordata; class Aves; order Passeriformes; family Paradisaeidae; genus Lycocorax; species Lycocorax pyrrhopterus. Next base: position 102,730,424 of record JACSVZ010000004.1, on the reverse strand, counting down.
AAGCAGGTTGAAGGTATGAAGAGATGTTAAAACTTAGTGTTGTGACAACGTTGTGGAGGTGTATTAACTTACTTGGCTTTCATGCTGACTCTGCAGTGATAAAAATGAGACAAACCAGTGGGTAAAAAATACATAGAGATATAATAACCAATCTGCTTCTTCTCTACTCATCTCTGTCTTCATGGTACTGAAAACCTCACTGCTTCAGCCTGGGGAAAGAAATCTTTCCATAATCCTACAAGAGTTTACAATCTACCACAAAAATCAAAGTAATATGGTAATCAGCAGATAAGCACAATAACACATGTGGCGTTAAATGAAGTCTCTTGTTCTCTCATGGGGAAGAAGAGAGAGACTTATTTGTTCAATATACCATTATAGAATTATCTAGTTTTAGGAAGAAAAAACAACAGAGAGCACATTTTAAATTCTTGCCTTTTGCCTTTTTTTTTTTGGTGAAACGTATTGATGCATAATTTAGGACTGTTTATTAGCTATTCTCCTATGTCTATAAAAATGTAATCTGACTTAATTATGTGTCATCACAGCAATAACAGTAAAAGAAATCCACTCCAGGGATAAGTAGAGCATATAGTGTTTCATGAAAAGTCCAAAAGACATTATTTTAATTTATACAAAGTGGATTTTAGCACTTGAAACACTTTTATTCATAAAATTGTTTCCAAGCATTTCAGAGGTCTCCTACCAGTAAGGGGAGTTGCACAGCAGATGAACACAAAGGGTAGTGGCTGCCTTAGTTAAAGGCTGTCAGGTTGATTGTGAGGATTTTATGCACTCATTCGAGAAGTTAAGATTGTTAAGGAATATTTTATGCACCAGAAAGAGAGGAGATGATGGAAAACTTCTACTAACCCAAGGCAAATCTATTTAGTTGACCCCTATCTATGTCACGTCAACAAATCCATGCTGCACAATTAATTAAAAACAAAATTAGCAACAGCTTTTGCTGTTGTTTCTTCAGCCAAAAGGAGAAATGTGTAGCAACCATTTCAAATGAGATCACACCAAGATAGCATTTAAAGTTATCTCCTAAATCCAAATTCATGTACACAGTTTCATCAGACGCACAGTGGGTTGGATACATACACAGTGACTCAGAAGTATAAAGTCATAAACAGTACAGCCAGAGCAATAAACATTCCATCAACATGGACAGAGGATAGAATTTTTATTTTGTTAAGGTACAGTAGTACATATCACCAAAGAGACACTCTGTTGCTACATGATAATAATTGCTGAATGTTAGTGGCTGAAACTAAAAATTGTGTGACTGAGAGAGATGAGCAATCACAAAAAAATAAAACCAGCAGCTTTGCTGCTCTACATGCACACCCTTTCTTCTGTGAAAACCCCAGAGCCCCACTAAAAAAGGCATATTCAGAAAAATTTGCATCATAGTTATATGACCTTTATATCCAGGTCACAGATGCCTAGGGAGTTTACTGCATTTCCTGATGGAGAAGGGACTCACAGCCAGGTAACAAAGATGGCCATATTGTGGAAAAACAGAAGTTTAATAATCAAAAAATAACCCAGCTCATCATCTGCAATTGCTTCTGTCCTCAGAGACTTGACACAAAATAGCTGTGTTTTCCAGGACAGATCATCTACCTGTCCTGAGATGCAATTTCTAAAATACAGAAGGTTAAAACTTCAAATATTAGTGCAGGAAAACAAGATTTATATATAATGTATGTTCATTATTGCTTATACTTCCCTAGAGGTACCATGAGTTCTTTCTAAGAGAACCCACACAGGGGTGATTTAAAAACAGAAGCTGCTGGAAAACAGTATTCAAAGTTATCTTTCCCTTGTTAGACCTTTTATCCTGTAAGTTTATACCAGACATCCATGGCTCAATGGACTGCAGTTTTGCAAAAGGGCCTGAATTTTGTTCTGCAATCTAAGTTACTTTAAAAAGTTCAAGCTAAAAAGTGAAGTTCAGCTTTCAAAAACCAGCAATGGTTTGGGGCAATCAATTAAAAAGCCCTTCATGCCTTGTGCTCAAGAGGAGGAATGATCAGAACCTTCTGAAGGGCAAACAGCAAGACGATGCAGCGGGCAACTGTGACCCAGCCTCTGTAATCACACCGGGGCAGAGGGTGAGTGCCAGCCCTGTGCACTGAAGAGCTTTTTGAAGACATTTAAGTTGTGTCACTTAACACTTGCCAGCCATGGCTTGCTCTTCTTCTTCTCATTTCAGAGAAAAGACAGATTCTTGCCATTCTTTTGTCATGGTTAAATAATGAATGTACTGGGCTGCCTATTCATGTCACAGTCTCAATAACAGCCTTTGTATTATTTTTTCTTCTGGCAATATATGCAACATAGAAGTATTATTGTAATATAGATTAAAAGCTGGTTTCATCTAAACTGAAATCCCTTTTCATGTAGTCTGTCCCAATCAATAATCCTTCTGGAGGTTTAGAAGCAGATTTCTGTTCAGATTACAATTTTAGGAAAAAATTTGTGGAGGTTTTCATGACATTGAAGGTAGTTCAAACTACAATGAAAACTTGCTTTCTTTTGTGACAAAATCAATTCACTGCAAACAACATGTAACACATATGTGAAGTCTGTTTACACACCATTTCCTTAGTGTTATCAGGCTTCTGCACATTCAGAAGAAAAGCAGGGAATTATAAAGAATAAGACACTTCAAGTTTTGGGTGGCTGATTTTCTTTCTTTTTTTTTTTTTTTTTTTTTTTTTAGGTTCATAAAAAGTGTCTTTATAAATAGTCAAAGGGCAGAATGAATGTAACTAACTATGCTAATTGCATTGGTGGTTTCACTGCATATCACAGGGGAACAAAGCAAAGATAAAAATGGCAAAAAACAATGGAACCAGGAAAAGAGACAAGAAAAAGGAAAGTACCACGACAGTCTGAAAGAGCTGCTGTTGCAGAAGGAGACAATTCACTGAAAAGTTGATGCTGAAAAGAAACAGAAATGAGTGGGCTGAATTGATGGGCATCCTTTCTGCATTTAGCAATGTGGAGTTCAGCTGAAGCAAATTGAGTGCAGGCTGTAATGTCAGAGCCATGCATAGAAGAAAATGTTTCAAATGCACAGTAGTGTTCTGTAGGCTCACAATCCTCTTTTATTTCTCCACTTTCAGCTTTGATTTCCCCTTTATTATTTGATCGGTTTGGCTCTTTAATTGACATGACTGTGGAAGTGAAGCTAATAGCAAGTTAATTTTGTCTGAAGTGTTTATAAAATACAAGATTTCTGGAAAGAATTAAAATTTTCTGGTAGGATTTAGTCCTTTTTCTTTAACCCCATCCTATGCTGTAGGTTGGCTGTCAGTACAGTGCTAGATAAGTAGGATCCTGGGCATCTCATTTGGACACCTAAGTTTAAGCAACAAGAACCTTCTCTGCAAACCTCCAAAAGGACCTATTTTTCTCTAGACTGATAAAATGAAAGACTATGGGACAACACATGAACAAGTCTAGCAGAATGAGTGTTGGCTGTATGTTGACTGGTATTCTGGCATGTTTTATGGGGAAAATCAGCATGCAAAGCACGAACAGTGATTTTGCATGTTCTGAACCATGCAGCAACCTGTATAAACTTTGTATCTGATTACATGATTTTTTCAAGAAAAACTGTTCAGCTTAAGAAACAACCATGAAAAAACTTTGGCAGCACAATTCTGGTTAGTTACATCAGACAATATGCAGATATAATTTATTAAACATTTATGCATGTCGCATTTGCAGCATCTTTCTAGGGCTTTAGGAATTTCAGGGCACAATAAACACAGGCCATCAAAACCTCCTAAGGCTAAATGTATGGATCAGATGTTCCTAAACTCTCTGCCAATAGGATCACTATTGTTAAAAAAGTTTTAAGGAATTAATGTAGTTGCTCAGATTCTCACAAGGAACCGACAAAGGCTCATTACTAGTTGATGGGAGATTAATGTTGTGGAAAGAGGAGAGACTTCATGGAATTATTTATTAGCTTGCATGAGACATCTCTGAGATGGAATGAGGATACAAAAGGGGTTAAAGACTGCTGCAAAGTCTCCTACTGAGATAACTTGTTATACAAAAGGGTAAGTGCTAAAAAGCTTTCAAGCACTGCCTCACCTGACAAGGTTGGAAAAGTAGGTATTATCTGAAAGGCAGACCACACTTTTCAGAAGTAAGGAGGATGATTCTCTTTTGGCTTGCAAATGTCTACCTATCAGACAGGAGGGGATTTAAATGGGAGTGTTCATCTGTCTGCTGCTGAGACAGACTTACTGGGAACAATTTTAACAGAGAGCAAAAAAATTCTGTGAAAAGGATAGATAAAATAGCAGGAGTTCATCTTTTTTCCATTACAGAAAGTCTCATATCCTTGTCTCTCCTACTCCTCCTCCCCAAAAAAGTAAATATTAAAAAAATTCTGAAGATATTTCTTCATCGTCATCATCACTAGGAGCTCCTGGATTCATGCTAGTTTTAAAGCCACTATCCTTATTAAACTTGCTTTTGTTAAACCCATGGGATTAGAGCCTTTAAGTCATTAACTTTAATTTCAGACTAGCAGCTCACAGGAACAGCTGGGAACAAGGCTGTGGGTTTAGATTCCTCTGTTTGGAGCTTTACAATACAAAAGCAAAAGCAGCCCCCTGGGATAAAATGAAGTATTTATGAAGTCGCACACTATACATTGGGTTTTCTGGTGTCCTGTTTCCATGCCAAGCAGCCTGAGTACACGGGACAAGTCTGAAAGTGATGAGTCCGTGACTAGCCCTGGATTATGTTAGAACTGTATCTTCTCTGCTCAGCTAACAATATTTTAGGTGTTAATCACAGGATGGTTGAGGTAAGCAAGAATTGGACACAGAAGTGTAGCTGTTGCCCCACCAGTGCTAAGAAGAGGTGAAGGATCACCTCTCTCAACCTTTTGGTGTAAGGGTGCTTTCCTAGATCATGGTCATCTTGCTGTCCATCAGGACACCAAGCTGCTTTCCAGCCACTCAGCCCCAAGCATGTTCTGGTGCATGGGGTTAACCCTTCTGAGATGCAGAGCTTTGCAATATCTTGTGCAGAACTTGCCAAGATTCCTCTCTGCCCATTTCTCCAGCCTGCCAAGGTCTCCCTGAAGGTGACACAACCATCTGGTATGTCACCCAGTCCCCTCATCTTAGATCATCTACAAACTGGCAGAGGGTAAATTCCATCTGCCTGCATTTTCCCAGTAAAGTTAGGAAAGATGAACTCCATTCTATGTGTGCACGTGTCGACAGCATCCACCTTAACATGACTCCCCTGAAATTAATTCAGATCTATAGCTTGTTACAGTGTAATTAATAAAATAATAAGAGCAACTATGTTCAGTATAATGTAAGCCACCTTCAGAACACAGGAGTGACAAACGTCAAGAAAAGGAGAGAAAGACAAAAGAATCAGGCTGGAAGAAAAAGATTATTCCTACATAAAAGATATCTGAGGCCTTGTCTACAAGAAACTCAGGAAATAAAAAACATTAATAAAAGCGTAAAGCTAAAATTGATTTGCTAAATCTCACAAACCTTGTGTAGACACATTTGTTCAAAGTTGAAGTGGTTAAATTTGACTTAGATTAATTCATTTATAGTATGTATTAAATTAAACAAAATTAAGGTCTTCTTTTCTTCTAACAAGGCTGTCAACACAGGGATTTAATGCAGCTGAAGTGTGAACTTTAACATTTAATTTGGATTGACTTTCCTAAATGTCCCAATGCAGAAGAGTCCTATTAGCTTTCACAGTGGCAAAAATTAAAAACAGAAAACAGGCAATGGATGCTAGCCAGGTAATGGTAAAAAGTAATTAAATGAAGACAAAGAATCTTTCTAGAAGGAATTATGAGAAGCCACAGATTCTGGCCAGGAGGTGATCAAAGCCATTTACCAGCATGCAGACAAAGAGCCAGGAACAGATGAAGAGTAATCATAAAACAGATCAAATACTGTCAGTTAGAGATTGGCATTGCTGAAGATCTGGAGCACACAAAAAGATACAGAATTACTGTTTTTAAATGACCAGATGGAACTGGCAAAAAGGCAGAGAAAAAAATCAGCTAGTCCATTACACATAGTCGTAGAAATGGATGAAGTTTTTAAAATCAGAAGATTCTCTTAGCTTTAGAAAGGAAATTATGAGTCTTTAGAGATGCAGAAGTGCCAAAATTGGAAGCTGGAAGACCAATTACCCTGTAGAAGGGGAAGAAACTTTGATTGTAAGTAATAATGACTATGAGGACTTTCACCTATATTTCAGGGCACAGTGACAAGACACTGGGACTCATTATACCTGCTCAGGTAATACAGCTATACAGTACCTGTAAGGGAAATGGTGACTGATCCATATAGTGCTTGTTACCTATTTCTAATAAGCAACAGATTGTTGTGATTTACAAAGATTCCAAAATAAAAGAAATTCTTAACCAAACTAATCACACAGCACCAGCTTTGACTTCTAGAATAGGTTCCCTGCACCTGTACAGAAAGAATCTTTACTGAAGGTTACAGCGTTACCTGTTCTCCAGAGGGGTCACAGTATCTGAAAAGTGAAACTAGAGCTCCACTGAAGAGCTTTGCTATCATTTCATTCTGTCCCTTTTTGCAAATGGCACAGGGAAAGATGGACTAGCCAACTGACACACTGAGGGGCCTCTTTCTATGACACTCATCATTCTTTTGTACACTAAAGACTTTTGAAAGTACTCTTTTTTCAACCTTAGAAGACAAATGGGACAACCGCCTTTGTCTTACTCTCCAGAGTGAAATACTTCTTTGAAAAGAAGAACAATCTGATCCTCGTTTTCCCCTCACAAATTTCTGAGGCTGTAACACAGAAATGAATCAAGCAAAACTGAATCAAGTAGATAAACAGGTTTCCATAAAACACCTGCCTTGTCCTCATTACCTTACGTGCTCAGGTCCAAAACAACAGAAGAACCAAGGCAAGCTCAGCCTGGATATTCCTTGGTAGCAGAGCACAGCAAGCTATACAAAAATACCAGACTGTAGTGAAATGGTAGAGGAGCCCACGCTGGTAAATTGAACAGTGGAGAAGATCAAATATGAAGAAAATTTGCTTAAATGAGTTCCTAGTGTTTAGGTTAAAATTACCCCAGAAGAGTGCAGCATCGACAAAATCTGAGAAAAGCTTAATTTGACCTCTCTGTTCCAGACAGTTTCACCTATGTCCTCAGTTTAGCTGAGAGCTTGTTTTGCCATTCATGAGGCATAGGCTATATGTAAATATATTTTCTATACCCACCCCCAGATTGCCAGAAGAAATGCAGTTTGTAACCAAATTATGCCAGTACCTGCTCTTAGAGCCCTCATCTGGTACCTTGCTAAAATTTTACACTTCAGAGTAGGGACTAAATCTAACCATATGCGATGTAGCCTTGCCTAAATTAATTTACAGCAAAAAGACTTATTTATTTCCTGCCCTTGGTATAATCTGATTGGCTTTTCTGACAGCTGTAAAAGGAAAGCTGCTAAGAGAGACAATCACATCCGACAAAGAACATGCTAATGAAATCAGGCTTTCTAAGGGAAGTGATTTTGACAGATTAGAAATTATAGCTTTGTATGGATACTACCCAAGTTGTCAGCCCCTCTTCCCACAGTAGCAGCAGGCTCTGTTCAATTTGAGGAACACTCTGTCTGCTCATCATGTTATATAAAATCAAACTCTCACCATATCTGGGTGATTTCCTACAGTGAAAAACTCAGAAACAGAAGGTAAAAATTCCCCATTTGGCATCTTAATCTTCTATTAATGATGCAACCTGTACTATACCATCTGAAAAACATGAATCAACACTGAGCCCACCCTTCCACAAATAGAACTCTCTACGCTGTAATGTGGTGATCTTTCTCTTTCTAATTGCATCTTACAGATTTTTAAAAGGCACTTTAGTCCTTAAGTGTAAAATTTGCATTCAAACTACTGTACAAAGAAACACTAACAATGATTTTGATGCAATTCCTGCTAAAAAAGAGCACAGACTTCTGATCACACACCATCAGAGAAGATGGAACTGTACATGGAGCATTTTTCTTATCTCATTAGCAACCATTAGAAGCCCTCAGGGGGAACATAATGACCAGTGGAAAAAGGGCAGAGCAGACTTCAGTGAACAAAACAGATGTTTAGTGCATATAGATATTATCCAACACCAGCATCAAACTAGTGAGTTTGGCCATTTAGGGCATCTCCTAGGAAACCATCAGATAACATTAAAAGATATTGACTAACATAAAAGGAGCTGTAGGGGAAACGGTGCATATTTGATAGAAATGGGATGTGCTTCTAAATGCAACAGTTCTAATTTCTGCTGAGGAAAAAAAAATCTTTTTCTAGATGCATATTGTGATTTTGGTTAAAGGTCTTAAAATTTGCTGTACATTACTGTAGCTTGATATTGCAGTCTTTAACTAAGCAATGAATTAAATGCAGTGCAAAAGCAAATCACAAAGTGAGAGAACATAAAAAGTGTATCTTAAATATGTTGCAACTTGTACAGCACATAACGTTGTTTTGTTGTTCTTGTTATTATCTTCTTTTGTCTGCCAGTTCTTTCTGGATGAAATTTTCCACATAGTCTGAGAGCTATAAAACTGGCACAGGTATTGGGCACTTCATTTCCTTTATGGTCCTTTGAGGAAAACTTCTTCTGCACATTACGCCAAAAAAAGCCACTGTAATTGACCTGGACCAACTGGCAGTGTGTCCATCACACCATGTGAAGTATTCTTGCTCATAACTGCAGCATTTCACCTCTGTGTTTTGTCCAGGAAGAGAAGGCATTTGATTCACTGACATTTTCCTTTCCTCCATCCGATTTTGTGTCTGATCAACAATGTTTTTTGGCTGGTAGTTTCTTTTTAGAGTGCTAAGGACACCTTTTCCACTGTGATTACTGTTTTGCCCTCTCTGCAGTCAGCGAGTAGAAAGGTTAGCTCAGAATTTTGCTAATGAGAACTTTGCTGATCTGTTCAAGTTGGCTGATACGCCTTTTGGGCATGACCAATCAGAGCATAAAGTGTCAGGAGATTTGCTGTCTCTCTACAGCCCTGGCAAATGTCTTCCTGCAGTCTACCAGAGCATTAATTCTCTGCCCAGTTCTCTATATCTTATGGCAAGGGATAGTGGCACATACTCACCTCTAGATAAATCACAAACTATCCATGCATACTGTGTTCCTTCTTCAGTTTGGTACATTTGCTTAATGTGTTCAGGTCAAGTTGTATCATCAGTTTAGCTGAATTAATAAAATAAGGAGGAAGGCTGTAATTTAAAAGCAGGGAGAGAGTATGAAGAAGCAAAACACTTCACGAACACTGATTTTTTTTTTTTCTGAACTGAGACTAAGATGGAGTTCTCTACAGTGCAGCTGCACTGGATCAGTAATAAATGTTTTAAAGGCAAGCAACACAGCCCCTGCATGCCATGGTGTTAAGCTTGGTAGAGAGCTGGTCAGAACTGAGGAACAAAAATGAAATCATTTTTGAAAAAATCTACCCTCTTAATTCTATAAACCATCTTGCTGCCCCAGCTTTCCCCAGCTCCCATTAGATATTCCTGTATACAGCCTGTGTTCTCCTGGGAGGCCGTGTCCATTAGTGTGCAGACTATCAGCACAGCACCAACACACTGCTTAAGTGTCCCTGTTTTGGGAGGTGACTCTCATATGGTTAACTCAGGGATCAGAGATTTATGAAAGGACAAAGATCTGACGTCTTCTAATTTGACCCAAGAGACTCTGTTATATAACAGACAAGCTATCAAAAAACCTCTGTGAAACATAAACCTTGCTGAACTTCTTTTGATGTTTGTATTTTATTTTCCAGATGGAGCACTGCCAAATAACAGCTGCATAGACAGTTAAGATCATTTACAGAACTGCAAAGAGTTTGATTGATCAGCTTAGATGTCAGCAATTTTGTAATATGCTTGGGCACCAAAGGAGCAGAGCAGGCTGGGAAATGCAAAGGGGAAAAAATATTGTGTATTCTGATTGTGTCCTTCACACAAAATTACAATCATTTTCAACAACAAAGTAATTCACTTCATCCAATAGACTGCCCGCAAGTTCAGGGCAATAAAAATGAAGAGCATCTTTAGCTGACAATTTAAGCTCAAATCATTTTTGACTGGCAAGGTGTGGTATCATCCAGAAGAATTGATGCTATAGTAGTAGCTTCAAATTACGGGGTTACAGTGTGTCTACTCAACATGCAGCTCTGATCAGTGGAGGTAAGGGGAGGGATAGGAAAGAAATGGATAACAACAAATGCTTTCTGTAAGCTCTATAGTTAATTAAGGATAAGAATTTGTATACACATTTATATTTGAGAAGAACTCAGAATAAAAATTAAAATGGAAGGTTTTACTGACACTGAATACATATTGAAATTCTCGTTTCAGGCACCATTTTCCTATTCAATCCCCTCCATGACTTTTTTGAGAGAGGGGATTTTTTGGGGAAAAATGCATCTCTCTTTCAGTAAAGGAAATTTTAAACAATGTCATTTTCTAAAAATGGTGGTTTACTGAAATTACATGCTTCTGTTATGCCAACCCATTCCACCCCCTACCCAAATATAATTCAAGGCAGGTTGTTGTGTCAGCAGTTGTCAGTCTCTGTTAGCAAGTGTCAGGGCTGAGATAACCACTAATGTCCTTCTCTAGCTGATGAGTTTAAAGGGCATTAAAGCAGAGACTAAAACTCAGTATTTTTAAAATGAAAAACAAAGCCCCTTCTTAGGTTTTCCTTGAGCAGCAGAACTGTTAGCACATTTTGTAACGGGCTTCTCACCCCAACAGAGCTAAATAATAGCCAATAAATGTAACCTAGAAATCCATCCAATTGTAAGAGTTAATTAAATATTACAGTAAATCAAGCAAAAAGAAATACATTGAAAAATCCCAAGTAGTTTAAACAGAAATGGCCCACTAATACTGGAATATACATCTAAAACAAGTTAGAAACGTGAGATTAGAAATCCCTGTATCAAGATGGATGAATTAAAAGTTAGACCTAGGAGGTAGTCAGACCATGGTTAATCCACCCAGAAACTACTTTTTATAATTTTCAAGAGAAGGTTTGTGGACTAAAATCATCAAATATACAGCCTCTAAAATTATTGCTTCACATCACAAAACCTGGTCATAACTGATAACCTTTACTCACTGGGAGACTCATTTCCACACAAATGATCCCCACTGGATCAGCAGGAACACCAGAATGATACACACAGAAATACATTTCATGTTATACCCTGACAACACTGATACTTGCTTTTTGCCAGTTGTTATCGGAATGATTGTGTTGCTTCTGCAAGTGTCTTCTTGCATCAGAAAGAAGAAAAATTTCACAATGACCACCTCAAGATTCAACATCAGTCAATTCTCTTTAACTGAGTATCTTTCAAAAAGAGATGCACAGAGTGGATTTAATAGCTCAATGGTTACATAATAGCATAATTGGTTTTTGCTTAGTTCTTCCTTTGTGCATTTTAATTATATACATTCTATTCTTAAAGTGCATTTCTTTTCTTTAGTATTAATTTTCTTGCATGTGTGCAAGGTATGGAGGTCGAAGGACTCCTCACCATAAATCCCTAATAGGTTTGATAGTTTAATGCTGCACAGTAAGAAAGCTGTGTTAAAGCAATTGACCCTTCAGATCAGCTGATTCCATGGAAATTAGAGCCTCCCACATGTCTCACCTAAGCATAGCCACCTCAAAAGTAGGCATTGATTCTGGAGTGTTGGGAACCCTCTAGAGTGAACAGCAAGAAATAGGCACAATTTATCTCAGAATGCTTATCTCAGGATAGGGTCGATTGCCCTCTGCACTGCCTACATCTCTCCATTGACTACAGGAAGCTTAGGAGAATTCACTTAGAGAAGACATCTAACTTTTAGATGGATATGGTTAATCGAGGTGAATACTTGCTGGATGTCAATACATGATTGCTACAATGCTGGCTGTCTTACCCGAAATGCCACCTCCATCTTCATTGTCATAGATAGCTCTGACTGTAAAGTGCAGATCAAAAGACACAGCAGATTGGGATGAGTTTCCTTTGTAATAGAGATTTACCTGAGAGATAGTGTGATTACTGTATCTATACAAGTAGTGTTAAAGATACACTTGTGCACTATTAACAGGAGATTTACTCAGAGTATCTTCTAAAAATACATCTATTCACTGTTCAGCATTACCTTCACTACGTTCCAGAGCTTGGCATTTCTATTATATTAATGTTTCTATTTTATCTGTTATATTTCTTCTCATAAACAAACTGCCAGCCAAATGCTTTCTGGCTGATTGCACCAGAGCTTGACTATGTCTGGCTTTTAATCATAGTTTCTCCATCTCTCTGAAAACATCCTTGGTCTTCTGGGTAACACAAGCCCTGTGGCAGGCTAACCTATGCTGAGAAAAGGTCGGCTGACTGTCGGAGCAAAGCACAAGGAAAGCAAAGCCCAGTGCTCAGCTGAGAGCTGAGAAGTTGCCAGGAGGCTGCGGAGTTCATGCAAAGAAACCCCCTGCCTTCCACGCTACGCCGAGCCGAGGTCTGGGGATTCTTAAACCTTCAGATTTCCAGACATTCCCCTCACTTTGAATAGCAAATGGGAATCAATTTAGCTGTCAGCTGGAGAAAGCACTCAATGTGTGGGGCAAATGGGGATTCAGTTTGAGGCTCGGGGGTGGGAGGCGGTTGCCTGAGATGACTTCAGAAGACAACTGCACAATTAATTCCAAGCTCTTTTTCCCTACCATATTTCTGGGTTTCCCGAGGAAGTCATCAAGGCAAGTTTGACATCAGTCAAAAGGCTGGGCCAGCCAGTCTACAAGGGTGTGAAAAACTGAGAGACATAACACCTGAAGAGGACAAGGGGATCTAGAAGATCTTTATGGGCAGACAGTGATAGGACAAGGGGGAATAGTTTTAAACTAAAAGAGTAGAGATTTAGATTAGATATTAGGGAGAAAATCTTTACTGTGAGAGTGGTGAGGCACAGAACAAGTTGCCCAGAGTAGTTGTGGATGCCCCATCCGTGAAAGTGTTCAAGGCCGGGTTGGATGGGGCTTTGAGGAACCTGATCATGGGGAAGGCATCCCAGCCCATGGAGGGGATTAGAATTAGATGATTTTTAAGGTCCCTTCCAAGTCAAACCATTCTGTGATTCTGTGGTTGTATGATCTTTCACGGAATTGCAAGATTCTGCCAAGGAAGAATCCTGCTTCGTTCTGCAGCAACCTGTGCTCCATGAACCAGCTCTGGCTGCAGAAAATCCACTCAGCTCCAGCAAGACTTTTGCAACAGCCAAGCCCCAGCACTACAACAGGGATAAAGAAACTGTCAGAAAGCCGTTTTGATGGCCAACACTTTATCCTCTGACACAATACAGTTGTAAGTTATACAGGAATTTCACAGTGTGTAATAGTAATATGCACAAGGTAAAAACTCTTAAGTCATTAGCAATATAATTTATTAGCTAAGTTGTGCCAATGCCTATCAATCAGGCTTTAAGGTTGGTTCCAGAGAGGTTTTTGATCTTCCTCACATTGCTTTGCTTTTCTTCTTCTATGGCAGCATTAGCAGGCGACAATTACATTATATATCTACTCAGTGCTCTGGTGAGAGACCATTATGTTCACAGATCATTACTGACATCCTGACATTTGTCATCTCCTTTCATAGCAGTTAAATCTTGCTTTATCTGTAAATGTCACCACGTCATTTATTCATGAAAAGGGGTCACATTCCCAAAATAGTACACTCAGCTTTTAAAAGGGAAGTTGGTTTTATTCACTGTGGTAATCCTTGGACAAACTTCACTGCTGCTAAGTACTGACATTTTTCTCCATGCAGCTGTTTACATCCCCACATACAGATTTCAGGTTTGTTTTTTTCAAAGTAAAACCCTAACAGAAAGAAAAATGATCTGGATGAGAAAAATAAGTGCTTATTTTTTCAGCTTCCTACACTTAATCCACATGGAATTATCATCACCGAATTTACTGTTGTGAAGTATAATTTTAATTTGACATCGTACTGGCTGAGAACCCACTGGCTGTCTATTTTTACTAAGGCTTTGGCAGGTAGTTCTCAGCTGGACTGTATTTCAACCTCACAAAAACATAGTTTAAATAATCCTTGATAATAATACTTTCTTTTTCCATCTTCAAGGTCTTGAGAGTTTAATTAATAAAAGTCTAGGCCTACCCTGTGAGATATATGGACATTCTTTTTGCTTTAGAGAAAATAAAAGCTGATGCAAGGAGGATGCCTAAAGGACTCTTCCTGTCATCTTGGAAGAAATTACTCAAACCCAAGTGTAAAGTCTGAATTTAGGAGGGTAGAGGCCCACTCTTACACCATTTATACACTAACGGGCATCCTTTCTGCAGTAGGATTTCCTTTATCACCATGCTTCTCTTTTTCACCTGTTCATACATCAGGATTTTAGTGGACGCCTTGAGGAGGTTGTGGGTTTTTTGGTACTTACGGATTTCTCTTTGAAGTTCTTGTTCAGTTTTCCCTCATGCCCATCTTAACAGCCAGGTATGCCACCTGGAGCTCCATCTTACTCAGGTTATCATTGTAGCACTTGCATTATTTCTGCAAAAAAATTGGCTGTGGACAAATTTTAAGGCCAGATTCTAAGATAGCACGAATTATCTTAACAGTTGGGATCCATATGTATATTTATATATGTATATACATATTTATAAATGTATATACTTATAGCTTTTCTAGTGATCTACCATCTTGAGGTTTTCTATAGGGATAAAAACATAGCAGCTCACTTCTCTACAGTAATTTCCAAATCATTTTATAAGCCCTATGAAGTATATGCAGCAATTACTTTTCACACCACTCACAGCAGCTGCTTTATGAGCTCAGCAATGCTCCACAATAGCTGAAGGTAGAAAATAATAAAAACTGAGGCCTGAGTTTACCAGGGGGCTAAAAGGGCTGCAGCTCCTCCATTAACGTTGCCCCCTGAAGCATATAATCAACAGCTGGATCCATTTCTGAAACTGTCACATCCCTCTGAAAATAAAGAGAATAATTTAAGTAAACTGAACAGTATCACAGAAATACAGAATAATTCAGGTTTGGATGGACCTCTGGAGGTCATCTTTGCTGCAGGCAAAGCCACATCAGATCTGGTTGCAGGGCTTTGTCCAGCTGAGTTTTGAATATCTCTAGAAAATATCAACAACCTCTTTTCCAGGCTTTGACAGCCCCCATGGTAAAAAAAAAAAAACAAAACCAAAAACCAGAACCCCAACAAAAAACATTACTCATATCTAGTCTGAATGTCCTGTGTTCCAGCTTTTGGACTTCACTCTCTCACCATGCATCTCTGATGATGTTCCAGAGCCTTCTCCGCTGAACACACACATCTTCCTTAAATACTCCTCATGCCTCCTGACCAACAGAGTCCTACACTGTACTTGCTCCAGTTTGTCCCTGTCATTTTTCTGTTGGGATGCTCCAACGAGCATGTGTGTGGATGCTCTCTGCATTGCCATCTCACATGTGCCAAATCCACAGGGAGAATCGTTTCTCTCACTGCAAGACATAACTGCTGAGGTGAAACCCTTGTTCTCCAGGTGCCATTGGCAAAACCTGCTGCACACTTCCTCCAGCAAGTTATTCAGGTTGCCATAGTTTCTGCTTCAAGTTTTCAATGTCTCTTTTCCTGCCAAGTTTCCTGCCACTTCCCTCCCCTCCCCCAGCATGTCTTTACAACTCCCGGTTATGTGATTTTTGAGACCAGCTGGAACATAAACGCTCAGAGCTGAAGAACAAATAAAATGGTTGCTTTCAAAAAGTTAACAGACAAAATTCTCCTCTGTGCCAGTTATCTGTTGAAGTCAGGGTCATTACCTCCACTTAAACCAGCTGAGAATTTCAAGTATTTGACCACAGCTTCTGATCGCACCAGGTGTGGGACCAGCTTTCCCAGAGAAACCTGTGGTATTCCAATTATGCTGAGTATTCAATTCAGACACACACTTCTTTTTTAACAGTTTTGACCATATTGTATTTTCGAGACAATAAAAATCTCTGTCTACTAAAGACTGGCTTCTGAAATTTGCCTCTATAGTACATTTTGCCAAAACAGTAAAGGAGGTCACAGAACAGACCTGTATTTATAACTATTGTATTTGAAAGTCTTCAGTATCAATATAAGAAAAAAAAAATACTGTCATTTTACAGATTTTGATAGGATTTATTAAGAATAGAATCTGTCCACAAAAAAATCCTGAAAATAGTTTTACCGAATGTTCTAAAACATCATCTATTTAATACCGTGCTAGGTTTCAGGGAAAACACTCTGCTGATCATTTTTTGCAAGAAAATGGATTTTTTCTAAAGAAACACAACTTTTTTCTTTTGAGATGAAGGGTTGCATATTGTTTAAAGACTTCGCTACAGTAAAGCAAAGTAATGATAATCAAAAGGAAAGGGACTAGGGCTCTGAAAGATTATTTGGCTGTAGCTGTATTTTGCCGTGTGAAAAACATAATGGATGTAATTTTTGTTTCATGCAGCCAAAGGGAGGTTTTTCACAGACTAGAGTGATGTCAGGAACTGACACCATTTCTCAGGCTGACGGTATTTTGCCATATAACATGCAGCATTGTTGGTGTGAATGGAAAGATCCTACAATTAACTTCCCTTATTCTAATGAAAGCCTTTTTTTTCTTTTTTCTCTTTTCTACTGTATTTTTTTGTAGCTTTCCTAAATATACTGGAAAGTTATACATGCAGGAAATGCTTTTGTTTGAAGCATATTATTAATATCCTTTTGCATGTGTCTATGTGTGTGTACACATGTATGTACACATGTGTATACAGAATCTTTTATCAAATATTAAACGGTACTGTGGATATTAAAAGAATTGTGTTTTCTCTACTCACCATGAAGCCTATTTTCTCCTGATAACTACAGCAAACTCTATTGACCTCTGGAGACTTGCACTGATATTGCATATTGCCTGTTAAAACAACTGGAAAAGCAACTCCCCACCTAAGCAGAAGCTGCACTCATTCATGTGAGATTTTGTTACTGAATCTTAAAAATAATTTTGAGATCAAATGCTGATAAGAGCAATTTTATTGCCAGATTAAACTAGTAAAAATAATCACACACACACAAAGAGTCCCTTTTCTTTTAAAAAAGCTTTTAATTTGTCTCAGAACCTTTAATCTCTTTTCTCTCCACACCTTTAATCTCTATTTCTTTCAGAAATAGCTTTCTTTATGTACCCATGCAAATCAGGATCATTGACTTCAAACATACATCTGCTTTCTTGGTGTTACTCCTAGCTCACAGCATGTTTGTATTACTAGTTTCATCTGCCCACTGATCAATTGCTTGACCAAGCACCTTTCCAGCTTATGGCCTCAAATTGTTTTTTTAAATCAAATGCTGACCAGTGACAGTGCTGCTTGTTGAACAGCAGTGTCCATCATGTACGAAAATTGAATCACAATAAGGGATGCTGAAGCAGGGATAATTCACTTTTTTACTGACATCTGGCTTATAGCTGTGGCTCGCATTTCATGTAGAGACATCGCTCACAGTGAAACTGAGTGAGTGGTAAGTGAAAAATGGTGGAAAGACTACCTTCAAAATTCAGGGATTGGCAGGCATTTTTATGCCCAGGTTCTCAAAGATGCTTCCACATGCAACTGTTGTTCCGGACAACATTGGTTACAGTCTGGAGCACCAGCAGTGACTGCACAGAAAATGAGGGTAGTGTGTCATAAGACATAACCAATGATGGATGATCTCCTGCCACTCAGCATGCATTTAAGCTGAGAATGTGCTGCAGACCCTCTGTTAAAGTCAGGTGCCCTGAGACAGGTATAGAAGTGCTGGTGTCGGCTGAAACCTCCAGATATCTCTGTGGACACCAAGGAGGACGGTTAACCCCTTCAGATGTGGTTCACCACTGGGAGAGTTATCACACACATGGATGTCAGAGCCAACCCACAGGGTCTGCCAGCAAAGATGGATGAGAAGCAATGGGCAGAAACTGAGGCACAGGAAATTCCACCTGAGCACGAGGAAGAACTCCTTCACTGTGTGGGTGACTGTGACTAGAACAGATTGTCCAGAAAGGGTGCAGAGTCTCCCTCACTGGAGATATTCCAGAACTGTCTGGACACAATCCTGTGCCATGTGCTCTGGGATGACCCTGCTTGAGCAGGCAGATTGGACCAGATGACCCACTGTAGTCCCTTCCAACCTGCCCCCTTCTGTGATTCTGTGAAGGTATCTCAGACCTGGTATTTCTGTGAGAGTCAGATGAGAAGCAGAATCTGAGCACACTTCTGAGCACAGACCTCTACCTCTTCCTCTGCCTATTGAGCCATTAAAGGATTTGGCCATCAATTATAGCAGCTAAAGGATTAGGCTATTCACAGACTGTGGGAAAGCAAGCAGACAGCTCCTATGTTCCAAGAACATCCAGATATCTGGCAAGGAGTCTGCCTGTAAGAGCTAAATCATGTACATGAAACCAAAAGGAAAGAAGCCAAGGCTTAAACCACACTGTCTAGGACTTACAAGTCAGTAGGAGGAAAATCCTATGATCTGCCTTCTCCATAGACTATCCAGTTTTCTGTAATTGTGAAAAATGAATGAATTCAGTGTACTCTTGCTGTCATGCCCTTGCACCACTGCACAAATTTTAGTAAAATTCAATACAAAACAGCTAAATTTACTCAACAACCTGGGATCTAGCGAGACCCCAGGTGTATGAATGGTTGTTTTATGACTTACTCAGGACAGAGATCTCCTTATCAAGCAAGTATAGTAAATAGGTGATCCTGTTGTGCCTTCCAAGTATTAGAGTGGGAAGGAGTTCCCAGTGCTAGAGGGGGTGTCTGAGGGAAGGTTTCCCAAAAAAATTTGTAACAGCTGGGACAAATCTAATGACAAGCAGCGTTGGAGAGGTTCTCCTGAATTCTCTGGAATTTAGGCTTCATCATTTTGCTCAAGTGACACATTTGGTTTTCAAGTGTTTTGCTGATTTCCTAACTGTACCATAGACTGAAATCATTTTGGTCCACTACTGCTGCCAGGGGTACACACAGCGGCAGCACTGTTGGTCTACAACAGGGAAACTTCTGAGGCAAAATTCTGAAATGCTTCAGAAACAGTTCAATTTTCCCCAGCAGAAATGTGTTTGAGACCAAATCCAACATTCAGTGAAACTCAATTTCCTTTTCTCCTCCATGCAGAACATAAGGTAGCATCAAAGGGACCCATTCCTGCTCATGGAGAGAAAAAATCCCGATCTGTTTATTAGGGAACCAGGTGGAGAAAAGCCAGCCTTTATTTAAGTGTAACACCTGTGGCTCACTCTCCCAGATGCAGAGTGAGCATATGCTGAGGACATTTAACCAGACATGTACAGAGCTAAAAGCTGTATAGGATAGTATTAGAAGTTTCTGTCTCAGCACAATATGTTCAAGTAAAGAGAAGATATCCCAAAATTCATTTCATGTATTAAATAGAGTTATGTAGGCAGGCTCACGAGATAAGTTTTATTCCACCTTTTGAGACGTGTGTTATGCTCTTTATGCTAAATTTTGAATAGAAGGAATTTGATGTTGGCTGAAAGATTTGAATAGCCCTAAGAATAGCAGAAAGGATTATTGGGTAATTTGTTTCACCATCTCTTTTACAACCCTATTTCTTAAACATTCCCCACCTGTGCTCCTACCACGCCATGAAAAGTTGGCTGACATTTTCCACAGTGCTTTACAAATGTGGCAAAATAAGAAAAGAACAGAACAGATCTGCAATTATAACCTACTGTATTTCACGACACTTTAACACAGGTAACTGCATGCTATAACTTACTAAAAAATTCCCCTTCTGATCCTCTGAGGATTACTGAAAAACCAAATAAACCATCTGGCTATTACACATTCATTTGCCTAGCAAGTATTTTGGATGTCCTCCCATTAATATGTCATTTGAAAGAATATTTAGTTCAGTGGGAGATGAAGCGTCACCACACAGGTCATGCCTAAATCAACAGAACAGCTTGTCTCCCTCTCACAGCCAATCTACATATAATTGATTTTCAGCATCCATATTCAGAGACAAAAACCGTTTCTTTGAGAGATTCAAGTGCCACATTTCACAGCTCTCTTGCACAACTTTAGGCAAGGTCCATCTTCCACTGCTACAGTATCAGTGAAGAATTATATATTGCATCATTCCCAGATGATTTCTACCTATTGCAGCTGGGCAAAAAGTCATAAAACAAAGTTAGGAAAATGATAACTGAACTTAGTAAAACCTGCTTTCAAGCTCCTCTTTTCAAATGACTTACACTGACTGTCACCCACACAGCACCATATTCAGTGTTAGTGAGAGGTGTTAAGCAGACTTGGTTTGCTCTTCTTCCTCTGCACATTCTTGGTTTTGGGAACAAAGAAATTCCCACACAAGCTGAACAGATGAGCAGACATTTAACATTATCACCAGTCTGAGGTAATTTCCATAAGAGCAAACTGCCATATGACACCAGCCTAGGACCCAGTACCAGAGCCGAATCAAACAATATCAGCGTGAAATTTGGATTCCAGTCTCATTATAAATCTTAGCACGCAGATAGTTCACTGCTAACAAGACATCACACCACTTTGGTACAAACACCCACAAAACTGAAAAGTATCTGAAATAGACTGAGAGAAATTTTGAGGGTTTGAATTTTCCAAGCTCACCCACAGACAATGATGCACATACATATACAGAACTTTGAAAAGAGTGCTGTTGTGAAATATTCCCTCCTATATCCATGATACTCCACCACTCTTTGCAAGAGGGGGCTCCTGGCTAATGCAAGCTGTGGGGAAGAATCACCAGGGTGCTTTTTGCTCACTATTCTGCTAAAACCACACTTGAATCTGCTCCAACAGCTATTGATTCAGAGGAAATTCTTCCTGTTCTTTCAGCAATAATGGGAATATGTGAAAAGTACTTTTCATCCAAATAACAAATGTTCTTGAACAGTCTTGTTGTTGTTCAATTTTTATTCCTATTATCTTAATTTTAGCATAAGAAGTACATGGATGAGTCGGGGGGGTAACATAGGAAGCACAGAGAAATGTCAGAATTCTTGAGCCATGAGAGATGAAAATCATAGAAATGTAATCTTAGCTGCAAATTACCAAGAGAGAAAGAAACTAAAAATGTTCATTTGAACTTACCCTGTTATCCAGCATTATGATAAAGCAGTGACAGTCAGTACAGATTATTTTTATTTAAATTCTTGGGAGATAATTATTATTTTACCTGAATAATCCTTGAGTTATTTGAAAGGAGCCCTGGCAGAAGGAAGCCAGCTTTAAGCTGTAAAATGCATTGCTATCAATGAATATATAATTTGTACTTCAAGCCGTCAGACAGTAAAAATACAAGTAAAACTCCAGAAACACACACACAAAAAATTTAGTTTGTGGCAAATAATGAATTGCCAAGTCAAAGACTATAGAAAATATTAAGGATATACTATTTCTATAAATGATGCTCAAGAGGGAAGAGGAAATGGGAGAAAAAAGAATGGCTGTGAAATGTAAGATGGGTTTTCTCATGGGTACTGTTAATGGAACAGCAAGAGGGACACTGAAATATATTGCTTACTTTAATATCCATTCTTCTTGTCCTTTCTTCCTTTATTCTCCTAGACACATTCATCAATGAGAAACAGGTTCATGTTACAATCATATACCTATCCACCAACCTAAATACATTAAATAACAATAAAATTATATTCTGGGACAGGATGAAGTAACTGCACTCAAGCTTTAATTTATCTTCTGAATAGCATTGAGTTGAGAAAAAAAATGTAGAAAATCCATTTACAAAGGCCTCTTTCCCTCCAAAAACACATAGCTGTGAAGCACCGGCTAAAACATATACCTTGAGGGAACAGTTCTCGAGGGACCAATTCTAAATACATTTAATCTTGGAGGCTAAAGCCACCATCTCACTGTTTCCTGGTAATATACATTTAAGAACCTGGTAGATTCCAGGTTCACAGCCTTTCCCATGTGGAATGATTGTCAGGTGAGCAGTGGGTGAAAGGATACTGCATTTCACCATGGGGTATCAGAGAGGCTGACTCACAGCATGTTGAGGACATACACAAGTGCAGGGTGTCATCTGGGCTAGACCTGAGTCCTAGGTTACATGTCCTGGACAGGAGCTGAATATCTGACAAATCCGAGAATCTGCCAGCCTGCTCAGTTCTCAAATACCATTTCCAATCCAGTTTTTTTTTTCTTTTTTTATTAGAAGCTAAAGACAGAAAACAGTAAGACTCTGTAACAAAAGTACAACTCCGGAACTGAAAATCTCAGCATGTAAAAATCGTAGGATTGACTTAAAATGTATTTGTATCTCTCCCTTGTTCTCTCTGTCTCTTTTTCTCTCTTTTCATTTCCCTCCACCCTCCCAAATACATGCAAACAATCTAGTTCTCTAGCCTGAAGGTTTGTTTTCCTCAAAATTTTGTTAACAAGATTATTTCCCTCTTTTTCCTTTAGAAAATAAACATCAAACTGACTAGGTCTAGCACCTTAATATTAAAACAATTTAATATGTTTCATAATCATAAAGAAAGACTAAGAGTTGGCAATTTCACAGGGAAGGAACTTTAAAACCACATAATGTTTTTCTCTCTTTTCAGAATATTGATGCATTTCTCTCTGCCTGACTCCAGTCCCTTTTAGCCTGCTCAGAAGTCTCTCTAAGCTGCTGGCTGACCCATCTGTGCGAGGAGCACACGCTGTACTGCACACTTTGTTGTTTCTTTCTCTTCCCTGCATCAAGGAAATAGTTGTTCTACTTTGATCCTTCTCTCAGCTGCATGACTTTTAGTTCCATCTGTCCTGTCTGCCGTTTATGAAATAACATTTTTTCCCAGTTCCTGCCAAATAACCTTATTTTGATATTTTCCTCTTTATGCTGAATGCCCAGGCATACATCTTTCGTAACTGCAGGGTGTGTTTGGTTCTCTGGGTTGTAATTGAAGGCCTGGCTTGAGACCGAAGGGTGAAAACTTCTGTTGTTGAGGGCAATTTATCTGCGTGAGTCCCATTAATGTGAATGGAAGGTAGGTGGCTAAATCCCAACACAGCTCACAAAAAATACATAACTGGCTCTCTATTCCTCAAAAATAATACACTGGATGTATTATTAATTGTATAGTGCAATGTACAGGGGCTGAAATACAGGGTTGTTTAATTTTGGACATTGCTTTATGCAGATTTAAAATCAAGAGGACATTTGCTGAAGATTGAAAAAAAATCAAATCAACAGCAATACATCAAAAAATAAATGTATCTAGATAAAGTTCTTTTATACTTAGAAGGAAAAACGTCAATATTTGTTCTGTTCAGGCTATTTGTCTGAATATTGACAAATTCTTGCTATGGGAGGAAATGGAATGCTGAAGATTACCAAGGACGAAAACATCCAAGAACTCTTCTTTTTTTTTTATTTAAAGTGGCCAATGAGAATATCCTTCAAAGAATAAAAGCTAGGCCTTGCACTTTTCAGGTAGTCATTTCTTTATTGTCGTTAATTATTGACTCATCTATTTGCCATTTACACAGTGCCCTACCTTTCTTGTCTTTATTTGTATCTCTTTATCTTATCCCCTCAATTTTTCATTAACTCACATCAAGCTTTTCTTCTCTATTTTGCATTCGAAGAATCACATCCCTATTCTAGGTCATTAAGCTGTATCATCCTTTCTTAATCCAATTGCTACATGAAGACACAATACCAGAAGGAGTGTAGTGACAACCAGGGGATCAACAGGTTGTAAAATGACCTTTAAGTCCCACTATGTAGCACAATAAGGCCAAAACCACTCAAATTAGAAAGAAGAAGATACAGAAGAGAGCAGAATTAATAAGTAATTCATGAGTGCTATTATATATCCTGAGGTTGTTTCACTATGCAAGTGGCATGCTTTCAAGTGTCACGAATAGCTACAGAATATATTTCTGTGTATCTAAATACTTAATAATTACCTCCTATTAAATAATGATAAGGAATATGCTACATGGTCTTCGTAGTTGGCTGGAACAAATAGATTTTGCCATTCTTGCGTGGCATATGGCTCCTGATGATTGTACTATCACCTGAACTCTTCATAACATATTTTCTCTTTTAATTTTTTGTGATGCTACGCAAAACCACTGAGTTACTTATCACAAGCGATGACCGACGCTCCATCTGCAATGCAAATGTGTGGGGATAACTATGGAAAAAGAGCTTTTTCACAGCTTCATGAGCAAGTTAAGAAGCAACTGAACAACTGGAGACACACACTAACAGAAGGCATGGGCAGCAGCCAGGACAGCATCTCCAGGCACTCCATATGTGGACTCTCTGTTGCCTACAGCAAATAAACTTTTGAAGCCAGCAGTGGTAGGAGAGCTGACAGAACGAATTAAAAAGTGGCAGCAGGGAGCCAAATACTGCAGTAACGGAGGTAACAGGGAACTCCCTGAACTCTGGGCAGGACAGGCAGTGAGAGGGTTGCCAGTGACAGAGAAAAGCAGCAGAGGACAGGATGGGTACACAAAAGGTACTTCCAAGGTCAGGAAAGGTAGAAGTAGTGAACAACTGTAACTATTACAACTGCAATTTCCAGGAAGCCGTGGAGGAACAGTTTCCCTTGAGGGATGACAGAAATACAAATTCCTGCGTGGAAGTAGGCGTAGAACAGCGGACAGCCATGAACGTGTGGGGATGATTTACTGGAAACGTTCCGGAGCTGTCAAAGAAACTGCCAGATTTCTCTTTTCAGAAGAGAAATTGCCAGAGAGTGAATGACAGGAGGACATGAGGCTCCAACTGGACAAAATGCAAGCAAACCATATTTGCCTAGAAATTCCTGAAACTCCATGATTAGGTAACATTACTCACTTTCCAGTAAAGAAAAATTAATATTCTGACTATGCTCCAGTTTTTTATTAAAAACTGATAGAAGAGGTGCCAACACATGACAGTCAAGAACCCTTATCAAAAATTCCAGAAGCATACAACCAGCAAATCACCTTGTTGTGCACCAGAAATGGCTTCCTGCATGTCGTTTTTCTATACGTCATTCTTAACACCACTGTCTATTTTCTCATGTTTTATTATTTACCCTGTGAAGTGCAAATTTCTTCTTCTGTTCTGAAAGTCTTGTCACACATATACAGACACTGTAAGATAAAGTGATAGCTTTCTACACAGTTCTATTGTAAGAACCTGAACATCATCCCAAATTACCTGTCATCAGCTGTTCAAGTCTTCTTTCCATTACTGACAAAACAAATGAACAGCTGCTTGCTCCACAAACCTGTGCACTGAAAAAAAGACACACTAATAAAAAAGCTGTAAACAGCAAGCAAAAAATATATAAATGTTCTACACATAATACCAAGTGGGTTAAGGTAGCCTGAAGTCCCAGATACCTAAAAAAAAGAGTCTCCTCCAAGATGCTATTTTATAAAATGTTCTTATTTATAAAAGCATTTCAGCAGCAGCTGCTGTATGTTAAAAACAACTTAATTCTTAGTGGATAGAAACCTATGATAATTTTTTTTTTCTGAGTACTGGAAAAAAGGTAAAAGTACACAGGTATCATGAAAATCATTTGAACATTAAATACTAGGACATGAGTTTCTATTTATTAAGAACTGCTTAAAAATTTTACAAAGTTCATTAAACTTTGAAAAAAATGTCTGTATAATTTCACTATTTTTCTGTGCATAATGTCATGAAGGAAAAGGAAAATGTGTTTTTCACTCAGGCAAAGATTGTTTTCTGTTAAGAAAGCTAAGGATAAAAAGAGAGACAAAAAGGTAGCAGGTAAATAAAAATATATAAAAATAAATATTATACATATTTTTCCAAAAACTTAAAGAAATTAAATTGAAAATAAATAAACCCCAAAATTTTAGATGCAAAACCAAATTTCAAACAAATGGATGGCCACGGCAGTGAAAATTCTGTGCAATTATTTTTCATTTTCCCTCTTTACCATTTCCCCCATTTTTCACCTTCCTTTTTGCCTTAGTTAATAATTTCTTCTAGGCCTCTTTGGAACTTGAAGCAACACTGATAAATGCACAATGCTACTCTCCTATGCTACAAAAACAGGTTTTGAAATTCATAAGTTTCAAAGCCAGAATGAATAATTGTGAGTATTCAGCCTGTTGCTTGGTGCATCCCAGGCCACAAAATCTCACCAGGAATTTAACCAGGCTCATCTCTTTGCTGTGCATGGTAGCACATCGCTTAGATGTGCACTCAAGGCAATGAAAAGCCTCTATATCCCAAGATAAGCTTTTACAGCCACTAACTGTGCCAGTCACACAGCTTCCTCCGTAGAGCTTCCTCCATTGTAAATAATGAGCATGCTAATTTCTACATCTACACTTACTATGTGCTAGTTTAAGCTTGCAACTGTTGGATTTTATGCTGTGGGGATTTTGGTTTGGGGTTTTTTTTGGGGGGGAAGGTGGTCATTGTTGTGTCGTGGGGGTTTTTTGGAAGATAAAAGAGCCTTCTATTGTCAAATACTTCTTCTTCAGATGTAACCCATAGGTAGCCATCTCTTGACCTTTCTGGACAAACAAAATTGATTGCACTTCTTTAGTTTCACACTACAAAGTATCTCTTCCAAACCCTGAAATTCTTCAATAAATCTTTCCCAAACTCCTTCCAGGTTGTCAAAATCCTTTTTTTGCACTGCTTTGGATTGCTGTCATCTAATTCCAGTTTCACTCTCTTTCCCATAGCTGACAGAGGGAAATCCAGCATCCTACAGCAACGTTTCACGTCCCACCAGGAAAGGCATTTCACCTGGGTCTGCTGAAGCACATGGCAAGGAGCATATTTTCTCTGCTGACTTTAAAAGGAACCTAGTTTCAACCCAGGAATCTTAATTCTTCAATAGCTTTAGCGAGGCAGATGAATCCCACTCAGTGGTCACCAGGGGACAATCCAGCTGTCTAGACACCGGAGTGCCATGCGATTTCAGATACCTCAGGCATCACACCTGGCTTCACCCATGGATGCCTTGTCACATCTGCCAGCTGCACGCAATGCCTCTGAAAATACAGAACATCTAGGTATGTTTCATCAGGATAATTGCTTTATGAAAATGCTTTACTGTCTCATCAAGACACCGGATCATTAAAAATAAAAATATTTTCCATAACGTTGCATTGACTGGCATCAGTTGTAATTTTAATCTTAGTTCAATTCATCTAAGAAATTTTTCCTAGGTAAGGTTTGGGATAACTAGCAAATTGTTTTCAAGGCCATTTAAGTCACTATTTGTAAATGTTGGGCCATGGCTATTTTGTCAAGCTTATGGAAGTTCCTCAGAATACAGAGATTTCCAAAAAATTAATTTAGGCAGCTCCACAGACAAGTCATTTTCTTGACAGTGAATTATCTAATTCTGTAGATTTGAAAATATTTAGTGTTGCTGTTTAACACTCTCAGAAGTGAGAGAAAATAAAATATTTCATTCTTCCATTAGAAAATGGATGTATTTACTTATTCTGCATATTCTTTACCAGGTTTAACAATTTTACAATCCGTAGTTTTACAAAACTGCAGGCATTTTGTTCCTGTTTAAAGAACTTCTTGTTATCTTTGCCCTATTACCCATAGATTTTCAACTGACTGCTTTAGTTTTCTTTATCAGTTCTCTCCATTATCTAATACTGAATTTATTCATTGCTATCAGGCTTCATACTTTTCCCATTATTTTTTCATCATGGACTTCACCTCCCTCTTAGCTGGATTGGTTTTTAACTGAAGAAAATACTTTTTGTCAGTGCAAAACTCCATTTCTTCAGGTATCTAACACAATTTCTAAAAACTTCCCCCATCTATCAGCCCTACTTTTTTCTGCGCAGTCTTGGTCCTAGTAGTTTTCTTTTTGGAGTGTTCACTTTATAATTAAGGAATAAATAATCTGGAACTAAGGTGTGTCAATTAATTTGCTCTGCTCTAAATAGCCCCTGAAAATTGCAATAATCTACAAATTGTCAAATTTTGGAGAACAAAAACCTTTTTTTTTTTTAATTCTAGATTTTTAAACTAGAATTGTAATGCTAAATTGACATGAAATGCTTTGGGCTTTGGGGGCATTTTAGGGCTATTGTAACAAGATACAGTAAGGATACTCTGAGATTCTTCAGTCATGAATGGGATCCATCTTACTTGTCCCAGCTCTCTTAGACACCTATTTGGGGCAGTCTAGTGCTGTTTATCATTCCCTGTCAATTCCAGAACAGCCAAATGACTTATCCTGGCTGCCAAACTTGCAGGTGACCAAAGTGACATAAGAAGAATCCGTCTTGTGTTGAGATGTCTCTAAATGATCTCCTTTTCAAAGATCCCCAATTACTTTCTCACCCATTTCTTCACTAGACATGAGGACACACTCATGTGGAACGGACTGGTGATCAGATGGACACTGAACTAATCCGTGAACTAAGCACAGATCACAGCATGGGTGGTCGTGATCATAAACTGAGACATGTAAAGCATTAGTAGAAAATGAAAATAAGGTGCCTGAATTAGAATCTGAGTCTCTCAAGATTCCAGATGACACAAATTCTGAGAACTTATTAACTTAGGGATAGATGTTAAAAAATACTGAAAATGGACCCATAGGAATGTCTGTTGTTACAGCCTGAGCCACAGAATCTCATATAGAAATGAAGGAGGAGATTTCCATTTATTGAAAACAGAAGCCATGAGGACAAAGCCCTAAACCCAGCTGAAAACAAGCAGTAGAGAAGTATGCAAACACATTCACATTGCATCACACAGCTGCTACTACATCACTGAATCACTGTCTCAAAAGGATGACGATGACTAAACGATAAGGACATAAAATCACATTACTCTGTTTCAAACTTAATCAGATATTAATGCTTCATGCTTGCCTAAATTTACTCTGTCTCAGTCAACAACTGTGTAATTCTACAAAATCCACAAGTGTTTGAAGACCCATCAGATTGGGCAGATGAAAACTAAAATACAAGTAATCTTTTCTTGTTCACATTTTGAAAATTATGGGGCATCTTCTTTGATTTTTTTCTGTACTAAATTATTTTGTCCAGGAGTATAGTTGGAAAAGGCTAAGGCAAAGATAATCAGGTTCACTTTTTTGTTTTTATTTCCAAATTTTGAGCAAGCCTCAGTTTAGGCTATAGCCTTACCCTCAAAACACTACAGTGCAGTTTATGATTGTTGTGTTAAAACAGTGGTAGTGCTGATCAGGAAGAGTTGTTAGGTACATCATATAGAACAGCCTGGGGGACTTTATAGTATTTAAAGAACACATGACAAAAGTATGTATCCAAAGCTCATCAATAAAAGATTCATATCCTTGTTTCCAATTTTACTCAAGGCACTTAAAGAAATTTAAGTCTATTGACCATGTTATTTAATGGTGTGAGCTAGCAAGAGGCAGTTGTTATTTCTTCTTGGTTTGAAATTTAAAAGTGAGTAAATGTATAAAAAAATTAACAATATTTATTGCTCCTTTTTTCTGATTATATGTATTTCTGGTTTTGGTGGCATTATTAGCAGCTTCCTTGTGGACCACAGCCCCACTATCCAAATGAAATGGCAGAACAGAAGACAGTTCCCAGTTATTAAAAAAGCTCATCACCACTGCCCTTTGGGCCAGACAAGTAAAGGGACTACAGTAAAGGTAACGAAGCCCTGGAAACAAAACCTACTGAAAGTATGGCCATAAATGCCACAGGGAAGGGATCTTTTAAAAACAGTGTCACAATTGTACACAGTGAACCCTACAGTCGACTTGGTTTGAAAATGTGGTCCCCGTATTGATAATCAATATGTTCCATTGTGACAGAGCAGACACATAAATGAATGCTTTCAGTTTAGATAGGATTAAAGGAGACTGCGGGAGTGAGTGGGCTGTGTGGCAAATGCTGCTTCTTTTCTAATTGAGCCACTTGCTTTTGAAAGAGTCAAAGATGTCCCTGGTGGACATAACATGGGGTGTGCTAGAAGGATAAGGTTAAAAGAAAGGAGGCTAGAGGAGTTCAAGGCACTGTTTATTACTTTGAACATTTCTGAATAAAGGGAGGGTAAGCTTTTCAGTCAGGAGAATGCAGCAGTCTCACTCCTGACTGTACTGATTTGTAAGAGTGTCTCTCCCCTTAATCTTATTCTTTTTTCTTTAATCTGTATGTTTTATAAACCTTATCTTTTCTCTGCCCCTACCTTTTGAGTTAATCCCTAGTGTCCTACGCCTCTATGCCTGTCTAGGTCTATTCAGTTTTAAAAAGGCACTGAGCATTTCCAGTAGCACCACAGGGATCAGGAATGAACAGCATCCATCCTAAGGTCTTTCCCTTGTCTCTTCAAAAACCCTGTGCTCTGTATCCACAATCAAAAGGGTCATCACTGACACATGTTAAGTCTCTTGTGTTTCCTGAAAATTGAGATGAGAGATGGAGACACATAGAGAGATGAATGAGAAGAAAGGGAAAGAGAGAAAGAGAGAAAGAAAGAGAGAAAGAGAGAGAGAAAGAGAGAAAGAAAGAGAGAAAGAGAGAAAGAGAGAAAGAGAGAGAGAGAGAAAAAGAGAAAGAAAGAAAGAAAGAAAGAAAGAAGGAAAGAAGGAAAGAAGGAAGAGACTCGGAAGGAAGAAGGAAAGAAGGAAAGAAGGAAAGAAGGAAAGAAAGAAAGAAAGAAAGAAAGAAAGAAAGAAAGAAAGAAAGAAAGAAAGAAAGAAAGAAAGAAAGAAAGAAAGAAAGAAAGAAAGAAAGAAAGAAAGAAAGAAAGAAATGCAGGAGGGAGAAGGAAGGAAGCAGGGAAGCAAGGAAGGAAGGGGAAAATAAAATTTCTCACAAGTGAAATGAGAAATTCAATTCAAACAAAAGAAGAAATTAACAGCAATATTGGAAAAAGTGGATACAAGCAAACACTGGAGGTTAGGGCTTACCGGGCACAGGATATGAGAGGTACTGCTCATAGTTTTTTAGGCATCTGCTAAATAACCAGGACCTATACCTAGATTCTCATTTTGAAAATAAATGTGGGAAATAGGCAAAAGTTTCATGAAATGTCACAATGATCTGAAAGAAGAACGACAGACAAGATATAAACAAAGTTCTGTGCAAACCAGAATCAGACACATTTATTTCAAGACTGGGACTGTGCTAGGATTTTCTCCTGTAAATAAGAGACTGGAATAGGCAAATCTTGGTACTGAAGTAGAGTTCTTTCATAAACAAACTAATAAGGGAATGTTTCTTCCCTCCTCATGTCCTTTTCTTAAGTTTTAAAAATAAATACTTTGCAGCTCAAAATAGCAGAGTGGATCCTCAGGGCTTCAAATAGTCTGAAATTTTCTTCAGGGCTACAATCTTCTCAAGAAGTTCTTTCAAACAATGAAACAGGCTCCATTATTTCCCTAAAAACGCAACTATTAAATGATAAGATGCTCCTAAGCATAGCCACTTTTGTCTAGAGTAGATTCACATGGAAGCCAGGAGGTTTCGATTCCAGGCCTATAACACACAGTAGCAAAGTTGGTTTTTTCTGCTTTTATGTGAAAGGGCTTCTAGTGTCTTTGATACCACTATAAAGGACTGACAGCACAATATGGAAGAACAAGAATCAGAAACATTAATTTGGTAGAAAAAAAGGAATTTTGTGTAGCTGGGTCATTTTGAACTTCCGTGGTGATGTAATTTGAATCATTACAATATGATAGACAATTACTAACTTCAAAAATTGATAACTTACTTAGAAGCTACTCAATACTTCAGTGTTTTCATTTTAAAATATTTTTTTTGGCCTCCATAAAGGCATAAAGATAAACTTGATACAGACCATGCTAACATTGTCATGAGTCACCTCCTGCTTACATTATTAGGAATCTTTCTCTTCATCTGAAACAGATTAGCCCTGTAGTCCAGTCAATTATTATTGTGAAAAAAATAACAAAATTAATTTTAGTAGTCATTGCTTCAAAATTAAATTAATCAATTGCTTCTGATCATCTCAGAATTAGGTCTCTTCCCACTTTTTTTCCATATCATCAAACAAGGTTCTCTTGCCCTGACTCTTCTGGGGATCAATTAATTTATAAATTAATTAATGTTTTCCACTGAATTTTATGTCTCTATTTTTTTTTTTTTTAGATGCATGCTCTTATTAGCTGGAAAGGAAAAGTGAAGTCGAAGAAAATTGTAAGGGGAGAAATAAGACAAACAATTAATTAAACAGTTTGGAATTTTTCGAAGTGAAAGAGCACACCTATAAATGTATTCATCATCACTAAACAATGCGACATGAGGCATATTTAAGTCTCTCTGCTGGTTGATTTTTTTTTATTCTGCTGTTCCTAATGTGCTTCTCCAAATTATTTTTCTCATTCTATTTCTCCTTATTCTTCTCTTCTTAAACTTCATCATCTTAAAAATGGTGGGAAAAGCTAAGGATTCCCAGGAAAGTAGCAATTAGTAAAAACAGATATTTCTGTAAATAAATTTCCTCATATATATATCTGTATGGGGTAGCTTTTTAGTAAGCATTCATATCACAGAAAGGGAAATTAATTGTTATAGATGATAAGACAAAGGGGACACTAATAGAGCTGAGATACAGAAAAATGAGGAATTCAGCAAAATTTTTGCATGTAACATCTCCAGTTGTAGTATGGACTAAAGCTTTGATCTAATATTTATACCTCTGTGAGACACAAAAAATGTTTCATGCTTTGCCAGAAGCCAGATAGATAGCTTCTGACTGCAGAAGATTGATCTCAACAGGAAGATAGCTTTTAGAAACAAAACCTAATCCTGATTACAAATTTACCACTGGTGAAGAATCCTTTGGTAAACTGCATTAAAACCAAACAATTCTTTTTCAAAGACATATTCATGCTTCCAGTCTTATTTTGTCTAATGAAGATTCCAGTTATATTTTGCTGGTTAGGCTGAAGAATGCACTATTTCATCTTGCTCCCCAAACAGACACTGACTGCCTAATCTTCTCTTTGATAAACTAAATACATGGAACTCATTTACTCCTTCCTTATAGCATGTTTTCCAGTTCATTAATCATTCTCATAGCTCTTCTCCAAATCTTCTCCTGTTTTATAACACTCTTCACTAAATACCAGAAATGATCCTGACGCAGAGGGGTCAGTGCAAAACCCAACAATACAGTAATTTAATCTCTCTGTAACTTCTCATATCCTCTTGTGGATTCATGTAGTGGTCCCATTAACCTTTTTGCCACAGTGTTATCTTTAGCAGCTCATTTTCATCAGATTAGCTCCCATGACCTCTACTCCATTTCACACTCCCTGCTCTCATGAACATATTTCCAGTCCTTTATGGATAACTGACTTTTTTTTTTTTCTGGCATCTGAATATGTATTGGGCAATACTGGGAAACAGTTTTCTTGTGCCACAGTTCCAAGTGATCAAAGTGCCTAAATTTTCATAACCTATTTTCTTCATTATTTACATCTTCCCCTAGATTTTTTTCAAACAGAATCTTTAGTAGTACAATTCTGTATTTTCCAAATTGTGATAATGCACGTGTAGTGAAGAATGGATCTTACTGGGGCTTCCCTGAGAGGATATCTGCTTCCTAATAATTCCCATTTACAACTTGGGGTGGGTTGATCTTGGCTGGCGACAGGTGTCCACCAAGCCACTCTCTCACATCCCATCCTCAGCAGGAAAGAAGGAGAAAATAAGATGAAATAAATGGTTTGAGATAAAGGTAGTTTAATGAAATAAAGCAAAGGCTGTGTGTAGAAGCAATATTTTTTTAAAAATGGAATATTTATTTTCTCCATCCCGTCAGCAGGTGATGCTCAGCTGCTTCCTGAGAAGCAGGATTTGGTACCCATAGTGATGCTTCAGAAGAGAAAAGACTGAATAATGAATGCTCCCCACTTTCTTTCTCTTAGCTTTTATTGCTGAGGATGACATCATATGGTACAAAATGCCCCTTTGGGTCAGCCTGTCCCAGCTGTGTCCCCTCCAGCCTCTCACCCAGCCCCAGCCTGGTGGCCTTCAGTGGGAGAGCGTGGAGAAACAGCCTCGATGTGCCATGTCCAAAACCCTGGTGTGTCACCACCACCTTTCCAGCTACCAATACACAGCCCAGCACTGTGGGGACTGCCATGGGACAAGGTAACTGTCCCAGTTTGAGACAAATTGGAGGAAACATCCTCTGATAGAAAGCAGGTTTCAGCTCTCCCTCCCCCAGCAGGTTTGGGAAAAAAAATTCCTTGGAGCAAAGTGAAAAAAAAAGTTATTTATTTAACAAGCAGGGAGCATGGAGGCACCAAAAAAAGAATGAATGATGTTAAATAATAAAACCTCTCGCTGTGAAGAAAACCTGGGTAGTTTCAGAGTCCTCTGTAGGTGATGGCTCTGCTCTCTCTGGAGCTGCGGTGCGGGGTGGGCCCCTCCAGGCTGTGGTGTGGGGCCTCCTGGTGATGTTCTGGTGGTGCTGAACAGTTCCAGAAGAGAAGAAGAAGAAGCCAAAGTCCCAGGAAAACTCCGTGCTTCAGCTAACAAACAAGAAGCTAGCTAAAAAGCAAGAGAATGCAACCCTCTTCCCTGCTGCAGAGAGCCGAGAGCTGAGGAGAAGCGAGCGAGTTATCCGTGTTTCTGAACACAGCCGCCGAAGGAATTCCACTGCCTTCCCCCCCCGCCTCTCTCGGGTCTGCCTTAAAGACACAGAAAGGCAGGGGATTCATGTCTGGGCATAGAGCAGGCGATAGGGGACACAGCATCATAAAGGCACCCCGAGACAGCAACCTCACCCCAGCAATGCTCAATGCACAACTGCATTTTGAAGGTCATGGATTACTTTTTTACGCACTTATTATTCCATTGATTTTTCATCACTCTTCCTACGTATTGAAATATTGCTCTGTACCAAATCAAATGCCCTGGAGATGTCTAACTATATTAAATAGATTTCTCAATCATATTTTTAATTTCATAAAAATGAAGCAAGATATATTAACAAATTTTATTAGCATATACTGGCACTGATTGGCAACAATTAAAGTAACTTCTTTTAACTCTTTATTAATTTGAACTGTATCAACCATTTCACTATTTTTCCCAAGGTCAATGGCAAACAGGCTCAAAATTATCCTTTGTAACTTTCCCAAATACTGGTGCATTTATTTTTTTCCAAATCTCTTTTGGGTTATTTTTTAGGCTAAGGTTTCCAAGACTAGTGGAAAACAAGCAAAAGTACTCCAGAGAGGGACCCAAACATCACTTTCAAAACTCCTCAGTGGGAACAGTTGAATTCAGCTAAATGAAATGTATGTAATGTATGTCTGGTGTGCATCAGCTCTCCTGTTAAAAAATAAAATGTATTGGTACAGAATAATATATTAATATGGTAATGAGCCATTCTACTTTTTCCAGAGAGAGCAGAAATATTCGTATGACTCATGATAACCATTGTCCTGCATTCGGCCAGGATTAGATGTAAAGGGAGAAAAAGATGCACATTTTTATCTTAATCTGTGCGATGCTCTAGCAATAAGAATTATTTTCCACTTTTGCCTTACCAGGATGGAAAAACAAAAAAGGTTTTTGTCTCTCTATCTCCCTTCCATGTCCACACAGCAGTACATTTCCCATTAATGTCAATGAGGATTACAAGAACATACACGCGGGTGACTATGTCAGTAAGTAAAGAAATTGCCATTTGACTGGGTATAAATTTCAGAATATAGGTGATTCAACTTCCATTAGTTATCCAGCCTGCAACCCAGGATACTCACACTTATTTACTGAAAGAAACAGAAAGTTGCTAGCTGGCACAGATCCTTCTCCATTAGGGCTGGAGCTAGACTATCTATTCTCACTTACTGCTTCTGAGTCACTATCAGATTCTGTTACTGAGGAAGAATTTTAATGATTGTTTATTTGCTCTTGATTTATAGACACCACTAGCAGCATTACTTTCTGCAAGTTTTCTAATTTCTCAAAGGCTTGAGTATTTGTATGATGATGAACAGAACTAAATTGGCAGCTAGGTGTTCTGCAATCTATTCCTAATATATGTTCACTCTGAGTTTGCTAAAGAGTCTAATCCACCAAATGTGCATTTGCCTTCCCAATTCCCACATTAACATGGTGATAAGCATGGGGATAAGCACTGCCAGATTGCCTGACACCACCATGTTTCCATTCCACTTATAGTGTGGCTACAACTCTTCTTGGCAAGACTGTGAACCTGC
Organism: Lycocorax pyrrhopterus obiensis; assembly: GCA_014706295.1. Classification (NCBI taxonomy): domain Eukaryota; kingdom Metazoa; phylum Chordata; class Aves; order Passeriformes; family Paradisaeidae; genus Lycocorax; species Lycocorax pyrrhopterus. The sequence goes on along the minus strand of JACSVZ010000004.1, from coordinate 102,694,039 downwards.
CCCAGCTGTCCAGCTTACAGAAGGGTTATAAAAGTATTTCTCTTTTGGCTATGGACACTTTCTTTTCAGCTCAAGTTGCAGAGACTTCTGGTTTTGAGTTCAAAATGTTCTGGACTAAATCTCAAATGACAACGAAAGTGACAGCTGCCATTGTGGGACCATGCCAGCAGAGTCTGAGGCAGTGATTCTCACATGAGCTAATGGGAACCCCAACATGACTAAGCCCCGTTGAGCTTCCACTGATACCAAGTCTGCCACAGTAGAAATATGGACCATAGGTGTCTGCCACCACCTCAGTCCCTGAGCATGGACACTGCCCATCCCCTTCTCCAACAAGAGACAATTTCTACACTGAGGAAGGAATCAGTTATAACCATTCTATACAGAATATGTCTAGACAAGGTGGTGGGCTGCAACTGAGAATTAATGAATTGAGGCAGGCGCACACTGGTATAAAATGTGCAGCATGCTACAGAGCTTCGCCACGTATCTGTGCCTTGTCTAATGAATGTAGCAAAATTGCCAGTTATTCTGAGAGGAAATTCTGGCCCCAAAGAACTGAGCCAAAAAGCAATTTGTGATTAAAGTTAGCCATGACTGTTATCAGAGGGATCAGTGAATTTATTCCAGTTTTGTAAATGGAATGTCCTGTTCAGACCACATAGGAAGCCACTCATCATGCCTGAAACAGACCTTGTAGTAACAGAACATGGGGTAGAAAGCAGAGCATTTAATTTTGTGTGTTCCAGTAGTTGCAGCAAAACTAAACTTAAATCTGTCCTACAAGGTGATTCTTCCAGCTTGCTCTTATCGCCTCCAAAAATAAAGATATTGGATACCTTGCACTAACACAATGACATACACAAATTCATAACTTGTCAAATTACAATATGAAGGGAGAACTTTTTTCCTGTGTTTATAAGGATTCCAGTTCAAATACAATCAGAAAAATAAATATAATTCAATGTAAACTTGAGGGCTGACAGCCAAGGAGTTACTTAGCAAATTGAAATAAGATATGCGAAAAATGAAAGAAGAAATTCAACAGAAAAAAAATCTCTAAATATATCCTATATTTCAGTCATTGAAATGTACTCTTGTGTAAGTCATTCACCTTACACTCAGCTACTATTCCCATTTCAGAGATCAGAAAAATTGCTGTAGAGCAGTTAAGTTATTTGCACTAAGCTGTAAAGAAAAGAAATTTCAAGCAATGCTTTTCTGGCCTCTGTTCCTGTGCTTTGGCAAAACCTTTCTAATCTACTTTATCTGACTTATAAAAATATTATATCATCCTTATATGCAGCATCATTACCAGCATATAGAGTTAAAACTATATACTTATTGATTTTATATACTATATACTTATTCATTCAGTCATTTTATATCAGTAAGGAAAGTTATATTTATATGGTGTCATCATTAATATAAATCATTAATAGGATTACATATGGCTGCTTAATAAAGGCATTTAATTTCACTACTAGTTTTGAATATCTTTAAAGATTTTGAATATGTTTAAAATTATTTTAACCAAAACATGGAAATACTGTGCAGTTCCTTCCTGCTTTGGTTTGTTTTTTTTCCATTCATCTATTCAGTCACTCCTATTGTGTTGCCTTCTTTGTAGGGACAGGTTAAAACAGATGGAATTTACTACAAATCACATTAAGGAAAAAAAAACCCAAAATTAAAAAAACCCAAACAAAACAACAACAACAAAAGAGAGGAAAAAAAAAGAAAAAAAAAAGAAAACACAACAACAACAAAAAACCCCCAACACAACAGAAATGAGCTCACGAGCCCCAAAGGAAGTATGTGGCTAAAATCCCTCCTTTATTGACATTCCAGAAACTAGTTCAGCCAATTCTTGCTGTCATGTCAGAGGAAAAGTGCCCTCTTCTGAAACACTGATAAGGAATTACACAGAAGGAACCTTTGACAGCCTTCCTGGTATACTATATCATGTTCAAAATAAACCCCAAATATTTAAATTCATAAGCCTCCACAATAAGGCTCTACAAGTTGTGTGTGAGATACATCAGTTGGTGAGATAAGCAGAAACATATAAATAGGTATTGTGTGAATTGAGAGTGGAGAGATACAGAGCAAGTAAAATACAAAGAGACTTTTCAACACTATCAAGAACCTCACCCTAAACCTCTTCTCCATATGACAGTGGCATCAGGGGAGCAGATGACAAAGTGCTAATGGAATAAGGAGACATATCACAAACCTCTGGAAGCTGGGTCAGGAATCTGCATTATAGTCAGGTTATTGTGACAGTTCATATGAAACACCAAGCTATGTGCCAGACTTTATCAAGTGAAGGGCAATCATTCAAATTGGCATAAAAGGAAAACCTCTTTTTTTTTTTTTTTTTCCAGAAATCTCTCACCTGTGTGTCCCCATGCACACACACACAAACACACACCTTGTATTTTAGCTGAGCTGAGCAGAGACTCACGTAATGCACAGTGTACACATCAAATTCTAGTCCGGTGCAGGAAAAGAAGATGTAGATTCTACAAATACAAAAAAAGTTCATGATGTCACATCAGAAAAAAAGACCTAAATGAAACCCAAGCAGTACTGAACATTTGAAGATAATTGAAGAATTACTGTATGCTCTGACCAACAAACACTGGTTTTCTTGGCATCCACCATGAAGCAAATATATGAGAGTGATTCACAGCTCTGTGTGCAGAATCTAGGGGCACACAGGGGAAGACACGGTCTTTAAAGGAACGGAGACTGAATGAGGTAGGGAAACTTAAGCAAAATTTGGACTCTTTGACTGCATTGGTAATAAAAAAGTAAAATAATAATAATAAAAAAAAGATTTAGTCCTTTAAAACAGACTTGGACTTCAGCCAGGTCACCACACTGGTTACATGATAGTAAAACAAGCTGTTTATATTGATAACATGCTATAAGCCGAACTATTTCAAAAAACATCTTTTGGAAGCCATTTTAAAAATGACTAAAATACAACCTTTTCCTAAACTTGAAAGTTATTTTGAAAGAAGTGGGCTGTAGCCAATTTATGGTAACTTCCTTTCTTGCACAGAAACAGATTATTTTTACCAATATATACACATACGCTCATGAATAATTCCTGCATAATTCAGATTCCCAACCAAAAAAAAAGTAAAAACAGTGGTGTGTCAAACATGATGCTGTTCACCAAATTAAATATCTAAAAAATCAGAATGTAAATTGTCATTCACTTTTGTAAAGGATGGGGCTAAGGCAATGCAGTCTTAAAGCTTATGATGCAACTAGAACAAAACCTGGCTATTTGCTTTTGGTGATGTGTTTGTCCTCAAATGTAATAAAGACTTTCCAAGCACCAAGTCTTCACCAAGCTGCCATCCCTGTCTGCTTGCACTGGTATCATCATCACCTGCTGTTATTGACAGATTGGGTTTCATCTAACAAAGGTATCTGGAAAAGGATAAAAGCTGATCCTTGAAGTCACTTTCTATCTCCCATTGACTACAAGAGGGACACTTAAGAGCATGATTTATTTAGATATGAGCATTTTTATTGATCAAAATGAGTGTGATGAATCTCACAAATGTGGCCCACATTACACTCTTAACTTCCTTCTGAGGTCAAAAACTAGTTTAAATATGAACACTTCTATCTTTCTCTTTCCTTATTCTATCACTACACAAAGCAGACATTATCAAAACATTTCACAGGTTCCTAAGTACGAGAGGCCTCAATGGTGCACAGATGGCCAAAGATGAGAATGTAGGTTTTTCCTTCAGTCTTCACTTGATACAGCAGCTGCGATTAGATGTCTAACACAATTAGCATCAACAAAAAACGGGTAAGAACTTGGGATGGAAAAGGCAAAGCAGAGGTTCAATCCTACTTTGAGAAGCTGGATGTTTTTTAAACTGGCTGGTCCTGATGAAATTCACCTGAGAGTATGTAGAGAACCGGCCTGAAGTGATCTCACAGCCCATGGCAATTATTTTAAGAATGGAGTGAGGACAGGTAAAGTTTCAGAAAACAGAAAAAAAGCAATCACAGTTCTTACCTTTAAAAAAATGAAAAGAAGCGTAGATCAGACAATCTCATTTCAATTACCAAGGAAAAAAAATACTGGTTCAAGTATTCAAACATCTGGATGGGAACAAGGGGATATGAATCAGCCAATGCTGATTTGTCAAGAACAAACCACGTCAAGCAACAGAGTTTTTTCCTATGACATGATGACAGGCCTGTGTATTGAAAAGAAAAATATCTTTACTTTAGAAAAGTTTTTGACAGTGTCTTTTATGACATTTTTCTCTGCCATTCAGGGTCTTCCTGAAACTGCCATATGGTAGGGACACAACTGATTGGGATACTGTGCATAAAGACAAACTGTTCCACTGGAAGGATGTAAGAGTGAGGTCTGCTGGGGACTGATTTGAAGTCTAGGTCTACGGAAAACTTCTGATAATAAAAACTGCATGATGGAGTAGGGAATATAGTTGCTCTATTTCCAGATGATTCAAAGCTGAGACAGGCGATGACAAGGTTTGAATTCAAACTGATCATTATAAATTGGAGAAATTGTCTGAAGTGGCTGGGATGCAATTTAATAAGGGCAAAAAATCAAAAGTTCTCCACTTAGGTAAGAGTAACCGTCTGCAAAATTATAGGAGGAGTAATAACAGTTCTTCTGAAAAAGGATGCATGGACTATAGTGAATCATAAATTGGGCATGAGTCAGCTATGCAAGGCTATTTCGAAGACAAAATGGAAGCTTCATCCTGGAAGAGAATCATATAGAAGACAAAGTAAAAAAACTTCCTGTTTATTTCACTCAACTGCTTTGTCTAGATACAGGATACCTGCAGGAGAAATGCTGACCAACTAAAGAGATAAGAAAAATCAAAGGGTTATAAAACACAACCGTTGAGGACAACCAAAATGAGTTGAGTTGTTTAGTGCAGATGAGTGGCATCTGAAGAGCATTTCTGTGGTCTTCAAGTATTTTAAAACACTACTGCATAAAGAGCAAATTCAAATAGGAAAGCAAGAAATCAGCCTAAAATGCAGCAATGAAGATCTAAGTTATATATTAGAGGAAATAATGTCAAATGTTCTTTAACACTTGAATAAATTGCCTGGAGAAAATACAGATTTTTCAAGGCTGGAGATTTTAAAGAATGGGTAAGATGAAAATCTGTCAGGCATGGTTTAGGAAGAGCTGAACCTGCCCTGCGGGAAGAAGACGTACTGGATAACTTCTCAAGATCTCTTCCAGAAATGTGATTTTTCTGCAACTTTTAATGTGTTTGACTCCTGTGATAACAGAGACACATAGAAAATGAGAAGGGAGTTTTTCTAATAATATGTATGGCAGATCTAGTTTACTTGTATGAATGTAAGACCTCTGAAAAATATTTATTAATGGGAATATCGACACCTCTTTGTAACACTCCTTATTTTACAATGTCTCCATAACAGTGTCCATTTAAGTCCAGTCCAGTCCAGTGCACTGCAATTCCTGAAATGAAGTGACAAAACTTGCCACAGGCACATGTAAAAGAGAGAACAGCACCATGGAAGGCCCAGAGGAGTGCTCTAAATTGCCTTAATCGGTTGAGATGGACAAGGATTCCAAATCAAACTGGTTGCATTTGCCAGTAGCTGTCAGTATCTTAAAAAAAAAAAAAAAGAGAGAGAGGAAAGGGGAAGTAAGAACTCTAGTTGCTCTTGACATGATTTCATTTAACTCGCTAGGTCTCTGACCTTTCAGCGCTGGTGGAAATAAAAGTGGAAATGTAACACTGAGGGGGGAAAATTCATGCAAATAATAACCTTTAAAGCCTCCATGTGAGAATTTTTTTCTTTTTTTTTTAGTGGAGAGAAATCTGATGATCCAATTATGCAAGTCATTAGGAAAACAATGCTGAATTTTTGTGGCTAATGGGATTTTAAGTTATATTGACAATGAAAACCAATTATATTTTAAAAACTTTTTTTTCTCCATCTGCAATTGCATTATTTTAATGAAATAGCATGCTAAACCTCAAGTAGCCAAATGAATGTTAATTATAGAAATAGTTGAGTTAACAAGAGAACCCCTCTTTTTCCATGACCTCATAATTTCACAGGTCTGAATAGAGGCATAAAATCATTCAATTTGCGTCTAAATTGCTTGATGATGTAAATATAGCAACCTGTGAACTCTTCAGAACTCCTGCTTTAGAGTAAAATTTAAATTAACTTTCTTAAGAAGTTCAGTGGAACCAGAGCTCAACCACAGGATGAAAGCAACTCCAAGACTTGGGAATATTTAGATAATGACCCAATTCTTCCAGGTCAAAACCAATTCTAGTTTAACACATTATAACTTTTCTGCTTTAATTGATTTTTCCACTATCTATTTATCTTTCTAATTGGATAGTAAGGTACTACCTAAAAAAAAAATCTGTACAATCCAAGCAGTTCATGTAAGAAATTTCAATAAGTGAAAGGGCCGATGGGAAATTTTTCAAGGTCACTGGATAATTAATAGGAGTCACAGAATTAAAAAAAAAGTTTTTGTCAGTTGGTAGTGTCATCAAGCTACAGGTAGAATACATCTGTGATATCCTGAAACATATACCCCTTCCTGCAACAAGCAGGTTGTAGGTTTATTGAGCTGAATGTGCAGAGAATAAAAGAATCATAAAATCACAGGATGGCTTGGGTTGGCTCAACTGGTTTCAACTTCCCTGCCATGAGCAGGGACACATAACAGAAGTATCTTGAGAGGACAGGAACCTTTTGAGATGATCTGACCCAACTTTCTCTTGAAAGCCTGGTTTATCAAGCACCCTCTCAAGCCAAGTCTTGAACAACAAGAGAAACAACAATTTCTAGCAAGAGAGATTCCACCACTTCTCTGGACAAATTACTACAACATTAAATCTTTTGCAAGATGAAGTTTTCTTCTTACCTCCTTGGCGAATTTCCCTTAAAGCAACTTGTGCCTGATATTTTTGTACTGTCAGCATTCCCTCTTGTGAAGTAAATGCCTCCATCTTCTGCGTAACTATCTTTCAGATATTGGGAAATTATGATCAGATATCCCTGGAGCTTCCCCTTTTTTGGGCTGAACCCTATTTATTCATGCTTTCTTCATATGTCAAATCCACCAACCCTCCAATCCTCTTGCTGACCCTTTAGTAGATCAGCTTTAAGTTTTAGAGTCTCTCTTGAACTGGAGAAACTCCAACTAGACATAATAGTTCAGGTACAGCCTAACAAGTCCCCAGACAGTATAATCACATCCCTTGATCTTTGGGATATGCTCTTGCTAAGGCATCCCGGGACAGTTTGCCTTCATTGTCACAAAGGAATGTGTCATGAGAGCACTACAACCTTGCCTTGATCAAGAGCTGAGTGCCTAGTACAACAAGCTGCAGACAGCAGGGTACAGCAAACAAGGCCTGAGTGTAATGAGGCCTGATATAGGCATGGATCAGCAAGGGATGGGAGAACAATACCTGAAACCACTGGAAAGGGACACCATGATATCAACGTGGGCTGATTTGACTGGAAGCCTGTGACAACATTTGGCTACATGCACATAGACACACAAACACCCTCCAGGTAATAAAGATCATGGAGAAACATTTTTACAGGGACACCTAATGCCACACACAAACAGGGGACTCAAGCTGGGACCATTAGAGACCAGTGCTGAAACACCAGTCAGTCTCCTGTCTGAACTCTTGCTCCTGCCCAGGTGCTGGACATATAGACCACATCAAGAAGACAGGTTAAAGTGGCCTGATTGTTCTTTTCTTAACCTAACAATGTGCAACAATCAAAAATCGTGCTAATTTGCCTTCAGCAGTTGCATTACACAAGTGAAAGAAGAGGTGTAGGCTTCTCCTCAGTGAAATTGCAATTCACTTCTTTGCCAAACAAAAACTTACCCCTAAAATGTGTCTGTGTCTACAGCAATATAAGATATCTTACACTATACTGTCTGGAATAGGATTTTGGCTGTGAAATTAGTCATTTGGCTTCAAATATTCATAGGACTAAATTTATTTGAAGGCAAAATAATCAGGAGTGAATATAAAATACAGAACAGTATTCATGCAGTAGAAAAAAAACATGTTTCCTGCTTGTCCATAGGTCTTTTCCATGAATGTGGGCAAATGATTCATTGCTTTGTATGGCTATTCTCCCCCATCACCCTTGAGCTGTTTACTATACTGAAGTACTCTGGAGCTGGAATTATCTTTTAACAAAAATAAGTGATAGTGCTGCCGCAGAGATTGTTACTTGGTTCTGAAATACAAATGACAAATTGTAAATGAAGCCATAAAACTCACACGGGTCAAAAAAATCTTCCTTCTTTTTTAAGAGAAGTATACAGAGAAACAAGTATTCAGCCAGTCCAATGCTACTGAAAAAATTATAAAGGCATAGATAATTTATGTTGGAAGTGACTCCCAGAGGTCACCTAGTCCAACCCCTTTCTCTCTTATTGCACCACTTGAGGCAAAGTGGTCTCCTGTGTTAATAAACAAGTTCCTCACCACAGCCTTTAATTTTTACTCTTGCTCTGAAAGCTGTATCACGTCAGAGACTTAGAAGATCTAAAAATGGATGAGGACTTAGTAGATCCCTGTGCCCAAGTCTGCATGCAATGTGTTTCCTCCAGTAGCTGTAAGTTGTTAAAGACAGTTTGCCTCTGACATCAGAAAAGGTACTTCTGACAGTGTCTGGAAAGAATTCCACTTGCAGAGACAGATTTTGTGATACTTGGTAGATCATATGCATTTTAGATTTTTGTACCAATTAATCTGCCTCCTAAATTTACCGCAACCATTTTGCATGCTAGGTACTGCTGTCCCCATGTGCAGATCATTTCCTTTATGATGTGAGAAAGATACAGCCAGGACAACACATAAAAAGTGAAGCTTCCTGAAACTGGAAGGATTTGCTGAAATGATAAGGATGTACCAAGTACAACCCAAGGGAAGACCAAAAATCAAACCAAAATATATGTGACCAGGTCTCGTAAAGCACGACTGGGAGGTGTTCAGACATTAATGGTGATCAGGACAGGATCTGAAGCAGTTTTGAGGATAAAGGGAAAAAAGCCCAAACATGTTCAGAGAACCTGGTAAACAGCTCACTTGAAAGGGAATAAAAGCCAGATGCTGCCTGAAGATCCCAGATTGAAAAGGCACTGACGTACTGATGTACTAAACTTAGGACTACTCAGATTTTTCTCAAGGTGGGGTTTCCTGGCATACTAGGAAGGGAGATGTGTGTCCTCAGCAATGTCTGCAATCTGCAATTTGTCACAAAGAAATACCTTATTACTGATATGTTTTTTGTATATAGGTCATTCACTGGATGCAAGGTCAGGGACCCTCCTGCCAGACTGTACCTACCTGACATCGCTTACTAGCAGCCAAAAGAACACCTTTTTTTTTCCTAATTTAACCACATATTTAAATTACTTTTATACTCCTCTGCTTTAGACATACAAATATTTATTTCTTCATTTCGGACTAGAATGTCAACCTAGCTCTCATTGTAACAGTTATTTAAAATTCATATATTTTGATGGAAAAAAATAGGTGACAGCTGTTTTTAATATTCTTTTTAAGAGCATCTATAACAACAGCTGGAGAACCATAGCAATTCTGCTAGCCAAGAGAAGTATATTGCATTGGTTATTTCAGTCTCATCAGCTTCATCTTTAATTTTAATAAGATATTTTGAAATGGTTTATTTTCCCTGGAGAGCTTGTAATAACTCAACTTGGTGTAAATGTCCTCAGTTCTTACTGAAATCAAAAGAATATGGATATCCTCTAGAAAGTTTCAGTATTGAAGAATCCAAACCAGTAATTTTTGTATCATGTATTTACTTAGATTCTAGACTCCTTGCACAGGAGCATAGTCCAGGAGAAGAGTAACATGAGCAAAGTATGCAAGATCTGAGATGTAAGCAATATTGCCTTTTTCCAGCAGCAAAACAAAGTTAAATTTCCATTTTATGCTAAAAAGTCAAATAGATTTATTACTGTCTTAAGAATATTTTTGTTCCAGGACACTTTAAAACCTCATTAAGAAAATTTAGAGGAAACAAACAAACAGAAGCAAACAAGCTCCGAATTTCTAAATCTGCCTGCAGTTCTACGTCAAGGAGCATGACAGGGTATACAAGTTCAGTGCCACTAACATCAGCTCAGTTGCTACTGATTTATGTTAATTTAACTGTGCAGTCAGCTTAAGCCTCACTGCCCAGCCAATGGCAGAATGAGCCCCTAACACAGCTGCATGTGGCTGTGTGGAAGAGGAAAGACAGCATCTCTCCACAGCAGCAATAAACACTGTTCAAGTTGAATCTGCAAGGGCAGAGAAGATTAGCATGGGGGCAAATGTTCCACCAACTAGATTTCATGCTTTGTGTGGGCATGAAAAATAGAAGGATCTTTTCCCCTGAGGAGAAGAATTTAAGAAAAATAGCAAATGTATTTATTTTTTTCATCTGTAATAGTATCCTGCCAATAGACAGATATTTTTCAGCACATCCGTAGACAGGTAATAGCTGTGCTTCCACATTCAGCAACACTGGTACTTGTGCTGAATCTGTCTCTGGCAGCTCAATCCAGCCCCGTGGGAAAGCAGTCCAAACCATGGGTTTCAGCAGCCTGTGTCCGTTCCCCAAAACAGCATTGCAGAGAGCACAGTGGAGATGCAGGCATGAGCCAGAAATGAAAGGGTTGGGAGTGACTATCCTTTCATTGCCATTGGAGAGGTAAGGGATGCCTGAGATGGGCAAGGGTGCCCTGCCTGCACCTCAGAGGTTTTTCTGTGCTGCCAAAAAATAACACCAATGTCATCAAAAGCATAATAAAGTGATGTATAAGTGGTGTTGTGTAATACATTACAACTTAGTTCACTACTCTCTTTGTTCTGAACTTTGCTTTAACTCTTTTCTGAGGATCAATACCTGATCTGTGTTTTCACAAAACATAATTAACCTTAGACCACGTATGTAAAAACTTACAAGCAGTCGTAATTCCAGCAAGATTTCAAAGAAAGTAGCTTATACTCTCTGAGTGAAACTCATTTCTATTCCCAAAGCAAAGGAACACATACAGTATTCAGAAAACAAATTTAAAGATGCTGTTCAAGCAAGTCTGTATTTATTGCTATTACAGAGGTATCCTCAAATGAAGGACTTCAGCACAAACACTTCAGGCTAGTGCACCTCTTCTCTTACCTCTGGTTAGTCACCGTGGAAGAGCACCTCTAGCTGGTGTTGAAAGCTTGGCAGTTCATTTACAGAAAACATTCTTTGGCCATTTGAGGCCATGGAACCACCTTCCTCTAACTACTGCATTTTACCTTCACTCCAAAGCCTGACCAATAACTGAGTCTTTCATGCTAACAACAGCACAGAAAGTTACTATGGCAGCAGGCAGTGACACAGTTCAGCCTTGGGATCACGGGGTTTTCAGGGATGATGGGTTGTGACGGCTCTCTCTTTCTCCTCCATATGTCCTTCTTCCTCTAACTTAATGGGGACCCAGTTCGGTCTTGTTAGGGAAACTATTTCCCATTCCTAGAGGATGCCACTAGACTGTTCAAATTTCACCAATTTCACTACAAATTGACACGAATTTCATCTCCTCTTTCACCAATTGAGGAGAGGATGCAGGTAGGGACTCATCTACAGTCAATTCTTCCCAGTGCTGAAGCAGAAAGACAGTGCCATGGCTGGAATTCCACGCAGAGAGGCATAAAGGAAAAGGCAGAGAAGGAGGTACAGAGGATTTGCACAGCAGAAAGAAGGTCCTGCTTCATTAGGAGGGGGCATAACAAAGTACCAGAGAACATGAGAGGTGTTCAACACCAGCCCAAGTAGATCTCAGTCCTTCCAGATCTTTACACTGAAAGTCCTCCTCTCCTGTGCTAGAAACACAAACTATCCCAGGGAATACCACAACTTCTTCCTTTATGCTGCTTTCTCCTCCTCAAGGGTAAAAAAAAAAAGTCAAATGTTCACAGAAAATGTTTGTGAGTTTCATGCACATGTTCAATTTTTGGCATATATATAATCCTCTATGTATAAAACACAGCTTTGCCACACTTCACTTTTTAAAAGAGAATATATACCATGTGAAATAGGAACTTATAATAACCTTCAAAATAAAACAAGAAGAGGTATCGTTTTGTTTGTCGATACAGAAAGAAAGAATGGAATATCTGCATGTAGGAAAGGCTTGTTCCTTTCCCAAGCAGAGGGAAGCTCTGTACTGGGAGACAGGGATGGATATTTTATATACTCCAGCGCCATCTAGCCCAAGGAAATAAAATTCCACGTTGCACAATGGCTGCTGAAGGACACATTTTAGTGCTAAATGTTAAGTCCATAAATAATTTCTGACCCTGGATGAAACAGCTCTTGGCTTATTGTGTGACATTTTAATATTTTTTTTCTACCCTATAAATGCATCTGGGTAGTATAGAAGCTCCTGTGAGAGCCATCTGCCACAGAAAATAACTGGCATATGCTATTTTCATTATTTCTCATCCAAAGTGAAATTTGAGATAACCTGAAATAATGCAATAAATGAAAACCCAGGACACCTACATTTTGTGGGTGTTTTGGTAGAAAACAACTTAAATAACAGGAGACAGGAAAATAATAAAAACCAAAATTCTAATAATGAAAGAAAGATCTTGCCAGTCTTGCCATTGAGAAAATTTGTTACAAGGGGAAAAATCTATAGTGTATTATATTACTTCTTTCTTTTTTTCTAGAAATGTCAAATGAATTTCTTCACTATTCAATACAAAGTTCAATTAACTTGTACCTGTTTGAAGTTTATCTAAATTGAATATCTGGGTTTGGATAGAAGTGATTTTAAATCCACCAGGGAAAATAAGAAAGGTTTTCAAAATTCTAGATAGCTTCTTCATGATGATGTTCAGTCTAGCCAATTCAAAATGTGATTGCACGTCTTCTAAAATGTAAGTTTTCAAAGACCACATTGCTGATATTGTTCCACTGTTTTTCCTTCACAGTCTGTTCTGTAATTTTTGAGGACTTCTAGTTATAGCAGGTGAGAATTCATTTTAATATAAAGTAAGGACACATCTACTTTTGAAATTTATCACAGAATGAATCATCATGTCTATAGATTATGAGAGAGCTTACATAACTACTTTAGGTTCCAGTGTGTACACCTCGATTTTATCAGGACAGACTTGTGTCTTCAAAGAGTGTACTTGAGCCACAAAATATCAGAGGTACTTTTCTGTTTGCTTGTTTCTATGAGAACAGAATTTTCACAATTAAATTTTTTTTTTTTTTGCTTCAGTCATGTCTTTCCATGCAAAGGATAACCTAAATCCAGCTATGAGATGCATTCCATAGCAATGTTAAAATGTGGTGCTCGGTGGGCTCTGAGAAAGCCAGCTCGGGAGTCAGAAACCATGAAGATCTACTGGAATGGGTTCTTAAAGAGTCGAATACGACCTTTTCTTCAGGTAATTCAGAGCTACTTCGGAGCTGTTTGTGAAGAGACGCTGTAACTCTTCAGCTGATGGATAAAAGCTTCTCCGCCGAGAAAAAACACGTGTTGTTGCTGAATGAGAAGCTGACAGTAAGAACACCCACAGGAATTTTAAACAGTGTTTTTCTAGTTTTTTCGTAATAATACTAAAATCACATTGGTGCACAAGTGACCCAGCACTGTTGAAAAAGACTGGTCAGAAGGCTAAAAAAACAATAGGAAGAATTGCAGCCACCAAGAAGCCAAATATGCATCAATAGGAGGCACAGGATATCCTTTGTGGCCTACAAGCTCAGACCAGCTGAAGTCTGTGCTCACCCACGAGAGCTTGGCACAAACGGAGCTTCCCTGGGCATGAATTCTGACCCAGGAACCCACTGTGCAGCAGCAATATCATGGTGTTTTACAAATATCCGAATACATTTGTAAGCTTTCTTTCCTCAGTGCACATACAATCCTACCTGAGAACCTTTATCACACATACCCAGCAAACCACAGGTTACTGCTCCCTTTTACTGTTACTATCATAGCTAAACCATTTCAGTTAATTAAAAGAAAATGATCAAATTTACTAACAGGTAACCTTTATTTGATGGTCAATATCTTGCCCTTTCAAGCTAGAAGCCGTTAAGATGTGTGTGGTGCATATATAGGTGTGCATGTTTGTGTTTGTATGTTTGCAGAGCCAACCCATAATCAAAACAAGTCCCAAAAATATCATCATTTAATTTGCTGTATTGCTGTGCCTTTGCTACCCTCCAGCAAAAGAGGCATTTTATTATAAATCGATATATATGCAGCAGTTACAAGGTACAAGTTAAACTTCTTAATAATTTTTGTTGTTGCTCTTAAAATATTATCAAATAATTGCAATCAAATAGGGTCATATTTTTCAATCAAGAGTTGTCGATTTTAAGTACAAAGTCTTTATACCATCACTTATTAATTAGAAGTGCTGCATCCATACATAATACCATTAAATGTGTATATAATGTTATGTTGGATGGAAAGGAAGGAGGAGCTCTATTTTGCATACACTCAATGTCTAATTAGGTTTCATAATTAGGCTTTTGACCCTGCTTTCAGCTGGGAGCCTGAATTAGCAATTGAATTTCTGTTGGGCTGGTGACCCTATTTGTAGTGTCACAGCCTGAGCTTGGAGAAACATTTCTTTGGGAACCCTTGGCTCACAGTTAACGTGTTCTCCTTGTACTCACTACAACTCCCTGGGAGACTCAATTAGGGTAGGATCAAGTTCCTCTTTCTTGCACCAAACTCACTCCTGTAATTTCACAGGCCTAATGAGGCAGATCATCAAAAATAAGTTTCATAATATCACTGGGGAGAGGTAGGTGATTTTAAAGGGTTTTCAGGGAGAGGAGTCATCTCTGTGATACCTAACCTGAGACTGACAGATTCTCCCTCTGGAGTCACAGAATCATAGGAAGGTTTGGTTGGAAGTGTCCTTGAAGATCATCTAGTCCTTCACCATGGGCAGGGACACCTGCCACTAGACCAAAGTCCTTCAGAAGCACCCGCTTTGCTTACAGACCATACAAGTTTAAACATTTACCTCAGGAAGACTTACTGATAAGACATCTAAAACATATTATGCAGTCAGATGCCTGTTTGTGGTGGGTTTGAGCCTAGCTTTGTTATCATAATATTTTAATTCATATCTCCTATAGGCTACCAGCATCTACTTTTCATCAATTTTGACATATTTACTCATTGAAAACCACGCAGAAACAGGTGGAAAACAGAGAAAAGATAAGATGAAGTCTGAATTTAAATGACTGTCACGCATGAAAAATCGAACTTTCATTCTCAATGGCATCACCTCTGAATTTTGCCCTTAGAATTTACATTTTATCATCCTCATCAAGATCCAAAAAATGCTTCCCTTTTCCTCCCTTCCAAAACAACTCTAAACCTTGCAGCATAAAATATAGTACAGCCACCCAGGCACCAAGCATAATGAAATCTAGCAACAATAACTCAAATATGTGTCTCCCTGTCTGAGTCACTTTAGAGACATCCAGAAACATAAATATATGTTTTCCCTGAAAGGTAACAGTTTTCTTCCTTTTAATCTGAAATAAAATTCTGTCCCCATATCCCAGGGAACTAAAGGTGACAATAAGAGCTTGACAATGTTCAGGAGATGTGCTTTTCACATTAACATTGCCAACAGTTGCACCATAAATACTGGGTATACAGAAAGTGCATTCAATCATTATAGGAGGTGCAATTTAAAATCTGAAATTCACTCAAATAAATCAGTAAAAAGAGTTAAGGGATCTAAGTCTCCAAAACCTAAAATGTACTTCCTTTATTTTTCAGCTCTATTTGCAAGGAATTCTAAAATCTACTGGAACAAAATATTCCTCTTAATGTTCTGTAAACCGCTTATGAAATATCAAGCTTTGTTCCGTTCATCTTCCCTTTTCCTGTGCTACCCCCTTGCCAGACGTCAAGGAGCTCATGCCAAATGTCTGTGAATTCATGGCTTATGAAGGGCAGGATTGGATGAGTGAAGGAAAATCATGCACAAAAGACAAATACATTACCCTCCCCCAACCTCCTCGCCTTTATCATCACCAACACACAGTTGCACGTAGAGAGCTGGGAGCCAATATGAGCGTCTTGGAATTATTTGAGATATAGCGCATGCTGTCAGACCTCTTGCATTCAGCCCTGGAGGTTCTCCATTCTGATCCTGGGGATATTTGATATGATGGCATAGACCGTATGCTCTCTGCTGGGTTTATTCTGCATATTGGAAACCCTAAAGAAGGGCTACAAGGATATGATATCAGCCCTTGCCAAAGACACCCTGTCACTGGAATAATGCTTATGTCCTGCTGGCACACACAGAAAGTGCCCAAAAATCTGGAGGGGTGCCATGAACTGCAGTAGAGATTCAGGTCAAAATTCTTTCTATCCTTACAGCCCCAGATGCTCAGTGAAAGAGTATAAGGAGCACAGCAAGTATAGGATGAAAAACCTTTCAAAAAGCCGGCACTGAAAACATTGGAGAGTCCCGAGCCAGTTTGTATCCAGGACACACATTTCAGAGAGCACAGTGGGCCAGCTGTCATTCCTGAGGTAGACCTGGTGACTATTTCATGAGCAGATGGGAAATGCCATGTTCTTTAGCAGACTGTTAACAAGAAAACAGCCTGAGACAGCACTCAGTGAATTAATATTCACTCTCTACATTTCATAATAGGAGTCTGATCTTTACCACAAATATTAAAACCACTTCTATCAGTTTATCAGACCTACACATAAGACTTTTTGTTTTAGCATCCCTATTCTTGAATGTCTCATGCAAGATAATTGGGGCAATTTCCTAGTATCTCCTTTTAACAAAATTAGTTCCATTAAAAAGTGAAGATAAAGATAGGGGGAACAGAGGAAGGTATGGAAACTGCTATTAAATATAACTGATGGATTTACAGTTTCTTTAATAGACTGATCTAAGGTGTCTAATATGTCTATGTCTAACAACAGCCTCATTTAAAAAAATGCTTTGCCAAAGCTTAGCCCATTTTTATAAGCCATAAATTTCAAGAATGACAACAGTTTCCCCACACATATCTTCTAGGCTGTCCTTATCAATAACCACCATGGGAAGTTCAAAAAAAGGAGTACAAGAACCAGGTGAAATACAGAAAAACAATGCCCAACCTCCTGCAGTCCCACAGCATCAGGAAAATCTATCCTGCAGTCATTGCTCCATTCTCTTCACACTTGTAAAAGATACCATTAAGTTACATATTTACAAATCTAGAACAAGCCCTATTTCTTCAAAAACAAGTTGCACACTTTACAAGTCACCCTGATGTCTCTCCTGGATCACTGAAAACACGGGTAAGGATTAAAGCAGGATGAAAACATATTACACACTGCCTCTGAAAGCAGTCCTTGGGGAAGTGCATTTGCAAATAAAAGCAAAGTATGAGGAATTTCTAATTCCATATCTCCCTTTCAGTTCCCTTTTGTTGAAAATGGTGCATCCAAACACCCATTCTGCCTCTACTGTCTGGCATTCTCTTTCAGTATCTCAGTGCACCTGAAAAGGAATGTTCTTTTGATTTATTTTGCCCTTCAGAGCCTATAACTAAGTACCTTCTAAAGTTCCTTCCTTCCCGTATACAGAAATGTCTCTTTTATCCAAAAAATACTCATTTTTTTAAAGGCACCCACTTCTCTGTAGGACTGTCATGGTTTAATCCCAACCTGCAACTCTTTCCCGCACAGCTGCTTCCTTATTTACCTCCTGGTGGGAAAGGGGAGACAATCGGAAGGGTAAATGTGAGAAAATCCACGGACTGAGATACAAACAGTTTAATAGGGAGAGCAAAAGCCACACACACAAGCAAAGCAGAACAAGGAATTAATTCGCCCCTTCCCATGGGCAGGCAGGTGTTCAGCCATCCCCAGGAGAGCAGGGCCCCTTCATGTGTAACAGTGACTTGGCAAGACAAACAGCATCACTCTGAGTATCTCCCACTTCCTTCTTCCCCTCAGCTTTATCTGCTGAGCATGACACCACATGGTCTGGGATATCCCTGGGGACAGCTGGGGTCAGCTGTCCCAGCTGTGCCACCTCCCAACTTCTGCCACCCCAAGTCCCCTCACAGCTGGGGTGAAGAACAGAAAAGGTCTTGATTCTGTGTAAGCCCTGCCCAGCAGTAAGGAAAACATCCCTGTGTTATCAGCACTCTTTTCAGCACAAATCTCAAACAGCTCCATACCAGCAACTATGAAGAAAATTGTCTACTTCAGACAAAACCTGCACTTTTCACAATATTTTCTATTTCTTAAGCAATTCTAAATGAATGAAATGAAAAACAGGCATATATAAGAAATTTAGGGTGCTTTCAACATAGCATATATGCTACTGCATTGTAAATGACCATTTTATGAAATGATGCAGTCCTGTTTAATTTCGGTCACAGCTAAAAGTAAAATAAAGCCATTTCCTGGTTGATTTCAGTTGGAATTGGAGATAGTTTTTCAATACGACCCTTGGCAGTGCTCAAGAAAATGGGGGAAAGAGGCAGATAAGGCACTGAATGGAATAAATGGATCCAATCTGAACTCAGTTACTTCATATGTTGATAGCACAGTGGAATGGCAATGCACAACCGGTAACCTCAGCCATAAGAAACTTAATGATGGATGAAAATGAAAAACATCAGGATGCCTATCTATGTACGAGAATTAGAATCCTTTAAACAAGTTATGAATGAAAGACGTGTAGCTAAACTGGATTTTAAGCCAATTAGAAATGAATGAAAAATCTAATTTAAATGGACATCATCTTTCACTAATATTAGAAAAACAATACTTTCTACATTTTATTGGAGCTGATAAATTTATTGTGACACTTAAACAGGACAGCTATTTCATACTAAAAGACAGTTTCCTCTGCTTAGGAAATAGTCAAACACAACCCTCAATTTTGAATTTTATTTCCTGTTCGTGAATCACTCATAATTTTAAATTGTTGTTATTACTTTCAACTGTAATGGATGGATTAAAACAAACTTTTATTGGCATAATCAACAAAAATAATTTGGACTTTGCTGCATCATTATATCTAGGACAATTCTGCCTAATAATCCAAAGAAACTGTTAACCTGCATGATGCACATTTGTAATAAGGTGCTGGACTCCTCCACACCTCTGAAAAGTTACATACCATTGCATTTATGGCTAGGTAACTGAGTTCAGATCTGGTCTGGTACATCTAACTTACTAACATGTTTTGGACATCAGTTGGCCATTATATTGTGCCAGTCTTAAGAGTTACATTGCCATGTCCTCAAAAAAGTCTGAGGTGAGACAAAAGCCAGGTTATGGACTCTTTTTTCTCCATTCCTACACATATTCGTGAAGAGTACAGTAGAGAGAAGCAAAAGAACCTGTGAGGTCAAAAACTATCACCTCCTGGGCTGCCCACAGAGGTGGCTGTCCTCTTTAAGGGCTGGCAAGAAGATTCATGGGGATAAAATGTACCTGCTTTTGAACCCGGAGGTGAGGAAATCTTCAGGGCCTTATACTGCAGCCACTACACACACCAGCAAAGAAACAAGTCCTTAAAGCTTTGCTGATCCAAAGGCTGGAGCTCAGTGCAGAAAACCAAATAGAGAGGTAAGAGGCAGCTTTCTCTCTTCATCTCTCTGCAGATGAACTACTTATGGAAGGTATTCCACAAGCAGCAGCAATGTGATTATAGAGACATACTTCCTGCCATAGTGATAGGACAAGGGAAAAGTTTTTAAACTTACAGAGGAAAAGTTTGGATTGATGTTAGGAAGAGAGCCAGGGACTGGTGAGCGAGCCACTGGAACAGGTTTTCCAGAGAAGAGGAGGGTGCCCCATCCCTGGAACTGTTCAAGGCCAGGTTGGATGGGGCTCTGAACAACCTGGCCTAGGGGAAGATATCCCTGCCTGTGGCAGGGGGGTTGAAACGAGATGATCTTTAAGGTCCCTTTCAACCCAACCCTTTCTATGATCACCTAATGCTGTTCAAACTTATAATATTATGGGGGTTTCTGTGACATAAATGAGAGCAGAGAAATGCCCTTCTGCATCAGAACTGATACTCTGCTTTCCTTGGAAACCATTATTGTACATCACAAGCAAAAATGATGACAGAGGATGAGTAATGATATTTCTGATCCACAGATAAAAAGGTTTTTAGAATTGCTGGGGCCTATGGTATAACATTGCACTGAATTGTTTTAAGGTCAAGCAGAAACGGTAAGATTTATTAATTGGATCTGACCATGGTTTTGTTTTTTGCCAAAAAGCTATTATAATAAACATAATCTTTCTTTCCTCCATTGGCTCTGATATGATAAATTTTAATGCACATGGAAAGACCCATATTATGCTATTCTCAGTATCTGCAATACCACTTAACAGAAAAACAGGTGAATCTGTTTGAGAGTAAATAGGAAAATAATGATTTTTTTTTCTCAAATAAGAATTCCAAAGCATAGTCATTAAACTAATAAAATAAAAAAAAAATTGCTTGAACAGTTTATGCTGTCACCCAAAGGAAAATTTCATATTTCCATCCCTCAGTCACTACCAAACTTTTCCTCAGAAAATCAAAAAGTATGTGTTTTCCTTCTGAAAGGAAATATAAAAGTAAAGCCTTGCAAGAATACTGTCATTTGAGCAATTGTGTAAAAATTGCTTTTTCCATTCATAACATAAGCTTACTTTAGAACTGAATGGAAATCTTCAATAGGAATGACAAAGTGTTTTACTTTAATTCCAAATATGTAGCTCTTCACTATTGTCAATTTGCTAGCATGGCATTTTCTTGTTTTCTACTGAGGACTTCTAACTCAGCGCTAGGAGCACTTTCCTGGAATAATTACAAAGACTTCTAGTCCTTGAAGCAGCTCTATGGAGCTAAAAAGAGAATGGAAGAAAAAAATCTAAAACCACTGAAAATCTTCCAGAAAGTTCTTATTATCTAAAAGTTAGCCATTGTTTCCATATTTCAGATTTTTGGAATGATGTTGAATGAACAGATGTTCCACTGCACAGTCTCTTAACATGCCGGACATTGATAAGTTCTGAAAAAGATCTCTGAAAGATTGATACTTACACAGCTTTCATTACCAGCACAGAAGTCTCACAGTGTTCAGTACTTTGTTCCCTACAGGAGGGAGTAAGCAGGGCTGGTCTGTGGGACATGGACAACTGCTGGAGATCCAGACTACAGAGCACAGTCAGGTGGTAAGAGGGTACAACAGGAGGAAAGGACAAGCCAAAATCTAGCTTTTATTGATGGCCTTCAAGACCATAATACTGCCTTTGTCAAACAGTACAGAAAACTTCATTAAAAACTTGTCCTGTGGGACTGTATGAACGTAACAGAAGGAAGGAAACAGCCTGAGGGCAGAGAGACCAGGATCCTCACAGCAGCAAAAGGTGATGTTTTTCAATGATTCAGGTTCCCATCAATGTTTGAGAACAAAAGAAAACAAAACAAAAGAATCAAGAGACACGGAGAAAAAGCAAAAAGTCTGGGAGATATGCGGAAGGTCCTCTGATGTATTACCCAGATTCATGCTTGGTGCTCTGCCACCTGCCATAGATTGGCTGTTCACAACTTCTGAAAAAAATCCTTCTAATTGCTGTCACATGCAGGACCACAATCAATGTTGGTTTAGATGAACTTGGGGCACTCAATTGATAAGAAATTTCCTTATAGAGAATTTCACTGTCTACCAGTGCAAACTCACAGACTGGAACACACAGAAGCTCTGACAATGTCTTCTAAGTGGAAGGTTAAGTCATGGTTGGATGAAGCAGTTCTCCCTCTCCTCGTTTCCTTGGCAGCTGGAGACCACTACAGTAACATCTCCACTCCTTAACCTCCTTACTAGTTTGAAACTGCTCTAGAATCACAGCTGGGAAACAGAAAAAGGACTATGGAAAAATGGACATCCAATTATCCTTCTTGAGCAGCACTGGAATCACATTACTATTGAGCTGTATTTCTAACCCCATCAGGAGTTTTAAACCATTCCCCTGATCACCAATTCTGTTGCACTGAGCACTGTAGAATACACTTAGCATATGCAAGGCTAATTAAAACAAAATTCTAATTAGTACCTTTCTGGTTTTGAATCCATACAGCATCATATATTGAGAATTAATTAAAAAAAATTAATTATGCATTGGTATTTGTCTCAGGTTATCAGCAGACAATCTATGTAAAATATGATATCTGGTTAAAGATAGGTCACCTATTAATTAAGAACACTGCGACCAAACTAATGGATGGAGGTCTTAGTAATTCGTAATAACAGCATTAATGAGAACCATGATTTGCATCTAAAGATAAAATGTATTAATGTGTACTTTGAAAAAATAATGGTATTAGAGAAGCATCTGTTTACTCTCATCGAGCCTGAGCCTTGCCATAAACAGGTTATTTCTTTTTAGGACAACATATTACCAGCTACATTCTCTTCTTGATGCACAAAGACCTACACTTTCAGCCTAGCATCTTTTGAGGAGGGACCATGACCTGTTTTACTTCTCAAGTTCTATCACTTATCTTTATTTGTAGAGGATGGGGCAGAAGTATTTAAAAAGCAGTGAGTGCACTCCTGTTCACATTCTTCAGTGTTGAAGTTCAGAATGATGTCAATGTAATCAGCATTCTTAATTATGCCCTTGAAATACAAGAAGTTTGCAAATCACTTAGATGTTAAAAACAAAAGAAGAAAGGGAAAAAAATCGGCAATGGGTCATTTGAAGTAAGAATGCATTCCTTAGAAAGAAACCCTAATTTACAGAAGGCCCTGATTATGGCTGCTTTAGCAAGACCGTGCTGAAACAGAGAAATGATTTATGTGTGGCATGACCTTGACAAAGCTACTCCTTCTGCAAGGAGAAAACTGAAAATAAATATCTGGCAATGACACATTAGCGCTGAAACTCAGATCTGTGTATTTGGGACCCTGTCATTGGTTTTTTGTTGTTTTTTTTGGTTTTTTTTCTGGGGCAAGAAGTAAATATCTCTTGAGTTTCATTCATTTAAGATTCAAATCTCTCAAGTACAGAGCAGCACTGGAAGTTGCTGAGTACAGTGAATTTTTCCCACCATCACCACAACCATTCCCTTTGGGAGATGAAGATTTGACTCCGCTTCCTGCAGAATCACGTCTTTAGTAATAAGTTACTTGATCCAACTCCTCATGAAGTCAAGGGGAATCTTCCTCCTGATTTCAGTAGAACCATATTGAGCCCTCAGAACATTTAGTAGGAGTTTCCACTGCATAAAAAATGTGGGGCTTGCCATTGTATTAATTTTTAATCTTTTGTGTTGCCAGATTTTTCAAATTGAAGAATTCTCTCAGCTGTTGCTGAAGTCAGTGGGATTCACAGGAGGTGCTAAGCTACAAGTTCAACACCCCATCTGTACCCTGCCTTTTGCAGCAGCCATAAAAATTTGCTACGAGGCTGGATTATGACAGCTTTGTGCAAGCAGACATGCTTAATGACTCTTTTAGCTAATCTGCACAACTGCCTCAGTACACAGGACATGGTTCTTAAAAATACTTGCCAGTGCGCACAGCAAATACTTTAAAAGTTAAAAATCTCTAATTAAATATATGAAACAGGGCTTTGGGGAAACAAAAAGCCCAGCATACAATTAGCATCCTCTAAAGTCTGAGGTAGAACAAGATCATCATATTCTGCCCCAAGGTAGCTCACATATTTCTACCATTTTAGACATATCATAATAATAGACCAACTGAGTGAGAAATAGAGCAACAGTGGGCAAACCACAGATAAAACTCTAGGAGAATTTCTGACAGATTGCAACATAATTCCACCCTTTTTGTTTATTTGTTTGTTTGCATTTATTTGCCAGACACTTTCACAGATCCATTTTTAATGCAAAAATTTATTATTTGTTCCTTTAATTGTTTCATAAAATATTTACCATGATCTGTTTAAATAAAGGAATGACATCATGCATAAAAAATGAAAAATAATGTGCCTGTAATAAGCTAGAGGTTACATTTAATGAAACAATGCCCATAAATGAAATTTCATTGTGAGTGCTGATGATGCTCATTTCAGATGAATGCACTTTGTATTTATTAGTTTTAAGCGTGTTCATCCTCAGCTTCTGTAATCAGAATTACAATATCCACTCAGATGAGAAAAGTAATTAAATCATTAAGACATATTTTCTTAGGGCTGGGTGATTCTGCGGTTATGCAACAGTTGGCTGGCTCCTGCCCTAAGTCCTTACTGCAATATTAATTGTTTTCCCATTATTTTCCAGAGGGTATCTATCCTCGTAGCAATAAGCACATACAGCCTGAGAAAAGGCCAAGTGCCTCATATTCACTTCAGTAGCATGGGTGTCTACCTTTGGGCTACCAGCACAAAAGGCAGTAGATTCCTTGTATGAATACCTATGGAGAGTGACTTGCCACAGCACACCTGAGGCAAGACTCAAGAATGGCAGAAATGGCTTTTGGACAATGTCAAGGTTTTGTAGACCTGTGACTGCATTTGTTTAACCTATCAGTGCACCAGATGCAAAGCTGTACATATAGAATTCACTTCACGTGCACAATTTCAGTAGAACTAACTCCACAGAAGGGTAAATTATGAAGCTTGCATTCAATTCAAGTACTCTGTCCTTAATGTGTTGCATTTTTCCAGGAAATGCCATGGAAAAGTTCAGGAGATTCGTAGTCCTTTAAGGTTTACACAAGCATTATAAATGGTTTTAGGGTCTTTTTTCCATGATGGACTATGCCTATTAAGAATATTATCATGTGCTCCCCTCACAGCATCAGCCCTGTACCACAACAGCAGAAAGTTTCAATACTTTTTTTAAAGCATGTTAATAGCAAGAGGAGAGGAAAAGAAAACATTGAACTGATTCTTGTGAAGATGGCCATCTGAATAATATGGATGAAGAAAAAGTAGAGGCATTCAATGTGTTTTTTGCCTCAGTCTTTAGTAATACTGACAGATCTTGGGCTGTCCAGTTCCCTGAGGTGGAGGACCATGAGTGAAGAAAAGAGAATTTTCCAATTTTGGACACTGAAATTGTACACCATAACTATAATTTTCCCAGTGATGATTAACTTATGTTGAAAACCTATGAGATTTATAATGCTAATCTGCTTTTATCTTTACTATTCTACATGACCGTGGAGAGTAAAACAAAAAAAAAAAAAAGATGCTGTTAATATGATATTAAGGTGTTAAAAGTAATATTAATGCAGATAGCATGCATATTGTGTAATTTTTCTTTTAAGTGCTGGGCTGGAAACTGTTTTTCTGTCCAACAGAATACTTCCATATTTTTAAATATTCCAACTCCATATGAAAACAAGATACAATTATATGAGGAAGAGAGAGGAGAGAGAAAAGACTGGCAGGCACGTGCTCAAGCAAGACAGTAAGACCACTGATTGGGGCTTTACCTTAGATGAACATCTAAGGTAAAGCGCCAATCTGTCCACACCAGGAGCCTGAACCAAGCACGCTGAAGACTTGAAAGTGCATGATCTTCAGTTTCTGACCTATTGGCTATTCTGGGCAGTCAATGTCTCCTTTTGATGAGAGACTCCCTTCCCAGCCTAAGAAACCATTTTCCAATAAAAAATTAATCAAAATTTAATTTGATTCCCAAAACAGCTCTACTTGTTATGTTTTGTCACTAAAAGCACTAAAAATCTACCATACTTGACTGGAAAAAAAGGAAGTTGGAACAGTTTTAGAAACTTTCTTTTGTATTATATTTTAACATTTCAGTGGCAGGGAATTTAAAAATTAATAGCAGCAGATTACCAAGTATTTTGTTCCCCTGCTAAGAAAAAGAAAGGCGAGGGGAAGAGCCCTTGCATGATAAGTTGTTTTTCAAATGTTCCAGTTCCACTTTGAAGTTCTTCTTTCAATGAGTCGAATGTTAGTGAGTAAATTTACATTTTCTGTGAGCTTTGTGTTAAACTAGGCAAGCAAAAAATGCCTTTTCAATCATGTATGACTATTTTTATTTCTCCCTCAAACCAAGAAAACCACTGATTCCTTCTATAAAAGAATCTATGTGTGAAGATCTGAGTTTCAAGCTTCGAACATTTTGCTGAAGTTCTGTTCAAATTTTTTTTTTTAAATGTAGTTATATATACTTTTAAACAAGGGGAAAAGTTCAACACAAACCTACAAGTCAAAAATAGGTGAAGGAATTGCATTTCAACAATTGTATCAGCTGCTCAAATATACTATCTTCTCAGATACATACCAGCATGAAAAATGGCAAGCTCCTAAATGAGTGCTTCAGAAAGAAATCCATTTTTTTTAGGCACTCAATTACTACATCTATGACCAGTGGCTTCTATTAAACATCAAGAGTAAGGTGCTGGCCAAAATAATTGCATTAGAGAATACACCATACTTTTACTCATCATTTTGACATCTGATAGATACAAGGCATTGATTTGACAGTGAACCTATAAATTCAGACCATTAGAACTTCATTTCTGGCATTAAAACAAGAAAAACACATTGTTATGGGGACAGAGTAAGTCCTCTGATCAATATGCACCAAAAAGATGATCTTCCAGAGAGAAAAATAATTTAAAACCAATTTTACTAAGATATCTCTATGTTACTTTGTCTTTATTAACTCATGTTTAAATCTGTTAATGTGGAGATTTACCTTAAGCCTTTTATAACTTGCAAGTAGTTTGTCTCTGAGTTTTTAAAAACTGCTAACTGAACACCACCACCTATTGTGGGGCATAGACATAACCGACCTCTGTTGATAATTCTGGAACTTGACAAAAATATTTTTACATTTTGGAGAGAGTTAATGACTTGTGAAGAAAAAGAGTTTTACTCACTATTTTAAATGTTGTGAAATTCCTCATGATTCACCACAGTGAAAATTCCTTGTGATCTTTTTCAATATTTTTGAGCTGCTGTGATGAAGCTGTTACCTTTGCAAGGTAAGAAAAGCTGCAAGAACAAAGGAACACACAACTGAAATATTTACATAGGGTGAGCTACACAAATGTGGTGACCAAAAGCAATGAAACACAGATGGTTAAAAGGTTAAAAAAGGAGAGAACACAAGAAAAACTGCATGTTGTTGGAGGCTTGCACAATAACGAACATAATACACCAAGAAAATCTAATTGTGATTTGGAAAATAAACCTGCATCCATCCTTTGGTGTGACTGAGGAATTCTGAGAGTGGACAGCTGTGGCTGCATAATAATAAAGCACTTTTGAAACCTGTAATTGGAAAAAAATTCTAATAGTTTTCCTTCAAGAAAAAACAAAATGATGACTCCTCAGATTCCACTCTGGAAGCTTCCTGCCCATTTCCCTTTCTCCCAATTGATAAAATGTTTCCATGGCCATAGTTGGAAAGCTGAAAAATTCCACTGAATTTTTCTCAAATGGAATTTCCCATCAGTTCTTAACCACAAAAGCTTTGTGGACTTGCCTTTTTGTTTTGATTAGGGACTATTTTTTTAATAATTTTTTCAAGGGAAATAATTTCCATTTTCTCATCAGTCTTAATAATAAGCATCCTGTGGCTTAAAAAAAAGCTTTTCATTTCTCATTAGTCTCTACAACATGAAAATGTACATTCTGTATCATTCTTGGATCTTTCTACTAATATAAGTCCAGACAGAGATGGGAAAACTGAAAATGCTGATACCTTAACTGAAGGAGAAAGCACTGTGTTTGGTGTGAAAATAACATTTTATATAATAGTGGTAGGAGTTTCTCCAGGGTTTTGGGGCATCATTTGCTGAGGGTTCTTTGTTAAGGCTATATTTATACAGCTATGTCAAGATTTCACTTATATGTAATCTGAACCGCATCCATATTTACATGACAGGTAACAAAATACTTCTATATTTCTCTTTACTTTTAAAGAGAAACATTACATTCATGGTGAAGAAGCAATAACCGAAATATCTGCTCAGCAAATTATTAATTCAATAAGTTCTGCCTTTATGCTCATGAATGAAGTGGTCAGAAAGATTAGAGATGACCATATTCATACATACTCAATAAAACAGTTGAATGACACCAAGCCCTAATAACTCCCTTTGAATTATTTTATTTAAAATTTGGTAACACTTTGGTACAGGAAAAATAGAAAGCGTTCTTCAGAATTTCAGAAGTAATTCACCTGAAACTTCAGAGAAATTACTTCCAAAGGCTGTTTGAGCTGTATCTAATTGCAATGCTTGGCTGTATCAGCTTGAAAACTAAGGCTTCACTACCGCAGCTCCATGAATAGTTATCCATATTATGCAATAAATACCATTACTGCTTCCTGACTATGTGACCTAATTGTGCTAAACTACTTCCCACATTGGCACAAATACAGCATAGATTAAATAAACCTTTTGTGGAGGTTTACACTTCAGCAGCTCCAAAGAAAGTTTTACTTGTACAAATGTTCCCAGACAATAATGGGAGAACATGCTGAACTGAAATCTATCTGGACAATTTTGCAGCAGCAGATTTCCATACCACCCAGTCATCCCTGTTAGTTTGTGGCGCAGTGTCTGACAACTGAAAAATATGTAAATTGCTCTACACTTGTTATGAACACTCCTCCAGATTTTGTTCAAAAGCTGTAACAGACTGGGCTGCTCAGCATAATTTTTTGAAGCATTTGCAAAGCTGGTACCAGATCCTGCCCTCTTTCCATATGTATACCCCTCGTTTGATTTCCATGGCAGAAATGCCCATTTAGCTACATGAAGAAAGTCATTTAAACCAAACTCCATATCCCTAACTCTGTTTTCCTCCCATTATACACACATGCTACACAGAAATTTTCAGTCTTGGTTATTATTTATGGAGAGCTTTCAGGATTACCTTTTACAGCTGATTTATAAAAGTAATCACCTGCCTCAGACCAAATGTAGCACTTGAACTTTAAATGCTGCTTCTGATTCGAAAGATGTCAGTTGCTTGAATAAAATCCTTCATTTGAAGCACAGAAAATCTTTTTGTGATAGAAAAAAATCCAAAATTAATTTAAAATCCAGAATGTTCTTTTTACTGAGACCACTTGAATATGTGCACAGTTTGCATTGAATAAATGTGAGCATCTTTTAATTAATTTTATAATGAGATATGTGCATTGTAAAAACATATATGCACATATTATTCCATTAGCTGTCATTTCAACCAGTAATACCCAGGGTTCAAAGTAGATGCTGTTCTTCGAGTGCATGATTATGAGAAAACTAGGTTCCATTGCAAAGAGAAGCATTTACACTATGCAAAATTGCAAATGTAAAAAACATGCTCAAAATCTATCCCTGAGATACCGAGGGCAGGTTTTAGACCTTGCATGGAGTTCTGCTCTAGTGCTCTCTGCTCTACACTGCCCCTGGCAGCACTGTAAACTGCCTGCCTGGGAGAAGGGACACAACATGCCATCTCTGAAACAGGCAATTTTTGATCTTCACTCCCAGCTTTTAAGTCGGTACCTTCCCCTGCTAAACCTCTGGGAATGTTCCAATGGCCACATCTTAATTTTTACTTTATTCGTGTCCGCTGCTTTGGGATCTGACGAACCATACAAATGGTAGAAATGACCCTTTTTCATAAATCAAGCAGCCAGTTCAACCATACAAGTTTTACATGTGGCTTATTTTTCTTCTCTATAGACAAGTCTGCATTTATTATATAACAGAAGGTGGCATTCCAGATTGTTTGCAGGATGCAGACACAAGGGTTTCGTTTTTAGCACACTTCATAAGTATTTTGCATAGACAGATGAAGATGCACAACACAATGTAAGCAAAAGCAACATTTCATGCCTTCATTCCGTAATTAGGCTTAGCTCTTAACAAGTCACATTCTAATTCCCACCAAGCAAGTATGAAGAGGGCATCTGATCTCAAATACCTTATTCATGCAAAGAATAGGTTCAGCTGAAGTGCAACAATGAATAAAATATGGGAAACGTATTTCTGAAAGGTTATTTTACTGTGTCACCAAGTTAATTCTGGCACAAGATGACTCAAACCATCTGCAGCTTGAACAAGAAGAATTAAACATTTTGACAGGCCTGAAACCTCACACTTTGATTTTTCATTTTTTAAAATCCCAGTTTAATTCCACCTCACTCCTCCTTTTTTTTTTTTCCTAATGCTCTCCTTGCCATTATCTCTCCATCAAATCCAAGTGCTGGAAACCCCCCACTGTGTGACACTCTCATCCAGAGGTTGCTCAGGTTGAAATGAAGGACATGGTAGTTATTCACAGTCTTGCTCAGAACTCAGGCTCCAGAACTTTTTGCAAGGCTGACTTAGAGCAACCTTAACATATTACCCATGTTTTGTGTGGGTTTGAAATGCAAATGTTTACTTTCTACTGTAACATAAACATGATTTGTTATGCAGGGCACTGACACTTCTTATCATACCTCTAAGAAATGGTATAACTGCCACTCTTATACACATTTCTTAACACCAGGATGCTTGAAATTTATACTTTGGATAACAACAATGTATTACAGTGAATGCATAAATCAATATGCACTGACCCTCACTTGAAAATTTAGGCCCTAATTCAGGAAAAAAATCTGCGTCATATTCTTCTGTTTAAGAAAGCCTTTAAATACTATCCTCTATGAGGATGGAATTCTTAATGCACTTATAATGTTAGAGGGTGTCACTGCATCCCATCCTTATGGGTTTTTTCCTTTCTCTGTCCCTTTTTCTTGCCATCTGCCTTTCAGTGTTAATTACATTTATCTGTCTAAAATGTTGCCACATGCTGCATTTTTTATTGAGCCAAATGATACAGTGCACATGCATTTTACTGGCGAATTTATGGCTAGAGGGCCCTCTTTTTTTCCTGTCCTTTATGGAGAAGAACAGTTCTAGTTTTAATGCTTTGGCACATGAGCTTTAATAGCATCCATGCATCTGCTCCTGAGCTCCTCACTTAAGCTCCCTGTGTACCATCCAAGACGGAAGCTATAATGCAGAGAGAACATTTCTCATCACTCCATTTTCCCACTTGCTTCCCAATCCTTTTCATTACTGCTGATCACATAGTTCTAAAACCTGACAGTTAAGTGAAAATGCACAAAAGGCTTCTCCCCCAACAAAAAGGCCCAAGCTTTCAAACAGTGAGATGAAGCTCAGATCCCAGACACTGTCCCACCCAAAATTCATGTCTGCTTTAGGAGGCTTAGCCTTTCCTACTGTTGAATTTCTGGGCTCTGCATGTATGAAATTATTTCTTTATGCTACTCTACTTCCAACCTTTAAATGCCAACATTACAAATATGAAGGGAAAATAGGAACAGGCTTAGTCAAACAATTATGGGCAAATAATTTTATTTTTCCATTAAAATCTGAATTACATTATTCTAAGGTTTATTTGGGGGTTTATTATTTTTGTGATTGTTGCTTAATTTGTAGCTGGTAGATCCAAAATGCTTTTCCAAATTGGATGCAATTTCTACACTAAATAATAAGGCAGGGCACAGTTTTAAGAATATTCCTTAAATGAATGGGCCAATCCTATAATAAGCTTTAAGGAATAAAGCCATTAAGATTTTGTAATGTCAAAAAAAATTTTTTTAAACTATTACATATTTCTGTTTGAATTTAATCACTTGCTAAGCAGCTAAATAATTATTTCAAGATAATGAGAATAAGTTTTGAAGTTGCTAGTATTAATGAGAAATCACCACATCCATATTAGTGTTGCATAGTACTGAATATTTGATACCTCAGTTCACATTACTGCTTGGAAGATACTAACAGCAAACAAAATTATTAGTTTCATTTTGTCAGATAAAGTACAATTTTTTACAGTTTTTAAAAGCAAGTATTTTGAAATGAAAATAAAACTATACTTCATTATGACAATCAAAAAAAAAACAACAAACAAACCAGCCTCCAGATTTAGAAACACAATGTTGTATACTTGTTTTAAGCCTTTAAGAGAAGGAAGGACAGAATCATAAGCATTTAGTGGCAATCTGGAGCACTCAACACTTCCTAGGAGATTTTCAGCTCCTTTTAGGCATAAGCCCTAGAGAAATTGCTTCTTTCTTTCATGCAAGATCTGCCCTATTCTCTTCCAAGGAAAAGTATGCATTTTTTGCACCTCTCAAGATTGAGCTCATCGTTCCTGTTCATTGGAATTTTAAATCAGTTTCTATTTTGTTGTTTTCATGAAGTATTTGGTGTGGTCAAACAGCTTTTCCATTAAGCTAAGAAGAGTGATTAGATGGCACTTCCCAGGCTGCCAACGATTTCACAATCCATAGCGTCTTAAAATTCAGGAAAACATGAGCATGAATGTTTCTGGTCCAAACAGTGTTACAAGGGCAGCATGGGAACACAAACAGTGAGCTAAGTTCTCCTCTGTTTATAAATCACCAAAATTCTCACTGCAAAAGAAATCTGCTGATTTACACCAGGTGAGAATGTCTGTAAAATGAATGTAATTACCTTTTGATAACGTTATCATTTTTCTTTTAATGTTCTATGACTTAATGATAAATGCACTCTCATCTCTATGTAATCTGCAGTAGTTTATCCCTCAATATCAAAATCTCTCAATATACAGCCTGATGGAATTAATAACTTTTTTTCTTGTGATCCAGACAACATGCCTGGGAGTAGTAATATTGCAGGTTTTGTGACTCTCTGAGGTTCAGCTTATTCACCTCTGTGTTTCTCACATCTTATGAATGTACCATGCTAGCTGTCTTTGGCAGTCCTAGACAAGCTTCTCAGGGCAGAATTTTCCAGGCAGTGTAGTTTTTACTTCTTTTTCAGTTTAGTTGTGGTTGTGGGCTAACTCTGGCCAGCAGCTGAGCACCACGCAGCCACACGCTTGCTCCCCCGCAGCAGGATGTGGGAGAGAATCACAAGGGTAAAAGTGAGAAAACTTGTGGGTTGATATAAACATAGTTCAATGGGAAAAGTTAAAAATAAAGGCAAAAACAAGCAAAGAAAAACAAAACCAAGAAAAAAAAACTATGCTAAAACCCAAATCTCTCCCCTCCAGCAGCCCAGCCAGGTCCCACGCAGCAGCAGCCCTGACAAAATCCCCCATCCCCCCCCCCCGCTCTGTTTTTACTGCTGAGCATGATGCCATATGGTGTTTGGTCACTTGGGGTCAGTTTTCCTGACTGTGTCCCCTCCCACCTTCTTGTGCACCCTCAGCTTCCTCACTGGGGGAGCAGTCAGAAGCGGAAAATGCCTTGGTGCTGTTCACTAATAACTAAAACATCCCTGTGTTATCAGCACTGTTTTCATCAGAAATCAAAAACATAGCACCATACAAGCTACAATAAAGAAAATTAACTCAGTCCCAGCCAAAATCTGTACAGTGGTACAATCTGTGGTTGGCATGGTTTTCTCTGCTTTCCCTGAAAAACTATTTCATGGTCTATTCAAACTCATTGTAAGGATGTTTTCCCTTGCTGTATTTTTCCACCAGTAATTCTATTGCCTTTGCAAAAAAAAAAGAAAACCAACAAAACATTCTTTAAATTCTGGAGGTCTTTCCATCCATAAGTCTATCACCCCTACTCCCACATAACCAAAACTTTACGTAGTTGCCACTTTTATCTGCAATCACACTTCCTGTGGCCCCACAACTATTTTGTTTCTTTTGACAGAAACATTTTTACTGTGATATTCCTGGTGAATATGAACTTGTCATTACACCTGACCTGGTCATGTTTTCTACAGCACTTTCAGCTACCCAGTCATTTTACACCTACCTGTTTCTATGGGTAGGCACTCTGCGTTTTATCTGAGAGAAACTCGTACCTTTCTAGCACAGGATATTATGGCTCTGTGATATTAATGAACCAACCCACGACAATCCTCTCAATGCCCACACTAGAAATGCTCCCTTGCTCTCCAACACATTTAAACTGCCAACAAGGAATGCTCCACGGCACAAGTTCACTCCAAAGCATGCCTAGGAATATCCTGGAAGAGTACGGGTTAGCTCAGGCCAGAGGCATGCCAAGAATCCTTGTACCATACAACAGCATAGACAGCCCAATTACAATACCTGGTCCCTTGACCTTGATTTGTTCAAGCACTTGGACAGACTAACTATAAATACCAGAGTTCAAAATTAGTTCTTCAGAGTGAAAAGATGTCTCCTCATGTCTGCTTTCAGGGGTCTCAAAAATTACAGGCTTTCACAAAGAAAAAAGTGTATCAAGAAATGTTTATTCACACAAGATGTACTTGAACAAGGAATAGTGATCACGGGAATCAGAGTTAGCAGGCACTGGTTTTCTTCCCACAAAATTAGAGAAGGTCATATCTAGAATCACATTACCACACCAGGGCCTGGAAAGGAAATTTTTTAGAAAACTTTTGCAATACACGGCACTAAACTCCCCAAATCCTGTCTAAAAGGAAATAATTTAAATCACCTGTGTTCCTCAGACCACAGTGAACTCAAGTCTACACTTAAAAAAGGTCTGTCAAAATCATTCAGTTATGATCGTAAGAGTTGCTATATTAGATGAAGGCAATGGTCTCTGTGGTTCAATAAACAGATGCCAGCAAAGATTAGCTTTACAAATACATAAGAAAACACAAAAGAAGACAATCATGACATACTTTCTCTTTTGAAATAGTGTAACCTCCTTGGGCTATGCTTTGAAATGCATCTTCTAGATCACTTTAATCAATGGTGTACTGAATGCTCTCATTATCCATTTCCCTGTCCAGTCTGTGTCTGAATCAAACTAAATTTTAGGAGTTTTTTAATACTAAATACAGATAATTACAGGTTTAATGAAAAAAAAAATCCCAGTGAAAAATATGTTTCTCTAGAAACATATATTAATAGTAATTTTTCAGCTATTTAAAAGTATTGCTTCTTAAACAAAACTAAAATATTTTATTTTGAACAGTAATATTTCATTCTGTCTTTACTATCATTTTTGGGTTTTTATTTCTCATTCATTCTTTTTCAAGTAAAACAAAGACATTAACAAAATAAGTTTTGGTGGATACTTTGGGGAAAAAAGTTATTTATTGCTGTTTGATAAAAGGAATGGAAAATTTTCAATTCCTATCTTTTAGAGCCTTCCTTTGTGATTAGGTTTCTTTGCAATTATTTTAGATGTGTCTTGCTCAGTAAATTTTGAGAGACTTTGTACATTATTGGCACACTGTGATTTTTTTTTATGGAATAGATTGCTATTTAGGGAAAAGAAATGTTTAAGAGAGCAGGAACCTTCGCAGAAGAACAAATGTTAAAGGGAACTAAAATTTCAGTACAGTCCTAAGAAAAGTTTTGCCTGATTAAAGATTTCATAGCAGGAACATGTGACAGGAAGGGATCACCTGTGCTATTGAATGCAGCTTATGACATGGACTGTTGCTATCAACACCCTACAGCACTACTGTTATTTAGCATTTATTAAATAAAGATTTACTGTGACTCAGGCTCAGGCCTCTCTGTTTACCTGCCTTCGTATTAACTCATTTTGTGTATGCTCAGATGAACCACATAAACTGAGAAAGCCGACCACATCCTACAGTGGGGAAGAGTGGGTGAAAATTAGTGCCTGCCAGCCTGAGCTGTTGCAGTCTCTTGAACATATAACGGCTCCAGAAAAACTGGAGGTGGCTATTTCTTCTTTTGCACAACAATCAGGGGTAGGCAACTCTCCCCACACAATCTCCACTAGTCCTCTATGGATCAGCAGGGAAAAATCCACCCTCCTCCTGCAAGCAACCCTCACCCCTGAAAGGTCATTTATGTACAGAGTGATCAAGTGACCCTCGTTGCAGAGAGTCAAGCGTCCCAGGACTTGTTCATCCACAACAACCTTATACTCCCCTACTTTAACATGCAATCCCTCTCAGTAGCTTACCAAACACCATCTTAAAACAATTTTGATTTCCTTCTCCAGTTGGTTATTTGGAACACCATTCCAGCAATCCACCCTTTTTCTTTTTTTTTTTTTTTTTTTTTACCCTACACTTCGTGAAGGCCAAATTTAATTTTTTTAAATTTCAGAACCTTTTTCCTGTTTGATATTTGTCCTCCAAAAGTATCTGCAGAAAGTTATCCCTTTTGACACTCGGTTAGGTTAAAAAGGCAAAATCTTTTAATCTGTCAACTAAGGTTTAACTAACGCTTTTTACAATGGAAAACACCTGAAGCCAAGTAAATTCCTTGGCAGCTCATAGCCATTTTCCATCTAAGGAATGATCTTTTTTGTTTTCCAATTTAGAAATCCTCTATTTATAGAAAAAAAAATACTATTGGTTTTTGAGTGCCTAGTATTGTAATTTGAAACTCTCAAGTTTCATCTCATGCTTTTCATTTCAGCTGGCTGAGTCATCTAATCCACCCCGCCTTCTTTTAATGGATGATTCCCTCCCCAGCCCTCTGTTTCAGCCTTACATCCCAGCTTTATGACCAGTTCTGAATTTCAGAATGCCATATTTAGTTCTCTGTATTTAATTAACAAATACATTAAACAGGATCTGTCACAGATTGATCCCTTTAGGATACTAACAGTAGCCTTTCTTTGTCCCGGTATCCCCTTCTGCACATTCTGTCCTTCTAACAGCTCTTCAATCCACCCCACATTCTCCATTAATTGCCATCATCTCCACCTGCGGAACCAAATTTGTACACAGGATTGTACCAAGTGTTTTTTCTAAAATCTGAAGGGATAAAGCCACTGTATCGCCTTACACAAAAACCTAAACTAAAGATAATAGGCTGATCCAACAAAAAAAAATTACCTTTGATAACAGGTAATGTCACATAAATAGTATCTATTCCTTCAAAATACTTTTTAATACTTTAATTAGTAGCAGGACTGTTTCCAAGCATAATCTTGGGAGGCAGCTGCCAAGGGCAGCTTTGATGCCTGCTTTCTTTGTCCCTACTTCTTCTTGTCTCTCCTTGTCTGATGACTTCCCTGACTGGGAGCAGGAGCTGAGAGAAAGGAGAAGAAAAATGTGTCACTTCCAGCCCATTCCTTCATCGTCCGACCAGCTCCTGCTCTCAAATCCCAGTCGATGGGTGGAGGTACAGGAAAGAACACAGGAGAATGGGAAGACTGGAAACACAGTGAAACCTGTGAGGGCTCCAGTGTGGAGACTGGTGCAGATCCTCCTCCTGACATGATGGAAAGAACAAGAAGGTGATTTCGAGGCAATGTAGGAGACTCTGGCCTTTGCTGTTATGAAGAATGGGGAACTGAGCCAGAAGAAGGACATCCTATGGAAATAAATCTTATGCTGGAGGAAGGGGAAGGAAGGAAGGAAGGAAGGAAGGAAGGAAGGAAGGAAATGGTAGAAACACAAATAAATTTTTTATTAATGGGCTCTGTGGAAAAAAAAAGAAGCTGTGGGGAGCTGAGAAGCCTGGGAACTACAGTCCTCACTTCCCACATCCAGCAAGGTAGGATCTATGTCCTGAGCACGTGGCCCATGCTGAGCCATCCTTTCTATGGGGTGAAGGATGCCTCTGGAAGAGACCAGAGATTTAGCTGGCAGGGTAGGGACAGGGGAAAGCTCCTCAGGCCAGTCTTTCTCATTTGCCTCTACTTCACTAGAACTTTAAAAATTTCTTCAAGCCCCTTATTGTCTACTCTGTCCTCGCAAAATCCTTCTTTGCTCCATAACAAAACTGAAATGTCACCTGAAACAATCAGAACTAAATAAATAAATGTCCCTGATGCTCACCCAGCCAGAGGCAAAATTTCATTTAAGAAGCCCTGAGCTGGCCCTGGCGAGAAGCACGACAGCAGAGATTGTGGGGAAGGAAGGCAGAGTTATAGTTTCTAAATTGTTACTGGTTTTGATACTCTAATCATACAATCCTTAAAAGTCATTTTCCTGCACTAGATTCCTTCAGCAGTCTAGAATGGAGATTATCTGGATTTTGTCACGCTTAGCGATCTAAGCTTTGCTTCTTAGAGCTCTGTTCTGTTGTTCCTGCTTTGCTTAGAGCTACTGTGTGTAGAGCAGTTACAATGATTTATAATTGTGTCAGAGGTCATGCACAATGCACAAAACAAAGGGTTAACATTCTAATCTTCTGGCATTCAAACAGAAACACCCCAGTGGAGCCAGTCACTGAGATAATGAAATTATAGCTCAACAGGAAGATCCTGACAAAGGAGTGTAATAGTTTTAATAAACAAGAATTGGTAAAGTTGGGAAGAGAGGCTTTCTGGAGGCTTAATTATTCAAAACAGCTAGGAAACACCTAAGCAACCAATAAATAGTGCAAATAATTGTTCTTTATGTGAGTACTTTACCAAGCCAGGATGTAACTTCCTAATTTAGCTGTGGAATGACATAGAGAGTGCAGAATGCAGAAAATATCCATAGGTTCATAAAATCATAGGCATGTTTTAAATAATTTTTAAAAATTATTACTCAGTTGATTGTCTAGGAAATGTGGTTAGGGAAGCAGAGCCGATCATCTGAAAAGAGATGTCTGTTGTATCATTTTCCTGTAAGGGACTGTACAGTAAGAAATTCTATCTGGAGGTTGCATCCAAGGTACTTTATAAAAGCTGGGACAGCATCTCAGATGGCATCTTTTCTTTCAAGTTTAATAATATGTGATTTTTCTGTCCTGCAGGAGGAAGGAGTCACTCAGACAAATACCTGGTTCAGAGCAGCATTTCTTACATGTACCCATGTGCTCTCCATAAGAAATGCATCACTCTAACAACACTTTTTATGACATCCTGGCGTCAGCAGAACCAGCTGTCGAGGCTAATGGAAGTACACAATCTTCCTGATGATTTCTGGAATAATCCAAAGGAGAAGATGATGACAATTACCTTTGAGACACCTGCCTCTAAAATAGCACATGCTCATTTTAAACAGCCTGTAATCTCACCTTGACTGACTGCCAGGCTTCATTTGGATCCTTCATGTTTAATATATTATTTAGACTGCATGGGTTTAGGCCTGAAACGAAGCAATTTAGATTAAAATTAGCAATATAGTGTGGAATTATACTGACAGTCAGTGCAAGTTAACATAGTTGTTTCAAAAATATAACACTGTGCTCTACATGTGCCTCTATGCTACTAAAAACGTATAGATAACATTAAGACATCACAGTTAAATGTTCAAAAATTACAATTCTTAAGTTAAGGTGTCAGGCTGTGGTTTTGCTCCTTTCTTTGTTTCCCAGTGCATGACCAACATGAGAACGTCACACCCACACCGCTGGCTGTTGATCAAACTGGGAGAAATGCAGGGAAGGCTGATCAAGGAAAGGAGAATGGACTTTATCAGAGGTAAATGAAGGAGGGCTGGTTGGTTTGTCTGCTCTGGTCAAATAAAATGTGAGTGGAAGCTGATTAGAAATATATCCAAGATGATACAACAAAAAGAAAGGAATAACTGTTTATATCTGAAGAATAATGTTGGTATGAGAACAACATAGTAGAAATCTGTCACAAATAATTTGAGGCTGAAGACTGGAAGACGTCCTGTTACAACAGGGAAAAAAAGGCAACAGAAAAAAAAACCCTTGCTATACTTTATAATTGTAGTAGTCTTAACTCTGCAAAACACTGACTGGCATCTCATTTTAGATCACATGAAATGCAGCCCTATGTCCTTTAAGTCTTGATAAGGGAGGAGTAGTGATGATTATCTCCTTTTTATCTTTTTCCTGCAGACAAATGGGTGAGGGAACTTTCAGCCAAACTGGCAAAAGTTTCTGAAAGTAGAACGTAATCAGGTGCACTTTGACACCCAGAAATAAATCTGCTAATGGTGTTCACTATGTGTCATGATATATGGAATTGCCATTCATCTTAAACAGCAGGCAGTTATTCAGGGGAACTACAATTTGCAGACACTGACAAGCTCTCATGCATGAGTTCCAGCTTCATTTCTTTTGCTTGCTGGGGACCACATACCAAAACCAGACCCCTATAAATCAGTCACGTTAGTCTCATCTTGAGGTGACACTGCCATGGACATGCGTGGTGAGACTCGGATGAAAAGAAGCAGGCAGACTTGTCAGCACTGGGATTAGTTGCTTTTCTTACTCTAACAATATTGTTTCATCAAAATGTAGCCAAATAGTGTTTATCATTTAACTGTCCATCCATGCTCCTTAGAATGGTGCTTACATTATTATTTATGCACTAATCTTAGTTATATCTCCCATCTGCAGCTCTATATTTCACAGTTAAGTTCTACAGAGACTGGAGAAAAAAATTCACTTACCAACATCTTGCAATTTTTTTTTTTTCACATACAGCAGCTTCTACTGCTTTTTTTATTTTAGACAACATATCTTTTCTTTTCAATCCAGCCAGCCTTTAGTGGCAGTGTATATTCTTAGGGAGCTGTACAGCCATCTGGAAAGGTTTTATTTTTTTGTTATGTTTATCCTTTGCACTTTTCAGATTTCTGTCAATGTCCATGGTAACAGCTGCTATAATACCTTCCATTCTTGTGTGGTTTGAGAGCTGCACAATCCAATGTGGTTTGCAGTCTAGACTTCAATCAACCACCAATTTGTAAGACCAATAGTTGGAGGGGGTGACTTTGGAGAGTATAATAAGCTGCCATAAGTGTCATTTCTGTGTCCTTTTTGCTCATGTTTTATTTCAGCGGTGGTTGATCAGAAGACCGTGCACTAGATTTTCATACTCATGTGTGCATATATATATTTATACATATAAAAAA
This sequence comes from Lycocorax pyrrhopterus obiensis, assembly GCA_014706295.1. NCBI lineage: Eukaryota > Metazoa > Chordata > Aves > Passeriformes > Paradisaeidae > Lycocorax > Lycocorax pyrrhopterus. The sequence goes on along the minus strand of JACSVZ010000004.1, from coordinate 102,653,227 downwards.
TCCTGAAAATCTTAACTTTTGAGTAACAAGGTTTGTGTTTGGTTTGTGGTTTGGGTTTTTGTATTGTTGGTTTTGGGTTTGGGTTTTTTCCATCCTGTAAATTAAACTACTTTCCTTGCTTGGGAGAGCATAAACTCTGAAGTGTTCAGTTCATGTATGGTTCTATTTTATTTTTCAAGAACAGTAATAACTTGCATAGGTATAACATTATTCAACTCACAGAATTAAAAAGGTGGTATCACCTATAGGTAAAGACAAACTGTTTCCACAAAAAAAAAAAAAAAAAAAAGTAAAAACATCTGTAAAAGCAGTAAATAAATCAATTTTTTAAAAAAAGTAACTAAACCTGAGAGAAATGTTTGTGAAGATGAAATCTGAGCTGAAATCTAAGTTGCCCTGAGTGTTAAAAGTAAAAAGGGAAAAAAATCACCTAATGATTGCAAAATATTTTGAAACAAGTTCCTCAAACATTTGTGGAAATTACTGGAAAGAAAAATACTCCAATAATTTCCTATCTTGAATTCAGGAACCTTATGGTATGTGATCTACATTCAATTACTTGCCAGACTTTTAGGTGCTTAGAGCCCAGAGAGCATCAGTAGCTGTGCCAAGGATGTGTGCTGAGCACAGAGCTCCCTGAACAACCAACAGCAAACTGGTGGGAGTGGTGCCTGAGAATGTGCCTTCTGGGGGCTTAGGTGTTAGATCTAAACTAACCCATGCATCTTCAGAGCCATGCAAGGCAGGTGCCTGTTCTAATCTGGAAGTTGATGCTCACTTTGTAGCCAGTAGAGAACATGCAGGGAGCAATTCATCCCACCCTAAGACCTGAACAACCATCCAAGTTAAAAACCTGTATATTCAGGATCACAGAATTGTTAAGGTTGGAAAAGCCTTCTAAGATCATCAAGACCAACCACTAACACAGCATCACTGTGCTCACTACTAAACCATGTCCCCAGGTGCCACATCCACAGGCCTTCTCAACACTTCCAGGGATGGTGATTCCAACACTTCCTTGGGCAGCCTGTTGCAAGGCCTGGGGTATTGAAAATTTTAATTACTGTGTACTTGAAATTCAGCGTTTCATTTGAATCTCCTAAAATTCAATTTTTGCACAAAGGTCTATGGCCTGGGACTTTAGTCTCAGAGCACTATCTGTACAGCAAGGATACAAACATGTCTCCTTCTTTCACATGGCAAGTTTAGGAGAAAAATGTATTTCTGTGAGTTATTCAGATTTTGCAGCAACGGGCCATGCAGATACCTAAGCGAGGTCTTTACATCAAAGGAAAACTGAGAGTCTCTAATTGGAACCTGCCTTCCAGCTAATAAGCTCTTCAGTTCACCAGTGAGGGCTTTACCCTTCCCTTACACAACCTAAACAGAAAAGTCAAACAGCAGCCAGCAAATTTTCATCATCTTATTCTACCTCTTTATCACAAGGTCATGGTGGTGCCTCTGAAAAATCACACGGATCTATGAAGCCAAATCCTCTTTAAAACATTTAACTTTATGCAAAGTTTGACTGGTCTTAAAGAATAACAGAGAGGAAAAAAAGCCCCATGAATTTATACCCAGTACAGTGTGTTGAACTGTAGGCCCAGAAATGGCAGAATATCAAGGAAAACAGCTCAAGGGAATTCTTAACATCATGGAGCAGAGAAAAATTTTGTATACGATGTAAATATTGGACTGCCTGTCTTTCTATATTGTTATTGCTAAGCTCTTTACTGTTTAAGCTGTGTGGTACAGTACTTGTCAGTCTCTGTTGTACCTGAAAGTTCCTATAAACAAACAGCATTATGATAAATCTCTAGAGTTTCCCTGAGGCATTTTTGCTGCTGCTGGAAACCTGAGGTCAGTGTGCAGTCAGTCCTGCAAACATCCCCCTTGACTATCAACTAGGACAGCATGAGTCTGGACGCTGTGACACTGGAATGCTTTAATAAAAAACTCACAATACAGAGCTCTGGGAATCAGCATCTTTAGGAAGTCTGAAAAATCTTTTTGTTTCTTCTAAGGATCAGGAAAAAAATCATGTCTGTCAAACCATCAAATGTGCAGAAGAAATTGTCCGTGAGCATACTCTGTTAGTGCACAGACAGATCTGGCAATGAGACTCCTGCTACTTCATCGTGATCCACTGACAATTCACACAAAGGTTCCTGCCTCCTTCAAGGCTCGAGCTACAAGGAAACTAATTTCCAGTTTGGATTAAATATATAAACAAATAAAATCGGACTTTTTTTTTTCACTACAGAGGCTGAAGGTCAGATTCAAACAACCTAAAGCAATCTAACACCTAAAAATGACATGCCAACATTTAGTGTTATGGTTCAGAACATCTGAGTTAGTCATCTCAGGCTTTTAATGTAGAGCTGCTTCTGATGGGGAGCCCTCATAGCCTGCTCTCTGTGGAGCCCTATGGAGCTGGACAGCAAGTGACTAATTGTCCTGCCTAACTCAGGGCTGTATGCCAGGTATAGGACACAACCACCCTAACTTTAGGCATCTAAGGAAGTTTTCTGTCTCTAAACTACCTCTGAGGTCCACACAGAAAAGAAAGATGGTTAAAGCACCTCCCAGGACATTATTCCATGAGAGGAAGAACTTCCCTAGATGTGTTTATTTGTCTCCACTGGCTGAGGCTTACACACAAGCTAACATACAGATAACTTTTCAGTGTGCCTATTTCAGGGAGGTGAAAGTCATCAGCTTAGCCCATTTCCCATAAAGTTGTGTAAGTGTATATAGAAACATAGTACTGTAAGAAAGATGACACTTATTTGCACTGACTGGACCATTATGGGTATTACTAAAGTTAATTCCCTATAAACTTATCTGTGTCTGGTTATTTATTTTTTAATGTGAACCAAAAGAAACAACCTGTGGTTTGCTCAGTTGTCAATTAAGTTCTTCTGTATTTCTCAAACTATGTCACCCTAAGAGAAATACTGGCATTCCTGAGATCACAACTCATGAGGGTTTTCTGACACGAACAGGAAACAAGTATTTTCCTGTGTATTTCCTGACTTTATTGCAGTGGCCAGTTTTAATCAACACCTGAATGGCTATGCTGTGGCTCTGTTCCCTTTTTCCCCTCCACCACACCCAAATCAAGATCTCTACTGGAAGTCAGAACACTGCCTTGCACCTTAGTTTTCAAAATTATCTTATGTCAGAGAATGATTCACCTCACATGTGTATGACAAGTTATATTATATATATTATAATATTATACAAGTAATATTATATTATATGATTACATGTATGAAAGTATGAATATGTTCTACTTACAAATCTTAACCATGAAAAATGAAACCACCATTACCCCAGTTTTCATTTCTGAGACAGGCAATAGAGAAAACCTTATTCCATGCGGACTACTTGGATTTGTGCGTAAAGAAAATATTATTGTTTTACTTGCAGAAAAACCCTGAAAAGCTTCCAAGGACTTCAAAAACAGTCTTGCTTTCAGTTACATTAGATCCTATAGGAACAGAAAGAAGAGAAGACTTTTCTTGTTCCATTGTGAGTACATCAGCAAGATCAGTGCAAAAGTGTTCCCGTTTCTCTGGATTACTTAGAAGACCTGGAAGATTAATTTGATAATCCAGGAAGACTCATTCAGTCCATGTTTGCAGGCGAGCCTGGCACAGAATGAAATACAGAATCTCCTCTGAAACTAAAATCTCCCAGAGTAAACCTGTGAGGATTTGTAACCCTCCACTGCCCATCCACCCCTGTGTCCTTGCCCCCATCAGTAAGGCCTCGTCAAGCAACTATCTGGGAAGCGATGCTGGAGCTTACACAGACTGGTTATACAGCCAGTATTTTTATTATGTCTGCTAGTAAAACGTCCCACAGGCCCAAGCTCTCCTCCACAACTGCAGACCATGTCAGCCAAGGGTGGTGCAGTCAAGCATCTCTCTCCAGGTGTCTTACAACCAGTGAAGAAGAGGAGACTCATCATACAAAATACACCCTCTGCATACATAAATGCTGTTGTTTGTGCCTCCTGCCTAATAACTAACAGGTGTATCTTGTTCTTCATTACCCAAGAAGAAAAAAAAATGCACACAAATGAAGAATATAGATGTATCTTTTTAAATACATATCAGAATATCCTTTATATGTGAGTCAGGTTTGGTCCCGTAACATAGGAAATAGAAGCTTTCCCAGAAAATGGTGTCATGCAGATTTCTAATACTTATTATCCTGAGTGAGATGATGAAGCTACTTTTGTTCTCCACACAAAAGTGGGTGCAGTGAAAATTGTGTGTGAGTTGCCAGCACATTTGTGTTTTGAAGGGTTATTGATGTGAATAGCAGGTGAAGTGTAAAGAAAAGGCTCCAGCTGTTTTTTGTTTTGAATTCTTCCTTGGTGCAAGCACCAAGAGTAAATACTGAAATGGGAAAAGTTAAACTTGTAAGTGTCCCAGTTACCCTGAAAAAGAAAAGAATTAAACCCCTTTTCTGTTGGTGTGCTATGCAGTTCTGCAACATTGATTTTATTCACACATAGTGCACAGCTGTTTATTGAGTCTGACCCTTGAGGGGAAGCTGAAGAAACACTGGAAATGAAACCACTCAGAGAAAGACAGTTTTCCTTTCCTGTTTACTTGATAGATGTTTCATATCTAAAAAATAAAGCAGAAAAAGAAGGAAGCATTTTTTATATAGCAGTGACATGCAAATCATTGTTTTGAATATTAGCATAATTATTTCAAGACTTCTGATGTTTTTCCCGTCTTATTCTCCAGAACATTTGCTTTCACTAAAAATGAAAATAGTGGAGAAGCTACTGTTGTTATTGTTCAGGAGACTATAAAATAAAACTTAGCAATGCTGTTCTTTATTAGAATGATTTAGTAACCAGACCAACTCACATTTTTTATACCGCCTTAAATGCTACTATAACCAGCCTTAAATATGTCGTTCCCATTCTGTTTGATTGTTTTGTCAGAATAAGAAATATAAAATACATAATGGATTCAAATAAACAGACACTGAAATGAGGTGAGCACATTCAAATCCCTGCAGATCCAATTTTGTGGATAGAGAGGATGACTGGAAAGTTGCCACCTGAGTACTTTTTGCTAGACTCCTGCAGAACTTTCTTTACTTAATACAATTCTTTTTGAATCAAGCAGTACCATTATTTGAATACAAGAAAATACGTAAAAAAGGTGAGCAATTGTTTTGGAACTGAACCTTTTCTTTAAATTAACAATACTGAAGACAATAAATGTACAAAAAATGATGCCTTCAATCCCCCTTTCTCCTTAGGTGCTTCTAACCTTCCAGTGGCAAGACCTGAACAAGAGAAAGTGATCTCCACAGCCATCAATTCTGTATTCAGCACTGGGCAATTCATCACAAGCAGATAAAGCTAAATTCTATCATCTTGAAATGGCATATGTCTATGCTTTGAGACTTTTAGAGGGATTCAGATTTAAGAATTCCTTTAGTTTACTTTATATTGCTATAGACTCAGCTCTAGTATATACGTCAAAAACTGAAATTCTAAATGTTCTTCTCCTGAAGGACAGTGTGATAATATCATAAACTACTGTGAGGATGCTACCAGCAAAACGAGTGTTTGAACCTCAGGAAGGTTTAAAAAGCCAGGTCAAGGGGACTTGACAGAACACAGGATCCAAGATACAACCAGAGACAGAGCTGTCAAGTGCTCTGAAGACAGTTCAAACTCAGTGCTGCTTGCAGAAACAGCCAGTGGAAGATCTGAACGATGTAACAACTGATATATCAGAAAAGCAGATTTCCAGATATTTCGATGAGGAATGCTGAATAAATGCAGAACATTAGTACTTTCCAACAGGACGGTAGGCTGGCCATCGCAGGATTAGAATGAGAAATGGAGATTCTAATTAAAAAAAAAAAATGCACATCCAGTTCAGAGTTAGTGAGAAATATTTCCCAATGTGTTAACTTTCAGATTACTGCACCAGGACAAATGGGTACAAGTTTTTCTTCCTCCTTTTTAAGCCATCTAAGCTGGAGGTCAAATGTTTGGATAAAAGTAAGCCCGTGCAAATTTCCTTTTGTTGTATGTAGACTACCTTTTCCTATTATATTACTTCTGAGTTTTATGTTAAAGTTATAATGCTCTTAATCTTCTCCTCTGTGATATCTACAGGAACAAGGACAATAGTGAAAACCTTCAGCATGAATAGTTCAGCAGCTTAGGCCAGCACATGCATTGATCAAATGCAAATAATGTCCATGACAGACTATGCTAGTCTGATTTATTTCAACAAATCTCAAAGCTGTATTAAAAAAAAATCTCAATAAGGGGCTTAATATTTTGCTGCAATTAATGCTTTTCTTTGGCTTATGCACACTGGCCAATCATTAAATAAGCTCTGCCAACCTCACTGCCCTTTAAAGCAGCTGTTGAAAGTCTTTTGCTCTGAAATACACAGAAGAAATAGTATAAATTTTAAAAGAAAGGAAAAGATTAAGGGAAACATTTAAACCTGCAGATTATGTAACAGTCCCCTTTTATAAATCAAATCTCAGTAATATAATCAAAATCTCACCTTGAAGAACTGTGGATTGCACCATCATAGAAGATCTAATGAGGATAAATCTTACAGATGTGAGCACAAGCTTTCCCTCACTTAGTATTTCACACTAACAGTGGCACCAAATAAACTGCCTTTCACAAATGAGGGACATCGAGCAGTTTTCAGATCTTATTTTAAGTGCTAGATTCTCCTCCTTCTAACCACATGTAACTGTGTGTCCACATGGAACAAATGGTCCACTTCAGGAGAACCTGCCCTCAGAGTGCCACACATCCCTCACATACAAACAGCACCAAAGCAGTTTTATCATTAATTACAGGGCTCTTGTGTTAGTCTCTGTGAATCATTTTTCTAATGATTGATAATGAACTCCCTAGAAAGCCAAACTGAGGAGCACCAAACACCACCAACATCTGGAAGATAAAAAAGGCAAATTCATAATAAAACTAAAGATCCACATTTCTAATGACAAATGGTCAATTAGCCATGATGAATGAATTCATGTGATGACTTCAAATTAAGATGAAACACCTATCCAAAATTTGTTCTCTATCTCAAGAAAAAATCAGAAGATAGATGTGGGGAAAAAAAAATAATAGCCCTTAGTCCTCCGCTGAAAACTGAAAGCCCATCCAGATGCAGCAGTAACCCGAGCAGAACTCACTGGGTACCCTCACAGCTTTATAAGTAACTGCAGGTTTTATACCAAATCCAGAGCAAATCAAAATCTGTAGGAAATTCCTCAAATGTCCAACTCCCATGCACTACTTGATCCTAAAAGTCCTTTAGGATCTTTAAAACTGTTTCTCTAGCGTTTATTTAACTTTCATTTTCCTCTTTTTTAAACAGTCACCATTCTTCTACCAGAGCATCTCTTTCCATTCCATGACTCCCTCTCACCGCTACAGACAAATATCGTGTTTATTCCCAGGCCCAAAGCGGATGCCACCAGCCCTGGCTTAGACTTTAATTCCATTTGTTCTTTCTTTCAAACAAGCATTTTCCAGATGTATCTGCTGATGGGATATGCCAAAAGCAGCAACAGGGTTGGCATCCCTTCTTTTGTCCAAAGGTCTTCAGGATGAAAACCAGGGAATAAACTAAGCATACTAAAGTGCAGAGTAGCAGAATAGTGCTGGAATCCCCGAGACCCTTCAGGTCCTCATTCCCACCACCTGCCACCAGCTTCATTCCTCACCTGCCTGCAGCTTTCCTTGCTCTGTCACTCAATACTGTCGCCTGCACCCTTTTAAACCACATCTGTATGGGTTTTTTTACCTATCCAAGATCAACTCTTCCTCTTTTTTTTTTCTTTTGGACACACCCCTGAAAAAAATCATCTGATTCATAGTATCAGCCTTTTATTTCCTGTAATCACTCACAACTCAGCCCCCAGATTTACTCACATATCACCTTCTACAACTAGTCTGTAGATGAAAAATGCTATTATTGCTGATCGGAAAGGAAAGAATGCTTTATGTTCCTGCCCCATTACTGAAACTCTGAAGACAGATTAGTCACAGGACAATGCGTCTTCACCTCTTTCTGATGCCTCTTCATTGTATAAAAATGTAAAGAAATATGGTGGAGTTCCAATTTAATATTACTCTCCTCCATATTAATAAATAGCTAGCCTGGAAAACCAATTTCCTCCATAAATTTGCAGATTGTTATAGATGACACTGTCTATTAGTATTTGCATTTAGGGACTTCCACTTACAGAAAAGCATGCAATTATGTCTTTGCTATTAACTATGCTACACAAAGACAAATGTTATTTAAACCTGCTGCAAATTCTAAAGGCCAAAGAGTTTTTATAACTAGGTCATTTTTAATGACAATAATTTGAGACTGGTCAATTCCCTGCCACTTAAAAAGAAGAATCAAGCAGATAGAACATATTTTACTTTAGCAAATTCCATTATTTCATGAAACAATTCAGCAATATATTGCTAAATCTTATACTCTATGCTTCTCTTTTTTTTTTTTTTTTTTTTTCCAAAGAATTAAGGATTAACCTTCTCAGACCAGCTTGGGAAACTTTTCATTGCAAGAATTATCTACAAGAAGACCTGGAAAATAAATGGGATTATTTTATTTTTGTGCAAATGGCTTCTTAGGCTGATATCTTCTTTTGCAGCTTTGGTTTAGAGAAAGTTAATGCAAAGTCTCCACCTGGTGGCCAGACGTATTTTAATGAAATAAAAACATTTTGCTACCTGGTCAACATAATACTTTAATCTCTTTCCTACTCATTCAAGCCATTGCTTCAAATCAGGTTGCTACCAGTAAATAATAGGCAAAAATTGCGTTGTAGAAACAATATCCCTAGTATAATGAGTATACAATGCTATTCATCAGTACATCCCAGGTTTGTAATTTTGCACAGATTAGCACCCCATTTTCGTCAGTGTCTTGTTATGATCACACAGTTTTAATACACACAAACCCTAAGCAGCCCAAGCAGGTAAATAAAAAAGTGGAGAAGGGTTTAACAGGGTAGTATACAATTTAAACTGAAAAACTGCTGAGTATCTTCTGTCAGAAGTGGAAAATTTCATTGTAGATTTTGATATAACGAATGGGACAACCTCTGAGCTAAAACAAGTATTAAAAGAAAATGGTAATTAGAAGAAGAAGAGAGTTGGTCAAATAAAGCTCAGTGTGGTGGGTTGACTCTGGTGGCACACCAGGTGCCCACCAAAGCCCCTCTGTCACTGTCCTCCTCAGCTGGGCATGGGAGAGAAATTACAATGACAGACTCGTGCGTTGAGATTAGGACAGGGAGAGATCCCTGAGCAGTGACCATCATGGGCAACTAATTGGGGAAACTAATTGAATTTATTACCAATCAAATCAGAGGAGGATAATGAGCAATGAAACCAAGTTCCCTTTACTCCTCCCTTAACCTCTTTCACAGGAGGATGCAGAATGGGGGCTGTGGTCAGTTCATCACACGTCATCTGTGCTGCTCCTCCTCCTCGGGGGGATGACTCCTCACAGTCTTCCCCTGCTCCAGTGCGGGGTCCCTCCCACAGAAGAGAGTCCTCTAGGGACTTCTCCAACATGAATCCTTCCCATGGGCTACAGTGCTGCACAAACTGCTCCAGCACAGGTCCATCCCTCCCATGGAATGAAGTCCTTTAGGGACAGGCTGCTCCAGCCTGAGTCATGGGTCCTGTCAGCAAACTTGGTCTAGTGTGGGCTCCTCTCTCTACGAGGGCACAGGTTCTGCCAGGGGCCTGCTCCAGCACGGGCTTCCCATGGGATCAGACCCTCCTTTGGGCATCCTCCTGCTGTGTTTTGGGATCCTTCACAGGCTGCAGGTGGATCTCTGCTCCTCCATGGGCTGCAGGGGCACAGCTGCCTCACCAGGGGCTGCAGGGGAATCTCTGCTCCGGGGTCTGGAACAGCTCCTGCCCCTCCTTCTGCACTCACTGACCTTGGAGTTTGCAGGGTTGTTGTGCTCAAACATTCCCACTCCTCTCTCCTACCTCCTGTGCAATAACTTCTTTCCTCTTAACTCTGTCAGAGGCTCTGCCATAATCCCTGATTGGCCTAGCCTTGGCCAGCAGCGGGTCCCTCTTGGAGCTGGCTGACATTGGCTCTGACAGACATGGGGGAATTTCTGGAAGCTTCTCACAGAAGCCACCCTTCTAGTCCACCCACTACCAAAACCTTGCCATGCAAACCCAATGTACTCAGAAAGTTCATCTAGCAGTATCACTGGAAGTGGTGAGATTTAATCACAATTTTAAGGAAACCTGTTTGCGCACTGTCATGTATGATGATTGCAGTGGATGACAATATAGTCTCTGGTGATGAAGATAGATTTGTATTACAGGAACTGAACTTGCATAACTATTGGCCATAGAAAATCATTCCAAGTAAAAAATAAAAAATAATCTATGAATTGTTTAAATATACTATAAACTACAGGGCTTTTTCTTTATGAAAGTATTAAAATTACATTGTAACATTAATGCAAATGCAACATAAATACATTTCAAATGAAAACTTAATTTCCCCTCCACACATTCTGTGCATGGTCCAGCTCTTCATCATTGATCTTCTGTTTTGAGCATCTCTGGTCAGCTAAGCCAATCACTAGTTCAACTGTTCATTGGTTTTGACACGGGCAAAAATAATAGCATGCCATAACCACCAGGACTGCTTTGGATCTAATGATCCAAAATTTAATGAACATCTACACTCCCTTTGGCATCGGCTATCAAATCATAACTTGTTGGAGCAGATACTGTGGATTCACACTGTAGAATTGTAAATTTATAGGCCACTGGTCCTTTAGTTATTTTGACAGTTTCCACCATGCTTGAGTACTTGCCAAAAAAATCAAATAGAATACTATAAAGACCAGTAAATTCTCTTGTTTAGGAAAAAATCTTTTCTAAAGCCACTGTAGAAGAAACTATCTCCTTTTGTGTAAGTAAAAAGTACAAATAAGGAAGTTCAGATCATATATGATTTATGAGTTTATAATGGAGACTAAGTTAGGAATTTAAAAAAAAAAAAAGTGTTGAGTTTCCATGTGCATGGGACAGAGAATGTCTTTGAAACTGTACAGTCCTGCTCTTTCCAGAATAGCAGGTGAGAAAACCAGATAACCCCTCACTAATGCCTATGTGGCCATTCTTCCACATTCTTTCACTTTGAGGCTATCCCACTCGGTATGGAATAGCTATACAGTCACTGACATAGAGAATGATAAAACAGATGTATCTGGGCTTTTACAGAGCAGCTTCACAGTAACCTCCCTCACGTACCCATGGGAACAGTGGCTGAGCCCTGGCGATGGGCTGAGATCACCCCCAGAACACAAAACACACACTGGGCTCACCAGGGGCTGCACCCCAGTGGACAGGAGAAAGCATCACAATCACAACAACCTTCAGACTACCCACGGATATGTACAGTCAAGGTTATGAAGACAACCACCTTAAAACCAAATTTCTAACTCTAAAACCAAAAAGAAAAATGAAGGTGTGTGTGGATACTTCTACCTTTGTCAACTTATTCCTGATGTTGTATTAAAAAAAAATACTGTTTTTCCTCACAGTCAGTGTGATACGTATCAGTACAAAGACCTATAAACTCCTACAACAGGAAAAGGAGGTTAATTTTTAAAATCACACAAAAGTATTGTAGAAAGAGGAGTACCTACAGAACACCCCCATATAAGAATGTACAAGACTTACCAAGACCACATCACAGAATAAAATATTTCAGAAGAAAAAAATACCTCTGAGGTAATCTCCTTCAGCCTTACAGGAAACAGCCCAAGCTTGCTCCCTTCAGGCACTTCATCTAATCTAGTTTTAAATAAGCCATATAATGAGCCTTCTACAGCTTCCCCTGGGAACTTATTCTACAGTCTAATAGAACTCATTTTCAGGAAGTTTAAATTATTTTTAATTTCCTTCCATTACTTCTAGTTATATATATCATATTATTCTTCATACACTAAAACCTTTTTGAAATACAGTAAACAGTACTTTTTCTTTGTAAAAATCTAACCCTTACCATCATTAATAAGCTTACTAACTTCAACGTTTTCTTTTTCAAATTAATTTAATTCTCTTGAAAGGTTACAAAGTGAAAACTGACTAAAAATATTTTGCTGTTTTTACATATATATATATATCAAGTATAATAATGTTGTACGATATCCTACAAACATGACCCACTCAAAAACTAGGGTTATTAGTAGCAAGGAGATACATTAGGTGAGTGTCCATTGCCTTAAAATGAAAACTTTCTTGTTGAAAAATGCTTGGAGTGTAAGAATAACAAGAGAAGGCGAAAAAACTCAATGTAAATTTTTACTGTCTGGATGGAACAGTCATTGTCAACATAAGCTCCTTGTTTATTTATAAACCCTTTTAGCTCAGCCTTATTTACACTCTTAATCATATAAATCTATAGAAGGCACGTGCTGGGAAAAAGCAATTACTCCAGAAAATGTGTAAATTTGAAAGAAATAAGCTAGGAAAAGGGCTTTTTGGTACTGTAGTATATTGTCTGACATTGCTCAACCACATAATGAATGGTGCCCTGTTATTGATAGTTCTGGTAAAGGATGTTTGTTCCTGGAGGTAACTGGGTATGTCTGTACTACCTGTGTGCTGTATCACTGTGTATGGATGTGTTGCTGTGAAGCACCTGGCCTGAATATGACATAAAGTCCAGTACTGATCACTAATCTAGTTGCTCAAATGGGACCAAGCTTAGTTATCAAGAGAAACCATCTGTTCCCAAACGGAATCACCTAAAACTAGTTCAGGTATGTGCACAAGACACTGTGCATAATCCAAGAAAATTATAATTATCAAAGAGTAACCAAGGCTGGACTGGACCTCTCAAGGCCATTTGAGCCTCCTGCTCAAAGTGCCAGGGTAACCTGTGACAGCAACTTGTGCTCAAAGCAGCGGCAACTTCAAAGCCACGACAGGCTGTCCAAGGCCATGTTCAGTCAAGGGTTTGCATCTCCAAGGAATGGAAAAGCTACAGCCTCTCCAGGCAAACTGTGCCAGTGCTTACCTAGTCTCATTGGGAATAATTTTTTTTCCTTGCATCTGTCTAAAATTTCCCTTGCTCCAAATTGCGTCCATTGCTCTTCTACTGAGAATAGTCTGTTTTCCCTGTACTTTCAGTTTAGGCAGTTGAAGACTGATTAAACCCAGCCCAGTCTGGGGGCAGACATTCTCACCACAGAGGTACAAGCGTATATTCAACCCATCATCCATCAGAAGCACAAACATGATTTTGGATACACCTTCCTTTTTGCTGCAAAGCTGCTTTCCAGCCAGCCAGTTCCCAGCTTGGACTGTTGTATGGGGTTGTTCTACTCCAGGTGTCCCTTCCTTGGACCTGTGTGTCTCCAGGTTGTTCAAAAGTGGTCTCTAGCTTAATCTTCCTAATCCATCCTCAGATATGAGAAAATATCAATTTTTGTTGGAAAAAAATCCCCCCACCAGTAAGTTTTATTTTAAAAATACATTAAAATATTTCTGAAGAAAACTATCTCCATGAATTAGGTTGCATGGACTAAATGTAATAAAATCTTATAGCAAGCATTAAGCAGAATTGTATTGTCCAGGTTCAACCTTGTTATTTAACACAACTTGTTCAACAGCTGCTGTACCTGCAGGCATCTGCAATTACAAGCTGCCTCCCTATCGGATTTCCCAATTCCCCAGGCACTGGGAACTATACTCCCAAGCATGCCCTGAACTACTTCAGTCTCAGCACCTCAGTGCACCCACATACACCCAGCTGGAATCCAAGTATGGGCTTTTTTCAACTGACATCCTTTAGGGGCCAGGCACCCAAAAAGCAGATGTTCTTACTTTCTGCCCCTTAGGGCTCCCCGGTTATGAAAAGGTGACTCTGAGAGACCACTTTGCATAAAACATGAGCTAGTGCTCCTAGCCTAGTTTTTTTCTTAAGAGTTGACAGAGAAGAGGGTAGCAAACACTTACTAATCAGCAGTCTAACAGTTAAATCATTCACCTAGAAAACAACGGATATTTTCAGCATGACAGTGTCCAAAAACATACCTTCCATCACCAAGCTATAAAGGCATAGGTAACCTTTTCATTCACTCCTCTTGAAACTGTTCTACTGTAGACAAAGTAGTGAACAGGTCACAGAAGGAAGCATTTAGAGCACATACCTTATCTCTCTAATTCTGTACCCTAGCAGCTAGGCTACCAAATTATACCCTTTCCTCTTTTGCACAAGGATGCCTTCCTGCACTGCTGCACAGCTTCAGAAAGAAGGGAAACTGTTCTTTCTCAAAATGTCAGTCTGTAGGCACTTTCCCTGGGTTGTGGCTATGGGTTTAGTAGGAACTTGTTCTTGGAACTCCTAATAGCTGAGGAAGTGATGTAAACAGCACACACTGTATGAAAAATGAGCGTTATCTTCTTAACTGGTGGATGTCTTTTAGGAACAACTGCTCACTGTGTTGCATGAGCTACTTTCAGATGTGCAGGTCAGGGAAAGACTGCACAGACAGATATCCCTACTTACACTCCACACAAAGCGCCTTGTTCTGGAAGGGTGCAAAACTTAGAATACATTCTCATCCTCACATTTTTCCATGACCAATATGTAGATTGTTTTAACTCCCACACGGAGAGGTCAGACTTTTCCCCATACAGACTACAGGAAGCCTTCATATTTCCAAAAGGTTTCTGTGCCTGGGACACAAAACCCAAATGTTAGATATTGAACAAGCTCTTTGCTGGATCTAGTGCCATAAACTTTTTTAAGGCATTACATCTCATTAGGCACAAAATAAGGCCTAGTAAGTTTCACTTAACTTTTCCATCTGGCTATCAGAGCAGATTCCACAGCCCATGGCACAGGGCAGATGTTTGGGGATATGCTCTTAATGACTCATGAGTCCGAACAGAGAAATGCTTAAATCAGCCAAACAGAAACACTGCCTAGAGGCATCTGAGAGACAACCCTTCTTTAGCCAACTTATGCTGCAGGGAGGTTCTTCCGTCCACTCATTCACAACCTTGTAGATCCCCATAAAACTGAAGCTTAATTTGCCTCATACTCCACTATGCTTTATCCTTTAAAACACAAAATGAGGATACACTCTACCATGAAGTAGGCTAGTGCAGTCAATCCAAGTGAAAAAAATGCAAAGTTAAATTCTCTGTTTCAGACCAATGTTGATATTTCCCTTCTCTTATTTTTGTTTTTAATTTCTTTCAGGTGTGTGCTTTAATCCAAGAGCTATCAGTCATTTGCTCTCTCTTGCTGAAGGTGTCCTGCTTTGCAGAAAAGGATCCAAGATTAATTAGGGGAAATAACGGGTGCAAAATGCAGTGAACATGACTGGATTATTAAACTCCTAATATCTGCTCCCAGAGTTGTTTCATCAATGAGTTTTTCATATAAAAATACTTAAGAATTCTTTTGAGGAGAAACTGGAGGATAGGTTTTCCCCTGCTCAAGAAATTGTCTAGTTACTAGGCTTGACTCCTGTGGCGAAAGAGACATATCACAGCTCTTTAATACTTTCTAGTACAGTAAAACAGCTTCAAGGGGGTGAGTACCAAGCTTTTAGCTTGAAGGTGGGAAATGAGAGATGAAGGCTTGAACCCTTGGAGACAGTAGGGGGAATACTGGCTTAATGCAAAAGTAAGTGAAATTCCATGTTATATGGAATGTCAGATTAGAGGAGATCAATGGCTCCATGGCTTAAAAGAAAATGAACATAATTAAAGGGCTTGATCATATTATGTGTTAAGTTCAAACTCCTATGAAATCAAGGTGATTAAACACTAAAGAATTAATCAGAATCAAAGTCTGTCAAACTGTTTTCCCTCTTAACACCTTGGTATTCCTTTAAAGTACAAAAATAAAAAGAATATGAAACCCATTTAAACCCCACTTTTATTCCATTTCTTTATATTCGCAGGAAAATAATTTCACAGAACTAGGCCTAATTATATTTCAGGGTCACCCAGTAGGATTCCTCATGTTTACTGCTCACTAAAAATTATGCTGCAATCACTGTTTTAATTCCTTCATTATGCAGATCTAGACACAGTAGCCCGAGAAACTTTCTTATTAAATCTGCAGGAATCAAGATAGCTGTCCCTAAAGTCAATTCAGAGCTGAATAAATATTTTCATGATTTTGTTTTCACAATGTTTATGGAAAAAAATTGATTCTTGAAGAGAAATAAAAAAAGTATGAGATTTTAAAATGCGTGCAAACAATTGAGAAATAGAAATTTAGTGGGCATTAAAGGAAATGTGCATTTTTAGGTGCTTTTGAATATCCAGTCTTAAAGTACAGCATCTATTTCTCTGCAGATATCAGGAATTTGCCACCAAACAGTTTCTTATATCAGGTGTCCCCTAAAATAGCATCTCTAACCTTTTTCTCCCACTCTTCCTAATCATCATGAGACCTTTAAGGCTCGTCTAGTACGATCCCCATGAAGGGACATCTCCAACTAGATCAGGTTGTTCAGAGTCAAGTCCAACCTGCTCTTAAATGTTGCCAGGGATGGGGCACCTACCACCTCTCTGAGCAGTCTGTGCCAGTGTTTCACCACCTCCATTGCAATAAATCTTTTCCTTATATGCACTCTAAGTCTACCTTCTTTTAGTTTAAAACTTGTCCTATTGTAACAGGCCCTGCTAAAATGTTTGTCCCCAACTTCCTCCTTTTTATCCTTTAGGTACTGGAAGGCTGCTATAAAGTTCCCATTTAGCCTTTCCTTACCCAAATTGAACCTCAGCTCTCTCAGTCTGTCTCCATAGGAGAGGTGTTATAGCCCTCTGAGCATCTTCATGGCCTCCTCTGGACCAGCTCCAACAGGCCCATGTCTTCCCTGCACTGAGGAGCAGAGAGCTGGATGCTCTACTCCAGGTTTCACCTTTTCTCAGAACAAAAGCAGAGAGATCTTCACTTACAAGACATTTGAGGCCGGGGTGACCCCAGCAGGTACCACCAGGAGCAATCCCTGCATGCAGAGGGCCAGAGGTGCCAGTGCAGCTTCCACGAGCCATAAGAACATTTAATCCACCTCCCACATGCAGGCAGGAGCAGGAGCACATCCCTGTGTGCCTTTAAGGGGCACTGCCACCACACATATACCTCCCGGGACAAGCAGGAGAGCAGTCAAGCTGATATCACAAACTACTCTCATGTCAAGTGTTTCCTGCTGCCCTGCACATACTAGATGCTAAAAGTTATTCCCAGCTGTAACTGGTGCAGCTTTCCCAGTCTCTGCTATTCCCACTCTCAAGCCAGTAAAGCTTTTTACCTTATTAGAGTTGTGTTTTTTTGGGAATCCCTGTCCCCCAGGACTACTAGGAAGGGATCAGGATACTTCTTCCCTGGCAGATTGTGTTGTCTCCCACTTACAGACAACTCCTGTGTAGACACTGCAGAGTGTATATGATACATGGAGGTACAGGAGGGCAGAAGAGACTTCTTCCTCAGAAAGTCAAGGAGCTGTCTGTTACTGGGAGGCAACACAATTTGCCAGGAAAAAAGTACCCTGATCCCTTTTGAGTAGTCAAAGGAAGGCTTTGGATTTTCCTAAGGTACGAAGAGTAGTTGCAGCAGTAACAGGGAAATTTAAGTGAAGAGGTACGTCTACAGTTCCCTTAGTTAACCTCCTGCTCCGAAGTGGGTCAGCTATGTGGTTAGAATTGGTTTCTCAGAACTTTATCCAGTTGGGTGTTGGAAACTACCAAGGATGGAGACTGTGTCATCTCTCTGGACAACCTTCTGCAACACTTGACTGTCCTCATTCTGAAAAGATCATGCTTTCCAGCCTAAACCCTTCATTTTATGGCCATTTGTCCCTGTTACATTTCATTGTGTTTCTACTGACCTGTTTCTCCAGCCTCTCCCTCTGGATTGCTGCTGGTGGTCCTTCAAGTGTATCAGCTAGCTCTTACAACTTGGTACAATGTGCAAATACTCCATTGCCTCCTTATCACAGAGTGATGCACTTCACTTGTAAGAGAGAAGCAGCAAAATGTTTACTGATCTAAAACATTTGATAATTTGAGAGTGGTTTAACAAAATTCAATGGCAAAAAAGACTTGATTATTTACTGCACAGAAGTCAGGGTCAGACAAAACTGACAGGGAAATGCTCCTGTTGAGTCATGAGGCTCAGTAAGGACCCTCCCTGCTTTCCAAACTCCCTCTCAGAAGGGAGCTTAGCTGCAGCTGGATCCAGCCTTAATCTCAGCCCTGGTCAATGGTTTATGTCTACAGGATTGCATATGCACAATCAACCCTTTGTATCACATAACTAAGATTTCAAAGTTTGACATGCTATTATTCACTTATCAAGAATCTGCTGCAGGAAGGAATCTCTCAGCTTCAAGGAGTAACCATGAAAGGTGTCTCTGCTCAAGGGGAGATCCTGGCATGCAGCCTCAACGGGCCCCAGGCTTTCCACTGTTTATGGAGTGAGATAATTGACTCATAGTCAGATCTGCATAGCAATGACAGCAGTAAGCTTTTTCCAAACCTGGTTTGAGTCCAGCCTTGACCAGCACTATGGCTGGGGGGAGGTGTTGCTCAGATTAGCCCTTGGCTATTGTGTACTGCGTACCCTGAGTCCACTGATTCGGATGCAGCCATCATGGCCAGATGCATCCATTACTTTTGGGATGGGCTGTTTATTTGGGAGGAGTGCGGGCAAAGATAAGGCATGGGGGTAGCAAAAAAGCAAGGTCAGAAGTGCAGTTGTCTGTGAAAGTGTGAAACTTGTCCCCAGACTTCGGTCTGCAGCTAACACAACACCCTCAGGCACTGTCAAAGGCTCTTTTCCATCCCTGAATTTGCCTTTATGAAATAGATAATTTGTTTCTAGAAGCTCTTCTTCATACTCCACACTCCCACTTAATTTGCTATCTTTTTATTGCAAACTCTAAAAATCTTCACACACTAGTTTAGCACTGAAGCCTGATTTCTGCCTGAAAGCAAAAACTTCTATGCTGCCTGACCCATACAAACATTCAATAACTAGTCAGCCCTTTCAAAGCATCTGAACAACCCATCCCCTACCACCAGTGAAGCCTTTTCCTTCTCTGCCTCTCTTCCTACATGAATCCTTAATGATTTTGTCTCTTTCTCTCAGGCCCATAACTTCTGGTGGCTCAATTCTGACCATATTTCCTTTAGAGGTAGTGCAAGGTTTCTCCTAAATCAGCCAAAAATGTTCAGCAAAATCAGCAAGAGGTACTTCCTCATGGAAGTCCCACACAGACCATACTGATGTGGCTCCAGATATTTTCCAATGCATTCACCAACAGCAAAGGTCACAGAAAACTTCAAAATGTCTTAGGCAAGGCAAGTTACACACAGGAGATAAGCATTTTGTGTATTATTTTTAGTATTTATTTTATTCATGAAAAAAAGGCAGTATACATATTAACAGTTTGAATACCAAACAAATGAAACTGGTTCTCCACCACTTTCATGGACTAAAAATAAAAATAATCACAGTAATCAATGACACATTATAAATAAATACAAAAATACAAAAGAATTAGAAACATTACTTTCAAATTAAATTTTAGCAAAAAAAATTTACTACTATACAAAGTACTGCATTTGTTCAGCATCATGCTTGTTCTAAAACAAATAGGAAAACACACCTAAACTTCTACACCCTAAATAATTGACAACTTCTTTCAACTAGGTTCTGAGTATAGCTTCTCCTTACAAGAAAAATGCTGTGACAGCTGAGGCTGGCAACAGCAGAGGTACACACTAGACAAAGACGACTGGGCATAAAATACACAGCCAGACGCCCCAGCAACTTAATCTAATGATCGTAACACGTCCTTGTAATGCACTTCTGAGAATCTGCATCAACAGTGGCAACAAGACATTCTTTATATTTACAGATGCAGTATAATCCTGAAATACTTTCAATTATCTAATTTTACTTGAAGCATTTTGAGTATCAGACCTTCAGAAAAGGAATTACTACCATGAGTTAGTCTCATTATGAGTTGAAAACAAAACACACGTTTTTGCAAATAAATCTAGCATTTGCAATTTGCAGAACATAAAAATAGTACACACAGCTGTTTATTTTTTTTCTTATTCATACATCATTTGTAGGCTCCATTTTGTAACATTAGAGAAGCAATATTCTACAACTACATACAAGTTAAAGCACAATATACATTAGCAAAAAAACCCATCTAACTTAAAACATGCAAGTTGGGTATTACTGTACACAACACATCTGCATTTAGGGTATCCAAATGATTTTTAAAAAGAAGAGATGCCCAAGATCCTACTTTTCCAACTGAAAGACAGCCAGAAGTTAGAATCAGTGTTAATTAACACTTAAGTGTCAGTGTCTCTACGCAGCACTACAATGAACCACGCAGCAAGCATCAAGTCATCACTCAACATGAGTAATGTTGCAATACGATACAACCTTTGTGTTTCATACCAACAGCCAGCAGTATGTCTAACTATTGACAAAGAATGTGCCAGGTAAGCTTACAATTTTAAGCAGAAAAAACATGAAATTCTGAAATATAAAGAAACAGTGCAATATAAAGTAAATAATTAATGACAAACGGCTACAAACCCCCCCTTTTTTAATCAATATATTAACATAACACTACTGATATTTTAAATAGTATTTACTTGAGAAATTCTATCTTACACATTTTCTGATTTGTCAGTAATGGGCATTTTTCCCTTGTACACTGAAAATATTGTAAGCTTCAAGAACAATTCACCAGCAGAGTGAGCCTTGTAAAGATCAGCTGGCATTGTCTCACCTCTTATTTATTTGACTTTCCCAGACATGGGTCTCTTACTGAAAAAAATTTAAAAATTCTGTTTTCCAGATAAAGCTTTCAGGTTTTCATATGAATTAAATACATCGTGATGGGGGGGTGAAGGGGGAAAGGGAGGAGGGCAAAGGGGATGTGTGATTTTAGGTCTTGTTTTCTTCTACAAATGCATTAGATGTGTTGTCTATCATTAGCGTTGTATTTATTTTCTCACTGAAACGCAAACAATCACAGAATATACAAAGAAAACTCCTCATACTTCAGGACTCTTCATACTTTATCTTTGTCCAAACAACTGAGGAAGGAGGTGAGGAGAAAAAGTAAAATAAATAAATGAATAAATCAGAAAAATAGCTGACAAATTCTTACCATTTCAGACTAGATACTGAAAAAACCCACCCTTCTAAGATACACAGTATTACCATCACTTCTGAAATTTCCTCCTCCCACAAAGGAGAAATAAAGAAAAGGTTCTGTATGTTTCCCTTCAAGATACAAACAATATTTTGACTTGACAGTATATAGACTAAACACCTGGAGGTAACTCCCTCTCTTCATTCTGACAGATGGGGAGGAAGATGAAGGAGAGAGATCAGTGGAACACACACACCCGGCAGAGTGGAAAACCCCAAAATGAAGCAACTGAGATACCAAGAGAACCTTCAGAAGGGACAATGGCATCTATACATCAACAGCTAATTGAAAACAACTTAATGCACGTCTCTCTCATAAACGGGGATCCAGATTTTTGGCTTAATAGTAGTAAACATTCTCCTAACAAGAAAAACTGTTCTCCCATGGAAACTCTGGAATCAGAAATGAAGAAAAGAACACGTCTGGCATCTTTGGTTTTCTGAACACCCAAAACACGGAGACATCAACACTGTAATCCAGATGTTACTACAAATAAAGTTTCATATATATCTATCTATATATATATATATCTATATATATATATATATATATCTACAGAAAAACGTTGAGAGCATTCCAACAAAAAGGTTGTTTGGTTTATTTTGATTTGAAGTAGTGCTTTTCTAACTGCATCCTACTGATTATTCAACTAATTCTTTTGACAGTAGCTTCACACACTGTCTTTCCAGACTGTAGAACATCAGAATCACAAGTCTCAGCCAGTGTTTCTGGTAGAAGATTTACTCTGTATTATGACAACTTTACTTTTCTTGTCATCACAATGCTGAACAAATCCCAACATCTTCACAGTACTGCCCATCTTTTGTAGGTTTTTTATTTCAGTGTTGTATAAACTCAGATCCTTTGTTAATGATATTCCAGCAGCCACTTTACCAGACTTCCTTCTTTGAAACTTTTTTATAGCTAATAGTGTGCTTCAAACAGCTTTTTTGTTTCTCTTTTTTGCCTGACTTCTGTCAGCAAAATCAGAATTTTCATCATAATTATGTTCTGGTTCACAAAGAAATCTGGCCACTTCACTTGCAATTCTTTTTTCTGATTACAGTCTGTCAACCAGAATGGGACAGCACCTACTGTGAGAGCAGACTGCGTGGCCTGCAGCAATTAAGGCATCAGATAGACTGCTATCCTCACACAAAACATCCACCTCTAACTTCATTTCAGAGCCATAGTGGATAAAATGAAATACGAGACCTGGTTTATGAAGAAGCTTCTGAAACAGAAGTATAGCTTCCTCACTCCAGTGTTTCCCCTTGCCAGGAACTGTATCATGCAAAGAGCAAGAGTGTGCCAAGCGTGGCAAGTATAACAGACTTTCTGGAACAACTTTAAGTTTATGGATATCAGAGTAAGGGATGCTTCTCAGAAAGCCATAATCAATAAATAAAAGAGCAACAGACTGACTTGTTACTTCACTAATTTCTGCCCTGTACCACTCTGCTTCCTGCCCAAACTCGATCAAGCAGCTAGCACCAGGCGTCACGTGTTCTTCTGGCAGAGCTGGCAAGTTGTCAGGAAGGTCAGAGAGCAGCAATGACAAGTTTCGCATGCAATCAAAGAAGATTTCAAACTGGATGCTGAAGTTTGAAGGATCAGTAACTGCAGTTGCACACCCAGGATATGTTCTGCCACTACGCAGCAGCATCCACATGACTGAATTTATCTTGAATGATGTATCAAACTCCTTACAGTTTGTATTACTACATTTTTGTGGTCCAACAATTGTCGAACAATGACTTAATAGCTGGTTCAAATACTCCTGAAGCGTAACTTCTCCTATTAAAATATCTACCTCCCAGACATCAGAGGATTTCAAGTATCTCAAAAACAAGATCCTTATTTCACAATCCAGGAGTGCATTTACTACATGGCCTAAGTGAATTTTCTCCAGGTTTTTAAAACAAATCCACCTACAAAAAACAGCTTGTTTAGGAATACTTTGAATCTCATCACTGAGCATCTTTGCATTATTTAAGGACACCATCTCATACATGCCATAATCCATTAAAAAAACTAGCATTAACTTTCCCCTGCCAAATTTCTTTATCACTTTTGATCGATACCATTTTAAGTTTCTTTCAGATTGTGTAATGCATTCCAGTCCTTGTTCAATGTCATCCACTCTAAGTAAATCACTTCTTTGTGCTTCTTTGTCAAGCATTACATTTAACTCATGTAGTATTTGCAAATTTTTAAGTAACTGTACATAAAACTCTCCACTCTTCAAAATATTAACTACTTCTGCTGCTTCTACTTGTCCAGAATTTAAAACTTGATGAAGGAGACTTAAGGATTTTACAGAAATATTTTTCATCCTAGTAGCCTTGGTTTTATTTTGACCACCTAAACTATTCTTAGACTTTTGAGGACTACCATTTTGTTTAGGTTTATTTTCCAAAGCAAATACCGACGTGCTTTTCCACCTTATGCTGTCTATTTCCTGCAAAAGGCTGTTAGACAAAGACTCTCCATCACAAATTACATCTATTTCCCATTTTTCTCCATGTTGCTGTAAGAACTTGCAAGCTACTGGCTTGTCACTTACTGTTCTTGCAAAATAAGCAGCACTTTCCTTAGTCCAGCTTTCACCAGGAACACTTTTTACACTGCTAAGGAAACAGTGAACAGTAAACCTTGGCAGAGCTAAGAACTTTTCTGGAATCCTGCAGATTTTTGATGAACTTACAACTGCAGTATTACCATAGTCAATAAATTCTATCTCATAGGAGTTTCCTGATTTCAGAGTTTTAATAACTGCTCTATAGTAAAAACAATCAGCGTCGTGCTCTGCAACAATGAGATCCCCTACCATGAGCTCATCTAAGTGATTTTCATGACCTCTATTCTCCAAGCTTTCGTTTAAATCGTCTGCTAGTTTTATTATTAAGTTTTCATCCTCTGCAAAGTGAACATAGAAACTTGATGGACTATTCATATGAGAAATATAACCTGCTACTTCAGTATTCACCTGGATACCACGTTGAGGAAGACTGATTAATGTAGGTATATTTTTATTACTCCTTTTCTGCTGACCTGTACAATTTGGTCTTTCATTATGAGATTCAGAGAGAGCATTTACAGTTTTTTCCTTTGAATTTAAAGCAGAGTAAGAGAGTGAGTGAGAAGCAGGTTGTTCACTCCAAGGTTCCTCTCCGTTCTCCAGAACAGCACTGAAAGTATTTCTAAAACCTTGCTCTTTGCTGTCCTGTAAAGTTTGCCGTTTTGAGAATCCACTACACAACTCTGGTGAGCTACATGCAGTTTGCTCTTCATCTCCAAAATTCTCACCAGTATCTGCCCAGTAATACTCATCATAGACTTGGCATTTCACTTCAGTTTTCAATTTAAGTATTTCAGGATGTTTAACACTTACTTTATTAATTTCTTTGTCATCTTTCATGTGACACATCTCTCCTTCATTACTACTAAATTGTTCCATACGGCCTTCCTGTGCCAACTCTTCCAATACCTTTTCTTTAATTTTCTGACTTACTTTGAGCTGTCCATCATACAACTCCACAACAATCTTTCCATCTGATTCTCTGGATAAAATTACAGCCTTCAGCAGTTTACCAAGGAATGTTTTCACAAACCATGTAGTAATTCTTGCTGGAAATTCTGTCCCCCTAAGATCTGACAGATAGAATTTAATAGCTTGCATGGGTGTGAATAGTAGGTCAGCGGCAGAATCTGGAATAGGCATCAACTGGTCTCTCTCCACCATACTCCTATTTCCAAAATCTACATAGTCAACCCACAGAAAGGATGTCGATTCCACAGGAAAAGCCAAAGCTCTGTAAAAGAGACCATCCTCCACATACTTGGCTATACACAGCCGCGTATTGCTAGTATGATAATTGGCATTATTTGACATTTTACTTACGTCACTAACCTTCTTCATCAACACCTCAAGAGTTTCAGTGTTTCGATTAAGATGACAATAGAATTTTGAAGGACTATTTATGTGAGTTATATAAACTTCCTCCTCACTTCCAATTTTTATATTAAAAGACGAATAGCAAAAACTGTACAGAGAACCCAAAGATGAAAGGTTTCTCAGTCCAACATACTCAGACTGGGTGAGACCACGTTCTCTGAGGAATTCCTCTACACTAATAAGTGGAGTCTGTAAGTCAACGACATTGCATAAACAGTTGGGGCCCACAAGAACAAGAGCATAAATGGTGCAAGTCAGTGGTCCTCTAGAAGAAGAAACGAAGTCTTCAAATTGTCTATGCACTTCTTCAGACCAATTAAGTGAGTCAGTCTGTAAGACTACATTTTTAAGTCCACATCGAAATGCTTGACTTTCTAGAGTTAGGAAATCTGGAAGAACACCCTGAAGATCTTTAAGTGACACTCTTTCCCGATAACCATAGTCTACAAAAACCACATCAACTTCATTCGTGGATACCTGCTGCACAACAGCTGCTCTGTACCACTTCCCATCCTTGGGACACTTAACAACACAGGCAACCTGTCCAGTTTTGTAGGGACTAGTATGATCTTTATAGTAAGTCTGAATTTGTCCCATTAAGTTATTTAGCTCTGGCAGTTTGTTTTGCAGCTGACATGAAAAATCTGATGGGGAAAAAATGCAAGAACATACCACTTCATATACAGCTCCTGGTTTAAACACAAGCTCTTTATAAACTAATTTTTCCTCACATACTGATTTATGCATTTTAGAGACAGCACCTTCTCCAAAACAAGACGGCACAACAGATTCTCCAGGCATTGGCGGCACATTTAATGATTTTTCCTTCTGAAGTATGTCTCCATTTCCAGAGACCTTATTTTTGCAAATATTACTGGTATTCTCTGCATTGATTTTTTCTTTTTTACATTTGAGGCGATTCCCATTGTGCCGCTTTTTTGCTGCCCTCAGAACAGAATCGGGTGGCTTTAGCCGATATTCAGCATAACCAGCTTGAACCATACATGTGGCAACATTTCCTTGCAGGAAACCAGCATGACACTGCACATTAACAATGTACTTGTTGTTTTGCTTTCCAATGACATGAAGCAGCAGTGGTTTGTTCAACACCACATTTTTGAAGAAATCAGTTTCTTTTTTAACCCACACACCATCAACAGGAAATGTGCAAGCAAGGGAACAACACATAGCTAAAGCTGGTAAATCAGAAAACTCGGGAAGCAGTGTTTTCACATTGTGACAAGGTATTGTATCTGTATTTCCAAAATCCAAAAAATAAACCATAATGCTAACACCAAACACTTTTGTGACAACAGCCCGGTAATAACACCCATCCCTGCTATACCGGGCACAACACAGCAACCCAGGTTCTGGCTTTTTAAGGACCATCTCATCATCTCTACATTGACTGTATGTGCAAGCAATGTTTTTCATCAAAGCCTGAAACTCATTCTGGTATCTACACGTTTGAATCCAGAAGTCAGAAGGATTTATGACATATACTACAAAAGCTCCATAAAAAGAGTTCATTTGCATCTCTTCACTCTTGCAGTGGCTGAAGAAAGAAATATCCCATTCAGGTAAGCAGGTTTTTGTATTTTTGCTTCCAGAGTAATTCTTAGATGAACTGTTTCTCTCAGGACTTGGTTTGTAGTTTAGTGCAATACTTCTGGTTTTTGTTTCTAAAAGCGAGACACACGGTGCAGCTGTCTCATTCTTGTTTTCTGCACACTCAGCATTAATTCCAAGACTTTGTTTTTGCAGAGTTATGTAATACAAGCGTTCAGTGTTATTGTATAAATCAACATGGACACACACAGAAGTTTGTCCTATTAAAGCTTGTGTAAGTTCCTTGAGTTGAAATTTTATTACTGTTTCATCCTGACTACCAAAACAAGACAGCGCACACGGAAACGAAATCATTGGTAATGTCAAAAACTCAGCTTTAAGTTTCTGAATACAACTAGGTGGCACAGCTTCAATAATGCCAAAATCCATAAACCAGACCTCCACATGGTCAGAGAGAAGTTGTTTTATCACTCCTCTATGCCACTGTCCGTTTTGCCTCTTGGCAGCACAGAGTAGCCCTAAAC
This sequence comes from Lycocorax pyrrhopterus obiensis, assembly GCA_014706295.1. Lineage (NCBI taxonomy): Eukaryota > Metazoa > Chordata > Aves > Passeriformes > Paradisaeidae > Lycocorax > Lycocorax pyrrhopterus. Next base: position 102,625,867 of record JACSVZ010000004.1, on the reverse strand, counting down.
TATCACAAGATGTAGTATTTTCTCCAACTAGAGCTTCGTAGTACAAATGCATAGCTCCTGTCAAATTTTCCAACTCTTTCTGCCATTTCTGTATCTGACAATAAAATTTATTAGGGCTTACCGCACCAGTTATTTTTACATTTTCTTTACTGCCAACAGGTAGACATGGGAAGAGTTGATCTGGAACGTGCCAAAAATCTGTTGGTTTCTCAGAATTATTTAAGGTAAGTAACTCCCTGAATGGATACTTCTGTTTCAACAGTTGTGGCATTCCCTTACAAAGCATTCCTTGGGGCAATGCTCCTAAAGTTTCTACAACAAGACAAAATGAATCTCCATCAATAAATTTACCTAGCTGCAGTTCAAGAACATCAGTAATAATCTTAGGCACTTCTAGAATAAACAGCTGATATGGTGTAACAGCCTTCACATGACCTGTGATCTGTAATCCTACCAGAGATGAAAAATAGTTAATGGCTTTTGGACCCCATCTTTCTCCAAGAGGAAGTATGCTTGCAAAAACACCCAAAACCACCTTTGGAGGCAGCTGAAACAATTCATCACAAGCAGCAGCAAGATGTGTTTCCTCAACAGCCAATACATGTCCAGCGTCTATAAGAAAAGCCTCACAGATATTCCCTTTCTTTCTCAGAACTCTTCCTCTATGCCATTCTCCATCTGTGTCTTCCACCAAGCAAGATCCACCAACACAGACATCATCTTTTACTTTGAACACACGCTGTATTTCATTTTGTAGTATGTAATAATCAAGCTCACATCCTGCGTTGTATTGAGCCTGGAACACTATAACCAAGCACTCAGGATGGCATTCTACATGAGTTATCTTCAATTTCTTATCTACTGAGTCTGGTGGAGGAGTCAGAGATTCCATCCTATCTGCAAAGAAAAGGAGTATGATCATCTTGATAATTTTCTATATTTTTTCTTTGCAATTAATTCCTTACATGGCATTTGTTTTCAAAATGGTTTAACAGCACATTATTAAAATTCTGGTTAAAATGTATACTAAACATCTAAGAATGTCATGTTTTAGGCAACTAGGATACACTCCACACAATTCTCTTAGTAAAGACATGCTCAGATAACATGAAAAAAAGTACCTCTGGATTCACTCACATAACTACAGACCAGTTTTACCATTTGAGATTGATTTTTAACCAAAATGTTGTTCCCACAATAACACCAAGCTATTCAAGTCTGTTTCTTTTTCCTTTTAATATGTAAAAGACCAAGGACTCATCCCCTACTCACCCAGCTTTTTCTGTCTAAATCCCTTCTTCAAATCACTGACAATTTATAGCTCCGTGCTTTACTGTTATCTCTGGCTGTCTGTACACTACCAGTTGTACCAACAGCATATTTAAGGTTCTCATAATTGCAAGGACATACTGAGCTTATCATATATGTGCAACATTTCTGCACTGCTCATCAAACAACAACTGTGCCAGCTGTGTTTCGTACTGTCTCAACACTCCAATTCTACAGTTTAAGTATCTTCAAAACATTCAGGTACTTTTCTGATCTATAATCCAGTCTTCAAGCTTAGCTTCCAGTTCAATTCATATGTCAATGATTCAGTGAATCTGTGACTTCACATTGTTTAAAAAGGATGTGCATGACCATAATTTAATCAAGCAATTCCATTAAATAAACTGCTGTTCTAACAACATAATTTGAGGAAGACAACATCAAATGCAAAGACAGTGGATAAACACTCAAGGATAGTCTGGACAAAGATAACTTTGATTTATGAATTTTTATGTAAAGCTGGAACTTAAACTTTCAGTTTCAACTACAAGTTATCAGGGCAAGATCCTCTCTAGCCTGCAAAAAATCTTCAGTGAAACTGTCACGACAGTTTTCATCACAAGCATACATGAAGTAGCTAGTGAATACACAATCTGTCTTCAGAAAAAATATTGATCCCTATCATTCTAGATCACAAAGAAAAATTTAAAAAAACTAAACAAATAAATAAATGAGCACCCCTACTGTAAAGCAGTAGGGCAGAACGATGAAGGATGCATAACTCCTAAAGCCAACAAAAAAAAAAAAATCACAAAACCAAAAACAAAACAAAAAAACCCCACCAAAACCACCAGCCACCTAAAAAAAATCCTCCCAGTAAAAGCAGTACCAAACCCAGAACTGACAAATTCCTGCTTCCGCAAAGCCCCTTTTTCTCCACTTTCCCCTGTAACAGAAAGTGAAAATCTTGGTACTTTTAATAAAAGAAAACAGTCTTAAGGAATTGGTTCTGTCTGCCTGGAAGAAACATTTCATCACTACAGAGACAAACTTTTGAAGGGGCCTGACTGAAGCTCTGCTCCCTTTTTTTCTCCTTCACTGAAACTATGCCCTATTTGCACTACCACATAACAAATTAAAACAATTTGTGCACTAACATTTGCTTGCCTATTATCACAGCCTGAGTAACAGCATCACACTGACACAACCACATTTCTACAGTCTACAAAATGACCTTTTGCTGTTTACTCACCTCTCCACCTCGGACAGCTTATTCATTCGTAACACGCCTTCTAAAGGAAACACAGCCCGGTAATTAACAACTCGGTATCTCTCTACAAGGAAAGAGGTTAGAAAAATCATTACACGTAAACTAAATTCTTGTACTACTTCTCTTACTGAGAGCAGCTGTGCTGGGGTGTCTTTGGGGTGTTTGTTGACAAGAAGGTCAACGTGAGTCAGCACTGTGTGCCTGCAGCCCAGGAAGCCAAACACAACCTGGGCTGCATCAAAAGCAGCATGGGCAGCAGGGCAGGGAGGGATTCTGCCGCTCTGCCCTGCCCTACTGAGACCCCACCAGCAGTGCTGCGTGCAGCTCTGGGGTCTCACTACAGGAAGGACATGGACCTGTTGGAGTGCATCCAGAACAGGCCACAAAAATGATGAGAGGGCTGGAGAACCTCTCCTATGGAGACAGGCTACACGATCTGGGTTCTTCAGCCTGAAAAAGGGATGGTTCCACAGTGACCTTATAGCACCTTCCAATACCTAAAGGGTTTGGAAAGGGACCTTTTACAAGGGCATGAAGCGACAGTAAATAGGATTAAATATCTTTAAACTGAAAGGGAGTAGATTTGGATTATATATTACAAAGAAGTATTTTACTGTGAGGGTGGTGAAGCACTGGAATAGGATGCACAGGGAAGCTGTGGATGGCCCATCCCTGGAAGTGTTCAAGGCCAGGTTGGATGGGGCTCTGAGCAACCTGGCCCAGTGGAAGGTGTCCCTGCCCATGGCAGGGGGTTTGGAACTGGACAAACTTTAAGGTCCCTTCTGACATAAACCACTCTGTGATCCTCTAAATCCTCCTCCTGCTGAACTACAATCTTAAGATTATGAAAAACAAAATTACAAAACTGAATCCACCTCCCTAAAAGCCTGGTCTGGCTATTCTTTCTTCACTGAAGCTCAAAAAAACCACACCAGTCAGAAGAACATCACACAGGCACCTACCAACTACTTTCTAAACAGGAGTGGTCACACATTTGTATTTGCTTGCAACTCTTCAGCCATCAAAATGCATACTTCTATCATGCACCACTAACTTACAGCCAACTCATGGCATAACAAAAGGACTTTTAAATGCAACCAAATACATGACACAAGACACAGGCTGAGCTTCCTGTGCTCCAAAGCAGCCGCTCTGACCGGAGCTGTCTGACACCGCACTCACCTGAGATGAGCCGGGCAAGGGCAGCCCGGCAGAGGCTGTGGCCGCCAAGGCGGATCCAAGAGCAGAGCGCAGAGCGCAGAGCCCAGAGCCCAGCGCCCTCCAGCAGCGCCCGCAGCCGCCTCACTGCCCGCGGGCGGCAGCGCCGAGCGGGACCCGGCGGCGCGGCACCCCCAAAATGGCGGCGCGACGCCCGGCCGGAACGTGCTGCCCGGGACCGCGCGTGCGCAGCGGCACCGTCCGGGGCTTTCGCGCCATTTGAGTGCGGCCGGGGGCTTAGGAGAGCCCGGGCTGAGGCCGCGGAAACGCCGGTTCGAGTCCCGGTCCCGCCTTCCCGCGGCGCACTGCGGTCTGGTTCGCTTTCTTTCTAGAGTTGTAATTGTTTGTGTGCGTGCTTGCTTGTTGTTTTTTTTTCCTTTGCGTTTGTATGTTGCTGGTGTCGTATGTTTAAGATGTCACGTGAGCTTTGGAAAAAAGGGCCCGTGGGTCACAGAAAGTTCCTGGAGCTGCCCGAAGACGACTCGAGAGCTCTTACTCTTTCCCGTTAGCAGAAAGAAATTCTCTAGGCTGAGAAAAGTACATCTTAACAGGGTTCAAAGTGCTGCCCCACTTGTTTTTGAATGTACGTCAGATTTTTTTTTTTTTTTCCTAGGGTGTTGGAGGCGGTGTTGCTTTTTTATTTTATTTTTTTTTTTACAAAGAGTATAAGCTGAAGTGGTCTCAACAAGAAAACTTTATATGAAATATACTCCTATAAATATCAACACGGTATGTCTGTAACTGATTGCACTCTAGAAAGTGTTCAGCTGTGTATAATAATTTCTAAGGGCTTATCTTAAATTTTTGCCCTTTGTTTTCCCCAAAGTGTCAGGATTGCTGCACCATAGTTACACTTTGCAAAGTTAAGAGAGAGAAAAGCTGGGTTTGCAATACTTGGAGATGTAGTAATCCTCAAATGCGGCTATCATATTAAAGTCTGTATAATACCTGTTTAAAGTGGTATTGTGGCTACTTGGATTAACCCTGAAATTTACAGGAGCGCTTAATTTGATTTTGCAGGTAAACCATCGTGTTTATCAGGGTCAAGTATTTGTCAGAGCTTCTCAGAACAAAGGTTATACAGGTCTAGCACTGATAGAAGTTCATGTTTCTGGATAAAATGCTGAGTTTATCTATATAGTTTTGCTTGGTGTCAGATGATCAGATTTTACATCCATAGCCTAATTAGTCAAAGTTACATAAGAATGGGCTTCATTAGTACCTTATTTCGAGAGGAAAGATAAGACCAGATCTTTTAAAGAAGTTAGATTCTTGCAAGATTGGAACCTCAGATTGAAATCTAGAACCCAAGGTTCTATATTGTGTTGGCATTCTCTACATTGTGAAGGGAAAGTATTGCCTCAGACTGGGCAATTCAGAAGCCTCAGATAATACATAAGGAACAGTCTAGAGCTTCTGAGTACAAAATACTACAACAGGATGTGGGGTGTGGTTATGTTTTTCCAGTTAATTGAGGCTGAAGTCAGTCCTGAAGACAGAGGCACTTATATTTTTTCCTACTTAAAATAGTGGTGATGGCAGCTCTAATACAATCATCTTCTGGTTAGAGCAGTCAGAAATGTATTCTTGCAGCTTGAGCTAGTTTTAAAAATGTGTACCACTTCCCTGCAGTGTGCCTTAATCACGGGCAGTTACTCATGGTGGAACACACTGTGTCCTGCTTGCCTGAGGTTGTGCTAGGATGTAGGATGGATATGGGGGGCAAGGGAAAACAGAAGGTATAGCCAGACAGTCTATCAGGGACAACAGGATGCTGAAGCTTTCTTGCATTTTTCTGAAAGGAAAGAAGAACTTTTTTGCTGGTTAAGGGTTTGTTTCAAAATTGTAGTGAAAGAATATGTCTTTTCTGACATGGGGTGGGGGGAGGAGGGGTCGATACATCATTTGCTCGGGAGTTGTGTGATTCCCCCCCCCCCCCCCCCGCAGGCTTGATATCCACATTGGAAAGTGTCAAGTATGCGTAAAACACTACCAGATCTCAGAAGTGAGGTCCTCCAGTAAGATTTGAGCCATGAAGAGTCACTGTAGGTTATTGGAAGCGCTCAGGAAGAACGCAATAGCCCAAAGCAGAAATCAGTGTTGCAATGTCCCAGAACATCCTTATCGAATACTTCAGCAAACTTGCAAAACCTATTCAGTGTTTACATTTGAATTGCAGATGTTTTAAAATGTTGAAACTACACAATCCACATTAATTACTGCTAGATCTCTGGGGTTTTCCCAGTGTTGTGTACTATGAAAGTAATACAGCTAACTCTGAGTTTTCATCTTTTCCACTTTCTTGAACCTTACAAATTGTGTGTTGTTGTTATTACCAATGTTTCCATCCGTCACTATTGTGAGGAACTCATTAAATATTTTTGCTCTTTTATCCAGTGTGGAAGGTTAACAAACTCTAGTAAGTAATTTTTATATTTCACTGACAAAAGTAAAATACAATTGAAAAATAATTTTGTCACGTGAGGCTTTACTCTCTTGACAAATCTTGACTAATACAAAACCCCAAAAGTTAACCTCAAGTTGTTCTTTGTCTGTATCAAACTACTGAACAAGATGTGTTCCAGAATATGTCATTGTCCACTCAGAAATGTTTTCTTAACAGGAAGATTATGCTGTGACTCTGTATATGCTTTAAAATATTTAATGAAAACCTAAAATTAAAAAAGTCTCTGTGCTTATGGGAGGATGAAGTGTACTGTAAAGAAAGTAAAAGTTTTCTTCAAAATATCATAAATGAAGCTCTGCTGCCAGCTGCCTGCCAGGAGGTAGAACACGGTGCTGTGTGAGTGAGCACCTTGTTGAACTCAGATAATGTCTTACCACAGGTCTAGCTAACTTCCAACAACCCAGTTGTTTAACTGGTTTTTAGGGGAGGGAACATAAGGCAAAGTTATCCTTTGTTGTAGAAGCTGAGGGGCATACTGAAAAATAGTGCCCAAAGGGTGGATTTTGGATAATGCAGACATTCATCACCCAGTCTAAACACCACAAGTAGAGTGGTGCTGCAGAGTTCTTAAGTTGTTCTTGGCAGGTGGTAAATATGTATTTGCTTTGATTTGAGCAGTAGAAAAATGACAGGGAAAGGTTGCAATCTGTAGGATACCATATAAAAGGAGGAGAGGAATTATCAGTATCTTCTGTTTGAGTTTTGTTTTGAAAGTGAGTCTTATTGAATTCCTTGTGAGGGGAAAAAAACCCAAAATCACGTAACCAGCTACCTCCAAGGAAGGCAAGAGGCACAGACTGCAAAAGGACGAGAGTATCTCCCCAGTGTAGAAATAGAAAAGGGTTTAAGTCTTAATCTTCTCCTTAATGATTCCTTCTGGGGTGAATAAATAGCTGAGCATTCATGGAGCTGGTTCTGTGTGCTGACTGGAATGAATCCCATTTGCAGCACCTGACCTTCGCAAAGAATTATGTAATGATCATAACTGCTTTCATTCCGCATGGGGAGGGAAGAATTAAGCAACACATATCCTGCTTTTAATCCCAACAGCTATTCTGGGATCTGTCCTTAGTTTTGCTAAGATTGTTTCTGAATATTAATAATCATAAAACTGTTTCTAAAATAGATAACTTATTTTTCGTTCGTAGGAAGGACAGTCTGTCATAACAAAGTACTTTGAAACTGTCTCCTGTGGGATTGGGTTAGTTCATAACATGCTAAAGTGTATGACAAGAGGAAACACTCTGTGCCTTAGTTCTGTCCCTCTCAGCTTGATTCTTGTGCAAACCTACAAATACATCAGTGATTTCTGATTACCAGAAACATTTTTTATTGTATATCATCATTTGCTTTCCTAAAAGACACTGCAGCATTCTTTGTCATAGCATTTATGTTTGTCTTTTAAGTAAATAGCTGTGAAAGGGAAGATGTAGGTAACACGGAGGGCTGAGTGAGTGGTGACAGCAGAAATACAGGACATTTCAGGGTTCTGAAAATGAAGAGTGAAGGCGTCTCTGCCTAAGATAAATCTCACAATAAATGGATCATTTTATCCAGATCACCCCAGGTTAGTTGTTTAAACAATGGCATTTACAATTAGAAATTGGGGATATAAAAATAATCATATCGCTCTATTATGTTTTCCTGGGAAAATCAGGGTCTCTTCTGAAACATTCATGTAACAAGATCTGTATAACACTTTTTTTTCCTCTGAAGTCTGAAAGTTTTGCTGGTTTTTTGTAGTAGTCAACAAACTTGAAAAAACAAGTGGACTTAAAACAGTCATCTCAAAACAAAAGTTTGTGCCCATTTTCCCACTTTGTGTTTGAGAGCGTGTCCTTGATGTGTTCTTAGTTTGGGTTTCTGCTAAGCTGGGCAATTGCCACGAGGTGGCAGGAACAGCCGCAAGTTCAGCGGGATGCTTGGAAATACACTTGTGTTCCTTCCGTAGAAGGAAGGAGCACAGGAGTGATCAATTCAGGGTGACCCACAATGAAATATGAGGGTGCATGTGCTGGAGAGTTTCACCAGAAGGGTCATCACATTTATCACACGGTCTGAAGCTACTTTCAGTGTTTCCAGGTAACTTCTTGAAGTATTTCCAGTCTATTTACAGCACCTATTTATTCAATACACAGTCAAAATTTCATTTCAGATAGTTTATTAAATCACAGGTCAATTTTACTACCTCCACATCTTTTAAACTGCGTTAATATCATCACTTATATGAAATTGGTCAGTAATTCAGCAGCTTACATAAAAGAAAGCAGAGGGTAGAAACAGCTTTTACAAAATACTTTCAGTAGCAGATGACTGAATCATAGAATGGTTTGGGTCGGAAGGGAACTTAAAGATCATCAAGTTTCACCCTCCTGTCATGGACAGGGTCACCTTCCACTAGTAATTATTGCTTCTTAAAATACACATTGCACATTTCAGTGACAATAGGTGTCAGAGCAGAGAGGTTTGCCCTTTGTGTCAGAAGATGTGTCCATTTTGCAGATGAAAGAACAAACTGAGAATTGTTAAATAGTAGAACAAAGCAAAAGGTAGAATTTCTGTTCGTAGGGGCCTCTCAAAATAGATGAGTTTCGCTGTACAAATTACACCACACCAGTACAGCTGTGCAGATACAGACCCATATTAGTGGTGAGATTGAGTTTCTCTGCTGTGCAATTTGTATGGATGGGGCTGTGGGGTAAGTTCACATCACTCTGTCGCCTAAAACATCATTTAGCCCCATAGTGCAGAGGTGTGCTTAAGAAAACCCTGCACTACAATTTTACTCTGGTACCTGTATTTGCTGTGCAGGACGAGAGACTCCTCTACATAAACAATTCCAGTGGCACAACCAGAGCAGATCTGCGAAGTTAAATGAGTGGTGGTGGTGACCCAATATCCGAGTCAACAGGTTTGGAGGGAGGGAGGATTATTTAAGACTATCTCTAGTGTAGTCACATGGCCTGGATGTCTGCTAGCATTTGAGATAGTTTCATTCCAAAGAATTTGTGTGCTGCAGAATAGCAGTGCTGACCAAAGCAGGTGTCTTGGGGTGGTGTGGTAGTGAGATTCACCTCCTGTTCTAAACTAAAACTAATGTAAGAGCACCTCAGAGGGAAGCTTAGAGATAGGCACTGCATTGGTAAATTCCCATTTCTTCAGCATGGCAGTGCAGGAGTAGGGCTAATAGAGCAATAGAATGACCCTGCAGGAAAAGTACTAACCATCTTCAGAATAGAACTATAGTAATTTCAAGTTTTTAAATCCATATGGTTTCATTTTGTATAGCAAATACTATGTTTCTGAAGATCTATAGATCCAAAAGTTTGGTTGTTTAGTAGGAGCTGAGCGATGGAAATAAAACCTGTTAAATCATCTAGTTATCTCTGAAGAGACAAACTGCACGATCTTACTGGTTTTTAACATGATTCCTTTCTATGGTTCATATCAGTTAAATAAGTTGTGACCCCAACCCTACAAGCTATATGTGAAGAAAAAGCCACAGCCTCTTGCAGACTTTAATGAACTGTGGGTGTCTGTGCAGGTACACATTTTGGATTATGCAGATCTGACAGCACTTGAGAGTCTTAATTCATACTCCCTTAAAATCTTATTAAATCTATTTATGAATTTTAGACATTCAAGTAAAAATCAAACTTCCCACCCTCTCAAGAAAACAGTATTTTTTTGCTCAGGACACTGTCTATGCATCTGTGCACTGGACACATAATATGTAAGGAATGTAGTCTTACCTGGAATCTCTATGTACAGTTTTCCTTTAAACATAAAAACATATGTCAAAAAAGAAAAAGGCTCTGGTATCTTAAGTTTTTCCATCTCACAGTGCAGGTCTATAATCTGTAAAAAACCTTTCTGTTTAGGAGTGTTGAACATCTCCATTTCCTACTGTAGCAGGGGTCAGAATCTTTTATAAGCTGATGTCCATGGTTTAAGCTGGTCCAGTATTTGCTTTTTGTCAAAAGCCTTACAATGTTGGACTGCAGCGTTAATCATTATATCCAACTTGTTAAATATTTTACATCTTGTCTCTGTGTACAAACAGAGTGAGTTCTCTAAAACTCTTTTCTGATATTTTTCATTGGTCATTAGTATGAAATCTGAAATCATAGTGCGAACAATAAGATCATGGAATGGTTTGTGTTGGAAGGGACCTTAAAGATCACAGAATCATAGGGTAGTTTGGGTTGGAAGGGACCTTTAGAGGTCAACTAGTCCAACCCCCCTGCAATGAACAGGGACATCTTCAGCTAGATCAGGTTGCTCAGAGCCCTGTCCATTATGACCTGGATTGTTTACGGGGGTAGGGCATCCACAACTTATCTGGGCGACCTGTTCCAGTGCCTCACCACCCTCATAGTAATGAATTTATTCCTTATATCTAATCTAAACCTTCTGTCTTTCAGTTTAAAGCTGTTAACTCTTGTTCTGTCACAACAAGCCCTGCTGAAAAGTTTGTCATTCTCATATGCCCTGTTCAAGTACTGGAAGGCCACAATAAGGTTTCCCCAGTGCTTTCTCTTCTCCAAACTGAATAACCTCAACTCTCCCAGCAGACCCCCACTACAATGTCACCTGTCCCTGCCTTCCCTTTAATCCTGACCCCTGAGTTCTTGGCTGGCTCCTCATCTGAGGCTCGTGGCTGAGCTCTGTGCACTCCACCTGGTCATTGGCATAGAGGGTGAGAGTCCCTCCTCATGTCCCCTGCCTGTCCTTTGTAAAGAGCCTCTATCCTTCCATTCCAACATTCCAGTCCCAGGAGCCATCCCACCATGTCTCCATGATGCCAATGAGATCACAGGCCTGCAGTTGTGTGTATATCTCTAACTCCTCCTGTTTATTCCCAGTCCTATGTGCCTTTTCATAGAGGCCTTTAAACTGAGCCCCTGGTGAAGCAGATTTACTGGCTGCAGTGGCAGGAATTCCTTTGTGCTGCTCTTCAGCTGCTCTTCTGCTGACCTGTGATCCCTCTCCAGTCTCTTGGCATCTCTTGTTGGCACTGGCATTGACTGATAGGAATGGAATGGATTGAGGTTCCCTTTTCCCAGCAGATCTCAGCAATGTTCATGACAACATGCACTTGCTTTTCATACTTCCAGCACAACCTGCTCTTTTATATTAGCACATGAGATGTTCATATATGTGTGTGTGTGGACTTTAGTACTAGTTCTCTTTTTAATGAACGATCAAATCCTACCTTCAGATAGGCAGAGGAAGTGTGCTGTGTACTTAGATATCTGCATGCATATTTTCATCCACTTAGAGGTTAGTTTATAAGTAGATTTTAAGTTAAAATATCTTAAAACTGGTTGGTTGGTTGGTTGGTTGGTTGGTTGTTTTTTCTGGTAAATTTTAGCTATTTATACAGAATAAAGCGAAAAATGTTTCTCCACTATGGTCTTTCAGACAATATGCTGGATAAATATGATATACTACAGCAATTTTAATTACTGCAGGGTGCTGATCCATCCTTGGAATTGAAGTACAGGATTTATGTCATCACGTGTATTAAAGGGAAAAAGACAGGCTGAAAATCACACCAGCCCTGGGAGAAAATTTTGTCTTTATTGAAGTCCATGGCAAAACTCCCACTGAATTCACTGGGGCAAGGATTTCACTCCATATATTTGAACAACAAGAAAAGTATTACATGTGTTACTAATACTGCATGGATAGTAAAAAGCAGACAGATTTGCAGTGTCTACCTGGCTCTTCACTGTTTGTGCTGCAGATTGGTTTTGATTCTCAAGTCCCCAGAGCAAAAAAGTTTTCACTTTGGATATCTGCTTGCACAGTTAGAGTTACACAAGGGCATCCATGTGCCTATCAGCATTTCATTGAAATTTTCAGCTCTGAGTTTGTTTGTAGGATCAACACTCCAAAGATGTTAGTGCCACAGTTGAAAGATAGAATGTATTCAGTAGCATGATTTTTCTTTGGAAACTCACTCCCTCTTGACCCAGGGCTTGGCCACATCCAAAAGGTTATGTAAGTTGCACCTCCTGATCCAGGCTTTGTGCTAAGCTCTTTTCCCAGCATTCAGTCTACTCTTAAGTTTTCCCTTCTCTGTCATGTAAAGTAGTGTTTCTGGATGGGTGGAGATTTCTGCTTCAAATACTTTACTTTTCTTTGCATTCCAAGCCATGTAAAACACATTCAGACCTTGTACACAAGTTTCTGGTACCAGCTCAACTGCCTTAGTGCAAAACCAAGTCCCCTTATGCTCTACATAGATATGCGGCAAGGATTGCCTAAAAAAGGCTGGACAAACATGGTTCCAAATATTACCCCATGGATTTCCATATAAATTCTTATAACAATACTTTTTTTATGTATATAGATGTTCTAAACTAAGAAGTCATAAGGAATTGCTGGGTGGTGTTAACGAAGTGTTCCACTTGTAGGTTAAGAACAGATTCCAAGTACTGAGGCAGCCACTCATCTTCAAAATGAGTGCAATTCCAAGGTACAGTTATGCACAGCTTGTGTACAGCCCCTGTGTGCACAAAATGAAACTAACTCTCCAATTCCCACATGCTGCTGAACGTATCTGTCAGCTGGAAATTCTTCATGTGCTGAGACCAGCGTTTAAGATACCCAGTATGGTCTTGAGTAGTAAATGATGATCTGCTAAGATTGCTACTGCTGTATCTATGGCATATGGAGGTAAATATGAGCTCAGTAAAAGAAACCTCATCTACAAACTACATCTATACTCTATAGAGCATTTTCAGTCTTCCTCTATGAAGGAAATACAGTACTGATAATGAATGCTTCTGAAAATAAGGGCATGGCATGGAAAGGAACCTCCTGATCTATCAAATCCAGTCTGTTGCTTTCACCAGCTATCTTACACGACTCAGTTCTTACTTGACAGGCTTCATATGAAATTTTTTTGGTTTGAAGGCTTTTTTTCCGTTCTGCTGTTTTTCTTGAAATGTTCAGATACAAATGTTTTTTTGGTTTGAAATAAAATATCTTTACTTGATATTTGCGTGTATGGGACAATGAAATTCTATTTTGTTTAAAACTCAGCAAACAAAGTCAAATTAAATTTATCAAAGTCAAATTTATCATTTGAATTACTTAATAATTAAAGGAAATTCACAGTTTTATAGCATCATTACAAAACTTACCTCCATCAGAGAGAAAGTATAATAATAATTATAATTTTAGTATACTTTTTCTGTCTGGATTTTAGGTGAGGTTTGTGAGAAGGAAGTTGTCCTTTCCTGTGTTTGATTGCAATATATCATCAGCTTTATTAAGAGCTTTCAGTTAATAGAAGCTACATTGTATTGTTCTCCTGATCAATGTATTAGTAAATTAGCACACAAACTAATAGTACTTAATCTGTGTAGGAAAATCAGGTCTGTGTTTATTACAAGTGGAGATTTTCAGGTCTAACTACTTCAAATTATTGTTGACACCTGCCATGTCATTTTCTGTTTCTGCAAATGAATGGAGTATTGCAATGCTCTTATGCATACCTTTAAGACCACAGATTACAAATATTTTATATTTAATGAGAATCTTATTCATATGTATATCTTAATCAGTACAATAATCCTGAATATTTTATTTCCCAAATAAAGCTATTGTGAAACTCTAAAAGCCTGCTTTCACTTCCACTGGAAATGGTACATAGTGATTTTTCTACGTATTTCGTTGGACAAACTACATTGTCACTTCCCTAATGTAAAAGGAGGGTTATTGAAAGTAGGAATTACTCATTCTCCTTGCCATTTTCTTTGTTCCATGGGATAATGGAACTGGAAAAGGTAGGAGGAGATTGAGGGTCACATTCATTGAAATGGTCGTGGAAGCAGTTCATGGAAGCAAATCGTTTTCTTTCATGTGGTCTGTGTCAGGGTGATCTTTCAGCTGAACAGGTCAGTGTGGTCTGAAATTGAGCATTATCTGTTGATCTGAGCCCTGCAGTGTTTGCTTTGCCTAATTCTTATCATTCTCCATGTCTGTCCATCTCCGCCCTCCTCCGCTTAAAGAATTGCACAATGCGCAATACCTCCAAAAGGTCCTATCAGGAATCTTTCGTAAAAAAATATTCAAGTCCTAAAAGGCAGAACAATAAGTAATTGACAAAATACAGCGTTGTTGAATAACTATATGCCACTGGGAGCACGTATCCAGCAAAATAAAAATCCGAATATAAATATGTATTGAATATAAGCAAGTTTATAAGCACACTAGCTTTGAGCTGGCTACCATGGGTAAACAGGAAAGACATGATTGCATAGACTTCACTCTGGATTGTGCTACTGCATGGGGCACCTTATGTACATGCTTCAGTTCCTCCTCTGCTCTGACATCATCTTCAAGTAATGTATTTCGTGCTTCCTTAGACCATTCTGCCCCACAGTCACACCTTCAGTTGCAATGTCAACAGACACAGAGAAAAGCTGCTATGAATTCTCAAAAAATGGCTAAACTGGAAGTCAAGCTATGTGCCAGTTTCTTTCAGTATTCAAAAAAATGTGTGAAAACAAAAAAAAAATTGGAACCAGGTTGTTTCAGTGAGAAATATTCTTCTGAAGATTTATGTTTTTCTTAACAGTCTAGGCATTTGGGGGACTTCCCCACCCCCCAGGAAAAAAAGCACAACAAAATAAAACATAAATTGGAGCAATTTGGGAGCAAGTAATTTATGAAATTAATTAATTAATGTATTAAATCTGAAAATCAAACACAAGTATAAAAATGATTTTTCTTTAAAATCTAGAAACTTTCCAGAAACTTCAACAGACTGGAGATATTTTGTGCTAAATAAAATAAAGATATCCATAGTAGGATTTTTGTTCCAGCTTTAATTTTCAATGAATAGTAATTAATAGCTATGAACTTCTGAGACTCTTTCAGAACTCTGTCCTGATCTGGCTTTGTCCTTGGCTTTGATGCTTAGAGTGAGACACAGAAATTTTTGGGCCAAAATGACCATAATGTAGGAAATACACTGGTACGGGTTTTGAAGCCGCATAAAGGTTCACATCTTAATGGGTTTTGAGATTGCACAGACTTTCCAGATTTCTCCCTTAAGCAAATAAATCCTGCCTATTTTGCACTTTAAATGCCCACCTGTCTTTATGATGTCTTTTTTTAGTTCTTATTAAGCAGACTAATGTTTGGTCTCTTTACCAGTGCCATATCAAACTCAACTTTTATTTATCAAATTATTTGCCTTAAAATAAGAACATTCACATAGATGCCATTAAAATCACAGAGCTGGAGACAGCCTAGTTCTGATAAATTTATTTTCAATCTGACTTAATTGCTAAATAAGGAGTAGGTCAGCGCTGTGATACCAATGGTTCTCTTAAGTTCATCTTGCAAGGCTTTCACCTTCGTGAACTGAGTTGAAATTGTGTCTCAAAACCTTTATTTCCCCCTAAATAGAAAAAAATCCTATAGAACTAAAAGCAAGTGATAGCACCATGTAAAGCAGTGCCTGTCATTTTCTATCAAATTAAAAGCAATTTTGGGATGAGCAGATCCAGTTTCTATGTCTCTGTTTCCAGCTACTTCAGAATTGAGGAAGACTTGATAATGGGCATCTCTTAAGTATGCCTGCTCTAGGGAAGTCTTACTGTATAAGAAATTCATAGCTGCTTGTGAAGTACGTATTTATTTGATTGTTTTATTCCTCCCTCAAAGGAGATGGTGCTGATGTATGCTACTTAAGTCTGTTTGCCCCGATGGACTGAGGCCACATTTCAAAAGTATTCTAAAAACCAGCAAAACAGTGGTTTGAGAAAAGCAAACAAATGAATGGTAAAGATGTATTGGTAATTTTCAAGGGAAAAAAAACCAAACTTCTGCAGGCAAGCTTCACCAACAGGACTACAGAAAATAGACTAAAGAGTAATGGTGCTAATCCATGTGACTTCTGACATCAACCTTTCCTTGGAGTCGATAAAATAAGTCACAGTCGTGGTAATTGCAGGAAGTAAATCACTGAAGATAAGCAGTATAACTGATCCAATGGTAAAGCAGAACAAACGAAGATAGCTCAATCTGCAAAACAGCAGCTTGGGAGGTTAAAACTTGGGAGGCTGTCCCTTGAATGTGGTAAACACACTGTAACCATTTTCTAAGTCACACTAGAAATTGTGCATATCTAGAAATTTAAAATCCTGGATTTGTCTTGAAGATTGCTATGTTGCTAATGATTGTACATTATTACCACTCAATACTGTAAATTGCATTCATTACCTTCCTGGGCCTTTTTAACCACTAATTTACATTTTTCTTTTCTGGTCCAGGCATATAGATACTGTCTTTTATCATTGCTTTAATTTGATGATATTTTTTCACTTTGCTTACACAGAGCACTGGTCCATGTCTGCTAAAAAATTCCAGTTAATTACAATACAATATTTCTCTTTTGTCACAATTGGGTATTATGGAGCTAAAAACATATATGTTGCCCTGAAAAGTTTACGCCTTGATATCATGACCCTGACCTTATATATGTGGGCACTCTTTGTTCACACAGTTTATTCTACAAATACTAGATTTCTTGGTCTGTATTAATTCCAGGAGTCAGACTAATGAAAATAACTGAATTTAATCACAACATCAGCTCTGGGGAAGTTATTATTCCTTTTTATGGAGCATTCTTCGAACTACGCCTGAGATGCACTGTCCAGTCCTGAGGCTCTGAAGTAGAAGAGGGGAGCTGACAAACTGAAGAGAGTCTGGAGCTGGTCACAGGGTTGGGACTGTGGAGTATGTGACGTGTGATGTGGGACAGCTGCGTTTGTCCAGCCTTAGGAAAAGAGAACCCTGGAGTGCTCTTGTTGCTGCCTCCAACTACCTTATGGAGACATCTTTGAGAAAGTGGAGCTGCACGCTCACCAGGGCTGAACAGTGGAAGACTGAGGGAAATAAAGTGCATCAAGGGGAATTCCAGTTGCATGCAGAAAAGAAAGTTCATCGGGAGCGTAATCAAATGGAAGCCCAGGTTTCCCAGAGGGATTGTGAAATCTCCATCCTTAGAGATTATTCAAAAGTCATCTGGATTTGGCCCTAAGGAGCCTGATCTGACTTTGAATTCAGCTGTGTTTTGAGAAATGGTTGGACCAGATGCCATCTTGAGTTCTCTGCCAGCCTAATCTCCTGTGCAATTCTATGATCAAACCAGTGAAGGATATCAGCCTTTTAAATCTTACCCCCCATAATTCATGAACCTTCCTGTGCAAAGTTTGCATTAGAGTATTGTTACTACCACAAATGAAGACAAAAGATGCATAATATATCCATAATTGTTAAACTAAATTACTTTCTGTGTAAGAAAATAGGAAAACTAAAGATTCAGCTACATAAATAGCACAGAATCCCTCAAATTTTAAAGGATATGTAAGGTAATGGCACAAATTTTCATAACATTTAATCTAAGTTGATATCAAATATAAGAAAGACATGTATTTTGGGTGGTCCAGATTAAAAAGATGCAGCTTTTGAAAACATTCTTCAGCTGTGGCAATTGGATGCTTTTAAATCCCTGTAACGCTGCAGAAATACCTCTGTATTCTGAAACCATTTTTAAAACATTTCCTGCCAGAACACAGGGATATAGTTCAGACTTGATAATACCTTCTAACCTTAAATAGCAGTAACTCCAATAGTGCTAACAACATTATCATTCATGTTGGTCCTTTTTAACCAAAATATCCAGTGTAGCATATTTATAGTGCATCTACTAAAATCCTAAATCCTTCAGGGATTAAATGCTCTTAACTGCCAGTTCTATGTAGTCATGATAAATAACTGCCTGCCATAGGAATGGATTCTGGAAGAGGAGGCAATTTGCTTTTGGGCTTTTCCAGTTGCCTGACCTTTTGGAAGAGTGTAGCCAAGGTGTTGTTACTCTCTTTTTAATTTCCTTCTCACCTGAGGTGAAAGGAATGAACATGCACTGAACCCACCTGTGTGTAATGCTAAGAAATTGGCACTGAGGAAGAAACAAGACTGAAATCCAGTTAGGCCTGTCATGGTCTTACACATCAGCACGTATCTGAGCCATGAGACAGTACTGGGCAGAGCCACCACTGTGTCACCAGCTGTCACAACAAATTAAAGGGAACCTGTTCTTTGGAAGCAGAAAGACTTGAGCACCGGTTATGTATAGAGTACGGTGATCTTGCAGTTAATTAGCAACCATCACAGTGGCAGCTCTGACAACTGAGAAATGGGCACAATAATAATGAGATTTTAATAAATTTGTACTGTTTCCTGGTGACACTAAGACCATTATCTGGGAGTGGAACATGAGCTGTTTTCTGTACTTAGTCAGAAGTGCATTAAACACCTGACATATACCTGGTACCTATTGATGAGTGTATACTTGCTCACTTGTTTATCTCACTTTTCGGGCTAGAGTTTATAATTCCCACTGGGATTTCCTCCCCCCCCTTCTTAGTTTTATCATCCAGTGGAGAATGAGGTGAGATAAGTACTTGTGATGCCTGTTTCATAGTAGACAACAGAACTGTCTTGGATATAATAGTTCAGATCCAGTTTTATTGAAAACACTCCCAGGACTATCTCCTGGTACTTCCACTCTCTTAAATGCATGTGGAGGTGCTCAGGCAGGGTAGGCTCTGTAGATGCAGGTGCAGCATAGCATTTTAGCTGAAAATAACTTTGACAAATAGCCTTGTGGTTTTTCCCAGCTGCAAGGCGTGTGAAGTATTTGTGCAGGGAGCGTGAGCCTTATCAATAGTGCTGACTCTACTGCCGTTTATCAGTATTGCGCATGTAGGTTAAAACTGGTGTCCGTGAGTGAACGAACTCAAGCCTGAAACCAGTGACTGCCTGTACCTCCTGTTTACCCCAGTCCTTATCAGAGAAGTTATAAAGAAGCTGTTCTACCTGAACTCATTCAGATTATAAAGAAGCAGCAAGAAATACCACTTACCTTTAATTGCTAAGATGCCAGATACCTGGACTTTGCACATAGCAAATCTCTGTTGGCTGCAACCTTTGCACGGCTCAATAAATATGTCTGCTCATGGCACTGAGCTCATGGAGTTAGTAACAGAAAAACAAAGAAATTACTTGAAGTTAGTCATGTAAAATTACTCTTAAATTCAGAAGGAAACACTGCTCTACAGCAAATGTATGCTCTAATTTGTCGAATAAAGAAATTACTTTTAAAAAGGAAAACAGTCTTTGTCTTTCAGTACTGTTAATTAATAGCAGCTTTTTATAGCAATGTTTGAATTTTACTCAGACATGAAAGTCAGATATAAATAAACAAAAAAAAGTACCTTTTGGCTAGAAAAGAAATTTAATACGTGCCAGCGTAATGCCAGGTGAACACTGATACACTTTTTGGAAAACTAAAACCAGATAAGTAATTCAAATTGTATTATGTTTGTTTTCACCTGAACTTTTTAAATTTTTTTTCTCTGACGAGCAAAGAAAATTCATGTGGTGTTTCAATAAATGTCATCTTTGCATTTTTCAATCAAGTAAACAGACCTATTGTTACAGTTTTTGTAGTTGGAATTTTAAAGAGACTTGGTCCTGGAAGAGAATTCCTTAAGGCATCCAAGCATCGTAGTACAAGTGGCATAAATGAGATTGCTTGAAGTAGCAGCATAAATGGAAAACATAAACTGGTATTTCCATTAGGTGCCTGTATGTATCACAAGATTCTTAAATGCTTTTGTAAACTGACTGTAGCCATTATTCTCGTTTCTTTGGGTTTAATTGTTTTAGATTAGAAAAACAATGCAAGCTATTAGCAAATCACTATTCTTAAAAAAAAAATAATCCAGTTGTAAATTTCAGAAATAAAATCCAGATGTAAATTTCATTATTAATTCCCAGTGTTCAAACTTACCTGGTTATTTTTAACATTCATGTTTTACAGGGAGATCGTGTAGAATACTGTTCATGGAAGTGCACTGGACTAGCCCAAAGCCAGAATTTCATCAATTTACTTTCAAAGGGCAAGGGAAAAAAACACCTTTGGGTACATGATATTAAATGCAGTTAGGATTTTAAGCAACTGAGCTCATTAGAGCTTAAAAAGAGCTATATTAGAGCTATAAATCTTATCTGGGCACCTGCGGTTTTGTGGGTGCTTGTTATTTTAGTGAAAACTTAATTTGGTGCCAAAATGTTTTATGTTCCCTGAAGCATCACTGTCTTGGCTTCTCAGTGCTGCTGTCTCCCTTCAGGCTGTTTATGATTTACAAACAAGGCATTTCAGCCTCAGCTCCTCTGGGAGGTCAGTTCATCCAGTGGTCTCTCGGCACCTCTGACACACATGGACAGCATTTATTTCAGCACAAAGTACAGCAGTCACAGACAGTTTCGTCCAAGAGTACAGCTGGAGGAAGCATCAGGGTTGTGTATAACAGTCTAGAGAGTTAAACCAACTGTCCAGGAAATTGAAGTTAGGATTTTCTAGACTATCCTCAGTCCAAACATGTTCTATCTTGCTTTGCTCAGCTTCCAGGTGACTGCTCAGCACCTTAGCTGATAGGCAAAGATGTAATGCAAACCAGTCACCACTCCTCTTACTCAATAATTTAGAAAATTAATTTGAAAAACATTTTATTTTTACTTTTATTCAGATATCAGGTCTGTGTTGCATAGCTCAGCATCGCATGCTGTGTCGAAATTCCTACCTAGATAAGGAGTCCTGGGGAAGCAAAGAATACAAGACTAAGCTTTGTTTCTTACAAAGGTAGCATTGACAAAAGAAGGCTAACACCGTCTTTTCAATTTCTAGGGAGATGGCAATAATAGTGATAATATACTGATTCCTTGAATCAACCTTATCTTAAAACATCACTTTCTGAGAAGTGATGCTTAATCTTACTTGTTCTTTAGTGGGAGAGACACTATAGCCCTTTTACTTTCCTAAGTACACAAAATAAAATCAAAGAAATTAAAAAGAAGCAACCAAAAGAAATAGAAAAAAAAAGGAAAAACAAAACCGCCATACCACAAATAGCTAAACGTCCCCAGTGACAGCTGGCAGTGTTTCAGGGGTAATGGGAGACACAAGACACTCCTTTTGGCTATTATTCTGGCTATCTCTATTATGAGGGAGAGACAGGGGAATGAGAAGTGGGTTGTGATGCAGGTAGGTACCCTAAAAAGGAGTAAATCACTTCAGATGATCTGAAGATGCAACTACATTCACTTCTTAATCTGGAGCAGCATGTGCTCCTAAAGAAAACCTGCCCTTTCTTCTGCTTTGGTTCATATCACAGAGCTGTATTGCGGTGCACAAACTGTGTTCCTTTGAAATGAGATTAAAGCAGTAGTGCACCTTAAGATCTCCAGTCCTTGAATTGTCTGTGAGACCAGATCAAAACCAGTCTGAAGTCTGCAAAACGTGCCTGCTATGGCTACTGGGTCCTCAGCATGGGGAGTTCTGCTGCACATGTTCACTCCTTTGGATATGCAGCACTTGCAGGTGAAGGAGTAGAATGATAAATGCCCAGGAAGAGAGTACATCTTTCTGATATCTATAGGTGAATCTCCAAAGATTAGCCAGATCAGTGCTCAAGAACAGGAGGCTAAATAAGAACAGTGAATCTCTCAGGGTTTTTCCTCCTTTTATGTTAGGCACTGTATAAGCTTGCACCTCCTTGTTGTCAATGTGTGGCAGAGCAAAACTTCAGTTCCAAAAGAGTACCATTTGTAAGATTAATATGAAATTCTTTCTGTCTTCACCATTTGTTGTGCCTTTACATATTTTTTTTTCCTGGTAGGAGTGTGTTGACCATTTGTTACTGCTTATGCAGCTTTTAGGAGGAGTAGATGTAAAGTTCAGATAGATCACAAGGATTGTAATCAAATTGTGGTCCACTTCAGAAATCCATGACTAAAATACTGTATTAGTTAAAATAAAACCACTAAATATTAGTGTTCAGCTTTTAGCTCAGATAAAGGCTCAATATATTCCGGCTTCAGAAGTTATTTCATGTCTGCTAAGCTGATCTAGCTGTTGACATACATATGCTTAACTCTATGGAGATGTGAACTTAACCTGACACTGAGTTGCATTTGCTGCAAGCTGGGAGTGAGCACATGGAGAATTACTCTCGTAAGTTGGCTTTTCAACTAAACCTTCATTCTATTCCTAGTGGCTAAGCATTCAGTCATATGAAAAAAACCCTACAGCCATGTACCTTGCATATTATTTCTTTTCTTTGAGGTAATAGGGATTTATATGCTTTATGATTCACTATAGAGCAGTGGGATGGTTCATGACCTAAACTATATTAAGCTGCAAACCCCAAGATTTAGAATCACGAAAACTAGTTCTGCAATTTATGTTTAACAGAAAATACTTCCTTACACCTCTTTGTGGATAGAATAGTGTGGCACTCACTGGCACTCAGAGAAACAAATGGTTAATGATGAGGATAGCAAAATAAGCTTTGTAGAAACAGTGATCACCAAATAAATGTTTAACTAAAATAAATTTGCCCTAGATTTCTTTGGCAAAATAATGAGGACACTGAAAAACACACAGAAGTTTTCCCAGTGCTTTTCATTCCCTTTTCGTGGAAAACAATATTTTAAAATTTAAGAAAAACAGCTCCAGTCTCAATACACTTTGCTTTCTATTAGTATTTGTTAATGAGAAATTCTTCTTAAATCTGTATAGGGTTTTCTAGGAAGAGTTTTCTGTCTTTAGAAAGTATTTAAAACCTCATAAAAAACATGGTGAATCTCAGTTTAAACACTGTTTTGCTTTGGGTTTTTGGGTGGGGTTTTTTTTGTTTCGGTTTGGTTTTGCATTTTTGCTTTTATGATGCATCTTTAACTATAAATATTTGTGGCTTCTGCATAGTGTAAGGGAGCAGAAATGCAAACCCACCACTGGGAGGGTCCATGGCAACATGGCACATGACTGCTTTTAGCCAGAGGATTCTAGGAGGGCTGTAGTCTCAATAGATCCTGACTGTAACTTTGGGCCAAAAACTTTATATTTCAGTAGCCTTTACCTGCCGTCACCTGTTTGGTTCGAGAGCCTCAATCTGAGCATATTCTGTGCCAACCCTTGTCCAAGTCAGAGATCTATGAGTGTGCTGATAACACAAAGACAGAGCAACTGGGAATTTTTGGTTTAATCCCTTCCCTTAGCAGATTTTTTTAATAGATAAGTAATGAAGTCTTACAGGCCTGAAAGGTTCTTGAAGGCCCTTCCTAAGGCAAGCTCTATTGCTCTCTGTGAACAAAAACTCAAAGGATGAAATCCTGGCTCTCTTGCAGTTGATGGCAAAACTCCCATTGACTTCAATGGGGATAGGATTTCTTCCAGAGTGCACAGAGTATTCCCAAGTCAAAATGTAAGCACACCGGCTTATTAATAAATGCACAATAACACAGCAAGCCAAAGGCAGTATAAATACTTACACAGAGTGTGACTCAGTTTAAATGCCAATAACAGACTTACTTTTGGAATCTGTGAAGGATCCAGATGCCACAGCTAAGATCTCTCACGTTCAAACATCTGGATTCACTGATTGCTATTCAAAAGGAAATAATTAATAAAGAAAAAGTGGCAGAGTGGTGCTATATATCTAATGGCACAGGACTTTATAGTGATTATGAGCTATTTTCTAATGTTTAAGTAAGTGAGAGCTGGATTCTTTTTCTACAGTCCTTAGTCTACCTTTTTCCAAGAGAAAGTGAAAAATAACAACTGGAGTTAACAGAGCGCAAATGAAAATGTCAGGAAGTTTTAAAATTGCAGTTTAAAAATATGAGACGATATGAGGATTTTAATTAATATGTTTTCCATTGTATAGCTATCTCTACAAATTAGTTGGCATTTATGTCTATGTTTGGGTTAGAGATGAGTATCCCACTATTGACTGCTTTCTGCAAAAAAGACCTAAATCATACATGTTCTGGGGACATCTTTCCTTTATGGAGTTAACTGAGGCTGAGTGCAGTGGTCTGTTCATTTTCTCTCTGCTTCAAAGGAACACCTCTGCAAATTACCTTAATGCAAATGAGAAAATTGTCTTATGCAAGTGTTGAATTTGTATGTTAATTTTCAATGTCTTTTAGCAAAGAAGAGTCTTGAAATCATTCTTCCTGCCTGTAAGGGCCACAGAAAATGTATTTTGTGCCTTAGAGAGAGAGAGAGGGAGAGGGAGAAGTCTTTTACATAACCTGTTTTTTCTGGGTTTTTTTAATCCTATCTTTGGAGGACTGGTGACCCTAACCAGAGGCTGCAGCAAGAATCTTTAACAGTGGTCTGATAAGACTGTGAAGTAATCACCTTTTGTCTAATCATTTCCACCGCCATCCTATAATGAAAGCATTTGCAAGTCAGGGAGCTACTCAGTAAAGCAATTTTCTTTGCACTCATTGCTACATGATTTTTAGTTTAGGAAAACTTTTTTTACCAGCTTGTATAATCATTTGGAATGTATCATACTAAGACTGCACTTGAAATTCCCATGTGTTCTTGTGACACAGAGCTTCAAGCAGTGCTCATTTTTATACTGCAGATATCAAACACGAGAAAATGCTGGCTTCCTCTCATTTGTAATAATGTTGAGTGGGGAGCATCACACATAAACTCTATAGTTGTTTACAGTGAATTTTATATTTAGTTTCTTCTACTTAAATGCCTTTGTTATCTGTTGGGTTAACAAGTTTATGCTGGGTGTCTTTACTTTGATCTTTCTTCATTTTATCCCATGTACTTTGCTCCTTGACCCCTTCCTCAGACTGAGCTCGGCTTGGCATATATCTGTGTAGCACGGGCTGCAGAGCATGGAGGTGATCTTGAACTCAGTAATTGTGGTTCTGTTCTCAGGCAGGCCCAGCGCAGGGCAGAGCTCAGAGCACCTTTGGTGCCAGTCAGTCACCCAAGTTCTAAGGTGGGCTTTGCTGCTTTGTTGTCATTGACTGATAACAATCTAAAATTGCCCTTCCCTCTGTTTTACTGTTAAAAGCCAGAATTGATACTTGGATTGTAGAAGACTCTAGGAAATTAAAATCTTAGCAGATTTACTGATGCAGAAATAATTGATGCTGTGTATTTCTTTAATGTCTGTAATTGCAGAAATACATTGAGCTAAATTGAATGCAGATTCAAAGACAAAGCATTTTTGATGACACTGCTTGCTTTCTCAGAGATATTCCAGGAGCTGCTGCTCTGGCCAAGAAGCAATTGTTCTAAGCCTGTGCCTCTCTCCAGGGTTTCACATGAATTCCCAGTCAATAGATGACACACATTTCACATGCAATGAAATGGTATGTCAGGAGTAAGCAATTAACCTTTAAGCAATTTCAGATACTTGAGAAATTTTCACTGTTGTGTCTAAGAACTCTGAAAACTAATTCATTCCGCAGTTTTTCAAATACATTAGTGAACAAAGAGCATCTCACTTGTGCCTTTTAAAATGCACCCCAAAAAAAGAATGAAAGGTTCCACTGGACATCAGTAAGTCATTTTTAAAAAGCTTTTTGTTTGTTTGGATTTTTTCTAATTTTTAAAATACTTTCAAAAAGTTAGGCTCCCAAGTCTGTATTTAGTAGTGGAAACTGATTTTCATTCAGTCAACTTTTTAAGCAACTTTTTAAAATTTAATGGAGTCTACTTGATTCTGAAAAAAATCTCTGTGGTGCTTATTTTAATTGGTTAACTATGCACTCATATTTAGTGCAGTTAGCAGCCTTTTAATTATTGTCATTTTTCAAAATCCTTTCCATCATTAACTTTTATGACTTTATCTATATCTATATCAAATATGTAACTTAAGAATGTCTGTCTTTCAATTATTTCTACGACATAATGAGTTTTTCACAGTTGAATTTATTCCTCTGCTAGTGAAGCACAATGTACATGTTTTCCCCCCACATCACCTGAATATCATTCCTTGTTTGATATAAGCAGCCAGCTATATGCCAATGGAAAATAATTCTTTACAGTATTAATAGGAATTATTATGAGTAATGGCAGCATGATAGAGTAATAAAAGCACACACACAACCCTACAAATGTGAGAATAGTCACTACTTTCTACCAGTAAAGTGTCAACATTCATTTACAATATTTAGTGCTTTATTAAGCTGTTTGCAGGGCCATCACATTTCCCAAATTACACCAGAAAGATAAATTAAAGTTCAGAGATTTTTGTGAATTCTGCTGTCATTGAACAGTTCATTGAAATGCCTTCTATTCCTTGTAATTCTTTTCTTGCCACAAAATGGTATAAATTGTCACATATATTCTAATCAGCAGTGATCTAGAAAGTTGGTTTTCTCAATAAAATTTCTTAATAAAAATCACCACTGAAGGGGAAAAAAATTATGACCATTCTGGGAGAAAAGCCAGGAAAGGGCAAAATGGGACGTGGCAAGGTGTGACTGACAGTAGAGGTGGCTAAACCCTCCTGCTGAAGGGAGCTGGGATAATCCATGGGAATGAATCTCCTTAAATCTTGTCCACCACTTGCTCCAGACCTTATTAAATAGTTCAGAAGATATTTTAAACATTATTCCTCTACATTAATTAATATAATAATGTAAGTATTATGTAATTAAAAATAATATGGAATGTTTAATAAATGCAGTGTCTTATGCAGGCAGAGTTTTTGGGAGCAGGCTGACTGATTTGGGTTTATCAGATAGTTTATAAGAATTACATTGTCACATTAAACTGGACACCTCATTGAAAACTGCTGTTTTCTACCAATTCCAGACATTGTAGCAGAACAAGTCTGTTATGATATTGTTTTGCATTATAAAAGCATTTCTTTTTGCTGGAGGTGCAATGATAGAGCAGTTGCTCTGACAGAAGTCCCAGATTTTTTGCTATTACTGCATGGATTTTTTTCTATATAACTGGTAGCCCTATGTACATCATTAATTGCAGAAATTATGAAATCTATATGCAAAAGGGGAATAACACTTAGCCACCCCTTCCACTGATAAACAGTTCTTGGTGCATTTGAAAGTCTTCTTGTCTTCCTCTGTGTTTGTGCATTCCCTGACATAATTATGCATCTAATAATGAAACAAAAAAGTGCAATGGACTAGAGTATTTCAATGTCATAGGACTTCAATACTGTGTGTTTTTCTGCATAGTTATCAGCCATAGAAAAACACAGTTTTTATTTTAGAAACATTCATGAAGTCTTTGATATAGGTGGTTAGTAGATTTTTTTGTCTTTTTGTTTTTCTAAAAACCCATTAGTGTTTGAGGAAAAATACCATCTGATGTTGCAACGAGTGGCTTCACCTTTCAGGATAATGTTTAACCTTAGGTGTAAATGTATGCAAACAAAAAGTTTTTCTGTAAGAACTCTGTAGCTTTGGTCTAAGAAGCAGAGAATGCGTATTTTCATCATTCTCTTAATTATTTCTGCTTAGCTAAGTTCTGCACCATTTCTGAAGCAAAAAAGATGGAAAGGACTATCAAAATCCTTAGGATCATAGGACTACCTCCTATCACGAGCAACTGTTTTCTGATGCTGGTCATAAATGTATTAAAATAGGCTCTAAAAATGTTTAGGTTTGGTTCCTTAATTGCCACTGTTTTTCTGCAAAGACTCATAGACTAATGCATAATTTCCAGTCTTCAGCCTTGATGTACCATTGTCTGCTTTATTTTGTGCCTGTAACAACACCATCCTTAAGCTTAGATGGCTCTTCTGTCCTTCTGTGGATTTACAGGGATCAGTAATCGCCCTCTCAGACTTTTCTAGGATAAAAGTGTCAGGCTGCTTTCTCTCTTCTTGAAAAAAGGCTTTTTGCTTCCATATTGATTTGGATAGTCCTTCCATTCCCATCTAGTTTGAATTCATGTTTGCTGAATATAAAGACCAAGAAGTGCTTAGAGTGTTCTACATGAAATCCCGGCAGTACCAGTGAAAATAAACAGTAATTACTGTTATATTCTAGTGCATAATAGTACCACCAGTACAATACTTTCAGTTCCTCCTATCTGTTCCTAAATGAATGAACTTTCCCTTTGTACTACAGAAACTGATGCTATTCCTAATATTCAAATTCTTAAGATAATTTAGTTCCTTCCTGGGTCACTTTCTGATCTTTTCCGTGTTGACTATAGCTAGATCCACAGAGAGGTATGATAGGATCCAGTCTAATTTTTAGGTTTGCTGTTTGTGCTGGGTTGCTCGCCATCTCTGATGGCAGTGTCATTGTGCAGTACCTCTCTTTATCACTAGAAAGCATCACAGTAATTCTGCTACTGTGTGCCCCAAGCTTTGGTAGAGAATTGAGTTTGATGCCAATTTAATTTTCAAACCAAGCTTAACAGTATCTTTCTGTCAATTACTTTCTTCCTATCCTTCCTTTGCTTTTTTTTTTTCTTGCAGCATTCATATGTTCCCTCTGGAGTTTTGACAGGTCTCCCTCAACCTTCCAATATATAAATTTTTTGCTGCTTCTTTTCTTAGTCATTGTTAATATTCTGTTTATTTTAATAGTATTTTCTGACATGCTGATTTATTCAGTTAGGCTGGGAGTTCTTCATTTCAAGTTTTGTCCACTTGTTTAATATGGAAATTCTGAAGTAGTATTGCTCTAAAGAAGTTACATTCTTCTTCCATGTGCTGCAGATCAGTCTCTTAATTTGACTTTTTCCCCTGACAACATTCTCTGTTCATAAACACTTATTTTTGGCTGAACATTTCTCTGATTCCTAGGACTTATTAATCAATAATCTACCTGTTTTTCTTCCCTTGTCAAGTCTTTATTCTCCTCCTTTGAAATTAAAAGTCTATTAAATTGCGCTAGAAGAATCACTGGAAATAACACTTTCTTGACTGTTTTCACTAAACTAAACTAAATAGACCTGCTTTAGTATGAAACCAGCAGAATCATTGCTTTCCACTTCCTTACCTAAAAATTACTAGAAAGTTTTCCAGATTTCCTCAGATTTGCATCTCATATCCTTACTTTTGTCTAGCGTTGCATACTTTCGTTCACTGCCCACACTTTGATGACAAAACATGATGACTTTGATGGCTAATTGAATAATTCTAGGTAAGGTGCTTCCCAGGTTTTTAGATCTGACCTCTCCTGGATTTGAGAGGGATCCCAGCATTTTTCCTCCCTGCTTTTCTTTGGTCCTCAGGTCATGGCATTCCGCTGCAGTTCTCTGTATATTATCTTCGTGTCTCCTTGGACTCTACTCTCTCAGGCTACACCTACTGTAGGAAACTAAACAGAACTATGGCAATTGAGCCTCACTTTTTCTCACAGCTAAATAGCAGAGTCAATAGCAGGGTTTAGTGCCCAGGCACCATTTCAGACTTCTCTCCAGTCAGGAATCATTCCCAGTATACATTTTGCATGTGAGCACCTCATGTCAATGAGAGGGTTTAACTTGATGGACATGGACTGTGCTATGACCCTTCAACTCTGACTCAGAAAATTATCCTTGGCCCATTTTATGTGTGAGCCCACTTTTTAAGTACAAACAAACCCAATTGTTCTCATCACCCTTTTCCCCTGGAACAAGTTTAATTTCTGTTCTTTGCCAGACATTTTCTGTTTGTGCCTTTCATATTCTCCACTACAGCAAATCTGTTTGTCAAAGCAGTCCTTCTGTAGCAAGGGTTGTCTGAATTTCTCTTCATGAAAGTTCCTAACTATCTGCATTTCTGGGCATCTTTAGGAGTGTGAATATTTGAGCATCACATTCACTCTCCTAAATTCTCTGTTCCATCCCTACTTGAACACCATCTTTCCACTCCTCAGACATTTTTTCCCCTTCTATTCTACTTTTTCAAATACGTAGTTTCATCCAGGTAGTCATCCAAAGATAATACACATTCTAACTTTCTGGACCTTCTCTCTCCTGACCATCATCACCTTCTCTCTATGGACCCTAACTTTAAAGAAATAGGGGGGAAATCCCATCCAAAGTAACCTGTTTGTAGACTATTTGACTGCTGACCATTTGGTGTTTCAATCTAATCCTGCTTCTGTGTTTTGGCTGAGTCGGATGTCTATCAGCAGTGATTTCAGGCTGAACATTTCCAGCACCATTTGAGCTAAGAACTGGTAAGCCCATGTGTAACTTCACTTCAGAATAATTTTTTGCCAAAGTGTAAAGTCATGGGAAAATTTCAAACACTTTCCCAACATAAATCTCAGGTAGCTGAAATTCAACATTAAGCTTGATATTAATCCCATGAAACTGAATAATAAAAATGCTAACTTGAAATTCTAAGCACAACTTCCATTTCAAAGACTTGGAGATGTTTTACACTCTCATGTTTACCTCTTTTAAACTCTACCACCTGTCAACAAGTAATTTCATTCTACCCTCTACATTCTCCCTTAATCTACATTCTACATTTTTGGGTGCATCAGGAGTTATTCCACTTAAGGTAGGAAAAAACAAATGTCTATCTATGTAAGCCTGTTAAGAGAAAATTCTATGTGAGAACATGCTTGAATCTTTTAAATTTATTTTCCAGCCCCACTAGAATCAGGCCTTATGAATTAGTATTTAGACTGAAAGATGGATTTTTATAGAATATAACATTGACTTACAGAAACAGCTACACTCTTTCCCTACCAATATCAGGTGATTCGGGGAGATATGCTGGAAACTATCAAGAGGAGCTGTAGAATTATCTTGCTCTGAAGCGAAATTCTTGGTTCACATGCTTAAGCATGACAATTTGGACCATTTCAAAACTATTATCTGTGATGTAGGTGCCTTCAGGTAAACTAAATGTCTACATTTGCATTATACTCTGTGGAGATCTAAATGTTTAATCAGATGAGTGCCTAATGCTATCTGAATTTCCTTGTGTTCCTCAGGTAATGGCAGCTATTTTATCAACAAGTTATTCTTAACCTTTTGATGTGGCAGCTGGAAACAAGACAAGGTCCTCTAGGATATGAAATTACTTAAGATGTTCAAGTTTGCAAATACATAAATTGTATCCTTTCTGTGTTCTTGTATTGTTGTATCTGCCTGCTTCAGTATCTTTAGGTTGTGTTCAGATCACCAGCTCAGTCAAGGAAAGAAGTCTTCTTTTATGTCTTTGTGAAACACTACTTCACAGTCCAACCAGAATAGGACTTCCAGGAGATAAGCAAAACCAGGAGGTACATAAATAAATATATTTAAACCAGAGATCTAAAAAGCTACCAGTGGGTCATATTTATTCTTTGGTTTTGTTTAGTTAGATTAGGTTTTATATTCAGATATATTGCCAACTCTCAAGTTCACTGAATGCAAGATTAACTAGGCCTGTGCATCTAGTACAATTTCATCCATGGTGGATTGTCTTATTTGAGCATCAATTGCTAGCTGTGATGGCTGCAAATCTCCTGTAAAATCCATATATTATTTCCAGCCACTATACAAGTGTCCTAGATATCCAAGGAATTAAAAATACATTTCACTGGCACTGTATCAGGAATGGATTTCACACACAGGCACCTTCCAAATGACTTCTAGTAGTGCAAGAAGAGTAGATCCTCAGTGCTTTTCAGCTTCCTCTGTATTTCTAATTGGTTTGTGTGCCTTTATCTTAGGTCTTCTTATCTCCTCTTCAAAGCACACAATTAGAGCCTCTTCATTCTCAGATAAGAGATGGTGTGGCTCTGATCTGTGTTTCTCTGATCCTTCTTAGCTTCCACTACATGTTCATTGAACCAGAACCACGGGAACTGAATAATAGCTCTGTTTGCTTCTATTATTTTTATTGTTGCTTTTGAGAACATATCATTGCTAGCATTACTACAGTACTGATAAAATATTTTAGCACTGTTCTCCATTCTCTTCCTTCATTATGTTACTTCTTTGCTTTTTTGCCCACCTCTCCACACTGAGCACAGTCCTGATTTGCTCACGACTACATGCATGTTCTCTTCCCACCAAATTCTTACCTGAATTTAATATCCAAACCCTGTAGGCCTGAAGTCTACACTAGACTAGGAAACAAGGCATGAATGTTGCATCATGAGCTTAGGAAGTGGGCAGAGGGATATTTCAGGAAGCCCCACAGCAAAGCACTCTGAGGTTATGCATGGTTAATGCCACAAAAGTGGGCCTTTTAACGAGCTGAAGTAGTGTGTGATAAGAATCTGCTAGGTTGTCCTAGCAGAGGAATTCCAGAAAGGATAATGGATTACAAGGGCTTAGTGAACAGGGAAATGAGGAGATTTCAGTGGTATAGCACTAAAGCAAGACTTAGTAAAATGCTAACCATGAGGAAGAAGTAAAGATAACAATGAGATAGTGTGGGATATGTGTGATGTGCTGAAACAGAAAATAGGAAGAAGAAATGAAAGAACAACATTAGAAAATAAAATTCTTTAGGTGCAATTGTGGCAAAGAAAAATTAAACAGAGATACTGGATACAAGGGCAAGGATGGCAAATGGTCAAGGAATAAAAAGCAAAATGTGGAGCAGTCAACAGAGAAATAGCTGCTGAGAACATCAAATGACAACAAAGAGGCAGCTTCAGAATAGAGCCAAGTCCTCATATCAGCTAGATTAACTTAACTTCATCATGGTCAGCCAATTCATTCTTGCAGATAAAGTGACTCTTAGTGTTACTTGTCTCTAAGAAACCCTTCCTTTTTCATTAAAATATGCCATAATTGGCATCCTGATATGTTGGAAGTGCCAATTCAGGAATCTTCATTCTTGCCAACTAAATAAATAGTTAGCTGTTTTATTTACCTTGATTAAGCTTGTTTGCAAAGAACTTTAAAAAAAATTAACTTCTGAAAGTTTTCTTTCTGTTACTAAATAACATCTGATCTAAATACTATTTGAACAACAGGATGTTCCCTTTTTTTTTTTTTCCCCTGAGCCCCAGCTGCTATTGAAGGATAAACCATAACCTATTTTCACAGTTTATACCTTATCTTAGTGTTAAATGAGGTTTGGTTTCATTTGAGTGATCAGCATGTTGAATCACTACGTTGTTGATAGCAGAGACAGTTGGACAGTCATGCACAAACATAAGACAAAATGTTCCATCTTCACTGAAATCTTTAAATAACGGAGTTTTAGCTTAAGTGGCAGCTGTCTGCAACTCATTATTGTCCAGAGAGTTATGTTTTCCATAGATGTCATGGACTGATTTTCAAACCCTCAGACCCAAAAACAGAAGCTCTATACAGAAGGAATTCTGTGCCCAATGTGAGACCATAACCACATAATTTGATACTTAAAATTGGAATCCTGTTACAGTGTCAGTCTAGGCCCTGGGACATCATCAAATGTGTAGGCAGGGCCAGCAAAGGGTAGCACGCTTATTTCCAGCACTGTTCTTTCTGGCTGTGTGCTGGAGTTAAAAAAGTAACAGATTTTACTAAGAAAAATGCAGTAATATTGGAAATAAATTTTAACCAAAACTTCAGATTCGGAACCCCCTTGATTTTGTCAGAAGTCTGTATTAATCAATGCATGGAAGTGTGTATCCATAGACAAGTGAGGAAATAACCATTGCACATGTAACATGTTTACACTGGAACTCCCATTTGCTGTGTGAAATAATAGGGACAACTTAGAATTCTGAATAAATATACCTCTCTCATGCTGATTTATATTCCATCAAGGTTATAATTCGTCAAAACTGAACTTCATTTGCAAACCTATAACTCTTACCAATATGGATTTTAGGAGACACATTTCCTTCTTTGGCAATACAATAACAACAAAAAAAAAGGTCTCATCCTAGTTAGAAGACTGATTTTTTTTTTTTTATCCAAACTGGTAGTATCAGAATCACAGAAACAGAGAATCAAAGAAGTACATTAAAATGAAATAAATAAAAAATTCATGAAGCACAGCAAACGCTTTACTTACAAAAATACATTAAAATACATTGAAAAAGCTTTAGATTTGACCGCATATTTTAGATAACTTGTTCCTGTGATAAGGAAGTTTGTAGTGTTTTTATGCACCACAATATTGTCCCATATATTGTCCAATATAAGTAAGGATACAAGTATTTCATGCAATAATTATAATACCTTAGTATTAAAATATGTTAAAAGATATTTAAAATATTAATTTCATTCCTGTTAGTTGTATGTTAATCTAGGCTGGTATATTGAGTTTAGAAAGGAACTCAGAGGATACAAAGTACTTTCTTCTCAGATGCCTTTTAAAAATGAAGAATTTTGCTTATCATCAGTAGAATTGTGCAGTTTAATCAGCAAAATACTCAGGTGTATGGGTAAGCTGAAGACATTTGGATGATGCAATCCATGTTTAGAAATAAAAGGCAGGGGTTTTCCTCCAATCTCTGTGACTCTTGTCCTGTCCTAGCATTTAAAATCACAACCACTACAGTAATGTTTCTAATTTTGAAAACATTTTTACCCAGGGAAGGGAATTGAACCCACTGCTCATTAACGTGACATTTCCAAAGGTGACCATAAAGTGAAAAACCTTTGATGTCAGTACCAATAAGATGAAGAATATGTCTCCCTTCCTTCTAACTTTTCAGAGCCTCAAGCCCAACAGGTGCAGTTCATCATCCAGTAATGAGAATTATAATCTGGTCAATATAGGGTTTAAAGTTCAGTCCCCACCCGACAGTCATATCTACTGTCATCACTCTTGTGGCTTTGTGCCTTTCTTTTTCGTTTCTGGTAACATCATGCAAAAGCACTGACTCATTGTTTTTCTGCCTGGTATAGCATCTCCACCTCAGTAAAAGGAAAAATTATGTATAGGTATCTCTTCCTCCTCCTCAGATGAGACACTGGGTAAACCTATTTCCTTAACTGTCATGTGTGAGTTCAGTCCATGAGACTTCATTGTGGCCTTCAAGCACCTGGTGTGTCACAGAGGGCGTCTTCTGCAGTATTTATTATCTGACATCAGGAGAAAGCTGGTGGTGAGGGCTTCCTATGCCCTGTAAGACAAGTTAGTCTGATTGTGGTTTTATTCCCTATTACTAATATGAAGATGGATTTTTTTTCCCTCTCCAAGGAGAACAGTGCCCTAAAAAGACTCTGGACTCATTTAGTAAAATTCCATATAATCTTCTGTAGAAATCTGTGTTGCACGATATCCATCAGTTAAAACTGATGGATCAAATTGATGGATCAGCTCAGAGAGAGTGAAAGCAACCCATCAGACTCTTTGACTTTGAATGATTATTGAACAGCTCTCAAAAGCAGAAAGAAAAATTAACTGCTCAGAGTGGTGGAAAAAATGAGCTCCCAAAACAACTGGAAAATATTTAAACATTGCTCCTCAGTGTATTTGTGAGCAGCAGAAGCCAGCAAAAAGAAAAACAGCAAGGCACTATTACTATAAATGATAATCCTTACATTCAAAGCTTCCATTTAATTGAAGTGCAGAAGGCTCAGTATTTTACTATAGTGTGCTTCTTTGAGGAACGTGGTATTCTGTAGAAAATTGACATGTGGCAGATAAATATTTGAAAAGAAATAACAATAATCATTTAAAAAAAAAAAAACAAAACCTGAAGAAAGAATCTGTTTTGATGAATTCAACTTGTAAGTCTGGAAAACAAATCGAGTCTCTGAGAAGTGGCCAGATGCGGAGATGAGGCAAAGCATCATAGAAAGCACAGTGGTGGTGTGAAGTAATTTTGGGAAAGCAGTTAGAATTTTGCAGGCAGGGATTGCATCCTGTGTACATGAAAGCCTGTGGAGACAGCATGAGCTCCAGCAGTATGAAAATGATGGAGAGTTGAAACCATGGGAGAGATGAAGGAAAAGGTGCACAGAGTTTCGAGTTCTCCAAAACCATGGCTCACTGAACCACTTATGTCATGAGTACAGTATTTTGGCAAGGCAGGCAATACTGAAACATTACAACCTGGACAGAAAGGATGACAAAATGCCACTGGTTCAATGGAACTTACTAGAACAGCAGCATGTAATTTTACTACAGGAAATCCCCAGATTGTCATTGTGAGAGTAAATGGGTTATTTCTTAGTCTTACCTTTTTTGCAGATGCACTGAACATCTGTACCAGAAACAGTATTATTAATACCAAAGGAGACAATACATGATCAGTCTTCCAGTGGTGACCTTAAAAGCAAGCATTTGAATGGAAAGTATGGACAAATAAGAAAGAAACAGGGAAAAATGCTGGTTTAGAAATACATCAAGCACTTCATGGTGTCACCTTGTTGATGAGAGAAAATAAATTAGAGGTTTGCAATGTCTTTGTAGGAATCTCTTGGCAAAATTCAAAACTGAATTTAGAGATCCCCCCTACCACAGTTTTGAAAAGCAAATTTATTTGCCTAATGACAAAACAAAATGAAGGAACTGAGGAGGTTTAATGCTTTGAAAGGAGAGTATGAATAAAATGTTCAAAGGATTTGGTACATTTTCTTGTTAGTGCTAAGAGAAGTCAGACCCTTTGCCCAAGAATATACTCAAAAGAACTAAATAAATATGTAAAAAGGAAACATTTTCCACTACCTACAAGGAGAGAAATTCTGGAGGAGATGGCTTATGCCAAATATTTTTCTACTCTTGATGCCTCAGCAGGCTTCTGGCAGCAGTTCTTGGACAAACAGAGGGTATGTTTATGCACCTCCAGCACCTCCTTTGGGAGACACAGTTTCCCCCAATTGCCACTGGGTTATAGTTAGCACCATAGGTGTTTCACCAGAAAATACAACCATTTTTCTCTGATGAGGGACATGCTAAGACCTAAACAGATGACACTGTGAACTGGGAAACACAGCAGTGGACTAAGACCAATGTTTCCCAAATAACAGAAGTGCTGGGCCTTGACCTGAATGAGATAAAAATAAATATGAACACCATGTAGTGGGTATATTTCTTAGAAGAGAAACGAAGAAAGAAGGAAGAAAAAGGAGAGAAAAGAAGGAAGGAGAGAAAAAAGAAAAAGAGAGAGGGACAGAAGCAAAGACAAAAGGATTCTTTAGAATATAAGTAGGAAGAAATCTAAGTATTTTAGTACCAACCATAATGGCTTCTGTAAACTGTTTTGTTTTCTTGCAAAAGTCATTGAGTGAAAATGAGATGCAAAACTTAATAAAGTGTTTCAATGAGTTAATTAAAGAAGTCTTATCCTAAGAATATGCAACAACCTCTCCTAACAGCACTGTCAAAACTTCTGACCAGTCTCCAGTGAGAGACAAAGAAGCTCTCAGTATCACCAAGCAGATGAAAAGACTATGTTCTATGATATATCATGTCATGTATATAATATATACATATACGTAGTATATACATATATATGTGAAATATACACTATAGAAGATATAGTTAAAGGTTAATGGATTTTCTCTAATAATTTTAATGCTAAGAAAACCATTGTTAGCATTGCCAAAACAGGCACAACAAAAGTAGCTCCTTTCCTGGAAACACAAGTGTAGGAAGGAGTGAATTCAGTTTCAGATGAGTGATTTGAGGCAGATTTCTCTGTGCAGTTGCAGAAAAAGGTGAAGTCTGAAGACAGAGTTTCATAAAATAAATTGTTCTTTCTAGAAACAAATCTAGGTTCTGCATGTCAGGAGAACTACAACTAAGAGTTTTCAAAAATAAAGTGCTAATGTACAATGTGGTTTAGAAACAAAATTTAAACTCAAATCAGTTTAATAGGCTCAGTTAAAGTTTGAGTGTTAGATGGGCTTTTTGTTTAACTGTATACATTTAATAATTCCACAATTGCTAAGGCTTCCACAGCACATCAGAGATTTTGCACATCCATAATATACACACACAAATTATCTCTGTGTATAAAATTAATTCAGCATATCGGAAGTATTGTCCTACTTCCTACATTTCATAAGACCGTGGATTCAGTCCATACACAGGATGTCTGATGAATGCACAAAGCAATGGGCTTTGTGGCACTGCACCAGCTACTAAGAAGAAAACTAACTATCCCAGCCAAAACCAGGACACTAGGTAAAGCAGCAGTATAAACCTGTCACGGTGCACTCATGTTACCTGCATGCTTATGGGCTGAGTCATAACTTTTGTAACCTTTTTATAGCCATGCAACATGATATTAATACACTCAGGTTCAACTTCAGCCCAAATAACCACCTGAAGGCAGTGAGGAGACACAGGCAAAATAGGGAAACAGCTAGCTCTGAGTGCTGGGCACTCCAGAGCTCTGTTTATCTGCAGTGCCACAGTGAACAAGTAAATAGATTTTAGGAAATAGTCAAAACCTTTATGTTTGACTCAAATGCTATGAACAAAATGCTATCTTTGTGCAGTCTCTTTGGTACAATTATACTATAAGGTAAAATTATTTTTGCATATCACAGCACATATTGGGGCAGCTCTGGACACAATAGTAAACTAAAAAATGTTGCTTTTAGGAAGTGAAAAATAAAAATCTGTTATTGATTTATTGTATCTGTGATTGGTATAAGCCAAGGACAGAAACCAAAATGGTAAAATCAAAGAAATGCTTTCTTTCTGGTGCCTCTAACACTGATGAATCCACAAAAGGAATTTCTGCAAGAAATGTCTATGAAATGGCATACTTTTGTTAATGTCATCAGACAAAATCCTGATTACAAGACAGATGCCTCCCTTATTGGAAAATACACGCCATCATACATCAGTGGTTACCATTTGGCTGAGCTCCATTTGATGTTAGGAGTTACATGATCTCAGTGCACCCTGGGAAATGTAATCCAGCTATTAAGTCCAAGAGAGAAAGGGTAGGAAGAAATATGAGACTTTAAAGATAACTACCATGATGTATGGTAAAATAGTAACATTGCAGGGTTATAGAAATTACTGCTTAGCTAAGCCAAAATTTGATTTTTGATTCAACAAGCTAAGGAAAAATATTTAAATATGTGAATGTCAAAACATTTCCATTTGATCAGATATATGAAAATTAAATTTACTGAACAAAATGTTCTTAAATATTTCCACAATCAATTTTTTCACTGCAGTTAGCTTTGATAAATATGAATAGAGAAAGAATTCAAACTACTAGAATTTCTCATGACATAAACCCTGTCTTTTTTGCCAATACACATAACCCTTAAAAGGGGGTTTTGTTTGCATTTTAATCGAGTTTATCTTCTTCATAGGTT
This sequence comes from Lycocorax pyrrhopterus obiensis, assembly GCA_014706295.1. Classification (NCBI taxonomy): domain Eukaryota; kingdom Metazoa; phylum Chordata; class Aves; order Passeriformes; family Paradisaeidae; genus Lycocorax; species Lycocorax pyrrhopterus. Next base: position 102,586,579 of record JACSVZ010000004.1, on the reverse strand, counting down.
TATCTTCTTCATTCAGATAAAATTGATCATCTTGTTTTCATATTTTTGCTGTTATTAGCAAACAAAAAATTGAAACTAAAAATATGGAAACAAAAGAATTATACAGAGCTTACTTTCAACATAGGCACGACCTGGTTTACCTGAATATTGCAAGTCAAAGTAAAATATTTTTAAAGAGGCATATGACAAATTTTGTTCCAAGGGAAAAAAACCTTTCAATCTCCTGCCAGTAGTTGCACAAGATTCTCATTTCTCAAGTACTTATATTCTTGAGCCTCTCAACATCTATACTAAAGTATGATGCAGTGATAATTTCTTCTGTCTCTAACTTATGCATTGTAGTCATTCTTATGTAGATGTGATACATTTATTTGAACACATTATTAGAGTCTGTAGCTGGGGGATTTTGCCCTTAAAACTCTGCTTAAGGAAAAGACCAGTGAACTGGAAGAGTGACTTACCTCCAGCTCAGTCTTCTGCCTTCAGATAAGCCTGGGGGCAGCGTGCCAGTGTTTGAGGTACCGTATTCTGCCACAGCCCTTTGATCTGCCGTCTCAGTGGAGTTAGGGCATGGAGATCCGCTTTTGTGGCAGCAAAGACACGACAGTTGTTGATGTGTTAGAAACAGTGGATGCACCTGAGAACGATCACATGGGAATTAGAGCTTCTCCCCTCAGGACCAGAACCACAACTCAGGTGCATCTACACAAATGCACACAGCATGGATAACAACCAGGAGAAGCTGGAAGCTGTTGTGCAGCAGGGAATCCATGATATAGTGGCCATCATGGGAACATGGTGGGATGACTTCAGTTGCTGGACTGCCATAGTGGAGGGTTCTAAACTCTTCAGAAGGGGCAGGCAAGGAAGGAGAGGCATTTGGATAGCCCTGTATTTTAGGAGTGTTTGGATTCATCATGAAATCATGGAGTTCACAAAATGATAGTTTTCTATTCTCAGAGGAGGAAGGATGGGGAGCTAGCAGGAATGCTCACTTGAGCCACTGTCAATCATTTATGGGCAATCCTGGCTAAGTGGAGAATCCCCAGTTTACTGGAGGTTAGCTCGATGATCTTAGAGGTTTTTTCCGACCTAAATGTTTCTGTGGCTATCAGTAACCAAAGCAGGGCATGGTGTGGAGCGCACTGAGGATCTGGGACTCTCACCTTTGGACCTTTGGCAATTTGCTCTGAGCTTTCTGAACTGTTTGACTCAGCTGCTTACTACAGACTATATAAATGGAGGTCCAAGTCAGAAGGCTCACTCTCCCTCTGAGGCAGCAGGGAGGACTTGAAGAGGGAAGAAAAAAGAGGAAAAGAAAGAGCAGCAAGAGGGATCGGGGCTCACCATGGGCCCTGTGCAGCTCTTGCTGCTCTCCCTGCTGCTCAGCAGTGGTGTTCTCACACGTAAGTACTCTCTTTTATGTCAGTGCTCTGTGCTGCTTTATTTATGAGCCCATTAAAACAAAAATACTTGAAAAAATCAAAAGGACAATGGCTTATAGAATTAGAAAGGTTCAGTGTGGCAAAGATATCATCTCTTCCCTTCATAGGAATGGGCAGTCAAAGGAGGATCCCAATGTAGAAAAGTCATGGATGTTTCCTGGTGGCTTTTGAACAGATTTAATTTATTTTGCAACCTGTAAGGCATCCACTGTTTTTTCTGTAGCATTGTCCTTTTAAACCCTCATGGAGCTACTGTAGCTTGGAGATACCATGCAGACTTAGCCCAGCTGTTGCTAACCTATTTTGCAGCAAATGTGAAGAGAGAGAGCAGTAAAGCAAATCATATTTGGCAGGCTATTTGAAATACAATATTTTGTATTGAAGGGACACGCTCATCAGTAAAAGGAGTAGGCCAGTAGAGGGGTTTTTTCCTAAGATAAGAAAAGACAACTGAGATCAGTATGATGTTATGGATTGTGAGCTATCCTTGCTTCCCAAGAAGTGGCTTTTTCGAGTACAGCGCTGTAGTGCTAACTAAGGCTTCAGGGAGCTTAAGGAGAAAAGTGAGTCCAGAGCTAATTATGCAGGTCTGTTTTTATATTCAGATCTAATTTATCATAAATACATCTTTGTTAAACTAATATTCTGTTGCTGACATTACACAAATTTATTGCTAGACAATACACCTTGTTTCTAATGGTTATTTATAATATTAATTTTATTTTAATAGCAATAGTAGTATTTCTGATGCTGTTGTTGTTACTGTGACTAAGGTTACAGTCTATTTCTATAGAGTGGTCTTAGAATTTCCAGAATAAAAACTTGGAAAGTGTGCAGAGAACATTGTGAAAGTGCTGGTCTTGATGTGTGATATCCCAAAGAATGACATAGCATCCAATAAATGCAAAAAAAATTACTAGATTATGTTTAATTTAATTTTATTATATTTTATTTAATTTGAATAGAGTCATATGGAACATATCTAAGACTGATTGGAGCAAATGATTCTTTTTAACTTGAATAGGCTTCCAACCAGCATTCTTTTCCTCCAAAGAATGAGCTCGCAATATTCAGAAAAAATTTGTTGGCAAAGAATTTTAGTATTAACATTCAAAGTTGTCCTTTTTTTAAATACACAAAAACCAAAGTATAGCCATTTATCCATTTTGCAGTATTTTTGTGTGGTCAAATAGACTAATATTAAAAAGTAAAATGTGTTATATGGTACATATCATCTGTCTACCTCTGCATTTTGTGCCCATCATTTACAAACTATTTTACATAATATCAAAATAAATCAGCTTTTAAAAATACTGATCCTTCTTGGCTTAAATCAAACTAATTTAATTCAGTGATTAAAGATCCTATTCTGAAGTTTTAGTTCTATGTCAAGGCAACTGCTTGTACCTCCCTTTGGATTTGGCTCTGTACTGACAATGTTAAGGGTAGCTTTGTTACTTACATCTATGGCCAAACTGTATCAGAAGTTTGCATAGATTAAAAAGGTCTTATGTAGCACTGTAATGTAGTATTAGTAAATGTAGTATTTACGTTTATGTATTCATAGCCCTTGTTTTACAAACTTTTTTTTTAGACTGCTTTTCCAGCTTTTAATGCTTGTTTGTTTGGGTTTTTTACAGAAGAATCACCTGAAAGTGGAAATCCAGGATGTTCAAGTAAGTAATTTCTTGCATTTCCTTTTGTTATCTTATGTCACTATTTTAATGAATACATCTTTCAAAGCCTGACTTTTCTTCTAAAATAACTTAAATGAAAGTGATGGTAATATTCTAAAGTCCTTGCCATTTATTTTAAGTATTCAATTATCCATTAGGTTTGGTTCAAATAATTTTAAGGCTTTCCTAAGGTTGGACAAGCCGAGGTTGAGTTTCTTAAAGTTCCCATTAAGAAACTACTTTCCATTGGGTTTGTGGGTTTGTGTTTTTTAATTTATTTATTTATTAATTGTCAGATGCAAATTCCTTAATCTAGAAATCCCTGGTTATCAAACATGAAGCTTTAACCGTGAGGTTATGTACACTGCACTTCAGTGTGGACTGAATCTCAACACTTTATTTACCCTTCACAGCTGCCGCTAAGCCCACAGAATTGCACCTAGATACCTAACTAAATACCTGTAGAATAAATCATCAACTCTGTCAGCAAGGACAGCAATTTCTTTAAATAAGCCAAGAGTCAGGAAATGCTGACTTTATGCACTATCTTTGTAATGAACTCTGACTGGCCCTGACTGCTCGGTTAGATACATAATGTTCCACCACAGGGTCAAAGTACTGAATGAGTTCATTTGTTCTTTGTCTTCAGGGTTTTTTTTTCCTTTGTTGGGTGCTTTAGCACCATCTCCAGGCAATTTGGTTTACTTCAGATGACTGAACCACCTCAAAGACTGCCGGGCTTCATTGCCAATTTCTTGTTTATTTTTTAATACAATAAAATATTTCTTATTTGTATTTCTAAGCTTATAATTTCTCTATTCCTTTTTCATTGATTTCTGTTTGAAAGCAGGATATGAAGCAATAATTTTCGCTTTAGCAATGTAGATACTGGTGTTGCAAATTTTTCTGAGTACAGCTATAGACCAGGGTAGCCAAAAGTGACGGGGTTAGCAGCTAATTTTAGGGTTAAATAGATAATTTAATTAAGTTTTCAAATGTTTGTAAGATGCTGATTACTGTATGACAGCTAGTATTTATTACAATAATTTTGTTTAGCAATTACATGAAAATAATCTCAGCTAAACCACTATTAAAGTATGTAAAGCTTGTAAAAGTGATAGTGCAGAGAGGAAATAAGAGGTTTACAGTACTATTCTGGTGTCTTCCCTGTGTATTAAATGGTGTGACATAAAGGACAAGGTTAACATCACCATTGGCCTCTGACATGACAAAGATTTTATAAAAGAAGGGTAAGCTACATTCATGCAGGCATAAGCAGGCAAAGTCATACAGATTTGATGGTGGGCATTTGGGTCTACAGCGGGATTACCTATCTTTTTTTTTTCTATAAAAGTAGATCAGGACTCTAATATGGTCAGGTAGTCACAAATAACTACAGGGGAGCAATTTAGGAAATTGCTTTTCATTCAGGGTCACAACAGAATCACAGTTCCAGTGAGTTGCTCAGTCTAAACCAAAGGAAGAGTGATTTCTGGTTCAGGTTGATCTAGACTGCTCCAACACAGATACTTCAAGTGCTTGGTCATCATCTTTAGTTTAAAACAATGCCCGCAGTTTTAGTGGGAGTGGATTGTGATTGAAGATATTGTTTGGCTTATGTTACTCATTCCAGACACCAAAGGAATATCTTATATGCCTGTATTTGAAACTACTTTTTTTCTTTATATTTCTATTACCACGTTCAATCCTGCTTGCAGGGTTTAAAATTACAGATGATTGGCTCTGAGGGCAACAGAGAGAGGTTAAATGCAGGTGAAATTCATTCTTTTGAGGAAGCCTATTAGGTTTTGGAGCTTCCTTTGATAGAAAGAGAAACACCTCTGGAAATACTCCCTCCTGCCGTAGTCTTAGGCATAATTTAGTGCTTTTCCCTTGTTCTGGATGCTTTTCATGTAAATGAAACTTATGTCCATTAAAAATAGTCTACCCTAGAAAAATTTTCTGATCTAACAAGTGAATTAGAGTAAATCATATTTCAGAGAGTCTGGGGCAGAAAGATCCTCCATAAATTCAGGTGGAATGGTATTGAGGAGTGGTAGTTTTGGTGTTCTGTCTCTTTCTGTGATGTTTTGCTTTTGGTCTCAGTCATGTGACTGGTAAAGCAGCTCCTTGTATTTGCATTATGATGGAAAAATGTGAGCTGAAAGGAATCTTTTTATTACCAATTTGAAAATTAAAATTTGATCGGCTCAATTTAGAAGCCATAGGGTTATTTGTAAAACAGTTTCACACTTTTAAGTTTTCTTGTTTTTCTCATTTGCTTGTTGGGCATGATTTGAAGGACAGGTGGGGTCACACTGTCATATCCCATCTGAGCAGGGCACCCCAAAAATTATGCTGGCCCCACAAGTTTTGTCTTATGCTTCAGAAAGTATCTGGCTGACATGAAGGCGTCACTTCTCTGTCTGAAAGATATTCTGTAAAAGGAAGTAGTGGGATCATGGGTCTTCATGCTTCCTCTTTGTGGCATTCATTTTAGTTACACAACACTAAGCATGTACTGTAAGGATTACACGTGTATCCTACCCAGGTCATAAAACCAGTCTCATTTTCCCAATTGCAGAGGATGCAACCAGATTTAAACCGCTCAGAAAATACGTTTATTCATATGAAGCAGAGACATCCAGTGGGATCACAGGAACATCAGATTCTCGGAGCGGTTCAAAGATCACTTGCAAGGTAGGCAAAGAGGAGTAAATACACCCAGCTGGGGACTGTGTACTTAACAATATGGGAGCTGGCAGCTGGGGAGCATCCTTCAGTGTTTTACCAAACTGTCATCCTTTTGAAGGGCACATATTGAGAATCATGAAGACTAAGCCCTCCGTGTTCTACACAAGGGGCACTGAGGATGGTGGAACTTCTTCATACCTCTGTGCCGGTGCATTTCAATCCCGATCTGGTTGTAACTTTACATGAGAAAGGGGCAAGACCTGGTACTTCAGTTTTCCTTCACTCCCAGGCTCAGTCTACCAATATCCATTAAACAATTCTAGAAGTTCAATTACAATGAGTCATTGATGCCATGGAGAAAACATGAGAGCCTGCTGATGGTATCTCAAGACAAAACAGGGCTGTAGGAGTAAAGGTCCCATAGGCCATTTAATTACCCAACATCACCTTATCTTGCCCAAAACTTTCTCATCATGGTGTTGGTTTTGAGAAGTTTTTTTCCTGGAATGGAGTAATTGGGAAAAATATTTTTTATTTAGCACATATTATTCTGATAGAGTCTAAACATTGATCAGTGTAATGACTCAAGTTTTCATACAGTTCTAATACTTGAAATTCTCAGAAACTAAGTTGCTCATTTACCATGTTGCTCCATGCCATTAGCCAAGCAAGTACTTGCCCTCATATCTTCTTTGTGGAGTTACCTTAAGCTATTTAGAGCACTTTGGAGTATTTCCCAACAGCTGGTAGCAAGGTGATCCTGACACTTTACAAAACCCAAGGAATTTTCAAAGCAGTAACTGGGTGATCCTGGAAATGTGATAATGCAAAAAAGAAAAACATATAATATTTGTGTTTTCAGGTTGAACTGGAGGTACCCCAGCTATGCCGCTTCATCCTGAGGACAATGCATTGCTCCCTGAGGGAGACATTTGGTGTTGACACCGAGGGAAGGGCTATTCTGAAAAAGTCCAAGAACTCTGAGGAGTTTGCAAATGCCATGTCCAAGTAAGCATTGTCAATTGTCATCAATACTTGTGACCTTAACATGGAACAGGCTGCAGTGTCAACAGTCCACCTTGATTATATTTTCCTAGGCATGGAACACATTTCATGATAGCATGGTAGATTTATAAGCTGGTTCCACCACAAAACTCTCCGATACACTTCAGGGTTAACATAGTTCCCAACTGCCAGTACGGAAGGTTTTTTTACATACAGCATTTTCACCTGGAATGGTTTCTTCGTTTCTGTCGTCTACATCAGGAAGTTGTTGGGTAGTGCCCCAAAAGATTTTTGCAAGTGTAATTATTGTTCCTTCTTGTAAGCACATTCTCAAATGGCTGCATGCAGCCGGTTTAAGATAGTTTTCCTTTGCTAACAGACTGTGCAACAGAAAGGCATTTGAGACTGAAGTCCAGATTTCCATTCCCAATCTCTAATGGCCTGTGTAGCTAATCTTTTCCTTACTTATCTGCTTTTGTAACAAATTTCTTCTACTCCCTCAACCTAGTGAGTCTCTAGTGCTTGTCAGTGCATATTTCAGTCATGCACCTTCATGCTTCTTTCAGTGCCTCAGTAGTCATCTTGTCTCACAAGCCATAGATCTCAAACCACCTTGAGACAGTGTTAAAATATGTTTTACAGAAAACAATTAAGGTTTTATTTAAAGACTCCCACTAGTAGAGAATCCTTCTCATCATTTCGTAGCCTGTTGCAGTAGTTAATAATTGCCTCATTCTAAAAATTATCTCCTCTCTGAATTTATGCAATTCTGACTTTCAGCCATTGCTCTTGGTATTTGCTTGCCCTTAGATGACGTAATCTGGTGAAATCAAAATGTCCTTGGTTAGAATTTTGCTGTGTTAATAGTAATACTTTCTGTTAGTGACAGCGGTGAATAGTAAATAGTGACAGACCAAGATAAACATGATGTTTTATCTATAGCCCAGCAGGTTATTGATAACATGTTCTTCCCTGTGTGGCTTTAATATGATTTCATTCTAATGTTGTTTTTCTGGGGGACAGGAATGAGCTAAAATTCAGCATTCAGGATGGAACAAAAGTCAAGCTGTATCCAGAGAAGGATGAGCCTCTGAATGTACTGAATCTCAAGAGAGGTATCATCTCAGCTCTCCTTGTGCCAACAGAAACAGTGGAAAACATAAAAACAATTCCAATGGTAGGTCTTTTGAAAGCATTCACTTTATTGTGTTAACCAATGGAAAAAAGCTCACCTAGATACAGTTATTCCTGAACATCATTTTCAAAAGGCCTGGACATTCAGATCAGAAAGGATACCTTTCAACTAGATCAGAAGATGTCTGACAACATGAGCAGAGATGCTGACTTCTTTCTTCTTTCCAGGATACTGTATACGGAAAGTGTGACAGTGAAGTTGAATTCAAATCCAGAAAAGGAAATATTGCAGAAGATATTTCAATTACCAGATACCTGAAAGGCTGCGACAACTTCAGTCCCATCAGAGATCATGTCAGCCCTATTGCCGTTGTAAAAGGACTAGTAAGTATGCCATTAAGAATTATATAATGTAACATTCACACCAGCACCTAAAATGACAAACAACTACTACCATGACTAAGTTTTATATTTATTTTCTGAAAACTTAGTTTTTCTGCACCTTTCCATTAGATCAGACTGTGGTATTGTTGGCCATCAATAGAGAAAAACAGATGCAGAGTAAGAGTGTAATTACTTTCTTTCACGTTCTTCTCTTTTTTGAAGGAGAGCTTTTCATAGATGGAGTTAGTACTGCTAATTATTTGATAACCTATCAGAGCATAGCCAAATTTTTAGTTTTGTGAGTCAAAATTTTCAAAGGTCCAATTTTATCTAAAACATGTAGCCCACCAAAACTTTAAAGTGTATGTGATGTCCAGGAGGAGAGGGCTCTAGATGCCCTGAAGTCAGTGGTTTGACAAACTGTTCAGTCTACCTGTTAATCCACAATGATCAGATGCAGTTGCTTGCGTGAATATTGTCAGATTTCTTTCTGATATGATGGAATCTGTGCTTTTGGGTGTTTTAACTAAAAACCAAAGCTATTATTTCATATAATGCTGAAAACACATTTTATAATTTCTGGCACTTCTACAGCTTGCTGTAAAGTCTTTAAAATTTGTGTCACGAGACTGAAATTAAAGAGAGCATCAGTTGTTAACAGGGGACTGAACTACTCCAAAAATTACAAATTGGTTTTATGAAGGAGCCTTTGTTGTAGGCAGCAGGGGATCAATCATGAAGTAACTACTAACCTAAACACCTCAATAAGGCCTGAGGGAACATTTCAGCGGGATTTTTGCCCAAGAAGAGACTTAAGTCTAAAGATTGTTACTGGCACAATTTTGTCTTTGTGTAAGAATGATTCCAGTTATGCACCTTCGTTTCCAATATGTAACTGTTAATCGTACAGTAAAACTGTGTCAGCCTTTAAAACTATGATTGTTTCCTATTCCACTCAGCCTGCCAAATTGTTTATTTTACAGAACAACCCATTATCTACCCTTCTGAAGAGCACTCAGTTCTGTCATTACAATATTGATGCAAAGAAAAGGCACATAAGAGATGCTGTCTGCAGTGAAAAACATCTGTTTCTGCCTTCCTCATACAAGTAAGTTGTTCACTATTTATCATTACCCTTTATTTACCAATATCCATTTTAAATGGTGATGTATCACATTCTGCCCTGACTTCATCCCTAAATATACATTTTGGTTTTAAGAAGGCAGGAGACATGTCAAGACCGCCCAAAAACACTTGGACTCAACTAAAGCACTGATTTTTTTCTTTCTTTCCTAGGAATCGCTATGGTGTGATGACAGAGGTCAACCAGACCCTGAGGCTTGAAGATACCCCAAAGATCACTAACAAAAATTTTGATGGAGGTATAGCTGCAGTTCTCAATATTATAAATACAGAGACAAAATATAAATACAGGGACATTTTTTAGTGATTTTTTTATAATGAATTAATTAAAAATGAGGGGACAAAATAAATTCATAATTTTTATGAAATTTTATCAATTTAGTAAGGAAAAAGTTTGAGTATAAAATGGGAAAACCTGAGAAGTTTAAAAACACCGCTAATTTAAAATAATCTTTTTGTTTTCATTTTAATTTTAAAATTCTTCTTTATTATTAAAAAGGTATAATTTGCTTGAAGAGTCATTTAGTCTTACTGGAAATTAGTTTAATGGACCCTTTTCAGCTACCCGTAATTTCTTATGCATCTTTTAGCTCCAGTGCCAAATGTAAACAATCCACTATTTCTATATATTTTGTTCTGAACCGTACTTTGCTGACCTGCAGTTGTTAATCCCAGTCATAACATATTTCTTATAGCATATATTTATTAAAAGTTGAAAAAGCAAACTATGCTAATATGAGAGGTGTTAAGGAATAATCTTCGTGAAAATGCAGAAGAATGTATGCAAATATTCAACTTTTCGGAGAATTATATTAAATTCCACACCATTATTTTTGTAAACTGTTCAGCTATTAAACTTCTACAGTTATCATATAAAATGATGTACAGGCTTTGTATTTATTCAGAATGTATGACAGAAGATAAAAGTTAACATAACTCCCTGATAAAGACATAAAGAATGCAATTTTTTTCCTATTTCTAGATGCACTGGAAGAGAAGGGACTTGCACTGGAAAGTACAGATGCCAAACTCCCCACGCAGGGTGATGCTGTTCTGAAAACCCTTCAGGAACTGCAGAAACTTACAGCCTCCCAGGAGAACCAGCAGAGAGCAAGACTCTTTTACAGATTTGTTTCTGGGCTGAGAAGTTTGCATAACAGCACTCTTGGCTCTCTGGTACCGAAGATGATGGAAACCTCAAGGTATGTTACCGCAGTCCGTGGTGCAAGAAAACCACACATCAATGCCATGGCAAAACCATGCTATAGTTGATGATTTGCTGCAATTATTTTAAATTGCAGGTGTATTAAAGAGTGGCTTTCAGAAAGATAAGTATTATGAGAACTATACAGAGAAGAAGATAAGGGAGGGAGTGTAAAACCAACTGTGTGTGCCTGACACAATCCTTTGGATGCATTATTATAGCCAAATATCTTTCATGCAGTTTTGCTCAAGGACAATGGCTGCAATTCCAAACTCCCAAGTGTGACTTACAGCAAAGAACACAGTTTTGAGTGTGAGACTTTGGAAGACATGGAAAAGTGCTATTGTTTGGTCTGACCCTGCCCTCCACTCCACACCCTTACTCTTTTGTCCGAGCTGGACTTGAGCCAGTTTACATATTCTTTATGTCCTCCATCTGTAAAGGGACTAGAGACTTAGTCTGGGTCAATGTAGTAGATTATAATACTTAAAGTTGTGGAAAAGTCTGTTTTGAAGGAAAAAAAAGATATGTCCATGTAATGATGATATTGTTAATACTTACTTGTTCTTATTTAATTGTGTTATTACTGTAACTTGTAAAACTAAGAAGCTTCTTTTTGGTAAGCAATTTCATAATTTGCTTCCAGTCACACATAAGCTTACATTGTTTATATTAAAACACCTTAATAAACCCATCAAATGCTTACTTCAAACAGTCAACATGCAACGATAACTGCAGGGAATTAATTAATAAAACTCATCTCTTCGCCCTTCAGCTCTGTCACCATCCAGGCCCTGGCCCAGTGTGGGACTCCAGAATGCTACAGTGCAATCCTTCAGATCCTGAGAACTGGAAACGTGAATCCAGTCGTGGCAGATCTGGTCACATACACCCTGGGACTGTTGCCTTCTCCAACTCCACAAAGAATAAGGGAAATTCTTAACATGGCCCAGTATCAGCCAAGCAGAGCATCATTTTACGGCTTAAGTCATTCTGTTACCAAGTAAGTAATGACACAATGCAATTGTACAAAATAACCTCAAAGAAGCATTACAGTGCTTAGAGTATACCCTAAGTGTTCACTTTTAGAGGATATTTTTATTTTCATTAATTTTCTCTTTAGGAAAAAAATATAGACATTTCTTATTTTCCTCTTCTATTTCTGATGTGTTTATCTATTTCTTTAGGTTCTACAATGAGAAGAAGATTGTGAGAGAGGAAATAGCAGATGTTGCAGACTTCATGGTATCCCTGCTTGGCACTGATTGTTCTGGGGAAGATGAACTCACATACCTCACACTTCGGGTATTTTTATTTCCTTCTTTCCTTATGCAAGCTATTATTATAGTACTATATTATGTTATATTATATTATCATATATATGACTTTGCTTCTCTTGGTGGAGAAGAAGTGTTTATCATCTTTCTGTGTTTTCATCACTGACAGGCTATTGGAAACATGGGTGCAGTAATAGAGAAAGCTAAACCCAGTGTGAAATCTTCTCTGAAGACATGTATCAGAAATGAAGCTGCATCACTTTCAGTTCAGAAAGCAGCCATCCAGGCATTCAGGAAAATGACAATTACTGAAGAGGTAAATTGGTCACAAGAACCAGGATTAACTGTTCTCAGTTCCCCTTGACTCTTCATAGGAGTTATTGAATATGCAAAGCTATTCCCATTATTCCAACTCTGCTATCTCCCTTTTAGCTGTCACCAGCTTTTTCAGAACCCCTTTAGTAAATTTCCATCCAGCTATCTGAGAAGCCTCCTGACTTAGTGAGTGTTGCTCTTTTGAGATACAGTTTCGTTGTATAGATAGTCTCAGTTTAAATGGGAAGTTTGGATCTGTTCCTTTTAGTGTCTTAAATGGAGTTCTGCTTATTTAAAGGTGATGTTAACTAATTAATTACCCGAGACTTAAATGTATTTAACTAAGGCAAAAACCATGTCCCTGTTTTATGCTGGCATTTTATTGTCATTGTTAGCAGCACTGGGTAGATGTGTGTTTACAATGCAGTGACATCACAGCATCCCTTACAGAATGGGTGTCATTATACACAGCGTTTCTGCTCAGTGTGGTGAGATAGTTTCAATATCAACAAATTTCTTCTCTAAAAGATATGCTCTTGTTTCCAGACAAGGCTTAAAAAGTCTGGGAGACTGGAAACACCTGAAATTCATATCATCAGTTTCAGTTTAATAAATTTGAATTTTTAAATTATTAATTAGATTTAAACTATGTTTTTAATTTTCCAGCAGCAGTAGATTTTGATCACCTTCTTTTCCTAAATTGAATGATCTTTTTTTTTCACATTTTGATGATTCATCTATGTTTCCCAACAATAGAAAACCAGAATTCTAAAGTAAAAATGTAATCTGTATGCATAAAATGAGAAAATAAAGGGTAAAAAAAAATTAAGGGAAAAAAAAAGAGGGATAAAATAAATAAAGAGAAGTACAAGAAAATAAAGGATAAGAGAGACTATTTACAAGATCATTTAGTGACAGGACAAGGGGGAATGGCTTCAAACTGGAAGAGGGCAGGTTTAGATTATGTATTAGGAAGAAATTCTTTACTGTGAGGGTGGTGAGGCCCTGGCACAGGTTGCCCAGAGAAGCTGTGGCTGCCCCATCTCTGGAAGTGTTCAAGGCCAGGTTAGAGGAGGCTTTGAGCAGCCTGTGAAAGGTGTCCCTGCCCATGGCAGGGGAATTGGAACTAGATGGTCTTTAAGGTCCCTTCCAACCCAAACAATTCTATGATCCTTTGATTCTATGAAAATCATTTTTAATAAAGACATTTCTTCTATGATGTTTTCTAGCAAAAGAAAATTTAGTAAAATAACTTCAAAGAAGCTGTTGTGATAGGTTGTAGAAATAAGGTACAAAAATAGATATGCAGTCACTAAAGACTTGGGCTCAACGACTCTTATGGGTCCCTTCCAATTCAGAATATTCTGTCATTCTGTGATTATTTCACCCTATATATTCCGAAAAGGGTTTAGCAATATCATCCTTGAGCCAGTTCATCAATGCAAACCCTTCTCTATTTATATAGGACCGTTCAGCTCTTCTCAAAGCATTCCAAGAATTGGATGCACCCACAGACAAACGTCTAGCATCCTATCTCCTAGTGATGAAAAGTCCTTCCCCAAGTGATCTCGCAAAGATTTTGAGAGTCCTCACAAAGGAGAAGAACGAGCAAGTGAAAAACTTTGTTGCCTCACATATTGCCAACATCCTGGACTCTGAAGAACTGGGCATTGAAGAGTAAGTGAAATTTAAGTGTTTATTGGTCTCATTGGAAGAAAAAAGTTTTGACCTCAGTTGCGGTAGTAGTTATTTAGCAGTGGAGTTTTTGATTGGATTTTCTGCTTATTTGAACAAGCACATCTGCTGAGTGAACTGGCTTTGTCAGAGCAGTGCCAGATTATAGTCTTTCCCTTAAGTCTTATATTTAGTGTTAATTATGTGCAGAGAGCTATCCATTTGCAATCAGCACAGCTGTATGAATGTCTGCAAGCGGCAGAAAATATCCCTTAACTAAGACTAATGAGTGTTTGGAATATACACTAATCATATTTTAATTGCTATCCTCTTCCCTAGTCTAAAAAGCCGAGTTGAAGAAGCTCTGAAAGGAAATCAGCTTCCAACAGCCAAAGATTTCAGAAAATTCTCACAGAATTATCAGATTTCAAAAAGAGTTTCTGTACCTGGAATTGACCCTTTCTCTGCCAAAGTAGAAGGAAATGTGGTATTTGACCCAAACAGCTATATTCCTAAAGAGACCATGCTGAAAACCACCCTGCATGCCTATGGATTTGACCCAAGCGATGTCTTTGAGGTACAACAATTATCAAAAACACTTGCTAATATTCAGCTGCTTTCTTCCTCATTTCTGTTTTCTCATAACAACTTTCTGTGAATAATGTACTGTTTTTACAAGCCTTGGGAGAAATATAAAGATCATTGTGACTACAAGGGGACTTTGATTTGGTCTCAATGGGCTTTAGAGCAATCCATCCGTTATGTGATGTCACTTGCCACTGACTGGATGGACGACCCTATTGAAGTAATTAAAGGGCTCAGGGTAAAATGAACCCATCTGTAACAAATTGACTTTGTGCTGATGAATCGTTACTGGCACGCTGAAGTACTCATAGTAGATTTTAAGTGAGATACAACCTATGCATAGGTTTTTTGTTGAACCTCGCCACGAAGAAAAAATTAATTAAAAAATGTAGTGTTCCGTATCTTCCCTTAAGAGTAGGATACACTTTAAATGCATTGTTTGCTCCCCAGAAAGTGTGTTTGTTGTAAAGTTGCAAAGGAAAGGGGGAAACTGTCTCAGTTATGCATTGTCCTGTCTGTTCATTTCAGCTTGGCTTGGATGGAAAGGGGTTTGAACCAACACTGGAAGCGTTGTTTGGAGAGAAGGGATTTTTCCCAGACACTGCGAGCAAGGCCTTGTACTGGGTGGATGGCAAAGTGCCAGAGCATGTTTCCAAGGCACTTTTTGACTATTTTGGTTACTCACAAGATAGCAAGCAGGATCAGGTACAGCTTGAAAACATTCTCTGTGCAGCATAGCATTCCTATTTTTACACAGTAATTACAGCACTTACTGCTTTACTCGATATGTTCCTTCTCCTCTTCTGATGAGATAAACAGAAATCCGTAATGCTATTTAAGAACATGTTTTCTTAATTGCGTTTGGAGGGGTCCTTGTCCAGAGAGAAGTCTGTAAGTGCATGTGCAGAATAGCTGACATTCACTAAGTACCTGTTCTAGAAATATGATCTTTCATATTTCTTATAAATCTGGTTTTTTGCTTTCTGACTGAATTTTCAGGATATCATGAAAGGAATAATACTTAACCTTGAAAAACTGATAAAAGAATTGAGCAGCAAAGAAGCTCCTGAAGGAAGAGCATATCTGAGACTCCTGGGAGAAGAGCTTGGGTACATGAAACTCAATGATTTTAAACTGCTGGGAAGCTTGATTTTAAAGAGTGTTAAAACTCTTCAGACTGTTCCCGAAATGGTACGTTTCTGATGCACCGATGTGCATTATCAATATTTTTTTTCTACCAGATTTTTTTTTAAGATTTAGGTTGTATTTAACAATTATGTAAAAATATTTTATACCAGCATGAAAACAAAATTATTTAAAGTAAAATATCCAGGCTTAGTTTGAAGGACTCTGAGAAATCCATGAAGACTCCACAATAACCAAGTGGAGTCCTCCTGGAGGATTGGTGAGGGTAAAGAAAAAGGGAAAGTTCAGATCACATTGTATTATTGAGATAACTACAGGAAAAATGGCCAAAATCTTAGTACTGGTTCTTAAGTTATACTACTAAATTTCTAATTATGAAAATATATGTTAATATTAAAAATTTCATCCTTGTCATGTTAAAAAGAAAAGAAGATGTAGTACATTTTAGAAATTTTTGGTAATACTCTCCTTTCATTGAAGTAAAAAAATGCTTTGCCATTGAGTTTGGGGAAGCCAGAATGTTATGTGGTATCTAAACTAATTCACCTTTTCATGTGTATGTTAAGGTTTAGCATGATAAAGGTTTAGGTTGACACACAACCTGTGTGTATCAAGGCTGGTAAAAAAATCTGGTATTCATTTAAAGTCCAAATTTTGCTAAGCAGTCGTAAGTACATTTTTTGAAGCAAGGAATCTGTAGAACTAATATTCTCTTCTCCATATGAAATTAAATTTCATTTAATTTCAATTTAAATTTGAATTCTAGAGTTGCAATCATTCTGTTTTTAAAGTACAAAATGTGCATATTCCAAAGTGTGAAATTTTTTGTGTTCATTTCCTTGTTTGATTCACAGATTGCACAAGCCATTGCAAAAGGTGTTGACAAGGACCTATTTGTCCACTACATATTCATGGACAATGAGTTTGAGCTTCCAACTGGAGCAGGTTTGCAACTGAAGTTTGCCTTGTCTGGAATAGCAACACCTGGGGCCAGAGTAGCTGCGAAGCTTCATCAAAAAAGTGTAAGTCCCAATAGTTGTCTATATTTTTTTTCCTCCCAATAATCTACATTTTCATTTATGGATTAAAATTGTAACACCAGAAATATTTTAAAGATTGCAAAATGTTCTTGATATTAAAAAAAACCCAACTCATTAGAGGTCTTTGGTTAATTTGTGGATGACATTTAGATTAGATTAAGAAGTAATGGACATAAATTATGAATGGACATAAATTACGAATGAGACATAATAAAATTTATGAATTAAAAGTATTTCAATCACTCTTTAAAAAATAACCCTTTTAATCTGTTTCTTTCTCTCTCCTTGCACTCAAATTACAACAGTAGAAAAGCTACAGTATGTGAATTTGCTGTTCAAGCCAAAAAGTTAACAGAACATTTTGTTGTGGCCAATTCAAAGTGAAAAAATTTGATTAGCAGTTAAAAGAAATATTTAAAATTGAGTCAAGTAAAACATTTTTTCACTTGAAAGGAAACATTTTAAAGTTGTAACAATGAAAAAGCATGTGACACAAAATTAATTATCTACTTAAAATTTTAAATCTAAGTATTTCTCTTCCTTTTCACAGCTCTAATAACTACCTTGCACTAATCTAGTCAAGATTTCATAAAAATTTCTTAGTAGTTTCAGTTCATCTAAACTTTTAATGGTTTACTATATACAAGATTTAAATAAAAATAAGAAATAAGTCCTCAAATTTAGGACCTGTTGCCCTTTGGTAACCTTTGGAATCTTTTCCAAATTTGCATTTTGTCCCTTCTTTCTTGATGGCCAAAGCAAAAGCTTGAAAATAAGCTGATTTATGTTTAGAGAAATCCAAATCTTGGATCTGTTTCTTTTTTGTCAGTTTGCTCACTGTTTTTGAAAATTGCTACTATTTTTCTTACAATGGAAAACTGACTCTTGTCTTCAGAATTAAAAATACGTGCAAGTAGCTCCATGTATAAAATCTTTCTAAAGCATGAGTATTTTTACATTAAAGTAGGTAGGGATCCTTGGCATTATCATCTTGCTGAATTTGTTTTATTACAGTTACCACTTATATGGCCCTTTGATTATGTGATTTGGGGAAAGATTTTTTTAACAGCAAAATCAATTCCATAAAACTTATCTCTGTATTATCAGGAGTGTTATGGTTTCTTTGTATAACCAGCAAGATATATGGGGCAAACAAATATCCCATTTTGTTTTTATTAAATAGGTGCAAGCAGATCTCATTGCTAAACCTTCAGTAGCAGTTGAGTTTGTGACACACCTGGGAATAAACATGCCTGAATTTGCTGGAAGTGGTGTGGAGATGAATTCTAATATATTCCATGAATCTGGAATTGAAGCACATGTTAGTGTAAAAGCTGGACAACTGAAATTCAGCATTCCTGCTCCAAAGGTTCCAGTAAAGCTCCTCAGTATCAGGTAATGAGAACTGAATGAGAACTTTAAAGGCTATGCTCTTCCTTCTCTTCCTGGTTTTTATTGTGGTGGAATTGAAAGGCTAGGGCAGGCATGAAGAAATTTTCAGTTCAGAAAAATCCCAGACATTTTAAAACTGGGATAACTTCTTTTGTGAGACAAGCAAATATGCCAGATAAGTGACGACTTGGATTCATGGCTTACAGATCATTTGTTGCTATTTTTGAAATTTTATACAAGACTCTTACCATTTCCATTATTTTGTTTCTTTCACATAAAATTATTATAATAGCAATACCTATTTTAAATTGAATTTAAATGAACTACTTACATTAATTTGAGAGAGAGCAAATGGCTCAATACACTCAATTATAATTATGAATAATAATACCTACATCATTTAACACCAGATGTTATTCCAGTTAGCTCCTACATTAATAAGTGAGTTCTATTCAGAAATAACCTTGTTAATAGGGTGACGTCTGAGCACCCGTCCTGGGAATAAATGACTGACTTTTCTGTTCCAGCAATACGCTGCATTTGGTGTCTCCAGCCAAAACTGAAGAGATTCCAACTCTGATAGACAACCAAGTAACCTCAACTTCTTGCAAGCCTTTCATTCCTGGTCTAAATTTCTGCACCAAGTTATTATATGCTAATTCCACTGACACACAGGCAGCTCCATATTTTCCCTTGGCTGGAGAATCCAGGTAAGTCATGTCAACTTAAACTACTTTTAAACAACTGTTTATTTTGTGCTAACTACCTTCCCTCTTAGTCTCCAGTAGTCTCTCACATAAAGCTTGCCTTTAAAAATCTTTCAAAATAGGCTGGCAGCAGCAGCTCAGAAAGAGAGCTGGTGAGAATGGTATGATTTCTTCTGTTTGTGGTCATGGACAAAAAATGTCACAAGACATTTGTTTACTCCTTCTGTAGATTTGACGTTGAATTAGTGTCCACTGGCAAAGTAAAGGAGTACTCTGCAAGTGCAAACTACGAACTGCAGAGAGAGGGAAATGACCAGATAGACACCTTAAAGTTTGCTGTCCAGGCAGAAGGTAAGAGTACAAAAAACCTGTGTGGTTTTGCTTGGTTTTGAACTGTGGCATTTACCAGAAAAGAGATTTTTATTAATAAATCTTAATAGTATTCTTTGCAGTATTAGGTAGAATACCATTTTCACACCCAAAAAGGCCAACACTTTAACTACATTTCCTTTCATGTATGCAATCCCAATGCAAGATTTTCATGATGAAAGGCTGATTTTGTATTTTGCATGATTTTAGTAACTGTGTGATGTTAGTGAATGGAAGCAAGGATGAGGAGATGTTCAGGGGTTTATATAAGCAAGAGAAAAACACGTTTCTGATGAAATATGGAATGAAAGCACACAAACCATCTGTGGGATCATTTAAATAACAAAAGTATTGATGGGTTGGTGGATCAGCCCATGGTGTGTTTAGAAAATGAGAAGAAAAGAGATGACCCAGTTGCTAATCAGACTCATCAAAAGTTGTGTTAGATCTTTAGCGTGATATAATTTCCAGCTTTTTTATTCTCCTTTAAGAAAAGTCCAAACAGATTCCATAGTTGTGAATAACCAAAGTACATTACATTTTCTAGGTGTAAACCAGCATGAGGCCACATGGACCTTCAGGTACAACAGAGGCAAAAAGATTTTGACCAGTGATGTCCAGATTCCAGACGTTGATGTTGACTTCGGTACAAACTTGAGAATTATTGATGAATCTATTTCTGGGAAGAAAGCATACACCTTTGTCTTAGACTTCAACAACAAGAAGACTCCTGAAGTTACTCTTACTGGCCAGATAAGGTAACTCAGAAACACATTTAGAATTTAACAGCTACCTTTGAGTAAGATAGCTAAAGGTTTTATTGGATGTAAAAATGTGGGGAAATTTTATCTCATTTTGGAGAAATTTCTTAAATACAGCGACAGATAAACTTGCCGTTGAAACCCCATTTAAAAAACTTTAAAGTATTTTATTTGAAATACACCATATATATACATATAATACATTATTTGATCTTTCCTACTATATGTATATATATCATTTGTATTACAAGTTCCTTGAGGTAGTTCTTCCATGTTTGCACACACATGACTACAAGAATGCATTGTACTACTGTTATTGCAGGTGTGATAATCCAAGGATATAAACAAGGCAAGGTTTGTTCAGAGAGGTATTATCTTTTACTGGATATGCTTGGCTCTAAAAAAAGTTATTACATCTCCCCATGAAGAAATCTAATGGCACTCAGTAAGAAACAAAACCAAAAATAACTGAGAGCTTCCTGTAAAAATTCCCACGCTTCACGATGAGAATATTTCCGGGAACATCTACAGGGGAGCTAACAAAAATGTTCAGCCTGCCAGGGTTTCTAAAATTGTCTGCCTCACAAGCCCACAGTGAAATGGGCTGATCACATTCTTTAATAAACCTCAATCTTCCATGGAATTCTGTGATCTTGATGGTGCCCCAGGGAGTCTTTGTCTTTGCTGTTCATGTAGAATTGCCTCTGATATCAGTGGGAGCTTTGGACAGATGTCAGGGACCTCAATTCCCTTTCATTTGCACTAACATAATATTAGAAGTTTGCTCGAGTCAACAAAGTTACAGAGATATAAAATAAATGTGAATAAAAGAAAATGAAGCCCAGTGGCATCATATATTTTGTCAAGTGTTTTGTTTCTATGTGATTCATGGCCACAGTCTATATCCTGAGTAGAGAATTCATCTTGAGTAAGGCATTCAGAATTTGGTTCAGTTACAACTTTACCAGGACAGGTACATATTTCCATCCTTTTCATTCTTATGAAATTAACACCGACTCATAACTGTACCTGCAACTACTCATTGTGTATCTGCACAGTAGCATTATAATAGTTTACTACAGATTTCCCAAAGTAACTACCAGAAGCTGAAAATATTCATTGAATTAGAACAGTTTTTACAAGTTTGATTCAATCTAATTTTTTATAACACCTATTATGCCTTTGCTATAGGTTTAAATGCTGAAATTGCTCCTGAAAAAGTACAGTTAAATATTTTTATTCACATTTATTTTTTCTTTCACAGATATGCTGGAGTGGAAGAGGCAATGTTAAGAGGGACCATTTCTTTTCCTCGCCTACAAACCGAACTTAGAAGTGAAGCATTGGTTAATTACTCACCAAACAAAGCATACCTTCAGATCAGCTCAGCTGCAACAATTCATGGAAACTCAATTTCAAAGAGAGTTCTTCTCAGATATGGTAGGGGCAAAAACATGATCCATATACACAACCTATAAATTTAAGCATCTTTTTACGTTAGTTTATAGTATCTATCAAAATAAAAATATTACTAATTTTACCCTTTTCTTTTAAATTCATGAATTTTAGATGCTGAGAAGGTTGAGCTAGAGTGGCATTCAGGTGCCAGTGCTGCTGTGAAAAAACTGTCTTCTGCCTTCCCAGCTGACTTTTCAGACTACCCAAAAGCCCTAGAGAAGCATGCCAACCAACTGCTGGATCGGAAAGTGGCTCATACAGATATGACACTGCGACATATCGTGTCACAATTTATTGTGGTATGGTTTTCAACCTGCAGTAGATATTACAGTTCCACCACATAGCCCTGAGGAATTCTTGCCTCCCCCATGAAAGCCAAAATAAGAACTACTTGAAACATCTCTCATCAGATTGAATAAGCTGTGTATTTTTAACTTTGATAGAACCAGTCACTTTAGCAGATACCTAGAGTTCAGTATTTGGCTAGTCCAAATAACTTTCAGATAACTTTACTAGGAAGTCCTAAAACTTGTTATTTACCTTGAAAAACTTTTCTCCTCATTGCAGGCAACCAACACCTGGCTGCAAAAATCGTCAAAAGATGTCCCCTATGCCCAGACTCTGCAAGACAAACTAAGTGCACTGCAGGAACTGAACATTCAGAAACTTAACCTGCCTGTTATCACCATTCCTGAAGAACTTTTCCTGAAAAGGTAGGGAGTGGAATTGGGATAGCAATACAGGAAACTGGAAATAGATATTTGTTCATATTTTTGTGTTATTTTATTTTAATTTGATTTTATAAAACAGCATGGAATTGCTGTAGACATTAGCATAAAATTGGAATCATAACAAAGAACTTTAAGGACATAGCAATGCAATTATACAGAGGAATTGATGCATGTATTTAGTACAGATTTGTCTTCATGCAGAATGTGAATAGATCCCAAAGTATCATATTATGTTATAAGGCGTACTGAATAAAAATACGGCATTCAACAGTCTTTAAGCCACAGAACTACTGAAGCCATGTTTCCCATAGATTTGTATCCTACATCCCTGCAGACACTTCGGCCATAACCCTCATGGCTCTACATTTTCCTGTGCAGTCCTGTGGGATGGTTCTTCCCGTTCCCCTACATACACTGGTTAATCTCCACCAGTAGAGCAACCTGACCTCTTCCCATGCCTGGCTTGCTCAGGGGGAAGTTGTACACATATGCACTGGATGTTTGCTCTAGTTTGGTCCCATCTCTTCTACCTAAAAGAGAGTTTCACAGGACTTGCATGAATCTAATTACCCTTCTGTCAAATTTCATAGAAATGAAATGCTGAAATGAATGTAAAGGACAACAGAGGCTAGAGTAAGATTGGATTCCAAAAACAAATGGAGAACAGTCTTGAATTTTATGTCTCTTAGATCTGTTTTTCCATGTATTATCTTTCATTGTGCTAATATGATATTGTATGTTAATGACACGTATCTCTTGCTGCCATTTTGTTCCTGAGCTAAGTATAAGCAAGGAAGAAACTTTTTTTTCTCCGAGGTTGTTATCAACTGTGCTAATAATAATAATAATAACAGGATTTTTTTACTGCTCTTTTTTGTTGCTTTTTAAATCTTTTGATGAAAAGGAACAAATTTCAGAAGTTTTTGCTTAATTTTCATCCTAGGATATAACTCTATGTGTAAAAATTGAAGATTTTGCAATATAAAAGACCAGTTAGGCAAACAAGAAAAATGTCTTTGCCAGCTTATTGTTCATTCACAAATTAGGGCCAAGGTTCCTTCTGTTTTGCCTTTTTGTAATTATACTTTTTCAGCCAACAATCCATTTTCCAGTCCTAGCTCCTGGTCACATGCCTAGATTTTTATTTCCTTTTATTCACAATAGAAAAAAATGCTGAATATTTGGATTAAACCTCTGAAATGCTTGTAATGAGAGAGACAGATAAATTCTTAATAATTTAGATTCTTACCATGTATAATGTTAGTATGATTTCATGCATTTCTATAAGAATACATCACTTTTTAAAAAAACATAATTGCCTTTTTCTGATATTCAGCATCCTGCAAGTGTGCCAGTGTTTTTGGAGGATTGTTTTTTTTACTTGACCTATAAGTCTCTCTGTTTATGAAATGAGAGGAAAAAACATTGAGAGAATTCCCTGATACCAAAAGTACTTTCAGTAAATTCTGATGAATGGGTGCTTACAAATGTCGATATTAATATTTGATCATTGCGTTTCTCTCTAAAACTAAAGTCAGGACATTGATATAAGCATGCAAGTAAGCTCAGTATCGTGGGCAGAGTAGGAAATCATGGAAATTCCTGTATATACTTTATGAACTTACAGTTTCTAACAGAGTTATCTTTATTTTCCAGTGAAGGCCGGGTCAGATACAACTTAAATAAAAACAGTTTTGTAATTGATATTCCATTGCCATTTGCGGGAAGATCATCTGATGAGATATGGATGCCTCAGACTGTTAGTACGCCTCCTCTGGTAGTGGAGTCCATGGGAATAAGTGTGCCATCTCAGGAATACAGAATCCCAAGATTTACTGTTCCAAAATCCTATCCTTTCCGAGTGCCTTTGCTGGGCAAGTTAGAGGTCTCTGCTAATGTGCACAGCAACTATTACAACTGGACAGCTGCGTACACTGTGACTAACAGCACCACAGAGAGAGCGACCAGCGTAAAAGCTACCTACAACACAAATGCAAATTCAGTTTTTGAGCTGCTTTCCTACAGTGTGAAGGGTAAGAATGTTTGCTAATACTACAATGATTGCAAACCTACTTTAATTATTTTATTTCCCTTGTATCAGGTACAGTATATTTATTTGCCTGCGCTTGTTTAAAGACAGGTTTTGCACAATCTCAAATCACTTTCAGTTTGTTTTTAAAGATATGTGTCTGTTTATTCAGGCACTGAAGGTGAAGTCAGTTTAATTAAGTAAAGACTTTTAGAGTCCATATTTTCCTGGATAATCTTTACTGAAGAAAATGTCCTTCAAAACTGAAGGCATGATTCTACAAGCACTTGTGTAGCTGATAAGTCAAGTGTAGGAGTATGTGTAGGTATGCCCACAATTTATTTCTCAGTCTATTTATATGTGTATATATATAATTGCCTTATAATTTATCTGTGTCCATATATTGCCATAAATGGTATTTTTAAGTTAGTTCCCCTAAAATTGCAGTTTGAGTTCTCAAACTGCAAAAAGACAAACTGACTTCATTCTCTTCTAAACTCCTCACTGTGACTGAGGCATGATAAAGAAAACACTAAAATCCAGGAATGTTAGATATGGGCTATTCTTGAGTCCATCTTCTTAATTTAATTTTAAATAATTACATAACTTTGTATAATTTCACATTATCATATTTAGTTGTGTAGAGAAAAAATTTATTTGCAGTTCAAAACTTTAGCTTCAAATATCAAAATAGTAGCCATTTTTACAGAAATATTTAGTATTTACCAAAACACTTAGGCCTTTAAAACAAAATGGTATAACAGCAATTGCAATTCAAACAGTAGCATAGAAGTTCAGTGGCATCAGACAAGTTCTTAAAGACAAAAAGGTATACACTTACCTTTTGTCTTCTTTTTCCTATTTCAGGTTCTGGAGAAGCATCATATAACAGAAATGGATTCATCTGTGCATATGAAAATCACCTGAAGCACAGAGTCTTAACATCAGTTTTTAAGCTGTCTGGCAGAAAGAGTTACGAACCAACTCCACTTGCAAACTACACCTTATCACTTACAGCATCGAGTACTCTGGGTCCTCAGCTTTCATTTTCCAGTGATATTGTTTCTGAAAAGATAAACAACCTGAATACCAATAACATTAAAATGGAAGGGCAGCTGGAAGTGGCTTCTGTGTTTGCCAGAAGCATTTACACTCTGTCTACCACATACAATGAAAAGAGACGGGTCTTAGAAGGAAAATCAAATCTGAAACTGGATTCTTCTTACCTTCAGGCTACCAATCAGATGTCCGGCAGATACAGTGATGGTTCGTTTTCCATTACTTCAGTTTCTGATGTACAAAATGGACTATTAAAGAACACAGCTTCACTGAAGTGTGAAAACAGCCAGCTGAAAATGTCATCTGTAACCAACGGGAGCTATCGACATACTTCAGGTGTCAATAAGCTTGAAATAATTTTGTCAAAGAAGATGGCAGCACTTCGATCCGAGTACCAAGCCACTTACAAGCAAATCCAGTATTTTGCCTTGTTTGCAGGTTCTCTCAATTCCCAGGATCTTGTTTTGAACACTGATATCTCCCTGACTGATCAGAAGAATCGAGCTGCACATAAGTCATCACTCAATGTCAATCAGTATGGTCTAGCCAGCAGTGCAACCACCAACGTGCAATTGAGTCCCTTGGCAATGCAGAGCGAAATGAATGCCAAGCTTGACACTGCTGGAGGCTCCATGTCACTGTCCTCTTCCGGGCGCTATGGGAAAAACAATGCAAAATTCAATGTGGGTGGAAGAGTGAGCCTAACAGAAATAACACTGGGAAGTGAATATCAGAGTACAGTTCTGGGTATGGACAACAAACATGTTTTAAACTTCAGAGTTAATAGAGAAGGACTCAAGTTTTCAAATAATTTACAAGGATCATTCAAAGATATTAAGTTGGAGTACACAAATGATTTGAATATTCCAGGCTTATCCTTAACGTTTGCTTCAAAATTAGACAACAGCTTCAGCTTTGACAAGTTCCACAGACATGTTTTTGACCTTCAGCTGGAGCCTAGCTCACTAACAGCTAAACTGAGCAATAATTTTAAATACACTAAAACAGAAGTTTCCAACAAAGCAGAACTCCTTCTCGAGCCTCTGAATATGAACTTGGGTGGCAATGTCAGAGGAGCCCACGGAGCAGATGAAATAAGGCACACTTACACCCTCACATATGCTGGTCTAACTGCAGACTTGAAAACAGACACCGTGGCAAACGTTCAAGGTGCAGCAGTGAGTCACAGAATTCATCTGGATGTGGCAGGACTTTCTTCCTCAGTTACCATGAACACAAACTGTGATTCCAAATCTCTCCGTTTCAGCAATGCTGTGCGTTCCACTATGGCCCCATTTGTCATCACCGCTGACATACACACCAATGCTAATGGAAAGATGGTTGCTGTGGGTGAACACACAGGAGACCTGTACAGCAAATTCTTGTTTAAAGCAGAGCCTCTTGCTTTCACTTTCTCCCATGATTACCGAGGCTCTACCAGCCATAGCTTGAAGTCTAGAGGAAGGTACACTACGCTGCTTGACAACAAAGTTCATATGATTTTTACTCCATCAGAGCAGTCAAGTGCTTGGAAATTGAAAAGTCAGCTAAACAATAATGTGTATTCACAAGATTTCAGTGCTTACAATAATGGAGAAAAGATCGGTGTGGAACTTAATGGAAGAGCTTTAGCAGATCTCTCTGTAATGGACACATCAGTCGTACTACCATTAACATCTGAAGAAGTTAATTTAATTGATGTATTGGGTCTCAGGGACAGTATATCAGAGCCTCAAGAATTCAGCATCTCTGGCTTTGTGAACTATGACAAAAATAAAGATATGCATGTTATTAGCCTACCCTTCTTGGAAAATTTGCCAGTTTACTTTGAAAAACTCAGAGGCACCATTCTATCCACACTGCAGGCCATACAAAGTTACCTGAAGAGCATAGACATAGAGCAACGCATGAAAAAATACAAGGCAACTTTGGACAAACTGCCACAGGACATTAGCGATTATATGGACAAATTAGATATCAAAGGCAAAGTTAGCAGCATGAAAAATAATTTTGTTGCTTTCACAAAGGACTACAGAATAACATCTGATGATCTCCAAATTATGCTGGAAAAAGCCATGAACAATCTTCAAGAAATACTGTCTCAGCTGCAGATCTATCTGATAGAAATTGAACAATACATCAAAGACTGTTATGAGCAGTATGACATTAAAGCACTTATTGCACAGCTTCTTGATCAAATAGTTGAAACAATGACAGCTCTAGAAAACAAATATCAGGTAAGAACAACTGTAATCAACATCATTGAAAAATTGCGGGGTTTTTTCCGACAATATGATCTTAACAAAATCGGAAGCAGCACTTTGGCTTGGATTAAAAATGTAGATGATGAGTACGGGATTACAGCTAGGATTCAGGAAAACCTAGAACAACTCAAGATTCAGATTCAGAATATTGATGTCAGAAGCATTGCAGAAAATTTGAAACGACAGATTAAAGCATTTGATGCTAAAGAATGTTTAGAAAAATTTAAGCAATCTTTGCCAATCGAAAAAATTAATGAAATTCTTGAACAAATCAAAGACTTTATTCAAAATTGGATAGAGGAATATGAAGTATCTGAGAAGATCAGCGCTTTCCGTGGTCATATGCACAAATTGATTTTAAAATATGAAATTGATAAGCAGATATATTTTTTAATTGACAGAATGATAGAACTGCTTAACAAGTACAGAATAAAAGAAACTGTCCAGAAACTGACCATCTCCTTGCAAAATATCGATGTGAAGTCATGCTTTGATAAAGTTGTTGCTTTTGTTGATGATGCTGTCAAGAAAGTGCAAACCTTTGATTATGAAAAGATGATAAAGGAAGTCAACAAGTTCCTTGATATGGTTATTAAAAAGCTCAAGGCTTTTGACTATAACCAATTTGTTGATGACACAAATAACAAAATTCGAGAAGTGACAGAGAAAATAAATGAGGAACTCAGAAATCTAGAACTTCCACAGAAAGCAGAAGCACTGAAACAGTATATAAGAGATTTTAGATCTGTGATTTCAAAATATATGGAACAACTAAAGGACACGAAACTTGTCTCAATAATTAACTGGCTCAGGGAGCTCATTGACTCAACAACATTTGCTAATCTCAAAGCCAAGGTAAATGAACACCTGGAAGACCTGCGAGAGAGGATTTCTGAAATGGATATCTCCCAGGAACTCCAGTGGTGTCTTCAGAAGATAAGCCAATTCTACAATTCTGTTGTCGTATACATTTCTGACCAATGGATCACAGCTTTAAAAAAAATCACTGCGTTGGCTGAAGAGTATGATCTAAAAAATTGGGCTGAAAATCTAAAACAGTTTGTTGAAACTGGATTTAAAGTCCCTGAAATCAAGACGGTTATAGTCACTATACCTGCCTTTGAGGTTAGCCTCCGAAGTCTTCGGGAAGCAACATTTCGAACACCAGAATTCATTGTCCCACTGACTGATCTCCGTATCCCCTCCTATGAGATCAATATTAGGAGACTAAAGGACATGAAAATCCCAATGAAATTTACTACCCCAGAATTTAAAATTCTAAATACCTTTCAGGTTCCTTCCTTTGCAATTGACTTGATTGAGATTAAGCTTATGATTGTGAGAACAATAGACAAATTCATGTCTGCTGAGTTTCAGTTACCATCTATCGATTTGAAAGATCTGAAGATGAGAGATATGCTTTTTTCTGACATGTCTTTCCCAGAAATACAAATGCCTCAGTTTCAAATACCAGAATTACTGATTCCAAAGCTAAATCTAAATGACCTCCAGATTCCTAACATGAAGATACCAGAGTTCCAGCTCCCACGTATCCCACATACTGTGACTGTCCCTACATTTGGCAAATTGTCTGGTGCTTTCAGAGTCACATCTCCATTCTTCACACTGTCTACACAAGCTGAGCTTCATAATACTACAACATCTGCAAACAGTCCAGAATTTGTGACCTCCATTTCAGCTCAAACAACGTCCAAATTAGACTTCCTAGTTTTTAGTGTGATTGCAGATTCACGTCTCCTGGCCCCTGACATGAAGCAGCTGAACTTTAAAAATGCCATGAAGGTCAACCATAGGTTTCTTAAAGTTGATCACACCAATGAAGTGGTATTTTTAGGGACCTCAGTAGAAGGTGAAGCTGAAACTAGAGCAAACTTACATACAAAGAAAAATTCAGTAGAACTACAGAATAATTTAATGGTCAAGCTGCAAAGAAAAATTTGGATGCAGAGTGGAACGGCATATTCCCACAGACTGAATATTCCACAAGCTGATTTCTCCAGCCAAGCTGATCTGGTCAATAACATGACAACAGAGGTAGAAGCAGGATACATATCATTTACCTCCGCTGGTAAAGGAAACTGGAAATGGGCTTCGCCTAATTTCTCTGATGAAGGTACTCATGATTCACATGCCACTTTCAAGGTTGAGGGCCCCAGTATTACATTTTCTGCCAACAACAGGATAAATGATAAGTACCTGAAAGTCAACCAAGCTATGAGATATGAATGTAATTCCTTAATGTCTACAGCACTTCAGATTCAGTCTGAAATTGAGTCACAGCGTGTGGGACGTAGCCTTCTGAACGTGAAAGGCACAGGAGAGCTTCTAGGATTGGAAGTAAAATTAACAGGCTCTCACAATGCTCGGCTCCATGGACGGATTACTGGAACTGTAAATAATGAGCTTTCCTTCTTGGCAAACCCCTATGAAATTCATCTTTCAACAAACAATGATGGAAATGTGAAAATCAGCTTCCCAATGAAACTGACTGGCAAAATTGACTTCCTGAATAACTATGGGTTTGCCCTCAGTTCTTCTGTTCAGCAGGTCAACTGGCAAGCTACTGGCCGATTCAATCAGTACAGATATTCCCATAATATGTCTGCTGGCAGCAATGATGACAGAATTGAAGCTCATATCGAAATGAATGGAGATGCCAACCTGGACTTCCTAAATATTCCTCTAACCATTCCTCAGATTCAGATTCCTTACATTGGGATCAAAACTCCTCAGCTGAAAGATTATTCACTGTGGGAACAGGTAGGCCTGAAGGAATTATTGAAGACAACAAGACAATCTTTTGATTTAAATTTGAATGCTCAGTATGAGAAAAACAAAGACATGCATGTAATCCCACTTCCTTTAGCAAAAGTGCATGAAGTACTTAATAAAAATATCCTTTTGTTCAACAAGCACTTTGAGAAAGGGAGAAATGCAGCTTTAGATTTTCTTACAAAGTCATATAATGAAGCCAAAACAAAACTTGACAAATACAAAATACAAACATCACTGAACAAACTACCACGGACCCTCAGGATTCCAGGATACACCATTCCAATTGTGAATATTGAAGTCTCTCCTTTCACTGCTGAGATGCCAGCCTTTGGTTTCACGCTTCCAAAAGAAATAAGCACAAGAGGATTCACAGTCCCAATTATTGGCTTTTCAGTTCCATCTTACACACTAGTTGTACCTTCTTTTGAGCTTCCAGTCCTTCATATCCCCCAGGACCTACGCACTCTAAAGCTTCCCAGATTCAGAATCAACAGCTCAGCAAACCATATCTTAGTTCCTGCCATGGGTAACATTACTTATGACTTCTCATTTAAATCCAGTGTAATCACTTTAACTGCAAATGCTGGGCTGTTCAATCAGTCGGATATTGTTGGACATCTCAGTGTCTCATCCTCTTCTGTCATTGAAGCTCTGCGATTTAAGCTGGATGGTTCAACAAGTTTGACAAGAAAAAGAGGGTTGAAGCTGGCCACAGCATTGTCCCTGAGTAATAACAAATACCTAGGAGGAAACCATGATAGCACTATCGCTCTCTTGAAGAGGATCATGGAAGCTTCAGTGGCAACAAATATAGAAGTTGATACACCAGTTTTAAAAATTAATTTCAGCCAAGAACTTTCTGGAAATACGAAATCTAAACCCACTCTTTCCTCAGGAATAAAATTAATGTATGATTTTAATACTCCCAAATATGGTACAAATGCTAAGGGAGAAATTGCTCACAAATTTGCTTTAGAGAGCCTTACATATTACATATCAGTAGAATCTTCTACAACTGGGGATATTGATGGAGTATTTTACACTGGAAATGCATTTTCTGGAAGTTTAGACCATGAGGCAAATGCCTATCTGAATGCTAATGGAGCTCGGTCATCCCTCAAGTTTGAGGCCCACTCTAAAACAGATGGACTCTGGTTCATTGAAATCAAAGAATTACTTGCAGTTGAAGCATCTACCCGTCGTATTTATGCAGTCTGGGAGCACAATGGGAAAAACTATGCACGATGTACATCTCTTTTCACAACAACGGGGACTCAGAGATGCAAAGCAACCTTAGAGCTGGCTCCTTGGGATGTATCAGCAGATCTTCAGATTCAAGCCATTCAGCCAAATCCCTACCTGGGCATGGCATCAGTTAATGAGGTTGTTGTAGTGAAAATCAGTCCTGCAAACCAGAAAGCTGGCTGGCAGGGTGAAGGCCAAATTCACTCATTATCTCTCAGTCATGATTTGCAGTTATCAAACGAAAAATCAAAGGCAAAATTGGTTATTTCTGGATCTTTGGAAGGATACATGGATTTCCTCAAAGACATCAAGTGTCCCATTTCTGAGAAGAGCTTGTGGGATATTTTGAAGCTGGACGTCACTACCAGCGCTGACAGGAAACAGTACTTGAATGGCTCGGCGTCCCTCGTGTACACAAAGAGTGAGGATGGTTACTTTTTCCCCATACCTGTGAATAAGCTGACCGATGGCTTCACTGTCACTATTCCTGAGTTACACCTAAAGGCCCCAAGCCCTGTTCTCAGCACTCCAGAGTTCAGCCTTCCTTTCACCACTCTCCAGGTCCCAGCATACACCATTGACATGCGCAACATAAAAATTCCACAGACACTAAGCACAATGCCATTTGATGTCCATTTACCCACACTGCCAAAACTAAGATTCCCCAAAGTGGATGTAGGAGCAAATTATATTACTTTAGAAGAATATAAAATGCCATTTTTTGAGGTGACTATACCTGAATACCAAATAACTATGTCTCAATTCACTTTACCAAAGAGTGTTTCATTTGGCAGTTTCTCTGTAGATCTTGATGAAGTAGCTAATAAAATTGCAGATTTTGAAGTGCCTACAATTACCATTCCTGAACAGAAAATTGAGATCCCCCCTCTGAAAATATCCTTGCCTGCTGGAATTTACATCCCATCATTTGGTGTCTTGACTGGATCTTTCAAAGTGTCTTCCCCTTTGTACAATGTCACCTGGAGAACAGACTTGACAAATAAGAAGGACTCTTTTGAACATTCCATTGACTCTACCAGCAGCTCAACATTGCAATTCCTGGAATATGACCTGAATGGTAAGACATTAAAATTCTATATGCCATAATTTTGGGGGAAAAACATTATTGTAGACTAGGCTTTTTCAGATCTTTTTTCCCCAGGGCTTTGCATATGAAGGTGTTTCTGTCTATTTAGCATTGACATTAGATGACACTTCTTTTATCAGCAGTGGCATTTTTTCATAAATTACTATCAGAGTCTCAGTCAGTCATCCTGAAGGCTAATGACTATATATACATGTGTGTCATATCCATGTTGAGATATAATGTGAATTTTAAAATACTCCAGTCAAACAAATTTTTTCAAATCTTTTTATTTGGGACATTGTGGGCATTCAGTTTCTTGAAGCATAATTTGACATACCAGTGAAATACCCCACAACTGGCTATGTAACGTACAACTGGATATGTCTTTTATATTGTTTGTTGGTAATATACACATTTGAAATCTTTTTCACAGTTGTTTCAAACTATGAATATAAAGAAGGTGTGTTTGTTATGAAGACAACTGGCAGCTTTTCACATCGTGACATGAGTGCAAACTACAAGGAAAATCTGACTATTTCAGGATTTGGGTAAAGATTTGCTCTAATAATACAATTTATAATAGACATAATTGCAAATGATGTGTTGTTGCTTTGATCTCTAATGCCCCAGGGTGCTTTGCAGTAATCGGTAAGAACCTGTGTGTCTACCCTGCCACTATTGGCTGTGTTCTTTACCTTCTCAAGGTAACTTTAAAACTGTTCCTTCTCAGGGTTTCTAGAACAGCTTTTCTCACCAGCCCCATGTCAGAAAAGCGCTGAGACATAAACACAGTATTTTATAATCAGAGCAATTCTAGATCTAACCATCAACATAGCTGGGTTTCTTCTCAGTGGATCCCTCTGCCACCACAAATCACTATAGAGTAATTTTTATTCACAAGTGCCCACACTAGACTTGGCTCTCTTACTGCCTGTTTTGATCTGCAAGTGTTGTGTTGATACATCCAAGGGACAGAATCGGTGAAGGCAAGTACAAATGCAGATAAACAGTAGTGCCTATACCTGTGTTGGAGGAAAAATTGCAGTCAGTTTGTGGAAATCTGTAGAAAGCTGACAATGGTAGAGCTATAGGTTTTATTTTGCTACCCTGATTTAATGAAAATTCTCAACAGAGCTCAATGTAGTTTTATCTAAAACAGGAAAATTGCAGTGACATGAAGTTTTATGTGTCAGGCTAAATTCTAAGAAATGTGGATAGTAAACCCTACATTTTCTTTTCACTATAAAGGCATTGTTTATGTACATACTTACATATATATATGAAATTATAGGTGGTACTGTATTCAGACATACAGCATTGGGCTTGTGCTTTATGCATTGATTCATAGCTGTGTATTTACTGTGGTTGCAGAGCCCTGGAGGGCACTTTATCACTAGATATCATCAGCCCAACTTTCACAGATGTTCATGTGCGTTACCAAGAGAATGAAAGGAAATCATCCGGCTCAATATCCTCACCCTCAGTCGGGACCCTTGCTTATGTCATTGAAGAGGATGATGAAATTTTCATTGCCAGAGTTTACTACCAAACTCAGGTAAGCTTGATATGAGCAATAAAAAGCAAAAATGTTTGATGTGGTCAGGGGAAAAGTTCCCTTTTAAATTTTGTGTGTGTTTATGTTGAGATATAAATTAACCACCAAATAAAAACTATATTATCAGTAATAAAAAGTTTTATTTCCTACACTGGCCTTTCCAGTACTAAAAGTACTATCTGTGTAAAGAGGTGTTTTCAACTCCTTCACACAGTTATTTTTTCCATCTCCTATGGTCAAGAAGGCACACCCTCTGAAAGGGTAGAGTGTACAAAGTCACTTTTAGATAATCTACCCACCAGTTTTAATAGATAGCCATCAGGCTACTTAGAATTACTACATAAGTGACCGTTATAGGAATAAGGCCACTGGAAGAAGTTAGACCATCTGTGAAGTGTCTTTTTTAATCCTTTAATATGTTACAATACATGCTCTTATTATTGGCATACAATAATTTCAGAATTAAAATCTTACCTTCCAAAATTGTATACTAATTTAGGGATCACAAGCAGCTCGCAATTCACTATTTACTATAAAAATGGAAAAACTATACATGTAAATATATTCTCATTTGAGGATTTATTATCTACTCTGAGTAACTGTCTAAATTGTGTCATTTATTTAAATGATTACAAAATTAAATCCTCTAATATTTTCATATGAAAAAAATACTTTTTGAATTCACTTTAATTGATTTCAGGAATGAGTAGAAGGCTCATTTTCCCAAGTAATTCACCTGCCTTATGAGACATGATAGGCATTTAATACAAAGGAAGGAAAAATCTTATTTGTAGTCAGATATTAAAGAAGACCAGACTAAGTTATGTTCTAGCCTTGCTCTTTGAAGAGGCTTGAGGTAGCTTGGTACAAGATAATTTCTTCCAAAATAACTTTTCAAGATGAGAGCAGACAGACAGCAAACAGACAGAGGACAAATAATTGGAGAGTGCTTGTCTTAATAAATGATAAAATTAAAGATGCAACAATGAGAATGTTGAAATAAGCTCATAAATAATATTGGAGTTTTCTTACCCTGTTTTATCTTTTCAGTCTGCTCCCCAGGAGGACATTGACATACTAAAAGGTGAGATATCCTTCAAGGAACCTGACCAGATTCAAATGAAATTCAACTGGAATGAGGATGCTGCCAAAGACTTGCTGTTGGGTCTGAAAGAAAGAGTGCCTAAAATGACAAATGCAGTCTATAGGTATGTTAATCGGTACCATAAGGAGCATATGGGACTGGAAATTAGTGCTGCCACCTTAAAGATGAAGAATATAATGCAGAATAATGCTGAAAAAGCATACACTTTTGCTGCAAATCAAATAGATGAAATAGATGCTCAGCTTCGCACAGCCGCCAATGAGGCCTCTGACAAATATCAGGAGCTGAAGTTCAAAGCTAAACGGCTTTATAGAAGAGCAGCAGATCAGGCTGAACAGTTTGACTATCAAAGAATAAAAGCAAAACTTTTGGATGTTTTAATTGACATAATAGAAGAGTACCACCAGAAAATAAAACATGTAATTGACTCAGCCACTGAATTCCTGAAAACCACAAAATTCCAGGTCCCTGGGCTGTCTGAAAAGTACAGTGGTGCAGAAATATACATCATGACTACGGAGAAAGTAGCAAAAAGTGCTGATGTATGCCTTTCAAAACTTCAGGAGTACTTCGATGCCTTGATTGCAGCTATCAATGAGCTGGAAGTCAGACTTCCTGCTTCTGAAACAATTCTTAGAGGCCGTAATGTACTCGATCAAATTAAAGCAATGCTGAAAGATTTGCAGGAAAAAATCAGGCAGACATTTGCTACTCTTCAGGAAGCTGACTTTGCAGGAAGGCTGAAGCAACTGAAACAAGTAGTGCAACAAGTTTTTCAGAAGGTAGAAGAAATGGTTAGAAGCTTGCAATCCAAAAATTTTGAAGACATCAAAGTCCAAACACAACAGCTGTACAAGGATGCAATGGCTTCAGACTTTGCCCAGAAGCTGAGATCCTTGACAAAAGATGTTAAAAAATACATTTCTCAGTTCAAAGACTTCAGCCAGAAGACATTCCAGGACCTCTCAGAAAAGCTGCACCAGCTGGTCCTCTACGTAAAGTCATTGCGGGAGGAATATTTTGATCCAACTACACTTGGATTGTCAGTGAAATACTATGAGGTGGAAGACAAGGTGCTGGCATGGCTGAAGGATATCATAGATCTTCTCGTGGATTGGCACAATAAGTGGGTTGGAGATCTTGCTGGCGTTGTTGCACGCCTGACAGACCAAGTAAGAGAATTGGTGGAAATCTACAGTCAGGAATATTATGACCTTATAACTGATTTTGAAGGAAAAGGAAAACAGAAGATCATGGAACTCTCATCTGCTGCTCAGGAAAAAATCCGATCTTGGTCTGCAGCTGCTAAGAGGAAAATTGATGAACATAACAAGCAACTCAAAGAAAAACTCCGGGAGATCTATGGGCAGCTTAGCCAGTCTCAGGCAAAGCTAATCAGTGAAGCCAAAAGGTTAATTGATCTAACTATAGAAAATTACTCTGCTTTCCTGCAATATGTCTCAGAGCTTCTTCGCTGGCTTGAGCAAATAACAGATGAGAGCATAAAACCGTATGTAGCTGTTCGTCAAGGAGAGCTTAGAATACAGGTGCCCATGTGACTGGCAGTCCATTTACCACATGCCCCAAAAAAGCAGACAGGCACTCAGGAATAAAGTGGAAATGACACACATACTGATTCAGCAAGGCATTGAGAAAGGCTCCAGGAAATGGAAAGAAATGCAACAATTCACTGATGAACAACTTGACACTGAGCAAGTGAGTCCTCAGGAGATTATGGAAAATATTCAGCAGCGCATGAACACCTGTATGGACATGTAGAGGAGGAGAAGTAACAAGTGTCTACCAAAATGTATTTAAATAGAACAGCAGTCAGTATACTGGAGCTTCAGGTAGATATGTTTGAATCTGAATTTGTAAATGAAAACTTAATAATCTACACTAGGTTATTTTAATAAGCTTAATAAGCCAATAAATGAGTTCTTTATTACATTTTTGTGTCATTCATTACAGCTACTTTTACTTGGAGCATAAGGCTTAATCCAACAATTTTCAAGGTCAATGGGAAGTCTTTTCTTCGATTTCACAGTATGTTGGATCAAGTCAATAATGTGCAATGCATATTGTAAATATGCACATAAATATGCATAAATAGTCACAAAAGCTATGGAATATGTAGAATAAGCAGGTTTTAAGATAAAGGTCACATTCATAAGCCAGTTGAATGAAGACTTGGAAACACATCTAATTCCCAGCATAAAAATACCTTCATAGATAAGTAAGGAAAAGAGCACGTATAAAAACATGAATTTTAAAAAATGGCAAATTCTGAAAACGGCATAAAAAATTGAAAATTAACATAGAAATGTAAACATATGTAGAAATATAACTCCTGGAAAATTGCATATAATAATACAAAGGTTTTCTTAATAAAAATTAATTTATGCCTGCATCAGTTTTCAGACAACTACGCCAAGAATTTTAGATGGGTTTTCTTTCTACTGGCTAATTTATATTTCAGAAATTCAGGGTTTTCTCACCTGTTTCCCCATGATATTTCTGGTTTCACTTTAAATTGTCTGTCTTTTACTTATTGTGAGTTTAGGCAAGTGACAAAGTTTCACAGACATCACTGTGTATGATGGGAGTCAAAAAGTTTTCCCCTCCTAGGCTGAAGCCTATCATTCATTTAAATGAATTTTCATTTAAAGATGAATTTAAAGCACGTTGAAGAAGTCCCTCACAAAATAAGCCTGTTTTTAAGTGGAAAATATGTTGACCTGCAATGGTGTACTTTCAGCTGTTGGAATACTATATAAACAGTCCTAGAGAAATGCATGCTCAGGCTGAAATAATGTTGCCTCTTTGAGAATAAACTTTTTGACAAAGAACACTAGAAAGTTTGTGTACATGTCTGTTTTGATACAATCAGTTCACTCTGTAATATGGCTGTTGCTTGTTCATTAACGGGAAAACAGAGAATCTGCTTTCATTCCATGGTATGATGGAGTACATACATGAAGCGATGGAGCACCAAGACTTTGATATCCCTATTGATAGATAATATTATTACCTGAGTAGCTTTGCCAGTAATGATTCTTATCAGATAAGCTGCTTTAACCCTGAAATCAGAATCTCACAAGCATGGTGTACACACACCTATCTAGCTGTCAGCAAGTGGGTATCTCTTAGAAAGTAAGGTAAATCCATTTTCTCTTCAGAGCTTTCAGCCATCACAATTACAGCAAAAATTTTCAGAACAAGAGATAGAATAGTCCCCTGTGAACTATAAAATAAGTTTTTGTTCTGAGTTGAACCAATCTGCATATGTCACCCCACCCAGGGGAATGAAAGGTATAAAAATCCCTGTTTACATGTTCTACTGAGTATCCCAGTAAAAAAAGATGTTGGCTGCAGAGCCCTTTCACCTTCATTCACCAGGAAACTGAAGCCTATGTGTCATCTGATCTTTATTGGATGTCAGATTGCACCAGTCATTTCCCTGAATTTCACAAATGTTTAAGCACAACCAGATTTCTCAGACACTGACTGATTGTTGCTTCTCTTCATCACAACAAACAGCCCTGTGAAACAAAGGACAGTAGCATAAATTATAATAGTTATGGGAGAAGAGAGATTTGAAGTTTTGTTTTCTTTTGTTTTCCCCCTCATGTCTATTTATTTCTGTCCATCATCCATCTTTCTTGGAAGGATTATAAATGCTAAAAAAGGAATTACTTATAAGGAATGGGTTAACTGATTAATAAATATGCCAAATAGTATAAATACTGGCTCTTACTGGCAAGAATGAAGCTTCCCAAGAGCAAACACAATAGTTTGCTCACTAAGCTGTGGTTAGAGGTTAGAGGAGATTTCCAAGTCTCATAGCAGCATTGCTGCCAGTTGGATTAAAGCTCTCAATCCTGTAATCGATGTGCCATCTTGCAGTCATCCCACAGTTGGTCCGGGGGGGCCTGGAAGCAGAACATTGCTCTCAAAATTGGAACTTTGCTGTTTTGTAAATCCCCACACCAGAGAGGTCATTCCAAGCACCCCTTTGAAACTGGGGCAATATTTTGACACAGGAAGAGGCTGTTTTTGCTTGTACGTGTGCGTCCCACAAGCACATACAACCAGGTGTCGCTTTAATTCCCATTCCTTTTCCTGTTGTTTGATTGTTGTTGCTGTTTTCTTTCAGGATCTAGAAAACTTTAGCTTTATTTCCCATGTAGTATGTTACAGAAATATAGACAAAACCACAATTATTCAAATTGTGTTGCAACTTATGAAATGTTTGCAATATAATAATTTGTAATATTATTAGTTCTATTTTGGCTTCTTTTCAGTCTAGTTTATATAATAGGAAAGATTCTATTTCATTAAATCCAATTGTGTGGGAGATAACAGGGAGTCAGCAACTATCTGGGGCTCACTGACACTGCTTCTTTTCTTTTCTTTTTTTTTTCTATAGTCTTCATCATCTGAATTCTCATAAATGCCGGAGGGGCTTTTCTTTATAATTTACAGCAGGTATCAGACATAGAGCAGAACTGGTTGTAAAAGTTTAATTACGTTAAACATTTTAACAAGAAATTGAGAGAACAATATGCCCTGCTCTAACTAAGTGATTGTAGAAATAACATTGACAAGAAACGTGTGTGTTCCTAAATGAAAAACTTTTGCAGACATAGGACAGAAAAAATGTTCCAGAATTTTAGATTATGCAACCAACAAGAGCTGATTTTTTATTAAGTGATTTAAAAGTACATGCATAGTTTGCTTCATATACAGAGATTCTATGCACTTATCCACATCCACACACAGCATCACCCGCCTCTGGCTCTAAATTGTGCTATTGATACTTTTAGAGCAACTGCCATTATGGCCTACTGATACCTTTCAAAATTTATATTAAAATATTTAGTTGTTCAGTAAGTGACACCAAAATTTGTTCTACTTTTCTGCTGGCAGATTTATTGCCCAGGTGGGAAACCAGAATTTATTAACGGCCATGCGGACATGCAGAATTGCTTGTATTCCGTTTCTACACAGCCAAATCCTGGCCCAAATGAAATCGATAGCAAAATGTCTATTGGCCTCAGCAGGAGTAGGCTTTGGCCAGTTAGGTGTATAACTTGAGAAGCACTCCGGGATCCTGTAGGACAAAGCTATATTATTATCTATTAAAATCTACACAAAAATATCATTGAAAAAACATGCAGACAAGAAAATTAATCACTAACGAATTTGAGACAGATCAGAATGAAGCTTGCCTGTACAATGTTAACCAGAGCTTCTTTATAAGCTTTTACCCAGTTTTACTTAGTATCACAGAGAAAGTCTGCTGGGGCCAAGAATTCTAGGTACTGGTCCCAGGCCCTAGACATGGAAATATACACATACATCTCATCACCCTTTCCCTCATTTCATTATCCATCCAAGGTGTTAAGGGACACTGGGACCTTATAGAATAAAAGCCTGTGTAGGATGTTTGCAAGTCCCAGCTGGGCAAATTCTTGAGCAACATGATCTGAGTTAAAGCTTGCCTCTGTTTGGGAGAAGTAGGTTATACTACAGACCTCCCAAGGTCCCCTACAACCTGAGTTACTTTGTGATTCTCTTGTGACTAAATTGATATGGCTTTAGGTTGCCATCTCTAGCACTGTACCTACCCTTTGGTAAATGGTTTATGAGCAATTGGCTGCATCATTATTGTAATATATCATTATACAAATATAGAGAGGTTTTATGGTATGCCTGCATGTAAACGCATCCTCATTCTGATTGCAACCATGAGGCATCCTAAAGTACCCTGAAGCATTCCAGCAACTGAAGCCTTCTTGGCTGGCTCTATATCTTTCCTCTTCTATGCTTTTCACGTGAATTTATACACAAGTGCCCCTTTGCCTTACCAAACCACAGACACTTTCCCAACGTGCAGGAACTGATATTATGATTATTACTATTCATAGTCTGACAACAGGATTGTGGTAGCTGTTAGAAGAACAAACTGCACATCTTCTCAGAATGGCTGGAGAAGGGTCCTCTGCTAGGCTGGGCATTGGCAGAGTGAGAGGATCAAGTACATGAGCAACAGTTCCACCACCAACTTGGGGAAGTAACAAAGGTCGTGCAAAATGCTTACACCATGCATCTGTTGTGAAGAATATGCCAGGTGTTTGCTGTAAGCAGAGACCCACCACAAGTTATAACCTCATATTGATTTCCCAGCAAATGAATTCAAGAGGATATGTTAGAAACAGTCTTGAATTTGTGGATAAATCTATTAATCTACACTGCCTTTGGGACTCAAGGAGCAAGTTCTTGTCTCTGAACAAGTGATACGAACTAGCTCAAACATTATATAGCCTATAGGAAATTGGACTTGGAACAACTCTCTGTTCAAGTGTCCAAGTTTCCTTAAAGAGGGAGCCAAAAGCCATACGCAGCATAGGTGCCTGGGGGACCTGAGACTTGGTCTGAAGCAAGGAGTGAACCAAATGCGCAGCAGAGAGAGCATGAAGAATGAAAATATTCACCACATGTACCCTACGAATGGCATGGTTAGATACTTAGAGGAGGCCACTGGGGTGAGTAAAGATGGTCTTAATTAAGACCATGCATGGGGTAAAGCATCAAACCTACAACTCTTTAAGTGCTGCCTGCCACTTCTATTACACTACTGAAAGAGGCTGGTGACTCCTGGGTTTCTGGGCAACCTCGTTATTCTCACAGGGGTATATTCTGCTCTCATTTCTGTGCAGTTTTGACTAAGGATGGAAAGGAAACAGCCTCCATACCATACTTTTCTTTCCCCACGTTTTCCCTACTACCACTACCTTTGTCACAGTTAAGATGTATTCCAATGTTGTTGCCAAGTAGAGGAAAAAATTTAACATACTTGTTAACTTGTTATTTTGCTGTAGTATATTTTCTGGTATTTGCAATGACTACAGGACTTTATTTCTAAAAAGCTTGATAGTGCTTTTATTCAGAACTGTTTTCTGTAGGAAGTATTTTATGGATATCTTCGTATTCAGCTCTACCACTGCTCTGAGAGCATTGGTAATTGTAGTTCTATTGATAGGTTTCATCTATGGAAGGTTTTTGCACTGGAAACCTCAGGTATAGTTTCATCTGTTAACATGTTGTTTTGTCACCAGTCTCATAAACAGCCCCACACAGTGTCCACCAGTCACTCTGAAAGGTCACTTGTTTCTTTCCTTCTAACACCTGTAATATTCTTAAGTTTTAAATCAGTGGCTCACCTGGCTGGACGTGAAGATTCAAAGCCAGTTACAAGATACTATTCGGCCCCTGTGCTAAGGCCACCAGATCAAACTTCTGCATTTAGGCAGAAACTCCCCATTTCCCAGGTGTATGCCCACTCCTTTACACTTCACAATCCCATTCAGATTGCATCATATTATGCTACTAAAAAGGAAGAAAAATGGAAAGGTGGTATGACTGTCTCCAAAGATCAGCATAGGTGTTAATTTAATTTATTTCAAGATTGCTACCTTTGAATGTTCTCAAAGAGAAGTTGGATTAAAAAAAGCTCTCACCAACACCTACTACCTCTGTGCTGCATGACACTTTGAACAGACATTTCCCATTGTTAGCAGTCTGTTTGTCTCTCCGTAATGCTCTTTGTCAGTTACTATATTTGTTTATTTAATAAGCCTTTGTTTTTCTCTATGGAAATGACTGGCTTATAACTACTTGCAAACAATATGGACAGTTATGCAAAAGCATTTCATTTTAAAGCTGCGGAACTGAAAACCAGCCAAATCTGAAGGAACACACATCTCTCACACATAGCCCATATTCCAGCAGTACAAACCCCACAACGTCTCTCTCTCAGACACATCTGTCTATATGTGCAAACATCCATGCAAACACACGCACACGTACTATGTACATTACCGTCAAGTTAAAAGCCTAAAGTTAATCCTTAATCCTTAGGTCATCCCCTTCATTTCAGCACATCGAGCCAGCCAAGCCTTCCCAACATGCCTGTCAGCAGTAAGCTGACATAACTCTTCCCACTCAGGACCCATTAATTCAGCAGTTTCACCAGTAGTGTTCCACCAGGTTCATCTTCCAAAGCTTCAATTTTTGTTTAAACACAGAATCAGAAAGTTATAGATTTTGGGTCCTGCAGCTTTCCTTTTTTTTTAGCACTCCATTTCAGCTGGAATGTGCTGATGAATTCATTGCACAATTATGTAAAGTGATACTGTTGATCTTATTCAACAATGGCCAGTTCCTCCTCCAAAGGATTTGAGCTGAAATTTTCCAATCCTTTCAAAGAAAAATTTTGTTGATATTTTGCTAGCCCAGTAATGACCTGGTGACTTCTTTGTGACGATGTGTATTTGTGTCATCTGCACTCTATGTCGTCCCTCTTCAGGTTTCCACTGAACATCACTATCTTTTTGCTTTTTGCAAATAGCCTTGATGTATACCCCATGTCTGGCTTCCCTTAAAATGTGTTACCCATTGTAGAGACAGAGTCAAGTTTTAATAGATCACATTCTGGATTGGGGTTCAGTTCCTAGGCCAGTTTTTTATCCTCTGCGTCATTCATTCACCTCATTTTCTCATATATTAGTTTCCCATGAGTAAAATGGGAATTATATTTCTCTGCTTTTCAGTGGAATTGTCAGAATGAAACTAACTCATGATCTGGAGATAATCTGATAAGTCTC
This sequence comes from Lycocorax pyrrhopterus obiensis, assembly GCA_014706295.1. Lineage (NCBI taxonomy): Eukaryota > Metazoa > Chordata > Aves > Passeriformes > Paradisaeidae > Lycocorax > Lycocorax pyrrhopterus. The sequence goes on along the minus strand of JACSVZ010000004.1, from coordinate 102,542,630 downwards.
ATTGTGCTGAAGACCATGAAGTAGATAGACACACTGTAATGGCAACAAGAAATCAAGATATATATATCGACTTCTCTCTCCCATCATCATGTTTATTGTTTTAGTAACTTGGAGTTGATTTCATGTGCTAAATCACTCAGAAACACTCTAGTCCACCCCAAAACCATCATACATACCAGGCATCAAACATATAACACTCTCATACAGATAAATGATCCGAGGACTGGACTCAGCGGCTGCTAGCAGTTAATTTATATCGTGGTTTCACCATAAACTTTTAACTTTGGAAGTAATCTGCCACCCATTTCAGTTTTTGGCTGCCACATAATGCACCTTTGTGAAGTCACTCTTCTGTCTAATAGAGATGTTTCTTTTTACGGGTGAACATTTGTTTAAAAATAACAAATAGTAATCTCATTTACCGTTCACAAAAGCGTGCTACTTAACTGTATGTAACCAAGTCCCATTTCATCTGGTTTAATGTTTAGCAAGGTTTGCAAACTAGTTGATATTACAGGGACAAGATGATTTATTTAGTAAGATTACATTACTTTTTTTTTTTCATTAAAAAAACAAATAATTGCAACCAAAAAAAAAGTGTTTAAAGTAGAAAAGCATAGCCTGCAAAGATTGATACTGAAAAGTCAGCACATATTGGAAAGTCTGATGCTAAGCTCAGCTGCTTCTTCACCCCGTCTCCACTTCTGTTCTGGGTCTGGTGTGCAGCCAGTCTCTGTTTCTGAAGTCGAGTACTCCCATAGTGATTACTGATATCCACCGTAATGTAGTTAGCAGATAGCCCATTTGTTCTGCTCTGGATAAGGTTGCAACAGAACATTTTAAGCACACTGTGTTCCCTTGGGGAGGATAAAATTTAGGATATATATAGATATAACATGTAATGTGCAATGCCTAATATATACATTTACATGTTATATCTACCTGTCTGTACTCTCCTTGTGACAAGAAGTTGAACAGGAGTCAGCAGTATTGTCTTTTACTTAAGAAGGCCAACCACATACTGGGAAGTTGTAGCTAGCAGGTCTGTGAAGAGATCCTTCTCCTCTATCTGGCATTTGTGAGACCACATCTGGATTACTCTGTCTGGTTTGGGGAATCCCCAGTGAAAGAGAGCCATGGACATACCAGAGTGAGTTCAGCAGTGGCCAGCAACCTACTCAGGGGGCTGGAGCAAACAAGAGGTAGATGGATGGGTTGCTGAGTCTTAAGAGGAAAAGGCTGTGGAAAGACATTATTTCTGTTTTCCATGACCTGTTGCATGATTATGGAGAAGACAGTCAAGCTCTTCGTAGAGCAGAAAGACGAAAAGCAATAAATAAAAGCCATAGGAAGGATAAAAAAATTACCCTGTGAAGAATCAAATGCTACCACAGATCCAGGAGAGGTTGTGGAATGTTCTTTTTTGGACACGTTCAGAACTCAGATGGGAATGGTCACAAACAACTTCATCTGACTACAAAATTCAACATAACTTCCAAGTTAGTACTACTTTGTGTAGGGTATTGGATCAGATGATCACAAGGGGTACGTTACACTTTGAATTACTCTATTTCATGATAAGACCAAAACCCTGCAGGCACCCCAAAAACAGTGAAAAGCTGTGAGTTCACACCTGTGGCAGAGATTTGTCAAAGGAAATCTTAGTTATGAAAGTCCTATACAGGAAAATCTTCCAGTGGAACTCACATTCGACTATGCAACACAAATGTGTATTAAGCCTGGCTTCAGCACTTGTGCTCCCAAAGCTATTCAGTGTAATGTGAATACTCCCACTCACATTGCAAGTCACAGAAAATTGCCCTACACGACATTTAGTAGTCATAGAGTCCCTGCTTTGCTGCTGTGATCTTCAACACATGTAGAAATTGTTTTGGTGGTGAGATGGGCCAGTAAATATGATCTTTTGATGTAATGCATTCCTCTTACTTATTAGATGCCTTTTTGAGATTAATCTGAGAGTGTTGCTCTTGCAGTCAACCAGATAACTCTTCTTTTTTCTTTTGGGGAAGGGAGGGATGGGGTGTCTACAATTTTCTTGGCTAGAGCAACTCTGATACTTTTATGCATTTGAGCCTTTGTTCTTAAAATAAACACATAAACTTGGCTTAAAGTAAGAAGTAGTAGAATTTGTTTGTTATTAGACTGCACTTGTGATTAGAAGAACCATTAACCAGCAGCTGTTCTTATGCACTGCATGAGATGACCACACTTTCCCCACATATTTTGGAGGGCAAGAATGGCATGTGCTATGATGCTAAGGATCTCACAAATGTCAAGGATGCCTTTTAAATTACATTTACTGCTGTGTTTCTGCAGCCAAAGAAGCACTGTAGGAAAACAAGGAGACCCTGAGCAAGACAAAAAGCCTATGTCCAATTATTTTTACCACTGAGCTTGCCTTCTGCTATCAGGTTGTCAAGTATAATTTTCTTGGAATGCTGTCCTCTCAGAGAAAAAACACACAAAAAAAGAGCATTCATGCAGACCTGCACATCTTCCTAAGATAGCACTGCTTTGTGTACACCAGAGGTCGTGAACCTTTTTCAGAGGGCAGTAATTTCTTCAATCTCTTCTACTTAAAATTGTTTATGCCCTTTTCATGTCCCTTCAGATACTGCCACAGAAGTGTCTGGTAGGAAGCCATGGTGGATTTCTCTGATTTTGCCCTTTGCTGGCAAGTGGTTTTGACCTTTAAGATCATTGAGTCCAGCCATCAATCTGATGCTGCCAAGTCCACCACTAAACATGTCCCTAAGTGCCACATCTAAATGTCTTCTAAATACCTCCAGGGACGGTGACTCAACCACTTCCACGGGCAGCCTGTTCCAGGGCTTGACAGCCCTTTCCATGAAGAAATTTTTTTCCAATATCCAGACTGAACGTCCCCTGGTGCAACTTGAGGCCGTTTCCTCTTGCCCATTCCTTGTTATTTGGGAGAACAGACTGACCCCTACCTGGCTACAACCTCCTTTCACGGAGTTATAGAGCGCAATAAGGTCTCCCCTGAGCCTCCTTTTCTCTAGGCTAAACACCCCCAGCTCCCTCAGCAGCTCCTTATAAGACTTGTACTTCAGACCCTTCACCAGCTCCTGCACCTTTAGAATCTCCCTGTTTCAGAATATCCAGTCTTCCTGCACATCTTTGCCCTTTGGGCAGAGTCTCAGCCAGTACTACATTGCAGTTCTACCAGCAGCTGACAGTTCCTCACAGCCAGGGACAAGGGGGCACCCACCACCTTGCATCTCTGTACCCCACCACAGTCCTCCTGGCAGCTGGAAGCTCTATTCACAATAAAGCTGCCCAGAGCAACTGAACAGACATTAAGCTGATGTCAACAAACTAATTAGCTATAAGGCTAATTTGTATTTAAAGGTAAGAGTGATTGCAAATGGGGAAAATATCACTGGTATACAGATTTTAGGGTGCAAAACTCCTGTGCAAAAACAGTCAGGAAAGGACAGATTCAGGAAAAACAGAGAAAAACACAGATTCACAAAAAGTAGTGCAGCCCATGGAAGCCAAAGTGGCTCTAGGAAAGGGTCATTACCCAAATGGTCACTCATGATTACGGGCATCCTGTGCTGAAGAGACAGCAACAGCAGCAGTGAGAGCTCTGGCCTTACATTAGGCTCTCTAAATACATGGATTCAAGGCATGGGGGAAGAATCTTAAACCAATCTTTTCCCCATATTCAGTACATGTACAGACCTCACATTGTGGCTTGACCTTCACTGGTCCTAAAACACTTGAAGTACATTACTTTTGGCAGCCCTACAGCGGGGTCAGCAACCTCCAGCAAGAGCCAGTAACAAAGAGCTCAGGTGCAATAACATCTTAAATCACCACAGCTGCTTGTTTGGTGTGCGTGAGTCACAGGTCCAAGTGGATGAGTACAAAAACCTAAAGGTTAAATCTATATTAGTAAACTAAATAGTGTCAGGGCCATCAAGCCATCTGGAACAATCTGACGCATCCATAATATTAAACTCTCTTAACCTCTAGCACAGGACAGCTGCCTGCATGTTGCCTGCTGGCAGTGGTCCCTGGCCTGAACTAACTCACAAGCCATACCTAGGAATTGTTTGGGAGGTTGTCAGTTGATCTAGGCCAAAACCACACTGAGGACTGTTCTAACAATTGAACAGTGTGGATGAGTACATTCCAGTGCCTGTGCCCATGCCTTGACACTGTTTAATTTACCAGAATACATGTACCCATAGTTTTCTGAATGTGTCGCTAATCCATCTGCTGTCTCTAAGTATTTTGGTCTCTGAATTTATGTATTTGAAACATATGCAGCCTGACAGTACTTCTTTACTCTACACATTCAAAATTCGTGTGTTGGCATACAGCACCCAAAATTTCCTCCATAAATATACTTTTTTTGATGACTGCATCTGAAATGAATACATCTCTACTTGGAATAAAACCCTCCATGTTTGGTCAAGCCAAGCACACATTCAGACCTGGAGCAGTTTGGAATGCACATCTGGAATGTGTGATGGCATTAAGAGATTCTAAATACCAGAAGAGCAACAAGTTGGGCTTCTGAACACAGCACTTATATTTATTTCACAGGCTTTGATATTCTCTGTTTGTCAAGCCTCTGTGGGCACCACTGTGGTCTGAAGAGTATTGGTGCTTTTCAACCCGCCAAATTTTGGTAACATTCAACAAGGTCTCTGGTTCTGGTCCCACAAACATGTGCCAAAAGTAGACATTTTGTACAACACTACTTCTGGAATTGCCTTAAGATTTTTCCATTTACTACCAGTAGTTTGAGCACACTTTCTTTTCTACCCTTCCCTGCTTCTACCTTTCCCATGGACAAAAGCATGGGGAATTATAACTTAGGGATGGTAAGTGCAGTAACCTGAAAATACGCAAAACAAACCCAAAACATAACTTTCCTCCTTTAAATTGTTGGCTGCTTCTTTGCTTTAATCTGCTTTCCTTCCAAAGAAAACATGATTTTTTGGAACATTACCATGCAACATGCTTTGTTATCATTCAGTTAGTCCATTCTTGTTACCAATCCTTGAGTAGATCTCAGTTCTTTAGATATGAAAAAAATTACCTTTCACAGAAAAGACATGGACCACAGGTTGCTCCCCACCTCTCTGCAACAGAGATTCAGGAGCAGGAAGTTTCTACCTTTTTTATTTTTTTTCTCCCTGTTGTTTTGACAATGATTACTTTTAATGTGTCAATAAATCCATTCAAATCTGGAGCAATGTTGGCTTGAATAAACAAGAAAAATTTCAAAAATAACCTTCCTCCTGTATATGTTCCAATAAACGGAGTCATGTTATACTCAATAGCAATTATGAGGTGACCCTATAAATTATTGTACAGTGATTCATGTTATTCTATAGACTTTAGGTCATACACTTCATTTCAAGCTGAAAGTGCTGCAAAGGATATATTAGGCTCTAGAGGAAACAGGGAAAGAATATAGTGTACACTTCATATTGGTATCAGGGGAGACCTGGCTGTGAGAAAGCACTTTCCAGCAAAATATACTGAAATTACTGCAACGAACCTGAGCTGAAGAAGCAACTGCGTGTTTCCCTACTGACTTGAGAGAGGGAGGACCTCAGCTTGTCAGCAGAACCAGTGATTGGAATTAAATCTCCATAAATTCTTTGTCTGTTGAGCACTAGACAGAAGATTAAATATAATAACATTAGCATGGTTTTGTTTCAGAACATGATTTATGATGATGTGACACTGTATAAGAATTTACATACTTCATTCTCTCATAAATTTTTCTTCAGTCTACCTGAAAACACTTTCTGTAGGAGGCAAATAGACCTAAATTTCAGAGGTGGGAAACAAGCATGAGCAACTAAAAGTGACCTAAATGTCCCACAACCACTTCGAATCTAGGAGTATGTTGGCCAAGGCACATATTCCATCCTTCTGGTTTTCTCAGCCATTTTTTCTGTACCTAACCTGTGTCTCCTAGAGGAATCAGTGCATACCTATCAGGTCTGCAGCAGCTCTCTGTTCAGCTGACTGACAAAAACCCAAACTTTGAGAATCAATCAAAGCTGGCAGAAGGAGAAAGGAAGCCACCACTAAACTAGGAAATCTAGTTTGCCCATCTCAGTTCCTTTGATTGTGGAGTTTACTGATTCTGTGTTTTGCTTTTGATTTTAGTTAACAGCAGAGGGAAGTGTCTTGTTCCAGGAAAACATTTCTCTATTTCCGAAGATGAGCAGGTGGCTCCATGACCAATTTTCTCTCTACAAACGCTGAGCACAACCAAGCCTCCCTTTGCCTCCCAAGTTCACAACATTGAAAACAAGACTTTTTTCCACATCAGTTCTGGCTAGTCCCATCTGTGGGCTACCCAGACAATGCTGGGAGGAATTGGCTGCAAATCAGGTCAAAGACGCCAACAGGATCCGTTTACCCCAGCTGGTGTCTTCCTGGTTTTCTCACACCTCTAATCACATCACCAGCATTCTGGTGTCAAATATATGGCAGGGAAAGGGCTGCCCCAAGGATGGCACTTGAAGTGGGCTGTCCCAGACAGGGCAGTTCATCCAGCCTAACTCTTGCTTCCCACCCCACTGTGTGCAGAGCTCAGAAGTGAGCTGTGCGACCTTCCCTGCAACAGCAGGCAGTCCTGAAGGGCAAAGATGTGCAGGAAGACTGGATATTCTGAAACAGGGAAATCCTAAAGGTGCAGGAGCTGGTGAAGGGTCTGAAGTATAAGTCTTATAAGGAGCTGCTGAGGGAGCTGGGGGTGTTTAGCCTGGAGAAAAGGAGGCTCAGGGGAGACCTTATTGTGCTCTATAACTCCGTGAAAGGAGGTTGTAGCCAGGTAGGGGTCAGTCTGTTCTCCCAAATAACAAGGAATGAGCAAGAGGAAACGGCCTCAGGTTGCACCAGGGGACGTTCAGTTTGGATATTGGGAAAAAATTTCTTCATGGAAAGGGCTGTCAAGCCCTGGAACAGGCTGCCCGTGGAAGTGGTTGAGTCACTGTCCCTGGAGGTATTTAGAAGACATTTAGATGTGGCACTTAGGGACATGTTTAGTGGTGGACTTGGCAGCATCAGATTGATGGTTGGACTCAATGATCTTAAAGGTCTTTTCCAGCCTCAATGATTCTATGATTCATTGCTTCCAGGCAGATTTACTTTTTCCTCTTCAGACGGTCAATGAGTTCAAGGCAGGTGTGAAAGCTCCTGCACAAAACAGCCAAAGGGTTATATAGTGCACCTTTCAGTGTGTGGTCCCGCCAAATATTTTTGCATGGACTTTCAAGTTGGCCCTAAAATGGTTTCCAAAACAAGGTCAAGGGAATGCATTGGAAACTACTGCTGCCATCATTCAAAGAACAAACAGCATCAAAACATTAAAACTGTGGAGTAAAATGTACCATATGTTCCTGCTGTAACGACATCCAGCCTTACCTCTGGGGCTTTATTAACCTGAAAGATCCAGGCAGCACGTGGAACACTTCAGCTGAAATGCACTGGTCAGTCAGATGATGGCACTGCAGAGCCAGGCCCACCGGCTGCCTCCTGCGCTCATTAAAACTTTTGCTTGGCCGTTCATTATTCTGGTTTCATTCTCCATCCCAGTTTTCCCCTGGTTACCTGGTTGGAAACTGTACCCCCTGATAATTCATACGCTGGCGCAGACAGCCCATGGCAAACGTTGCTAAGAGAAGGACTGCCACCTGTTAAGAATCCATGATTTGGGGATGCAGTGAAGTGTGCTCCTTTCCCACACTAGTATTTTAAAAGGTTATAGATCATGTGTGCATAATAGGCAGAACATTAGGTCACTTGTCTCACTTACAACAATAATCCGTTTTGATATGGGTCAGGTTGACACAAAGGGTCCACCCATACCAGATCTATTGACGAAACTGATCCCTTTTCCCCAAACTAATGAAATTTTCAACTAATGGGTACTTAAGTTAATAAAGTGTGCCACACATCTGCTAGAAGCCATTTGTAAAATAAAGCACTGGAGTTCAATTTTGAGAACATTGACATAATGTTTGAGTGGCATCCCACAGGGACCCAGCATGGCACCAAATTAAGGAGAGTAACACAATAAACGTGTGAGAAATAACGTTTGTATATAAACAGTAAGTAGGAGCTTCTCTTTCTTTAAAGGAAGTGTAATACTACTTGGGGTTCATACCATCACTAATGAATTGAACAGGACAAATCCTGATCTCCCCTCACAGCCAATGAGCATTTGGACAATGACTTCAATAGGACCAGGATTTAACCTGGGGAATTATTTTGACAGAAATTGGCAACAAGCTGGTTCTTATAGCTAAAAAGTATCTTTGCACTGAACTTGTGCATGACTCAAACTCTCCACTCCATTTTGTGGGGGATTTTTTGTGAAGGAAATTGGAGGGAAAAACATTTCGGCAGAGCCTGAGAGATTTATTTTTTGATTCCTGAAGTTAACTTGCTTGATACAATCCAAGCTAAATGTTTCATAGCAGCAACAAAGCTCTCCTTTTCTGCAGCCCTGGGGATAAAACACAGTAATCATTCTAGACTGTCAGCTGAATTTTAATAGTCCTCTTCCCTATGCCACTCACTGCAAACCAAGGAGCAGCAAGGAATATCAGCGGTTGCCTGATCATCATGAGTAGCATTGCTCTTTTTAAAAAAGGTCCTTTTCAATCATTGCATTGGTACAGTTGGCCAACATTTTTGCATGAAAAACATTTTTGATTTTACAATTACATTGAAAAATGAAAAACAAGTGAGTTTTGAGGGTACCACTCATAATCGATTTCCTTTTTGAAAAAGTAAAACAACATCTGAAAGAACTCAAAAGATTTTTTTTTAAAAAAGTAAAATTATCTAACTTTTTGTAGTAGTTCTGTCATATTTTGAAGAGGAAAAATTGCTACATTACTAAAGCTAAAATTTTTATTCAAAAACCGAGCATTATTTACAGCTCTATTTGCTAGTTACACTTTTTCTCAGAGTTTATATGGAGAAAAGATATGTTCGTGTTATGAAAAAGACCTTTAGATCTCCTTGTTAGCATATTCCTAAAGCAGTTTTTCAGTTAAAGGGGCGGTTGCCACGTGACGTGAAAAGCTTATACTGAAGAATTAGCAGAGTTTATGCCTTGACTTTGATACACATTAATTGTCCCATTAAAGACAGGGTGAAACCTGGCCATAGACAAGAACTCCAGTCCTGCTTTTGCTTTGCAGATCCCACAGTTCAAAATGCTGTTAAACTGTGATTGCATTTACAGCAAACATTTGTCATTATTCAATATATTTTTTCACTTATAAAACCCCTCCATTTTTAACCTTATTCATTCGTTCCCCACATAGATTAACGTTGTAAACATGCTGCTTTCCCTCTTTTCCCCCAGCTGTCCTCCATTTCAGCTTTTAGTTTTGGAAAACAGGAATCAAATGCTCATCCGACTTCATGGGCTGAGCCTTAATCTGGCCTTAATCTAAATGTGGTTGGAGCCCCCTTATCCACACTACACTGGAAAACAGTTACTCTCATCCCTCAATGCATACATATGTTGTTCCAAGAATAATGTTTCTGACAATATTCCTAAGCTTTCAACACTGAGTTCAATTGTCTTTTGCAGTACATATATGGCAGGGTGGGGAGGGAATAGATGGGGATGTGCAGAGGAAAATCCCACTCAAACATCACTGCTGTGAGACTGTTTTTTACAAGATGGTTCACTCCAGGATACGTTCTCGAAGTAGTGCTGTTTCCCAAAGCAAACTATTTCTGTATTCCTCATCTTATAGCGTACAAATACATGGGAGCCTTCTCAGCAACTGCAGTAGAGTCTGAACTGCATCCTGCTCTGCTCAATAAAACCAGCTTGCGTGGGCTGAGGTGTCTGTTGTGTCTGCGTGGCAGCTGAGTGGGTGGGTGGGTGGGTGGGTGAGTGGACTGAGTGAAGTTTTACTTTGGCCGGGATCACATCCACGCTCACTTGGGTCGTTCAGCTGCCAATCTCACCTGTTTTACCCTGCTCTCAAATATCACCCTGTGGGTCCGTCTCTCCAGGAGTGAGTGCTTATCATTGCAAAGTGCTGGATACATGTTTTACTGAATCCCTCAGCATCTGGATTTAGCAACTTTAAGTCATCTGGTTCTGTTATGAATGTTATGGACTTTTGGGGAGGGTTGAATCTAGAAGCCCAGCTCCCACTTTCTCCCATTTCTGAATCAGACCTCCATTGCTTTTAGCTCATTTGTACCATTACAAATGAGAGAAGGAGCCACACCTGAGGTTACACTTCTCTCTACCAAGATGTGACTTCAGCTGGTGTCCTTCTGTATGTAAGGATATGGTGGGACAGTCGTTTACCTCATTGTACTGATCCTGACACCTGAGGCAATGGAAAGTAGTCTTCCATCCCAGGCTGCAGAGTCAGCAGGTTAAGTTTTAACAAAATCTTCTCGAAATTGCCAAGTAGAGCTGTTAAAAAAAAAATGAAACCTTCTCTATTTCAAATGTTTTCATTTTGAAGTATTTCTCTTTTCCATTTTCTTGATTCTTCCCCATATTTATAATTTAAAAAGCATTATGGGAACAGCCACCAACATTTTTCATTTATCAAATACAGGGATTTTGACACATGATATATTTTAACATAAATTTCCTTATGCTTTCTATAAAAAATGTATTTAAGTAATACTGAGGAGATCACAATTATTTCCTGGTCAAAACCCATGCCAAAAAGTCTACTTGCCTGTGCTATCATTTGGAGGGAATAAATTGCCATCGTATCTATTATCAACTTTTCCTTTTTAGGGAAACACCTGCATAATCTGCACAGGGAAATCTGGCAGAACTCCACTTCAGCCTCCTCGTGTCTCAGTGTTACTCTTATAGCCTGAGGTTAAATTCTGCTGGCAAGACACATTTATGTTCTGGAAGCAATTTTTTGTTAACACCTATGGTAGCTCCTAGCATCAAGTTACTTGACACAACAATTAGTAGAAATCATTGCAGTGGTGCTCTCTTTTATGTCAAATTCCTACCACAAAACCAAAAAGGGAATTAGCCACATCAAATGAAGAGAAGAAACACCACCTAAGTATTGTTTGGAATGAGGGGAAAAAGGTGTCAGACTCCATGAATGTTGTTATAAATTTATTTGTGCTGGTGATTTTATATGAGCAATGCTTAGACATTCCATATGCTGCATATAGGTCAATGCATGTTTTAAAACAGAACTAAAAGTCCTCTTTAGCCCTTCCTTTCTCCAAGGTTAGTAAGTTTTTGCACATCTGCAACTTTGACTTGGTCCATATACCCTCACAGTTTTTCTTCTGAAAGGGCACATTTTCCAATCAAAGAATATTTGCTATGAGCTTAGAAAAAGAACCTTAGGTGCCTCCAAATAGGAAATTATGGTTTCATGATCAGCTCTCACATCTCTGGACAAATGAAGTATGAACACCAAACACACAAAAAGTGACAATTTTCACGTGCACTTGAAAATTTGTCCTGTGCACATAGAATCAAGTGGAGTTTCAGAGCTCTAACTGTGCAGTATCAATAGCATATACTGCAGACCTCTGGAGTGTTTTCAATTGCCACACTGCCAACACAGTGAGAAATCCCTCCGCAAACCCATTCCATGTACTTGGCATGTCACCTTTGTGTAAAATGCTGACTGGAACAACTGATCATCAAAGTACCTGGTCACAATGCACCCCTGCACAGATCAAGAGAGGAACCTGGATTAGAGAGCAGGAGAAGGTGTGAGCAGATTGGAAATGGGAAAGATGATGAGTTCAGGGGATTGGTAGCTGGATGAGTTCAGGGGATTGGTAGCTGGACACTATAAGGCAATCATGACCTGACGCTCAGAGACATCTTGGTACCTAAATAACTTTGCAAATTTTCATCTCAGCATCAACATAAAAAGACAGACTCTGTGCTGCAAATAGGATTAATTAATAAATTTCCTAATTAGACATGCATATTTCTTAAAAGAAATGACAAATTTCTTGGAGAAGAACAGCAGAGAGACTGACACTTTCTGCTGCAGGGGGAGCTGGAATCAGATTGTGCAAGCAGCATCAGCAAACTCCATCTGTAATTGTCATCTTCCTGGTGGGCCACACCATCAAGCATCTCCAAGGTCTGTTATGGTCTCTTTGCTCTGTGGCGAATGAGGATATTCATCAAAAAGCTCCAGGTTCCCAGCTCTCACACATGGGTGGCTCCGCTTGGGAGTGAAAGGATACAACTGTATTGGAAAATAGCCACATTATAAATCCAGCAAAGGAAGGGATTTTGTAATAAACAGGGAATATCAGAGACAAATGAGAAATAAAAAAGTAAAGAGCCCCCTCCAGTGTCACCACATACGTGATTAATGAGACTTAAGGAATTCACCAATAGACTCTCCAAGCAACTGAGTTCTGTTTCAATGGTATGCAGTCAGGTTGAATTTGTATTCAGAAATCCCAGCTGTACTCAATACCCAGGACTATTCCATATATGTGAAAAGAATTACACGCGACTCAGCTAAGAAAAAAAGGAATTGCCATTCATAGGATATTTTTAAGGCCAGGATATTGCAATGGGCATTTTTACTAACTGACTGTTTCTCCTCTCGTTCTTTAAGTAGAATGCAGGGAAATTGGAAAGAGATTAAGTTAACAAAAAGTTATAATTTAACAGTAGTCTTCAGACAACCTCCATTTGGATGGTACAAAATGAAATTAATGTATTTTTTAAAAGAACGAAATACAAATACAGTGCGGTGAAAAATGAAGACAATGAGGTTTTGTCTGCCTGACTTTTGTCTTGATATCTAACTTGCATGCTTAGCTTCTCCTTGAACCTGATCTCACTGTCAGTGGAAAGAAGACACTCTTTCCCTGGGTACTTTATTTTTCAGACTGTTGGCTTCAGATCTGAAAAGTCCCCTGTGCATCTTTCACATTGGTCATCTTTCCATGTGTTGGAGGCCACACACTGGGTCTTTGAGATTGTGGCAGTGAGACTGAAGACTAATCGACTTCACATCTGTAAAAGACTTAAGGAGAGAAACCTGAATAAATATTTCAAGGGGTGGATAAAGTAGCATTTATACAATTCTGGTCCATTTCTAATACCCACTGAGATCCCTGGCTGTTTCATTGTGAAGCCAGAAGTGAACGAAAGCTGAGCTCCTTTCCCATTCATAGTTGTACTCTTTCTATTTAAAACAATATTTTGAAACATTTAAACCATATGGTTTCTTTATAGATAGTTTACATTTTTCTGCAGTCAAAAATGTATTGATAGCTCCTTATTAACTGACAATATGATACGATCATAATATATTAATAGTTAAGAATTAATATGTAAACTAGAAATAATGCCTAGCCTAAAAATCAAGAATCTATATCTTAGGACAATCCAGAAAGGGCTACGGTGGTTGTATGTGGTTTTGATGGAATGTTCTACGAGGAAAAATTATGTTTAGTCTGGCAAAGATTCACTTGAAAAGTATTTTAATGATAGTATACAAAACACAGACAACTGAAATCTGGACAAAAGACAGAGGTATTAGAGAACCTAATTTCTTCAAATTCTGTAAGATGATTAAAGTAAAAAAAACAACCAGGTCTTATTCTAACAGACAACTGCTGGTCTTGTGTAGCCCTTTAGCCTTTTAAAAATAACCAGGAGAATTGCAGAACAATTAGTAGAACAAATATTTGTTCTTACTCAAAGCATATTGAATAGATTTGGAACACAGGATGCAAGTAATTATTAGAATCAAAATAGGCTAATGTTCTCCAATGCTATTTGTAAAGCAATTTGAGTTTCATTATTAGAATGTGTATTTAACATATCATTTTGAATCTCATTACATGCTATTTGGACTAAGCTTAATAGGATTATTATTTTTGGCATTCATGGTCATGCAATATCCATAAACAATGTTTCTGAACCCTTTAATACAAGAAACAGACATATGGTGTCAAGAAATGAGCAGGCTTTTCAGCATTTTTAATGGCCCACTTATAACACGCTTTCAATTTCTGTATTTCTAAGAATATTTGTGAATGTGTCACTGTTAAAGTGTTACTTGTCCATCTCTCTTCTTGTCTACTCTGTCTTCTACACATGAGAATAAACATGGTTTGATTGAAAACCTTATTATATTATTTACTGCCCATGCTTCATTCTGAATTTTTTCGTAACACATTTCTAGATAATTACTTAATATTTATGAAGTGATAGGGAAAAAAACCTTAGCACTTATCTTGTTCTAAAAGTACAAGGAAAGGAAGCAATATGTCTTATTTCCCAAATCTGAGAAGTTAAATTGTCTCTCCCCGCATCTAACATGGTTTCTAATGTGCACACAAAGCCCCCGTGACTGGCAGTAGCTGCTCTACAGTGTCTGCACAATGAGACACTGTCCACAGAAACCTTTGAGACCCACCTTGAAAAGCCCAAAACCGGAAGAAGGTGAAAGCTGCCCTGCCCTTCAGATGAGAAACCATGCTGATAGCAACAAAACTTAGTGTTCTTCCTATTCATCCATTGGGTGTCGCATCCATCACACATCCATGTGATCAATGTCCATCACATGCTGATGTTACAAATGGTCACTGGGCTTCAAGATTAACATTTATGAATGGATATGCTAATGGAATCACAGGATGCTCCTGGTTGGAAGGAACCTTTAAAGACCATTTAGTACAACCCTCCTGCCATGAGCAGGGATACCTTCCACTAGACCAGGTTACTTAAAGTCCCATCCCACTTTACCTTGAATATTTCTGATAATGGGACATCCACAAGTTCTCTGGGCAATCTGTTCCAGTATCTCACCACCCTCAAATGTAAAAATGTAAAAAAAAAGTAAAAAACCTTTTTCCTTATGCCCAATCTAAACCTACCCTTTTCCAGTTCAAAACCATTTCCTCATGTCCTGCCACTACAGGCCTTGGTAAACAGTCTCCTCCATCTTTCTTGTAAGCCCCTTTTATGTAATGACAGACCACAATAAAGTCTCCTCCAAGCCTTCTTCAAAACTTTTAAAGCTTGGTATCTTCATACCCCACCAGTCTCTGCTTGCTCTCCATGGCCACCTCTTCTGAGAAAGGCTGAAAAATCACTTCTGTCACGTGCTTCTGCATCATGGCCAGTATCTAAGTCAGCCAGCTGGGATCTGCCACGTTCCACTGGAGATGCCAAAGGAGGTCACAGAACTTGGACAAAATAAACCTTTTGTAATATGTCAGGAAGAAATGTCTGGTGGTTTGATCCCTGTGCATTCAGTCATGATTGCCCTCATAATGTGTGCTGAAAGGAGGGAATGAGTCTTCTGACAGGATGTCAGATGGAGCCCTCTTTACAAGAGGTTGAATTTTTGCTTTCTTTATCCATATTATTTAATTCAATGTGATGTCTATGGTATGCATAAGTATCTGTCAATGGATTCAGTGTGGAAGAAGGAAAAAAATGGGTATGTATGAGAATATGGTGATTTTAACCATTAATATGGAGTCAGCAAGAAGTTCGTAAGAGGAATTGAAAACACCTCAGTAAATATTTGGTGCTGCCTGACATAGTGTATATCAACCCTATCCAAGTGATTGGCTTCTGAGGTTTTTTCCTTTAATCTTGCCTTGACTGAGTCTTTGTGCCAAATTACAAGCTCTTTGGGGGAGGGACTGTGTAAATGTTTAAGGAACACCTACTGCAAGAGGGTCACAATTATGACTTGGCAGCATGTAAGAAATAATGAAGAAAAGAAGAATGAGAATTGGGTTCTTGAAATGGCATTGTTCAACCTTCAATATCCCACAAAGATACAATTGAAAGTAACTAAATAGTAGGCTTAGTCCCACAGGTCTGAAAGAATTCCTGAAAGAATTTCCAGCCTCTTCAAAACAACAAAGGAAGCTGCCAGTCTGGCATGTAAGGATAGATTGGTGCCTGGTGGAAGTAAATTCCTCGTCTGAGGCAAACATTTCAATTACATAGCAGGAAATCCTATAGCAAAGGAGTTTCTGCCACATTCAGGAAGATTAGGAGGGCTTGACTCTACTCTTCGCACAGCAGAGAACGCTGAGAACATTCTCTGGCTCCCCAGAGCAAGAAAAAGGGCGATTCTGTTAATTCTGCCTCTGATCCTCAAACAGGTTCTCTGATACAAGATTGGGCCCAGGTCTCAATGAAGCGTAGGTGAAACCATGTGAAATTAAACAGGAAGTAAGGGGGACAGATGCCATCTCCTCCGAAACTGCAGAGGAGCCAGCCTGCAATTAAGCAACCTGAAACTAGCCAAGGATGCAAAGTTTAGTAATTTGTTGTTTCCCAATTTGTTAATACATGGTCCAAGATTAAAGTTTTGCAACAGATATTGTTTTCATCAGAAAATTTTAATTGCTTTATACCAAAATTTAGGCTTTTGTAATTCAGTGCAATCTCTCCATTATGTTTAAAAAATGTGTGTAATTTTAATTTATTGTTGTATTTCAGCACATTGATAAACAGTGAAATATTAGGCATTACCACATAACCATGTTGTGCTCTGCTCAAGCTTTTGTTTTACATCTGAGACATCCATTTTGAAACTGGATTCTAACTCATTCAGTAACTCTTTGGATTAATGGGTTTCCTCGTGTGATTTCGGGAAGCACTTCTTTATTTGAAACATTCCTGTTCCAACACTGCTTTAGCATAAATTTGCATAACTAAATATGATGGAAACCAAGGGGAAATGAGATTTACAGACAAAAGGAGAATAGGGTGATGATCTGTCTTCTTGCAAATATGGGGCATCATGGGGAAAAAAGGACAAAGCTGCAAGAATTGGCCTAAAGGCAAGTGTTCCAATGGCTTACTTCTCTTTTTCCATTCACACCAAAACTGGAGATAAGTCAGAAAAGGCATTCTATCACTACTATGGAAAAGCTGTCATCAAACTTGTTATTAAATATGCATTTTTTTCTTCTGAATGAGAACAGGATAGTTCTCATAGGAGTTGTTTCAACATGAAGTGCTTGTCTATAAACAGTTTTATACCACTGTGACTAAATCAGCAGAGAATTACAACCGGCAGAATTGGTGCAGCCCCACAGTGTAAAAGGAGATCTCTTGATGTGTGTCTAATGCTATTTACGCTGCAGGGCATTTTAACTGGAGGTTTTTTTCTCTGTGCACCCAGCAGGTGCAATAATGGCTATTGGTCCACACAGACTCCCGTGTCCTGGCACTGCTACTCCCACTCAGCACTGCATGCCAGCGTATGGTGAGGCTGGGAAACAGGCTGCCACAATATCAGTGTGTCATCCACCTCTGTCCTGTCTTCACCTGATTCCTCAAGGCACCTTATTCCAAGTGTGAATGGACAAATGGTACTGAAGGGACCAGATTCATTTTGTATCTCTGCAAGGTGAGATTTTTAGCTGTACACCTCTGCTCTCAGTCAAACTCTTCTTTCAGCCTTCAAGGTGCTGGTTTGGAGGAAGGCAGAGAAATGGAAATTTGGGGCAATGCCTTCTGCTGTAAATGTTAATTGAATTGACCTAAGGCGAAGATGAGTGAAATTAAGAAGAGCAGATACAAAGGAAACATAAATGTTGATCAGAAGCAGAAAAGCTTTGGCATATGCATGAATATTATTAAAACGGCTTTTATCCTGAGCATAAATACTTAGAATATTTCTGCTTAGAAACTTAAGAAGGCAAAAAAAAATCATTAAAATAGATTCTGAAACAAGATTCATATCACACAAAGTGTACAAACTCTAGAAACCTTCTCATATCAAACCTGTTTTGTCAAAGAAGCCACTCAGAGGTACTGGAGTCTCCATGACAAAGAATGTATCTCTGCATGAGAGAAAACTATCCCACGTACAGAAAACTCTTGGAGTAAGCCAGTCTGCACTTTGCCAGGCCAAATGCTGCCATAGCACTTGAGAAGCAAGGAGGCATGCAAGAGTCAAGGGTGAAGGAGTTGGATGGCTCAAGGCTGGTTCCCAGGTGTAGATTGCAATAATAACACTGAACAATCTCCTCTGGCAGTGATCACAGCTGAGCCCCTTGGGTCTGCTTGGGAGACAGGTGATGCTGTACCAAGGGTAAACACAGCCTGAACAACTCGGGCTAACCCTCAGTAAAAACCAGCTAATACACCAGAAATCCAGGAGCCTGAGTTTTAAGTATGTTGGTAATATAGGAGAAAGCCAAACCGTAAGGCTGCCAAAAGGCATAAAATAGAAATCAGTTTGCCGAGCAGTCGGGACTATTTTCACACTTTACCTTTTGTTACAGCAATCCATTCCTTACTATGTTTCATTAAATTGCAAAGCAGGGTTTCATCCACAAGGAATGTTTTTCTTACAGACTAGGTCCTGTTCCAGCTTGGACCATTGCACCTCAGCCATCCTGCTGAATTCATGGGACACTGGAATCAGTTCCACAGCCACATTTGGGCATGAAATTCATAGATTCATAGAGTCATTAAGGTTGGTAAATACGTCTAAGATCACTGGGTCCAGCCATCAATATAACACTGCCAGGTCCACCACTAAATCATGTCCCCAGGTGCCACATGTACATGTCTAAAATACTTCCAGGACAGTGACTCAAACAGTGCCCTGGGCAGCCTTTTCAAATGCCTGACCACCCTTTCAGTGAAGAAATGTTTTCCTGTTATCCCATATAAACATCCCCTGGTGCAACTTGAGGCCTATTTCTCTCATCCTGCCACTTGTTACCTGGGAGAAGACACTGACCCACACCTTAACACAACATCTTTTCAGGTAGAGAGAGATAAGGTCCCTCCTGAGCCTTCATTTCTCCAGATTAAACACCCCTAATTCCCTCAGCCACTCCGCATCAGGCTTGTTCTCCAGACTCTTCACCAGCTTCATTACAATTCTTTGGACATGCTTCAGCACCTTTTGGACACACTAGAGCACCTGAATGATCATATCATCGTCGGAATCAGAAGTAACTATAGCCAGAAAAAAAGGTGTATTCCACCCAAACTAACTTTTTCCAGCTTTTACCACATCCATCATGTATCTTCCCACAGGTTTATTTTCTAATGACTAATTGTAGCCACACACAAAACAAATATATTTGTTCACCCTACTCCTCATTTGAAATTCACACACAAAGAGTGTGTTCCAAAAAGACTTCACAAATAATGAAGAAGATCAAAAAGTGAGTTCCTCTTAAGATCTGACTCATTCTTCCCATGAGGGGAAATGACCCCTTGCTGGCTGAGAAGGTTTAGAGTAAGTGAAGTGTAACTTATATTCCGTTTGGCATGGATAAGATCTTGGAAATCATAGCATCCAGAGGGTCACCTCTTCTTGCTTGAAGAAGACACCCTGGAATGTGCAGCAAGTTGTTATTTTTCAACAAATTTCTTTTTTGTGGTCTTGTTGGTTTGTTTGGGGTTTTTTTGTTTTTTCTTTTGTCAAACACAGATAATAGCCTATTGGAAGCTAGAACTGGCAACCTCTTAAAGCACTGTTGTGTAGATAAATTAAATATTTGGATAAGTTAGGCTTATTTGTGTCAAATATTTATTTTGATGGAATGTTTGCTCATGTTTTCAAAAACAGCAATATGTTTGTTAATCCATAGAAAGGATTTGTAGTGTTGGTTCCCAAAGAAGGCAGCTCCAGTTTGGTTAAGCTGCTATAACTTGGGCCAAGAGCTGTTCTAGAGTCTGGCATCAGGTATCATGACTTTCCATTTCACTGACTGATCTTGGAAGAACAGGACCTGGAAATGGGGTATCACAAAGAGAATTTCTTATAAGCCGGTAAAAAACAAATCAATGACTCTGTAATTTTTTTTTTTTAAGAGGAGGGGAACAAAAATAAGTCAGGATGAAGTCCGGTTTTCTTTCACTAAGTGTGCCTCCTTACCTGTTTCCTACAAGTCAAACTCAGATTCAGTCACCTCATGTCAGGCATTTAGCTCTAGCAACCGAGTCAGAGGAGCCTATAAGCTTTTATGTTCCTCCCATGGCCAGTAGATTGGGAGAAGGTTCTAGAATGTGGTGCAGCTTGTGAACCGTTCTCTGGAAGAGTTTTTTCAATGACTGTTGGGGGTGTAGTCTTCTAGCTTTTAAATTACTCTGAACACCCAAGATGGATCTAAGTCGCAGAACTCAGAGTAGCATTTCAAATGTCAACCTCATTTCAAAATTGCCAATACTCTAAATCAAAATAAACACAAATATTTCTTGTAAGTTCTCAAAAACCTCTTAGCCTTGGAGCTCACACAGACTTTGCTATAGAGAAAACTGAGAGCTCAAGCCTGCAACCAGCAGCTGAACAATTTATGACAGGTGTCTGTCACTAGTTATGTGTGGTTAATATGAGTCCACCTCTCCACTAATGCACTTATGGTAATGAGGATCCACACCATCAGGCACAAAAATGCAGACAATCTTACTGCTTTAAATGACTTTCTATCAATCTTACTCTACAGTTACACTCAGCCGGTACATAGCTTGCAAATAGAGCTTAAACCAACCCTTAAATAGATATCATTCATAAAAGTGTTTAAATAAACTGCAGTTGGGTTGCCAGGTGACAAATATGCACACAGAGATGTATACAAGCCCTATCTATAATAAAAGAAAGTGATGCCAACTTAATTTTTAATTTCTCTAACTGCTTATTAATGACAACAAAAGATTGTTTTGAGTGTACAGTCACTTTTTAATAGTTCATCAGCATTCATAGTTGGTAACCCTGCTGTATAGCTAAGGGCTTTTCTCTTTTTCCTGGCATCTGATGGAATGAGTATCTTATTGACATTTATGAGGCAACTTTTCTTTTCCTCACCTAAAAGCTGTCTTTCCATGCAGGGTTGACCATGCCAAAATACACACCTGATTTATGTGGTGGATTTGTTGCACCACAATTGTCACTACACATAGTCATAAATGATGCAAGAAACCCATTAATACCTCTAAATCAGCATTCAAAGATGTTTATTTAGATGTAGCCAAAGCCATGAGGTATCTGGATAGACCCCAGCCTGGACAACGAGTTCAGCCATAGCTCTGGCAAAGGCAAGCTACTTTTTTTCTTCCAGGTGCTTGTCTACCACAGAAATTACTTAACACCTCAGCTGTCATTCAGTAAGATTATGAAAATGTCCCAGTTTCTTTAGCCCTTGTCTGCAGACTGTGGATGGCACCAGCTTAGTCCATCAAAGCAGTGGGGTGAGATTTTCCACTGTGCTCATTTCACTGGACTGGTATGTAATTGCATTCAGAGGAAAATAAATCTTTCTAGAATAATCATGAAGCTCAACAACCTTTAATCCAGCAGAGCATACTGGCATCACCTCCTTATATAATAAATACACGTCTAATAAATAAATGTCTAAAGGAGGCTTCATGGCAATAGAACCCCATTAACAGGGGTCAGGGTTTTACATCAAGGCCTGTTGGAGCCCTCTCCAAAGCAGTAGGCTTCTTTTCAGGTCTACTGCGGAGGTTTTGCTTTCTTATACAAGCGAATGTGGTTCACCTCAAGGGAAAAGAAAACAGATCACTTGATGGTTCACAGTAGGCCTGCACGCCACACTGCGAACCATGAAGGGCTCATGGAAATACTCTGGGTGGAAGGCACCACAGTCTAATCCAGCAGACCTTTCCCTGGAGCCGGCTCTGGGGACCAAGTCCATCAGAGAATAATAAAATGGTGATGGAAAATGCAAAAACAAAATGCAGAAAGATTAATTAAATAAAGGGCATCCTTCCAAAAAAACCGTAACAACTCTGTGAAATGTGTTTTCAACACCACAATACTCCCTCTCTGTTTTGTTTCACAGCAAAATCGTTACATGTAAGTGTTGCCTTTGAAACGCCAGGGAAAGACACTGATGAATGTTACACAGCAGACCAGAGGCTGCCAAAACTAACTGATTTCTGTTTAGAGACTGTAAGAGTGAAATCCCTGTGAAGTAGCAGAGCTTGAAGAGTAATTAGCTACAACCATAACAAAACAGTGAGCTACTCACCACTCAAATCTCTATGACTTCTCTGTTGTTATAAGTGGCATTGATCTTGCAGGTTGCTGAGAATGGACTGTCCATGAAAAGAATTGCTTAGCAGGAAAATAACCAAATAAGTAGGATGCAAAAAGGTCATTTGTTTTGATAAAAAATAAATTGTCAATGTTAATGAACACTGATGTACCTGTTCCCACATTATAAAGACTTAAGGCAAAATTAATCTAAATACAATCCCAGTTACTCTCGTGGACAAACACTGAGACTAACTGTGTCCCAGCAGCTGTCATTTCATCATTTCACAGCCAATAGTTAACTCAGGTTGTTGGGTTTGGGGGGATTTTTGCCGTTTCATTAGCTAGACAAAAGGAATTTTCTCATAATATTTTTTTATACTTTGCTTTTGAACATTTTTGCTAATATATTCCTGTTTTTGCCTTAAAAAAACAGCAATCACCAGAAGTCCAGTCTGCATATCAAATGAAGTGACATTCACTTGTTGTGGTTTCTACACCTGCTGCATGCAATGGCAGAGTGGTGAAGTACCAATAGATGGCTCACAGTGGTGACGCACATTGGCTGGGATCAATAACGTTACTCGTCTAATAAAGCACCCTAAAAATACCTTACAAAACCTCATAAAATCCAGAAATATCTTTTTTGGTTCTTCAGGGACAAAAATGGACAGACTAGAACATGAAAATAAACATTTTCATAATAAATCACATATTAAAAACAATTAATCACTAGATAGGCAAGGGTTTCTTATTTCTATGCTTCTGCCGTGTTTTATTGATTATTTTCTTGACAATGTTGTCTGTAAGCTAATAAGAACTGCTCTTCACTTTCCAAATAATTGATTGATAGAAAGTAATTCTAAAATAAAAACTTAATAAATCTGAAACTTAAACTCAATATAAATGCAAATTGAATAAATGAAGTCTACATTGAATAAAGTACTGTGGATCAGATGCTGATCATGATTTTCCCTAACCTTCGGTCAAACAAAACCTCATAAGAGAACACCTTTAAATTCTGCAGAAACCCAGTGTGAGATTCCTTAAAGTTCGTATGGATTCCTTCCGTAGGACTTCTAAGGGAGACATCTTAAAAATCATAAAAATAGCCAGATCTAGTTAAGTTGCCATAGGCTTTTTGTAAAAATGATGAAAATATAACAGCAGGGCAGCATTTTATTGAATTTAGTCTACTTTTTATTGGACATATTTCAGCCAATTGCCATTTTGACTATCCTGGCCACCCTTTTGAGAATTCAGTTTTTCTGTAATTTCAACACATCAAGAGAGCAAACTTGGAAAAATGCCTTTCCCACCAAAACTACCCACAAATTGCAGAATCAACACTGAACTATTTTGTAGTGATTATTCCAGCGACAGGATTCGAACTTAACATCCTCTGATCCAGGGGACTGAGATAATTTATTCACTCTTTATGAAAATAAAACCCAGCAATGTCCAAAGGAATTACCCTCTTCTGTAGACTGAAACAATTATATAAAATGGTTTCCTTGTCAGCCACGGGAACAGTAGTCCTTTTGACATCACAGTTTTTTCTAATACTGTCAAACATCAGTCTAAATGGGAATATTAGGATTTAGCACTAGAGGCCCAGACTTGCTGACTTGGAAGTGTCAGTATTACTGCACAATTTAGTTAAAACATCGTCTTTCTTTCTGAACTGTTACTCCGTTTTGTATCATGGCCATTTGTATACTGTGACTTCTGCAATAAAATGCATCGAAATCCAAGCTTCAGAAATGTCTGGCTTCAGGTCATTTTGAAATGGAAAGAGAATTTTGTGCCCTCTCTAAAGAAGTTTGCCACTTGACATAGTTGACACAGGTTTCTGTAGTCAGACTGTGATAAATCCTGTCACTTGTTTTAAGACTGATTTTGACATTCCAAGGCTTTGCCATCACAGATACATATGGGGAGGCACTTGTTCCCTGAAGCAATGTCTAGAAACTTTAGCACAAAACTGGCAAGCTCTGGAGCCCTGGCTGTCCCATTAGCACAGGATTTATCAGCAGTAATGATAATGAAAATTACTGAGCAGAGGTCTGTGACCTGGACAGCGTGGCGGTAAAATACCTCAGTCTCCTCGATGTTATTGTTCCCAATTTACCAACATACAATTACTTTCTATATTACTTGTTTCACCCCTCCTTAGCTTCAGAAAGTCTCTTGTGAAAGAAGCAAGTGTGTGAACTGGTCCCTTGCTGTCCACAATCCCCTTTTCAGCTGCCTTTAATCGGTAGCTAGGTTATCCCATTAATCTTCACTCTGAGAGAGGAGTCATCCAACCTACCAGCTCACAACTCATTTCCTCCAGATCTCAGTGGACCACCAGTCTTTCCAGGAGCTTCTTCCTCCGATTTCTCTCGGTAATTTCTCATAACAACTTTTCCATGACATAGGATACTACACAACAAGGAATGTCTCCAGCAGTACTGTAGAGAACAGCAGTGAATGCAAAGAACAGCATCTGGGAAGAGTTGTGTGACTGGCTTATTTAAAAACCTTTCTGAATCTCCACCATCAGTAAAGATAAATTTAAGATATAAGAGGAAAAAGGTCTGTTTTTACAGCAGACCCAATCAGCCCCTGTGCAGTCTAGAATTTGTTGCTCTAGCTGTGAAAGATAGAAACAAATATGTAATTATTATTTAAATTTACAGGAGCAACATAGGCATCAGGAAAATAAATCTGCTAGAGGCTGGAGAAAATGTTGACAGAAAAATAAAGGGATATAAAATCTCTAGAAATAAATGCAGGTGGCAAATTAAAAACAGAGAAACCCCTTTTAAATCTTTGGAGTGGAGGACTGTTGGAAGAGGGAGAGTGGAATACAAATAGTTTCTACCTTCTCTCAAGAGTTTATAACTTCATCAACAGAGCTCTCGGTTGGGATTGCCTATGGCAGCAGTGGCCTTGGTAGTGTCTCCTTCAGGCCTTTTTAGTACTCCTTCACCCAGATCCACTACTCCTACAGTCATCACCCAGCTCCCCCACAGAAAGGACTGAGCTGATGGCAAGAAAGAAATCTCCCAATTTTTTTCATACTGTCCTGCCACCTGCTTGTCACATGCCATTACTGAGTGCTTCTTCTCATTTTATATCAGTTTTCGTTATGTTTTACAGTAAATATATCTACAGAGAGAGAACTGAGACATAATAGTCCCTGTTTTGTTTCAGAAAAACTGACCCTTCCTGTACCAATTTGTTTCCAGAAAATAAGAAAGCAAAGAACACTTGCAAAAGAACAGGGGAAAAAGGCTTTATTATAGCTTAATTTTCTGTTAGCTAGGTAATTACATTTCCAAAATATTTCTGAAACCTTTCTATATTGCAGTTCTCAATTATCAAGCCAGAGGACACTGGAAAGTGATAATTAGGTGTGAAACACCACCCATGCCCCTGCAGGTAGCCCTCCTGCCAGCCATTTAACACTTACTCTGGTGCCAAAGCTATGAATGCTGTGGTTTTCAACAGCATTTAGGTGCTAATAAATTATCCAAAAGTTTGAAGGCAATGGCCTGCCTAGATGGGAGAGTTTCATTAGTGAGGTCATGGGCAGTTATACCCCTGACCTGCAGAAACCAGAGCTACCCCATCCAGGGAAGGGAGGGACAGGCTTGTTGACAAAGCTGCTCTATTTCCACAGCAGCAGAGGCACCCCAGGACAAGTCAAGGGTGTCTGTCCCACACTCCAAAATGCCTCTTTTTTCAAATGGGAAGCTAGTTTATGTGTGGGATTCAATCTTGAGATGCACATCAAGTGTGTCCAGAGTTTGATACTTGCCAGCTGGGGTCATCCCATGCAGATACAGTCATCTAGACAGGTAAATTCCGCTTGTCCTTTTTCCTCATTATTAAAGGCTCCTTAAGTATGACTTAAACTAAATCCTTTCTGAAGCAATACCGAGCCAAAAATGCTACCCACCAGCCAGTAAAAAGATGTCAAGAGTTATAATTCTTCTGGCCTATGTATGTTGCATTCACCTCCTTAGTTTATAGCAAATAAATTCTCCACTAGAAATAACATTTATGTGGATTTACAGTTCAAATCAAGAGCACCAAAAGTAGTTCAGCATCTGAACATCTACCTGGCTGCTAGCACACATTTCAGAGGCACTAACCGAGTAGACATAAAGATGTCAAAACCACCTCTCTGTGCTGCATACGCCAAGTCCTATCCCAGGACTGGAAATTACTTCCCACTTACGACTCTTTGCCTATATGCCTCATTCCCCATTCCTAGAATTTCCGATGGAAGACACACGGCCTCTCTAAGTGATCTGAAGTATATGATACCAACGCATCTGGCAGGATTAGAAATGGGCTCAACTGGGCTAAAACATGGTTACTGGTAGAGATAGAAAAATCCACATGCACATGCATTCAGATATATTTTCCAAGCAAGTGCCTGCTGTGTTGAGAAGCTGTGTTTTTTTCACTCAACAGTGGTATCAAACAGGGATTGCCATAGGGCAGCAATATTGCATCATGGGAGGGAAAAATCTAATACAAATGAGACAATGGCAAGACCCAGAGTGATACAAAACATAGGCATGCCTAAAATAGTTGTTTATTTTTGCCTTAGGTCTTTCAGGGCATCCTACCTGCCATTCATCTGCTGCCTCAGAAGGCTGCAGGCTTTGGCCAGTCCTGTGTCTTACTCGCCAACTCCTGTGACTACCCTGGTGTACTGGGACTGGCTGGGGTGAAGGCAGCTCTCCTGCATGGTTCTGTGCTTTGAACTGGCAGCCAAAGCAGTGCTGGTAACACAACAATGATTGTACAGCTCACGAGCAGAACTTGCACAGCAGCAAGTCTTTGACATTTTGCTCCCAGTGAGGAGGCTGGAAGGACTGGGAGAGGACCCAGCTGGGACAGCTGACCCCAGCTGACCAAAGAGCGATCCTACCATATGACATTGTGCTCAGCAATAAAAGCTCAGGGAAAGAAGGAGAAATGGAGGTGGATTTTCAAGGTTATTACATTTGTCTTCCCAAGAGTTACATTCTTTCCTCAAAATGGCTGAACAACGGCCCGCCAATAGAAAATACTGAACAAATTCCTCTTTTTGGTTTGCTTGCACAGCTTTTGCTTTCCCTATTAAACAGTCATTATCCCAACCTGCGAGTCCTTTTGCCCTCTACTTTCTCTCAGTCCTGCTGGGGGAGAGGGAGTGAGTAGGAGGGTGGGCACTTGGCCTTTGGCCTGGGGCAGCCTCTGACTCCTAAAGGTACCACTAGATATCTATATTTAGGCATAAAACTTGGTCTCCTACTGCTCACCCTTAAAGAAGTTTTGTGTCAGAATAACAGAAAGAGAGTAGAAAGAAATGAAAATGAAGCATAGCCACAAAAACTTAGCAAATACTCGTCCATTTTGTATGGTAACCCCCAATTTGAAGAATATGATGGGATAGAGGCTTACACATCTTCCATTCCTGTACTGCTTGAATCCAACCCTGTCCATGTCTCTTTCTCTTCCTGATATTGTGTTTGCTCTAAACTCTTGACCATCTACCAGGGCTAAAAAGAAAAGCTGCAACCAGTTCCCTGCACTCACTGCCTTGTGAAGTGCTGGCCTTGCTCACTACTGAGTTTATTTGGGGATTCCATTTTAATGGCAGGCCCGAGGAGATTTGCTCACTTATCTCCTCCTGGAAGAAACTGAGCCAAATGCCATATAAATGTATATTTTCTCTCTATAGCAGCATTGTCTTTGGTAATCAGGGCGCTCTGCTGGCAACCAAACATCTCACACACTGCAGGTCTTCTGTGAAGAAATGAAAACAAACAGTTAAGGAAAAATCACTTCAGAAAAAATTTCAGCAACATTGAAATGGTTCAAGGCTCGTCTTTCTCTGTAAATAAAGTGGTAAAGAGAATGAGATATTTCAGTGAAGTGCTCAGCCACAGCAGAGGTACAGATGAATGGAACCAATGTATGCAAAACTAGAAAATGTTGAGTAGGGAAATTGTTCTACAAATGCCTTTTTTCCTTTCATCTGATCCCCCTGGTACACGCATTCCTCAGGAAAAGTGCTCTGTTGTCGTGGCAAAGGGATTTTGCAAGTATGAATATTGATCTATCCCCTAACAGAGGGAAATGCTTGAGGTACAGTGTAACTTGTGCCATTGTGTTGGAGTGCTTCAGTCAGTAAGTTTTGTGCAAAGGAATTGAATGATTGGGGATTTATACACTCTGACAAAGAACCTTTGTCCCATCCTCTGTAAGTAAAGGCTTTAGAATCCAGTATAGGTATCCTCCTTTATTATACAGATATTTTATATCTGCTATGCCAATGTAAAAAGACCTTGAAGTAAGTAGAGTGGATATCTTTAGGCCTCTTTGCATTGCCATAATATTTCATTGATATTTTATAGAATATCTATGAGACAGAGGCTATGAGTATATTAAATTTTAAGGAAGCCGAAGATTACACAGCTAGAACGAGTCTGGCCTCAAAGGAGAACAGATGAGGTGACATTTCAGCCACAGACTTGGTGATATCTTGCATTTTCATACAGAGAACATGCAGCAGCTGTATTTGAGTTCACTTCTTACACCTGCACACACCTACAGTGCTACTTACAGAAAAAGCATTTCAAGAACATGGAAAGAGAAGCTGGATGGCATCACCCACACTTTCTGATTTTCATTAAATAGACAACACTCTTTCTAGTCACCTTGCTCTGAATCAGATACTATGGGAGACATTTTCAGACAACTTCTGATTGAGTTTCTATTATCATTTTAAAAGGGGATAAAATGGCTGGAGTCATTGCAAGTGAAACTGTCAGGAACTGGCTTTTCTGGTTTTTTATAGCTGAACAGGATGTACAGAAGGGGAAGATATTTCAGTGAAAAATGGCAGGGATGACTAGCAAAGTTGCTGATCTACTAGATCACAGGAAAAAATGCAGATTTAACGTGAACAACAATCTGGAGCTTGTATTTTACACCTTTTCTCTACTTTCCACTATTAAAATAATGCTTAATGCACTATCCAGATTGGAACTTTTCTTGTTGATCCAAGTTGTAAAGAAATTTTTAATTATTTCAATAACTCAGAAAAAAAAATCTTTAACTTAAATGCTCTATCAGACTTGGGGTTGAATGCTGGGTTTTAGTCCAGAGGCTGAAAATAACAATTTTATCTACCAGGCTAGGGTTTCAGAAAACATAGCCAATTTATGATAATGGTTGATTAGAAACCAACACCATGAAAAATTTGTTAAGTTTCCATCTGTGGATATATTTATAACCTTCACAAGAAAACACTGACTGTAGATGCCCCATCCCTGGAAGTGTTGTGCACCATCCCTTCCAACTCAACCCATTCTCTGATTTTTTTGATAATATGGTCTAGCTTTGCATTCAGCCCTGCTTTGGGCAGGCAATAGGACCAGATGACTAAATGATTTTGTGACTCTATAAGTGGTAAAATAAAATTTCAAAACTGCTGCTGTTTATTTATTGTAATTGGGAACAAATTTTTGAATTTTTTTTGCTCTTGGGAAACGATTCATGGACTTTACTTGCTCTTTGGCTTGCAAACTGTTAATCAAACTTACTGTTCAGAAGTATTTCATTCTTTCTTGATATTAGTGAGAAGATTTGTGAGTGACTTGTGATTTGGGGTATCTTCTTTTTTAAGATCTTTTAAGGGACACCAACCTGTATGTAGGGCCAGTGGGGCACTGTGAAGCTGAGAGGTGACCAAATCCCTGATGGTGACTGATAGTTAACAAATTAAAAAGTACCAATGGAGCTGCTGAAATTCTCCATGCATGCACTATTGCAAATATGATGTAATTTAGCCTTATATGCTCTGTCCCTGAAAGCTTTGCTCCATTACTTGCCCCTTTCCATGTGCTAGCAGTATGTTCACAGTCAGTGGGAGCACCGCAGATGTACTGTAGCTTGTCAAGGAACAGTGACATGATGATCTATCTGAGCCTTCCTGTGCTTC
Source organism: Lycocorax pyrrhopterus obiensis (assembly GCA_014706295.1). Taxonomy (NCBI): domain Eukaryota; kingdom Metazoa; phylum Chordata; class Aves; order Passeriformes; family Paradisaeidae; genus Lycocorax; species Lycocorax pyrrhopterus. The sequence continues at coordinate 102,512,603 of JACSVZ010000004.1, read as the reverse complement.
CTCCTGAACTTTGACTACCATCATTATTGGGGTCCTTTATTATTAATCTACTTAAGAAAGCAAGAATGAGTGACTGAGTAACCACTGAAAGGTGATAAACTCCCAGAGCAGTTCTTCAGACGGTCTAATGAAGGCTGAGCACCAGTCAGATCAGCAATTTGGCACACTGGTGGCTCCAGGGCGCAGTTCAGTCCCCCTTGAAACCTCTGGAAAGACTCTGCGAACTAGATGATGCCCCAAATGAACAAAGGCTGTTGTTCCACAGGCTGAGTGACATTGAGTATTCCCAAAGGGGTTTTTTATTATTATTATTATTAGATTAGAATCTGTTCTTAAATCACTAAATTGTGTGGAAATTTCCCATTCCAGAAGTAAGCAAACATTCAAGAGTATATATATTTTACTTAGCAGCTACCAGAGAAAAATATACAAAGTGGGAATCTGTTAAACACAAAACCTAACTGGATATAAAAATGTATTCCCTTGACAGGTCTGTTTCTTTAATAGAGTTTCATTAAAGACAGAACCATTGTTTTATGGAATATTCTGTGGTTGAATAAATAATGTTTAATGTATCTCAAAAATTTCAGTTTTGCATTGTACTTTAATTTTTCATCAGCATAAATTTCTCTCAAATAACTCTCTGCTAAAAGGCTTCATTTTGCTTCAGTGCTTGTAAAATACTTTCTTTGATCGATTTGGTTACCTCTGAGTTCATTTTTATTTATCCAATCCAGATAGGTGACACTAAAGGTATAGTTCATTCATTAAGAGTTGAATGGATTCTTGGAACTCAATTCCTATAAATCACAAATTTAGGATCAGACTAGTAGGGTCCAAAATGGGGTAAAAGGGTGAAATCTGAGAGGTATTTGTTGAGTTTTGTGAAATATCTCAGTCGTTTTGTTCCTTTTGCCTAATGGACTGGTGATGATGACAGTAAACCTGGAGCAGTCTGTGACACGCTGTAAGGAAAGGAAATCAAAAAGAATAAAATTCAGAAAAGTCAAGGTGTTTTAATTTCACGTCTACTACAGTCATCCAACCCTGAACCTGAGCACAAAGAGGAACCTGGAGCTCTGAACATACATGCAGTAACAGTATCTGAAGAAAGGCCAAAAAAAATAGGTAATGAGAAATGCTTCCTGGTTTGGTCCAAGAAATGATGCTCCTCTGCCAGACTGAATCAGCTTTTTATTTGACATAGTCAAATATAGTTTACTGTATGTAGGGACTTTCATATTTATATATCGGAATTCACAAATACAGAAATATGCATCTACCGTATAGTTTTATGTGTGTTAGGCACATATGCAAATGCATAGTTATTGGAATTAGGACTGAGTAAATAGTTCTGGAATCCAGGAACAGGTTTCCAGGCTTCATTGTTACCCTGGTTGATTCATCATTTAAAATATGTTTAAACAGAGAACATAAAGCCTGCATGCTGCAATTGTCTCTGCAGCTCTCAGTGCATGCTGTCAGCTTACACTTCAGCAAAAGGGTGTACAGGACTGTACATAACTGGCACATCTCAGGGGTGATGGAGGGGACACAACATTGTATGTCTACTTTAGAAATGCTCTGTTTCACCTGAGAAAAATAAAGACTTGTAGTGCAAATGTGCTTCCGGCCTGAAAAATCTCTGCCAATATTCAGAATAGAAGAGAGACAAACACTTCACACAGTCAGAAAAATGCTTGAAACAGCTTTTGTAGGAAAGACCCTCCATCCTTTGATTCAAGGTCTTCTCAGCCATATGCCTGAGTTCACACATGGGTAACAGAACTGATCCAGGCCCGAATAATTTTCATAGTGTTCTTTGCAACGTATCATGCAATGTTGTCACAATAGTCTCACCAGGTCTTGAAAGAGCAAACCAGAAGGACATATACAATATCTTTCAGGATATTTGGATAGAGGGACTCAGTCCACTCTTAAGGTGAAAGAGTTTAAAATTTTATCAGAAAAAAAAAGGGACTGATTTGCCCAATGTACTGTTACAAAATTCTTAGCTTTGCACAACACTGAGCAAAGCTACCAAATTCAAAACAATAACAATTAAAATTTAAATTAGTTTGTTAAGTAACATGGCAATAATTCAGACACTATACCTGCCCTCTTGTTTCTCTTTCTTCTGGGGTTTTGCGATCACAGTTTGCTTCATTTGACCTTCAGCTCTTCTAGATTCCAGAAAACCCTAATGGAGAAATGCTAACATTCTCCAACTTGGACTGACTCACCCAGGGATTTGGGGAATTTTCACAGAATTGGTTTGATTACCATACAAACGGAAAAGGGTGACTGTGGATGGGGAAAGTGAAACCACCACACAGCTTCCACACAGTGCTGTCAAATAAATTAACATTCCCTTCCCAGGAGGGGAATTTGGTGTGCAGACACGGGAGCACAACTGGTGCCCATTAACACAAACAGGGATGTGGGGGACCTGGGACTTGCCTGCCATGGGCCATAACCAGTTACTCTCCTCATTTTTCCACCAGTTCTCTATGAGTGCCCTGGTGCTCTCACCAGTTGTGATCTTTTCAGCCTTTGCTTGTCTCATAGTGTTAAATGTCATTGTACATTAACAGGTACTTTTTGAAGAATGCAGGGTGTAACTTTGTTGTGGAAAGAATATTATAGGTGTAGTCTGGCATTCACACAGGCATATGAGTGTCCCAAAACCACTCTTCCACGGGACAGGGCAATAAGCCAGTATAAGCACATGTCTGCTGTATGTATGGCTTTAATGAGAAGAGGAGACAGTGTAGATCAGCCACGATACAGCTGGTGAGGATGTCAACCCTTCCAGCCAGGCCCATTTTAGTAGCAGGGTGTCAAGCCCCCTCTCACATCACATTGTGGAGCATGATGCTGATTTCATCTTCTACTTCTACTTTGATTGTTAAACACATAAAAAATGGCACAAATGCTTCACTCAGTCCTATAAATACTCTGCATACCCATTTAAACCACACATATGATTGCAGCAGCAACAATTTGCATGCACTGTAATCTCATGATGATTTAGCTCTAGAGATAATCACCGATTCACTAATTAATTTAATAGAAACTGATTATTTCAGATCTATTGTGAGCTCTGCCAAATGTCAGAAGGCCTACAACCCAGACAGTGAAAGAGTGGATTTTAACTCACATACAGAATATGAAAATTTTCTGACCCACAACCTCAGCACCACAGTCAGTTCCCTGGTGTGACTCAAGCCCTGATTTCCTGTGGGGAAAGAGTAAACCAGCAAATCTTAAGCTCAGCTTGTGTTGAGATACTCCGAGTGTCTCAGTTAGATTCCTTTTGCCCTGCAAAAAATTGGTTATGTACACTCCAAAGTGTTGACAACATACAATTACACACTGATCACTTGTCTATAAACTACTGTAGCAATAATAGCACTTGAAGATGGGAAAAGCAGTATTTCTGGGACTTATAAATATTGTGGCATTTTTCTCACTATAAAACTTCAAATTTTGTGAAAATTATCTATTAAAGTAGCAATAAACCTCCATCAGCAACAGTTGAATGACACCCCCAGCCTTTCATTCACACACTTGTGCTGAAGCTCTTCCTCAGCCAACTCCTTGTACCATTGGTAGTCTGTCACCTGGAAATGACACTACATGTGCTACTTATATCAGTGACAGTGCTCAAAACCAAAGTCAGACACAGACTGCAGGAAAATTCATTAAGCTCGTCATGTGGAATATCAACTATTTGATGTTCAGGGTCCTTTTTCCACCGATTAGATCCAAATTTGTTTTAAATACATGCTGAGAAGAAAGCAGAAGAATTAGACCCTAATTCAGCAAAAATCTAAGCATGTGGGTTTCTTCCACTGCATTAGTAACATGACTAAAGTAGTGAAGTTTGCTGAATTTGCTTTGCTTTGATGAAGTTGTATCTGTGAAACTAAATCTAGTCTGCTGCACTAGAGGGATGCAGTACATAGCTTTTATAAATAGGAGATGAGCTAAAAAACCCCTTTTTCTTCTCTGAGCTACATTATGGCTCCTAGCTTAACCACAGAGCAAAGGAACAGCAAACTACCAAAGAGATGATGTTGGCAAAGCCCCAGTCATTATTTTCAAGCACAGTTTGTTTCAAAGTGGGCAATTTTCTGAGTTCACTTTTGTCCTATGAGAAATGGGATCTCCTGACTCCACTTTCTTCTACTATTCTCATGTAAACTCCTGTCTGGGACAACTAGATAGGGTGTTCTTTGAGGAAACATAGCAAAGGCAATAGTCAAACATATCCCCTAGTATCATATCCATAATTTTCAGTGACCTTAGCTCTTACGAGTCATGCAAATTATTTATGCTTGCTGTCACAACCTTATTTACTCTTTGTCTGCACTACTTAGAATCACAGAATGGTCTGGGTTGAAAGGGACCTTAAAGATCATACAGTTCCAACTCCCTGCCATGGGCAGGGACACCTTCCACTAGACCAGGTTGCCCAGAGCCCCACCCAGCCTGGCCTTGAACATTTCCAGGGACGGAGCATCCGCAGCTTCTCTGGACAACCTGTGCCTGAGCCTCATCACCCTCACAAGGAAGAATTTCTTTGTAATATCTAGTCTAAATCTGCCGTCTGTGGTTTAAAAGCCATTACCGCTTGTCCTATCACTACAAGCTCTTGTCTATAGTACCTCTCAGCTCTCTTGTAGCCCTTTTAGGTACTTAAGGTGCTGTAAGCTCTCCCTGGAGCCTTCTTTCTCCAGGATGAACAACTCCAAATTTCTCAGCCCATCTGCATAGGAGAAACACTTCTTTGCCTTCACCCCATGTTTGTCATGTCTGGAGGGATTGCTACTTCCTCTAGCCTAGGTTTACACAAAGCTTGGAGGACATTCAGTTCATAACTCCTCCTTAGGCACTTAACTGTGGAAATTCAGAATAAAATAACATCAGTGACACTTTGGAATGCAAGGTAAACCCCTAATCTCATATAATAAGCTGAGATCCTTGTAGGTCAGTGGAGAGAGAGAGAGACTTTAATACCTAACTGAAAAATGCCTGAGTGAAGGCACAAATGCTCCCACAGAACTTCTTAAACATCTATGTATAACCCAGACCTCATTGCAGAGGCCAAATTTATATTAACTTCAGCAGCACCAAGGCTTCACCCTCAGTTTTTAGTTCCAGCAGGGTGGAAAGCCAACTTTGGAGAAAGTCATGAGACTGGTAAAAAGGAGAAATGTTGGGGGTGCAATAAAAATTAAAATGAATAATGAATTTCAGCTAAGGTAGAGTGGGAAAAACTGTCAATACTGACAGTGCTGTTTCAGCTGGGATCAGATTCTACTTATTTTATGAAGAATATTTTAGCAGAAGATAAGCAATTTATCAGTGTCTCTGCTGGAACTGCTTCCATGCTTATCCAAAGTCTGTCCTCTTTCTTGCACGCTTTTTTAATTTATTTGCTTATTTTTGCCTTCCACACGCTAACATTTTTCCAAGTTGCTCAGCTTGGTTCTCCACTCTTTCCGTAGAATGAAAGCTTTATTGTTCCCTGTGAATGCTCCATCACTTTCCCCTCCTAGCTTCGCGCTTTGGCACAAGTGGACTCTTTTGAGCTTCTGTGTGAAGACCACCTGCAGTAGACCTTGGAATGACTAACGTGGAGGTGGGCTGAGATCAGCTTTAACTTGAGTTTCAAATGTACTCTACAACTCTTACTGTTTCCTACTCCCCAAAACTACTTCATTTCCTACACCAGCTGCTAAAGCAACAGTCCTGAAAGAGGGAGCAATGATTTACTGTGGCTCTTCTTAATACATGAACATTAATTTTATTTATTGTACCAAGTACCAAATTTACTAGAGATGAGGTCCATGATTGGCATTTTGAAGGAAATATGGTAGATTACTCAAATCTATGGATATACCTGTAGAGATTTATAGACCATTGCCTTCAACAGTTAGAACATAGTATATGACTAGTGCTGAGATCATGTCCAATGTTCCTTTTGCTCATTTACTTTTGCAGGCAGAAATGAAATGGTTGCCAATTCACAAAATGAAAGGGATTTTTTGATAATAATATATTGAAAAGTAGATATGTAGAGGTAGGCTAAATGAAAAGTATAATTTAATAGCAAACACATAAACTCAGAACCAAAGCAAACTAGTTGTGATTTTTAGCTGCTTGAAAATTGCATTTAAAGAAATAATCTATCATGAAAAAATCTATCCTATCTGATCCTATGAAGACTCAGTACTAGTCAAAGGACACATTACTTCCCTAGTCCTATGCCTGGTAAAGAGTGCCAAAGGAGAGAACTCACAGTAGTTAAGCACTGTGTTTGATGGTATTTACAGGGTCAGTAGTGACAGCTCAGTTCTCCAGCCATTCACTTAATCAGGTAAGAGATCCTTTGAAATCAATGAAATTGCTCAGGATAAGCAATAAGGTGACTGAGTGCACAATCAGCCCCAATAGAAAAATTCCTTGTAGTTCATTGTGCAACTAAGCAGATAAGAAAAATCTGCAGTTTCCAAACATCCCAGACACATAACAGCCAGACACACATACAAGTGCACGTGATGGGGAAGTGAAATTAGCAAATGGTGTCATTTGATTTAGAATATGATCACATCTGACAGGCATGAGCTTGTCTCTGATGTGTTTTCTTGTTGGTGCTGGAAAAAGAAAAATATGAAGCCAGTTAGGAATGTTTCTGAATGTGATGCTTTCCTTTTCCCCATGCTTTCTTTTCCTTTTCTTTCAGTAAAAACACTGGAGATGTTTAAAATCCCTAAATCATACAAGTCATATTTTTAATATCTTGTACTGGGGATAACCTTTTTAATAGTACTGGAAATCCCCATATAGCATATCTAGGTGTATCCAGATGGATTGCTTCCATATGAAGACATTTTCTTTTGCCATTTTTCATTCTATTGTACGTATCTGTAACTTATGTTTTTTATAATGAAGGGCTACTCTTAATAACCTTGTATTTATTTTATTTTATTTTTTTTAGAAAGAGCAGATGTGATGAAGTGAATGAGAGCTATTGGTTTAATAAAGCACAGTCATCTTCTCTCAGATGTTACAATAAACCAGATTAGATAGAGCTTTAATGGATAAAGTTCCAGTGTTACTTCTGCTGTTGATAAATGGTCTGAAATTTCATTTTCTCTGCTCTGTGTACCTTGCATACATGCCTGTGTTTAACTGTTTAGAAACTGGAATTGTAACAACATGAAAGCAAAGAACCCCAGGATCACAAAATAGCTCATTATATAAATGATGATTCCTACCTGATAGAGAGAAGTGAAAGGTGACAAATCCTTCCCTCTCAATTAAATTCTCTTCATGAGAGTCTTTAGTACATTTCTGGCCATAATGTCAGTCAAGCAATAACAGAAAATTCAGTGTCATTATGGAAAAAAGACATTAAATCTGTTTTAGAAGTGGAGAGAGGGGATGCGCAAATATACTTCAAAGGGAGGGTCTTGTTTTCCTTTTATTCCCTCAGTATTTCCATGAAACCTAAGGCAATGACATCACAAAAAAACAAGGTTGCCAAGATATACTATACAAAAACATGTTTTCACATGGTTACATTTTCTGCAAATTATAGTTCTTGGAATATAAATCAGAATAATTGTTTAAATCAGAGTGACTGTTGAAACAGATTTACAGAGATCAAATCAAAAATGTAATAATTCTTGTGGTTTCACTAATGCTCAGAGCACCAAATACTTCTGAAAATTTTGGTTGTCAGTTATATATAGTGTTTACATTAACATGCTGCTTGAACAGAGAAAATATATATTTTAAGATGAAAATGTGAATCCAGGGTTACAAGAATGTTTCTGAAACAGCTAAGTCATCTTACTTCAAGTAAAACCAGATGTTTGCTTAAAGTGAAAGGCAATCATTTCTTTTAATTATGTTCACTGGTTAGGCCACCAGGAATATCCATATGTGCACACAATGATCCAATTAAAATCAAAGACCTTACGATGGAGAAAGCAATCAACAACTGAAAGACCACCAAATGACATGCAAGGCACTGACCTGGATTCCACTACCTCCGTTCACCCATTTTCACTCAGCAAGTTGAACAGGAGAGACTGCTGCAGTCTGCCAAGGTCCCCTGGGAGTGTCGTGTCCTGGGTCCCAGAGGTATCTTCGGGAGCAGTGGCTTCCTAAATGGCTGCTCCAAAGTGATGAACCTGGACTAGACTCAACTTTGCACAGGGTCAATACTTGCAAAAACATTCCATATGCAGTAAGGAAACAGCTGCAACACTATTCCTTGGTCATTTCAGCCTTTAGGATGTGTGACATTGTGGTGAGTCTAGTGGAAGAGAGAAAAATACGGAAACTCAAAGTGTTTTGCATGAATATTTGACCAGAAGAGAAGGAGATGGAAAAATGGATCAAACAAGTGGATATTCATGTCCTCCTGAAATCCTGCCTGGAAATGCCACGTGACTGTGCTTGACAGAGCCTGTAAGCACAAAACATTAGCATGATGTTTCTGAAATAACCCATACTCTAACAGCTCTTCCTGTCCTGGACGTATCATATGCACTTATCACCTCAGTTTTGGTGATGGTGGTGGCTGATGGTTTTGAAACTTTACAACACTTTCCATAGTTTGACATTTCTATTCAAAACTGTGTTGGTCATATATATAAGGACATATTCTTAGTCCTCCTGTGAAAAAAATACATCTACTCCTTTAAAGGGAAAAACAACATTGTCTGGGAACTGGCAGCTACCTCAAGTAGGACCTTCTCAGCTCCTCTGTGATCCTCTCAGCAGACAAGTACAGCTCTATATCCATCTATTTCAATGACAACTATGTATAGTATATCAAAAATTTTGCATTACATTTCTTTACTATGAAATATACACATAATATTCACATAAGCATACATGCACACAAACAGCACTTATACACATATAATATGTTGCAGGTGGACATAACATCATATCCTCTGATTTTCTTTTTATAATGTTTTTCTGGAGCTGAATATTTTCTCCAGGAAGACTTGACAAGTTAATAACGTCTTCTGCCCATAGTTTTCAATTGGTACTACCTCAGCTTAAAGGTACAGGACCCTTTTTCTTCTGTGGCACACATCGTGAGCCTACTTTTACCTTTTGCTGGATGTTGCTCAGTTTTTTGGTGGTATTTTATGTCAAACAGTTTCTTCACCAGTTTATGAAAAAAAGAAAAGGAAAAAAAAAGAGGGAAAAACCCCTTTGTTCAGTAAAAGGTATTTTCTGACCACATGCATTTGTCAGAAGAGCTGGCATTTTCACGCCAGACTGAATATATGATCAGGTGATAAAATGTCTTTATAAAAAACATGGATAAAACATATGGCTGCAGTGAATCCATTAGGATTTTTAACCATAATTTCAATGAGCCAAAGAAACATCCATTTCTGTTTTCCCCCGTTACTTCTGTCATGGTGGGGTAGGTCATTTCACATGTGCAGTTTCTGTGAAGGTGTTTTCCTCATCTGATTGTGCATGATCTTGATTCAATTGCTATATTGTTTTGCTTTTGTTTTCTAGTCCACTTTTTTCAGCAATACCTCTCACCAAAGAAGAGATCCTTTCACTTCCATCCTCCCTGCTCTGCAAGACAACCTTTCCCTCTCCCAAGCTTTACTCTCAGCCTTAGATTAAGGCCAGCCTCTACAGCGTTCTTTGATAAACATGGATATGTGTACATAACACCCATGTCCATGACAACTTTATTTTAATCTTCTGAGTACTGTACAGTCTTTAAAATTTTTCTCCTTCACATGGCTTCACTTAACTGTCAGTGTTCTCACAGGGCCCTCTGTGCATTGCAGCCAATTATTTAAAGCTCCTCTGATTGTTTTGACTAATAAGCATTTACATTAAAACTCTGGGCCAGGATATTTAGAGGGGAAAAAAATCATGCAGACCCTGCAAATTTAGTAGCAGACACTTGATTTTTGTTGATTAGCTCATAGATACGTTGCCAGGAATATCTTCCTCAAGGCCCACTCGTGTCTTGAAATACATCTTCACCAGTTTTCAGCATGAGACAGGAACCGAAACGAGTCAGCATGGGAGTGCACGACCTCCAAGAACTTCTGGCACTGCTTGATGGAAAGTAGATGGCATTAATGCTGATATAGAAGGGTAGCAGGCAGGCTAATTTGTATCCCAGAAGGATCCCAAAATATGTCCAAGCTATTATTTATTACTAGAAGTTATAAAATAGAGTTAAGGCATATTTTATTGTTTATTATCCAACTCATAAAATATACAAGCACAGGAAATATAAACAACAGCAAAACAAGCTGAGAGAAGGCAAACTTTCAGCTAGCTGAATCATCTCTAAATTCTAAATATTATCTCATGATGGATGGCTGCTGGAGTCCGCAAAGGACTATACCAAATCCAGTTCCCTGTTTCGCACAGACCACCCCTATAGAGGACACTTCAATCCAACTGTATTATCACATACCCTGCCTCAAAACAGAAAGTTTAATTTCCTCATCACCATTTGGTGAGTCTTATGTTGTGTCTGGACTGCCTTTTTTTAGAAAAAATGTACTTTCCCACTGTGTTTCAAGGAACAATCAAGAATGTCTCCCTTCCTTACTGTCCTGGCCTGGGTGAATTTTTCTAGTCTAGATTTTATAACCTTTCCAACACTACATTCTAATCTTATGCCAGTGGTAAATGATAAGTGATAGAAGCATTTAAGTGATAGAAGCACTATCTGTTGCATGCACTGTGAGTTCCTGCTCATCCTCATTTATTATTCTTCTTTTCCGTACTGCTTCGGAAGCAGCTCATCCTTCCATACATCCTTCTGTCCATGCTTCACCCCAGAGTATGCTACTGCTAATCTGAGGGAGACTTAGGAAAAGGATATAAAATCAGATGATAACAGAAAAAAGGGTCACAGATTATATAACTAACACATTTAGTACATTCTCATGCCCACACAGAGTCCACATATTCACCATTACAGGCATGAACATTTCTGGTTTTAAATCTTCTGGTGACCGGGACTCTACAGCCTCTCCAGAAAATTTATTCCACTCTTTGACTGTGCCTTTTTTACCTAATAAATAATAAAATTGTCCCTCTCTGCAGGTTAAATTGGTTACATCTTGTTCTATGGATCATGGCTGTGAAGAGCAGATTATTCCACTTTCTTGTAATTTAAAGATTCCTGAAAAACAAACATTTGCTTTTGAAGCCCCCTGACTAGATGGGCTGGATTCAGCATATCTGGAAAGCCTTAATTAACAGAATGAACACCTTATGACTGACTGAGCAATCTGAACCAGTCATCCTATTTCAAATGAGGCTCAAAAAGCATTTCTAGAACTTGCAGACAAATTGTATATTGGATGGAAATATCATTGTAAGATCTCAGAAGTTTGCAAAATTAATTCATTTTACAACAACTTATGAACTTGGAAAATGTGAAGCTCAAATGGGAAAAGTTCAATATTTGTGTTTTCCTCTCCTACTTGTCATTTCATTTAGCCAGAAAATGAACTCAGTGTTTAACAAAAATATGCTTTCTATCAAATAATATTTAATTACTACATTTGTTTAATAGAGATTAATAATTAAGCAGCCTGAAACGCAATCACTATTATAGTTTACAGATAAGAGAAAAACATTTGAAAGGATCTTAAGTAAACTACAAAAACATGGGTTAATCTTATGAACAAGTGAAAGTCCATAATCCTGTTTAGGCCATGGTCTGCTGGTAATGCATTCGCAATTAAAATACTCTGTGATTTATGGAAGTCGGAAAGGAAATTACTCAAAAACATCTACACTGAAGGCTTGTAACTAGCTCCCTTCTCCCAAAGGACAGGACTTTAACCATTGCCATGGCTCAGCTCAGAAGATCTTTGACTTGTTTTGCAAAATGTTTGTTTGACTTCTTCAACTTCATATGTTAAATGTGCTCGGCTCAATAAGATAACTGGCACAGAGGGTTGCACAAGACTTGTAATTACAATATCAATCCTTATAAGATATTTTCTAACAAATGGAGGAGTCTATTTTTATTCTATTTTCATATTCCTTGAGGAAAATATTCAGACTAATTAATTTCCCTTGCCATTGAGAACTCACTGCACCAATAAATATAATTATGATCTCTTTTCATTTTTAAAATTTTAGACTATTTCAGTCTGTTCTAGTTATTAAAATATCCATTCAGGATATTAATATTAATGGCAAGGATAGAAATGAAAAGTTTTTCACAAGTAATCAAAATTCTGAAGTTGTTTTAATTTTAAAATATTTGCAAGTCTTTTAGCTTATTTTAAAAAAGCAAACGCTTAAAGTTGCCACATTGAGAACATTGCGACGGAATATATACATTATAGGAAAAATTAATTAATTAAACCCTAAGCAAAATACTTGTGAGTTTTCTTTAGCCATGTTAATTCACCAGAAAATGCAATAATATAAGGTAAAAAAAAAAGCATCTTGCCATCATGAACACAGGTTGGTCTCAAATTTTGATTCTGCTTTAATCACAAATTTTCTTAAAGGAAAGCTGGGAATGAACAACTAATCTGTTGCTATTGAGAAATAAGATGTGGTTCAAGGTTTATGTCAAAGCAAGCCCCTGATTCTCTGATATTCACCTTTACTTTTTGTCTCCACTTTTTGTCTCTTTCTTGTAAAAAAATCCCTTGTGGATGCACCAGTGGCAGAGCTGATTGACAACACTGCCAGCATTCGTCTTGGCCTGAGTGATGGTATTGATTTTATAAGTGAAAGATTAATTAACTGACCTTGGGAAAAAAAAAAACACAAAAAAAATTGGATTCCATGGCACTTCCTGAGTTAAACAAATGAGAAGTCATCCTCCACTAAGTTTTTTGCTGCAGTGCAGATATACTTTTTAAGGACTAAGGTAACTGATGGCAGTGACATGGCTGGGATCTGAAATAATTGAACTTTTACGCTTCATCAAGACAGTGAACATAAAGGTTCTGCAAATTACTGGCACTTCCAGTCTATTTGATTTTCACAAGGCCATTAGGAATACTGACTGCTAACAAATACCAAAGCCACTTGAAAATCACTAAAAGGTTTTGCTCTGTGGCAAAAACCTGCACCGAATGAGATTCTAACTCATCTTCCCTTTTAAAAGTTGCAAATGCCCAATGGCTGGCCCTGCTCTGCCACCTGCAGATGATGTTCAGCCAGTACCTGCAGACAGAGAGCCAGCGAGGGACTGCAGAGCCCAGCTGCAGAGGGGAAGGGGTTGGGAGGATTGTTCCCTCTGATTATGAAATGAGGCAAGAGATGGTGAGACCACAGCTCTGCAAACGCAGACAAAGGGACCCACAGGCAGAATTTTGTCAGCTGCAACCTCATAGGCCATTGATGTGACTTACAGGCCATTTCCATGGTGCAGTCAAAAATTATCTCAGGAAAATATCAACACATCCCAAGGGAAATTGGAGAACCTGCACACATTGTGATTGCAGCCTGGCAGGGGCAGCCCAGGCTATAGAGTGCCTGATGAGTTTAAGGTGGGAGGATGGGAGGTAGAGGTAAGAATCTGAAAGAAATGATCCTCCACACACTCCCCGTCCCACCAAGCAGCAGCTCCAGAAACCACCTGGAGTCTGGGTGAGAAGATTAGAAGGTGTCTCTTGGTAGAACTGCCACCATCAGTATCACCATTGCACAGGGAAGTGGGTTATTTGGAGTTTAATTTCCTGCTGGTGTTAAAACCCAACGTAGCAGTTTCAGGTGAGTTCTTCAGAAACTGATTCACTGCTTGGTGCCCTTCTCTGGTGCCATCTCATTGTTCTTCATAGATCTTTGCACTGTGGACATCAAAACAAAGCCCCAGGGTGGTTTGAACCAAATCTGAGGAGCTATTGATTAATGAATCCAGTAGTCTGCTTAGAAGTCTGTTTGCAGCTGTTTATCAACCATCATTTTTGATCCTTTTAAAAGAAATTACCTTCTTTATCACCTGCTTAAAATAATTTATTGGGATTCATTGCTTAGGCAGATTACTTCTATTTAATGTTATGCGGATTCCGTGCCCCCTCCTTCCTAATGAAAAAAACATCAACAGAAATTAAAATATATAACACTGACCTTTTTCTCTCATCATCAGGGTAATACGTTGCTGTAATATTATTGCTACATCAAAGTATTTTGAAATCTATTTTCATAAGCAAATGACAGTTGCCTTTAATTAAATTCTTCAAATTTGTTATGAGTCTGGTTGAATTAACATATATTCCATACTTTTGTCTGAAATCATCATCCCCCTGACAATCCTGTAATTGCTAGCATCAGTTTAATTATTCCTTTTACGTTCAGTATTGGCACTATCTCTCTTCCAAAGTCTTGAAATACTCACTGAAAGAGAATGCTGTAGATTCTAAAATCTTGCTTGGGCAGGTATTTTAAAATTTACAAACGAAAATAATCTGGATCTAATGCTGATTGTTATTTAAGAACATTTATTATTACTAGACAATAGCATTTTATATGATGTATTATTTACCTTTCTCATTCAGAGTAAAAAATATATTAAACACAGATGTCTTTGTATGTATTGTTATTTACTGTTGTAAAAATGGATCAATAACCTGTTCATTTTATTTTAGTCCCAAAAACTGCTTTTTTCATACTGTCCTTAACACTAACAGCCAGATTTCCTCTTACAGTGTCAGTTTTCTACAGCTTCCAACAGAATAACCCCAACCAAATCCACATTATAAATAGGGATTTTTTTGCTACATCAGTTACAGATACAGGTATAGTTACTGCTGCTTTCATTGGTAAGTGTTTTGGTTCTTTTAAACAAGGTTTTCAGTCGTGGGATTACACTGGTTAGGGTTTGAAGTAAACAGTTTTTAATTACCACTCACATTTTTCTAATTAAATTTTTCCTCCCAGATGATTTGTTTCGTAATTGTTTTCAGCTTTGTGAAACTGGTGCTTGCCAGGCACACGGGCTCTGCACACACATGCACACACGCACAGGCACACAGGCTGCGGGCATTAATCCGTGTGTGTGTGTGAGAGCATTTCGGAGTGCGTGCGGCTGTGTGTCCGTGTGTGCGTTGTACAGCCGTGCACAGATGGTTAGGGTTTTATTGTGTTTATTCAAAGCAACTACGATCAAGTCGCAAACACTTGAGCCGAACCACAAGCATTGGGAAATTCTTCTACTAATTTAGTGTCTAACACAGGATTGTCCTGCGCTGTGTGCAACACATTCTGACTTAGACAATCAACAGGAACAATATTTTTAAATTCTCAGGACATTCAGTACTGGCAACATGCAGCCACCAGCCAGCATTTCCCAGACTCCTGAAGTCCCCCAAAAGGAATCCTTCATCTTTCTCAAGACTCTGAAGATTGGTGGTGCTTATTTGATTTAACAGCCAATACTGAAAATAATTTAGAAATAAATTAACATCACAGTATGAAAAGCAGCACAGAAGAATATAAATGCAAACTGCAGATCTTTCCAATACTGAATTATAATCACATTAACATTAAATAAGGCAGTCAGAAAATATCGACGCGGCAGAGATTAAGAGGTTAAAGTAAACAGGTGATTTCATGGGCAGAGGTCAAAAAGCCAGCCTGATCAAACCCAGCCAGAAGTGATACACTTGTGGTGTCAGACAGAATAACTTCATAGTAGAAATTTAAAATAAAAACATCTGTCTTATTCAGATAGGGGTAATTTAGCGTTACTGGTATCTGATTTTCCTATATGCAGTGAAACAAAGATTTTTATCTGCCATGAACTTGGAAGAGAAGGGTTGGGCTCCTTGTTACAGTTTATTACAGCACTGTCTCTCCAGTCCTACATAAGGGTACTTCAGCAGTTATGCACAATCTGTTTTGCAACCAGGGGGAGATTCCATTGCCTAAACTGAAGGATTCAGTGTCATTCTAGGCACCGAGCTGTGTCCTACATGGCCACCACCTGAGTCCTCAGGAAAGAGAGTTCCTTGAAGGCCTTAAACCTATCTCTCAGCTCCTCTCAGATATCTTGGGTAGCTTGAGGTACCTCAAACACACCTGGTTGCCCATGTTTAGGCAAAAGAATCCCATCTACCAGCAGCTTCTAAATTTAGGATTTCTTTCTTAGCAGGTTGGCCATCTACAAAGAATTTTCAAGGTAAATGGAAGTTTCACATTTAATGATTTTTTTTTTCTATTATTTACTATTTGTGTTTTCTCTCCTTTGCTGTTGATATGATCATGTATTTTCTACACTTCATACCAGTGCCATGTATGAATTCATATCTTAGCTGTACTGATCTTCATTTTCTTCCTTGTTTCCATGTTTCATATTTTAAGTAAAACTCTGATCTTAGTTTTTCTGATGCAAAAATTTCCACTATTCTCAGGGCTTTCCTGCCTTCCCTTCTGTCAGCACAGTGACAGAACAGTTCCTACTTGGTTTCACTGTGAAATTCTGAAGAAGTTCAGTTCTCCAGAAGTTCTCCTGAAGTTCTTCAGTGTCTGACATACAGCCTTTTTTTCCACCAGAAGGAATCAAATGATTCATCAAAATGCAAGAGCCTTGCAAAGATTGGAAGAGGGTTGGAAAAGATATTCAACTCTCCATCCCATGCAAGAAAAGGCATTTTCCACATTGGCTGCACTTAGACCTGGCAACCAGGGAGTACCTTCATGAAGGTCTCTGGTGTTGGACCTTCTTCCTGCTTGTGCTCAGACCACAAGCACATAAGCCCTTTTCCCAGAACTGTGGAGAATGCTGCCTGATCCAACTGTGGAGAATGCTGCTACCAATTTGGCAAAGATAATGTCTTATAATGATCTCATTTGGTTGCCTGGTCTGCTTTCTTGAATACTAAATATAATGAGTAAATATTATTATTATTATTATTATTATTATTATTACTCCAAAATATATCAAAACCTCTTTAATGACTTATTAGGATATTTTCAAAATACTTTTCAACCCATTATTAATCTCTGCAGTATAACTAGTACTGGTCCTCCCAAAACAGAAATTTGTGCATTTTGCAGAGCCAAGAAATTTTGAAATAAAATGTTTATTTGAAGGACCTTATCTTCATAGGTGTTATTTAAAGGACCATACCTGCATAGATGTTAGTTTGCTCAGAGACAAATGTAGCCATGTTAATCATACATTTCCAGCACAATCTTCTTGGTGAGGGGCAAGGTAAAAATTAGTAATTTTATTTAAATGTGCTGTCTTGGGATTACTCAATAGTCATCAGAAAAAGATGAAGGAGTCTCCAGGGAGGTTTCATTCCACTCATTTCAGGATCAGATTAAACACATTTTGATGTGTCTACTTCCCTACAGGGAGCATGTAGCTGTACATTGCAGACACTCAGCATTCAGAGCGGAACTTTTGAAAGTCCCACTTTAAAGTGAGAAATCCTTTTCTTCTATATATCATTATTAATGACCATTAAAAACATATATCTAGCCTCTGCTTTTGTTAAGAGCTTGATTTACAACAACCCTTAGGACATTATCTGCAGATTATGCTGACAG
Organism: Lycocorax pyrrhopterus obiensis; assembly: GCA_014706295.1. Taxonomy (NCBI): domain Eukaryota; kingdom Metazoa; phylum Chordata; class Aves; order Passeriformes; family Paradisaeidae; genus Lycocorax; species Lycocorax pyrrhopterus. Next base: position 102,495,047 of record JACSVZ010000004.1, on the reverse strand, counting down.
ATTAATCACACTGTGTTAGCTAAATTTATGGCACATCATATCACGTCTCCAACATTACGTGTATGCATAAAGAACAGTAAGTATGCCTTAAACTTTTATTTGAACACAGTTTTAATTTGGGCTCTTCTGATACTCTAATGTTTAAAAAACCAAATCATAAGCCAGGATGTACATACCATAATGATTGTGTAGCAGCTCACGTAGTGGTTAAAATTAATGTTCTCATGAACTGTGTCAAAGATCAAGCTATTACATACAAGCATGCAAATGCTTTGGTGACAGGCACAGTATGTGACCTCAAACAGATGTGTTGGCGGGTCAGTACACACACTGGTGTCTTGAACCAACCTAGAACTTCTGGGAGTGGCTAATACACAAGTAGAGCAGTAATAGAGAAGGGACACTCAGCTAACGTCTCCACAGGGGCCTACTGCACAATTCTTGAAAGCCAAACTGTCTGAAGGCTCCCAGTCTCTGAAGCTGAGCTTTATCAGAACACAAACCTTGAATTTGTGTTTGAGAAATGCTTGGTACCTTTAGGCCCTGATGTTGAATGAGGCTCCTATGAGCTACTCTGCTATTATCATCCTCATCATCTTCAGTCATGCTGCTGGGTTTTGACCACACATCCCACAATACACTTGAACATCCATATGGACTCTGTGAAAGGAGTTAGACATGGCCCTGACATCTACAAACATTACTCCCCCTGAAATCTCTGGGAGTTATGTGTACATCTGAGGGCAGAGTTCGGACCATAAAGTTTAAGTACAAGCATCTGGGCACAATTTTCTCCAGTGAGCAGGATTCCAAGTTTCTGTAACATCTGCTGTGGGAACTATAAGTACTTTATATTAATGTTGTAAACTGTGTTAGCTATAATCACCTTTTTTAATGGGAAAATATGCAGTCATCTCCACCTGGTGATTCCAGTGATGGAGACACCTGTCTGCTAGGAATTGGATTGAGACCATCAACACATTTCACACAAGCAGTTGAAGGGCTATGAGATGATAATGGCCTGAGGTTATAATTTGCAAGTGACCCATGGATGCTGGGCTTTTGCCAGCAGACATCATTGTCAGATAAGCGCTTGTTTCTCTGTAGGGACTCAGCTAGTTCTATCACTTCATATTTTTGCAAACTGTTTGGCTGAGAGATAACAAATGCAAGCGAACATAGGAAAGGAAAGAAGCCTTTAGCTGTGCTGTGTGTACAGAAATCAGAACTATGCAGTAGAACCTATTCTTATTCTTTTAATTGGCTTCCTACTTATGTATGTAAATATATAGCAAGTAATGGTTTAATGTTCCCCAGTGCCATCAGTAGTACTCTTAGCTGTTTCTGGTTTCTTGATGTTTGTTGTCAATCTCATTATATCTCATTATGTATGTGATCCTGATTATGGAGAAGTACTTGACTACACTTTATGCTTAAAGCTAATTTTCCTCATCTATCTAATTAAGGGAATAGTGAAGAGAAGCAGAGTCACACAGCCCACAGTCAGGTGTATGTTGCCTTCCATAGGTTGTTATTGATACATGAATCAGTCAGATTAAAAGAACTTGGAATAAATATGCATATCACTTTTTCACTGCAGTTGTAGTAAAAAAGTGATATGCGTAAAAAAGTTTTTTTACTACAGTTGTAGAATGTCATTATAAGAAAAGAGAAGCTGCAGTTGAACTCTAGATGGAGTTCTAAAGAGCTACATATGTACCCAGATACATTTTAACTAAAAATAAATCCTACAAGAATCTCTTTATTGGAGGAGGAATATTTTACCACTCCTGCTCCTATGCTAAATTTAGTTTCAAAACTGTCGAAAGGGCAATATTTCCAGCTGCATTTTTTAATGATTTCTTACTGCTTGGCCTGTGGAAATGAGTCGAAGCAAAAGCAAAATTTAGTGGAAAACTTTTCCTGTAGTTTCCCACTTTTTCTGTGAAACGCTGTTGATAACCAGCGTACCATTCCCTAGGAAAAGGGAGAATATATTTTGGAAAACTGACAGTGATTCAGTCTATTGGAGTACAAAAGTAAACCAGGCCCTCAATCCTCAGAACCAGCCTGTACCCTGGTCTGATGTCAGCATCAAGAGAAGGGTTTCTCAACTTGCAAAGATTGCTGTATGGATCAATACATGTACTATACATACAGACAGAATCTGTAAGGTGGAAGAATGAATTGTAAGATGGAAGAATGGATCGATATCCCAGAATCCTATAAAAACACCACATGGAAGTCTTTTTACAGCCAGTAAAGTAGAAACTAATGAGTAACTTCCTTCTCCCCAAAATGAACCCTGTTATCAAGCTCCTGATGTTAAAATCAACCTCCCACAGAAGGATGGCGTGCAAGGGTGCTCCATGTCCATGAAACCTCAGGGAGAATCTCCTCTGCAGCTGTAACCCTCAGGTGGCAGTACCTAGATGCAGTTTTGCCTTCTTGGATGAACATGAATTAATTCCTGGAGATTTTAAACCATGCACCATGTGTTTGCTAACTTGTAAAGCCAAGTAGCAGAAGTATTGCTAATACTTGCCTCTGAGTCAAGGGTTAGTAGGCAAGTTATCAATACAGCTGGGAATGGTTAGTTTGCTAAAGCCAGCTTAAAGCCAATATGGGAGTATAATTTTCCTCTGCTTGTGACTTTATTCCCACTGATTCCAGCTCCAAGCATTGAGATGGACTGATGAATGCATGTTTTTACTGGATAAGCAGGTAGGGGACTCACAGACAAAAAAATTCCACCAAACTTTTATTTTTATCATACTTGTTGCTAAGGAGTAGGTTTTCTTCCATGCAAAGTAAAATGAACTTGAATAAATTGAAATTCTCCATCTTAAACTGCATGTTAGTAACACTGGCTAAGAAAAGTTCTTATTTTCTGGCATCCCCAAGCAGTATGCCTTCAAAAGGAAAATTTAATAACTTGCTTCTTACCACAGAAATGGACCATAAGCAGAATTACCCATCAACAACTTTAAACTCTTCAGTTGTTTGGATGTGAACAGCCTTCAAGAACCTTTCTGGATTCACCAATGTTGTGGGAACCTTCCACTTACACTTGGCTTGGGAAGTGTGAATTCTTGTTTTGCAAAGAGCCTGGGGATCTTGCCAAGGGTAATATTCTGGGGTCCACATGTGCTAAGTGATCGGCAATTCTGGAACACAGCAGCAGGCAGTCAAGTTGGGGAAGCCTCTGAGAGACACTTCAGCCAAGGAAAGGAATTTGGATTTTTTCAGGAATAAAGCAGAGAAATGGCCAAGAAAAGACCATTTGAAAACTGGAAAAATTTAGGACAAGAACTTTTGTCCAGGCTATGTGAATCACAATTTTTTGTTTTGCTGTAAGTGATAAGCACTTTCCTTTACACTGACTGTTTAAAATGAAGTGTCACTGTACTCAGGATTGTGACCTCTGAGACCACGACAGAACACATGTTTTACTAAAACTTTTCTACATCCATTGGAATGGCTATATGTGGGCTGGTGCATGAATCCTGAGAGTGATAAAGCACAAAACATATACAGATAGTATTTGTTCATTCATTACGTATCAAGGATGCAAATCATTGTTTTGTACTTTCTAACATTACACCAGAATCTGACTAGCACTGAAAAACACAAGCAATCCCTTATCTTTTTGCTTTCATATTTGTCTAACAAAGCCCTAGGTCTTATATCATATATAACTCATGGGCTTATAGGTAGGAGAAATTAATCCAGCCAGCCTGCGATATTTATAGTAGCTCTGATGACTATCCTCAGAACAGGACTTAAATGATTCCAGCATATTTACAGATGAGGTGGAATGAGGTGCCCCACACTTTGAGAGGGACGTTGAGGTGCTGGGGCTACAAAGCTGGTGGAGGGTCTAGAGAGTAAATTGTGTGAGGTGTGGCTGAGGAAGCTGGGGGTGTTTAGCCTGGAGGAAAGAAGACTCAGGGGGGACCTTACTGCTGTCTACAACCACCTGAAAAGAGGGTATATCAAGGTAGGCTTTTGCCTCTTCTCCCAGGCAGCAGGTGACAGGATGAGAAGAAATGGCCTCAAGCTGTGCCAGGGGAGGTTGAGTTTGGACATCAAGGGTCGTTATGCCTTGGAATGCGCTGCCCAGGGAGGTAGTGAAGCCACCACCCCTGGAAATGTTCAAGAAACAACTGGATGTGGCACTTAGGGCTGTGGCTTAGTTGACATGGTGATGTTCAGCCAAAGCTTGGACCTGATGATTGTGGAGATATTTTCCAATCTTAATGATTCTATCATTCTATGCATAGCAGTTAATTTGGTCACACATAATAATATGAAGATTGTTTTCAATGACAATTGATAACAATATCCACTTTAGAGACCACTGCTCTTCTGGCTTTGAGGAAAATACTTTCTTGTTTCTTCAAAAAATTACTAATAAACATTGACACTGTCTCTGGGATCATTACATGAAATTATTTTATCATTCCATGAAATTATTTTGAACTCTCTTAGCTATAGTGCATACACTTTTGTACGTTGTTGTACCACTTTGTAACATCATAAATTTTCAAGTGAGTAAAACTGATATTAAACATTAAATATTATATATTATATTTAGACTACCTAAAAACAAACTGGCCAGATAATTCTGGACTTTGACACTGGACTTTGACTTCAATATATGTTTGATAGTTCAGTGCTAGCAGAAAAACCCACTTAGCATTGAAATTTCAGTTTGTTTGATCTGTGGTGACTGTGTAAAGTGAAAAGTAAATATCTCAGTGGTTTTTCATTGATCGCAGCTTTCTTAACAACTGGCGTACTTTGCATAATATACAATGGCATTGACTTAGCAAGGTTTGACATATATAATTCCATGAAAATGTAGGGCTTCATCAAAAAAAAACATGTCTCTTCTTAGTTAACTCCTTTTCCAGAAGTGAAGAATACTTCTAGTATGGAAACAGGGAGTGGTTTTCAGGAAAAGTTGATGTAAACAGAGTCACAAGAGGAAGGGCCGGCAAGCAGATGGTCTTGTTCTGACTTCTCATTTTAGAGCTACTGTAGCAGGTGTTGAAAACGCCTTCCATTCTCCTGATGTAATAATGAGGGGAAAACAGACCTTTAGAAAAACCACAGAAAAGAGTAATGACTGTATATTCTGTCATGTATCAGTGGGAAATGTTCAAAAATGCAATTCCTTTCATGGAACTGATTAATATTTCAAACAAATGTGTGCTGCACAAAGGAGATGTGGCTATTCACAGTGGCTATAAATTACTGCAAATTACTCCAGAGAAAGATCTGGGAAATGAACATCATTTTTCACAAGGGCCAGGATGTTGGCATGAAAATAGTTTGTATTTACATTCTAGCATTTTCATAACATCAGCTCAAGCCTTTCCAGAGTAAATGTTCTTCCGATTTTGTGGGATTGCAGCCTCCTGTGTTTTCCTTTCCCTGCCACTCATCACAAAGTAAATGCATTTACAAACACACTCAAAGCTGGGCAAACGTAAACACACGTTACATCCAGTTGTTAGAGAACATGTAGAATTATCTGTCACGAAATAGCTACGAATATTAGAAATTTTAAAATTAATTTCAGTTTGTTCCTTTCTTCTGTTCTTAAATTTACTTCAGAAAAGTGGAAGAATGCAAAGAGTTCAAGGAAAGAGAGAATATATTCACAGCCATAATCCAAAGAGTTCTCCCTTACTAAATTTTTTCAAGTCTGAAAACCAAATGAGATTCTAAATTTCTCCTCTTTCTTCAGAAAAACACTACTTTTATGATCATCACTCCCCTTTCTGAGATCAAACACACACTCATGAGGTCAGCTGGCTGGAGAGAAGACAGAGATCCTTCATTTTATTGACTCCATAAATAGTCAAATACGAATGATTATGCTCAACTTTCAGGAACATCTCGTTCACACCAGACAAGCTCAGTGTATTAACATTATAAATCACATCCTTTGGTGTTTTTTATCACAGTATTTCTATGGTTAATCTTGTAATTTGAGTGTCTGCCTTTACAACACTGAATATCCAAAAAGGAAGGGTGCTGTTCGTCAAATAGTCTAAATGACTGACACCAATTTTATTGGCACTTAAACTGATTACAAGTTGATTAGCATTCTGCACTCATTCTGATTGCTGGATTTCACTTAGTTGGGTTTATCAGATTTTCAGAAATAATCTCGGATTTTATAAGGCTCTGGTTTTGCATATCCAATTTGAAAAACTCATTTTCTGTTTTGTGGACATGCTGATGTATTTTCTGCTTTTGTTGACTGCAATTGGGTTACAGGTGACTGAGCCAAAACAACAAGCTCTAATGTTTAAAAAAAAATTATTAGATTTATTAGAATTTAAATTAAGTGAATCTGAGGCAACAAAAATTAGTGGTGACATAAAAAATCTTTCAGAAATGAGCCCCATAGTTCTCTGAACTAGTACTCTATTTTTCTCTACAGGGAAGAATAGAGCTACAAACTCAAAATAAGAAAAATTGTCTTTTCTTAGTATGAATCATTAGAATTTTCTAGAGAGAGAGGGGAATTACACTAATGTAGATACACTTGATGTAAAAAAGGGGGTAAAAGTCCAAATAAGTAACAAAATATGTGCCTTTCTGCACTTACAAACCTCAAGTACTAACAGTCTGTGAAGGAAAAGAAGATAAGTTTCCCTTAGATTTATCTCCTGGATATAATCATAGATTCATAGCATAATTTAGGTTGGAAAGAACCTCTGAATATCTCTAATCCAACCCTCTACTCAAAGCAAGGTCAACTTAGATCAGGTTGCTCAGGTTCTTGTCCAGTCAAGCTTTGAGTTAACTCCAAGGATGGAAGTTCCAGAGAATTTCTGGATAATTTGTTCCAGTTTTTGGCCACCCTCATGGTGAAAAACAGTTTCCTAAGATGTAGTTGGAATTTCCTGTGGTTTTCACATCAGAATTTAATCACAGAGCATCTCTGAGAAGAGTCTGGCCCTGCCTTCTCCATACCATCCCATTAGGTAGCTGTAGGCAGCAGAAAGACCCCAATTCCTCTTCACTGGACTTGCTCTAGTATGTTCCTGTCTTTCTTGACTGGGGAGCCCAGAACTGGGTGCAGTACCCTGGATGTGGTGACACAAATCCCAGATAGAAGGAAATAATCACTGTTTTTATAGATATTCTGCCTTTTCCTTTTCAGCAAGACTGTTTAGAGAATAAAAAAAAATTACAAAAAACTGACTTTTGCTAAAGCATTGACTAATAAAATCAGATGAGGAATGAACATGAAGGTAGGGTAAGCTGTCTGTGGAAGTGGCGTCTAACTCAGAACTGTGTGAACACGTTGGCAATATGGGTGGCTGCATGTCCTGGGTCTGCTTAGTCTGCTGATGCAGCCAAAGAACACTGTGGAGCATCTCAAGAATCCTTTTCCCTGCTTTACACAGGTGTTTAAATCCAGAAACATTCAGTAACAGAGTCTAATTAAACTAAGTCATGAAGACCTCAGAATAAAATTCATAATTAGTGTCCAACAAATAAGAAATTTTTTTCCTTCTGCCAGGAAGAGTAAATAAATAAATCAATAAATGAACCAGACAGAATGTTCCAAAGATCTACAAATCAGGATTTTATTGGCCAAAGCAGAAAAATGTGTTTGAGTGAGGCAGAGTGTATTAGTAACAGTCCTTATCTTCCATCAGAGAACAGCTAGCTGGAGTGCCCCTGAAGGAAAGAGGCTCAGCTATGTGGTGGCCAAAGTGCAAAACATCTCCAACTTTACAGGGGGGAAAAAAGCATCTTTCACTCCAGTCCAGACCTAACCAGCAATCTGTGAAGTTGCATCACCTACTTCCTTGTGCAATGCATCACTTGCCATAAGAACAGATGTACTGGGTCAGATCAAAAGTCCATCTAGTCCAAAATCTTTTCTCTGACAGTGGTCACTTACAAAAATGTTAGCAAATATGTATGGGCAAAAATCAAAAACAGGGATATGAATAGCCATGAACTTTGAAATCAAAATCCTCAGTTGGGTCAGCAATTATTCAGAGTTTCTATCCCTAGAACAGGTCCCATCTAATCCCTCCCATCATCACAAACTGTCTGACAGCACCGAATTCAGTGTGTGCTGGTGAGTGTGAGTGGAAAGACACAGGAAGTGAAGAGACAAATTCCACAGCTTGACCTCCATGTTCTGTAATAAACATTGTTTTTAAATCATTGTGGAATTAGCCCAAGAGAGTTGAATCATTCTGCTGCGTGTTTCAGTAGTCTATTAAAGACATATACACACTTGCATAGTCTCTCACTCTGTCTTTTCAATTTCTGACCAGCTGGATAAATGTTGATTACATGGTACATAGTCTTCATTTTTAAAAAAGGTCCATACCTCAAGGATGTGTGTTCATAGGATTACTGGACTTCTTCATGACCTAATACAAACTCTTCTGCCAAAGGATGAACTCGACGTGAAGGCCAGATTTTAACTGGAAACACCCTTCGGTTTTTTTGCCTCAGAATGCCACACACTGTGTGTGGGAATACTCATGTCCAGGACAGCCTTGCAGGGATTACTGAAATATGAATGCTGTTCCTAAAGCACTGCACCTGAAAATACTCTGATCACTTACATAGTTGTGGCTTAGGTTGATTAAAGATACAGGTAGGCATCCATCCTCTGGCTAACTGGGGTACGTAAAGGAAACAGGATGCCAGAGGTACATAGGATATTCCAAACTGGTTGTTCTGGTGCTGTTATTTACATTATAACCATCACTGCAGAGTTTCACTTTCAAAGATCACACCCATAAATCAAATCCAAGTGTGCTCAATTTGCTCCCCTCACCAGCAGTGAATACCAGTCTTAACTCCAAGCACGAGTTGTCTCCCCAGAATAAATCAACAAAATTCTCCCATTTCAAACTCAGTTATGGCTACAATGTTTTGCACCTGCAGCAACAAAGGGAATGACATCTTTCCAAGAGAAAGCAGCTCCCACTATAGCAAAGCAAGGGACAGTCTGTTCGTATGAGTAGATGAGGGTAGGCAGGCAGGGGCAGGAACAGGTCTCTGCTCCCCCTTACCCCAAAATGACGTACACAGGTTGGCCACAGAACCAATAAGACCATGTAGGCATCCATTTTCCAGGAAAAAAACAGGTAACACTTCTTCCTTCTGAGCAGGAGTGAGGTTTCAGTCCCCTGACTGCCACGTATACCCATACCTGTGTGTCGGTGTGCACATCTGTAAGGATGGCATCTCTTTGTGGTCCAGAAGATGCCTTAGCACTGAAGTTTCAATTCACTGCTCATCAAAAGACACCTTCCAACAGCTTCCCCTTGTGCTGTTTCCATTCTCCTGCAGCTTTCAGGCCTCAGAGACTGACAACCAGACAACGGAAAGTGTTTCAGCAAAATGTTTACTAATGCAAAAAACCTAGCAGGAAGCCTTGAATTTTTATGTAATACCCATGAACTCAAATCAATGAAAATTTCAGTTCCTCTATAAATGTTTCAGCCAGCTCTGAGCAATCCGTAGCTGACACTTCCTTTACTCCAGGAAGCTCTAAGCAGCAGCAAAGGTTTCAGTCCAAGCCATTACGTTAATAGAGCAACAACAGACCTTGTGCCATGTGTCTGACTTCTAAAGGGCCGCTCGCTGTCCACCTGGAACAGCACTTTGCACTGATGCTGTCCATGCTGCAGAGACAGAAAACTCAGCAGTCGCCGGGGTAAACTGCAGAGCTGAAAGGCAAAGGAGAGGGACTTCTGCTCCAAAGGTCTCACCAAAGCACTGATGGGGCTGTTTGAGTCTCTACTACAGTTCAGTTTCCCCCCATGTTTTTGAATTTTCTGTAGAAGGTAAAGATTTTCAGCCCTGTCCTTAACCACTCCATAAAAACAGTGGGGGATCGACTCGGCTTAACTTACATGAAGGGAACAGGGCTCGCTTTCCAAACTGGCAGTGTCTCTCCTTCACTTGCTGCAGCCAAGCGTGCTGCCAGCAGGACCCAGGTGTGCGCCACATGAGCAGGTGAAGAAAATAAAAAATGTTTATATGCATTGCGATGACAGTTCTGAGTCCATGTAAAGCAAAATACATGACAAGGAGTGTGGTTATCCCAAGACACCAACATTCTTCATGTGCACAAACAGGCAGGAATCCAAAGGCACTATGCCTTCATCTTGGAAACATTCACTGGACTGTTGCTCTTTAACATGGGTTTCTATTTTATTTTTTAAAAATTGATTTGTTTTCTCTGCTACACTTTTTTATTTTTTAAAGCACGTTTTCCTCAAAATAGGCAGCAAGGAACTGCTTTACAAGATAGAATCTCATACTGCATTTACACCACTGCAGATCAGAATCAACCAAAGACAGGTCCTTTCAAAAACACTAATTAAACCACCCTTTGAAACCAGAGTTTAAATTGGAATTGTCCCTGTGACAAAACCCTCCATGCTTATAGGGCTCAAACAAGAAAGATCTAACAAGCAGCTTCTTTTGAGACAGTACGTGGCACTCATGAGCAATTCAAAGGAAGTGTCCCAAGCTGACAGTCTGTTGATAAAAAGCTTATGTACAATCAAACCCAAGTGAATTTTACGATAAAAAAGAACCTTCTTGCTCTGTGTTCCAGTGAGATGAGGCAAGCATTTTTTTTTTTCTTTAAACTGTTCTGATTATATTTGTTGTGTATCTTGAACAAAATCTCTTTTGGACAAATGGGAATTTATATCATGTTAATGCCAACATCTATCCATTAATGTACATTCTATCACATCAAAAAGAATCCTCTTAGAAATATATAGTAGATAGTGCAGAAATGCCACAATGAACAGATCAGACCACCAGAGTCTCTTTGGTACTTTTATGATTCCATGAACAGTGAGACAAAAAGTGATAACAATGCTTTACATGTGGCATGAGGAGATGAAGTCTCAAATATTATACCTCAGGAAACTTTATATACCAAATTGTTTCAGTTTGGTACATGCTGAAACTTTCTGGCACACTTGTTGGCACAGAGGTGTGTGGGTGAAAGCAAAAAGGAGCTTGAAAGAGCACTTGTATGTATATGCTTTTATCTAAGCAGGAACATATATTTCGACCACAAGAATGGGATCATGCCTGGTTTAAGTTGAACAACAGAAAACAAAATGGGCCTCTTGAGATTTTATTGCCATCTTAACTTTTAAAAAAAGAATATCTTTTAAATTGTAATCTACAAAGTAAATGGACTATATATATCTAGAGCTGCATCTGTTTCATAAACATGAAACAGCCCTGCAGTTCAGGTTGGGAGGTAGAGAACGGGTGGCTTCCAACCAAATGAGTTACTAGCTACATTTTGTTTCCTGAACGTGCACTGGCTGCTCTGCTCTGTGGATTGTTACCAGCTTCAGCATTTTTTAAATATTTCCCATTACCCTTTATTTGATATTTTATGCTTCCCCTCATAAACCCTTGAAACAGATTAATTATGCCTGTGATGTTTGTTTGTAAGTACAGCTGCTCTTCCTTCCAGTTTGTTTTATAATTGTGATGTCTCAAAGATATCCTCATAAAACTGACGGGTGGATCTGCAAACAAGCAGAGTTTTATCAGAAAGGAAATCCAGATTAAAGTTACTGGAGAAAACATTTGAGTAATGCTCAATGTTACCAAATAAAATCACAAAAGGAAATTTTAAAAAAATCCATCACTTCTACATGTTTATTATATGTATATAAATACTGCTAATACTGTAGTTCATGTTGTTCGGTATGTACAAATATACAGTTCTGGTACAGTAGGATGTCTTAGAACAAATAATAAATCCACTCAATAGTCTAAGATGTAAGACTAATTGGTTCAGGGGCTGTCATGCTGTACCTCCAACAAGTGCTATATTTCAGGATTCTTTTGTTTATTAGTTGGAAAGGATGGGTGAAGTTTCAGACCAAAGCCATTGCTAACTATAAAACCAGATCAAATAAAGGCTTCAGTATGAAAGAGCACCTTTAAAGTCCATTTGTGAGATACACTGTTCAGCTGTTAAATGTCTTGTAAGTTTTCCAAGAACTTTGTTGAGCTTTCTTTGTAAAATCTATATTATTTTCATTGAAGATTAATGATAGGCTTATTAAAAAATAAAAAACTTGGAGAGGCTTTCTGTGATTATGAGCAAAGGTCATCACACTACACTACTTTAGATTTTTTTAAAGTGTACTTCTACTGACAAAGCTTATAAAAACATTCCATAGACCAACTTTTTCAAGTCTGTTTTTTATTTTTAAAAGATTAATTTTTTTTCTCTTTCAATTATGACTACATGGACAATACCAAAGAAATACCAAAATACCACTCTCAGTTCCATCCACGCAGTGTCATTGAATCTCATTTCATTATCACTTGTAACTGAGCAACCATGGTCCAACCAACAGGGCAAAGCATGCACAAGACAGGAGGATTGTGCCCGTGGACTGGCACAGGTCCGCACATTGCGAATGAAGACAGAGCAGGCACAGAGGGAAAACAGCCCCTGGCCCTCCATTTTGTGTTACCCAAAGCAGGATAAAGGGTGCAGAGTTCCATATGGCTGCCAAAGACAATTTGTGTCTCAGAATGGAAAACCTGCATAAAACAAAAAAGGAACACTTTGGGGTTACTGCAGCCTGTAAAGTTTGTCCCAGGAACAACTGATGTGAACCAGGGAATGCATAGATCTGCCTGCCCCTCACCAGACCGTCCAAGTGCAGGACTTTCTGCTTTCTTTCACATCCTCTAAAACAATACAGATTTTATAGAACCACAGTTTACATCTGCAGTTTTCCTCTTTCAAATATATACACACACGGTGTGATTCTTGGGATTATCCTTGGAATGGCTAGGAAATGGACTTTAATGATCCTTGTGGGTCTCTTCCAACTCAGGATATTCTATGATTCTATATTTAACACCTTTTCTCTCCTTAATTCTGCAGTCCTGCAGAATAAGAAGTGGTATCCACTACCGTCATGTGGCAGAGCCAAAACAAACAAACAGAAGTGTCCAGGACGAGCGGCTGGTTGGCCTGACTTCCCCTTGTCCCTGCCTCTCTGATGGAGAGCATTGCTCTGCCTTTTACTGTTGAATCTGTCAGACTATATGGACTCAGGTATCTGAAAGTGATTTAGGTAAAAGTATAAGCCAAGTTTTTCACAATGCCCAGTTTGAGATCCTCCAAAAGCAGTTGAAAGCCAAGAAAGTCAGCTCCTCTAAGATGCAGTGACCTGGGCTCATCCCGTACTATGGCAGCACCACCATGGATGGGATTGGTTTTCCTTTGCCTATCCATCAGTACAGACAGGGATCTGCAGAATGTGGTTCAGGTCCCACAGAGTAATTATATGCTAGAGGATACTGAATTACTCCTGGTGGTGCCTATTTCTCTGATAATTAGAGAGAACAAACTGTGGCTTTGATCCTAATTCGGACATCTTAATTGAATTACCTGAATCCAAGCCCCTGTGTTTAAACATTTTTCGTCAAACTTATGTAACTTAAGTAACCACCTGTATTGGTATGCACATTTTTAAACAACTTCCTTAAGTGCAGAGTCATCAGTCATTGCTAGAGAGCACAGCATTTGACAGAGAGAAAGAATATCATTTAAAATAAAGACTTCTATCACTTTTACCTGATGATAAATTAGGATCGAAATGGTAGAAGTACACTGGATCATTTTGGGAAATTCCTATAACCAGTGGTGTCAAGATACCACCTTCTGTTGTTGAATATCTGAACTTGAAATCAAAGAATAAGTTTAAACAACCTAAAACCTTTTCCAAAAAAAAAAAAAGAAAAAAAATGCAGCAGTGTTGGAATTTGTTCCCTTCCTGAGAAAACTCTGTAATCATCAAGATGTCACTGCAGTCTTTCTCAGTTTGCCAGTATTAAGGAGAGAAAAGGTGTTAAATGCAGAATCATAGAATATCCTGAGTTGGAAGAGACCCACAAGGATCCTTAAAGTCCAGCTCCTAGCCATTCCCAGGATAATCCCAAGAATCACACCATGAGTGTATATATTTGAAAGAGGAAAACTGCAGACGTAAACTGTGGTTCTATAAAATCTGTATTGTTTTAGAGGATGTAAAACCTTTTTTAGCTTAATAATTAAAAAAAAATGTATCTATTGGATTAAAATTCCTAAACATACTCCCCCAATGTTATGCCCAGCCTTATTCACGGATGTCTCTCCTCCAGTGTGACAAATTGTCTGTGCTTCTCATCCTTTACCTTTTCCTACCCATCTTGCCTTTCTTCCTCCCCACATTCCACTCTCTTCCCCAAGCCAGGCCATTTAGATGAGTGCTCCTCATTCTTCCTCTCCTCCAAACCAACCACTCTGTGATGCTCAGCTCCATCTGACCCAGGAGCCTGCAGGCCCCTTCACTGGCCCATGGAAAAATCACTGTGGAAGGTGGAAATAAAATTGTCTTCATTTTACAACTGGTTCTTCAGTCTCTTCCTACTGTTTCATAACTGTTAAGTACTTCAGAGTAAAGACAAAATTTTAAAAATTTAAAATGCCAGTATCTGCCTGGTTTTTACAAGAAATCAGTAACATTCTCTTTATTCACGCCAAGGAAATTCCTTGGAATTTTTGAATTCATTAGGTACAGCATTTATACATCAGCATATGAGCATTGAAAGCATAAAAATTCTATCTGCTAGAGCAGCAACACCTTGTGAATCTTGAACTTAAATTCACATACAATCATTTTCATACCAGGACTAGAGATAAGGATCAAATTTGTTGCCTTTTATGAAGCATGGGTCAAACAATTGACAAATCTTATTCAAAAAAATCTAAATGCACGAGAATCAAAAATGTCACAACTTTCACTTCAAAGAGGAAGACAATACCTCTCAGATAGGGTCACACAGCTTTCCTCACAATACTGAATTGAAGACTGCCAGACCATATGCCTACGATCAGAGCAGGATTGTTTGAGCCATTAGCCTGTAAGGTGGTCCCCAGTGTAGTTTTGGCCTGGGCCAGCTAATATTCTCCAAAACTGTTCCTAAGCACACTTTGGGCATTAACATGTGTCTGTCAGTAACTTTACTATGATGTCCTGTGCTGGACAGCAAGGCTGTTGAAGAGTGTGGGTGTGAGCTCAGTCATGCAGCTGGTCGTGGTGATAGGAAATCAGCACCAGCAGCCTTTGGTTTCCCAGTTAAAGGCCGGGCCACCAGGGATAGACACAGGACGTGATCAAATGCAGCCCTCCATCCATCTGAAATATGCCACTACGTTCACTTTCAAGCATTAAATCTACACTGCTGACCAAAACCTCAGTGTTCTCTTGCTTCCCAGACTCAAAACACCAAACAAAAACTGAGATAAACCTCACCCTTAAGCAAGTCTTCTGATTACCCTTCAGTAATTATGCCACAGAGTCCTCCATCAGCATGGCTGTTGCTATGACAGTTCAGTGACATACATGTCTCCTAACACTTACATGCCGACATCCCATGATGTTCGATCTGCAGGAGTTTTTACTGTCTCCAGCACTACTGGGTTTAGACAAAACTTCTGACAGGTTCCTGGAGTAGGTAATTGTACAGTTCTCTGCAAGAAGTGCTGGGGTCCTAAATGTATGCAGCCACCTTCATGGTCTTCCCTAATTCCTGCAAAAGTGCCACTAGCCTGTGGTCATGGTGCCAATTTAGTCATTATGGTGGTGGACTCTGAAGCTGGAAGGCACCAACCTGTGATTAACCCTAGACACAGTGCAGCAATCGTTTTGAGTTACTACCAACCTAAGCCAGATTTGAACTGCTGACCAAGAAGTGAAAGGCTTTGTATCCTATTACCAATATCCTAAATCAACCAGCCTCCCGTGCAACTATATTTTTTGGATTATTATGTAGGAACAATAATAGAATACCCCATAAACAGGTTCCTTAGATATTCAAACATGTCAGGTTGTACTTTCTACATTTTCAGATAATTGTGGAGTAAATATTTGTTAAATGAAGTATTTTACATCTGTCTTGGACCAAAGCGATCTTTCTGTCAGTAATACCACAGAACACTTGTAAAAGTATGCCGGCCATTACAGAGTTATGCACTCTTGGCAAATACAGTCTTTGAACTCATGTTACTGTGCTGCCAATAAAAAACATGTTCTTTTTTATCAACTGGATGTCTTTCAATTGTGCAATCATTGTCTGACAGAAAAGCAGTTGAAATAGATTTTAAAAAATCTTTTTTTTTTTTTTAAATTTCACACCAGTTGGCAAAAGGTTAATGTTTGTTTGCCTAACTCTCAAAGAGACATTTGGTGTAGTTCAACAGTACAGAGAAAATACTATGTAAAGATCAAAAGGGAAAAAGCATACACACTTTCCTATGAAAGACAACACATGGTCCTTGCAGAAGGAAATGCTGCATTTCTTTCCCATACATCAGAGCTAGTCCTTCACCTCATCATGGTGTTCATCTGCAGTCAAAGCAAATTGTGCTGGAGCTGGAGGCCTTGGCTGACCAATGTTTTCATAACCCTTTTTAATCCTATAGGACACCAAAAGCAACCAGTTACCGAAAGTAACCCTGGTGTGTTAAAATAGCTGGTTCAATCTAGACAGCCGTTATACAGACATTCATATATGCAGCCTAATTCAGACTACACCTAAAATTACTAAATCATCTTTCCTATCACTGCCACCACTGAAACACAGTGAAACTACTTTTCAAGTGTATAATAGCACTCACAACACCCACCACCACGTAGTCAGAACTGCACATGACACCATGGATGCACTTTGTGATCCAACAGGCTGCCACACTTTATCCATTCCAGCACAACCTGCCACATACCCAATATGTGCACAAACTTTACTTCATCCATAGGTTTACGACTGACAAAATATATTTTCAATACTAAAGATGTGCCAAGGTGCCCCCATCTCTGAAACACATTCAACTCCATCTTTTTCCAGAAGCAATGCTACTCTTTTTGTACTTTGAAAGTTAGTTTAACCTTCCTATGAAGAAAGGATGCACTTTTAATTGTCTCCTCTGTAATCACCCTTTCTTTCTACTCTTCTTTCCGTGTGCAATTACACTAGTGTTTGTGTAACTGATGTGTGATTGCGCTGATGTGGGATGCACTTGATCACCCTTTATTGTAAGTTGTTTGTTTTTAATAAGGGAATTTCTCTTTCCGAGTCACTCCTCTTTGCACTCCCCAGAAGTACCAAGAAACTTTTTTCTTCTACACGTATTGTCCTATTTACCTTCTGCACTGTATCAGTTGAAAATTTTCCCTTTTCACATGCAAGGTCCTACTTCATTTCCTCTCCCCAACTCTTACTACTTAGCCAATATTTTTCCATCAGCCACCTTATTTCTCAGTGTTGTGCAGGCTCCTCTTTTCCCCTTTGCACTCTCCTCTGTACAGCTCCTGTAATTATCTTTTTCAATGATCCAATTAGTGGAAGGTGTGAAGACCCCTCAGGTCCTGCTGCAAAACTGAGTCCATTTGAGCTAGATGAATTAATTATTTAAAGCAGATACCTTGCCCTTTCCAGCTTTGTTGTTGGATAGGACATGTGCACTGGTAACTTTCCTGTGTGTGGTCTATTTTATCTTTGAGCTTCTATGAGTTGCTTGTCTCATAGACAAACAAAAAAAAAAGTTAAGTAGGCTGCAATGGGCTACAGCACAGCAAACACTCATTCCAAAATACCAACCAGCTCTCACATGTTCCTGATGAAGAAGGAGGAAGGGAAACCTTTGCTGATGGGCTGCTCTATCCTCTTGTTGATCTCTCCCAGAAAGAATTACTTAGGGATGCTGCAGTCTCCTGTATACTAGGAAGATGATGCTGAGGTAGTGAATGTAGAAAGAAAAGTGAAAGAAAGTCTCCAGAAACCCAAGCCACTTGTCTTCCTGCCTTTGCTGGGGAAACTATACTTCTTTCATCACCCTACTGGCTTTTGCTTGTGGAATCATTCCCTAGAGAAAGGAATGGTTGCTTGATCCACCCAAAAGTGTGGGAGAGGAACATGCAACAGCTGAAGCTAAGGTAAGTCTGAAGGAAGGATGGCTAAATGGAGTAGGTGGAATATAATTGGGATTTCTAAGAGACATCAAAGCTATAAGACTGTATGATCAAAATTATTCCACACAAAGATTTGGATTCACTGGGGCTGAAGTATATATCCTTTTTGTCTTCAGACAACTCTGATACCAAATTTTCTAATCATGATTGAATATTTTTGTGGGTTTCACTCAGCATTTATAGACCTCCGGACCCAGGTAGCTCTGTATGAGAAAGGGATTTGATAGTGTCGCAAGCATTTTGTAACACATGTGGCACATGGCCCCTCACACAAATCAGCATTTACAGAGAGCTATTCCATCCACCTAAGTAAGCCCCAGGTCCTCCTTTGAATATGCCTTCTGTTTCCATTGCATATAACAGAAACTGTAGGACAACTGGAAACTGTAGGGCAACTTTTGGTGACTGGGTTTCTAAATTAAACACAACAGTAAAATGCCTGTAATTAAAAAAGATGAAGCTGGATCCTACTTAACATTGACCCAGGAAGAACCATTAATGCCCCTTTCATAAGACACCCACATTATGTCTGACCCTGCCTGTTTCACTGTCTTGCAGAGACAGAGAGTATAGATTATAATATTTATATTGAAATACTAATCTTAAATTGTCCTGTTGACAAGAGAAATAAATTCTTTCAGAGAATGATTCACTTAACAGAGATGTCTGTTTTGGTGACTGCATCCTCAAAGTCTCTGTTTCTCTCCCCTGACTGTATGAGGAGTATTGATAATTTGCTCAGACTTGTCTGCGTTATAGCTACCTACATTTATTAATGTATTAATGCTCTTCAAGCTATCTACATCCCTTGACAGGAGGCTTGCAGAATTTAAAAAGTCAGAATCACATCATTTAATCCTCCTTAAATAACAAACCACAGCTCTACCAGTAAATCCACAGCCATGAAGCGCCCAGCTCCAAACTTGTCCTCATTGTTATAATCTCTCTGTAACTAAAAACCACTAATACCCTTGTCATGAATCACCAGAGATCCCACCTTTCCAGTTTCTTGTATGGCATTTGCTGTGAGGCAGCTCCTTGATAACACACCCTCCCTTCTGCACAGCACAGTGGTCAAAGCAGTGCCATGGCCACCTCAGTGATCAGACTGAGCAATTCATTAAGGATTAGGCACGTTCCTCCAACAGCAACTCCACCGAAAGATCAAGCACACTGTGAAAACCAGGAAAAGTATCAAATGCCTTCCATGGGCACTTTCCACGCTTTGCTGATTAGATGTGAAATGCCCTGATGATGGAAAGAGGAAAGATACAAACGCAAAGCATAATCTTGCCAGGTGCTGAAAGATGTTGGGCATCCAGTGAGGTTTTATAGCTAATGATAATCCCAGACCTTCTGCATCCATCAAAATAGATTAATTTCCTGTGAAATGTGCTTAATCTGTGTCTGTTCTACTTGTGAACAAGTGGTTATTGGTTTCCAGAGGAATAAAATCTTCTCAAGAAATTGTCTTTTCAAGAAACTCACAATAGAAATGCAACTTCAAGTCTTTCATTTCCAGCATTTTGAATTGTGAATGGACCTGAATAAATTTCATGTTAATGAGACACACAACCTGTGGAATGGGATTTTTTTCTCCCTTTGTCATTGAAAAACTTTATTATAAACTGGTTTGCAAAGTCAAGCCTCAAATAAAGGCAAAATATGCTATTTTTGGAATGAAAATATTAATTATGTGTAGCAATTCAGGTGAATTTATTCATGTATTTACCAATAAAAACAAAGGAGAGCAAAAGTCAAGTAAATGGACCTTTTTAAGATTGATATACTTCTGGCTGTTCACCAACCTTAATAACCTAACTCCTGTTTAAATTAAAATATCATATCAGCTTTTAATACAAACCTTACATGAGTTGCAAATTCACAATACGTGTTAAGACTAAAAAAATCATCATCTGTCATTGCACTATTTCAGCAGTGGCAGCTGGGTGTTTTTAAAAGGTTCCTAGGAAAAGAGTTCTCAGTTTAAATGTAATATTATGTTATATTGCTCACACTTGAACTGACCTTCATAAATATCAAATCCTTACAATTATAAGTCCTGACATTTAATACTTTCCTGCAGAATAAGAGGGACCATGTTACATTATAAGGTCACTTGTCATTTGCAGCTCTTAGAGAAATTTATCATTTTAATGAAGACACTAACTGTAATGAAATTGTGGACAAACATTCTTCTGACTGGCTCAAGTGAACATATTCTCACTGCACCATGCAGCACTGAGGGACTTCAAAAATGTGTTGCTAGCTCACTGCCCACAGGTATTAACAAGCAGCATATGCTTTGCGTTGTTGCCATAGGAAACGCCTCCTTGAGTGGTCCTGTGACCACTGAAGGGTTAACCCTTCTTGCTCTCCTGGGATGCAATCAACAGTCTTCCCCAAACGGCTGCTCTTCTCCGAGCAGTGAGGAAGGCAGCTGCTCTTGCTCTCCTAACCATTCAGCCAAGAAACTGAGCAAAATATCAGATTGACCCATGACGTGTTGTACCCAGAAGCCTAAATTATGCCACTTTAGGCACTTTCCTGAGCCATTTACACCCTAGGCTCCCTCTAGAGTGAATGGCTAGTCAGGGGCATCTCTGGGCAGCAATTCAAATAGTTAAGAGCGGAACACCTTGAGTAAAGGGCTGAAAATTCTAGCAAAAGCAAAGGCAAAACATGGTTAATTTAAACATATTGTTTCATCTTACTTTGACCCCAGCCCTGTTGCAGTGCCTATAATATTCAGGTCCAGGTAACAACAGAACAGCAGTGAAAGAAAGAGGTAATGATTTCTTTCTTGTACGATCTGGGATTGAGTTCCTGCAGATCTTTCTCATATGAGCTCGTGTCCGGGTTTCTGATCTGGTATTTGTATTTGCTTTTGCATTTTGGGGAGAAAATAGTGCAATAGCCAGAAAAATTAAGTTTGTTAATTTATAGGCAAAAAAGAATATGGTAGAACCACAAATAGAAATGACCAACATACTAAAATTAAAAATGTTATGCCAGATTGCCTCTGGTGTTAAGGTGCCCTTTCACAGCAGATATTATAACCTTTGTGAAACTCTGTACTATTCATCTGCTTTTTATAGATCAACTTTCAAAAAAAATTAACTTTTGCTCAGCAAAATTGTCTCAAAAAACCAAAATACAGATAATAAATAAATGTATGGAATGAGAAGAGAAAGAGAAATTGCCTAATGAGAAGAATAAGAAATCACTACTTTTTAAACAGTTTGCTTCACTTTCCAGATTTCATCTATCACCAATAACAAAACAGAACATAAAGATGTCAGAAAATAAATTCTTCTGCATGAAAGTGATATAAGTCTTTTCACAATGACATGGCCACTATACTGACAGAACTCCTAGATGTGCTTAAATTGGTGATAGAAAAGTTTAGATCAGTCCAGACATGGAGTAACCTCAGTGGCCAGACATGATAATTGTTTCATATGGCGATCAAAGTGGTGATCATTATCATTTGAATAATGTGGAGCACCTAGTCCAGCAGATACTTTTGGGAACAGCTGGACCCATATATATCCCACTGACCTTGTGCACCTGCATGACCCCCTAAATGAGGATGCCAGCCACCCTGAGACCACTCTGAAATCAGTGGGGAGAAATTTCCTCTACGCTGCTTCTGTGCATGGAGCCAGGGCATGAACACATGCCCTGCAGTGTGACCATGCAAATTATTGTTCTAGTCCATGGACAAGGCTGACCCAGAGCAACTTGTACTCCCCCAGACAATCTGAGAATGACCACAGGCCAACCACTTTTGCCAGGGGCAATTTCAGCACAACCGTCTTGCTTTGGAAAATAGGAAAGTGCAATAATATAGATAGTATCACAGAGGACCAGCTGGCCTAGAGGCCAAAGAGGGAAGCTTAGCATTATTGAATTTACTAGTTAGTATACATAGCCCTGAGAAGGCAGTTCAGAATGGATGCTTGCTGAATTTTTGCTAGAATTGTCTAACCCCTCATCAGAGAAGCCTACACTGTTCTCTATCCCAATTGAAGGGCTTTAGATAAGTAACATAAGAATGTCAGTGAAAAACAATGAAAATATAATCTATAATTAGGTTTAATGCATCTGGAAGTTGTCATCTTCCAGAACTGGGACTGAAAACCAGGAGGGCTTTTGGACATGGAATCTATTTCACACTATCATCTAACTGCAATCCTGAAACTGCCAAGAGAAATCTCTCCTTTCAAGGTTTTTTTTTATTTTCTCCCTCAAAGAGATACTTTTTGTGAATCTCACTCTCAGCTGCCTACTATTCATCTCTATATTTTTCAGCAACTGTGGCATGTACCCTAATATTTTGAATACCACTCCCATGTATGATTTTTAAATATCACAACACTGGACACTATAATGACTCCCTTCTATTTCTGGATCTGGTCCTGAGTATCCAACAGCAAGAAATCAAGTGAGGACATTTTATTACCAAATGACATGGCCTGACCAGAAGCCCAATCAGAACTAACTAACTCCTTTCTCACAACCTTCCTTTCCCAGGAATAGGACCTAACTGAGTTGATCAGGTAGAAAGTTAGGCCCATGTTCCTACACTCATCTAAGCCTCCAATGGGGACTACTCAGGAAAGGAAAAGGTGTACATTGCCTTTTCTTCTAGTGTGATATACCCCTGAAGACAGGGTGCACTGACTGGGAAAGCCCTGGGAGCTCATGGTTGCAGTGTTACCTCTCAACACTTCATTCCTGATGATGTACAAGGTATAATGCAGCCCTCAGAGTGCTGTACTGTGCTGTGTTCCAGTAATGAGGAGAGACTGAATGTTTCAAGTCCTGAAGATGATTGATACCTCTGTAAGTTTATCATGCTGCCAATAAAGCAAGCAAGTCCTGTGTATGAAACAGTTTTCATATTAATGTGTATATGGCTACTGAGTCAGGAAACCATATTCAGAAAGGCTGGATATGTATTAAATTCTGAATTTTTCATATTGTACATTTAAAAAAAAAATTGTCATTCCAGGTAAAAAATGGTCTGATCTTCAAGAACTCACCAGGTTCTAAATGGAGGCAACCTTTATCACTTATATGTAGAATAACAGCACATTGAAACAGGTAAATTGATATTGCAGTGTTTACTGCAATAGTTGTTACAAAACCCTAAGGTTCTCATTTTCCTCTAGGAGTTAGAGTTCACATAAATTTGAAAAGATCCACCAATGCCCCAACTCAGAATTAAAATAATCAAAATAGTTAAAAGTACTGAAGCAAGACAACTTAGGTTGGAAAAAATTACACAATATAGGTTCTATTGTAGATTGCTGATAACTCTTTAGTTAATTCCATTTCTCACAGTCTTCCACTATTATTTATATCTGGATGTGGGAGCCTTGTGCAAAAAAAGAGAAGCAATTCAATGTTTATTGAATTAAAATCAGCTGTAATTTACCATCAGTATTTATGAGTGTCTGTGCCTTGGTCAGGCATGAAATCCGAATTGCACCCACAGGCAGGTTGAAGAAGTGATAAATTCCTGGAAAAAAAATGAACTGAGAAACCAAAGACTGCAGAAGAGGAAGCAGGATGGTTGTGATTAAACATATAATGGTTATACAATGGGTATGACCCTCATCAGGAATACTTGGTCTTCCTTTTCTTTTTTAACCATCAAACAAGGAAGAGCAACAACAAGCACATAACTAAAACTTCAAATTCCTTCAGCTTTTGCATGGAAAACCCCTCAAGTCTGCTATTGCTAGTAATCATTACATGAGTCATCAGACTTTGAAGATGAACACAGTTTCTTCTTTCGATTAAATTCAAAAATAAATATGGGTATACCCTAAAAATAGCTTCATAATAGTCCTACTTACAATGAGATTGATTGATCAAAAAAGGTTACCCAGTGTCTTACACCTTTAGGCTGTCTCAAAACCATATCCATTAACAAGATTGTTTGCCTGGAAGTCATAACCCTGAGTTACTCAAAATATCATCTGCAGGATAACAGAATGATATTTGTTCTTAAACATAACAGTTTTTCTGGGTCATCATGTGAAAACATACGAAATGGACTCTGAGCATGCTTAACCCTGTGTATCCTGCCCTCTTTTGTTTTATTTTTCACCGTAAGTAGTGATGCTGTGAGGTGATGTGAGGTTTTGCATTTCCATTCACAGCAGAGGACGCCATGGAGTGCTCTGATTTGTGACCCTTATCCTCGCTATGCATCCTTGCTTAGGAGCATGATCGCTTTGGACAGCCTGCTGTGCCCCACACTGGGATTTACAGTAGCACAGACTAAATATTATCCATTTAAACCTATACCTAGAGATCCCAAGCAAGCAAGGCCGAAGACATTTCCTTCCCAGCTCCTAATACCAGAGCAAACTAACATGAACTTAACAAGAAAAAAAAAATTAAAAAATATATATACACACTGTATTGTTGATCCCTTCTTTATGGGCTACACTGGTGGCAGTGTTTTCTGTTTCTAATCGCCATGGCCTTTATGATACTGTACTTAATGAATTATGCTCCTCAGGAGGAGGTCAGTGAAAGAATTGAGCTAAAAACCCCTAACAGTGTTGTTGGCCAGGAGCCAGCTCTTTCGGGGCTGTGTTTCTGCATGAGGTCTACCACAGCTGGAGCGAAATGACTTGCAGGTGGCTCAGTGGGCAACAGATCACACAGTACTGCTCTGTCCGCCCCTCGACAGCAAGGAGGGAGTCACCTATGCCTGCCGCTGGTGGCTGAAAATGAGCAGGAAATGTCTGACAATCTTGATTAAGAACTCCCAAGCATTGAACTTTCCATAAGGAAAAGGCACACTCAGATCTCTGGGCTTTGACATTCCAACTTCCAATTTAAATACTGTTTGAGGTCCAGGAGAAAACACTAATGCCTATCCTTATGGTGTTAGGCAGTGGATGCCTTAATAGAGATGATGTACATGGCCCAGTTAGCACACCAAAGCCTGGGCAATGAAGTAGGCATGCTCCGTTTCCCTCCCCCCTGCCCCCCCCCCCCCCAAGTTTAATTCAGAGAGAATTTATAGGTTTTATTTTAAAAGTAGCTGAAACATACCAAGTAATTTTCTGGAGTGTTTTTAAACTATTAATTTCTAAATTACATGAACAGATGCATATGCACAGTGGAAAATAGCATCAAATATCCTGGGGAAACAGAGGAGCTCAAAGACCTGGCCAAATAAAGTTAGGTTCCACTAACAGCCCACTTGGACAACTCCTTTCACGTCCCTGGGAACCCCACCACTCGGCTGTTCAGCTTCACTTTCTTGCAGATTAATCTTTTGTGGTTTTGAAAATATATAAATCTTAAAAATCCGCAGAAACAGAGCAACAGAAGGCTTTTCCACACCTCAGTCGGCAAAAACTACTGTCCATTTGCTGCAGGACTCATTTGAGGCTCCTTACAAGAGAGACACAACCCTGATGTGGCTGCCGAGGATGAAGGGCTGGAGTGATCCTCCTGAATGCAGGCTGGGAGCCAGCAGGGCCGTCGGGAAAAGATCAGGGAGCTTGGGGATGGTGCTCAAAACAAACGAAAGTGTCTTTCCTTCAGCAGCCACTGCGAGTGCCACCACAGCAGTGACAGCTCTCCCTCTCCTAGGCCCATTGTAAGGCTCCTCAAAAGCGAAAGCCAACCTGAAACACAGCACACATCAGGACTGGCTGCATGGCTGCAGGGTAGGACCTCAGATTTAGGTGTGCTCATCAACTCTGCTGCTGCTGCTGCTGCTGCTTTCAGCAGCTCAGCTCCTCAGTTTTCTCAGCTACCACCAGTGAGAATTATTTGCTGTTGTAGAAACAGTGTGGCTTAGAAGCAACACTATGAGTGACCAGTACAGCTGATGCTTTTCTCCAGAAAATAAGAAGTCAATCCTATTCTAGAAATTTCTGTGAAGGACAAGCATACTGAGTCCTTGGTGCTGGGAGTCCTTAGTGGGTGGGACTACAAGGCAGACCTCTAAATTTGGGATCAGCAAAATGTTTTGCTGAGCCTCCATGACCATATTCAGTGTTGTGCTCCAGTTACAGTGATGCAGGTTGGCACTGAGGTTGTGATGCAAAAAAAGGAAAGACCTTAATGATTTCTGCCACACTTTTCTAATTCTTAAAATGGCTGTTATTCCTCCTTAAAGTAGAAAGTGAATGGTTCAAACTGTAGCCTCCTGTTCTTTACCGGCCCTCCTTACTAATTACATTTATCAAACCAGAAATGAGAAACATGTAACTAAGGCAACCATAAAATGACTTAAAAATTTGAAATATACACAAGAAATGCAGAGATTACAAGTGTAAGGGTTGTTAATTAGTCACTGAATGTAACTATCAAGCTAGTTAACTAAGAAATAAGTCAGTGTGCAAAGAACTGGCTAAAAGTTATATAAAATAACGTACTTGGCCAAACTTTAATGAGCACACTCTTTTGGCTCTTGATTTACCCACTAAGTCTCACAACATTTACAACACAGTTTTTTCTCTATTTCCTTTGTGCAAAGACACGCACATTTACAGGGACCCAAACCAAAGTCCCACACCTCTTGGAATTTTATTATTTTGTAGACAGGCCCCCACAATCTGGACAGAGTCACACAGAGCCGGAAGAAGTTAATGCTGTAATTATCTTTACACTCATCTCATACTGCAGTACTTGTACTACTTATGGACAAGCCAGGCCATGGGATTAATGACTAGAAAGAGTCAGTGGCACAGCATGTTCAGCAAAGCACCCTCAGCTCTTCCCATCTGGTCTCTAATCCTCATTCCTGCACCCTAGATCATTAAGTCTTAATTTACTGCAGTTTAAACAAACAAAAAAATGAGTAACATACAAGCTCATGTTCCTGGTAGTGCTCATTCTCTATAAATTCCCACTACACCTAGGAAACTGTGGCTTGATTTTCTGTATTGCTAATTGGTGAGCACAGCCAAAAAAATTCCTAGCAGGTTTTCATCTCTTGAATTTATTTACCACCATGGAAGGGGAAAAGGGCTGCTCCTCTGGGAAGGAGGGAGAAATTGGAAGGATTACATTATTTTGACCTTACATTTGAGCTGACATCTAGCACGGTACTAAATCAGTTACTTGGCACAGGAGAGGGGATTAGCACGGGTGGGTTACAAGCAGTTTGCAGGAGTGCAGCTGTCCTGTGGCTACCAGTGGATGTCAGTAGAGGTTCCACTTGCAAAGGAGCCAAATGGAAAGAGACAAAGGAAAGAAAACCCTCCAGGTTCTCTTAGCATAAAGTGCACAATGCACAAGTTCTCCAAAACGGCTTGTCTCTCCCAGCTAATGATTTAGGACTACCAGCGAGCAGCACTACATTGAAGGATGTAGCAAATTCTTTATGCTTTCACCTTTCAAAAGCAACATTTTTGCAGTTAATTTTAAAACAATGAACAAAGGCAGGAGGCCCACTGTTGGAATAGTAGGGATGCTGGATGACAGATTAAAAAGAAACAAAATGCATATCAACTGCTCCCTCTCCTCCAGCCAAGCAACCACTGCTCCAGGAACATTTAAATGCAACAATGAAAAGTAAACCTCTCTAATTATTGCTTTGCAGGAGTTGGGCTGCAACCTTTTAGTAAAGTAAACAACGGACAAGTGAAGCACAGGGTTTTAGCTAAGCTCTAGAAAATTTTATCTAGAACAAGCAAACAAACAAACAATGAGCACACAAATGGAAAGGATTTCCTATGTTAAATTATAGCCCATCACCTCTTACAAGCAAAAGCTGACCTCACTTCCCCAGTGAGCATTCCTAGCCATGGAGTCACTGATAAGAGTGACTGAACTCCAAAATCAAGGACAGATTTGATGCCAAGGCTTATGCTGAAAAACACAGATTTTTATGGGCAATGAGGTACTACCACAGAAGAGATATCACAGTTCAAAGAGCTTTTATCCAAGAAACGTGATGAAAAAATCCCACAAGACTTTTCCTCAAAATAAATGTGGACTTTTCAGGTCTTTCTACCCTGAAGTAATGCAAAATAAAGTTTATTGATTGGATAGGAAACTGAAACTATAATGTTCTGTTAGAGGATGAAAACTTTCATACTCCCAGCTGATCAGCAGTATCCTGTAACAAAGGATTGAGAATCTCTCTTAGTTATTCTAGCTTGGGTGGATGCTGTTTGGTTTAACATTTTCTGCTCTTCTATTCTGCCCAGTCTGTAAATACAAATCATTATAGCTCATGTGGTCACTAGAGTTGGTCAAGTGTTTCAAGAAAATATTTTTCTTCCGAAAAATGCCAGTCCTAGAAACTGACATGTTTCATGGGAATATGCAAGTTTTAAAAAACTTTTGTTGGGAAAATTTTCTCAGGTCCAGAATGGAATTTCTGGTCAAAACCACAGAAAGAGAGGGAGACGGCTCTATCTCATAATAACAAATACCACAGTGATCATCTTTCCTCATAAATCACTCCTTTGAGGCTTCTAACTATTTTTCAGCCTGGTTTCCTACACAAGTGAAGACAGTTACATGATCATAGGATCCGTCTGTTTATTTCTCAGTCCTCCATTAAAAACATTGGGAGCCATTGGCCAAATTCAGTATTTACAGAGGTTACTCTGCACTATTTGGGAGTTTTGGGTAAACCAAGGGCTGAATAGAGGAGGGAGATGTAGCTACTCTGCCCGCTGTGGGAAAGTCTTCAGCATGAGAACAGACATGAATCTTGATTTCCAGCTTGCGAAAGAGTCCAGCGGATGTGAGGTGGGGAATTGGAGATGCTCCAAAGACACGGAGGGGCGAGGTGATCGCAGAGACAGAGAAGGAAGAGTCTGAGATAATTGCAGTGGATGGGTGATGAGAAGAGGCACATGACTCACCCACAGGAAACTTGAATTCTCTATTAGTTTTTCCCATAACCACCTGCACTATTTTTTCTGTAGGTTGTCAGTGTTTTCTTGACAATGCTCTTTGCAGACCTGAGTAGCACAGACAAGAGAGCACAGAACTGTAAAAAGATCTGCTACTTATCTCCTTTTTGCGTGCAAAACTATTTGCTGCATCTTTCAGCACTGCTTCTTCACAGGCATCCCTATCTGCCTGAGGCACTTTCCATTTTCCCCCCATGTCTTTTTGCTTGATTTTATATAATTGGTATTCAAGACTCTATCTCAGATGCCCTGAAAATATTAGTTTCTGTTTTTCTTGTTCCTTCCATCTGAGAAGACTCTCCAGTCTGAATTGTGTTGCTTGTCAACAATTTCCCCTTTCCCCTCCTGTGGCTGCAGGAGTAGACTCACCATGGATTATGATGCTACTCTTGTCACGGGTATGGCAGACTTTTAGACAGGGGAATTATGACATGGAAGATAAGTGTCACTGGAGGGAAAAAAGTTACAAAGTTTTGATTTACCAAAAATGAGGAAGCTTCTGTGGAAAAATTCTGGAGAAGGCTATTATAAGTGAGCAGGTGTATTTCTGTGACTAAAACCCTTTTGACACCAATTTAGCCACAGTAGAGGAAGATTTGATTCATCCTCTGAGTATTTACAGGTTATGAACAGATTTTGCTATAGGAGCTGAACTTCACACACCACGAGGTACATTTCTTCATGGTCTGAACGAGCTTATTTTAAAGGGTGATCGACATGTATTGGCATCTTCACAGAAACCTAAATAAATATAAAATAGCTCTAGAGCCTACACCCAACTGGTTCATCTGAAAATATTTTATGATTGGAACAGGCTTTTTTCTTGTTGTCCCTCAGCAATAGAGTGGGTGCAATATCCCTCTTAACAAAATTTATCAAAGGGATGTGCAAACCCAAAATAACAAGAAGATAAAACCAGCATTGTTCATAATGAGTTATTTTATAGGGTGTTTCTCATCTTTAGCTTCAGTGTTCTGGTAATTTAACACATGGAATAATACCAGCTTTGTAATTTTGGCTTTGAATGATGTTATTTTATGTCTTATGAGAAGTTAATTGCATCTTAGACACAGTCAAAAAGGAAAAAAAAATCCCTGAGATATGGGGCAGGTTTCTTTATATTGCTGCTTTCTATTCCTGCATCACCAGTCCCTGCTAGACCAAGCAGAACCAAAAAGGAGGAGGAAAAAAAGTGGGCACAGCAGGTGTAACAGAGAGCTCAGACCACAAAAGGGTGCTATCATTTTATAACATGAGCAAGCCTTCCATAGCGACCTGCAAAGAATGTGGCCTTTGAAATAGCTTCACTAGAATTAGTAGCCTTTCAGGAAATATTACTATTGTTCTGAATTCCACTTGAAAATTTAATTTGCCCCCTGTTATTTTCAGGCAAATTCCAGCAGAGCTTTATTCTACGAAATCTGCGTAGGTGCATAAGAAACATCATCTTGATTAAGGAAATTCGTCGGCCTTTGTACACAGCATGATCTATTTATCACGCGTGTGCTTATCTGCCTAAGAGAGAGCTTGTGCAGGTATAATTCATTTGTAGGAGTGTGTGTTCTATACTGGAATCATATGCATTTGATAACTGCATTGCATATCATGGAATGTCTAATTAACTAGGAAGTATTGAAATGTTAACTAGCAAGTATTGAAACACTAACTAGTAAGTATTGAGATGTGAAAATTCACAGTTTGGTCTTAAAAACATGCATAATACTGCAGTATAGAAAAAAACCCATGATGTGATGCAGCTTTCATACAAACAATATGCCAGAAAAGCAATGGCCTACTGTACAGAAGTCAGACTTCAATTCTGAACACTCTTAAGGAGGAGTCAAAATCAGGTAGCTCTGAGCTGAATCCCTGTAGGGGTACCAAAGACAAAGGCAGCCAGGTGTGATACAAGGTGACTCAGTTGTCTTCCCATCATTGTGCCAGGGAGGAGGCATGTCTAGTTGGTTCAGTCAGTGTGACAATCAGGTGTGGCTGGCCTCCAGACACCTTCTCAAGTTTATTTTAGCACATCTAGCAAGGTATCTGTGCTGATGTGGCTGCAGTAGCACCAGTGGAGTGCAGGAAGCTGGGGTAGCCAGAGCCCCTCTGGGTGCCCAGTGTCCCTCCTCTGACAGTCAGGCATGTCCCTGTGAGCTGGATCTCAAAGCCAGATGCTGTAATGGATCTAAATGCCTGGATTGCACAAGCTTTGTTAATTTGCAGTGGTTTCTGTTGCAAATGACATGGCCTTTTACAGATATTTCCCAAGCATAGAGAGAAAAAGTCCTAGCTAGATTTGTAACCCATTAGCAACCATCTCTTCAAAGTATTTATTTAACTTATGAACTTAGCCTCTTTAAATAATATGAAAAATATGAGTTGTATGATGCAATTTGGGAAAGAAATTAATAAATTGCCATATTTCTGTATCGAAGGATGTCAATGTTAGTTAAATATGTCAATGAAACTGACAGTAATTGTCCAGCTCATCTGTGCAATTCTGAAACTTACTACTTTATAATCATTAAATTGATTTTGGATTGGATTCTGCTGAGATCAGCTAAGCAGTCAAATTTGTCATTACAGCTAAACATGAAGGTGATCATAACTTTCATTTATTCTGCTTCGATACAGTATATACTGCACATTTCTTTAGAGTCATGTTCAGCAATACCATTTGACCAAAGTCATGTGTAATAAGATTACTGAATTTGTATTTTTGTGTCATGCTAACTTTACTTTTTGCTATGAAACAATCTTCAGAAAGGAAATGTGGAAGTCTCTTCCACACAGCTGTACAATGTTTCAAGCTATGACTGGCTCCTGGCTGTCATACTGTGTTATTTCACACTGCCATGTCTGAAAAGATGTAACAGAATATGGCAGAACACAAGACACGTCAGAAATTCAGGAGCTGAAATACAATTAAAAAAAATTTAAAAAAAAAATTACCCCTTCTCTGCAAAATCCAACCAAGTAGCAAATATGTGACCAAGTACCTGACAGCCAATTTGGAAAGGAACTTATACCACTTCCTTCCCTCTCTCTACAATTAGTGGGTGAGAGGGGTCTGTCAGCAGGGGAAGAAAAATGTGAAACTAAGGGCAAGAAAGACCACGAGAGCTGCCTACATGGCTTCCACTTTGGTTTGGGTTTTGGTTTTCTTTATTTTCTTTTTTCTTCTCTGGGTAGATAAATTAATAGCTCATGGCATTTTCCATTTTTTTTCCTGTGGAAAATGTGGGTTCAGAGAGACCAGACATTTTATGACTTCTAATCAATTCCAACAAATTGTTCATTAACAGAAAAGAACTGGAAAACACCCTAGAAGTTGAAAGATTTCTGATTTCCCATTTGAAGTGACTTTAAGCTTTGAAATGTATTTTTTTAAATGTCAAAAAGTAAAATGCCTTAGGAATCAAAATAATTCATTTTAAGGGAAACAAAGCACTTTTTTACTCAAAATATTTTCAATTTTTTCTCTCTGAATAAAAATCAAAATAATTTAAATTGCCTTGACTGACAATTATTTCCCTTCCATGTTTTCTGAACTGCCAAGCTAAAACAAAATTTATTACTTTCACCGCAATGTACTAAAATAAGCATAAATCTATCTAGCTTTATGTTGGATGTCAGTCAGGAAAAGCAGGTGGAAATTCAAACTCAATCTGTGCATGGGAACAAAATGAGGTAGAGGTTAACCAATAATCTTTCATAGATAGTGTACATTAATTTTAGGAAGCATAACTTGGAAAACAGCTTTTTCTCAACAGAGCTTCCTAGAATCGTTTACAGTGATGCTAAAAAAGAGAGCACTTGGCAGATTCCTATGATTTGATCAGAACTTAAATTAAATCACAGCAAGATACAAAGCATCAGATATATGTATATGTGTTTTAATTACACTCTAGTTTCAACTTTTGCTATAAAGTTTTGCTGCATCACAAGCAAAGGGCACATTTCCAGACACCTGGGGAGCCATGCTGAGCCCTGCTCCCTCTGCCCTGTAACGAGGTCATTACTCACTCATCACTCCAATCATACTGCTATAACTGCAATAAAGCTTGGAATAATCAAGGTAGATAAAAGCAAAAGGTAATTTTTAATATATTAAATTCTATTTTCTCCTTCTTCACTGGATATAGAAGACATTTACATGTTTAGACATGGGTTAATCTCTCACCTAAAGTGGCCTGCTTTAACCTGGCAAAACTTTGAAGAACTTTTAATAGTGGAACTCCTGTTTCCAGTTTCTGACACTTGTGTGTCCGGTCAATTTTCATTCTGATGTATGTGGGTATGTATGGTGTGCACACATACAGCCCAACTAATAACTTGGATGGTAAATATTTCGTGTAACAGCTTGGCTCTTAAGATCTGCTTACCACTGACTTTGGGATCCATGCTAGCCTTAGAACACATTTTCCTTGTGCAAGGCAGTGCAAGGCAGAAATGTCCTGCTATACCCAGAATCAGGACAGGATGGTAGACAAGAAGATAAGTCCTGTTTCTTCAGGGCAGAGACACACACAGCTCTAACAGGACTGACCCTGCTTCCAGTGGGGCCAGGCTGTGCAATGCTTCTGTGCCTGGTGGTTGCGGCTGGGTCAGGGGTCTCTGGACATCACCCCAGCGCCTTTGCACTTGCCCAGTGTAAAACACAACTTCTGCTCTCATGTCCGAGCTGCCTCTTCCTGTAGGCTCCGCTCCTGAACCTAAAGGAGCCCCTTTTCGCTCTGCTGCAGAGACAAGCAGTTAATGCCAGCCCAAAATGCTTCAGGAAGGACACACGAGCCCATTGTCAGAGGCAGCTGGGCCGTACCAGCACTGCTCCCTGTCTGAGATACTAAAGTCTTCCTCTCCATGACATTAACTCAGCTGTAGCACCAGAGTGTTGTGAAAAGGCTGCTTCAAGTCCAAGGGAAAACTATGGCAGAGGCCTTCAAACACTTTGCTGGAACAGAACCAGGGTCCAGCCCCCAGAAACATCCATTGGCACTGGCTGTCTCTAGCCCATGTTACTAGCATGGGCATAGCCATGGAATTCAACTTGCTGCAGCCTTGCCACACCGATACAGCAGATCTGACATATCTAATCCTTTAGACAAACGTGAAGTCAATTTGTACATCTGCAGTGGCCATTTGCCCAGGATCTCTGAGCACAGGGCAGCTTCACTGGAGCTGTTGAGCTTCTCCAACAAGCCTGCCAATTGACTGGAATTCCTAGACTAACAGCCAAAAAAGCAGCAGGACAGTAGATGATGTATAAAGGTTTGCAGCCAAATATGGTGGAGCTGGCACCTGTGACTGGCTCGGCACCGCAGTTCCCACTGTGAAGATCAGTGATTATTGCTTTAATAAGCAGTTCTTAAGTGAGGTACCTGATATCTGTTGTTGCAAGAGAAGGAGTGCCAAAGGCACAAGAGATGAGGAAGTTTTAAAAAAACATAATCCTTGAGGCTCACCATTCAACTTACCTTGATTTCATTATTCTTGAAAAAAATTCTTTTAGTTATTTCACACACAAAAAAAGGTACACACAAAGAGATTTCTCAGTGGGTTGCTTATTAGTTGAGATTTTGCAACTTGCCGAGAGGGTCCAGATTCCTGAGTCCCATTTTACAAAACTGCAGTCAGTCTCCAAAACTTGATACAATAGCACAACACTTCCAAAGGAAGACATCACCATGATGTTAGTTCATAACTCACTGATGCCAGGACTCTGTAAAGCTTCTTATTCAAAAACTTCAGTTAAGGCTTGTGTTTCTTTGAACATCTGAAGTGGACACATGTTTACATAAACATATTACAGGTAGGTCAATTCTGTTGAGCATATTTGTAGTTTCTCTAAGTTACCTTAACATTAAAATAAAAAGCGGAGGTAAGGTGATGTTCAGCAACAGGTCAATCTGTTTAATCTTTAGAATGGAAACATCAACGGTTCAGTCTGAGACTGGGAAATAATTAATCTAGATGCAAAGAAAGAACCTTTGTCTTTGAATCTGTGTGCTGTACGTTTGAATAAGTGTATATTAATGAACTATTTTATGTATTACTCATAGTATTGTAATTGGCCACATATTCTTCAGTTATTATAGATACAATTAGAACATCAAGCTTGGAGAAAAAAGATAAAAGGTCAGTGTTGCAAAAATCTCTGTCCTTAAAGCCAGAGGTTAGGTCTCTGAAGATTACCCCAAATAATGCCTCTTTCTGAAGCACAGAGGATCACATTCTGTAGTCAAGTAAAATCTCAGAGCAGTGTGACTCGTAGCACACGTAACTATTAATCCCAGGACCTATGCAAAGTTTCAGAAGGATGTTTCCACTACTAAATGGGGAGCAGCAGCTTACAAAGGTAGGTCTGTCTGAGGCTTACCAGCAGATGGAGTTGGAAGCAGGGTCTTGACACACATCATCATTAACATGAATAAGGTTCTTTTCTGGAATAGCAGCACATAGCTGGTGTACTAGTGGCACCTCCATTTGTAATATAACAAGTGTTCAAGATATAACTGGAAAGAGATTTTTATTCAAATCCAGGTTTAAAAGCACACTTGAGAAGCCTGTAATCTTTGCTGCAATGTCTTATGCAATTTGGTAAATGTAAGAAAAAGGACAACCATGGCTTTTTCCACTCACAAGCAACTGACTGGGTTATGGAAGTGACTTGTAAGGCTTTAAACTACTTCCAGAAAAAAGTAAGGTTATGAATGACAAAAAAAGCACTGTGCCAAAGAATACATTGTTACAGATCCTCTTTGCATACAGCTAATTATTAAAGCAAATTTCTCTATGACTTATCTGCAATAATAAATCCAATGACAAAAATGTTACTTGGACAGTCTGAGACTGAAAACTTTTAGAAGCTATTTAATGAAATCAAGAAGTTAAGAAGAGATGAAAAAAACATTACCTTTCCCCTTCTTCCTGCTCAGTTGATGTAGGAATAGATGCTTCTCACCTAAAATAATAATGGAACAGAGATGCTAATTGCTTCCACTTCCATGAAACATATGAAAAAAGACTCACCCTCTGACTATTGTATTTTGGTATGAGGACATTCCACGAGTCTTTACATTGGAAGAAGCTGTTCTGATTGCAGATCACAACCTCTCGTTAAAATTCTTGGAGCAGAAACTGATTATCTGGCTGATATATTACAGAAGTGGACATTAAGGAAAAGTTCTTATCATTATGATATCATAGCTAAGCTATCTGAAAAACAAAGCAAAGCTGTACTTCTTCCTGTTGACTATTAGAGATTAAAAGGTTGCTGCAAAGAATCTTTCCATGTACTCCTCCTGCCTTCCTCCCCCTTTGGGAAAGTGGGACCATGTAGCTTGAAATGAGTCCCTCTGCAGAAGTTCTGGTTGCCTTGCAGCTTGTGCAGGCTTTTAAACTTGGGCAAAGTGGGTGAGAAGTGTTGCTGTCTGGACTGGCAGTTTTTTACATTCACTCTGTACGGGTGCAAATGGCTAGAAGGTGCTGGACAGACAGAAGAAGCAAGAACATGGAGTTCAGAAAGATTCGGGAATTTGAGTCCAAATCAGGCGGCCACCCAGCTCACCAGCAGCCCCCAGATGAACTCTGTCAGTCACTGCAGCACTGGCTCCCTCCAGATGTTCTGGTAAATTGGGAGGAGCAGAGCCAGGGACAAGCACAAGACAGTTAAGTCTCAGTGGCCACCTGGCTACCAATTTTCATGTCATGGTGACTGGAACTGATGCTGTGAAGGCAAGAATTCTTTAATTTGGGCACTAGGAGGCTTTGCCACACCACAAAGGAAACTTGTGAGATCACCTAAAACTTTTCCTTAGTGTCCTCTTCCCAGATGCTTTACCTGACCATAGAGAATGCACCCAGGAACAGGTGGTCACTAGGTGGAACAATGACCTCTAAAAATTTAAAAACTATATGCCTCTTCATCCTCACTTTCTACCTCTAATCTGGTATTCCCCTTTATGGATAAAGCCTGGACTGAAAGGACAGTTTGTCCTTTGTGGCCAAACATCACCAATGCTCATGCACTCCTACAACACCTGCTCTGACCACTGAAGCCTTCTTAGCTGCTCCTTGACCCTGGCAATGCCCAGCAGGGCTCCTTCCAATTTGCCAAGCACCCAGCTTCTTGCTCTGAGGGACAAGAACACAGCTGACTCTGCTCAAAGGTGTTTCACAAACTAGATATCACCCAGACAGATTTACCTGCAGTCTTTAATCTGGGAGGAGCCATGTGGCTACATGTATGGTGCTGTATATATGGCGTGTGTATATATAAATACCCACATATGAAAAACACACATACGTATAGCATGTGTACTATATATACCAGTCCTGTAGGCAGCACCAGCACGCTGGCATATGCAATGGCATTCAAAAAGCTGCTCTGGGAATTTATTAGGGTACATCCTGGCATATCTACAGCCCAGGTCAACTAGCACTTTCATAAATTTCTGGGCACAGTCAGGAAGCGAGCAAAAGCCAGAAAACATTCCTAAAAGGCTGTTTGTATCTGAACCCCCTGTTCAATAGGAAGACAGACCCAGGCTGCCAGCCCCTGCACTGTTACATTTATAATCTGAGATGTAAACTCAGAACTCACCTACAAGACAAGGACCCAGAACAAAAGCTACAGACCAAAACCTTTCTTGAAACAGACAGAGAAGAATAACTTTTGTTCTGCTCAATTGTTTAATGGCAGAAGCTCTAAATCAGGGTAGGGGAAATAATCCTTGGAGGATGGATGTCCTCACTCACCTATAGTCAACTGTAGGGAATCCCTGCTCACCCACAGTCCCTCTTAGCATAGGAAGTGTGAGATCCTATATGCAAAGGGGCTTAAATTCAATCATGCCCACTGTAGATTTGCACAGCACCTGATTTTTTTACATCACTTCTCAGTGGAGGAGAAAGGATTTGAATCTGTCACACCACAGTGTCCTGATCTGCTGCAGGAAGGAGGGCACCCCACACACATCCTGCTTCAAGAGCAAAAAACCCTTCTAACTTATCACTAAAACCAGAGAGAGCACTATTTCACCAAAGACAACCAAGTTACAGATCCTGAAGGAAGAGATTTATGTTACTAATTTTAGAAGCATGCAGGTGTTCAGCATTCGGCAAGCAAAGGCAGCTCAGAGTGTCACATATCCGGGTCCTCAGCCCCGAGCATCACTCTGCAGGGTGCCCGGGCACCTTTGCCAGGCTCTGGAGCCCATTCAAGATCCCAGTCTCCTTCAGGTGCCCAAAGAGCAGCAGGATAGTGACAATCTTCTGCGGTTCTTTGGCCAAGGCTTATCTGAAGTCCAGTCTTTTCTGCAAATACCTCCTAAGCTCACTTGGACACCCTGCAGCTCCACATATTTCCATAACACATGCTTTAAAAAGTGAAGGTCCTATTTCTTTTCTCATTTATGTCCATGCAAGTTCAGTGCAACTTCACTGAAACCAGTGACTGAAACCAGAAAAGCAAAACAAACTATAGGAAAAATCAGGCTCTGCATTTCTTAGTTTCAGTTCTCGTATGTGACAAATGATTCTGGGGCCCTATTTTGGAAGTATCTAACTTGAAACAGCTTTGCAAACCAGAGTACTTAATGCTGTCTAACAATCAGTCTTCTGCAGGGCACCCAAAAGTGAAGTCTCAGTATTGCAAGTCACTCTTAAAAATCTTGGCCATTTTTTCAAAGGATGTGTCAGGGTCTCAAACAGATGCAAAAGCAATGACCACTCAAATAGTTTGGTGTTTACAGGTTCATCAATCAAAAAGAAACACTTTGATCACCTGACATGATTCAAACAACATACTTGATATCTGATACCGGACCGAGATCATACAGATCTAATAAACTTTTGGCTCCTGCAAATTTCTTTTAAAAAATATAAAAGAGGATCAGTTATAGAGAAGTTGATTAATATGCACTCTGTTCAAACAGTCTTGAACATCTGTGTATTAAATTCATTTATTAAATTATACCAATCTGTATTTTAATGAGTAAAAGATACTTATTCTGCCATCCATCAAAATAAACTCAGGAAATACTTAACATTATAATCATTTTTCTTGTTTGAACATGAGTTATGAAATATGAATCCCACACTAAGAATGCTGTACTTGCCATTATGATCAAATATGTTTTTACAGGTGCACCAAATATTCTGTTTTCATTTCATTCTCAAACTGTTGAAAATATAAACCATGTTTTATATTTCTTTGGTAGGTAATATTGCCTTTTTCCCCCCACATGGCACCCATTATTAGTGAGTTATTACCATGCCTTTTTTCAAACACACACTACATATCCTAAAGTTGCTTAGTAATGAAAATACAAATTTATGTAACATCTAGTATCAAATAACATTTAGGGCACACTTTGGCACTGAAAGGTTTGGGGCACTAATAACTTTCAAGTGCATGTTAATATTGCCAGATAAGGTGTATACAATCTGTTGGGTCAAGTTCAGCCTTTTACCACTTTGCTTTTTTGGCCCAAGGAAAGTTAACTTTCAGGTACAGCAGGGTTTAATACATGCATGCATAGAATTTTTGTTTCTTATTGTTCCGATAATTGTGATTTTTATTTCCATTTTCTTGGTCGCCTTTTATTAAAAAAAAAAAAAGAAGAGGAAAAAATCCTGGCAGACGGACAGCAAGCACAGCTGGGACAGCAGGTGAGCTAAATTGTAGATTTCTTCCCAGTATCAATTTGACACTATATCAAACACTAAGTATAGTCATTAAAAAAATTCCTTCCTTCTATTTGTACAGAGTGGATACTCTCAAAGAAAACAATATTTGGGAGAGCACAGCGAGGAAAAGCAAGATATGACTGCAAGGCACAAAGCTGCTCAGCTGGAATTGAATCCACACACCTCTGGGCACTTCCATGGAGCTACAATCCAACACAGAGGTTTGGCACTGGGGCTGTAATAAACAGGTAAAACTCACCAAATTAGTAATCAAGTCTACAATGCTACTTTCAGTAAAGAAGTGGAAACTTCTCCATTGATTTCAGTGGGAGCAGGTTCAAACCATGAAAGAACACATCAGCAACAGAGCCAGCACATCAGAAAAAAAGCAGTCACACTCTGGAAAGGCCATGTAACCACACGTTAATGTGTTTTTTTGTAAAACAAATCAAGAGAGTAGGAAATAATTTGGCATTTTATTGGAGAAGGGGGGAAACCCCTTCAAGGAAACCATCATTTCATACAGGTGCCACCACAGCAGTAGTTACCACCATGCCAAAATTACAGCTGGGGCAATGTCAACCCTTTTCACAGGTACATGGAAACCAGCTGGTACAAGGAAGTTCTATGGTGAGTGACAGGGAGTTGTAACTCTGTCATAGCTGATTATGTCCAAACACAGCACTAGGAATGGAAAAATTTACCACTTTTAACTTTAAAGCAGTATTCAAAAAACTAATTTTCTTAAAAGACATCTCATCATTGTCACTGCATTTAGGGTTTGTACACCCTGTCTAATTAGTCCATCTCATAGACAACATTCTAAGTAATTTCTTGTTGAAGAACCCACCATTTTTGTCCTGTACCAACAGTTCATGTAGATTCAGAAAGTAAAGAAAAGCCACTGGTCTGAACTCTCAAAATGTACAGGCCAAAAAACTAATACATTGTATTCTTAACTACTGTTTGCCTTGACCTTCTCCTCCTTGAAAAGGCATTCAGTCTTGACTGAAAGACATACAAGACCTATAAGACTTACTCGCATCCTGATCTGTGTTATTACAAATATTACTTGTGGGTATTGAAGAATTTTCCACTTTATTTTTAAGCACAATTAATCTAGAATTGTATTCTGAATACTGGATTCCACTGAGAACACTTATGCACCAGACTTCGAATGTAAGAAAAAAGTAAAATATATCTGACAGAAGAACAAAAGCACCACTTGGTCTACCAGAAGCATCTGAAAATTAAGCAAGTTCCTATCTATTCCACATATATTAAAAAAAGGGAGTAGACAAATCTATCCAGCCGGAAAAGCCTAAACCTTTTTTGACTACTCTGTAGCATACAAAATAAAATATGGACACATCTACATGAGGAAAAAAACCCACAAACAGCAGATTTTTAACCAGAGAAGCATTTTTCCTGACTTCTTTTGAAAAGCACCTTCCTGGATTGCATTCTGCGGACAGGTTGGAAATTTTTGAAATGTCACATTTATTGTCTAGTTGGGATGATCAACACAGATTCATCATTAAATGTAAACAATTTATCAATGGAATTTTCTCTCCATTTTACCATTTCTAGTCAATGCATCAAGAGGAAAAACTTTGAGTTGGTGGAATGATTTCTGCATCCCTTCAGTCCCACATGATTCTAGGAGGAATCCCTATCAATACAGAAATTACCTTTGTCAGTGACAAACAGGGCTTTAACAGTCATGATTCTTACAAACTCCTCAATATAAACACACAAAATCCAAATTTGCATTAAGTGACAACTCAAAACCAGTATATACTGGGCACGTATCAGAGAAAATACTTAGTTAAATGTTGAACAAAGCTGTTTCAGGGATATTGAGGATGCTTAAAGTTAATTACTTGTGTCATTGAATTCTTTCAGGGAATGTATTTCACTTGCAGATCTCTCAGCATTTAGCTTCAGTTGTGACCATCTTTTTCAGGCCTGCCACACATCTGAAAATTTAGCAATTATTTTATGACAAAGCAGGAACTCACACTTTTCTATAAACTGCGAAAAGATGGAATTGGTTGGTAATTTCTCTTCCTTGGCCTCCACCCTGTTTTGTAAACCAACCAGCATAAACAAACATAACATTTCAGGCTAAACCAGTAAAAGATTTGGTGAACTATTCCTGGGCTATTTCTTACCTTACTCAAATCTGGAAGTTAAATTCTCTGCCCTTACTAAAGAGGTTGCTCAACCTTCTGCCATCATAAGGAAACTCAAATAGTTTCCATGTGTGTGTGGCCATCCTGCTCATATGAAAATTTGGCAGAAAGTGTTTTCTTTCTTTTACTCATTAGAAGGCCAAATGGCTGCAAAAGATTTTTCATGGGAATAATTTGTTAATTTAGCTAATTTTTAAGAGAAATAAGAGAAGGAAATAGCAGTATGTTTATCAGTGTTCCACAGAAACAGCAACTTCAATATCTACAGGCAGAGGAATACCACCAGGGTCTAAATCTTAGTCCCAAACATTCTGACCCACTCAAGGATGCTGATAACAGTATTCAGAATCGAAATGTGTTTTTCTACTGGTAAGCCTTTTCCTTTGCAACTTCTAGGCCATTATGAGTATCTATGAGACATTTTTGTATCCACTGGTCAGGAAGAAAATGTAGGTTTTGAGTAGAGAGAAAACACAAGCTAAGACCCTTAAGTGAATATTCTACCACCAAACTATTATTGGGGGTTGAATCTTCTGATGCTCCTGATTCTTTTTTTGTCAAAGAGAATTTAATTCCCCTGTGCCCTAACAAATCCTTCGCCAGATTTCCATTCTTAACATACCTGTTTTCTACTGCCACCTGAGGTCTTTGGAAAGCAATATATTACCCAAGCTTTCTAATCATTATAATAAACAATAGGTTTTTCAAGACGCTCTGAATGCACATGTTTAACTCAAGGATGTAGAAAATAAAATGCTAACAGATAAAAGAATATTATTTGACATGTAAAAAACCCAAACCTCTTAGAACAAGTAACAGACCATAGCAGAGACACTCAGGTCAAGTTGAAGAAAATACCTAGCAAGCAGTAATGCTGGGAAAAATTTCATGTAAGAAGCAAATGCAAATTCAGTGCACATTTACAAAGTTATATGGCTTTTATAGAGGCAAATATATCTCTGAACTACATATACAGGAAAAGAAATGCTTTTTTTTCTTTTATCTCCTGGACTTTGCCTTGGTCCTTTCTACCTCAGTGCTTGGAAGTTATTGATAAGGAAGTTATTGAGGGAATACAAAGGAATGTACATAAATTGTCCAAAGTTTTATAGCAGTTGATTTAAATGATTATGTGAACTTCAGAGGGATAAATATTAAGCAGAGAACATAACAACAACAGAAATATATTTTAAAGTTCTAAACACTGACCTGTTTAACCATTCTGGCTGGGTAAGTTGCAACTTCTTTTGTCCACATTGGGAGACATCTATGCCTTACCATAAAAACCTTGGTTCATATGTTCAATTTCTAAATGTGTGTAAGTGTAGAGCTCCCAGACAGCAGCAAAGGTACTGCACATCTGTGAACCAGCTGAGCTGCACATGCATTACTTCCACATACCTGAATCAAGGATTCCTGCTGCATTTGGAACCAGTACACTTACTGTACGTACATTACCCAGCATAAGTTCACCCAGAAGTCTCTGGGATTTCTTAGCTGGCTGTCAAAGGTGATGTCTGAGATGTCTTCTGCTATTAATAGTTGGACAGATGACTCCTGGTTGCCTTTCTCTTCCCAAGGCAACTTTGGGGGGGTACACGCTCTCAACCCTCAACTACTTCCTAACCACCATCTTTCTTCAAGAAAGACTTCCAAGCTCTAAAGGCAAGGAACATTGCTATTGCTGCAGTAGATCAGTGGAAATATTTATTTTTGTTTGTAATGTCTATCAAATTTACATCTCTCTCTCAGAAGCCATATCTTGTTAAATCAGTCTGCTAACGAGACTATTGTTTATTTCCTGTATGCTGTCTGTTTTACATACCACACTGAGAAAAGCAATTGGCCAAGAGCAGATGCAGCAAAGATAATGCAACTGCTGAGAAGATAGCCATAATTAAAAGCTATTATTTATCAATTTACCATTAAAAAATATTCTAAGTGAAATATAAATGGAAATTTTCTCTTGGAGATAGCTGAAAATAGTCCCTTAAGACAAAGGAGTAAGAGATTGTTTATAAGAGCTGGTTCTCAGCAGAGGTTTTGGGAAGGAAATAAGCATTCTTCACCAGTTGCACAGTATATTGCCTTAGGCAGAGTACATTGATACTAAAACAGCTTGTCTTATTATTCATCTCTGATCATTTCTGCAGTTGGTTTTGGTGTTGACATGAAAATAAATGAATAACAGAGTATCTAAACAAATGTTTTGTCTAATGGAGATCTTATAAATGACATGCCAGTTACATAAAATGTCAGATTCTCTTCTGTCGCTGTGTTTTGCATCAAAACAAAGTATGTGATTTATGAGAAAAA
This sequence comes from Lycocorax pyrrhopterus obiensis, assembly GCA_014706295.1. Classification (NCBI taxonomy): domain Eukaryota; kingdom Metazoa; phylum Chordata; class Aves; order Passeriformes; family Paradisaeidae; genus Lycocorax; species Lycocorax pyrrhopterus. Next base: position 102,450,851 of record JACSVZ010000004.1, on the reverse strand, counting down.
CAACTAAATACAACCAAAAGTGCATGGAAAGACTCTCTCTAAATTCCACAGAGCTTCAAAATGGATTTTTTAAAAGAAGAAATAAAAGTTACTGACAAAAATAATTTTAACCTCAGAAGGCTCATGGGAATATTAAGAAACTTACACTACTCTGAAAAGAAAGACCAACTGGAAGCTCCACAAACCACTTATAGAAGGGGATGGCAAAGCAACACATTCTAAAAAAAGACATGTGGAGTAGATTTAGATTAGATTACACTAATGTAATCCATTAATATTTTGTACACAAGACTACAGTTCCCACAAACATACAATTATAGATACAAAAAGTTTTGAAATGGCCAGTTTCTATCTCCTAACTTGCATATTTCTTGTGGTGTCAACAGAAGGAGAGACTACCCCAAGGAATGAGTAAAGGCACCTAAGTGAAGGTTCTGCCCTGAATTCTTCAGTGGAGCCTAGAGAAGTACTGGCAGGAGCATGGATTTGCAATGCCTAGACCCATGTATCTCTCCTCTTGGTACAGCTACGAGAGTAAGCACCTGTGACTTTTCATATACTGGCCTAAACCTTTTGTGGAATGCTTTTCCCTTCAAATATTCATCAGACCTGAGATGGAATGGTACAACTCCCTGCACTCTTTCTTGTTGGCTGCTCTTCCCAGGCCTTAATTTCTGACTGGTCACTAACTGCTCTTACTCACCTCTGAGTATGTGTTTTACTGATACTCCCAGAATCTTACTCCATTGTGATTCCCATGGTGCAAGGTATCCACTGATCAATCACTACTTCAGAGGGCTTTTCTAATGCTTCCTCTCCTTTGGGGACTAACACTTGCCCAGACACCTGAATTCACTGCACATGGCATGTCTCACAAAAACGTCACTAAACTTGGGGCCTACAGTTAGCTGGCCTGAATTCCAACTGTGAGAACATAAAGGAAATAATTGTGTTGGACAAAACTGTGATGGTACCTACAGATGCATTTGGTTTGTGCCACTCAAGGCAAAGCATACATTTCATTCTCATAAGCTCCTCTCAGCTTTTTTAAAGGAAGAGGATTAGGAGGCCACTGGACCAAGCCAGGAGAACATTCTAGACCAAGTCAATACTTTTGTTGGGGCACATATCCTAGGTTCAACTGTGACTCCATTTCCCATATCTGGAGTCACGGCCCTGACTGGCCTCACTTGGGGCTGCCACCTTTGCCTCCTGCCCATGCCCCTGCCCAAGCTGGAGCCTCCAGCTCCTCCATGAGCCAAACCATAGGTACCTGTCTCCACCTCTGGCCCCAGATCCTGTTGTTCCGGACTCAGACCTGAGGTCTCAGTTGCTGGCTTAATCTTGGACCAGCCTGGGGATCACTGGACTGTCTCCAAATCGTTACCATTACCAAAGCTGACCCTGACCCTGACTCATGCTGTCTTTACCCTGGCCTCCCGTGTCACCATGGACTAGCATGATGATCTGCACTCCTGGCCAATCCCAGCTGCCATCCCTAGGCCTGCCTTACTCCCTTGCTTGGAGGCAGTGGGATGGGGCTGGCAAGGCCCCTGCCCTGGCCATGGCTCCCAGCTACTCAGCCCTTAGGGAGCAGCTGACCCTCACTTGCATCCTGATACCTGGCCTTGAAAGAGTGATCTCATCTTCCCAGCATAAACACCTGAGCTCCCCTTGGTTCACGCTCCACTCACAGTGTTAAAAGCAAGGTGCCCTTTGTACAATTGGTCAATGGAACTGTATCATTCTGCCCCATGCCCTAGACCCTGCTTGCCATACACAGAATTGCCTTCTGCAGGAAAAATCTATCCCCATGTTAAACTAAAGGGGGCTTGATGCCTCATCTTATGTGTTTCAAGCTAACTCTTCTCAAGCAGATTGTTTAAAATTTTCCAAGTCAGCCTTGCAGCCAAGTCAATGTACAAGATGGGATGCAAAAGTCCCAAGACCAGAAGGACAAAGGGGGTGAGCAGTAATCCCCTTGGAAGGGGCACAGGTGGGGTACCAGACCCAGTCCCCCAGAACAAGCATTGCATAAATGGATAAAATAAATGGAAGTGGTCCAGAGGTGAGACATCATCTGTGCTCCCTCTTCCACTATTATTGCAATAACTAGATGAAGACTGCTTTTGCCTTTTTCCTTTCTTTTCCAAGACATCTGCCCTCATAATCACACAGCCCATCAGTTTCCAATGACTTCAACCCCTAAAGAGGGAGTTGCCTAAGAAGCATAAAACTCTGAAGGAGACTCCAGTGACTCAGGTAGAGTTTGAGTACCTCTGTCCTGGGAAGGGTTCACATGCCTATTTTAAGACAAATGCTGTTCAGAAACTTCAGACATGAACTACAATTAATTTATAGGTAACATGTTAATGTAATAAACTGAACAACTGGAAAAATGAGTGCAGGAAATGTCTTCCACATTCTAAATAACACTTTAAACTGTGTTTGCATTCGAAGATACATGACAAAAATTATATCACACAAATACAAGATAATGGACCTCCACACACCTGTAGAGTCATCTGAATCTAACTGTTCCTCAAAGGAAATAGAATCTTGAAGGTTGTGTAAGAAGGATATGTATTATAAACTAATGCATTGCCAACTGTTTTAAAATTTTGTCAAATAAAATAAGAATTATACCAAACTAAATTTGGGTAAATTGCTGGTAGTTATACCTTCCAATGAGTTAAACTGAAGCAAAACAAAATTAAAAAGCCAAATTTAGAATATTTTTTCATCACAAAGTAAAAATATGGATTTGCTTAGCTGGGGAAATTGAGTCATATTTTACTATAATCACTCAACAATAATGATATCTATGCAGTTTTTAGAAACACAGTGGTTTTATTATTTAGTAATTTCCAAGAACATTCATTTATTCTAGAATCATATTGACCAGAGGGCTTTAACTAAACTTTTAGTGAGCAGCTACAAAATACTGAATACCAAATAACCACACTGTATATACCAATAACTAGACCTTAGAATAACTGGGATTTTGTGTCTACTGGGAAAAAAATAATTATTAGTGTGTAAGAATGTTAATTTAAACTGATTTAAGTAGTTTAAATTTCTAACATTCCTTTGATTGAATGATTTATGGGATTATTGATAGTCCCATAAATTCTAAGCACAGTAAAGACCTGCTCACAAACTGAATAAAAATCTGGATGGAAAAGGCCAGATTTCAAGTTTGTTTTTACTTCAGAATTCTATAGAATCAGTATAAATACACTGTTGAGCCCTATTATTTTACGTAATTTGATTTACTAAATGATGTGATATAAACTAAAAACAAATAATTTTTGCTTCATATTGCTTTTATGTAACTTTAAATTCTGCTTTGAATTCACAGAGTTTCAAGTTTCTTTAGTTGCAGAGCAAGTAAAAATTCAATAAATTCATAAGAAACATGTTATGGATAATTACCTAATTAAAATTCCTGAAGCAGTATGGGTGTTTTTTACTGTACTTACTGTAATATTTGCCCACTGCACATGTGTACAATAATCATTTATTTGATTCTGTAGTTCCCCTCTTTTTGAGGGCTATATATTAAGGAAATAATATTGTCAGGCTCATTTACACAATCAGAATATCCTATATTCCCATGATTTGCGTATTTCTCTTCTCTACCTTGATAAGGATTTTAAAATTACAGGCCTGCACACGGCATGGTGGTTGGTGAAGAGTGTCGTATGAGAGACTGTGTGCTGGTTAGAATTGAGATTACCATTTGTTTCAAAATGTTCCAGGAAATGATTGCCCACTGAGATAATGTAAGTTAAGTAAAGAAAACATCAAACAGAGTTTAACAACGAAGTTGTATCGTGTATTTAAGGGAAATTCGATGTATTTAACACAGTGCCCTAGTTGCTCTAGTGTTGCAGAGTGCAATACTAGACTCTTTAAAAACTTTTCTTACCTATTTTTCTAACAGTACCATAAAAAAATCAGTTACAATTCACCATTCCAAACAGTCGAGCCGAGGACTTTACAGAAGCACAAGTAATTATAAGGAAAGGATACGTTGTAGAAATAATAAAATTCCAGTATAAAAGTTAAGCTATGTGAAGTATGAAGCTTTTATTAAAGAACCTCTAGTTCTGACCTAGAGACCCTCAAAATCATTATGATCATCCCTACCTCTGTTAAAATTAAATGGTTCGGTCAAGAAACATATTTTAATATCTTCAGCATAACTTTTACTGAGAATGCACTCTTGAAAGATCAGATTATAGCAGTATCATGGGGATGTTTGTATAGAATATCAGTATTTATGAATAGCAACTGCACTCAGGCTGTCTTTTACTTACCTTTACTCTTCCTTGTGCTTCTGGTTCTTTACTTTTAAGAACAATTTGGGGCAATACTTAGTTTAGTCTTAGTCTACAAATTAACGAAAAAAATTCACTCTGGAATAGCATTTTATATACTGTTAGAGCAGATAGCAGTTCCAACTTTGTCAAACAGAATATTACAAAACCTTGTAAAAATCACAATAACTGTATCAAAGAGCACCCATCTTAGACAGCAGGTGATAAGTTAATGAGTCCAAAAGACATGAAATAATAGTGAGAAAAGTATGGACAGCAATTGCTCAGTGACCATTCATGACTGATCTGCAAAACAGCATGTGACAAAAAAAAAAAAAAGGGATACAAATGTGTATTTGAAAAGAACAGAAATTAAACAGTTCTCTGAGTACAGAGGACAACACATTGACAGCACAATGTGATATATTCTACATGATTTTACTACCTTCCAACGTCAATTCCTGTGCAAAGTATTTTCAGACATTTTTCTTAGCTATTATTTTAACTTTGCTGGTTTCACAGTAAAGACAAGGCGAAAATATTTGCAATATAAGCTACAAAAAAATAAGACACTTGTTACAGGAAAGTGTCTTTCAAACATGATGGAAGATGCTGAATGAGATGGACGCAAGAGGATAAGCGAAGAACTGTGAACTTGTACTCACATTTTTGTTAAGCTCCTGGAAAAACAATATTGTTTAGGAAGTCAGATGGATGCCAATGATGCACACACTGATCTGTAATGGATGTGGAAAAGTCAAAGGCTGAGAATTTTTGAACATTGACTAAAAGGTTTGATAGGTAATGGGAATCAATGGGAAATTCACATCTAATTTTCAGAACAGGATTTGAAGATCATTACTTTAAATGCATTTTTCAACTGGAAATATGAAGCATTTACATGATGGAGAATTAGTCTTGCCATGTTTTCCTGCAGACCTTTGAGGCCAAGATAAGAACATCTTTCTCTATTTTCCCCTTCTCTGAATCCATTCTTCTGTTCCATTCATGGATACTTTTTATTAGCCATAATCTCAATTTTTTTTCTATTTTTTATCCCTGTTGCTTACTGTATTCATTAGCAGGTGAGCATATATTTTTATAGAGCATGCATGTAAAACAATAATATCAAAAATATTTTAAAGTTATATGCAGAAGTGAGAGTGTGGCAGAAATAAGCTTGCCCATGCAACCTCAACCGATTTATCTTGAGAATATGCATTTTGATACATGCTTTCATTACATGATCATTAACTTTTTTTTCCATAGCACACCAGCCATTTCAGTTCTCAGAGTGGATGGTGTTTACTTAATGAACAGCTGTTCAATATTTACTCCATTGTTCAGTACATGGCCCCATTGTTCAATGGATGGCCTCATGCCATCTTTGTTGTACACTATTCAATCCCTTCTCTAAGGGACATTAATTAACCTCCCCATGAGTTTTCTTTTATGATGCTAATCAGTATAATTTTGAAAGCTTTACAAATATCAATTATATCCACAGTATCCCTGTGAGTTTCATGCACATCCTACAAACAGGAGACCGAAGCAGGGAGATTACAGTTAATAATATCCATGAATTTTGAGTATCCCATCTGACACACCTGGGGTTTGATTTACAGCTCCCATTGCCCTAAGTTGCAGTTGGGAGTCTGCAGCATCTCTTCCAATATGTTTCCCCAGTCTGAATCTGGGTACCAAAAAAATGAAACACATTCTGTTAGCAGCAATCTATGCAAATTTGTTTTAAGTTACTTCCTCAGTAACATATCTAGAGCTGAGATGGGAATTCGGTGTCTACAATTGCATTCAGTCTTCATAATGAGGCTCTCCCTTTCTCTAACTGAAATCTTTTGCTCCTGCTTTACATTGTTCTCAGTTCTGCAACAAATGGGTGATGAAGACAACCTTATCTGTGGCACAAACTCCAGAAAGATAGTCTCCATCCTCTCATGGGGGCAGAGATACTACAGATAAAAACATATGGACCTCTAACTAAAAGTTGCCATGATACATATGCAAACCTTTAAAGCAGAATTCCCTACTCTTTGATGCCTAGAATTTTCAATGTTCGTAAGGTCTCATTTCACACTGCAGTTTTCCTTATTATTGATTACCTGCCCAGGTAATTGCCAGTGGAGAAGGACTTGAGAGTGCTGGTGAATGAGAGACTGGACACGGCCCAGCAACATGTGTTGGCAGCCCAGAAAGCCAAATGTGTCCTGGGCTGCATTCCAAGCAGCATGGGCAGCAGGCGAACGGGGATTCTGCCCCTCTGATCTCTGGTGAGACCCCACCTGCAGTGCTGCACCGAGCCCTGGAGTCCCAACACAGGCAGGACATGGACATGTTGGAGCAAGTGCAGAGGAAGCCATCACAGTCATCAGAGGGATGGAGCATCTCTCCCATGAGGAAAAGCTGAGAGAGCTGGGATTGTTCAGCCTGGAAAAGAGAAGGCTTCAGGGTGACCTAATTGTGACCTTACAGTACCTGAAGGGAACCTACAGGAAAGAAGAAACAAGGTCATGTAGTGACAGGACAAGAGGGAATGGGTTAAAATTAAAAGAGAGTAGCTCTAGATCAGATCTTAGGAACAAATGCTTTACTGTGAGAATGGTGAGGCTGTAGCACAGGTTGCCCAGAGAAGCTGTGGATGCCCCATCCCTGAGAGTGTTCCAGACCAGCTTGGATGGGGCTCTGAGCAACCTGGTCTAGTGGAAAGTGTCCCTGCCCCTGGCAGTGGCTTGGAACTAGACGGTCTTCAAGGCCCCATTCCAAGCCAAACCATTCCACAATTCTATGATTCTCTGAATTTCCTCTCTAGTTTTCTATTTTCCTTTAGTTCTCCCTTACATCCCTGAGTTCTTGTTTCTTTAGATATATTGTTTCAGTCCAGCCCTTTTCTTTCTCAATTTAGCTTTTGTTTCTATTGCATCTGAACACAATTCCTTCTTCAACTTTTTGTGACAGAACAAGGTTTATAGCTGAAAACAGATATTTGCCATAAAGAATATAATGTGAGATCAGTTCCCTGCTCTCATTTTAGTGACCATGTAAGTCAGAAAGTCCACCTTTGTTTCTACCACTGTGAGCTGGGGCACCCTCAGTTCCTTGGTGACAGGTGGTGCCTACTGAGTAGAGAAAGGTCTATGGACGATCAGACACCTGAGGATGCTTTGGAGCTTTTAATCCATAAAACTTAAGGTGTCTTACCTGCATGTCCACTGAAGTAGGAAAATAACCACAGAAGGCAAATCTTTCTTTTACAAACTAGACCCCTGAAAATTTTAATTTTTCTTGCTCTAAGTGTAGGGGCACTGGCCCATTTCAAAGCCTGGATTTCAAGAACTTCAGGGACATGGGCAAAAAATATATTTTTTTCCCTTGCATCATTCCTAGAAATGGCAGAACTGTTTTGGCAGGAGCTTTCCAGAAAAGTAAAGCCGGGACAGCTACTTGGCATGGAAAACTTCAGTCAGAGCAGTTACAGTTTGGCACTATTATAAGTAGACAAAATCAAAGTTTCATAATAGGAAGTATTAGGTAATTTTAATAATAGGCAGTTCTATCACCTATAAAACCTTTAAACATAAAAAAATATTATTTGTGTAAACAAATATCAAGAAAAGTCCTTTTAAAAAGTGTCCTAGTGAAATGAAAAGGAGTAAAAACAAACATACAAAAATGTGAAATATCACATCCTGACTCTGAAAAATAAAGACACATATACTTCTCCACCTTAACACAGCATGCGTCTTGAGCTTTCTTCACCTCAGTCCAAAAACAGAAGAACAAAAAACACCACTTTAATCTGCCAGAAAAATAAAAAAAAAAGTAAATATTAAGTTAGAGTCCTTGAGCTTCCTTGCTTCCCTGTATTAAAGAATGGCTAGTCTAGGGCCTAACTTCTGACATTTTCCTGGCTCCTTTAATTTAGCTCAATGAATCTCCAGATAATGCATTTTCATTTTCTCTGTGTGTTGCAATCTGGGGAAGCCTCTTTTTTCATCTGTCTCTCATTTTTCCATTCTGTCAGTACCCAAAATATTGAAAAAAAATCTATTGCCCTTGATTCCAGTCTCATGGGCCAGGACTTACTTCAAAACTTTAAAATGTCTTTCTCTGACTTTTGAACAATTTTATCACAAAACACTGTCCTGTAATTAAATACACCACTGGTATTCAAGGAATATCAATTAGGAGTGCTTAAGACAGTTGAAAATCACATTTATTCAATAGTTCCTACTTTTTAAAGTCAAAGAGGTTTTTTTGACTGCCTAATCAGTCTTGCATAATATTCTATAAGTCTTCCACAATAATTACCAGATTATTCACATAATTTTTTTATTTGCTAGAGAACATGATTCAGAATCATATTCACTCTTGATGTAAAGTCATCATGTAATGGCAACTATACCTCATCTTTGGAACCATGGATTTAGTCATGAAAAACAGACAATCCAGCACTAGCCTTACATTGAAAGAAAACCCACAAGGTCTGTTCTGTTGTACTGAGGGCAGCAAAGGATTGACTTGAATAAAAGTGATTACAGGCTATGTGGATAGTTCAGAATTCATATCAACCAGCAGAAAATCCCCAGGATAAAAAAAGTTATCTAAATTAAAGGGTTATATAGATATATATGATACAATATTACTAGTAAATATTGCTTCTATTGTTTACCACAATCCTAGGCAGTAAACTCACAGGACCTTGCTGGTTTAAATAAAATGCAAGAATGAACTGACTGAAGGATACATTTTAATGGCCCTCTGTCAGAGAGAGTTAACACACTTGCACTTCTAACAACAGCATTTTTATTAAATCTTTATTATGTTGTATTAAAAAAATTCCCCTTAGCCCTCAGGTAGTTGGTTGATGCTGAGTTTTCAAATGAAATATTTATGAAGTTCTTTGTTTAGAAGTTTAATTGTATCTTTAAATGACTTTCATATGTTTATATGCTTTACCCTCCAATATAAATGCCATATGATGCTCTATCATACTGTCCGGAATAGTCATTATGCATTTCACCATCACAACTGTTACATAACAATAAGCAGAAAAAAAGGACAAAAGGATAACTAAGTTAAACCAGATCTTATACATACTTATTTTGTTGGTAACACAGATTGTATCTCCAGCAAAATGTGTTTCTAATCATGTAACATAGCATAGTGCTGTAATACTTTCCATATTTAAACTTTTGGTCAATGTATAATATTATAAAAGATACTAAAACAGACTCTGCACCGACCTTTCTATTTCTCTGCTGTGGGCAGGGGGAAGGAGAAGACTCTTATGAGAACGGGGACAGAATGAGGAGACCTAAGAAGGATTCCTTAAATGAAACTCAGTTTTGCTTTTATAAGAGCTCTGAAGATCTATCACTCCTGTGGTACAATATTCAAAGGAAAAGCGTAGCTTAGAAACTTTATTATCTGCCCAAGAAATTAATGACAATTTTAAAAACACTTTCTGGATTTATCAGCTAAAAGGACATTTTCTACAGTGAAAGTATGTTGGAGACCTGTGTCACTTTATATGAAAGCAGTGCTGCATTAAATCTGACCCCACTGTTTTCTACAATGCTCTTCAGGTGTCTTCTGTAGATCAGATTTTGGACATCTGGTCCAGGCAGTCTCTATCATTAGTCTTCAAAAGGTCTAGGTCAGCTAGATGACATGATGGGAGATCACAAATAAAGTTGTCCGCAGCTTTGTCTGTGGAAAACATCCACCCATCCACCTGTGCAGCCCTTTTCTGACCCACAGCTAGGGAGCAAGTTCATGAAACCAACTCAATTTATTGTGAAAAGTGACACCCTTCTCCATGCCTTGGGCAGGCTGGAGAGTCATCACAGGCTGAAAGAAAAGGAAAGAAAAAGATATGAGACAAATTTGGAGGAATAAAAGGAAATTGTAGATTCATTACGTGGGATGCTTGCCTGTAGTTGTCAGAAAGGATGGAGAAGGATACGATCTGTCTGTGGTTTATACTAACCATACATTACTACTATGTAATCGCCGGTTTTAATACAGTGCTAGCTCACAGTGCTACTTGAACACACTCTGCAGATTTCATATTTGTTGTTCAAATGCTACATTAAAAGCCTTTGAGGAGAGTATCAGTTCACAGCTCATGAAAACAAATCATTTTGCAAAGCTGGCATAAAAACCCCGTGTTGATCGTGGGGGCTGTCAGTGCATGACTGAGTAACATGCCCTGTCTTTCTAAAATAGCAAGTACTGTCTTGCTAAATTTGTCCTCTTGATGACAACTTTCATTGTAACAAATGGCCCCTAAGCTCTGTCTTTTCCATATAAGGAACTTCGTCCAGTTATTATACTAACAGCCAACAACTTCTGAGAAATAATCTCACTCATTATTTAAGGTAGAAACCAGTATTTTCCTATATAATACGCTGGAATGAACTCTATGTGAAACAGAAAAAGCTCTGGAAAGTACCTATGGGGACCACTCGTTTCAGAAGCTTTTTTAAAAGCTGCTGCTAGTCTACAGAAAAGACCACCTGCAAGAACTGACAATTTTGCAAGTTTTTGTATAACTGCTCCAGCAATAATGCACATAACTTTGAAGTCCTATGTGTTAACTGCACCAGCTGAAAATTGATGGAACTCTTATCACCAAAATGCCTATCTTGAAAAGACAAAGTTACAGCAAGACATGATCAAACATGGTAACCTTTTAAGTCACATCAAAAAAAATGAACTGACAGGTTTTTCCAATATTTTATAGTGCAAACATAGGTTTAGGCTATAATTTTACACCCAATTGACAATAGTATTTCACCAATTTCAGTAACTAGTTAATGTATCACACATAAAAGAAAGCCTTTTTTTCCTATTTTATTCTCATACGAAGGCTGGATTTTATTCTAGTCTCATTGATATAATTCTATTTACTTCACGGTCGTTACTTATTAACACCAATGGGAAGAGAAACAGAGCCATTAAATCAGTTTCCTCTTTTTTCCCTGATGCAACCTGATGCTTTTTGGTTTACCATGGAATGGTTACGTGGTGAGAGAGACAGATTTGCTTGTGTTTTTAATAATGTGTTCTCTTCAGAGAGAGTCAATATTTGCCCTGTCCAGTTTGACTGGCTTCATTTTAAAAATTCTTATTTCTGCTTTAAAAAATTGGAGATGGTAAAGAACACATCCATTAGGACTTGCTGTCATGTGGGAAATGTGACTGAAAGGAATATCCATTTTTGTCAGAGGGAATGATATGATTCAATTTTTTTTTGTGAAGTTCTGCCCTAGAACTAATAAAAGCCCTTTACATCCACTGGAATGTCATCCAAGAACATGATGCTTAAAACCCTTCAACTCTGCATGTCAGACTTCATGACCCTTTCACCTCAATTTTTTCTTGGGCCAGCACTGTCTAGTAGTTGTTCCTTCTGTGTATTCACCCCTCTCTGATGGGTGTCACTTGACAGCAAGTGGTACCCCCTGCCTGTTTCTGCCCTGAGTAATCTTGGTACTTCCAATACATCTCATAAGAACTTAATTCCACTTATTGTGCTGGACTTATTCTGCTTTCTGGAAAATGCTTACCAGAACAGTACATGCTACTCCAGATAAAGTCTTATCAGAGAGCTGAATCAGGACAAATAGCCTATCTTTATGGAAGAACTGTTTTGGAAGTATTTCAATTGAAATTTAATGGAAATACCATTAAGCTTTGTTTGGCTTTGTAAAAGGTGATACAAAAGACTCTGAAACAGCACAGCTGAAAAAATACAGTCCTCACTGATGCTCACTAAGGAAAAAAAATCCCTTTTGAGAGGACTTGGTTAATTATTTTGCTTATTTGTGACCAAAATTGAAAAGAAAAGCAAAAAGCTCTGTCATTACTCATTATGTATGTAATTTATCACAGAATACAGTTCTGTCCGTCCACTTATTAAGCTCTTCCAGACATTCTTTTGTGTTCTGGGCTTCTGAAAAAGCCTGAAGTAAAACTGATGCTACCTAACCAAATTGCTGCAGACTTCTGGAAACCTCACTGATGCTTTCTCACCAGTACATCAAAGATGATTTAGGATTTTAAATATTTCATGGCCTGCATGGAACAAAACAACTTAATCATTCATGCATCACATGAGTTACTCTCTTCTTTTTCATGAAAAAAAAAATAACAGTTTGTACTTCTTGTATGTCATTATGCTCAGGCAGGAGTCTGCTGAGCCCTGCTGACTCCTCCAGTGCAGCCTTCTGTTAGTGAAATGGCATGAAAGGATGAGCAAGGGTGCCACACAAAAACGTAGAGGACCACTTTGACTTTGGTTTCTTTCTCCTTCTCTGACTTATCTCTCCTTTGAGGAGCTCTTGTGGGCATTTGCCACTGCAGTTGCAGTACTCTGCTGCCCCAACAGTGTGTAGGTCTGTCAAAAAGATCCTGGTGGTTTGTGTTGATATTAGCTCAAGAGATAAAGGCCAATTGTCTGGTGATCCTCGAAAAGCATTTGGAGGGAGTCAGCTCCAGCAGTTAGCCAGGAGTGATGGACAGGAACAGCCTGCAAGCATTTCTCAAAGGAGAGATCAGTCAGAGAAGGAGCCTCCAGCTGTAGAGCAGGGAGGTGCTCTGTTATTGCTCTTGCTATTTTTCTTTCTTCTGTCCTTTAAATAAAGTAGATTATTATTCCTTTAAGTAAATCAGGCTCACCCATGTTAGTCGTTGGTTGAGCTCTGATTGTTAAGTTGGAGCACTGTGCTGAAAATAAGGCTGTGATTTTCAAAAAGTCTTAGGACTTTGAGCAGACACAACTCAATTAAAGCTGGGATATTTTATGTTGGCACCTTTTGAGTGATTTCCACAGCGGTGCAGATGAAACAATCCAAGTTTGCAGCGAGACCTACTCAATAGCTGAACCACATTCTCATTTCCCTGCACTGCTGCTTCTCCCATGAGTACAGCAGAGAACAAACAAAAGGGAAGGATCGGGCTGTGCTGTATCAGGTTATGTTCTTCAGTCTCTTCCTTCTCCCTCAGTTTCTCCTGTGCCATTGCAAGAGTGAGAGGGAATTTATTCCCAACACCACATCCAGGCTGGTACAGTCACATCCCAGTTTTTGCCCGTGGTAGATAGGAAATATTCAGTGATAAATCATGAGGTCACAGGCTGAGATCATGCCTCCAGACACATTCAAGCAGGTTTATGGGTTTTCCTCACCTGGACATTCCCTACCACCCCAGGGAAACTTCGCTAAACAGCTCAACCCCACCAAGCTGTGCTTCTCTGAATAAATTCACAGATACCAGGCTGAGCAGGAGTGTTGATCTGCTGGAGGATAGGAAGACTCTGCAGAGGGATCTGAAAAGGCTGGATCTATGGGCCAAGACCAGTGGTATGAAGTTAAACAAGACCAAGTGCCAGTCCTGCACTTTGGCCACAACAAACCACAACAACCCCTGCAGTGCTACAGGCTGGGGAAGGAGTGGCTGGAAAGCTGCCAGGTGGAAAAGGACCTGAGAGTGCTGATTGGAAACAGCTGTACAGTGTGTACCCAGGTGGCCAAGAAGGCCAATGGCATCCTGGCCTGTATCAGGAATAGTACAGCCAGCAGGACCAGGGAAGTGACTGGCACTGGTGACGGGCATTTCGAGCACTGTGTCCAGTTCTGGGCCCCTTACTTCAGGAAGGACATTGAGGTGCTGGAGCGAGTCCAGAGAAGGGCAACGGAGCTGGTGAAGGGTCTGGAGCAGGAATCTGATGAGGAGCAGCTGAGGGAGCTGGAGGTGTTTAGCCTGGAGAAAAGAAGGCTCAGAGGGAACTTTATTGCTCTCTACAACTTCCTGAAAGGAGGTGGCAGTCTGGTGGGGGTCGGACTCTTCCCCCAGGTACCCAGCACCAGGATGAGAGGACATGGCCTCAAGCTGTGCCAGGGGAGGTTTAGGTCGGACGTTAGGAGGAATTTCTTCACTGTGGTTAGACATTGGAACAGGCCGCCCAGGAAGGCGGTGGAGTCACCGTCCCTGGAGGTGCTTAATGAAAGACTGGACGTGGCTCTTAGTGCCATGGTTCAGTTGTGTTGGGTCAGTGGTTAGACTTGATGATCTCAGAGGTCTTTTCCAACCCAAGTGATTCTGTGACTCTGTGACACATCACACCCGTGGGACTGTATTTCCTTAGGAAGAGTTTTGCATTAATGGTTCTGGAACCAGACAGCAGTGGTATCAGATACTGGTGAACTGCTATTAATAGAAATAAATAAAACGTAAACATAGGTAGCTTGACTCTACAGTACCTCTGCCTACTGTAAGAACTTTTCCTCAGTATAGGCACCACAGGCTCCCCCATGGGAGGTAACAGCCAGCAACAGCTCTTCAACTTCTAGTTTTTTAGCAAAATGGCAATGGACATTCCTAGATAAACCTTTCCCATCATTTTGGCAAGCCTCAAAGTCCTCTCCTGCCCCCAGAGCCCTAATCTTTTTATCTGGGGGAAAAACCCAAAGAAATAGAAAGGAAGAAGTTTTTTTTCTGATGGGCTTGTACAGTTAAAAATCATAAACAGTAAAGAAATCTACATGCTAAGGTTCCAACAGAAACAGAGACTTGGCTGACTTCTGTAATCTGAATTTTGCATTAATTAAGTGTTTTGAATTTGATTAGAATAAACTAGCCATCTCACTTGGCCCAGCATTTGCCCCTTTCCAGACTTTTTAAAAACCATATACAAGATGATCCAGGATTCTAACCAGAGGAATGAGAAGGGAAAGAGGAGGACGGGGAGTTGAAGGCTGAAAGATAAGCAGGAATCAGACAGAAAAAAACAGTTTTCATCTGCCTAGGATTTGCATTTGGATTGAATATCTGTTTTACCTTGTGAGACCCACACAGGTGACACTCCTATATTAATCCTGAATTCACATATTTTATATATGTTTTTTTTTATTGGACCGTAATTATTTTCTGAAACTAAGAAACATGAAATAAACATGGTAACAATTATTGGTGCTTTGTTCCTGCTTTTGTTGGATCTCGGAGAGGCACTTGACAACCCAGACCAGGGCTACTTTGACAATGTTTGAAGAACCAGTTCAGCCATAGGTTGATGTCAGCTGCACTAATCAGAACTCTCTCAGTGGATAACTGTATTCATATGTTGCACTGCACTGCTCAGATGTGCATGGCAAGCTCCACCCGTCACACAGGCTACTCAACATCAGCTTTCTTTTCAAGACAGTTTATCTTGAAACTATTCATTCAGCTGTGGTGTCACTAATTTTTCCTTTAAATACGCCTTCACCAATTCCTGACAATATACCGTCTGGATGCCATCCAGAGGGACCTGACAGGCTTGAGAGGTGGCCCAGTGCAAACCTCACACTCATCAAGGGCAAGAGCAAGGTCCTGCACACGGGTAGGGTCAATCCCAAGTACAAATACAGCAGGGCTGAGAATGGATCGAAAGCAGCCCTGAGGAGAAGCTCTTTGGGGAGCTGGTGGATGACAGGCACAAATGACCCAGCAAAGTGAGCTTGCAGCCCAGAAAGCCAAACGTGTCCTGCTGCATCGAAAGAAGAATTCTGTGAAGTGATTCTGCCCCTCTACTCTTCATTCCCAAGACCCTACCTGGAATAATGAATGCAGTTCTGGGGCCTTCCAACATAGGAAGGACATGGACATGAGGTAGCGAGTCCAGAGGAGGTGCTCCGAGGACTGGAGCATCTCTGCTGTAAAGACAGGATGAGAGAGTAAGGCTGTTCAGTCTGGGGAAGAGAAGGCTTTGGGGAAGAGAAGGCCACCTTATTGTGACCTTCCAGTACCCAAAGAGGCTACAAGAGAAGGAGAGGGACTTTTCACAATGGCATGAAGCAATAGGACGAGGGGGAATGTGTTCAAATTGAAAAGAGGGTGGGTTTAGATTAGATAGTAGAAAGAAATTCTTCACTGATACGGTGGTGGACACTGGGATAAGTTGCCCAGAGAAGCTGTGGATGCCCCATCCCTGGAAGTGTTCAAGGCCAGGCCGGATGAGGCTTTGAGCAACCTGGTCTAGTGGAAGGTGTCCCAGCCCATGGCCAGATGCTGAAACTAAATGACCTTTAAAGTCCATTTCAACTCAAACCATTCTATGGTTCTATGCCTGCTTCATTCAGTGTGAAACTTGGAGAAGAGTTCATTGTTACACCACCGCACCCTTGTAAGTAAAGCACGGGAGCAGAAGGAACAGACCTGGAGTTCAGCTCCCCACTCAGCTACAAGGAGCCTGAACCCTCAGCTCCCATTTCCCAGCATGCTGAACTGCAGGCGATGCACTACTCTTTGTTTGTGCAAACATGTGAGCATGTACACAGAGAGAGGAAGGGGAGAAGGTGTTGAAATCTGCTCTGTGACACAGCCAAGGATCCAAGATTCACGGGGCCAGACAGACACTTAACCAAGTCCGATTGCGTAATCTGCTCAGCAACCCACAGTCCTGGGAAGTTGAAGCAGTAGCTGCTGCTTTGAATTCCCCATTTTCTCCCTTGACTTTGTATTTTAAGTGTAGCTGTGACTGTTATGCTCCATGTTGGATTTAACATCACCTACGCACCAGGCAGCTCAGGCGCCGTGTGTTATTTTCTTGTGTAAAAGCTATACAGCCTTCTGAGGACATGCTTTCAAAACATTCAGCTGCAGCAAAAGCTGCCTTAAAGCACATGCTGCAGCCAAACTGTAGACACTTTAAGCTTTTACCAGAATATTTCAGACCTTGTAACAATCCCGGTTATTATTCTTGGATTTAGGTGTCTCACATCAGTTGTGTTCTGGGCAACTTTGTATTATTCTGGATCTCATCTTAGATATCCACAACATAACAGACCTTTAGCTCCTGCTGTTAACTCCTGCAGCACCCCAGTGCTTTAGGTTTCTGTCTCGGTTTGAGACAAACTGGGAGGAACCGTCCTGAGATGAACATCCCTCTAATGGAAGGAAGGTGTGGCAGCCCCTCCCCCACAGGTTCGGAAAGAAATTTCCTCGAGGAAAGTGAAAAAAGAGCTGTTTATTCAATAAGCAGGGTGCAAGAAGGCACGAGAGAATGAATAATGTTAAACAATAAAACCTCTCGCTGTGGAGAAGACCTGGTAGATTCAGAGTCCTTTCTGCAGGTGTGGCTCTGCTCCCTCTGGAGCTGGGGCGCAGCATGGGCCCCTCTGGGCCATGGTGTGCGGCCTCCTGGCGATGGTGTTCCAGGCCAGAGCAAAGCTGAACAGTTCCAGGAAAACTTTCTTGCCTCAGCTAGCAGGCTAGCTAAAAAGCAAAGAATTTTAACTCTCCATCTGTCTCTTGAGAAACAGAGCCGAAAGCTGGCTAAAAACCAGGAAGGTGCTTCCTTGGCACCTTCCTCAGCACCTTGTGTTTGGTGAGTTCTTGAACACAAACCATGCTGAAGAACTCACTCGGCTTCCCCCGCCTTTCTCTCGGACCTAGCTTACAGGCACAGAAAGGCACAGGATTCATGTCTGGGCAATAAGCAGGCGAGAGGGGATACAGCAGCATAAAGTCACCCCGAGACAATTTTCTATTGATTTGATCAGAGACATGTCTGAACTGAGTCCAGCAGTTTCATTACTGTGTCACTTAGGATGTATGTGCTCCTGTTCAGAAATTTAAACATTGATAGAAAAATTGGGTATGTTGAAATATTTTGCTGTTCTTTTGATCATCTAGAATATTTTTCCAAGTGCTATATGTTGTTTGAAGAGCACTTTTAGGATAAAAATTGCTGCTCTTTGTTGTTTTTAATCCCAGCCTGGAACTAAGTACCATGCAGCTGCTCTCTCACTGCCCCTGCTGCAGAGGTGAATAAGAAAAAGGCAAAACCTGTGGGTTGAGAAAAGTATAATAACTGAAATAAAATATGATTTAACAATAATAAAAACAACAAATAATAATTGTAATTAAAAGAAAGACAACAAAAAGAGGGAGAGAAATAAAACCCAGGTGACGCTCAATGCAATTTCTCCCCACACACTGGCCAATGCCCAGCCCATCCCTGAGCAGTGATCAGCAGGTCCCAACCAACTCCCCCCAGTTTATGCACCAGGCATGACCTTCCTTGGTATGGAACATCCCTCTGGCCAGTTTGGGACAGCTGTCCTGGCCATACTCCCTCTGACTTCTTGTGCACCTCCTCACTGGCAGAGCATGAGACGCTGAAAAGTTCTTGACTTTGGGTAAGCACTACTTAGCAACAACTACAACATCAGTGTGTTGTCAACATTATTTTCATACTAAATCCAAAAACACAGCTCTGAAAGAGCTAAGAGGAAGAAAACTAACTCTATCCCAGCCAAAACCAGGACACATTTTCAATGCAGAAGTGAAACAGAGAGCCTGCAAACAGTTTCCATTTCAAATAAATGGTGAAAGGGTGTGTTGTCAAAAAATTGCCATTCAGTTGCATTAGGATCTTAGTCATGGAGTTTTATCACTTAAAGACTCATCTCACAGGAAGCACAAGACCCATGTAAGCAGGAGAAATAGAGAACGCTGGGCAGAAACTCATAATAAGATCTCTGTTGATTCACTGAGTTGCCACCTTGATCCCTTTATACTCTACTGTGATAGTGGCAGAAGAAACAAGGTTTCTCCAAGGTTTCTGACTCAGCCATATCTCTTTCTCCTCTACGTGGACCTGGAGCCTGGAACCAAAGTCCATGGTCCCAGGAATTTCAAAGAATACATGCAGTTTAGCTTTTATAATTTCATTTAGTAAAATACATATATTTTTATAACACTATGCCTATGACATGCCACGATCCTAACTACAGTTCTTGTCCTGGCCCAAGGCTCACCTATCAGCAAAGCTATGTTTTGCTCAGTACGCCTTATTCGGGTACATCTCACTTGGAATTTTTTGTTTGCAAGACAAAGCTCACGACCCCAGTTCTTTACTTCTCTGTATTAAGTTACTTGTCTTGTTGCTACACAATGAGAAAAATTGGTATCAGTCAATTTTAAATGGATTGCTCTACAATTGTAACAGACCACAGAAAGATTTCTGAACCCTCTGTTTATAGCAACTAACAGGAGCTTTGTTTCACCCCAGTATTTTCCATGACGTCTACAAAACACTTACCGCTAGTGAGAAAGCTCAAGTGCTGAGATCACTGTTTGCCATGATGACCAAAATTACTTTACAGCTTCCCTGTGCTTCCCATTCTCCCATAACTATTTGTTGTCTCTTGGCTTATAACCAGACTGTAAATTCCTCCAGGTTTCTTTTCCTTTGTTTTTTTACACTTAGAACAACAGGATCCCAAGGATCTGAAACATTTCAGTAATACTGCAACCAATAATGAAATCATTGGGATGTAGTCCAGCGTGGTTTAGTTGCAACTCTGGTAGGATAGGGAGAGAAAAGAACTATTTTGGGGGTTCATCTTTTCCTCCTCTCAATATTGTTCACCCAGTTGCTATTACTGGTGTTGGGTTGTCTGTGTGGTCAGTCCAGCAGTACAATTACTCCACCAAAGCTCTTTGCCTGCTGTACAAAGCTGAGCTCAATGGGCATTGTTATCAGGAATGACATGGGATTTGGTTCTCTAGTTTTGTTTGTACATTTGTTCACTTATTTACTTAGTCGAGATTACCCACTCATAATAAATCAACTCCAAGCCACTCCCAAAGATCCTCTTCAATACCAAAAGTGTGAGATTACACCCGCTGACTGAAAAGAAAGCATCCCCTAACTAGGAGCAGATTTCCTCATGGAATACCAGAGAACAAGTTAAATGACTTCCTCTCTTTTATTACAATGGAAATGTATCACTTCCAAGACTTCAAGTGGCCAATGCCTAGGAGGAGAGAATCTAGAAAAGTTCTAGTATGTAGGTTATATCTGAGAAGGAAGAAAAGGCAGGTACAGCATTTATGAAATATGACCATGCCCCTCCCACTCTCCCACTGCTCATATTAGACAGAAATATTACTTGAAATGTATTTGGAGTGGCTGCTGTGAAGGAAAAGGAGAAGAAAGCAGGGATTATGTAATATTTTGGCTATTGGACGAAGAGACAGGAAGGGGCTTTGACGTCACAATGAAGAAAGTAAAGACAATAGTCAGAAGAGAATTTAAAAAAAGAAAAATAACATCCATCATGTGAATATGGACACTGATGAGCAGGTGCTACTGCAGGTGCTGACAGGTGGGAAGGAAAGTGAATACTCAGGTTTTAGTTGATCCTGCTGTGATGATGAAATGTTTCGCTGAATGTGTACAAAGCCAAAGTGGGTCAAAGAGAGGGAGAGGGCCACGGAAGAAGGCTCTGCAGTGCTACCTGGAGAGCCAGGAGGCAGAACAAGGGAAAGAAGTGAGGGAAGGGCAAGGGGAAAGAAGAAGAGAAGAGAAGAGAAGAGAAGAGAAGAGAAGAGAAGAGAAGAGAAGAGAAGAGAAGAGAAGAGAAGAGAAGAGAAGAGAAGAGAAGAGAAGAGAAGAGAAGAGAAGAGAAGAGAAGAGAAGAGAAGAGAAGAGAAGAGAAGAGAAGAGAAGAGAAGAGAAGAGAAGAGAAGAGAAGAGAAGAGAAGAGAAGAGAAGAGAAGAGAAGAGAAGAGAAGAGAAGAGAAGAGAAGAGAAGAGAAGAGAAGAGAAGAGAAGAGAAGAGAAGAGAAGAGAAGAGAAGAGAAGAGAAGAGAAGAGAAGAGAAGAGAAGAGAAGAGAAGAGAAGAGAAGAGAAGAGAAGAGAAGAGAAGAGAAGAGAAGAGAAGAGAAGAGAAGAGAAGAGAAGAGAGAGAGAGAGAGAGGAGAGGAGAGGAGAGGAGAGGAGAGGAGAGGAGAAGAGAAGAGAAGAGAAGAGAAGAGAAGAGAAGAGAAGAGAAGAGAAGAGAAGAGAAGAGAAGAGAAGAGAAGAGAAGAGAAGAGAAGAGAAGAGAAGAGAAGAGGAAAAGGAAAATAGAGAAAGCAGAGGGAAAGATGAGCAAGCAGCACACCAACCAGTAATACCAGAGGCCTAAGAAACTTGCTATTAAAAATTATTCTTGCAGATGGAAAGAACTGAAGAAAAATCTCAAAAAGCTTCTCATTTTAGGTTTGCTTCTTTATATTTTAGATCATACTTTTTTCTTCTATTTTTCCATATGCCCAAACTGAGCTTCTTAAATTACTCTGTTTAGAAACAAACACATGGAAACAATAAACATCTACAACATCAGCTTGCATATTTCCTTAATGTATGCATATTTCTCTCCAATTTTCCACATGAAATGAGACTAATTCACTTAAATTTCTTGGGATCCACCCTCTGTCAAAGTTTCCATGATTTCAGGGTTAGCTTAGTAGTTGGTTAATACCTTTGAGAGCATTGACTTAAAAATTTTAAGTCAGCCACTCAGCTTGCACATAGCAGAATATTTACACCATATTCAAGTGACCTCTGTTAATTTACACAGATGAGAAATTACCTATTATTTCTTTTTGTCATGATACAAAATAAGGAGAATATTATGCATCTAGAAGTCTCTTTTCTAAAGGAATATAATCAAGGTTTCTTCAAAGGCTTTTCTACTTTGGGTTATTTTATGCCACATTTATTAATATATTCTTTGAAATTTAAATGTGCTGGTTTATATTCCACAGTTATTTGCAAACGTAAAATTAGTTCACAGTTTTCCCCTGGGTTAATACTGACAGCAGAACTTTGTTCCATATGAGTGTTTTTGTGGCAATCCTGGAGCAAAGAACTTGTCTTCACACCGTTTAACCCTGTTGTCTCCAGCAGTGGCAAAAGGAGACAGACGTGACAGCCTACGATCACGGTTACTTTTTGTAGCACACGCCCTTCAAAAACTCCCAAACCCCCAAGCCAACATGTGAAGATGCCAGAGAACACATACCTGTCTGATCCTTCACATATCTGTTAACGGACTGCTGTCCATTAATTTGGCTAATCCTGTTTTGAATATGCTGACACTGGCTCCACAACATCCCAGGGCACCACAGTGCAGATTTTCATTACCTCTTTTATAAAGAGTAATTTTTTCCTGGTCTGTTTTCCCCTTTTTTTCATTATTATATGCCTGTGGCATTTCAGATTCTGTACAGGTGACTCATGCCAAAATCTCACTGACTACTGCTATGAATTATCTCCCCCAATTCATCCAAGAGATCTTAAGGACTGTTTTGCTCCTAATTTTGTAGTGGCAACATATTCCCTGGCTGGAAGGAGAGTGTGGCCCAATTCGCAGGAAGAGGTAAGACGGAGAGTATGTAAGCACAGCAGCACACATTCAGGCACCATGAACTAAGAGAGCAGGTCATGGGCAGCTGAGGAGATCTGTTGATATATAAAAATATTCTCAAGGGCTAGTTTAATGCGTGGTTGGGGTCAGGAATAGGCAAAAAAACCCACTCCTGAATTTGAGAGTCCTACCCCTGCCACTTATACTTTCAAAGACTTCCTGATGTTATCAATAAATATTTTATGCTGCTCTAACCCAGTGGTCCCCAACTTTTACCAGCTCATATGCTATAACGTTGGTTAGAAACCACCTCTGTGTACAAACTCTTTTGGACTTTATGTCTGATTGATTTTAAAAGTCTTAATGTCATGCAAACATGAAGAATACCAAAAGAATCCATCATCCTCCAATGCATGGTATTAATAGCACTGGCCAAATACCTTATACCAAGCATTATGGAGCACTGCAACTTGTTTACCAAGTCCCATGGTTTATCGACTGACAGCTAGAATCTATCAGTTAGAAAGATTTCCATTTTGTATTTATTTTGCATGACGTCAAACCCATTGCAGTCCTGACTGCACAACACTCACTGGGAACTGCATCACTGTGAAAATGAAGCTGCATACTTCTATTTTACCCTGGTCTTCAAATTCTGTGCTATTGTATTCTTTCATGCCTTATCTTTACTGCAATGAAGAATGCTGGAATATTAATTGCTTTGTTCTCTGTACACATAGATGTATTTTAATAAATCTGTTAATTTGTTTTATATATCACTGAAGTCCTTTATGCTTTATTTTTCAAATTGTGAACCCTTCTTTTGCTTCTTAAGCTTTTTTGTTTTATAACATACAGACATAGGAAATAAACAGTATGCCAGAAGTTGCAGTATTAAATGAATAAGTTATATGAGTGATATAAAAGGCAGAATACTGTCCTCACTTCTGCTCACTATTTGCCAGTCTCCATGTCACTTAAGGGTGTGCAACACTGCGCTTCAGTCACCCCTGGGATAGCTTAGTGCTTGTTGTTACAGATTCATCATTATGTATACAACTACTTTAGCAGTGGTTTTTATGTAGGAGATTCCCATTGATGTTTATTTTTAGGCATCCAGTTTATTTTCTTATGCTCTGTTTAAACCAGCATTTTCCTCATACAATACCTTCTTTTTCTGTGATCGACTGCCAGTGGTCCTCCCATAGAATTTTATCTCTCTACTCCAACATATCCTTAAAGGTTGTTTCATGTAAAGGCTATAAAAATGTCAACATGGATTAGCTACATTCATATTTTTAATTATCCAATCATTTGTGAAGGATCTGCTTTCAACTGAATGGCTCTGCAATTGCTTCATTCCCTTCACTCACTGCTTTTATTAAACCCGACACACTGTAGAGCCTCTTTGACAGCCACACAGGAATCACACAAATAGGAGACAAGGAGCTGACAGAGTTCCACCCAGGTGTTTTGACATCATCCCATCATATGCACCTCTCTGGAACACAGTTACGACTTTCAGGCCTACTGCAGGATAATCAAATCTGTCATATGATGCTGTTTTTCCAACTGTTGCCTACACTCTCATAAATGGAAAAGGGATTTGCTCTATTTGAGATTTACTAAGTGCATTTTGACTTGTGCAGATAATACTTTTCTGTAACTGAGTTACAGCTGAACTTGCGAGAATGATCCCACTATATTTTTATGAGCTTTATAACTTTTACAACCTTTATGCTATTAGATATCATTGTTAATGTATCAAAATTTAACATTTCAAAAGTTGCCAAGTCCCAAAGTCTAAAAGGAACACTTGAAACTTTTAACAAGCAAGCTCTTGTTTGACAACTTACACATAAGTATAAGCTTAAGGTAGAAAATTTAAAGTAAGAAAAAGTACTTGTTTCCAAAAGTATTCACTGGAACAAATTACAAAGCAATATGATATCTGGTTTTCCTCTTAGTATCTTCACATCAAGACTCCTGCAACTACAGGTTAACCAACCACAAGGTATCAGAAGCAGTAATTATTTGATTTTTACCATATATACTCTGCTTAATAAAATTATATTGATTAATATAGCATTATTCTGGTCATGAACTCCACGAATTTTATAGGATATACTTATTGCAGTCTATGATGATAACAATTCTTTATTTTGAAATCCACATGTCATTCTGATGCAGTAAAATGTTTTAGAAAGTCAAGCCCAGGAAATCTTGATCTTCAAATTTTTGGGGAAAAATAATCCTACACAAAAAAGTTGAACTTGACACAGTCCAACAATGTTCTGCCAACATGTTAAGGTAAAAAAAAATAACCAGCTGGGCGGTGATGCATGAAACATTCACAGGAGAAAACTTGCTTTTACGACAGTAAAAGAATTAATCAGTTCCACATTCTGAACCTTCTATAAAACTAAAACTTTCTCTTTTTTTTTTAACTTTTGAAAACACATTCAATATAGGTTTGGTTTGCTTTGGTTTTTTCCCAATCAGATTTATTTATATGCCTATTTCCCATGCAGCATTTGTCTCTGCTCACATTGCTTGACTGCTCCAATGTTCCTCAGGGAAGCAGGAATGGGGGACCTCAGCCTTCCACATGGCCTCCAGCGAGGCAGTGGGTTGATCCATGGGATGCAGAAGGATGGTAAAGGTAGGTCTGTTTTACTGGATGGTCAGATGGAAAACAGGGCTGCTTTTACTCTCACAGCATCCACGTTTCTCCAGTTTTCAGGAATAGGTCGTGTTTGCACTCGACAGGTGTGGTTATTTGGAAATAGCAATCCCCTCCTGACTTATGAGGAAAGAAGCCTGCTCCCAACTCACATCACATTTTAAGCTCTGCAGACTGTGCAGTGTGGTTAAGAGACTCATTGCAATTGCTCCTCCTAAGAGCTTTGGTTTCTTTTACGAGATGCAATATTTACTTTGTGGATGTCAAGAAGCTGGAGGGGATGGTTTGTTAGCAGACACACTGTAAGACACACAGCTGAGTCTCAGCTGAGGAGGAGTGAAGGCTGGAGGCAATAAGGGCTGCATTCTTATGTACATCTCAAGGGAACTGCAAACAATACTCAAAAAGGTCTGATAAAACACAACGATCTGAGGCACAGACAATGAATGATTTTTTGCCACCTTCCTCCAAACGTAAGTATGTCCTGTTCGACAATCGTCACCTTGAAATCAAGCCAAACCAGTGGCTGTGGAGGTACATGCAACAAGACATGGTCAGCTCCTGCTGTGTGAAAGGTGTTTGTGATGTGCCATTTCCTCCCCCTTTCAATTCTAGCTGGATGTTTCCTTAATTGTTAGCACATCACTTCTAGTTTTGTTTCTCTTTTCACTATTTTTATTGGGAAAATATGCGGATATTTCCCCTGAAATGGAAGCTGGAAATCAACTTGAGATATGGTGAGGCGAGTCTCTTTTAGCAGCCGATTGCTCCCAGCCCTTTCACATATTCAAAGTAAATGCTGGAGTTGTAGTGGAATACTTCAGTCCCACCGGTTCAATGCAAAACAGATTTTAATCTACAGTTTGTATTTTTGCTGGTAACACACATTAAGTTACTTGATATCTTAATGAGTTGCCATATTCAAAGCACTGAATTAGGAAAAATAGATTTCAGATGGAAGCTAAGCCCCCTGTAAGCAACCCAAAGCAGAATAGCTTTTCAAACTGTGTGTTTTCCCTTTCAGAGAGGCACACATGCAAACGGATTGTTCAGGGCCTCCTCTGAGGCAGTACATACCTCAGGAACTTCAGCCGTGCCTCTCTGCAACTTAATGGCCTCATTTACAGCAGCAATGAAAACGAGCCACGACTGATTCTCTGCCCAGCTGACATAGCAGAGGTTTCATCCATACAACTGAACTGTCTTGCTCCTCAAACCTGGTGGTACCTCCGAACTTTTTCTGGGAACGCACTCTGGTGTGTGCCACCCGTTGGTCTCTGTTCAGGCATCACCTGGGAGACAGCTTCTTGGCACAAGTGAAATGCATGCCCGAGACTGTGTGCTAGCAAACAATATGGACAACATGTGGCACTGCCTGGACCCGCACCAGCAGTGACTATTTTATTGGAAGAGATGGAGCCAGTGTGTGTAGCTCTAATTATTTAATGTCAAAGTGTTAAGTAGCCATGAGAGTCCAGCATGGGACACCCTCAGGACTGGTTTTGGGTGCCCTATACTCTATGCCTCCAAACAGAAATACGCCATGTCTAGGACGGCACTCGTTCATCAGGATGAATGGCCAGGGAAGCTGTGCTTCCAGTAGTTTTTGTTGTTGTAAGTAAACCCAGTGGAGTTGTGTTGGTCAAACTAACAGACCATCCATCCAGTCTGCTGTAGAGAAAAGAGACTGAGATGTCTTTCGTCTCTGGCAGTAATTCTTCCATAGAAATACAATGCAGTTGAATGGGTGCTTTCCAAACACAGTCTACACTATTCTCACAAGCCTGTAGAGCTTTTATTTATCTCTGCACAATGTTTGTTTTTTAATTGGACATTATGGAAACTCTGACAGTAATGCAAAAGATGATTAGCAATAAAACAACATATAAATGAGTGGCTTCTAAATTTAATAATAGGCTAAATGTCTACATTCAGACATGGTTAATCAAAACCAGTTTGTAAACTTCATTTTATTCAGGTCAGCCAGTCAACAGTACATGCAATGCATACTATAAAACTGATTTAGGGCTTTTGGACACCCAAGCATCTACATAAACCAAGCAAGCATTAACCAGGTCTGTCCACTCATAAATTACAGCACATTGTTTTTAAGTGACCAGGATAAAAAGCAACATGCCGTGAACCATCTACATCATGTTTTTTTCTCCTTTGACCAATTTCCCAGTTACTCTCTCAAATTATCACTCCAGCTTCTTCTTTGTTCATCCCTGTATTGTTTCCATATAACTGTCCAAACCCGCCTGCAAGGCAATTAATCAAAAAAGGCTGAATCACAAGAACATTGACCACTTGATAGTTTGCCCAGCTTATTAAAAATATGAGTTTGACATCCTGCAGCATGTTTTAACAATTGGTTTGCAAATTACAGAATGGCTAAATACAATTAAATTCGTTCCATTGTACACAATAACTATTTAACATATGCTGTGAATCTTGTACACAGATCAGGACTCTGCAGTGCTTTCCTACAGGTGTTAGTCAAGTCTTTTTGCCTCGTACTGCAGATCCACCAGTTCTCGTAACATAAACAGGCTTGGGCTGGGTCATAGCTTGGTTGCAATTTTAGCAAAACAAAACAAAACCTCAAACTCCCATTCAGATGATTTTTAGAAGCAGTGATGGCCTTCCATAAGTGAAATTATTCACTTCTCTGTACTCACTGTAAATCAATACTGGGTTTACGCACCTCTTTTAGAGGTGAACCATTCCTAACTACTGGACCAGTGCCTTGACTCTTTATCTCAAATACCAGAACACAGGCAGACCTGAAATTACTTACTGCTTATTCCAACAGTGGTTTTTGCATAAATTTATAACACTTTTCTTCCCCTTTCAGAGGTTGAACCTGCCGAGTACATATTTTATCCACTACCATACACTTGATAATATATTGGTTCACATGAGCTAACACGACATAGGATCTGTCCCACGGATATTCCATGCCACTCCGCGTGCACCAGATCTGAGAAGCACGTGATACACGACTCCCAGGAGATATGAAACACATGTGGGTCTGATTCTCCACTTTGTTATTCCAACTCTACACCCTTGCAACTCTAACGAAGTTACACCAGTGCAAAACTGTTGGACTTAAGTGGAGGATTAAATCCATATGTCTCTTTTTATGAGCCAAATTTACAGGACCAAGTTTTTCAAATACATTCAGTAAACATCCAGACTTCTTCAGAGTTCTTTACCTGTTTGGTCCTCAGATGGTACTTTTCCTGCTTAAGGAAAAGCTTTACCTCAAGGACAGCAACTGTTGCTTGTTAAAAGGCTGTCAGTAAGAATCTGAATTACAAAAAAAAAAAAAAGGCAAAAAGATTGAGAAGATTTGCAACATACAAAACATTTAAAACAAGACGGCATTTCCTTAAACTCAGTCAGCCATGATTAAAACCGCTTTTGCCTGCTTAGATGCATACCTCTTTGTGGAATTAAAAGCATGACCCATCATAGTTTGCAAATTCTTATGATTTCACTGTATAACTTTTGAAGTGTTTCTCCTGGCCTCTTTCCATAAAGTACACCTGCAAATTAGTTTAGCAACATCTTACTGTGATAGAAAATTAACTAATTCTGGTTTTGATTTGGATTTTATACAATTCTGCAAACTTAAAAGCTATATGCTTACATACTAAGTCAGATACAGATACAGATAGAAGACATTTATTAAACAAATATTTAACTGATTCTCATGAAGTGTCTTTTAGGAACAGGGATCTGTGCTGGTGCTCTGAGGGTACATTACTGGTTTAGTTTAATGGATAAACCAAAAAATTCAGATTAGCTCTCTACATATTTCTTCAGAATATTCCACTGTATTCAAAAATTTGAAATTTCTTCCGGCTTGACAAAAAAATTATTGAACCAGCCTAAAGAATTTTGAGAGCAGATTTTAATACTACACAAAAAAATACTGAGGAAATCTAATAATGATGATAATAACAACCAAAATAATTAATAAAAATAATCTGATAAAAAAATTCTTATGTATTTTAATTTCAAACAATTATAGTTCAATTCTGACCATATGTTCTGAATTCTTTTCCTCCAGGAAGTGTCTTTGATCAAGGCAGTTATTTATTTGTTTTGCTAAGTGTTTAAAAATTATTGTATACCTTCCTACTTATACCTGTAATATGATTAGATATGAAAATCAATAAATAAACTCAATGAACATTTTTATATTTAGTTATGATAGTATTACATACTAATATAATTATTAACACAGTAACCAAGAAACAGTAGTGACTTTAATTATTGAATAATATAATATCTCATACAAGTAGTATTCATGGTGTTATTATGTTAGAATCAGAAGGGCATGTCTAAATGATAAAAGTTCTGTGTTTAAATAACTGTGTATAGACACCTATTTAGGCTGTGATACCTCTCACCTAATTCTAATACTAATGAATGTTAGGAAGTTGTTTCAGTCATCTAAGTTTAGATGTCATATACTCAGGTGAAGGGGCTGAACACATAAGGGACAGTAAGGCACCCACAGAACTGGCAGCTCTGATGTACCACCAACAATATTCTGGAGCAGCAGCTGGACGTCAGACAGGAAACAAAAATATTTCCATTATAATCTTAACTTCTAGTTTAAGCAGTACAGTCAGTGGCACTGAAACAGCAATTCAACTCACCTGGTGTACTCAGGGTAGGATTTGGTTACCTAAACATAGGTATCTGCTACCTTTGGGAAGCATGAGAGTCCTCTGGAAGTAAAATCCATTCATCCCATTCTAACAAAGATATGTATACAATAGGAGAGAGGAGGTAATCTTTCCTCTTCATTGAAAATAAAGCTGAATTACATGGTCATTTTTGGGATTTCCTGCATTTGCCCGCAGGTAGGTGTCTGGAGTCACGTTAAGTTTGTTGTGTCTGAGATGACCACACAGTGATGGATGTTCTGCAGCAGCAGCAGCTTGGAGGAAAATGAACCAAGATCCTCTGGTGAGATCCAGGCAACAGGACCCATCTTAGATGTCATTTTAAATACCTGAAGCTTCTGACAGGTGTTAAGCAGAACCTACAGGAAAGCCACACCTTTCACCAACTGAAAGTCAGGTGAGACCTTACATACAGTGTCTCATGAATCCCATTTATACAGTCTATCACCACTGTTCCACCCCTAGTCTGGAATTTGATCCATAGATCAAAGTTTCTACCAAAGTAGAAACTCTTGGTCTGTTGGTTGGAGTTCAGCTTTTTGGGAATTTACTAAATTGACTAATGAATCCTTTTCACTTCCTCCTTCATCTCCTCTGTCCTCTCTCTGGGATCATTTCTGTTTCTAGCACAGTTTCCCCCCAACTTTATGGAATATGACTGGTCACTTCACATGTACTGCTGCTTTCCTGAACATCAGTCTCATTAGATGACATTCTGCAGTACTGTCCTCTCATGGACAAGATCTTATAAGAAATGCTGCCAGAAATGCATTAATTTTGTGTAGTTTCACCTCTAAGTCCCATAAACACTGAGTCCAGGATTTGATTTTGTGGTTCTTTTTCCTACATTTCCAAGGCTTCAACATTTTTATATAAGACAATTAAGCACCATTAAAAGCCTAAAAATGTTACAAAAATGAGTAAAGATAGCAAACCTTTGGGCTTAGCCCAGAGAGGAAAAGAGAAGGAAATACTATGAGTATTTCTTCTACATCTAAATATGTATCTAAAATCTGAATCAAAATAATTTCTACTTAAAGAAGAATTACATTACAGATACTCTTAATAATGCTGCATACAGCATCACAAAACACAAAAGCCTTCATGATGCTTTGGAAAACCAACAGGAATTTAAATGAGATACAAACCAGGCATCTTCTAATCCTTCTTCAAGTTTTGTTCCTTCTTTTCTTCTTGTTCACGATATGACTCAGAGAGACAGATCCTACCTGATATAAAACAGTCCATCCAACTTTATCAAAGACAAAGCAGTTACAGTCACACCAAAGGAAAATCTGGCATGATGCATCTAAAGTCCAGATTTAACATTAACTGTGACTAATTGTGAATGTTGTAGATGTTCCTTCCTACGCAGAGTTATGTCTTTACCTGAACATCTTTCTGCTTTTTATTATTAGGCCTAAATAGGACATCAAAGGTTATTTTTTTTTTAAATCTTCATGGAAAAATGTCTCTCATTTCCATGCAACTTCTCCTTCTTACTTTAATTTGCTTCTGAGGACTTCAAAACATCTTATTGTCCGCAGCAGAAGAAACATCTGTTGAAGTCATACATAGCGTATTGGCTGGAACCAGTGATAAAAGACAGCATAGAGACTCACCAAAACATTTCATTGCTATCAACATAAAACAAAATATTACAAAAAACAAGGGTTTTTTTTTTCTTTTTAATAAGAGAAACATGGGGAAAATTTTGCAAGCCAAATAGACAGGAAAACTGTGATTTTAATTCATCAAGCCTCACATGACTGGATTCTGTATCCCAGCCAGCTGAGGCCTAACCACGCTACAAAAACTGTTTTTTAATTAGCTAAGAAAGAGAAACAATTTATGAACAATGGTACTTCTCTCCACAGGATTTCCTGTTTAGAGGAATTGCTTTCCACACTAGAATTGATTTTTTCTCTTTCTACCTACTGATCTGTTTTACCACTTGCCTAGTGCAGCCTGATATTAATTACTGCTCTTTTTTTCTTAGCATAAAACACCAGCAAGGCCCCAACATCACATTTCAGATCTAAGCCAGCCTCCTAGCAGGTGAGGCGGGAAGTATATGCAATGAAATTAGAACTGCCATATTTTTTCCCTTTTTTATTAGTCTTCCCCAATTCAGCAACTCTCTGCCTTAGACACAGAGACTTTGAGAAAGAAGACCACCTGGCAGGTTTACAGAAACCTGACTGTCTTATTGGCATGACAATACAAAGGCAAATGACTCGAATAAAGCTTCTGGTGATGAGGAGGAAGAATTGCAGGATGGTACACTGGAAACCTTGTTTCACAAAATACACTTCTTGTGTAGGAGCAAGGAAGACTTGCAGCATCAGAAGAAACTGCTACTTAGCAAGTGTGGTCCCCTGAAGATATTTTGGCAATTTGATACACTTGTCTATTCAATTTCCAGCTACTTGCAGGTCTTCAAGCTGGTTCTAGTGCTTCTGCTCAATTATTCTTTACTCTTTTCTATTTTGCCATTCCATCTCCTTTTTAATGGTGCCCTACCTACTTTTTCCTTTATGTTTTGTGTTGTGTTTTTCTCCCTTACACCTTAGAAAATTAAAATTTGCCCATTTCATCAGTAACTAGTTTAGTCTTTTCCATTTGCAGATTCTCTCTACTTTCCACCATCTTCCTTATCCTTATGCATAATTCTGTGTGAATCATTTTTTCTCCCTCCTGATTCCTACTTGTCTTCCTTTCCTATTAGTGATATCTATACCATTTTCTTTTAATTCATGTCCAGTTTTGTGTAGTTTCTCTTATTTTCCTTTTTTCCCAGGTTCTCCGTTGTATCTCAGTTTCTGTTGTACACACACACTGGCATTAGAGAGGATGAAAAAAGGCAACAAATGAAACCAAGTCAGCTGGGGAAAGCACCAGAGGTCTAGTTGTCTCTTACACATTTCTTTTCTGCATTTCTTTTCTGCCTTTTCTGCATTTGCCTCGAGCTTGACGATAATTTTATTCCTCAATATCCTTCACACTTTTCCAATAGCATCAGTTGTTTTTGCTTGAGGTAAGCATTGTTTATTCAACAAAATGTGTTTTTCTTCTGCATATACAATTGTGAAAAAGGCGTAACTGTTAACTATGGATGAACAGATAGGTTTTGCCTTTTTGAGCCAGATTTCTTAATTTCAAGGTCCAGAGGTTTATGACTTGTTTTCTGTAGTTCCAGATCTGCGGTCAGGATGCCCTAGCACTCAGCTGGAAGCATCTATGGCTTCTTTAAATATTTTTTGTGTTTCACAAAACCCTGTAACATTTATGTCAAGCATCCATATTTTTAAAAACCCATAGTACCCATAAGGATCTTCTTTACAACCTTTTTTTCTAAAGCAGGTAAGCATTCTATCTCCTTCAAGGAAGGTGCAGACCATTAGAAGGATATTAAATATATTGGTATAAATTAATGATTCAGAGCAGAATCTTTACAAAATATATTTTAAGAAGGCAAATAGTAATATGTTATAGATACCTACAAAGTGAAAAGCAGAATGTGCAGTGAAGAGTCATTGCTACTTGTTCCTACTCAGGAAAGTTTGTTTCTGCACTTGGCTGCCTTTAGAGATACTGGAAACAGTGCAGATCTGCTTTGTTTCCACACCTGAGTTTCTAATCTCTTCCCATATTTGTGAAAAAGGAAAACAAAATCTTAGGATATCACAGATTTAAACATAACAAGATTAAATGCCTCCTCAGAGATGCACACTTCAATGGATCTTGTGTTTTAAGATGCTTATGGGTACTTCAGTACTATGTAATGAGCAAAACTATCAAAAATCACAGAGTCAGAGAACGTAGCTGTGTTACAACCTTATAGTGATTTTTTTGAAGTTACATTATTGTCTTTTCTTTTCTAAAAATAAAAGTTTGCCACGTAAAGCTTGGCATCATAAGCAATATGTCATGTTTTCCAGTTGAACATGTTCAATTTCTGTAAATGAACTACCTACAGCTGTACTTGCTAAATTGAGCAGCCACAAATTCTTCTTTCTATGACCTTAGTCTTGCATAACAGAAGTTCCTAAGAATACAGACCTACTATATTTATGGCTTATGGCGATTATCAAGCACACAACAAGCAACAGCAAATAGATTGGGTCAGCAGTTAAAAGGTAGAACAATGCAACTCACCCACTTGCTGATGCGACAGAGAGAAACTTTTGTTGAAGAAATCAAACCCTGAGGGAACTGTACAATCATAATGGTAATGGGAGGAGTTATTATAAAAAGGAAATACATAATTAAAGGTAACATTCTTTCGAAAAAGAAAAATCCCCACACAGGATCATTTCACCAGAGCTAAGGACACCTGGGAATGTAAACTAAATAATCTGTGGCTACTGATTATTGCCATTTGACAATTCCTCTATAGGCTGTATAAAATGGAAAGGTAGTCTTAGCCACCTCCTGAGGACTGCAGGCCATAACAGTTCTTTTTGTGCTAAATACTCTTTCCACAGCAAATTATTTGACTCATGTAGCTCTACGGCAGGTGTCAATACAAAGGAGTCCCATCCCATTTCATATGTCTTATGGAATCTTCTCTGGCCTCCCAATGGGTCTATTGTACATTGTTTGCTCCAGGGGGACATCTCAGGTACCATATGCCACAGGCGTCAGGAATTTATACTTAGACAACTGAGCAGTAGCCTACCTCTTCAGTAAGGGAATCTTAGACACCCAGCTCACATGCAGATGCACAAATATTGACAGTTATTTAGGTTTAGGCTCTGAATTTGAAATACATTCTGAATTTAAAGCTGAATTCTACCCCTCAAATTACAGAAGATTAGTCCTACTCTTCATGTTATCCTCCAGTGTTTACACCACACAACTGGCTGTCACAAACCGACTCCTTGATTTCCACTGCCTCAGTATAGCTCCACAACCTCATCAGGCACAGTAGTGAGACTGACTGGCCTGTAATTCCCCAGTTTTCCTTTCTTCCCTTTTTAAAAATGGGGGTTATGTTTCCACTTTTCCCATCAGTGGGAACTTCACCATAATGCCACAACTTCTCAAATATGATGGGCAGTGGCTTAGTGATTTCATCCACCCTCAGGACCTGTGGATGCATGTCATTGGTTCTGTGGACTCGCACAACTTCAGGTTTCTTAGATGGTCTCAAACCTGCTCGTCTCTTACAGCAGGAGGTTCTTCATTCTCCCAATCCCTGCCTTTGCCTTCTGCAACTCAGGCAGTGTGGTTGGAATACGTATTGGTGAAGACCAAGGCAAAAAAGTTGTTGAGTATCTCAACCTTCTCCACATCCTGGGTGACCATGTCTCTCATTTCTTTCCAGAGAAGGTTCACATTTTTCCTAGTCTTCCTTTTATCACTGAGGTACCTACAGAAGATTTGCTTGTTGTCCTCGATATCCCTGGACAGGTTTAATCCTATCAGCTTTCCTAACCTGATCCCTGGTCCTCATACAATTTCTCTGCATTCCTCACAGCCTGTCCCTCTTGTAGGCTTTCTTTTTGTGTCTGAGCTTGTACAGGAGCTCCTTGTTCATTCACGCAGACCTTCTAAGGCTTTTGCCTGACTTCCACTTGGTTGGAATGCATCCCTCCTGAGCTTGGGGAGGCGATCCCTGAATACTGACCAGCTTTCTTGTGCCCTTCTTCCCTTCAGGGCTCTATCCCATGGTACATTACCAAGCAGATCCCTGATGAGGCCAAAGTCTGCTCCTCCGAAGTCCAGGGTAGTGAGTTTGCTGTGTGCCCTCCTTGCCAGCCTATAGATCTCAAGCTCCTGTAGTGAGGAAGCTGAACCCCTGGCTGCGGCACCAGTCCTGTAACCATTTGTTGATCAACCAGATTTCACTGACACCTCTTCCTTGTGACTTGGAGGATTGATGAAAAAAATACGGGCTCTACAAGTCCCTTACTGTCACTCCCAGGGCTCTGTAATCCTTCCTTATCCTCCTCAGCCTGCTCCTGGCTGTATCACTGGTGCCCACACAACACAACAGCAGCAGATAATGCTTTGTGGACTGTACAAGGCTCGGCGGTCTCTCGGTGACATCCCCAATACCAGCCCCCAGTAGGGAGTTACCTATTACTGTGACCTGCTGCCTTTTCTTATTTGCACTGGCTTTTGTACTGGGAGCAAATTTATGTTTCATTGCATCACACAATGCTTGACCAAAGAATTAACAGTGCAGTGTTTGATCCAGAACTGATAGCCAAAAGGAAGACTTGCTTATGTTATGCTCTTAAGCCAGTCTCATGATATTTAAATTGTTTAAATTATTTAAATTGTTTAAATAATTTAAACTAAATTATTTAAATTATTCAATTATTTAAATTAATAAATCACTGACCCTGCTGGGATCAGAATTATGACTCTGTCCATGAATATTTGCTATCAGTGTTTCCTTGATTACTGATGGGTGCCTGCAACAACCGAAACATCACAGGTAGTAGTTATTTCTGCATTTAAAGAAGCTGAGAATTCCAGTGCCTTATACGATACTGTGCAACTATGTTCTAATATTTGGCTTTTCAGGTAACCACTGAATTCAGGGAAGTCAGAAAATTACAGATATTCACATTATTTTTGGCTTCTCAATGGACATGTACTTCAAGATCCTACAAGGAACACTAATTAAGTGTTGGAGGCTTATCTATCAAGTGTCTCAGTATTCATTAACCTCACAAATAACCACTGCAATATTCAGAGCTGAGTAAATACAGGATACATACACAATTCACTGAGTTTACCTTTCTGCTTTTATCAGTATGGATCTGCTTAAAAGACTACCCTGAACTGATCAGCCATCTTATAAGGATTATTTGCTTTCTGGAAATGTTAAAGAGATGAGGACTGAAATCCCCTTACGGCAGGCACTGTGCCTCCTTTCCTTTAATAGCCAATCTCTGCAGCAGTGCTTCCAGACTTCAAAGGCAAGATCAGCTAACTCTTCTTGTAAAATAGGCCAAAGTCTACTCAGAGAGCGCAAAAACATGTGTAAAATTGGATACAAACTGACAAGGCCTTCAGATGTACTGTAGGTAGTGAAAGAACTGAAAACATGAAATACGTGACTGAGGTTGGAGCCTGTAAAATTGCTGCGGTTTTGCCAACATAACATTCTCCTACAGACTTGGAAACACATAAGAAATTTAAACATTACAGAACAAAGATGGATAAAATGAACAAAAAAAATCAGGATTTTACACACTTTATGGTGAATTATATTTTTAGGATCAAGCCAAATGATAAATTTCATAGATTGTTATTATACAATGAAAGGGTTCCTACTCAATTCAAGTACTTAATTAGCCAAGATGGTGGGTTGGCCCTGGCCAGCTGCCAAACACTCACCCACCCACTCACTCAACTCCTCTCTCCCCTGGGACAGAGAGAAAGTAGAAGGAAGGTGAGAAGACTCACAGACTGAGTTGATAACAGTTTAACAGAGAAAACAAAGGTTGCATGTGCAAGAAAAACAAAGTAAGGAATGAGTTCATTAATTCCCATGGGCCAGCAGATATCCAGCCTCTTCCTGGGTTAGCAGGCTCTCTGCACACACAGTAATTACTTGGCAAGGCAAATGCTGTAACTCCCTCTTCCTCTTCTTTCCTCCAGTTTTTATTTCTAGGCACAATGACATATGGTATGGGATATCCCTCTGGTCAGTGGGGATCAGCTGTCCCAGATGTGCCTCCCTGTAATATTTTGCCCTACCCCAGCCTTCCCACTGGGGGCAAGCAAGGGGGGAGAAAGCCTTGATGCTGTGCAAGCACTGTTCAGCAAAAGCCAAAACGCTGATGTGTTACCAACACTGTTTCAGCCACAAATCCAAAGCACAGCACCACACTGGTTGCTGTGATGAAAATTAACTCCATCCCAAGGAAATTAGAATTTGTCTGAGTGGCTGGATAGTAAATACATAATAAAGACTAATTAAAGTGTAACTGGGTTGATGAATTGTGGATGGAAGAAGCATGTAGAAGAGTCACAAACTACCAGCAAATAGGGACTTAAATAAGGATCTCATTGTTCTTAAAACCACATAGAACCATAGAAAAGCTTGTGCTCCTTAAAGATCACCCTGCCACAGGCTGGGACACCTTCCACTAGACCAGGTTGCTCAGAGTCCCATCCAACCTGGCCTTGAATTGGATGCAAGAGTTTCAGTGATCCCACAAGAAGGGCAGAGAGAAGAAAGCAAAGTGTTTCATGAAGGTGGAGGATCCCATCCTTGTGCAGTATTACAGAACCTGAAATTGCACCCTCCTGTGGGGAGAAAAGATGGGGATGTAATTCAAGAAGCATAAGTAGAAGTCTAAAACACTTTATTGAAAACATTGCAATGTGAACAGTACATGAAAATTCTTTCTTCTGATGAAAAGGGGTTATCGAGCCAGCAAGACAGGCAAGTTATTTCAAAGTTCTTCCAGCTTTGAGCAGTTTCCATACATCTAGGCACACTCCCTGCTTTTTGCACTGTTTTATGGAAGAAAGTGGTGATTTTCTTTACATTAGCATTTCCCACAAACCCAACCACAAGTGAGCTCGCTTGCCCGCTTGTGCAAACGGAAGTGGGTTTTCAAACCTGGTGTTTTATACAAAAAAAAGTTTTGGAACTCTGTTTTGGTCTGGAATCCATTCAACTGTCACTGAGGACAAAAATTTTTCCAGTAAAAAAACAGACAAAAAGTCATTTTTTCTTTGACACTCTGTACCTCAGATCATTCTCTTCAAGAACTTGGCTTACCCTGTTGTCAATACACATTGTTTGGTCACTGTTTTGGATTTCTTGCTATGCACAAGAAGTTTTCTCACTATCTTTCGTAAACTCTTCCAAGAATTAATCTGGCAGGGTGCTGACCATTCTGGCCTGATCCAGAAAAACACTTAAGGCTTTCTTTAAGCACCCGAGTAGTTCTAACCAGACTGAGCTCATAATACTATTGTTTTACAAGATGGTGAAATATCTGTTTACTCATTAAAGTCTGAATATTAAGATTCAAGATTGCTTGTTCTATCCATTACAGATGTTTTCTCCTCATAAATGACAATCAAAATTTCATTTGTTTGATGTTTATATCTTTGCTCAGTTTTCTACTCTATTGAATAACTCTCAGTGAAAAATTCCAGGCTCTTCTCAACCAATTTATTGTTCTTTTCTTTTTCTTCATTATTATTAATGGGAAATTCCAAACTTTGCAGATAAGATTTACATACACTTTCAAATAGGTCAGAAAAAGAGAATATTAGAAAAGTTTAAAAAGCCCATTTTGCAATTATGGCTTTATTGAAAAAAAACAAAACAAAAAAACAAAACAAATAAAACCCCCAAAAGCTTCAACTGATTTAAAAGTATAAAATTGCCAAAACCTCTGTAACTGTTGCACCACAAAGGAATCTGTCTTGCAAACATTTATGTGCCCAATTAATTTTAAGCACGAGTAGCACACCACACTGTATACTTTCATTAATGACCTAAATAATAAGAGACAGAACATGACTATTAAGCTTTCAGATGACACTGTGAGAGGAGAAATAACAACGTCCTGTTGCAAAAAGAGTTAGGCTTTATATTTGCGACATAATAATAGATTTACTTCAGTTTTCAAAGGGATTTTTCTTTAGTTTAACTAACTCTATTCCTTTTTTGGTAATCACTCTTAATACAGTTAGAAAAAACAAAAATTCCCTTTTCCAAGCAACATATTTAGATGCTCCTGTAATTGATCACCTTCTCATCTTATTACCATGACTGTATTCCATACTGGGCTTATTTTTCTTAAAAGCACGTAACTGCACAGTGTTTCAAGCAAGTCAAGCATTTTCTTTCCTCTATGACATTTTGATTCTTCCTGCCCTGGGGATACTTACCATCTCTGTGTCAGTGGATTTTAGTGGAAATGTCCATATATTTCTTCTGCACTCATGAATATGTTTTGCTTTGGAGAGTCCGTTTACTCAAGGGAAAATTTGTTCTTTTTTTTTTCCTGGATCTTCAGGTTTATTTTTGTCTCTGGAAAGAACTGAGGATATTGGCTTCTGGATATAAAAGACACAGTGACTTTGGTCATATAAACTGATAGATATCATCTCTCTTTATAGTGCATTAAAAATGCAACTTACTTGCACAGCCTGACGTTAGAGCATACAGATTAAAACACTAAGGTCTACTAATGGTGTGGTATTCTCAGTGATACTTTTTGTTCTAGGATCCTTCATCCTTTTTTTACTCACTTTTGAGACAAGGTATGACATTTTGTAAGACTGCTTAAGTTTTTTCTAAAGCTTTTGGCTGTGCTTTTTTGAAAAGATGACTGTATTTGAGCAGAACTACAATAATTTTTAACAAACTTAATATCTAAGTGTGCTATATAGTCTACAGTACTAAAAGCTTCCTACATTTGCTGGTTCAAAGAATTCAAATGGGAAGGAATAAAAAAGATGGAGCCAGAGTCCTCACAGTGTCACCCAGTGACAGGATGAGATGCACTGAAACACAAGAAATTCCATTTCAGAAGTAGAAAAAACTATTTTTTTTTTTTACTGTGAACATAATTGAAGTGGTCAAGAAAGCCTGTGGAGACTCCATCCTTGGAGATGTTCAAAATCCCACTGGACACAAAACTCTGTGCAAGTGGCTCTAACCGACCCTACTTTGACCTCCAGACATTTCTGACAACCTCAGCTGCACTGTGAGTTGATGACTATGAAACCTGACTCTTCTCTGCTGATGTTGAAATACCCATCTAGGATGTGGAAGGCTGTCTTTCAAAAACTACAGCAGTAGAACATTTGGTCATCTTAAAAACTGAAGCCACTCTAACAAGAAAGACTGGTAAGGAAACCCAAAAGCATAGAGAAAAGAGCACTCTGCCGGGATAATAGATGCTGACACTGGGGTTGTTATCTTAGTCACTGGACAATGTAAAACCAGTTTCCATATTGTTAGCAGTGAAAACTGAGTAAACTTCAAAATCAGGGCTCCTGGTGCTTCCTCTCCTTCCAGACACCATTACTTTCTCATTTGTAGATACACAATATCTTAACTTCAACAACAGCGGTAAGGTACTAACCATCTTACTGCTTTTTTTCTCTCTTCAGCTGACAGACAGTTTCATGGTTAGCAAACTTCCTTAGACTACGAGATAGCTTTTCAGTCTCAACACTATTTTTTAGGTGCATACCATAACTGTGAAACTGTGAAACTTCTATAGAAAAGACATTGCTGCTGCTCCATGGGTTGATGCATAGGGGCTCAAGATATTAAAATCTAAGTGTGTGCCGACTAAGGAAGTCTTTATTCAACCATGACTACATGTTTAATATCATAGCCAAGTGCTCTCAAGCTTTGTTCTGATAAGCACAAAAGCTTATAAATCAGTTAAGGTTGGGGTTTTTTTTAAACTATTCTTTACAAAGTGTATATAATCCAGCAAAGAAATTAAGAGTTCAAACACCAGTCATAAGTAAATGAAATATAGGAGGCATGTCTATATATAATTATAGTTTGTGTCCTGTAAAGATAATCTTTCTTATGGAACAGTGAAAACAAACATAGAATCAAAACCACAAAAATTAGGAAAGAAAGGGTAGAGAGGAAAAGATAACAAGTAAGATTAATGTAATCTGCAGTGTATTAGTCTGCTATCTGATACTCAACCTAAGAGTGTGCTCTGTAACATGACTCAACTGATCCGATTAGAATAAAGGAGTCAGTCAGTTTGTGATGAAAAAAGTACAGGTCTTATATATTCAACTTATCTATACTAGGCAGGTCTTCCGTACAAAGCTTTTAAGTTCTGGCAGAAAATGTTAACATTGCATCAAAAACCAGTTCTAGTAATATTAAAGGATATTATTTTGGTCATATTTGCACAGAGCGCTTAATATTAGTTACAAAGAGGAAAGTAAAATAAAAAGAATATTCCATTTCCCAGTTTCTATTTTGCAGGCATCACTAGTATTCCTGTAGCATAACATTTTTCAGACAATATTTACCTTTTCTGGTTGTTAACTCTTCCTTGTTCAAGAATATTTGTCAAAACGTGTCCAGCTAAAGTCACAAGACCCTGGGTATCAGTTTTCAAAAGGGCTGTGCTGCACAGGCCTGCCAGCTTGTTTGGTAACTACTCAACAATCTCTAGTAGGGCACCGTATAACAATGACAAAACCCTTAACCTACAAGTGTTCTGTCACCTTTGCAAATAGGACTAAACTCACTTGGCTGGTGCCACTAGAGCCTCTAGTGGATTTTTTTTTACATTGCAAAACTGTAGTGCAAATAGAGAATTCTGTGGCTGATAGCCCTGCTATTCTCCTGGAGAAACAGTGGCATTTCATAGCTTCCAATACAAGAGTCTAATGTCACAATCTAAATGGTATCATCACGACATACTCTGCCGAGGACCTTGAATGCATTTCCCTGCATGTAGGACTCCTCACCACTGCCACCTGCCCAGCAGGGCAAGGAGCTCCCACAGATCCTCCATCACATCTGCATCAGAAGCTGTTGTCTCAAAAGCACAGGGGCATCCCAGGTGGCAGCAGACACTTAAGTGCGGACAACTGGATCAAGGCCATATAGTTTGTTCACTTATCTAGGTAATTCATAGGTGGCTGTACTGTAGACAACTCAATTTAGATGCCTGCATCTGAATCTGACTCTAAATCCCAAATGGAGCTTTGACTTGGCATCTAATATTAAGTATAAATTTCCATAACTGGAAAGAAAGTATTTTCCAAGCCATCATATTGACCAGAATTCTATTACAGAAAGCTTACAGGAAGTCAGGGGGTAAAATCCCTAATTTTTAAATATATATATAGAACTAGACATTTAGAAGCTTTGCAAATTCCAGTGCTGCATATCTATGCACTTCACTATATTAAGTAACCATTAAATGACCTGATATGTGAGCATTTGCAAGCACAGGACTTCAAAAAGTCTTCTGCATTCTTCTGAATAAAATGAATTTTACAGTAAAGTAAATACATTGGCCACAGTAGATGGTTTTGGTGAAATACTTCAGAATTTATAAGCAAGAATACTGACATGATGATTGCACTGTACCATTACAATAGTGCAATTACATGCAAAACAGGGTTTGTGGATCTCAGTCATTATATTAAATTGTCACATTTATCCTTAGATTGATTTAACATGTTTTAAAAATTTATTAACACTTTCTTATAGTACATAAAATTATCCCAGAAAAGACAAATGTTCACATTTTGAACCCTCAAATTTATTTTGAAAAATTGCTTTCACGTTTTAAGAAAATATTTCTTTTTGTTTTATCACAATTTAGAGAAATACATTGCAATAAGAACACTGGGATTCTTCTTCACATGTCAATGGCTGGCCACACTTTCAGTTTTCAAAGCAGAAAAGCTCTAATTAAGAAACAACTGTGTGCTTATAAATGACAGATAAAATCTTGCAGGAAAACTGAAAAGGCAGCCCACTGGGTTTCTTGGATTTTTCTTAACAGATTTCTTTGGGGATTTTTCATTCTTGAAGTTCATCACTTAATCTGTTTTTTCATCATACGTACTTTAAAGAAAATCACCATGATTTTCAACAGTCTATTTATTGTGCTACACATCACAATTGGTAATTTAGAAAAATTAACAGTTTCTCTAAAACACATTATCAAAGAACATGTATAAATCTTATTTACCAGAAAGA
This sequence comes from Lycocorax pyrrhopterus obiensis, assembly GCA_014706295.1. Lineage (NCBI taxonomy): Eukaryota > Metazoa > Chordata > Aves > Passeriformes > Paradisaeidae > Lycocorax > Lycocorax pyrrhopterus. Next base: position 102,407,246 of record JACSVZ010000004.1, on the reverse strand, counting down.
TTTTTTCTCCCACAAAATCCACTGATGCACATCCAAGAAACCCCTGGACAGAGCCTGCTGAAGATCTCTTGCACTTAATGTATAAGACTACTCAATTCAAATAATGTGTGCAACGCTGAACCTAAGAGGCATTAATGCCAGAAACAACAACTGCACCACATCAAGCCCAGGAAAAAGTAATGGGACTAGAAAGGGAGATTTTCCAAAAATCAGAGTTTTTATTTCATCTGTAATATCGTTGATAAATGGAAACGCTACCATGTAAAATCTCAGCACTTTTTTGGCCGGAAAGGCACTCATACTAATATAATGAGTCTGGATTACAGAGGTTTGCCAAGCTTAGATCATGTATAGATTAGTAATGATGCCTTTTAATGTCTTAATGACCTCTTAATCAAATACATTTATAATGCTGCAATTTGGTGAGGACTCACTAAACATTTTTCATATCAGAACATGTTCAAAGCTAAGTTCTTAATAATAATTAACACATGTATTGTGCTTTTACTCTTCAAAGTGCTTTAAGAACATTAGTAATTAGTTAAAAACCAGTGTGCTGGATGTATGTTATCTGTTTAGGCTCGAAGAGGCCCACAACAATCAAACTGGAGCTAGCCAGTATAGTCCAAGCAGAAAATAGTCGTTTCTCCTGTGTTCTGAAGAATTTTAGATCAAGGCAGGAAAGACCTGTCACAAGATAAATTAAATGCAGGTGGTGGCCACTTCATACAAATAGTATTAGACAAATAATATAAACATAGACTATACTTTAAAAAAATGTACCCAGAATACTAAAGTTTAATTAATTTTTTTCTAAAAAGCAGAGAAAGAAAAGGCAACCTCTGAAACAGAAGACTCCCCCAAACCATCTGAAACCTTATTTTGCTAATTTGTGTTCCCAGCATCTGAAGTGAGCATAAGAAATGGGAGGCTTGTGGTGCTGGTTCAAAACTTGCTCGCTGCCTGTGAGCTACAACAAAACCCACGTAAATCACACCCATTTGCTCCTGCCACTGACACTTGGCAGCACAGGGGTTAACTGATCAAAGGAGGGACTGCAGATGGCTGATTTGCAGGGGCTCATCATCTGCCACACAAGTACAGATAGGAAAAGAAATCAGAGACAGTTGTAGTCAAGCAAGACTCATCTTTAGTACCCAGAGAACACGGTCACTTGGGAAGAGAGGCTACCCTTCTCAGGTTCACAGGAATATGTTCCCCAAAGCAGGGAAAACTTTATTCTGAGAACTTTCCTTCAGTGCTAGCAGAAAAGAATTGTTTCACACCATTGTACAGCTTTGGATGGAAAAATCAACTACTGTATAACAATGTGAATTCAGAGACTTTGCTTTTTAATTTATGAATATCATAGAATTTTGATTTTCACAAATAATTCAAATACATCTCTAAAAACCCATGCAAGAAGCCAGCTATACACGAAAATCTCGTTCTAGTTAGGCTAGATTTTTAATCGTTTTAATACCTGCTGCAACTGATGTGTTTGTTTTCTAAGGACAGACAACAACAATTCTGACATTCACAAGGATATTGTGAAGATAAACATATAAAAGATTCATCAGCAATGGCATTATGTGCTTAAAATAAATCTGCAACAAGATTTAGTCAGTTGAAGTTGGGGAAGATTTGGCTGTCTGCTTATGTTCTCAGTCTCAAGGAGAAAAAATGTTTATATTTAGTTGAATTTGAATATCAGCAGTCAAAAAAAGTGTTACTTTTTATCCTAACTTCTTTTGCCATTTTTAGCAATGTAAGATTCAAAGTAAAGAGATATTCCAAGTTTATTTAATTTCAAGCACTATGAAAAAAATTCTAATATTAAACCCAGTATGTTTTAGCAAAACATATTTTATTTAAAAAAGGAAGAAATTAGGGATAGAGGAGAATTTGGTAATTAAAAGAATGGCATTAGATATTCAAATAATAAAGAACTGATTATAACAAAGGAAACACCTTTAGTAAAGGGCAGAAGCTGAAAGTCTGATTATTTACATATTGCACTCACTTGGATTTCTTCCAGCCATATGCTGGAATTTCACTTTACCTTATGTTAATTTTTTGGCAAATGGCAGTGTGATGCTTGTGAGGTCTTCAGAAATATGACCCAGAAAAAGCTGATAGCAAATTCTTGAACACACTTGTTCTACTTAAATTATACAGACAGCACAAGAGAAATAGAAAGGAAGGGGAGAAGGTTCAAAAATGCTATGTGATCTCAAGCTGCTGACTTCTGAGTCTGAAGAAAAAGTGACCAATTTCCATTCTTTTTCTTGGAAGGCGTAGTGAAGCCAAGTTTTATGGAGCAAGCCTTGCCCTACCATAGCCGCCTCCCTCCGGCCTGCTGAAGAGTCAGTCTCCCCAGTAAAGCAATTCCAATAGACCTCTGAAATCTAAGGCAGGAAATTCCTTTCAGCACGGCTTTCAGCAATGAAAAGGACTGTCAAAACACCTTCCCAGAGGACTACAGGGCTCCTGCCCAGGAATTAGTGGAGAAAGTTCGGCACTTACATGAGTACAATGCCCCCAGCTCCAGTTCGTGTGTAACAAGAGCAGCTTTAATGCACATTTATGCTGAGGCCAGTTAACACTTCAAAACTCAGGGCAAGAATGTCACTTTTGTAACATAGGCTGTTAAGAACTACTAAAAATATATCAAATGTATTCTTCTCTAAGTGTGCGTGCTTCCTTGCTTGCAAATGGAATTGTTTTCTTAATTAAATACTCTGTCTTTTTTATTTTGTATCTGGGTAATACATAATTTTATTAAAGACCTTTTTATAGTCTTCTTGCCAACCCACTGCATATGCAATCACATGCCACATGTAGAGGTATCAGTATGCATACATGTTTCTTCTGCCCTCTTTCAGGCACAGTAACAATGAATTTATTGGTAAATTTGGAAATGTTGCTAATTTTAGAGGCTTTTAAAATACAATAGGTAAGGTGGTGCTGCTCACTGGAATTCACTCAACGATGGCTGACTGCCAGGATAGGATTCAGTTGCACAGACACCTGAAAATCCCAGCCAAGATGTCCTAAGAGATGTCGCTGTGTCCTGAGATGTTCAGACACCAGCTGTCAGACCAGAAAGTGCCTGGTAGGTCCTGTCTCTCCTGTGCCAGACCCCTACAAATGCCTTAGGTGCACAAGAACATGTCAAATAGCACTGGATTGCTATGTGTAGGCAGCAGAATCCAGTTTCCAGTGGCTTTCTAAATAGGGTGAACAGCAAAACTGGCCACAACAGTGAAACAGCCGAGCTCAGTAGCTGCAGTAACAGCCTAATCCCACCTTTGTGCTATTCAAAAATAATTGTACTGAAAATAACAACTACTTGAAATGTAACCCCTGCAAAAGAAACCCAAACAACCAAAACAATAGGTTCCCCTAGACTATAATGGAAAATAGCCATACAACATTACAGAGGATTTCTGAAATGGAATTGTTTGGGTTTATTATTTCAATATATCTTGTAACTTAACAGGAGTTTGTTGTCAGTCATAGAATCATTGAATTCCAGAGTAGTGTGGGTTGAAAGGACCTTTAAAGGTCATCTAGTCCAGCCCCCCTGCAATGTGCAGGGACACTTCCAACTAGATCAGGTTGCTCAGAGCCTCATCCAACCTGACCTAGAATGTTTCCAGGGATGAGGCATCCAGCACCTATTTCAGCAACCTGTTCCAGTGTTTCACCAAGCTCATCAATAATTTTGACCTTAAATGTAATCTACCCTCTTGTTTTTTGTCATGTGCCAGCAAGCGACAGTCTAATATTTGTATCATTGATATATTTTTATATTTTTAAACAGGTAAGTATTCCAGAGCAACAAACAAAGACCCCAATCTCTGACCTCCTCCTCACCCTTTCCCCAAATCATGTAGTAATTGCACCTGCCTTGGACCTGAATGATAAAACCAGTAGAAACCGGAGGGATGTGTCTGTCTATAGTGCAGAAGAAAAGTCTGCCATCTTTTAGAAGCCTGCAGAGAAAAAAGTGGAGTAATGTAAAACAAAAAAAGATGGAGACTCTCTGCACAGTCTGTGCCCACACAGCATTCTGGAGAGAGGCATACAGGAAAAGCTTCTCCACTACTGCGAACTGATTGAAAACATAATAAGCCAGAACGAGGTTCCCTTCTTCTGTGCAGGGGAAAATGATGTCCTGTGAATTCAGAAACACAAGTACAATGAAAAGGCAGAAGAATGTATCAGAGAATAATGGATGAGCCATTATAGGTGCTTTCATGGAAAAAGTAAGAAAATCTGACGTGCTGCAAATTGGGAAACTGCCAGAATCCACGGCAAAATATCAACAACTGCTGGGTTCAAAGGGCTGTAATCAGTGGCCCTAAGTTCAGTTGAAGGCCACTCACTAACAGCGCACCCAGGGGTCGATAGTGGGACCAGTACAATCTAATCTCTGCATTCATGACCTGGACAACAGGGCAGACCCTCAGCAAAACTGGGAGGAGCGGGGTGGAGGTGCTGCCATGCAGAGGAACCTCAGTGGTTTGCAGAGATGGGCACAGATGAACATCTCACAGTTCCACAAAGGAAAGGATGAAGCACTGCACCTGGAAAAGTAATAATCCCACACACCCAAGCAGGCTGGGGACCAATTAGCTGCAAAACAGCTCTGGAGAGAAGGACCTGGGGGTCCTGGTGGACAACAGTTTTACTGTAAGCCAGCAGTGAGTCCTTGCAACAAGGAAGGCCAACAGTATCTTGGGGCTGTAGCAGGAGGAGCATCGCTAGGAGGCTGACAGCAGTGATCCTTTTCTTCCACTCAGCAGTAGTGAGGCCTCATCTGGGGTGCTGTATCCACTCAGGGGATCCCAATGCAAGAGAGACATGGACTTACACGGGCAAGTCTAGCAAAGGGCCACAAAGATGACTGAGGGATAGAAGCAAGAGAAGGCTCAGAGACCTGGGACTGTTCAACTTGGAGAAAACTCAGGGAGCTCCTATCAATGTTTAGGGGACTAAAGATGCCTGATGTAGGAGAGTAAAGAATCTGGAGCCAGTCAGATGACAAGAGAAAGTGGGCACAAACAGAAATACAAGAAATAAAATTAAAAATTAAAATACCCCAAACCAACTTTCTTACAGTGAGACTGGTCAAACACTGGAAGAGGTTGCCCAGAAAACTTGTGGAGTCTTCATCCCTGGGGAAGATTCAAACTCAAATAGTTACAGAACTCTGAGTAACTTGCTGCAGCTGACCATGCTTTGAGCAGGGGACTTGATCTAGAAAATCTCCAGAGTCCCTTCCTATGTTATCCTTCCTGTGAGTCTGTGAATCTGTAAGCATAGTTTAAAAGGGCAGATGAAAAAGCAGAAAAATAACATCTTGGTTTGTCTGTCCTATGCTTAACTTCTAGAGTGAAATTATAACTACGTAGCTACACTTGTCCATGTACGCCACTCACCATTTGTGCAAGACTCAGAAGCAGATGGGTTGACCTCTCTTTCATTTGATGTCTAAACCTCGTGTTTGTTTTGGAACTACATCTCTTTCCAAAATTAAACAAGGGAATAGAAAATCAAAGCCAACTACTCTGCCCTATAAAGTATGACACCAATATAATGGTGGCAGGGAAAGGAGAACAAGGGTTCAAAAACTTTAAAACTTTCTTTCGTGTAACACTGACATAAATCAAACTAAAATTATAATACATCACTAAATTAAAATACAGTCACAGATTTTACTTCACCAACAACACAGTTTTGGAGTATAAAGAATATTGCATTATTATCAAAGATACAGACAAAACACACCTGACATTTTAGGGAATTTAATGTAGCTAAACTTATGCAAAAGCTGTTGTAAAAGAGAACAATTTGATGCATTTAAAATGGCTGAAGCAGAAATAATTTTAATTTGCTATCTGCATTGGGACTAAAACCAAAACATTAGCACAGCAGGTTTTTGCTGCATATTCACCTCAAGGGGAAAGTAGTTGGTCTCATCACTAACAAGAAGGAAGAAGTGTAGAAAGGTGTTTGGAAAGTTCACCACTTTCTAGTGGTTTATACTTTCTAGTGGTTTATATTTCATTGTTTCCCTTTAACTCCACATATGGGTCTATGTATACTTCAAGGGAGACCACATACAAGTAATCAAAAATACCAGTTCAGAATAAAATTTAATATTCTGCAAAGGCTAAGCAAAAATGTGATCCATGTTGCTTAGACAAAACCTAGGGCTAGAGCTGACTTTTTACAAGAGACTAAGTTCTGCACCTGAGCTGAAGACTGCACCCTCTGAAACACCAGAAAATCTCTGATGAAGATTCTTAGCCAAACACTGCTGTGATTCATGACTAACAGTTTTCATGGTCAGTTTTAGATAGCAACAGGAGAAGGCAAGAGAAAAAAGAAACAACAAATTATTTGACTAGTTCTCAAGTGTACTTATAAGTGGAATTTATTTGCTTGAAATGCAATGTTTTATTTTGTATTACAGTTTGCAGCTATTAAATATGAGGCAGTTGCCGTGCGAGTTGTTCCAGTACACACAGCTGCATTAACAGCTAGCTACAAACACATTTTACACTAGCAGGTACTTTCAAGAACCAAATGGCTCTTCAGGAAGTTTTACCAGCAACTTTTTTCATGTACTTATGCAGTTTCAGCAAATTCTGTATGTTACTTTCCACATATGTGCACTTTTTTTCTTTCTCTGCTGCCTTAAAACTAATTTCCACTCATCTGTGGGGCAACACTAACAAAGACACTTCCATCTGTTCCTCGACAGGATTTTCTATCCTGTAACTGTTGACATGTAAAGGGCATTTTCTATTTGGATTGGACATTAATTGTGCTTTCTTTGGATTAAGCATTTTAAACCAAACCATGAAAATAGCCTTAAATACATAAGTCATAGCAATTATTGTGTTATTTACATTACTAAACAAGCCTGCAGCAGATGGCCTCCAGGGCTCTGGCCAGAAGAACCTATCTCCTGCAGATTTATTTGGTGCTTGGAGATACTACCAACTAATTTCTCAAACATGTTTGAATGCCATTGTGTCTCTCATTTGAGGCCAGCAAAAATATTCCAGGCTTATTTGTTTCAGCACCAATACTCCTCAAGGCCTGCCTGGTACCTGGCTATATAAAACATTCCTACTTGGCCCTTGTCAGAAGCCCTGCCCCAGCAGTGAAACGAAGCAGCACCAGGAACCCTTAGCCAGCCAAGGGGTGCGGCCTGGCCACATCTACTCTTGTTAGTACTTGGCCCGGGTCTCCTCTTGGAGCTGGGTGGTACCACTGTGGCCATTAGACAATATTGTTAAATTAGGTAGGGGTTTTTTCATTTATAAGTGCCTGAAAAATACAAAGACTCTACTGCAGCTCTCCAGGGTGACTTCTCCATTTCCAAAATGTGGGCTGGATGCAGTGTGACAGTATGTGCTGGGTGAGAGGACAAAGGCTGCTAGGATGGCTCTGGAAGACCATGCAAGGTAGAGGACATCATGTTTGGTGCAAGCTTTTTCATCCTGACTTCTGAGCGTGTCTTCTGGTGCAAGTTCGTGCCCTGGACTGCACCCAGGACTGTTCATCAGAGCGTTCACAGGCCCAGAACAGGGCAAAGCTTCAGATTGACCAATCTGAACAACCAGTGGTTCAGCACTGAAGGACACACACTGGTCCTGTTTTATGTAGCAGTAAAAACATAACCAGGGAAGTAATGCCAAATACTCATGAAAATCTGACCTTATAAAGCACTACCCCAAGCTTTCATAATATAAATTTTACTTTTTCCCTATCCCTGAATTAAACGAGACCTTACATGTATTTATTGTATTCCATCCTGATCCAGCAAAATTTTTATGCATGTGAGCCACTTTTTTATCACTCTTTTCCAGGATGTTGTTTAAGCAAGCCTATGCATATCCAGAAACTCTGGGACCATTGCTCTATGTTAGATCATTCACATGCTCAAAGTTTTGTGTTTGCTGTACTGTGGCTTTATACATTTTAAAAAAGAAGCACATGAGAGCAATACTATATGTATGATACATAAAATATACAATCTCCAACCAACTTCCTATTCCAAAACCTTGCAGCTGGCTTTTTTAGTCTTATAAAACAGGAATACCTGCTAAAATGCTATTATTGCCATTTATGACAGGAACATAACTCAAAGGCACAAGGTCTGCATGTCCTCACACAGTAGGGCACAATGAGACAATCAACACTATGTCAAGTTCAGTTTTTTCCAAGGAGAGGTGGAATGATGACATTTTCCTACTTAAAGTTTCTCTTTGCCACAGACCAGGGCAAAGCACCTCTTCTACAAAGTGAAAGAGTTTTTTGTGACTTCACTACAGTAACATTACCAACTCCAGATCATATCAAAATAAATACATGAGTTCATTATTTTAATATCACGCATGAGCTAACATGCTGCTGACAATCCAATTTTATAAACAGTTTAATAAAATGTACTCTGATCAACAGTACATCAAGCACCTAGGTGGTTCTCTTATATATTCAGGGCACATTAGACAAACTGAGTTCTGGAATAAGAAATGACCTGCAGGATTTGATGTGAATCTCAGAAAAAAGCAATGTTAGTTGCAAACAGGAACACGAAAACTGTATCAGATCAGGCCAAAAGTCCATTCTGCCTTTGACAGCATCCAACAGTTGTGCCACGGAAAGGGCAAGCACATTGAGCTACTTCCCTGGTACACGCTCCAGCAGAGTGACAGCTCTCAGGGCTTCCTGAGCCTTTAAGAAGTATTCTCATGTTTAACAGTCCCTGAGAGATTTTCTTTCCATAAATCTGCCTTATCTTTTTGCAAATTCCTGTGAAATTTTAGGAATCTGTGACATTTCCAATGAAATTTAAGACTACTTAAAATAGTTTTTGTTTTGAAACTGTTGCCTATTAGCTTAATTTGTTTTCCAAAGGTTTGCATTAGAAATTACAATGAGAAATCCCTGTCCATTCAACTTGATTTCACAAACCACTGTCATCATTTTCCCAAGCTACTTTTTCATTAGCTTGTCTTCCAACTTCCATTTTCTTTTCTATTAGCTATGTGGAGTAATTTCAGATCTGTGAAAAATTTTGTCACATTTTCTATATCTTTTGTAGATTTACTGTACCCTTTCTGAGAGGTAGGAACTGCTAGACCTGCAGACCCCATCCAAGCAGAGAGCACATCACCATCACAGAGAGTAAGAATTACGCCATTCACTTCCCAATGGTTACTAAATATTACTTGATTTTGGAAGCTCAAGGCTTTATATTCCATCTAAATACTCAGCTTTATCTCACACATCAAAACGTCCATCATTTTATTGCTCAATAGGAATCAAGAGGTCCTTCGGCAACCTGACAATTATTTTTCTTTATCTAAATAACTCAATGTGAGCAACAGATTTTACTTCTCCACTGTCCACCCCTTTTTCAGGAGTATTTATGCCCATGTTGAACAGTAGTAACCTTCATGCAAACTTCTGTTCAGTCCTACCTGTTACACAATCCATTGAAAAACATGGTCACCAATTCCTAACCTCTCTTTTCTACCCCATCTTTCCCACCAAGTATCCACCCATCTGAAGGTTGTAATCTTTATCTCATCGAGCTTGTTAACCAGTGCACACCACCAATTCACACACTGAGGCAAAGTATTTCAATTTTTGTTCTGAGTTTGTGCAAGGTAACGAGCTTGGTGCTATGCCAGAAAAGGCTGGCTCCCCAAAAGTGGTATCAAAACTTTATACCATTTACATGTTTTGGCCAACAATGCCATCAACATTACACAACTTCTTCATTAATTAGCAATCAACCCCCCTATTTGCTAGTTATAATTCTTGCTTCTCACAGTAATTAGTCCAAATGCATAGTTCTTTCCTCCATTGGAGCTAGGGGTCCCTTTTGAGTAGGTGGTGAATGAGTCAGTGGTCATCATCTCCCACTGCTGGAATTACCTTTCCCTCAGTTACCGCTCAGTTCTGCTGACTTCACTCCTGGTGGCTGTCATCCAGACAGCTCATTCATCACGGGATTGTCTTCCCTTTTCCTTAAAACAACAGATTAGCCAAGCATGCAATGTTCACAACGCAATTGCTTAATCACAACTGCCTAGTTATAGCTACTGATTGACAGCTAAAAAAAATTGCAGTTTGAGTCAAATCTTGAGGGGCTCAAATCTTGAGTGGCTCAATAAATCATGACTGCTGAATCTTCTAAAAGCCTTTAATGAGAATTCTTGCCCAAACAAGGAGGGCCAGCCATGCCCTGTGGTGCACCGGGCACAGCATCGCCAGCCAGGCAAGGGAGTGGCTTGTCCTGCTCTGCTCTGCACTGCTGTAGCCTCACCTCGAGTGCTGGGGGCTGTTTTGGATACCACATTATAAAAAAGATATACAGGTATTAGAAAGTGTCCAAAGGAGAGCTACAAATATGGTGAAGGGTCTACAGAGAAAGCCATACGAGAGCAGCTGAGGTCACTTGGCTTGTTCAGCCTGGAGAAGAGACTGAGGGGAGACCTCATTGCAGTCTTCAGCATCATCACGAGGGGAAGCCAAGGGGCAGGCACCAATCTTTCTTTCTCTTGTGACCAGTGACAGAACCTGAGGGAATGGCAGGAAGCTGCGTCAGGAGAGATTTAGGTTAGATGTTAGGAAAAGATTCTTCACCAGAGGATGGTAGGGCACTGGAACAGGCTCCCCAGGGCAGTGGTCACAGCACCAAGCCTAAGAGAGTTCAACAAGCATTTGGACAATGCTCTCAGGCACATGGTGGGATTCTTAGGGTGTCCTATGCAGGGCTAGGAATTGGACTTGATGACCCTGATGTGTCTCTTTCAACTCAGGATATTCTATGATTCTGTGTCCATTGACCTGGTTTGCCGTGGCAGATGAGGTCACTTGGCTCCTCCAAAGACTCCCACAGATTTCTGAGGCACCATGTCCCTGCACAGAAAATTATGCTGATGGTTCTCAAGTGCATAATATCTATTCCTACTTCACTTCCTCGGGTGTTTGTTATTCTCACTGATTTGATCCACATGCACTCCAGCCTTAGTGACTCCTTTTGAAGCTGCTCAGGTTTTGGCTACAGGCGGCACTCACCAGTCCTCCAATGCCTCCTGTAGCACGTGGTTACATAGTCTAGCTGCTTCATGCCCGAATCCCTATGTATCTCCTGAATAAACACCATGCAGGCTTGCCTATTTCCTACTATTCAGTTTATTTCTTTTTACCTGATACCATGGCTTCAGCTGGAAACAGCTCTTCCAACACTTTCATGCAAAAAGCAGCACCTTAGCATGAAAAACTCCCTCAGCTCCTCTTTGATAAGCATGGGGTTTCGTTTTTTCATTACATATTCCCTGAGTCCCTTTCACACCTTACCTAGCAGGCATGCAGACTGTGTGTCAGGATCCTGGTGCATAGGGAAATGATTTACTGCTAATTTTTTTATCTTCACAGGATAACAGAATCAATTAGGTTGCACAAGACCTCTGAGATCACAGAGTCCAACCTATGACCTAACAGCAGCATGTCAACTAAGCCATGACACTGAGTGCCATGTCCAGTCTTTCCTTAAATGCCTCTAGGATGGCGACTCCAGCACCGCCCTGGGCAGCCCATTCCAAGGTCTAATCACCTTTTCTGTGAAGAATTTCTTCCTAATATCCAACCTAAACTTTCCCTGGCGCAGCTTTAAGACTATGTCCTCCTGTCCTATTGCTAGTTGCATGGCGTTCTTTTGCAAGTTGATCCTCAAAACCCTTTTTTTAAAATTTTTTGGAGGGGGGAGAGATGTGTGTGCTTTAGAGTGTTGCTACAGTCCAGGTGCTCTGGTGCAGTTTCCTCATTTAGATGCAGCTAAGGGAAACATCCTTGCGGGTGCTGGTTGACAGCTGGCTCAATATGAGCCAGGAGCATGCCCAGGTGGCCAAGAAGGCCAATGGCATCTTGGCCCATATCAAGAACAGTGTTGCCAGCAGGACTAGGGAAGTGATCATTCCCCTGTACTTGGCCCTGGTGAGGCTGCACCTTAAGTACTGTGCTCAGTTTTTGGCCCCTTAATTTTAAAAAGGATATTGACATGCTGGAGCGTGTTCAGTGAAGAGCAACAAGGCTCATGAGAGGTCCAGAAAACATGCCCTATGAGGAACAGCTAAGGGAGCTGGGCTTGTTTAGTCTCCGGAAGGCTCAGGTGAGACCTCATTGCTCTCTAAAACCACCTGACAGGAGGTGATAGTGAGGAGGTGGGTGGTCTTTTCTGCCATGCCTACAGTGAGAGGACCAGAGGAAATGGCCTTAGACTGGGGAGATTCAGATTAGCTACTAGGAAAAAAAAAAAAAAAATCACTCTTCGAGTGGTCAGGCACTGGATTAGGCTGTCCAGGGAGATGGTGGAGCCACCATCATTTGAGGTGTTTAAGGGGCATCTGGCTCTCTTGCCGGGGTGATGTGGTTCAGTGGTTTTGGGGTTGCAGCACCAGCGCTGCGCTGATGGTCGGACCAGATGATCCAGCCTTGGCGATTCTACGGTTCTAGCCTTCACACACGTTGAAGGATAAGCCTGCACTTCGCTACCCCTATCTCTGCCATTTTCCAGGAACCCCAGCTCATTTTCCTCTTTCAAAACTAACTATTTTTTTTCTCCTTTGCCAGAATTCCCAAAGAAACTGTCAGCTTTGAGAAAGCGAGAATGACAGGCAGAAGGAAACCCCCAAGACGCGCGTCCCGGGGTGATCTCCGCTCCTGCTCCTGCCATTCCCAGGCGGGTGGCGGGGCCCGATACCCGGTGAGCAGCGCTGGGAAGGAAAGGCTGGGTAGAAAGGGCTGTCCCCTCCCTCGGGGGGGGTCGCAGCCACCGCCCTCACGGCGCGGGCGGCGGGGGGCGGGTCGGGCCCGCCCTCAGCGCGCCCCGCGGCCCCGGCGGAAGGAGCGGCTCGGCGGCCCCCGCCCCTCGTCGCCGGCTGCTTCCGCCCGGTGTCAGCAGAGACAGCGCCGGCCGCCGCCGTGCCGGGTGTCGGGGAGCCTGCGAACGGGAAGGTACGTGCTGCAGCGGCCCTGCCCTGCCCTCCCCTGCGTCCCGTGTCCCTGTGCCGGGTCCGAGAGCCGCCCCGAGCCCGCGGGCGCTCACCCCCCGCCGCCGTGCGGGGCTGACCCGGAGCCTCGCCCAGCAGGGAGGTGCCGCCAGCCCGGCTGTGTCGGGTGTCAGGTCTATACAGAGACCCGTTCCGCCGAGTAATGCTGGTGATCTCTAGGCGTGCGGCTGAGGATGGGCTAACACATCCCATTCGGAAAGAAGGTCTTCGTACGTGTTCTCTTGACTTGTTTTGTCATGGAGGAGACTTCATGAAACGAGTCCAAAGTGGTGTCTCCTTTTCCAGAAAGTGACTGAGGTGATGCTATTTGTAGTGTTTTTTCTGTGTGTTAGCGCTTGTTCCTGTGAAGCATCTCTCGGAGCTGAGTGATGCTTGTTATCTTGGTGGTATGTTATAAAACAAGAAAGGAAGGGAAAGTCTGTGACCTGAAGGGCCTATAAATAGGAAAAGACGACAATAAGGTTATACATTCTTAGAAGTTGGAAGTGAGATGGGATTTTTTTTAAATGGAAAAAAGCATCTTTTAGTAGAGGAGCTACTGGTTTGGAGAAGCAGAGAGACCCGCAGGCTCACACTCTCCTTCAGGAACCCTCTGTCTGTCAGGTTTGCTCTCATTTCTGGTCCCAGGGCATCATCACTGTCAGCACCCACCTTCAAGCCTGTATGTACTGCACAAGAGAAGAGATGCTTGTGCCAGACGGGGTGAGCGGCAGGTTCACGAAGCAAGTAAATGCTAGCATGGAAATGTATGGTGAAAGAAATTAAGATAATGATGAAGGGCTATTTGAGACATGACAGTTGTTGAGCGCTTTCTTACCAGTAAGTTTTTGTTGTGTTGCAGAAATGAAGAAACAGCTTCTTTTCTTGTAACTTAACTATAATATTAAAGCCTTGAATGGCTTGGATGCAGACTCTTATTTTTTTAGGTGTTGTATACTCCTGGCCCTCTGGGACCTTAGGATGACCAGTTAAGGTCTGAGAGTCCATCCACATGGGCCTGTGTCAGAATCTGGAAATGAACCTCTATTCTGTGTGTCTCAAAGACTAGAAGCCTTCAATTATTAATTGATATTATTGCAGCTTCCTGTTTTCTTGTGACACTTGCTTATGATGTCAATGAGGCAACTGGTCACACGTTTACAGACCTGGGTAAGTGACGACACTAAGACTTAATACTTTCCATCATGGAATTACTACAAGGATTGTATCAAAGCAGTCAAAGTCAGTGATTTTTTATGAATATTGTACAGTGTCCTAAGCAGATGCCTGTGAAAAAGGCAAGCATGTATGATTCTACTTTACCTAGTCGCACTCCGTGAGTATCCACTCAGCTTGCAACAAAGTGCAGTCCAAGAACTTTCTGGAACAGATGTGCTGAGGTCCTAAAGATCCACTGTGGATTTCTCCATTGACTCATCCTTGCCTTTGACCCATATGTAGCTCTAGTTTTCCAAGCATCCAGCCTCAAGTAGTTCTGTGGGTCAAAAATCCACTAACTCACTAACTTCTGTTGGTTTTTGACACGCTTTCTGCTACTTCTATGTAGTATTTCCTATTCTTTAAATTAGAATAGAAAGTGATGGATTATTACCTCTTTATCTGCTTCATTTGATTCACAAGGACAATTGCAATAAACTGTGCATGGGTAATGGTAAAACAAAATTTCCAATATGACTGCCAAGCCAAAGAACTTACCAGTAAATTTGACAAGATTTACTCTAAAGCTTCCTAATTGCACTGTTTTCAATGCTGGATTTTTTTTTTTAATTGATAGCTTTGATTTCTTTTAAATGAAACCTTCTTTTTCCATTCTTGTTGTTTATTATAATGAGGGCACCTTCTCTGGAAAAAAAGGTGGTCCCCATTTTGGGTGATGTCTAGGTTATTTTTACTGAGTATTAGAATCAGAATTTCAAGGTTTCAACTTCAGAGCATGCTATGCATGCATTTGTACAGAAAACATGTTTGCAGGATATGAACGACAGGTAATTTTCACTTACTTTAATCAGGCATGCTCTTAATAGCAATATAACTGTGTTTTTTCTGCTCCTGACAAACCACTGTGTACCACTGAATTCCCAGTGAAACGTTCGACAACATCAGATTCCAGCTTACATGTTGAATGATGACATTTAGGTGTCTTGTGAGGCTTGTAAGCAGGTTATACTGGGGGAAGTAAATTATTCTGGTAAAAGAATATTCATAATAGGAAAAAAAATGTGCTTAAAGAACAATTAATCATGAAACAAATCAAAGTTTTCACACTGAATGCAAGCCTGACTACATAGTCACTGGTGAAATGAATGAGAACTGCTTGTTTACCTCGCTGGGGTTGCACAACCGCCTCATGTAGTGTGACAGTGCCTTGTTACCATATGTTAGGTAATCCTGATGTGCCAGGACAATGTCTAACCAGCAATGCTATAACTTCAAGTTTGGCAGGGTTTCTTTCACCATTATCCTTGTTTCTTTCCTCAGTATCTTTGCTTCCTCCTGGTGCTACCATGCTGTTTCGCTTGGTTCTTTCCTTTTTCCATCTCATCTCCGGCTTCCGTTTAGATTCTGTTCCCGTTGTCCTTTGTTTAGATCAATTCTTTACTCAAATCTTTTGTTTAAAAAAAAACAGAACACTCATGATACAAACGTTTTGCAGAAGTCTGACTCCTCAAATTTTACCTCCTGAAAGAAATTGTAGCACCAGTTGGGAGTTAGTATCAGATGAAAACTGGATTCTTATTTGAACCTGTGATGATCACAGGCTTTGTTCCTGTATGTATTCATTCATAGTCATGGGTTACCAGGATTTAGCAGAGTTATCTTGATGGGAGGAGCTGGGCCCTTGTTCAAAATGCTGTAATAGAGTAACTTCAGGGGTTACTGGTGTGGTGAGGAACAAGCTGCAGTTTTCCCAGCATGGTGAATTGTCTTTGGATCCTCTTGTGACTAGAACTGTAGGTCTGTATGTCAGAGCACTGGCATATGCAGGCCTTCCTGCAGCACTGGTTCTTGGAGAAACCTTCTGGCTCCTGCACCACTGTGTCCAGCCTGGCTGTTCAATTCCCTGTCCTGTCCTCCTAATGAGCAGAACCAGTGCTTCTTACTGGGAAGGACTCGGACTCCAGGCCTCGTATCAGCAGTATAGACAATTACATTGCTGTGGTGACTCGGAAAGGGATCTAATGCTGCCTGGTGTTATTCATGTCTCCTGTTCATTGATTCTCCTGTTTGACTTCCTCTGTCCTTTGCACAGAGCTCCATACAGTCTGCTTCTGTTTGTTTTCATGTCTCTGCTTGGAGTGCCTTCCTAACGTGTTTAGGTGAGTGGATGAGTACAAGAGTGTACTACTGCTGCAGGAAACATAAGGAGGAGGTGGTAACAGCAAGCACAGGTTGAGGGGTTACTGGAGAATGCAGCTGAGACTAGCAAGTTGGTCTACTGTGAGTAGATAGAATTTTGACTAATCCTTTTATGTCCTTTTTAGAAAGCAAGAAAACCAGCAGCAGCTGGAGAGCTAAGCTGAAGGTGGGATAAACAGTTGATGTAAGAATATATGCAAGTTTAAATAATAAAATAATAAGAAGAAAGTGTTTTGAATTTGGAGCATATTTTAGGTTGAAGGAGAATAGCTGACATGGAAACATGGAAGAAACAAAGAAATAAGGGGTAGTTCCATAGAGAGATGTATGCTGAACAGCACAGGAAAGGATGAGGGAAGCCAAATCAAGGGCAGTGTGGTTCTAATTGTACTTGTGGACTTTTCTTTTTTTTTAATTTGATATCTGCTTCTTGCTAGTATTCATTATGCTCTTTGAACTTTGCACCACTTGATAAGACACAGGAAAGAATAATGCTCTCCGTGAACTAATGAATCGTATTCCGATAGGAGGTGGAAAAGGAGTTATTGAACGTAAGATGAAATAGAATTGCTTTGATCTGTTTTTGCCTGTTATTATTGCTGCTGAAAGATGGATTTCTTCAAATGCTTAACTTCTGGGAGCTGTGGTTTCAGTAAATATGTAGGTTGCCATTACTTTAAATTGTTGCATTTTTATGTTTCATTGAATGTTGGGCAGATTACCTGTATGACTTAAACAGCTGTCTAACAGAAATGTGGGACCTGTAGTTCTTCTGATGTAGGACAAAAAAAAAAGAGTATAGAACATATGGTTGAAGAGCCAGATAGTTTTTTTGGCTTTTTTTTCTTTCTTTTGAAAACTTCTCATTTTCCCTATGGATAGTAGGAACCAAATGGTAAAGAAGCATCATCTTTGTTTAGTGAGCAAGTGGGTTTTTTTCGAACCCTTAGACCACAAGCAAACTTATTTGCATATATATGTTTCCTCTCTCTCAGTACTGTTTTCAGTTTCTTCTTGTGCATGTGTCCTTGATAACCTGTCCCTCCACTCTTTTTTTTTGCAGTATATTTTGATATTTCTCTCCTTTGAAGCAATACCCTGTGAAAGGCCATGTCTTCTCCCCCATAATTCACATAACTGTTCACTTTAGAACATGCTCTGGTTTATGTGGTGATTTGTGCTGAAGTTTAGAGACCACTGGTGTTTCTTCTCTCTGTATCCAAACATAAGCATGATGGGTTCTTGTTCATGAAGTATAACACTCCCACCTCTAACTTCAGCCAAGTTTTAACCCAGTCTGTAGTCGTGGTGTTACAATTTCAGTTTTGCCCACTGCCTCCCAAAATACTGATATTCAACATAATTCAAATAAACAAATTGCATACTTTGCAAACTTTACTGTATTTGTGACAATTTTCTCATGCTATCCATTCCAAACTGATTTATCTCCCTTTGACTTTCTAATGCAATGGGCAGCTGGGAAAGTTTATTTACAAGATTCTCTTGACATGAGTCTTGTGTGTCTTTGAAATTTGTTGGTCACAAGAGAGCTGGCATAGGTTTTTTTTCCCTGGAAACCTTTCTTACCCTGTAGACATTGTACTTCAGCAGCAGCTTTTGATGTTCTTTCACATAGATGCTCTATCTTTATTTGACTGAGGTTTTGCTAACATTGCAGTTTAGTCTCAGAATATAAAGTATATTTATTATACCCACGTGTTATTCATGCCTAGCACCTTCTGTTTATTCCTCTGTGAGATTTCAATTCTAAAAGCCCCAAGTTTTTTCTCTGGGTCCAGTACTTTATTGCAATATTTGGAGGGAAAGCTGTCTTTGAAAGTTACTTCATTTCACCAGTAAATTTCAGTACTGTGTGCAAGTGAACAACTTTTTCTTCCTTTGAGACGAAAGGATTTCCCAAAATCCCACTTTCTGTTCTGGAAAATGCTTCATATTACACCAAATTAAGCCATCCTATTTGCTTTCATGCAAATGACACCATCATTACTTCCTTGAGTGGATTTGTTTCTTTAAGCAACAACTTTCTTGCTCATTTTATTTTAAGTGATGGACATTCTTAGCTTTATCATCAGGCCTGTGTATTGACTGGGAAATTGGGAATTTGCTGGGAGCATAGCAGATTACACTTTCTTGTAATCTGTGGGATTCCCTACCTTAATTACGCTTATGAGGTTACTTTAAGAAAAAAACAAACCAAGACAAAGTACCTGAACTCTTTTGGGGTCATTTTCATGTTGGTAGCTCTTAACAGTTCACAAAGAGTTTCTGATCCTTTAGCTCTTTTGAAAAAGTGAAAGTTACCATCTCGGTGTGATTAAATAGAATGGCAGGACGTGATTTATAGCACCTCTTCCACTGTATCCTGAAATGTGTTTGATAAAACATACTCCACTTTTGGGATGTCATGTCTTCATTCTTTTGGGTACATTTGTATTGGCTGGTATTGTGTAAAGCCTCAGGGACCCTCGGCCACACCAGTGTAGCTTCTCAGGGTTTCCTTTACATTTGTTCTGATTCCGGTGCTCAGTGTTTCTAACCAAGCGTTAAACTGCGATAGCAAATGGAGGAGCTTTGATCTAGCTGGTAACAAAGGGCGTGGACTTTGCTCTTGGAGCACTGGGCAAGCATAAGAGTTTGTTAAACTGAGGTCTGTGATTGCCAAAGGAGAAAGAGACCAGGCATCAAGCTTAGAACCTTGTTGCCAGAACTGCAGTGAAACGTCAGATCTGCCTGCTGACTGTTGAATGCTGTAGACCAACAGTTGATGTTTTCAGAGGTGTGACTGCTTTCATAAAGGTTGCCATTGTGCCTGATCCCCGTGGAAGTCTTTCATTTGCTATTTCACCCTCTTGAGAGTAGTGGGGAAGTCAAGGCCAAGAGTACTGTAGTAGTTCCATTATGATAATTAACCGGAGCTCCATTTTTTTTTTCTTTTAGTCATTAGTACATGCCGAAATTCTCAAAGCTAAAACTCGCAGTGACATATAAAGGTTGGTTAAAAGTTATGGTGCCCCTTCTAATCCATTTCCCCAGGGTTTTGATCATCCTATCTGTTGAATAATTTTGTGCCAGACCAATGTATCATTGTGGGATCTGAAAATGTTTTCCGATTTCTTGATTCCCTAACTCCAAAACTCCTTCAAGTTATTCATTTCAGAGGAAAGCACCTTTTTGGAACCAGGTTGGTGGGGGATCCATCTGTTACTGATTCGAATCCTCAAATGGACCTTTCCAAACTAACAATTTTTTGATTTGTGAGTCCTGTCCTGTTTTGATGAAAAGCTGTCTCCAAAATTGGTTTTAAAATGTTTGGCAGTGACAAGGAACCACTTATCCGGTACAAAATGGGTACCCAGAAGTTATTTTCACTGCGTCCCTAACACTGGGACTGTGCGTACTTTCTTGGTCATTGCTACAAGGTTATTAATAGTAATAAAATCCAAATTTTGTGGTGTTACAAAGGTCTTGCAGGTAGGTCCAGTTCTTAAAACTAGGTTTCTCCCTCCTTAGGTCTTTGCACAGTCCCCTACGTGTTGTCTCTGACCAAGGTTCAGAATTGAGGAGTGATTCCAGTTTTCATTCTGCACTTCAGCTTTTTATTGTTACAACCCTAAACATGAGTGAACTGTACCCCATTTCCATGTGTTTCACTGATATTTTTGTACAGTCATCAGTGAAATTCTCCCAGCTGTTTTACTCCTTGAGGGAGGGGCATGGGGGGAATGACACAGGAACAAAACAAATTGAAGGCATCTTATTGCTAGGTCATCAAGTAATCACTAAAAACATGGCCTCCTATTTACTTCCCTGGTTTTAGAAGAAAGCAGTCTTATTTTGTACAACTATGTTGCTTTGTTTGATGTGTCCATAGTGCTAATTTTTTAGCTTTGTCAATTTTTACAAACAATGCCTCACAGATTTTATTTATTAATTCAGAGATAATGTAAAAGGGACTTGTATATGACTTTGACAGAGAATTGTACTAAAAAGTACGATGAAGAAATGTTTCATTTTTATGTGCTACTGGCTGCTTCTGCTGCTTTTCTTACACAGAACTGGTCAAGATTTGTGACTGATGTCACAACAGCTTGCGAAGTCTTTGGCCTGGGCTTATTGTTTTCCCTGAGAAAATCTGGCGTCCATTGTTTGTAGTTTGTCCAGATAAATCTTTGATGAGATCTGGGCATCGTGTGTCATGTCGTACCTCATCTCTCACATCACGTAATCTCCACTTCCCTTGTTCCTCTTTGCCATTTTTTTACCAGGTCGGTCAGTCTGCCCCTTTCTAGTTCCTAGCTATGAGCATCTAAGCTCCAGTCAGCAAATCGAAGAGCTTATCTCAGGTCTGGATGATTCTCGTCTGGGAATAATGTTGTAGAAATTGTCAGAGCCTTAGTGTAGAAGGCAGCTGAGGGAATCTTGCTATTTTTGCAGTTACTCTTTTGCATTGTAGTGTTGAATTCAGTCACATAAAATCATCTATTACGGCAGGGTTTCTTTTTTATTTAAGCTGGTACAGCTAATTGATAGAATACATCTACTTCCGTTTCCTATATTTTTGGGGGACTGGTCTAGTTTAGATTCATTTTCTCTGACCTAAATACTTAGTTATTGTCATGTATTGCGTTCATGAAACTCTTCATTTACTAAGGTACTAGAAAAATTGTTTGAGATCTTTGTTGTACCTCCTGCTTTATTTTTTTCTGCTGTTTTAGGGCCAAGGGAATTGTAAACTGTTGATTTATGGAAAACTCTGGAGAAAATTTAGTCCCTCTTTCTCTTGAGATCAAAATTACTGTTTTGTCCAGCTGAGCCTTAAAAACCTCCAGGAGAGGTTCCGCTGCCTTCCTAGCGATCTTACATTACCTTCTTAGCAACTAATTTTTTTGTGATGCCTTAAAGTGTCAAGACACAACTTGTGGCTGTTGCCTATTGTTTTACCATCTTCCATTTCAGATAAATGTTTGACTATGCTGCTTTTGCAGGTCTCTTTCAAATGGCTCTAGGTTGCTGTTTGATTACAGCATGGGAGACTGAAAAAGCACAGTTCATAAAGTTTTTCCTCTAAGGCTCTAGCCTAGTTATTTGCTTGACCCTCCCAAGTTTCCTTGTGTTCTTGACCTGGTGGGGTGAACGCAGCTGGGCTAAGTGTTGCAGGTATGTTTCTGATGAAAATGATGAGTTTATAGGTTCCAGTATTGACTCAAGATTACTTGATAGCTGGCAGACAGTAGTTGATTATCATTTAAGCTTGTTCAGTTACTTTTCAGACTGTGCAAGTCAGTTTATTCAGCCTGCATTTCCTTGGCCTAGAAAGAAGAATGCAGTGGGAGACAGTGCCAAAATTCTTAATAAGGCAGTGTGCTTTACATTTACATATTTTCTTTCATTCTTGTAGCCAGGTATTTTATCATTGAGGGCAATTGTGTTCCTTGAGCATGATTTGCTGTTGGCAGACTGGTGTCTTATTCTGTATTAACATCTTTTCCTTTATGTGATTAGAGGAACTTGCACAATACATGCTCTCGTGATTTTTCCTGTGGACTCAGCTGAGCCAGATCAGCCTGTAGTGCCTTGGGTGCTCCTTCTTGCCTTTTCTGATGGAAAATGGCTATGATTTAAAATACCTTTTCTTTCTTAACCATCAAGACCTCCCCTGATTTACAGTGTTTTTTGATAAACAGCATCCTTATAGTTGGCACTTTATGGTGTATCTAGTCCAGTCTCATGAATTTACATACATCCAACTTTGTAGGTTATCCCTAAGATGTAGTCCAGGTTCTTTCTCAAAAAGGTCGAAGCAGGTCAGGTTGCTGAAAGCATTGTCCAGTTGGAGGTTGTCCTGCCTTTCTGGGTAACTTTCATTATTTAATAGTCCTAATTGTGCATGTGGGGAAAACCTTTGTTATTGGAATTTCCTTCATTGCAAGTTTTGACTGTTTTTCTTTGTCCTTTGGACATAACATCACATGCTTCAGCATCCATATCTTTTAGTTGGCTTTCTCCAGTATATTGATGTCTTGCTTGTATGAGGAGTACAAAACTGGATGCAGTACTCCAGTCTTTCCAATGCCAAGCAGCAGAAGATAAATACATCCAAAGACTTGCAGGCTACTCCTTGTGTAGCCTTGTATACACTTGGGCTTGATGGTTGCAGGGGCTCACTACTGACTCATTTTCAGCTTGTTAATCATTTGTGTCTTTTTTGGAAAGCCACTTCCTAGCTTTTGAGCCCCCAGCCTGTGTTGCTGCATTGGATTACTGAACTCTTGGTGCAGGACTTACCATTTACCCTTGGCTTTCATGTAGTTCCTACCTTTCCAGCCTGTCAGGGTCCATTTGGATAGCAGCCATGCCCTCCAATGTTTCAGTTGGTTTGTCTTCCTCCCCCTGACATTTTGCATGAACCTGGCTGAGAGTGGCTCCTGTCCTTTGTGCAGGTGTTCAGTGGAGACATTGAACATTATTGCCCAATACTGACCTGCAGTAATTACACAAGGGCATGGACTTCGCACACAAGACGGAAAAGTGCAAAGACATTTTTTGCGCAGTGAAGATTCCCTAAATACTAGCACACAAACAGGACATAACATCATATGAACAGGAAAGATGTTCACCACAGTGTCCCCCAATCACCTGGGGTATTGCACAGATGTTACCTATTATGGTAACAGGCAAACAATACCCTATAAGGCCACAAACTACAATTATCACTTCCCATAGGTCCAACACTGTCCACAAACCCACAATCCTCTCTCAGCCCATCCCCGGTGACCTGGATGCACTCCCAGGGTCACCTCTGGGTCCAGGAAAGAGGCTCTCTCTCCAGCCCTCAGGGCCTGTCTCTCTTTCAGCACATAGTGCACCCCAACACTGACCCTTGAAAGACATTGCTGGTACATTAATGGTTGTTTCATGTTCTTGGGTACAACTTTGAGTGGGATTTTTTTTTTTTCATAACTTTCTGTGAACTGGGATGAGTTTTACTGGCCTAGAGCTCCCTGCACACTCTAACATGGGCATGGTGGTTGCCTTTTTTTGCAGTTTCCAGACACGTTTCCCAATCACAGGATCGTTAAGGTTGGGAAAGAGCTCTAACATCATTGAGTCTGACTGTTAACCCAGCACTTCCACGTTCATCAGTAAACCGTGTCCCCAAGGCCCACATCTACACATTTTTTGAATTCTTCCAAGAATAGCGGTTCCACCACTCTCCTGGATAGCTTTTTCCAATGTCATTGTGATGTACCTGAAGGGATAGAGAGTGACCTCACAGTAGCCTTGGCCATGGACACCTTGGGGTGTGTCTTTTACGATTTTTTCGGGCCTTGTATGTCAAATCTGCTGCAGTAGTCCTTTCTCCTTTATTTTGGTTTCACCATTGTTTTATGCAATTTACCTTTGCCCTTGTGACTACCATTGCATCTTTCACTTCAGCATCATGCTTCAGATTAGGTACACCAACCTGTTTGTCTTGTCTTGTGATTGAACAGTTTATATGCCAAGTATCAATTTACTTACTCTGATTACATTATGTGGTGCTAGTCTGAGTTTGTGATAATTCTTTCATTGAACACTCTCTTAGTGCAGATCAAATTTTTATTTCCAAGTTATCTTTAAAGCAAAATGGCAAGTCCAAGTAATAGTGTAGGATGGAGCAGTTAAAATATGGTATCAGGAAAGATGCATAAATAATTAGCACAATGTTTGCAAAGTTCACTTAGCTTTATTATCAGCATTTTACTTTGGGGTCAATTGAACCAAAGATGAAAAAAATTGGTCATATGGCACAGGTAATCTGCTCTTTGTGGATAACTCTGTTTCTAGATATTCCTGTCTGAAAAAATGACTGTAGGTGGCTTCTGGAACAGTAGTGAGACACCTAAATATATGTGTTGGTTTGCAAGTGCATGTCTTCATGTGTTTTTACTATAGGCTTTGCTAACCAGGAGAGGATTTTTCTAACCCTGAGGTGGCAACCAAGGAGCTGATCCCATGATTATTCCCCTAATCAGTCCATGTATTGCCACCTAAGTCTTTTTATCCTGTAATAGGAGTTTGTTTTCTGGTAGACGCCTGCATTTAAGGGTGTGTTGATCTAGAGCTAAAGCCCTGTGAATCGAAACCCATATTTCTGTGTTCTAACAGAAGTTTTGATACTAGATTAAGCACTCTTGACAGAAGCTGAATTTCTTGTAATACTGTTCCTGCATATGTTTAGGGAATTTATATGCAGGGGTTGAAGAGAAGGAAGAAAATACTGCTTTGGATGTAATAAGGTCTGATTTCCTAGGTAGTTGCATCTCTTTGAATCTTGTTGCTTTTCTCTGTGATAACTTGTGAAACCGCCACCAGTCAAGTTTGTCCTTCTGTCTCCTCAACATTCTTGGAGCTGCTGTGGCACAAAATGTGCCCTCTGTGCGGGCTGACAGAGCCAGTATGGACCTCACCTCTCGAGACCTCTACCTGTTAAATCTGTTTGGAAATTGATAGACCATCTTAAGATGTTTTGAGGGGAAATGCAGTCAATTTGTGCCAAAGATAGATGCTTGTAATGGAAATACTGTTCTTCAAAGCTTCATTTAGGAAGAAGGAGATACAGAAGTATTTTTAGCTATTACTGATTTCATCTTGAAACAGGTCTGAATCGTGTTCTGGGAGTATGTCCACTATCTTTTCCCTGTTTTTCTCTTCTGTCCATTTTATTACCAAAGGCCATAAAGTCACAAATTAAACACCTAACAATAAGTGTATAAAAATCCCTCAGATATTACATAGAGCTAGTACAAAGAAGTCATTTGGGATTGTCTCACACGGGCAGTTTTTGAGATAACAATTTCTTCTCTAGTGTGCAGTCTTCCTTTCAGGTACTGCAAAACTGTATGTTTTTGAAATTAGAAGTTAAGTTAAAAACTGGACCAAAGCTACCACAACGGGTCTGTGTGAACCTGAAAATCCTGCCACTCCAGTCCAAAATGTTTTGCTGAGTTTTGTTTTCTCATTGCTTAACTTCTGACCTTAACGTTGCAAATACTTCTTTTGAATGAAGAGTTGTCAGTGGGATGTCCGTTTAGATTTGTTCTGTGAAGTCAATTCAAAATGAAAATGTGCAACAGATTTCATTGGTTCATGATCAGAAACTTTGTCCAAAACCTACTTTCTTGGGTAAGAACTAGTTACTTTTGCTTCTGGGATTGTAAACACCTCAGAAAAGGAGTGACATCTTAATGTTTACTGTGGTTGTTGATATAACTGGATTTCTTTGTTGGAACTGCTCTTGGTTTCTTTCAGCTTTAAATAATGAAGAAATAAAAGCAGGGATAATGCTTTAAAATATACCTCTTTATAGCTTGACAAAATTTACTTTAGTTACATTTCAGTCTCTATAAGTTAGATAATAACATGGCAAACAATGAAGTAGTAAAGGTGTCTCCATTATCATTAAAATAACTTCTTGGGAGGGGGGATTGGGGTGAAGTAGGCAGGTGGGGGTACAAGGTTTCATCCAGAGAATTGAATTGTGCTGTAATTGACAGTATTAAAGAACACTTCTCCCTTCCCTCCAGAAGTGTTTTCCATTTGTACTATATTCAATTTTTTTCAAGGTGGTACTTGTTAGTTCAAAACAAAACCTTATCTGTCTTTTCTGCCTTGGCTGTTCTTTACCTTAAACCTTTCAAAACCCTAGATTAAAACTGGGGAAAGTAAGGAAATGTTGCTTCTTCAAGTGTACTTTTCTGATATTGTCAAGTGTCATTACTTAAAACTTCGATCAGATCTGTTCCTTTCAGGTTGTGTAGCACTGAGGAGT
The DNA here is from genome assembly GCA_014706295.1 of Lycocorax pyrrhopterus obiensis. Taxonomy (NCBI): domain Eukaryota; kingdom Metazoa; phylum Chordata; class Aves; order Passeriformes; family Paradisaeidae; genus Lycocorax; species Lycocorax pyrrhopterus. The sequence continues at coordinate 102,380,951 of JACSVZ010000004.1, read as the reverse complement.
TTCCAGGGACTATTAGTGAGGGTAGTGCCCCCGCCTGATGGTGCTGCAGACCCTGTATATCTTTTAGGCTTTGGTTTACATGCCTGAAATTTCACAAACTGACTAGGAAATAGAATTTGTATCCTTGTACTCAAAAATGAATGGTCCTTTTTCACTGAGCAAAAATAGGTGAAAGGCCTAATGTTATTTTTAGCTTTGCTTTTGATGGTTAAGGGTCATGGTGTTATGCTACAATATCCACTTTTATTACAAGGCACACAGAACTTGCAAAGACATTCATGGACTAGTTCTGTTTGTTTGGTATTATTTCATTTGTTTGCCTTCAAGTATGTTTCAGATGAATCTTTTCAGTGGACAGCATGAACATGAAATTTAAAATTACTTGCCTTTAAGGTAGTATAGAGGTTATTGTCCAGTTTGTCATTGTGTATTTCTGTGACAGAAATGGAAAGATGCTTTCTCTCAGACAGTAGTGACATGTATCAACTTCTGCAGCCCCTTCAGACGTCAAATACTGAACTGGGCCTCAGTTTACTGGATATGACAGCTGTTTGGGCATGGGGTGGCTTGGCTGGGTTTTTTTGCAATTAGTCTGTGGGAAGGTATAATAGCAAAGAGACAACTCTGTAAGTATTGACCTGTTACAACAGTATCTTGTTCTGCTTAACAGCAAACATGAGGTCGGGGTCAGAAGAGCCAGTCCCTTTACATGAAGAATTTATCTACTGTTGTGGAGCTGCTACCCATGTCTTAAAGTGTGGGCCCTGGAAAGACCTCTCGAAAGATGAAAGTAAAAATCTACCCAGGCTCTTGTTCATGATTATTCCTGGTAAGGGTCTTTTTTTGTTTAAGTCAAGAAGTTTGTTGATTGAAAAGGGTATGTCCAGTTTCATGTTCAAAAATCTCACTATGTAAGTGGTACATTTTGACTCGTGCACATGGCCAAAAAATCAATAATATTGCAATGGTGAAATTTCTTTGTTACATTTGATTACTACTGCTACCTTTATTTGTAACAGTGCCAGAAGGCAATACTGAGAAATTAGGATATCTTACTCATTTTCTTGGTGGTGGTGGTGGTTTACTGAGAGTATTGTGAGTTTTTGTTTGTTTTCATTGCTCTTCTTCCATTTATCTCTTGCACCTTGAAGTGTTACTGCAACATCAGCTGTGTGCCAACTGAAAGATGAAAGTTACAGTATTTGAGGAAAAATTCTAGATCCAATTGTTTCTTTTTGTTGGTTTTTAATAGTAAAAGTTTTTTAACTTAGATTTTTGCACATGAATTTTTATGCTGACCCTCTTGAACTCAGTGAGTACTGTACAGTTCTTCGTTATATTTAAATGTGGCTGTCATAAAATGAGAGCTCTAAACTTGCATTTAGCATATGTTAAAATTAAAGGCAAAGTCTTAATTTCATTGAAGTCTGCCAACGAACTATAGGAGTTCTGTCTTTAACAAAAGTAGAGCTTGAGCCCACTCAAGCACAGATATTGTGACTCTTTCACTGCCTTACAGTTTGCAGATTTCTAATGCTTTCTATAGTTTATTTGTATGTACTGGATACTATTGTTATTTCCCCCCGAATCAGTGGTGCAAATGATGACTTTTCTAATTATCCACAACTTTGGCTCACTGTTAGTGTACCTCGTTGCTATTTATGGGGTTATGTGTGGCTTGGTTTTTACTTAATGGTGAAAGAGAACACAGGTTCAATTTTTCAGGGTTTTTTTTACAATGTTTTAAAAGGTCCATGGAATATTTGTGTTAGTTTCCTTGGGCACAATGATTTTATGCCCTTGCCTCCTGGAGTTAAATAGTAACTTTTAACCCAGTGACAATGAAGTTTAAATTCTTTCCTTAACTGAAAAGAATAAGCCGTCAATGAGTACATCTTGTTTCTGTTTTGTGGGGAATAACCTTTTAAACCAAATACAGTATGCAATATCTCTTTAGTACCTCTGTGGAGGTACAAGCCTGATTTCATGCTTTTCAATTGCTGCTTTCTCTCAGTTAAGGCCTTTGTGGAAGGTTTAATTGAACAGCTACGTTTAGAGTTTCTTTCTCCCGCACGTTCTGAAGCTTTCACCTGTCTTCAGGTTGATACCTTCTGTTTGGGTTGATAGTAGCAGCTGTAACAAGGATAAATCTCTAAAGCTAAATTATATCAGTAGAAAGATATGTAGGGGAGGAGCACAAAAGTCAAACATTTGCATCCAAGGCATGGTACCTCTACAAGGCATGTAAGTCATTCTGCTCAAAATGTACCAAGTCACATACATTGCATGGCCTCCATATTCATGATAGGAAACTTTTAATGCAAGAAAATGTGTTGGCAGGGCTACATGGAGTTTATTTCTTGCAGAACAGTTCTGTGAAGACTCTTTAATAACATCTTAACTAGATAGGTATTCAGAAATAGACATTAGTGAAATATTCAGTGTGCTTCTTGTCATGGTCTTCAGACTTTTGCAAGCAGCTGATTTATGGTTTTGCTCTTATTTCAGAATTATGTTGGTAACAAGCTAGAGGTTCTCTCACTGAGGAAACAATTTAAAACCACAGCAACCATTATAATGCTATCCTCACTTTAGGTGCCCAAATTCAGTAGTGAATTAAGTTACCCAAGCTTCTTGCTGTGCCCAGCAGGGAGCTGAAAGGGACCTGGCATAACAAAGTGCAGTTTTGCTTCCCATAAAACAAGTGGTGGGTTTTTCTGCTACTATTACAGGCCTCATTTTTAGCCTTCAAGGGAAGGCTTATCTGCCAGTGCAAAAAACACAGCCTTAGGAGAGATCCGAACATTTGGGTCATCTGGAAACATGTTCGTGTAGCTAAACAGTCAGGATTAGATAGCTTTTCCCTTGTGCTTTTGTAACTTCCCGAGTATGAAATGTGGAGCCCTTCTGGAGTCCAGCAATTTTCACCCTAGAAAGGCATGTATCCTTGGTTGAGATTCTTTATGGAATGAGGGGCGAAAGGACAGCTTGGTACACAAGTCAAGGAAAGCAATATCCAGACAAGGGCAGCTCTGGCTTAAAAAAAGAGTATGTACAGCCAAGTGTTGAGTGATCTGAACTGAAAGTGGTTAGTTCTGTTGCATGTGTTACCCTGTTCTGTGTATTAAACTGCTCTGGTACATACTTTTCCGTTCTAATGAAAGTCAGGCATATGATTTTGTTATGTGTAGTCAGACCAAACAGTTGTGGGTGGGTATTGAGAAGGATGACAAAATTCTCAGCTTCTGCTGGAATCGACTTGTTGCAGGAGATTTGAGAATAAATCCTGTATATTTATTTTCATTTTGTGTTTTAATCATGTTACTTCAGGAGAGGGAGGATTCCTCTCTGGTCCAACTTAGCCTTTTCCCTCTCCCCACTTTTTAAAAAAAGTAACTCTAAAACATTCTTCTACTCTGAAATCAATGGCAAAATTCCCATTGACTTCTTGAAATGAGGCAGGATTCTGCCTCCTGAGAACTGATAGGTCACTGTGCTTGAAGCAGTTGGAATACAGAACATGCAGCAGAGTTTAGTCTCATATAACTGCAACAAGCAAATGTTTTTTTTATTAGTGGCAGTCTGTGTGAACTTATAATTTTAATGAAGCTTTACTGTATTAGTTGAAATGTTTAATACACACTTTTTTGTTTCATAACATTTTTTTCTTGTGTCCACAAAACCTCTGAATAGGAGTAATAGTGTGTTTACTAAAGTAATTACTATGTAGAAGGGCCAATTTTTCCTCAGTCCAGAATATATGCATGTATTTGTTTGACTTTCTTAGTATGAATTCCTTTCTATTAAAATTGATGAGATTTACTCATGAGAATAACATTAAATGTGTACAGTTGAAGGATCAGGTCCATGATTTTCTGGAAATGTAGTTGTTATGGAAAGGACAGAAATTACTGTTTTTCCTCTTATGTCCTAAAGGACTGTTTTCCCTTTTACAGTGTTTGTTTAGTGTAAAATTAGCAGTGAAGTACAAAATCTACTACAGCAATATTTAACATTGCTTGTGTTCATTGAAAACCAGAATCCACAAAGCGTAATGGAATTTTTTTTTCTATTTTAATAGTATCTGTCTATTTGTGCCTGTATATTTATGAAACATTTAGCCTTGTAAATAAATACTCTACAAATTTGAAAACCACTGTGCTGTTTAGCTCATGACATTTTGCTTTTCATCAAACTTCTTCTTGCATTTCATTGCATTGGGATACCTTTGTTCGAGGCTTCCTAATTTGTGTTACCATTGCTGTAAACAAGGCAATTTTGCAATTTACAGTCTTGTACTTGGGAAGCATATATAATGTAAATAACATTTTTTTGTGGTAAGTCATGTTACACAAGTTTCATTCATTAATATACAGAAATAATTTCAGAATCTGGTTCTCTGGCCTGCATGCAGAGTACTCCCTGTGCTTTGCCAAGTTTCTTGATCTGCCTGTTTGCCATTGGATCCGTGCTGTGTTTTTGGATCATGTTATTGTTTTAACAACTCTTTGTGTCACTTGGTGATGTTTAAGGGCTATGAGGACTTAAACAGACACTTTTTTCAAGTATAAAGATCGTTCTTCTGGGCTAATTCTCGGAGTCAAGAATTGCTTATGCACAACAGAACGTGAGGACTTGGATTCTCATCTTCTCCTAGGAGCAGTTACATGTACTTACATCAACTACACTGTTTCACTTGAAGACTACTGAACTATTTTTCACCAGTGAAAACAGTGCGAACAGTTTGCCTGGATTATGACAAGTATTTAGTATGTTCTCTCTTGAGATGAGACTTCCTGTTAGTTTTAAAATCTTTAAAGTTCCATTTTTGACTGCAACATAGGGACTCTGAAAAGCTTTCAGTACATTATCTGGCTTTGTCTTCACCTGTTGTTTACTTAACAGTCATCACCCTCAACATTTGCATAAGAAAAGTTATAATAAGAATCAGTATGTAATAATACTTTGCAATAACACTAATTGTATAGCCCTGAAGCTTAGTTCCTTTGTGTTTTGTTTTTTTGACTCCCACCAAACCAGCTTTTTGAAAGTTATTAATCATTCACTCTGCTCAGCAGTTACTGGAATGAATTGTTCTTCAGAGGGTCTACTGTCACCACTGAGACCAAGGGGTAAAAGAATCTATTTCCCAATTCTGCTAACTGTAAAGCATGTTTAATTCTCTTCAGTTTGGTTTTAGAATGGGTGTTGATTTACACAAAATTTATGTGACCAGATGCACTTGTTGGTACGTAATCCTTCTTTGTAACTTGGTCTGCAACAACTGAATTGGATCCAGTAAGGACCCTCAGTATCAGCAGATGAGGTTGCAGTCTGTAGCTTCTGGCAACCTTAGCCAGGATATAATCTGGAATCCTGTATGGAGTCTTGGCACCTCACATGGATGGATCAGAACTGCTTATGTGAAGCAAATTCTGATTTTGGAGTCAAGACCATTGAGTTATTCAGGGAAGGTACTTTATCTTCTCAGACACTACTTTCCAAGCCAGCAGCCAGGGTCTCCTCCCCCAGGACATAGCGGTGTTCACAATTTGCCTTTGAAATGCAACTGGAGGAAAGGGAATGTTGCTGGCAATGGACAGGCAGGTTAAGAGGAAAGATGATTTCTTACCTCCTGGGCAAGGGAACTGCTAAGTTCTGGGTCATGTATGTTTTGTGCCTACAGTCACTGAATGAGCTTCAGCAACAATTCTGTGAACAAAGTTGAGAACCTGTTCTGTCTGAATGCATTAGACACTTTTTTCTTCTTTCTAGTTTTGTGGTTGGTTGTTTTTTGGGGTTTTTTTTGAAAGAATAGTACCAGAGCATCATTTAGGAAAAAATGTCTGTCCTCATGTGTTACCTCTGCAGTTTTGTCACTATCAGCAGGATTATGAGAGCTCTCATGAAGTTTGGTTTGGTTTTGTTTCTTTGTTTGCTTTTTGCTTGGTGGTTTTTTGATTTTTTTTGGAGGGGAGGAGGGGCTTTTTTGGGGGTAGTCAGGCTGAATCCATGACATGATACTTGGTTGAGAAAGGGACTGTAAGGCCCAATTTCACCCAGCCTAGTATTAAACTCCTAATTCAGATGCTGAAGGAAGGAGCATGAATTTCTGGGTAGTTCGTAGAACCAGTAGGTAGGGATGGCACTGCCATGAGCATTTCTGTCTGCTGAAGGATTAGGTTGCCCTGAGATGTAAAATCTCCAGCTGTGGAAGTAATCAAAACTTGGCCGTGTGTGCAGCCTGCTATGACGCTGTGTGAGCAGGGAGGAGCTGGGCTTGGAGATCTCTGATGGTCCCTTCCAAATTCAGTGATTCTGCAAATGTAGCCCCATAATTGGCCATCCAGGCTCCTTGTCCATGTGTGGACTCTGGTCTTGGTTGACATTGGGATACTTTCAAAAAGTAGTAAAAATAGGTCTATGGATAATGTTAGATAAATATTTGATAAGAATTAGTCGCCCTTTCAAAAGCTGTAGTTTGACTTCAAAGCTGTACTGAACAGTGGGAGCCTTAACAATGAAATTGGACTTGTTAGGTGTTGGGAACCAAATAGAATTAAAAATTGGTGAGGAATGAAGCATGGTGCTTAAATACAGTATAAACAGAGTATGCCAGAAGAGGGAGCTATTCTAAAGATTAGAAAAAAAATAGTGTGTTTTGGCAAGGTTATTGCTGTAATACCCAGATATACCATGTATCTACAGGCTTCAGGCTCTCCTCTGACTGCACAGGTAAGCACTGACTATTTCTCTACTGTGTTCTTATCAGAAAAAAAAAATTAGATCAGACCATGTGACAGTGATTAACCAGTTATGTTAGTTGTTGAGGGTCATACAAATGCCTTTTATTTGCATTAGGAGGAGTGAGATAAAGCAAGTCAAATTAGAGCAGAGAATATAAGATTTGGGAGTGATGGGGCTTCTGTTCCCACCTTTCCCTTGGATTGCTTCTCAGTAGATGGCCAATCATCCTCACAAATTGTGTCCCAAATCACCAAGCAAATCTTAATTCAATTTACAGTATTTGTAATTATACATTAGCCTAAGTTTCTAAGCTAGCATTCACTTACAGTCAGCTAACACCAAGTAAACAAATTAACATATAAGCACAGCTGCAATAGAGTGAGACGATAAATACTTCCTCTCCTGGAATGTTTAAATCATTGACCAGCTCCATGGGCAGCTCCACTCTTACTCACTGTGAAAAATTCTTGTGCCAGGGCAGGTATCACCTTCCGATGTACAGCAGTAAATACCCAAAGGACATTAAGGAAAATAACTCATCACATAAAAGTACTTCAGGTCTTTTTAAAAGGAATTGTTTATTTAACTTTGGGTTTTGAGGGGTTGAATTAAGTAATGCATCTACATGCAGTGAGAATTTTTAGGTGAAAGTCATAAAGTGTAACTACACTAGTACTTGTGCTGAAAAAAGCTACACAGGACCTGTGTTCATACAGACTTACACTTTATTTTTCTTAATCACACTATGTATCACATAGTTCTGGTGACCTAAAGCTGAAGTTGTTTCCTCTCAGAGTGTTTTCCATCATATTAACATTTTGCTTTGTGTGTATCTTCACGTACCTCTACTGGTATAAGATACAAGGTTTATGAGTCCTATTGCCTTTGGTTATTTTGACCATACCATCCCAAGGAGAGCAGTGCTGCTGTTGTCCATTCTCAGCTGAAGCAATGGAGCCGAGAAAAAGGAAATTTTAGGTGTTCAAAAGTGAAGATGTTGGCATTTAACACATCTGGTCTAGGGAATCAACTTAAAAATCTCATTTGATTGGAGTCTTGGCTCTCTTGACAAGGCGTGTGGAGGGTTATGGAGCTCGGAATGGCATCTAGTCCAGCTGGCACACTTGAATCACATGTGGCTAATCAGCAGGAGCCAAAAAAAGTCAGAATTTTGCATCTGATTTCTGTCCTGATTATATGCTTTTCATATCCAAACAGCTGAGCAGAATTCCCTCTGTGTGTGCACAGATACTCACTCTATTTATTTGGGAACCATTTCTCTTTTACATTTTAGCTTAGCAGCAGTAGTCATCCATTCTGTGATATTTGCGGTGCTTGAAATTAAACTTAGTTCTGCAGATACTATATTTGAGCGGAGTATTTACTATAAAACATTGTTCTGACTGTGTGGAGAGGATGGCTGTGAATCTGCAGCCCTTTCCTGCAGAGAGGAAGAGAAGTGTTGTGCTGTTTTATCGTGGCCTCACCTGCGGCATAGGGATTGAAGCAACCTCTTGATCTTTGCATGTATTACTTGCCTGCTGGGCTGCTCATCAGAGTGGCTCAGAGAAAGCTACCTGGTGTTCCTAAAATTTTCAAGAGTGTCTTTCCCTATTCCACCTCTCTTAACTTATTGAACCTCTCTTTGGATGTGGGCAGCCAGTGAAGAGACTGGGTAGCAGGACTGGGCCGTTCATAGAGCTCTTGCCTTCAGACAGCTGTTAGAACCATGGTGTTAGGTATAAAGCAGATGTTCCTGAGTGTAAAGTAGTGTGGAATTTAGAAACTGTTTGTAGAATGTTTACTAAGACTCACCAGACAATGGAAATCCAAGAGATTAGTGCTTGGAGCACTTAAAAAACTTCCTAAGGCCATTATTTCACAATCCAAAATGTTTGTCAACAATACTGGCATAAGGTATTCCTTTTCCCACGACACTGTGCCATTCCACCCCTCAGTTATGCCGGAACAATACTTTGAGAGATCATGCTGTGAATTAAATAAATACATACATTTATTTATAGAATCTTTTTACAGCTGGAACAGTTCCCTGTTTGGGTCCACAGCAGGGCCCCCACAGATTTGTGCCACTGTAATTCAGGCTGGTGAGCCATGGTAGGAGGGTGGGAGTGATAGTCAAGGAGGCAGGTGGGAGTTGCTTCAGCTGGATTTGCCACAGAACTTTCTGTTGATAAATTATGGTGTCAGTCCACAGCACTCAGCAAATACGTGTGAGCTCACATGCTCTGTCTGGAGACTTCTTTGGCAGGAGCTGGTGCCCCACCAGCCGCTCCAGGTGGTAGTGATTCGCTGAGAATGCCTCTCCCTTGAGGCTTCTTCTTTTGTTTCCACTGCAGCTCCAGATGAAGCTGCCAACTCTTTGCATTTGACCCTGAGTTCTCAGATTCTGACGTGGAGAATTTGTATTTTACATTGTGATGATTTTTTTTTTTTCCTGAATAAAAAATTTGGGTATCCTACTCTCCAGTAACTGGTGTATGGCATGCAAAAGTAATCACTGAGAACAGATTACACTGTAGAGCTAAAAGTTTGTGCAGCATAGCAATCCAGATAGAAGTACACAGAGGAAGGTAAAATGTTTTTCCCTTTCCCTATGACGGGCCTTATCTGCAGGTAAGGAAGTAAGAGCACAATTTTCTATTTCAGTGAGGCATAAACACTGCAAAACAGTTTTTATTCTTATGCTTTTATGGGATGTGTGCCACCATATTTTGTATATTCGCACTTTGAACAGGAGCAAAAGCATACATATAAACACACACACACACAAAACAAACCAAAGAACAACACCGTTATCTTCCTGGTATTTCCAAAGCCACTTCTCCCAGCTTTTCTAGCCATTTCTCTATCTCTAACACAAATATTCATGTCTTAGTTACAAGATCAGCCTTGTTTTCTCAGATGGTCATGCATGTAAGGTACTGTAAGCTGGAGCTCTTAGTGACTAGTAATACTTTAATTTTCATGCACAGATTATTTGGTCTGTTTCTTATTTATAAAATGGGAATAAATATCAAATGACCCTCCCCTTTATTTACTGAGGTAAATAGTTTGACTTCCTGAGAATATTATTTGTAACAGAAAATACGAATTTGTCTGTACCTATTGGATTTCTGTTCCAGTCCACATAAAACCTTGAATATGTTGGTGAATTTTCCCCAGGTTTTTTCTGAGACATAGTGGACTCCAAAGGATACCAGAATAAGAGTTTGGCTCGAAGACATGCATGCTGGTAGAGTACCCAAGAAGGAAAGGTGTGTGTTCTATCCCATATTATATATTAAAAAATTCAATTCTTACGACACTGTTCTCCATTATTTTTGCTACTTATGGACTACTTGTTTGTGACTAATTTTTAAAATATGGTGACAGTTGAGCTTTGTTTACTGGGTCAGCCCACGAGCTTCCATTGTCTTTGGAACAGAAAAAAAACATAGTCTTTCATTAAAAATAAAACTTCCTCATGCAGAGAGGAGCCTGTGTGTCAGATCTAGGCTTGAAATATGCCATTTTTGTTGAATTTCCCAGTGCTCCAGAAGTCCCTCTGATGGAGGCTTGGCACAGTTGAGTTTGTTGAGAAGGCGGAGTAATGACAGGATGGTTGAACGTCCAACTGTGCTTGACAGTATTTCCCTCCACTAAATCTGGGTGGCAGATGTGACTTACTGAAGTGACTTACTGAATCCACAGTCTTCTTTTGGTGTCCTCTCCCTACTAATGAGGTGTTTTCATCATGGATCCTTCCTGCCTGGCTGTGTGAGCAGCATCAAGAGAGGAAGTGATCCCTCTCCTGCAGCATGCAGTGGCTTGAGTTGGCCAGAGTTATGGAAAAGTTGTGTTCTAGGGTATTTTGCTTGATTTGACAATTTTTAAAAGGATCTGTTTCTCTTCATGGGATGTCTGAGGCAAGAGGGAAGAAGAAATCGCTTAGTGAAGGACCTACCTATGAAGGAAGTCCATTGTTTCCGTGTGCATCATGTACAAATAAAGCAATTAAAATGTTTAAAGCTACAGCAGCACTGTATAATGTACTTCCTTTCTGGGAGCTGATACCAGAAATACTTGAGCTAATAAGAATTTGCCTTGATAATAAACATTTTGACTTAATTATATCTGAAAATAATGAAAAATAAAAATCCTCTTTTAGATTCTAATTAACACATGGCCTCATTTCTATCGAACAGTAACTTATGGATCACTGAATCTATATTAGAAATAAATATGACCCATTATGTTCAATATCTGGATTATGGAAAACAGTAGAACCAGAAGCTCAGTAAGTCGTAACTCTTGTTTTCCTGTTACAGGCATGATGGAAGATTTTGATCATTGTCCTGATTTTCATTTCTGGAAACAAACCTTGATTATCCTTGTTGGATTAAAAAACTCCCATAGGAATAAGTAAATACATAGTGATACATAAATACTGCCTTCCACTTTTAAGTTTTAGATATTATATCCATTATCACAGCCTTCTCTGAAGTTGCAGAAACTCTTCTTAATAGACCTTAAATGGGTGAATAAATGTTCTTGTGAAGTGACTTGTGTTTTGTGTTTTCCTCAAAAAAGTATTTTGGTTGAAGTCTTCATCCATCTACTTAGGACCAGTACTAATACCCCAACTACAAGGCCAGCAGTGGTGTAGGCCACCACAATGCAAAGAGTCTTTCCCTAAGGGTGTGAATTGGTAAATCTTGGTTTATCCATGTTCAGAACAGTCTGATTTTTTATCTTGCGTTTCTGAAGACTCACAGCAGATGCAAATATGAAATTTGTTTACAAAAACACCTTAGACTATTGGTTTCAAGTACAACATTCTCTTGAAGTCTCAATACACAAAAGTTGCAGAAACACGTTTTCAGTCTTTTTTTCTGAAATTAACTGTCTTGGTGTTCTCTGTTGCTATTTGTTTCCTGTTTCTTGCTACCTTGATAAAACAAAACAAACAATACCCAAACCTAATAACCCCAAAGCACCCAAACCTATGCTTTTCTTCTTTTTTTTTTTGTTTAATTCTTACCAGTGTACAGCATAGGAAAATCTAATACAGATTTGAAAATATTCTTTTTGGTGCCTTTTGAGTGTATTGTTTGCTTCCTCCTTGTATATTATTTAGTGATCAAATTTTCAGAGCCGTGTATCTGCACAAAACAAATAATTTGTGGTTATCTTGGGTTTGAATTATTTATTTTCCTGTCTTTGTCTTTTTCCTGCTGCTGTTTTCTCATCAGGGTTGTGTTATTCAGATGTTTCGTAGGCTTTCTTGTGAACCCGTTTGACACCAAGTCTCGTGTTCCTCTTCACGAACTTCCTTTGTTCTCCCTCTTTCTTTCAGAAGGAGGTTGGTTTTCTTCTGGTCCAATGCTGCTTCAGACCACGAAGATGGCTGAAAAATTCCCACTGGGAATTCTAGAGCCGGCACAGAACTCGCAGTAGTCTCTCTGCCAGCATTGGTTGTAGGATGGATTGGACCTGACCAACCACCTCTGGGGTGTTAAACGTAGTCATATCTGTCTTCATCTGCTTAAGAGACTGTGTATGTGTAGGTGTGTACTAGGAGATCTAACAAAATGTTTTAATTTTTCATTTACTATGGGGAGAATGGAACAAAAATTATTTAATTGTACACACTAGAAAATCCTGGGTTCTACCATTGAATAGTGTGAAACATTGGCTATTCCATTAGGAAATCATTTATTTCAGTTTCATTTCTCAGTCTTAAATCCCTTCCAAGAAACATTAGTTTACAGACGCATTTAAAAAAATTAAAATCAAGGCTTCTTTTGTGTTTATGTACTTATTTTGGTTGAGATGGCAGAAGTACTTATTGAAATACGTCTGTGGACTTTATAACCCTTGCAGTATTGCTTAATCACAAAGTCCAGTAGGTTTGCAGCGGATGAAATCAGCATTTTGGACTTCATATCTTATCTGCCTGGATAGATGCTGTTAATCATTCCCATGGGAAAACCGGCATGTACTGTCACAATTTTTAGCTGGGAATTTTAATTCAGGAGCTTCAGGCAAACTTGTCACTTGGGCAAAACCAGCTGCGTTAGGTTAATTCAGATTTGTCAGACTGTCTGTGGGATTTCTTTAGAGGTGAATGAACCTACATTTATCCTAAAGGTAGAGAGCATTAGAGAACAGCAGACAAGCTTATTGGCTTTGAAAAATGTGTACAAAGAATGTGTATTATAAAATCCTATATGTAAGTTTTATAGCTGTATCAAACTAATAACAGTGTATGTGTGTATATATATAGGGAAAGAATGTGAAATGTTCTTGAAAAACCTCTCTAATAAGCTGTGTTACAGACACCTGGCTGAATCCTTCTGAGATTCCGTATTTTCACAACCCAAGCAAATATATTAAGGTGCTTTCCAGCCAAATTCATGATTCCAGAGTTAGAGAGGATCAAACAGAGTTTTCACATGTGTTTCTGTATAACGTCCTTGTTATGCTTTGCTCCTTGGCTGATGCTGCTCCCCTAGAGTAAGGACTATAAAGGGATACAGGACAATGAATGCCAGTCCCTGAGACGTGCAAACAGGTGAAAGCTTCATCAACATGAGTTTATGATGGTCACTCAAATGTTATTTGACATGTTTAATTTGAAATCCCTTGACGTTGCATGTCAGAGAGACCTGTGTGTTGCCTTTTAAGGTCTGATCACCAGCCATGGTGTCAGATTCTGCAGTTTTCTCCCAAGTGTGAGAACATCATTGTGCTTTTTGCATGCTCCATTTAAATTCTTCTGACATCTGCGTGGGCTGCTTTCCATTCATTAACATAGGGGAGTTGCATCTTCTTCCATGGTGGCTGGTTAGATGCCAAAGGCAGATTAAGTTTCCTTGAGCAAGGAACTTGTCATTGAGGCTCTTCAAGCTGGAGCTGGGAGCTTTGGCAGCTATGTGAAGAGGCAGTGAGAATCGTTGCCACAAAAATGATTTTTACGTGTCCTGCTGTGCACCCCTGGATTTCAAATTTGATTTATGGCTGCTCTTTTCTTTTTCTTTTTAGAAGCTGCATTTGTTTTTACTAGCAGGAGACTATAATGTAAATACTGCAGCATAGACTTAATTCTGAAACTGTGGATTATTTCTAAAATTATACTCATGGTAATTGCTGGCATATTTTCCAGTTCCTCAAAGTTCTCTATAAACCCACTTCTGGCTGTGTATTTCGCTTCTTGTGTTCATGTAGCTGCCTTTATTCTTTATGGTCCTGCTGAGGTCCCAGAGCAGCCAGAAAGCAACTGCTGGAGAAGTGCATAAAGTACCACGGCTCAGTGCCAGCTACTGCTCCCACGGATGGTCAGGCTCCTGGAGACACAACTGGAAACACTGGGGAATGTCTCACAGAACAGCGCATGGAACCCAAGCGCTTGTTTCAGAGCAAGGTGCAAGAAGCCTTGTCACTGCTTGGGGTGACTTAGTTACACGTCAGTTTTTTATTCACTCCCGACCACTCTTGGTTTTTACTGTATCCTGCTTAAATAAATCTTTCTCAATTCAGCTATCCCTTCCAGAACTGCTAAAAATTACCTAGTTTTATGTTTTAGTCTCTATTTCTTTTGAGCAAGCTGTATATATTTTTGACTTATGTTTTTCTGGACAGAAGACTTTTCTTTCATGTTTTGGTGAATATCTTAATTTTTAACCTGGAATATTTTTTGCACAAGGTTATCTAATGCTAGAGTTCTCTTAATTATAGTTTCCATTTGACATGAGTATGTTCTGTTGCTGAAGAATTCAAAATGCTTGACAATTTGTAAGCCGTAAAAGCTGTCATTGCTTGTGAGGAATGGCTGTGGTCTGTGGCTTTTTAAATGGGCATGATGTGTTTGTTGTTTTCCATTCATAATTAAGCTGATTGAGTTGCACTGATGGTGCACTGTATATAAGTTTAAGTTTATCAAGTCTGAATAATTTCTCTTGTGGAAGTGCAGCATCTCAAATATTAGTATTTCATTTTAAGACAGGCCAAGTTTGACTTTATGATGCGTTGTATAGGAAATCATGTGAAATCAGGATAAAGGTTATTCTTTAGCAGTGATATCCTGGGGTAAATATTCTGTTTGTACAAATTGCTCTCTCTCCACTGCCTTAGTGTCTTATTGACGAAGCAGATGGCATTTAAAATCTTGATTTGGCAGAAAAAGCATTAACAGGAAAATGTTTGAAAGTCAAAGGTAGGCAAATGCATGTTTAGAAGTAATGTTCATATTTCTACTTTTATGGATGATTAAAGAGTAGTAGTTCTAGTTCTTGGAAGCCTATATCTGCAGTGTATAGCAGTGGACAATATTTACCTCCTAAAATAGCTCTAAGTTCCACCTCTGCACTCTCGGTTGTTCTGTACCGTTTTGTGTCAGCTGTGGGTGGAACAGATCAGAAAAGGAAGCAGTGGATTCCTGTCTTCAAATTAAAAATGAAAAGACTTTGAGCTTAATGTAGAATAGCTGGGTGAAATGTTGTGTGTTACAGAAACAGGGGGTGTGGCAGGAGTCCTTTGGTTATTGCAGCTTATGGGTACATCAGATAAAGTGATCCCACTGTTCTCATTCACTGTATAAATTGTCCATTTGACGCACTTTTTCCGTGAAATGCTTAGAAATCTTTTGCAAATTAGACGAATACTCAGTGTATTGCAGTCTTGTGTCTTTTTCTGTTATGGTCACCATTTACAGCTATTGTTTAAAAGATTTCTGAAACAACATAAATGCTGTTGGAAATTAGGCACAGTTGAGAGTAACTGCTTAAGATGTGCTTCTTGGTTCAGATGACTGCAATTTGAGATTTGCTGGCATGCATGAATGATTCAGCTGCCCTGAGGTGTCTAAGGATTGATGTGGTATTCACGTAACTGAAGTAACCTTCAAATCATGGAGGTTAACACTGCATTTACTTATGGTTTCCATTTTTTGACACTTAGTTGCTGAGTGATAGAGCATAGGCAGTTCTGGTTTACTGTACTGGGAAATCTGTAAAAAGCACAAATGAGCACTGTGTTGCCTGGGTGCCCTTGTGATTAACCTGGTAGTTCTTTTTTCTATAAAATAAAGTAATTTAATTGAACACATTTCAGTTGCATAGATCAGCCTAAAACATTATTGATCACAGACTGCTGTACATATTAAGTCCCAGTTATTTCTATTAGCTGTTACTATTACTCTGTTATATGAAAAAAATCCTTATCAGTTCAGGTTTTTTTGTTTCCTTCCCATAAAGTATTTTGGCAGATAGCAGCTCAGTTAAAAACATACAAAATTACTTTGAAGAGATGTGAGATAAATATTCTTCACTCATAAATATTGTAGATGCCAGCTTTCAAGGGCAGGGACTATTGAACTGCATTTACTTAGGTCAGTACAAATCTGGAATAACTCCATTGAAATTGCAAGTTCAATAAAGAATAAATTTATAGCTGCTTTACATGTGGTGATTTTTCTGTAGAAATTTTTGCTGTTAAAATTCTTGTTGATATTCATTCCCCTGTGTGCCAGCAGTTCTCATTCATACCCCTTCAAGGCATTTTGAAGTGCTAGTAGCCGTTCTAACAGCTCAGACCTCTCAGAAGATCTCTTACCATGAGAAGATGCTTGTGAGGACTGGAGAAATGAGGTTTCTTCTGCATTTATGGATTTTCTCTTTTACCTGCCTAAAATACAGATCACATTTATCACAGGACAAAAGTCCCCTTTCCCTCAAAGAAGTATTAGAGTTTCTTAGGCTTTGTGTAATATTTGATGCAAAGCCTCACTGTTCTTAAACAGTTCTTACCTGACTGTTCTTCAGCTGACGACCAAATCCTGAGCAGATTTCACGTGTTAGGTTCACCTGTATGATGATGGGAAAGAGCACCAAAATGTCTAAGACGGCTGCTGTAATTTCTCCCCCATCCTTGTTCTGCATTACTAAAGAAGAGAAAAATGTAAAGAAAAAATGCTGTGATTGAGATTAATTTTGTGATTCCTTGATCTCAAAATCCCTAATGGCACTGTATTCCAGGATTAAACATAATGCAGAACATTATGATCATTTGTACTACGAAAGGCACTATTGATTTTGGATTGCTGCTACTTTTATCTTCAGCCTTGCTGAAAGACAGATTTCCTCTGTGGCACATCAATCCGAGGAACTTGACAGATGATGTCTAGATTATGTTTTATTGTCTCTGGGGCCCTTTATGTTGCATTTTTTTGATGTATGAAAGCGTGATGCAATTGTATGGATGTGTGATCCTTGTGAATTTTAAATTATTTTTCTGGAAATGAACTTGCAAAAATTTGGTCATATATTCTGGAGTTGTTACAAAACAACATTTTCTTTTTTTAAAGTCTCCTTTAATGTCAAGCTTACAAGGAGATGCTTAGAAATATGTAATAACTGATAGTGATGTTTTGGGTTTGGTGATTTTTTTCCCCCCACATCTGTGTAGTAAAGTAAAAACAGTGTTTTTCTAAGATCAGTAGTTTTATTAAGATTTAAAACCCCCTAGAGACAGTTTTTACATGTAAGTGAGGGGTGAAGTGTGTGAGATACATTACCTAGAGGGGAAAGCTCCCCTCCTGTGCTCATGCATCATCCCGGGGTGAGCCGTGGCATCCCCTTCCATGCACGTGGCTCTGCTCTGGGCGGCTGTGGGTGCCCCGGTGGCCCTGGCCTCAGGGAACATGTTGGGAGAGCAATAAACTTACTGTGTGCTACCTGAAGAGCAAAAGGGTGGAAGTAAAAGAAGAAAATACAAAAATACCCACTACAGAAAGAGAAGAAGTGGAATAACCCTTGTTTTTGTCTCCATGTACCATTTTCACAAGTACTAATTTGGTTATAAGTCTAATTCTTCTTCTCTGTCACTATCAATACTTACACAGCTCAGCCTCTTTTATTACAACCAGACTGATATAGGGGAGTTGACAAAATTTGAATGAAGGTTTTTTTGTTTTGTAATACACTAGTGTTATTTTGGAATATCTTTGTTTTAAAAAATGACAGCCTTTTTACACAATACTGCTCCTGCTGCCTTTTGCTGTTGATGATATCCAAACTAAGAATTGCCTGATGTGGGAGTGAAAGACACATAACTGGGCAATCCCAGCCATGATGGTGAACTTTGCTGGTGTCTAAATGATAGTAAGAAATCAGTGTAACCACTCTGAAAAATCAATAAATAAATAAATAGGAATTACATGTTCTTATGTCTGTGTGGAATTTTTATGCATCATACGGAAATTAGGAAAGTTCTGCTTCATCTTCATATGGATTTCCTCTCCAATTTACATCACTGATGTAAATTGATGTCCAAAAGAGAAAGAAAAAAGGAGGAGCGGAGTATAGAGTTTCGTTTGGCAATCCAGAGATCCCTTCCATATATATAGTTTTATCTTTGGGACAGTATTTCTGTTTCCACCTCACCAGTGATACATGACTGTTGATATTTTCCATGCTTAACAGTGGATTTTAGAGCAAGGTGGTCTGAATTCCCAGGGCAAGCCATGTTCAGTCAGACCCCAGCCTTTTCTGAGAAGTCCTCGAAAGCTGCTGGGATGCCAGGAGGGAGGCCACGTTCTCCCGTGGTTCTAGAGCACAAGATTTGAAAAGGAAAGAGCTTCTCCACTGGTGTAGAAAGGGACAGAGAGAAAATGAAGTTGCAAACAGGAAAAGGTTAATTTGGTCCAATGAGTTTAAAATAAAATCATCCTCTCTTTTAGGCTCAGGACAGCCCTTTGTATGGTAAGAATGCCACATACCTGTTTTGAAGTGGTAACACTGAGATATTTGGAGAACAGACATCTGGATCAGGTGATACATGCTGTAGTCTTTGTGATGTTTTATTTTCACATTCCTGTAACTGGATGGGATAGATAAGCAAGCTGGGTGACCTCTGATGGAAAAAGATGTTTTTACTTGTGTTGGACTTCAATTTTAGGTTTTGCAGTTTCAAAGTAATTCTGTAAAATGCTTCCCATGAGTGCCATTGGTCAGTGGAATTAAACAAGTTGAATAGCATAGCGCATAACATTGGGGAAATAAAAACTGGAAATGTACTAGAGAAAATAAATTAACAAATTGCTGTATAATGCAGTTTAGTTTGTTTTGAAGCACATTGCTTGCTGTTGGAAGGTTAATATTGACTGTGCTTGTATGTTTTGTTTTTTGACAGGTAACCCTGGACTGGCAGGTTATTACAGGACCTTTATACAGGCCTTATATTGTGGACTGAACCAGCAGTATCCTGTCTGGGTTGTGAGCCATGCTGGACACTGTAAACCTCCTAGTGGGATGGAAATGATAGAAGGTACAATACTGTAACTTGTACATACAATTGTTTGTACCCCTCTGATTTCAATGGCAAAACTTGTCCCTATTAAAAACAGACTGACATCAGTTTTAAATGTCTCCTTTGTATTTTCACAGAACAGTTGTATAAGAAGTGAGTGAGTTAAAGAAGTGTTTTACGTAAATTAGATTTGCCAGACAAGTATGTGCTATTAAGAGAGAAAGAGAGTTTGCTGTTGGCAGTTGTTAGAGACAAGTTGCAGTGAAGAAGGTCTAGAATGTGTTTATGTTGAGAAGAGTAGATTAAAAAAGTACGTTTTTAAATTAAATGTCCAATTCAGAGATTGAGTACGTTAGGAGAGATTTGATTATCTGTGAATCTAAAAATAGCTGTACTAAACCAGTGAATTTCCTGGAAGCGAGTACGTCTTTCTGAGGTTGGGGTATGGGATGTCTGCAGGGGAGAGGTTGCTTGTGTATCTGTTAGGAGTCTTTTGACACGCAGATCTCCAGCAAGAGATGGTAGCCAGCTCCAAGCATTGTTAGATGGGGGGAACCAGCAGTGAATCCTGTCCTGAAAGCTGATTAATGTTGGAAGTCCTCTGGACTTGGTCAAGCTGCAGTGATGTAGCAGTAAAGCAGCATTTCTGACATTTTCTTCCTATATCCCACTGTGCAAACACCCCACTTTGAAGACCACTGATTTAGAGTGTGCAAGCATTTAAATAGTGCACTTGACTTATGAATGATGCTGCCTGTAAAGGGGTCTAAAATGAAGCAAACTATGTGGGAATAATGTGCCTGATTACATTTAGTTCAAGTAGATTTTGAAAGTCTCATAAAGACTAAAGCAAGTTTTCCAACAGCAGCCATCAATCACAGACTACTTCCTAGTTGACTGGAGGGATATCACTTAGCAATTTGGAAACCGAACAAAGCTACACTCTTCGTTTCTACTTCTGTATAATATCCTTCTATTCAGAGAGTTCTTGCAAGCTCTGCTCCACAGAGACACACACCATTAATTGAACATTTCATTGCTGTAATTCTGCTCCCAGCAATAAATCCACTGTGCAAAATGATTTGAAATGTAATTGTACTTGGTTAATACAATACAAAAGTTATACCTCAATTTCAATGTCCTTATCCTCCTCCTCAGTTTTTAAAAAGACATTTGTTTTGAACACTACTGTGAACGTAAAACAGGCCAACATCAATCCTTAGGTGTAGGCAAAATTACAAAAAGGAGAAAAGTTTTCTAGTTCTCTCTTATTTTGTTTAAAATTAGCGTAATACATATGCCTAGACAGCAGGTGTACATACATAGCCATGTCTTAAAGTGGTTTAATTCTGTAGACGTCTGCTGTGGCTTGATGAGAAATAAGAAATAGGACATCTCAGATAGAAATAAGAGTAGAATCATGGAATCATTAAGGTTGGAAAAGACCACCAAGATCAAGTCCAAGTGGACCAAATATCACCATACCCACAAATCATATCATGAGGTGCCACATCTACTTGTTTTTTGAACACTTCCAGAGATGGAAGTGTTCCACCAGATGTTCAACCACTTCCCTGGGCAGCCTGCTCCAATGCTTAACCTCTCTTTCAGTGAAGGAATTTTTCCTAGTGTCCAACCTGAACCTTCCTTGGCACAACTTGAGGTCGTTTTCCCTTGTTGTATCTCTTGTTACCTGGTAGAGACCAACCCCTACCTGGCTTTAGCCTCTTTTCAGGTAGTTATAGACAGCAATAAGGTCCTCCCTGAACTTCTTTTTCTCCAAGCTGAGCACCCTCAGCTCCCTCAGCTGCTCCTCATCAGACTTGTGCTCCAGACCCTTCCCCAGCTCCTTGCCTTTCTCTGGACACGCTCCAACACCTCAGTGTCCTTCAAGAAGATTGAAGGCTTGGTTTTGTTTGTCCTTAGGGCTGCCAATACCAAACTACTTTTGGTAGCAGAGTAAGACTGAGAGTAAAGAAAAATGAAATCAGAATTAAATTATTTATTTATTTGTCGTAATAGTCTATATTTGCCGAGTGCTATAGAAATATGGAATCCTGTGATTCATATCTTAATCAACTAAAGAGACACAACTGACATGTTAAAATATACCTAATAAGTAGCTAGTCAGCATTCATGACTTAATGATACAGTATTTGGTCAAATGATAAATTATATTCAAGATAAATCTCTAGAACTTTATAAACTGTACGGATGAGTATTGGGCTATACACAGTCAAATGAAAAATACTTTTTATTATTTCAGCAAGGCATGTTTTTCGTTCTGAATGACAGAGAATTTTGAGTGGCATTCTTAGTAGTCAATTTACAAAATAAATTTCTAGTTTGATCTTTTATGTCATATGGACTGTAGAAGATAATAGTGTGTCCTTAAAATCTGCTAAACTAGCCTTGGTTTATGGTTCTTGGTGCAAAGAGATAGGTAATGATTGGTTTCTAGTCCATCAAGAGAGTGTTTCCATTGCTTTCTCTTTACACAGGGAGAGGGAGTAGGGCCTTCAGACCATTTTGAAACTGAATTACATCCTAAGAAACAGTATGGGAAAAGCAGAGAAGTGGTGAAGGAATAATAAATTATCTGTGAAGACATTGATTATGTGAACCAAAAATGTTAATGTACCATCAGTGTGAAGTTTTGAACTGAAATTAAGTTGTGCATAAAAAAAAATAAATTCTAGCATTACAGGAAAATTTGGAAGTGGTGTGTAGCTTAAATTTATTTGATATATTGCTTCTTGGCTGTTGTTGCAATTCATCTGAATGGAGTTTGCTTTTGCAGCCCTCTGGCTTCTAATGAAACTGCAGAATCGACTATGAGTGAGTGTCTGCCTCTAGCTCAAGTAATATAAATCTACAAAAAATGACTGAAATTGTTTGGGTAAAACTGAATTTATACTCCTACAAGTTAATAATCTTATGTTTAATTGCTAGGTAGTTGTCCACCAAATGACAGATAGAAGTGTGAGCATGATTAGCAGATATGAGCCATAAGTTTTTACCATCATGATACGCTGTGCTGGCAGGAAAGAGCCTGAAATAGTAGCCTGAGCAAGACAAAGAGCGTGGTGTTCTATAAAAAGAGGGTTACAAGTTATTTAGGACAGTGATTCCCAAACTGTGGCCTGTGGGGCACTGGTGGTTCCCAGGGCACTTGCTTGTGGTCCAGGAAGAGCTGGCTGATCAGATGGAGCTGGCACTCTTGCCGCTTTCCACTTGCTAAGCGGAATGAATAGTAACTAAGAATACTTTTCCAATAACACTTCTTCTGTGTAAGCATTTGCTTCAGTGCCCTTGGAGATGTTGTGCCACCATGAACGTGTGGTGCTGGCAGAGAGTGGGATTGTGGTCTGCACTGCTGCAAACAGGAGAGGAGGAGGTCATGGAACCAAGAACTGGGTTCCTAAAAATAGGGACTCGTCCCTGTTGTTGTGTATCACAGGATTGTAGAATGGCCTGGGTTGGAAGAGACCTTAAAGATCATTTAGTTCCAATGCCCATGCCACACAGACAACTTCCACTAGACCAGGTTTCTCAGAGCTCCATCCAGCCTGGCCTTAAACACTTCCAGGGACAGAAGTTAAACAGGCACAGGGATTCCATATGCATTTGATAGTTTTTCCTGGCTTGTGATTAATTTATTTTAAGTAGAATAGATGTTTTTAGCGATTGCTGATGATGGGGAATACCTACACTGCTGAATCAGGTGGATCAGAGATACTGGCGGTCTCTGGTCTGTACAAAAACACTTCAGAATTAATCTCTGTTGTGCTCAGAGTTTTTTGACCAGCAAATCCTTATCTGTGCTTCAGCCCTGTTTGGTTGGTTATAACAGCAGATATGTGGCCACATTAAGATATGCAGTGATAGCTGTGTTTAGAAAGCATATATATCTTGCATATTTATATATACATATATATATATAGGGAGCAAAGCAGTAGGAAGGCAGCTGGGCTGGCACCTCACATGCATACTTTAAGCTTATGCATATACACATTTAATTCACATTACACACATTTAATTCACATTAATTTCTATTTCAACAACACTTTTTGCTTCCTAGGTGTATAAATTAAAATATCTGAGAATCATTGAAAGATTATTTATCTTTAATATAAGTTCCTTTGAGGTTTAGTCAGTTATATTTCTGTATTACACACCCAGAGAACTCTGTAGTCATATTTATGTCCCAGAACACATTAAAATTCTACTTAACTTTAGTGCAGATTTATGTCTCCCAGTCTAGTGGTATCATTCTGTAGATACATTAAAAACCTCAAGTTTCAAGCGTGCCATCCAGGTAGAATTATGCTGGTTTCACAACTATTTCATACCGAAGTGTAATATTTTTAATGTATAAGAGGGGAAGGTTCCTGTTCACGGAGCTGGCCTTGGCACTGATTAATCCCATGGAGCTCCTCGCATGGTGTTTGTCAGCAGCGAGGGATCCCGGGTCAGGGTGTGCACAGAGGGACTGGTTGTTTGCACAGGATGGGACAGGAACTGTCAGCTCACTGCAGTGCAGTCCTGCTGCCCCTCCTGATCCAGCAACTGCTGTTGCCCAGAAACCTTATTCTTTACTTGTCTTGGAAAAGGCAACCTAAGGAAGGAAGTGTGTGTGCATATGTAAAAGTTATTATGAGACGTTTCAATATTGAGGTTTTTGTCTTTGCCTGGTAAGATCTGAATTTTAGTGTATGGCTTTAATGCTAAGTGTCTATTTTAAGGAAACAAATGGTCATTTCATGTTATGAACCCACTGGAATGCTTGAAATCTGAATGTGTGAAAAGTAAGCAGCCCTAGGGATGCTGCACTACTCCATTTACTTCTTTCCTTTAAACCACATTCAGTTAATTATTCATAGAAGTCCCATAATCATGCCCATAATTATGCAAATACATCCTTAGAGTGAAATCTTGGCATTTGGCATTGACTTTATCAGTCCTGCTTAATTTTAAGCATGTGTTTAAAAGTCTTGTTCCATTCAAAATCAAAACGAAGAAAAATAAAATTTTGCTATATATGAAGTATTTTTAAGTTGCTCTGTTGTTTTCTTTTCTGGCCATCAAAATGATAACAATTTAAAGTGTTCTTATTATCATACCTTAGCAGCCATGTATTTATTTGTAAAGGTCATTTAAACACTATTAAGCTCGTTTTGGTAGCACTTAATGCATCCCTATATTCCATTGAGTTTGATGGAGTAGTGACTAATTTTTGTTGACATTACAACGAATAGGACTTTGTCTTTGCATTTCTTATGGCTAGATGAAAAATAGATTCTCTTCATTCTCTGTTTCTTTCAAGGTTTTCCACTGAGTCTGTTGACATATTTTCTACTGGAATACTATTAAAAATGTCCACGGAGAACTTTCTAATCCATTCTAGTACTTTATTCAACTAATTCCTTGGTTAAAAGAGCCAGATTTTTTCATCCGTACCTACAAATAAGAGTAATATAATTCTATTTTTAAAGATGGGTTTAAAAGTAGCAACTTTTGAAACATGATACAGTCTTCTGGATCTTTATCCAGAAAGCAAGATGTTAAAGAAAAAAAGAATTCAACCATTGGAGGGCACAGTGTCTTTACTGCACTCCAGGAAACTTTGGATGTAGGTTTTGAAATTGTTTATGGGTTATTTTCTGCATTTCATCCCATGTCATATGTATGTTCTCCAACTGATACCACCATTTCTGTTTAGATGCAGGTGGCTTTTAGTGGGAGGCAAAAAGGTGTTCAAGAAGGTGAACCCTATGAAGAAGTAACAGTTACGTATTCTGGTGTCCTGACTTTTGAAGGCATGTCACAGTTCTCTGGGAGGAGCAGTGCTGTGGTGTTTCAGAGTAGCTCATTTAAATGTTTACCATACTGGTAAAGGGAAAGTAAAAACCTAACATAATTTAATAAACACAATATTGAGACGATTCAGATCATTTTCCCCAGGGAGAATGCTTAGGAATCTTTTAACCCAACTCAGTTTGAAAGATATTCTTGCTAACAGAATGACAATGTCTTCTGCTAAAAGAATGACGATGAAGTATGCCCATAGCAGGGAATAATCCTCATATCTGAAGGTGTAACAGGTCTGGATTTGTTTTTATAGTTGAGTCAAGAAGTTTATTCAGTGCACAGGTTGGCTGCAGGAAGAAAGTTGATCAATAGTTTCGTTTAGCAATTCTAATTTATGATAGAGACCTTTGATTTAATTTTGATACCCACAAAACTTGCAACAAATGGTGCAGATCTTGATGGGATCAGTCCACTGTTTAAAGACATTTTTGTTTTTAATTGACAGTGGTCTACAGCTGGGAGATTGAGAAACTGTCAGTAATGCACAACATAGTTCCAGAGTCTAAAAATAATCAGGTTTGGAACATGGACCCTTTCTGGGTTTGTTTTGGTTTTAGGAGTTTCCCTTTCTTTAAGCAGCAATGTAGGCATTTCAGGGAAATACAGGAAACTGTAAGGCACAGTGTGCAGAAAAAGTAACTGCAAATGGCCTTAAATACTCAGTAATGAATTGCTGTTACCTCTAGTGTATCTACTTAAATCTGTGAGTAAGATCTGAGGCAGAGTGCTTGGAGAAATGAAAAAGAACAAAATGATGTGGTACTGTGGACTCAGGTTGAATGAGGGAGTCTCATTGCTGTTTGCTGGATGAAGTTTTTCTTTTTTCTAGTTTTGATACCGCATGGCACTGCTCTCTTTCTTTAAGACTGACATATTCTTACCTTTGTAAAGGCTGAATTTTAGGTTTTGTGGATTAATACATCTATTAAAATAATCTAATTTACTACAGTTATTGAATTACTGGTGTGGTCAGGTGACTACTTAGTTGCCAAATAATTCCCCATTGGGTTAAACGTTAGAGCAGATAATTAAAATTCTCAGGGATTGCCATTGTAGTGCCACTTTTTTCAGAACAGAACTATAGTTTCAAACATATTATTGCTGAGTCTTTGCTGTCAGAAACTCCACTGACTTCTGTCGTATGGTTTACGTGATTTGGTGGAAGAAGTTCTGTTTTTCAGTTAATCACAAAGAGGGCAATTTCAGTGTTTCTGAATGCATTTCAGCATAAAACTCTACTTGATCATATTTGGAGCTGTTTATGTCTAGAGTGCAGGTCAAACTCACTTGATGTCTTTTTATATAAACTATACTGTAAAGCCTCAGGCAGTTTCGAAGTGTTTGTACTGAGCTGTTGCTTCAATGTCTGCTAATGTAAATGAGTGAGGAAACCAAACTTTGTTCAACCGTGACTCTAGAACTGCTTGTGGTGAATTGATTTACTTTCCATGTAGGACCTCTCACCTTTGCAAAATGAAGGCCAAAAAATCTCTTATTCATCCGTAATGACAGATGTTAGAATGATTTGTGTTGGAAAGGACATTGAAGATCATCTAGTTCCAACTCCCTGCCATGGGCAGGGACACCTTCCACTAGATAAGGCTGCTCAAAGCCCTATCCAGCCTGTTCTTAGGGGATGAGGCATCCACAACTTCTCAGGGCAACCTGTTCCAGTATCTCACCACCCTCACAGTAAAGAATTTCTTATGTCTATTCTAAACCTGCCCTCTTCCAGTTTAAAGCCATTCCCCTTTGTCCTGTCACTCCCTGCCTTTGTAAAAGTCCCTCTCCAGCTTGCTTGTAGCCCCTGTACGTACTCGGTTTTGTTGGTGGCACTTCAGTCTCTATTTCAGCTATCAGGTAAAACTCCAAGTAGAATAAAGCCATCACAGTAGTACCTTGGGCATGTTGCCATAGTTGTGTTCTGGGCAGTTCAGGTGGGTGGCTAAGAAAGAAACCTTCAGCATTTTCTTCAGGAAGGTTAAAAAGGAAACTGCTATCTTGGTAACAGAAAATTAATTTTTAAATACTGTAACAGAACACTAGAGAAGAAAAGATATAAATCAGAATTTAAAGTAGTCTTTTGACAAAAATGTGTTTCCTCCCCGAAGATACAAAATTTGCACTGCACAGCATATGCAAATGGTTATTTAAAGCATCAGCAACTGATAAAGAAACCTGCTACATTTATACAAATTACAAGGTGAAATTCTATTTGCTCTCCTCAGTTTTGCCACTGATTTTCATAAATTCTGACTTTTGCACATGCTGTTTTGTCCCTTTCTCTTTTGCCAGTGGGGTTCAGTGCTGGGAGTCACTGTTCCGTGGCTGGTTCCCTTTGCTGTCAGGTCATACTCCTTGTGTGAAGAGGAGCCCAGGCAGAGATTACAAGACTTTTCAAGGCAGGTAGCATTGGCAGTGTTGACTGAGTCCTGTGAGATAGCACTGCATTGCAGAATATTTTGCAATGTATAAGCCCTCAGTGCTGCTATCAGGGAGTCGTGTTCTCTGCTGGCATAAACTAATGTAGCTCTTTGCAGTCAGCACTATGACACCAGTGTACAGCAGCAGTGAATATAAGGTAATAATTTTGAAGGCTTCTTATAATCCATCAGTTTTGAGGGTTACAGATGAAGGATGGAAAAATGTTATGCTTGCCTAAGTGGATCATTTACTCGTAAAAAGGATGCTGTTGTTACATAATTTGGATCTGGGTATTAAATTTAACATTTCTATGGACAAATGAACATAGAAAGCTACACTTCCCTTTATACTTCTATTGAAACAGTGTCATCCAAGATGAATATACACAAGGGTAAAGGAAAAGAACTGAGTTAACTGAATGCCATCCTAATGCTTTTATAGGAGCTGGTGAAACAGGAAGGGCATTTGTGTTATTTTGAAATTATTCTGAAGAGTCGTGCTTTATTGAACATGTCAGTCTTGGTTCATATCACAGTACTGAATAAAATTTTGGGATGGATTTTCAAGAAAAATTGGGACTGGCCTGGCAAATGAAAAGTTACAGCTTGAATTCAGTAGAAGCATCAAACACTTCAGAAAATGTCACCCATCAGTCTGTCCGATCCCTGTGAAGTACAGATTCTGTATTGTAACTTGGGCTGTTCTATAAGTGCCCCTCTCAGCTCCTTGCTTTTTCCCTTTTCCTTCTCTTAACATCATGGTGTGTGCCTTCTCATTTTCTCTTACTTTGAAAATAATTCTTTTTATTTCCTGTCTGTGAAATAACATGGGTTGTCTTCCTTGGCCAGCTGTCTTACTCTGCTCCAAACTTCGGCTCTCCCTTGTTTGCTCTCAGTACTTCTTTCTCTATTTGTATCTGTTTAAACTTCCCAAAGTTTTGAAGTGCTGTTTTCAATAGGTGTGACTGTTGGACTTGCCTACTGTGGTGCAGCACCTCATTTGTCATAACCAATGGAATCAATGTGTGTGAAGTGATACTCATCTGTTTTTGTTCCCTTCAATACTCACACAATTTCCACTGTCGTTTCCTTTACCATCTGTACTACATCTACTCATTCTTTGTGATGTGTAGAACATCGTTATTCTGGTTTTCTTCCATTGTTAATCTGTATAAAAGCAAGTTTTGTTGACGTGTGCAATTTTGTTTGTGTGGGCAAGTGGGGGGCATTGACAGAGCCTTGCACTTGGCTTCAGTATGTCCAGAAACAAGAAACATAGCATGGACAATCACCTTCTCATGGGCTCAGACCTCTTTGCTTTTTGCTCCTTGAGGTCATTTTATGTTGGAAATTCAGATCTTCTCCTATACAGTGAGGGATCTCTAGCCTGTACTGTGCAAAGTGTGGGGGTTTTTTGTAATTTTGTTTTACTGTTTGTTTTCTCTGTTTATAGTATGATGCTGAGAATTCTTACAGGTTGCACTTTCTGCAGTTATTCAACTTACTGACTGCAAAATGCAGTCATTGAAATACAGAAAACTTTACCATTTACATTATGTAAAACACCCATATAACATTTGCTTTATGCCCATTAAAGTGCTTGGAATGGAGACGTTGATTGGTGTAGAACTGCATAATAAAACACTCTTTAGTGGTGTTTGCCTTGCCAAAATTGGAGACAACCAACAAAATTCTGCTTCAAAGTTTGTACTGTTATTTCATCATTACTTGGTAATAGTTACTCTAAACAGAGGGAAGCAAGACTGGGAATGTAAAATAAAACAAGTTTCTAAGAGATAATTTAGAGAGTTCAAGGTGCTCGTGTATGCTTTTAATAAAAATCTGTGTTTTAGTATTTGTCATGTTTATTAGTTCATTCTGTCAGACTACACTCGTACTAATTTAATTATAATACATCTTCCTTTGAAAAACATATTAGGTGTTAAACAAGTGTCCCAGCAATAGGTGTGTAGAAAGCAAAGGAAATCAGTAGTTCAATTTGTAAAATAAGGTCTTGTTATTTTTCTGGTAAAGAAAATAATACATATGACCACTTCAGTGTCTTGAGTAAATGGTAATTTATTTGTGGAGGATACCTTTACAAAAAGTAATTGCTCCAATAAACACTAATGAGTGGTGTGTTTATCTTAAAAGTTGCATGAACAGTTCCTGAGGGTGCTAGGGCCAGACTAAGGTCTAAGGGTTAATCTAAAACACAATGCTTTAAGACCTGGTTCTTGGTGTCAGGAGTTCTTCAATATTTATTTAACATTCTTTCAGGGTTTCCATCCTATTTCTTTGGCATTTTATTGCTTGCTGATACAAATTATCCATGGTTCACTAATCAAATGAATGACTGGGTGAAACATTCAGGCTTTGAGCAATATGTCTTTAAGGGATGGCCATACTAGACCCACAAACCTTAAGTCTCAATTTTTAAGCTTACAGTTTTATTTAAACACTTTAAAATGGCATCATTCAGTTTTAAGGAATTATTGTCTTTTGCTATAAGACAAAAAGCAATCAAATTATTTATTTAATTTCCAGAATTAGACTTCATATTATGCACACCATTTTCACAGCTGATCTAAGTAATTCAGTTGTAATTTCTGCCTGTCACTACATGAAGGAAAGATAAAAACTTTCCAGGTGTTGCTTTGTCTAAACACAAGTTATTCAGTCAAAACTGCTGCTCTTTCCTCTAGGGTCTGTGTATGTGTTTGTAGTGGAAAAAGGAGAAGGCATGTAAAGTCTAAAACACTTGGCCCAATATGTTGATTTTACTTGGGGTATTTGGTGGAGATGCAGTGGGATAAATATGTTCCTAAGCTACCCCCTAGTTCAGTCTCCAGACACTTACTTGTCCTTACCCTGCAAAAGGTCCAGTTCTGAAGATTTTTGACCATGCGAGTTTATAGAAGTGATTCATTGAAGTTTGTCCTTAGATATCCTGCTACCACTTCCTAGACTCGATGGTCCGTGGAAGAGGAAGATACAGTGCAGGTAGACCAGTAGTTTTTACTTCCCTTTCCTTCATGATACGGAATTGCAGGTCACCTTTTCCCATGGTTCCTTACTTGTTCATGAGTAATTTGGAGGCCTTGTTCATGAGCTGATCTTGGGACAGACTTCAGAGTCACTCCATGACAAGTGGACAAGTGTCCACATGTACTGAGCTCAAATAATCAGTCACCTGTTGTGACCAGGGCAGTTTGGAGTTTGGACATATAAAATTGTGAAATTTGGGGAGTACAAAGGTGTGCAGAAATTTGAGGGTGCTGTTAGAAAGTCAGGCCTCTGGTATCTTTTTGAATCATCCAGTAAAAAGAAGTCTATGATTTAGCAGACTTTTTAATGAAAGGCTAACTTTTATAAGTTGCCAGCCTGAAGTCTGCTCACATAACTTCTATGATTTTTTTTTTATTTTCTGCATAAGAATTTCCCTTGCATACACAGCAGAAAAACAAACAAACACAATTCTCTGTTATTTCCCTGAAAACCAAAGTCCTCTTTCCTAGCAAGATTAACTTGTTGACTAATCTTAGAGCAAACACTTTATTTTAATCTGTCATTGTTTTCTGCCTGTAGTTTTAGCAGAGGTCAAAAAAAGAGATTCATTAAAGTGATGGCGCATTTGTTTTTCTGAAAGCACATCAGAAAATTAATGCTTTGCCAAAGAAAATAAAGAAATACAGTATTTCTTTTAATACACCAGTTAAATAAAGTCTTAAAATCCTGTCTTGGCCCAGATGGGGTGCTTGCAGCATAAGGTACAAGTCATATAATTTCCACTATCTGAAAACTGCTTAAATGAGCTCTCCTTCAACCATGGCATATATTCCACACCTGAGGTGAAGTCACTCTGGTCCCTTCTTTAATGTAGAGCCATTGGAGTGCTGACTGCCAGTATGTTTGTGCAAGTCTGTTTGCTTATACAAAGAACCCATTTAAGCTTCTCCACCCAAGAAATTCATGTTGATTTTGGATAATCCCTGGGCGATTTTATTCTGTAAAATAAATAAATAAATCTTTCAAACTTGTGACGCAGCCCAGCTCTCGCACATTTTGGACTGTTAGAAGTGTAGCATTTGTGTTGGGGAAACATGAAGTGACACGAGGCGTGGGCAATTTTGTATTTGTCCAGATGTCAAATAGGATGCGTATTTCAGTACAGGATTACGTGACGCTTGGAGCTTCACCTGAGGAGTGTGGGGTCAGTCCACGATGAGAGTTTTGCATGGGGATTACCAGACCCAACACTGCGTGCTCATTCCCCAGTGTGACTTCTCTAGGAATAGTGCCAAGGTGATTGGATTTGGCAATAAACCAGTATTTCAGAAGAAAAGGAAAAGTTGTATTAAACAGCTGAAACAATTCTCTGGGGTCAGCCTTGGCTGTCAGGACTCACTTGCAGCCTCAGAGAGGTTCTCTGTGTATGTAACACAGGCCGATAGCCGAGGGAATCAGAGCATCCTTGCTCTGAGTGTGTGAGCAGGGCTGTGCTGAGGGTGATTTGGCCCACAGTAGAACGAGTGTCCATGATCATCATCAATCACAACTGACCCATCCAATTAAAAATCGCTTCTGCAGGCTCTGCTCTCCCTGCCTCCCTTAAGGAAACACTGGTGCACAGGCTTGAGTTGAGTGTGCTTGAGTCCTAAACTCAAGTCTGGCCAAATGCAAGGAGGAAAAAGCCATTTTCACTTTATTCTCTATCCCCATCCATGTTCTTCCTGAGGGTTCTTGCTTTGGCAGCACAGCTGGTTCTGAACAGGCACATCTCTGCTGAAGTCAGTAATAGCTATGGATATGCTGGCCAGAATGTCTGCACTGCTATTTATTAGATAAATAAACATTAAATTAGGTATGTAATGTCTTAACTAAAAAAATTAACTGTATTTGTCTGACATAGTTATCTAAACTTGGAATATATTGAGATGGGCCTAGACTGTCTTTGCTGTGCTATTTATTAATTTCATGACAGCAGTCTTCAGCAACTCTTTTAGCAGATGCTGAATTCGTGTAGGGAAAAGCCATTAACCTCATGAGACTGAATAATACAAATAAAAATTTGTCTTGTTTCCTGCTTGGTTTCTGGGATCTTGTGAACCATGAAAAGTTCTCTAGAAAATTTATATACCTACTTTGCCTGCTTTTCCTTTGCTCTAACTGGAAAATAAGCTGAAAACATGTATTTCAAGAACTGAAATGAAATGTAAAACATTAAAAGATGTGCTGATAAACTGCTGAGATGTCAGTGCCTGAGTAAAACAGTATGGAAATGATAGCAAATGTTTACAAGGGGCAATTGACCTGCTCAACCCAACACGTAGTAATATATATATACTCAATATCACTTACTTTTTCACTTGTTGCTGTATCCAATGGGCCATCATGTTTCTAGTATGCTGGCATTTTTTGTGTTATATATACCTATAATTAGACTTGGGATGTAGACAAACTATTCCTGCATGAGGCTGAGCTGCTGTGTAATTAAATGTAGGAAAGGCAGCTTTTGCTAAAAATAGAAACTTAAGTTTAAAAACAATGTGTTGGACTCAGGCTTTTATTTAGGGTTTCATAAAATAGAACAAACTCTTTGTTTTCCGTTACTTGTAGAAAGCCTAGTAAACAAAATATCACTTATCTAATTTTGCGTTTCTCGGTTGTGTTTTGGTAAACCCTTTTTCATTTTGAGTAAATTACTCTAAATTATGCTGGGATATGATCATCAATAGTTTTAGCAGAAATACTAGTTTAACTGAAGAACAACTTTGTTGGGACTTTGGTGGTAATAACTTAAACTCAGAAAAGAGCCATCTTGAGCAATTATTTTGCTTCTAAAGGTTATGTTTCATACAGATGATCAAAAAGATTATATAGTGCCAGCCCACTTGGGCTACTAAATAGTACTGTCACTATCAACCTCCCAATAACTTCACTACAGTGTTAGTAATTTTTAGTATTTGAGGTTACGGTCCAGGTGCCACCAAATTTACTGTGTACGAGTTAAAGCACTGACAGCCATAATTTGATAAATGCTGTTCACAGTCATAGGCACAGGCAGTTAACTCATAATTACCTCTTTCCTCAAGCAGGTGCAGAACAATCTGAAATAAGACTACAATTCTGACTTACAGTAGTTTTTCAATGCATTTCGGTCTTTTTCATGTATTTATCTTTACGGCGTCTTTGCCGGATGGATACTTTCTCCTACATCTATTTTTCACACAGGGAGCTGTTCCGGAGCACATGAAAAGACATAAAGTGGGAAGTTAAACACCTTGGTGGGCCAGTTAGGGCTGTGTGTGCACTCTCTCTGTTAGCTGCTCCTGAGTTGTTAGAGATGGGTGGCTTTTGCCAGGGACCTAGGAGCCATCTGTAGGACCATGGCTCAGTAATGAGCTGGTCCCCATTGTGTGTCTGAACCATGCTGCCAGGAGATTGGTCTTACATCAGACTAAAACTGCGTTGCAAGTTGGCCTGTAAGGAGCATAAAAGATCAGAGGTTTAATCTGGAGTATGAAATCGAAACCTGAGATAATAGCATGAGTTAAGAGATTAAATGATATTAGTACCACTCCATCTCATCTAGATAAGATAGAGGCATGCATTCCTTCCTGCTTTCTGTCTCTTTTCTTTTCTTCTTTTTTTTAGTATTTCTTCTTACAGTCATGTCAGTAGAATAGTCCAGCGTAAACTGGAGTGGTGTATCCTTAGCATTATGTTTAGTTTAGTGGGTAAAGAGCACTTTTCTAGCAGATGAAAGAGCTGTGAACCCCCGTAGACTCAGGAACTTCAGATACATGCCACTCTTGTAATACGCAAGAGTTAAAGATGCCTGAATTGCTGTATATTCTTACAGACACCAGTTCAGTTTGTCTTGTTGACTGGCCAGGAAGCAAGGAGCCAAGTCCTCATCATGAGGGATTGCCCAAGCTGCTTTAGAAGGTCCCTGACAAAACAGGGATTAACAGTACAGTAATCTAGAACCATGAAGCTCTAACTTGATTTTCCTCTTTTCAGCTGAATTGACAATGATAAGAACCAGCATTAACAGGGATATTTTATGTAGGTGATAGTGTTTGGTGTTGACACATAGGCATTTCCTATTTTTCCTCGTTCCAAGGGACATATTTGTGCATCTTTAAGACAGGAGATTTTGAATATCTGAAGGTTGTAAGTGCATGATGACATATATGGTAGCTCGTCTTCTGCAAGGAGGGACCCATTCCTGGGCAGTATTGCTCTTGTAGGTCCTGATCTCTCAATGTAAATTTGGATTGGTTTAAGCTTGATCTAATGCCCTGAGTTTGGTCTTGTTCTGAATGAAGGAGATCAAAATAATGAATGATGTGCTGTGGAATCTCCCTATGTTTACATATCTTTTGCTGGTTCCCAAGCTGCACATAAGGCTTTACATCCTGTGCATGTGATTTATCAGTCGGTATTTTCCAGTGGTGGTAACTGAAAATTAAATTTTTAAGTCTGGTGGGTTTTTTTTTTTTTGTGTTTGGTTTGTTTGGGGTTTTTGAAATTAATATATGTGTTTATTTCAGTGTTTTACAAAGAAGTGCGGGGGAAAAAAGACATGCGTAAAATTTCTTTCACTGAACCAAAGGACTTCTTTTCTTTTATGTTTCAGACACAGATATTAAGGAGCTAGAGGATGTTTTTGGACTTAACGGACAAGTAGAGCATAAACTGAACTTCCTCAAAAAGAATGTATCAAAAGATATAAAGCTGGTGCTGATTGCTCATTCTATTGGTTGCTACATCACCCTGGAGATGATGAAACGAGCATCAGAGCTTCAGGTACATGAACTTTCTTGAATGGGAGTTACTTTGTTAGCAAAGCAGTGCACGTGCTCAGCCTATGGGTAATGCCATGTATTTCCTGTGGAAACTCTGTTCCACTATACACAAACAAACAAAAAAAACGGCTGATCCTAGTAACATAAAATAAAGCAAATTGATGTAATTCTGAGTCTGAATTTGGATCTTTAATGCCCTTGGAATATAAATAATTAATAATGGTGAGAAATATATTTATGACTTCCTTGTTCTCATCTTTAAATAATTTATAATCAGATCACTAGATATTTGGCAATTGCATTATGTATTACACCAAAAATTAAGACTGGTTGTGATTTTTGTAGTGGTTTCTTATCTTGAGGTGAACAGATTGCTGGTTAGACATGGGAAAATGTATGGGAATGAATAGTAATATAAATTGTGAGGAGTACTACTATGAAAGACATTGATTTTAAAATTTAATACAAATATCACTGCTTCTGCACAAACTTGGTTTGTGTAACTTAATGAGAGTGAGAGCTGTTACTGCATGTTCTGTATATCTGAACATTTTACTTTGTCAGTTTGAAGCAGTAAGAAGGCTGAAGCAGATCATGGCCTTGCCCTCTGGAAATGGCAAACTGTGCTCAGTAACAACTCACTCTACTAGTGGCTGATTAATGGAGAATAGGAATTTTTATTCTTAAACATTCACTCTTACTAAATCATTGCCTCTTCCTTTACTTTATAAAATCTTCAGTGGAAGGAAGTGCCATGTTAGTGGTGACATGAAGTCTGGGGTTAATATATGCGTGTGGTTAATATATGTAATGTATGTGGTTAATAGATGCATATCCACTTCTTCATAACCATTTCCACTGCACATCTTTTTCTTCCTTTAAAGGAAAAAGGAACTAAAAATGTGAAACATGAGGATAACCTGATGTATTTTTACAGGCATATTTCACTTAGTGATTATAAACAAGAGCATTTTTTGAGAGAAATCGTAGATATTTTCAGGAGGGAGCATTCTAGAAAATACCATGTGCATTAATTTGTCCAAAGTGCCAACTTTTTTTGGGTCAAAATCTGTAGTCTTTATTGCTCAAATTATTTTATCTGGTTTCAATTAAACTGTAAGTTTTTGAGTAACATTTTTACACCTGGCTCACCGGATGCTGGCAGCTTTCTATTCATCAGTGTTTTGAAACATAGGGGTCTTTGGGACACTCTTAGACCTCATGGTGCACTGTGTGCATAAAGTTAATATATGACAAGCTACATTTAAGATGCATTCAACAATAGAAAATATTTGTGTAAGCCAGGGTATTGTGCAACCTTTGTCCCTTTGCCAAAAATAAGTTAACTCTTAGGTTTTATAACATATGAAGTGTGATAATAAGAAACTTGTGTTTCCATCTCTCCCTTTATTTTTACTGGAATATTTGATTCCCACAAGATTTTGAGCACATATGTGTATTTTAGTAGCTAGATCATTTGATTTTATTTTTGTGTAGTTCTTGGTGATATTTTTTCATTATATGAATTTTGGGTTTGGTCTTAAAATTCTCTGCTTTAAGAGCCTTTCATTGTTTACAGTTTATTCTGAGCTAGAGGTTAATTTGTTTTATTTATTGTTCAAGTAATCCAGTAAACATTTATATTTGGAATGTATGTTTAGCAGATTTGATTTTTAGAATCACAGAGCCATAGAATTGTTAAGTTTGGGAAAGATCTCTAAGGTGATCGAATCCAATTGTTGGCGCAGCACTGCTGTGTTCAGCACTCAACCATGTCCCCACAGTCCCATAGCCACATGTTTCTTGAACACTTCCAGGGATAGTGATTCAACCACTTCTCTGTGCAGTCTGTTCCAGTGCCTGACCCTGCTTCACTGAAGAAGTTTTTGTTGCATAATTTAAAGCTCTTTCGTAGTTCAACCAAATACAGACTGGATTGTCCCTGCCTTAGCATGCATGAAAAGGAGAAAGTACATCCCTTCTCTCTCCTTCTTGGTTCCTCTTCAGCTGTCAGTTTTCACAGAATCACAGAATCATCAAGGTTGAAAGAGATCTTAAAGATCATCGAGTCCAGTCATCAACCCAGGACCACCATATTCACCTCTAAACCGTATTCCCAGGTGCCTCATCCAGATGCCTTTTTAACACTTCATAGACAGTGAGTCCCCCACCTCTCAGGGCAACTTATTCCAATGTCTGACCACTCATTCAGTAAAAAAAGATTTCTAATAACTAATCTGAATTTCACTTGGTGCAATTTAAGGCCATTTCCTCTTATGTTTTCACTTGAGACAGGGCAGAAGAGACTGACCCCCACCTCGGTGCAGCCTCCTTTCAGTTTCAGAGGTCCCCACGAGTCTGCTCTTCTCCAGACTAGAAAACCCCAGCTCCCTCAGCCTCTTCTCATAAGACTTATTATCTAGACCCTTTACCAGCTTTATTGCCCTTCTTTGGACCCGAATGCTGCTAGTATCTAGGGCCTCTGGGCTCTGCAAGTCAGTGGGGTACTGCGTTTTTTCCTTAAACTTGTGTGAAATAATGCTTTCCTATTTCATTAAGAGAAATGAAGCAGAAATTGCCAGTTTATTCCAGCATGGATTCAGTTTTGGAGCCCATCCCTATTTTCCCATTGACTCCCATTAACACAAACTTACTCTTAGGTTGATGCCTTTAACCAGGTCTGATTAGTTGAGAAGGGCAGACAGGTTACTTCCATATTTGTAACTAGGTGGGGCTATGGCACAGATTTGAGCACTGGGACAGTGATGTTGGAAACTTGTCTTTAAGTGACTTTTTGGCCCAAAGCAGCCAGCAGCTCCTAGCAACAACCTTACATGGTTCTGGGCTTGGCAGAGGCCCAGGACCATTCCCAGTAGTTAGTTTGGATGCTGACATACTGTTTGGAGGCAGGAGGAGATTCCTCCATGTGGACACAGACCATCCCAGGCCCTCCTGTTCAGTGACAAGGCCGCAGAATAATTCCTGGTCTGTTTTCTGGCTCGTGAGTAACCACAGACACTTTCCCGTTGTCATGGTGGGCTTCAAGTCTTAACAACATTCATCTCTTCGTGGGAAATAGAGCATCCAGATTTTGCCAGACTGCTAAAAAATTTTGCCACTGGGAAGGAAGAAAATCAGCCTCACTTTGTGAAGATGGAAAACTGCAATAATGTACAGCTTCCTTGATACTTGTTCTTAACCTCATAATCTTCTTTGCTCTTTATTCAGACAGCAGAGTGGAAAAATGAGGCTGAATGACAAAATTATTTTCTTAGTTGTTGGAACATGCATCTAACTCATAAATATGCTACATCCTCCAGGCATTGTCTTCTAAAATGCAAATCCTTGCTTGGAGGATTTCCTTGTGCTTTACTGGCGACACTACTGAGTGTTTCCTGAAACATTCCGTTTGATGAGTAATTTAATCAAAGATTGACAAGTTTCCTTGCTAATGAAATTCAATCTCTTACAGCAGTAGTCTTTCATTTGCAGTGATGCTTTTGAAATGCCAACACCTTTGTGGTAGTAAATTAGCTCTTGTTAATGAGTACAATGTAAATATTGCTGTTCCTGTAAAGCTCATTGATGAGGAAGAGTTTAAAGCCTCTGAGTACGTATCAGTTTAAGCAAATTAAATTTCTATGATACGTAAATCAAACCCATGCATTGCTACTATATCTCAGTGGTGTGAAGGAATATTGGGTATTACTAGAACTTGTTGATTTCATAAAAGATAGCTAAAAACACAGAACTTGGAATAGTTGTGCATATAACCAATTCCTAGCTTGGAAACCCTGACACATCATTTTTGTGCACATACTGATTATTTAGTTTTAGTTGTTGAACACTTGATTGTGGGTTTGGGAAGCACTTTCATAATGTTAGGAAAGAGAAAACTACCATGTTTTTAAATATGGGTATTTCTACAAGAAAACACAGTTCTTTATAGTGGAATTACTGGAAATACACAGGATCTGAGATTGTGAGATTAAAAGAGGGAGTTTTTTTAACAGTACAAGAACTACTAAGCATGTCTGACCTTTGAGATAATAGGGAATCAGCAGGATTAAAGGAAGAGGGAAGCAATGTATGAAAGCAGTGACAATTGTTCAAGTTTTTTTTTGCTGAGATTAGAACCTAAATGTGTAATCCAATACTCAGGTGTCACCATTACAGAAAACTTCTTCTGAAAGGATGATAATGTAGCAGGCTCTGACTATAAGTTCTAGTGCTTTTCAGAAAGAGAGAGAAGTTGAAAATATAACCACACCTGAGATAAAAAGGAATATAAGTTTTTATTCCATTTTTGAAAGTTTCATTTGATATAATATCATCTAATTCCAGTGTTGATTACCTGAATTAGATGTCATGGTACTTTAAACAAAGTCAGTTTACATAGCTGTTGTCTAGGTAAATTAACTTCTGATGGCCTCACTGTCCATTATAAAATATGCTTAGCAAAGCATATTTTTAACCACCTTGAATGCTCTCTTTCAAAAGTAAGCTTATCTCAGATATTTTGAAGAGTACAGTGAGACTGCATGAAATAGAGAAATATTATAGAAATATATATTGAGAGAGAGGGAGAGTAATAAATATATAATTTTCTTGTTGGTTGCAGGCTTAAATGAAAAAGAGCAAAAAATCACCATGAAAATTAAAATGAATAAAAGACTTACAGTAACATAAACTCAGTGACAATATTTGTAAAATTATTATGCAGGAAAAAACCAGATGGCTGTGCTTAGCAGACCTCACAAGGGAATCGGTGCACATTTCAGATAAATGCGTATCTTGTGAGGAGAGCTATGAATTTCTAGGCCATGATATAAAAATAAACTGAGTCTGATGTAGTTTTCTTCTTCAGTCCATCCATCCTTATAAATGAAATACATATTAAAAGAACAAGCAAATGGCATTGGGCTCGTATACACCCACCTTCATCTGGCTTTAAGTGTTGAGGAAGCAAGAAAAGACATACTCTGACACAATTTTGCACAGATTTAAGCATGAATCTAAGTTCAGCTGCCTTCAGTGAGAGGAATGTGTTAATTTAACTTTATGCATGTTCTAAGTTGGTCTCTGAGTTGGATTATTTCTGTTAGAGAGAGAGAGAGATTTGGCAGTTCTATGAGTTCTTGATACATCAAGTCTTCGTAAGCATATACAAGGAAGTCCAGGTGGTCTGAGACAGCAATTGAAGTAAAACTTGCTGCTTGACAGCTTACACATTACAGAGTCTGCAAAATCCACCTTGCAACTCTGGATGATGCTTTAGGCAGTATCAGTAATTCTGGTGGAACAGGCAGTAAAGCAGCAATAGGAATGTGGGGCTTATGCAAATGTTCTGCAGCTCGCTTACCTGGAAAAAGAGAGAAGTAGTGCAGATGATTTATTAAATCTAACCAAATAAAATGAATAAGATACTGTATCTTTGAAGCATCGAAGAAATTTTTACAAAGATTTGCAGAAAGATTTCCTTGCTTTTCCTAAAAGAGAAAATATGAAAAAATCTTCACATGAAAATCTAAGGCAAATATAAAATATCCTCTCTTTCGGGTGGGAGGCTGCAAAATAAAGAGATGGATTCATGGCAAACAAAGGTTTTTTAGAGAGATACTAACTTCTGACTGAGACACTCATAAAAGGCTTGGATTTAAAATTTCAACAAACCTTGAGAACACCATTGGCGAAAGGCCGATAACTGCGGAATGGGGTTGAGACTGTCAGCTCACCCAAGAGACTGCTAGCAACCATTATTTTCACGGGCTTGATGGCAGACCCTAACTCTGAGGGACCCAGTTATATTCTATTCTACCTTTCCCCTTCAAAAAGAAGCTTTAAAAAATGGGAACTGTAAGAAAATGAAGCAGACAACAGGCAGACAGGCTCTTTTATATAACCCTCAATGGACACTGCCTTTGTCAGTAGGAGCAGGCACTGTCCATTGCCATGTGCTGTGTATGTCTGCCAGAAATTACTTCACAGGCAAACAGCCCCACTTTGTAATATACAGAACAAAAGAATTTCAAGTGTCTCAAGGATACAAAAAAATAAATTTAGGAAACTTAAAATGAAATGAGATAAACCCTGTTGTAGGTGATACAACTTCAGATGTGACATGCCTGAGGGAAGTTAAATTTTGAACAGTTTGCCATGTGCATCCATAGTGTATACACTGAGCAAAACTTCATATTTTTGTTAAAGAAAGAAAAGAAACCGTGAGTATTTGAGGTCTGAGAGAGAACTTGTCCCAGATTCTTGTCAGGGTATCAGAAGAAGGGAAAAAGAGAGAGAAGGGAGTTAGGAATTCTCTCAGTCAGCTCATTTTTCCATCCTTGCTTTGATCTTTCCGGATGTCATTTTTGAAGTGGGTGAAGCAGGTAGGTATCACCTGCTCAGTCCTAGATCTTTATGGGAAATAATGGATTACATATAGTTCAGTACTCTTCTGAGTCAAGAATATTTGCAGTCGAAAAGTGTTGAAGATGAGATTGGTAAATGGTAGAGTGACAGTTGTTGCAATTAAAAGACAGTCTTGACAAAATCAGCAGCACTGTGTCTGTCAGCTTGTAATTACTGGGCAGATGAATAATAGTTTCTGGTTTTAATATTGATCACATTTTTAGGAGTGAGGAATCAGAGTTAGTAATGATATTGCCCTAAGATTTCCTTGTTTGGATCATAAGCCTGTGATCAGAAGGCCTAAGGAAAGATTCAATTCCCAAGATTTTCTGTGGAAATTGTATTTTGTTCATAATATTCGCTGAAACTTCAACTTCTCTCACGTTGTTTAATAGAATGGTTTACTGCTCAGTTGAATATAGAAACAATATAAAAAGTGAGGTTTTGATCTGTGGTAATCCAAAGAAGTAAAACTTAAGAACAATCATTTTGATTTCAAGAAACTTGACTTTTTTATAACATTGTGTTTATTTCACTGCTAATGAAACATCTGATTTCAAGTGTATGTAGTCAAAATTCAAATACACCTATAAAAATTATTTTTTCTAGGAAGTTAAAAGACATTAAAGTAGCCAAATGTACAAACAGAAAAGAAAGAAAAATAAACTGAAAAGTGGAATCTGTGATCATTCATCAGGAATCCAAAGTAAAACATGAGAATGAGGAGGAAATGAAGAACTAAAAATAAAAAGATAGTTAAAATGGTAAATGGCAGAATAACAGGATTTATTAAGTACTGAGAATTTTTAAAGATTTGTTCATAAAATACTGTTATTTTGAATCTCCAGAAATTTAGATTCGTACTGTAATAACTAAGTGAAATGATTGCATAAAAATGAGGGAATTGAAAGCAAGAAGTGAGTTTCAAAAACAATTAGGATTTATGGCATATGTTTTAAGAAGAGCTCAACACCCTTTCACAAGCCAGATTTCCCAAT
Organism: Lycocorax pyrrhopterus obiensis; assembly: GCA_014706295.1. Lineage (NCBI taxonomy): Eukaryota > Metazoa > Chordata > Aves > Passeriformes > Paradisaeidae > Lycocorax > Lycocorax pyrrhopterus. The sequence goes on along the minus strand of JACSVZ010000004.1, from coordinate 102,338,387 downwards.
GAACATTTTATGCTGGGAGGTGAGATCTTTTGAAGTTCTGCAGATGTGTGCATAGCTCTCGAAAATCAGAGACTCATCTCTTTAGAAAGTTGGACAAAACGATTGGAATTCAGTATATGTTGCACATAGCTTGAAATTTTTTTATGTTTTTATACTGCAGTTAATGTGCTTTTACAGAAGACCACAGAGCCAAAACCTAGCAGTTCTCATGGTGTTTTAATAGTAGGTGAAGGAGAACACAGCCAGTTAGGACGTTAAAGAGTTGTTCATGAAAGGAGCAGGTGAAGGGACATTGTGGAGTTTTTGAACATAGACTTTGCAAATGTAGTTACACTTTGAGCTCGGCTTTAACTCTAGTAACCAATATCTGTTCCTAGAAGCTCTATTAAAGTGGAATTTCACTGCCAATCTAGAGCCCTCAGCAAAGAAGTTGAGCTGCTTTGTCAGCTCTTGCCTCATGTTATATGTGGTACGGTTGCTCGAGCAATGAGGAAGGATTTGGTTTGGAACTTTAAAAAAGAGGTTACTGAGGATGGACAGGGTTGTAATAGCAAATATTTCCTACTCTGCCATATTGTTAATTTGTTCATTCCACATGGTTTATGGTGAAGTCTAGAGGTGCTTCTGCATTGGTTTCTACCCAAGAATGGTTTGTCCTGTTTGAAGAGTTCACTGCAGGAGTGAAAAGAATCAGAAAAAGACACAAACTATACAAAACAGTTATAACATCTCTGAACTTAGATAGCAAATTCACTGCATGGAGGGCATTTCTAATACCCTGTTGAATTAAGTTCAGGCAAATACTGGAGAATTTTTTTCTGTATATTTTTAGTATTTCTTTGATTGCTGATTATTTTAGGAGAGTTTTTGCCAATGCCACCATTGATCTTTTCAGATACCTGAGGATGTGTTCAGTGACTATAAGCCTATGTTCAGGGAACTAAATCAAGCCCTCGATTTCTTCTTAGTAATCCCCCTCTGTATTCATATGACTGAGGTTATCTTCAAAATTAAATGTAATGGAAGTCCACTTTCTTTTCTATTTGTTTCAATGTGTAAGTATTTGAAATACTTGATTTCTGGTGTTTGGATGCAAGTCTACTTCACTGTGGCATTTTGTGAAAAAAAAAAAAAAAACAACTCATTGGAGTTTGCTCTTTCATGCAGAATTCAGTGTTAAGTATACATTTAAGTGGAAGTCCAGAAGGGACAATGTATTTAATAAACTTGTTACCTTTGGAGTCAGGAAGTTCAATTGATGTTAATGAAAATATGCTTTTAATAACTTTGTTACAACATTTCTAGTCACTGGAAAATTTTAAGAACGTTCCACTCCATTTCAAATTCCAGAACAAAGCATAATTTTGTATAAGGAGCAGAATTCACTGAGTCCTAATTGTTCTTGAAAACACTGAATTTCTGCTCCTCTATTTTAGAACAGTAGTATGACTACTGCAAGTGTATTTTACTGAGATGGAAGGTACAAAGCCCAGGTCTCAATAAATATGAATTAAATTGCGACCTTTAATGGCAGCTGGCAGGGTTCAGACTTTTTACCTGGCACTGGCAATTGAAAGATATTCTACAAATTCTTGTTCTCAGTTGCACTAAAACCCTTACTTACCTGATGACCAGTTTTATTTGTGTGATAAATTAGATATGATAATTTTGCTCTTTTAGCAGATTCCTGCATTTATTCTATTTGTTACAATAATTAAGGCTAGCAGTAGTCTGTAGTATTGCAAAGGAAGGAATTTTCTGGTTTTCCCTTACTATTTAAAATGCTTACGGTTCTGGAAAGATGAAAGCAAGGATAGAAAAATGAGCTGAATGAGAGAATTCATAATTTCCTTCTCTCTCTTTTTCTCTTTTTCTGATACCCTGACAAGAATTTGGGACATAAGTTCTCTCTCAGACCTCAAATATTCATGGTTTCTTTTCTTTCTTTGACAAAAATATGAAGTTCTGCTCAGTGTATACTTCCTGACTCACTCATCCTGTTCTTCACTGACATCACAAGGCAGAACCTTACTGTTCTTCTTTCTCCAGGGTACATCATTAAGCCACTAAGCCACTTTAATTGATTAAAATGGTAGGGGACTGAACTCCTTCCAGTATTCAATGCCGACTTAGCTTGTCTGACTCCTAACCCTTTGAGCCAAGAAGGGCTATGGGTCTGGGTTGACTGGGTGCCTTTTTGAGGGCTGACTTCAGTGAGTGGTGAAATAAACCCCTTCTAAATATCCTAAGTGGAGCACTTAAAAATAGAAGTCCAGGGATCTCAAGGCACTGGTGGAAAATCGTGGCCTTTCCTTTTCATCAGCAGAATGAGATTATAATTGTAAAGCTGGTTTCTGATTTACCTTGTTCAGCCCCATTTCCTTAAACTGAATGGATTGTCATTCAGATTTATTGGTAGGTATGGCTGTACATTGATGGCTGTGAGAACAGTTGGTTCAAGACAACACAAAATCTGATTCTTAATGCTTTCTTTTGGTTGAGCCACCTCTCCACTTGAAGGGTATATTGCTGATTCATCCTAAGTGTTAAATGTCCCAGAGCATGTGTACGAAGTCACATTTGCCAGTCCCTGTGCCATAAGGGTACCTGCAGATGCATCATGGTGATCTCATGGGAGTGCTACGCTGAAAAAACCCACCCTGTACTTCCAAAATGAAAACGGAAAGAATTTCTGCTGGAAAGTGGCAGCTGCATTCTGGCATTCATGTAATGGGAGCAACTGAAAGCTTTATGGTGTGTAACTGTGACACTGCATTCCAACATAAGCTTCTCCCTGCCCTTCTTCCAACCAATAAACTATTCTTCCTCTCTTTTCACTCTCACCCCTCCTAATCTTCTTCTGTTTATATGCTTTAATCATAATAGCAACAAATCCATCCCTGCTGGTTTTATCACACCATTGCAAATTTTGGCCGTCTCCTTTGGCACTTCCCTTGTAGATGGAATGACATTGCCCACTTTGATGGGGCTTAATTCTCTATGTAAAATACTGCCCTGTCAATGAATATTTTCTCTATTAAACTATTTTCAGTCCAACAATAAGATACAGATTTTTGGGAGAACAGTTTTCTCATTATTACCTTAACCCATAAAAAGCCTTTTTCTTTTCTTTTTTTTTTTTTAATTCAAACATTTTGGGCAAGTTTTCAGTTACCCAAATATTTGTAGTACAGAGTAATTTGCATTTCAGCCCTGTGAGACTTGTAAATGTAATGAACAGTCTGTGTGTTTAATATTTTTTATATTTTCTAATAATTTGCAAATAGTTCAGTATGTAGAGCTGACCTGTTGAAAAATAGTTTGCAGTGTCTGTAGAGAACACTTCTGAGACTTTTGTATATTTAGCAGAATTCTGGGCTTCAGCTGGAAAAATTCTAAGCGTACTTCTTATTGGAAAATATTTCAAGTAATGTGAAACAACAGATAATTTTTTCCTGTGCCATGACCCAGTTGTAAGGTGAGGTATGGAAGGTCCCTCTCCTATTGCTATTAAACAGATTTCAGCACTGAAGTCAAGTACACAGAAAATACTGACACCTGCTGAAAGGTGTGATTGAAAGCATATTGATTTCAAAGGGAATTGTCTAAGGTCCCAATTTACTTGTCAATCCAAGAGATTAATCTCTAACTACCATGATCAGTATTTTATGGCAGCCATGGTTTTCATCTCTCTATCCAAGAATAGACAAGAGAGTCTTGGTTTCTAGAGCTGGGAATCTTGTGTCTTTGGTGAGATCTACATTGAGTGTAGGCTGTCACATTTAATATCTGGAAAATAATCCTTTAATTAGAATTCATTCACAGGGCAGAATTAAGATGTATTAAATTTATGAAAATTTTGCCCCTAGGTTCAAAAGGAGCAAGATCACACAGCCAGCTGTACTGTAGGTGCAATCACAGAGGACCTGAAGTACTCAAAGGGACATTGGGCACAGTCTCAAAAGGGCTCTTCGTTTTTGGTTACTGTGCTTGTGATCACTGTTGACAAAGGTGATTTCTTACTCTCAGCAGCTGAAGCTGGATACTAACAAGATTTCCATGCCTCTCCCTGGCTTATCCTCAGTTGTCTTTGTCCCATTTCAGTTCTTTTGTAATTAAACTCGGCAGAGCAACTTCTAGTATTCTCCTAATAATACAGCACAAAGTTAATACCATAGAAGCCTGATTGTGATTCATGTTTTAACAGGACTTCTCATATGGAGGGTCCAATGAATTTGGATGCGGGACTCCAGTGTATAAGGCTCAGAACCAAATTTATGCTAAGTCAGTGGAAAGTGGCCTTGCAGTAGACATAAATTTAGTCACACCTCACCTTGGTGCAAATGACACTCGGGTCCACATACCTAAGGATGTAATCATTGTACCCAGCACTGTATTCGTCGTTACACTGGAGATCACAGTTTGAAATACAAATACATTAACAAAAATGCTGGTCCTTGAATTTTGTTTCCATTCAAGTGGAACTGCCAGAAAGCACTGGAGGCTTGGGGTCTTATAGGTGTATTTCAAATAAAATTGGATAACGCATGTTAAATAAAGAAGGTGCCAGGACATGGAAAAACCATGTGATCACTGTAGAGTATTTTAAACAGATGCGAATATTGCCTGCTATATATATCATCAGGTAGAAGCTGAAAGAAAATAGTAAAAAACTAAGCCAAAGTTTTAATCCATTTGAAAAAATGTATGGATTATATATATTTGAAAGTAGTTGGTCAAATTCAGACGTTGAAGGAGGTATCGTTTATATGATAATATTGGATATGTTGAATGTAAGAAGCGGTATGTTAAATAACTTTTAAAAATTCAGTTTGTTGTGATCCATTGTATTACATTTGACCACTTCAGAAGGAAGATACAAAAAAACTGATGGTCAGGAAATATGAACCAGCTTACACAAAAAGGAAGTTTTCCCTTAGATTTCCTTAACTGTTGCTTGGCTTACATATATGCCGTTTACAAATAGTGACTTTGTCTGATGTTGCTGAGGACAGCATTGCCCATACAACTTTTACCTTCCTTTAAAAAAAAAAATCCTAGTATGATCTTATATTTTGCAACAGTTGGTACCATCATAGAACAGTGTGAAGTTGTGAGGATTATGCACAGCTTCACAAGATGGGTCTGAGTGTGCCCTGTATTTTTCATTACCCTGTATCTTCAAGGAAGTTAATGCTTTTGAAATGTTTGGAAATAATGCATTTCTGAGCTTTTCAGGAAGGCTTATATATATGTTGTTCCTCAGAGAAACCTTCCAGGAGGTATATATCTGTGTACCCTGTTTCCTGAAGAACTGATATAGCTGATACTTTATGCATAGGTCCAAATAAGAGTAGCTAAAACCATGGGATATGTGGTTATTTGAATTTATGTTGAATGTGGTTATTTGAAATTATGTTGAAGTTAATTTGAATTTATGTTTGAATTTATGCCTGAAGCCAGCCTGTTGTAGTCTCTGAAGTTTTCTCTTCTGTAATTCAGAGTGATGGAGACTTGTCTAGGTTGACCAGCTCCCTTAAGGTCAGTAATAGTGATTAAGGTTTTTAGAAGTGAGAAGGATCTGCATGGGTTGTACCTGTGATGACAGAGAAACAAGAGTGGTCTCTTCCTCAGACTGAGTTGAATATTGCAATCTGTTAGTGTGTGCTGTAAGTAATTTTAACTATAAAGACATAAAGTTAGCTATGAAGAAAGCAGAGTACATCAGACACCAAGAGGCAGAGACATCCTTGACATCAAAGGCAAATGGAAAACAGCACTTGGACAGGAAACAGCCCTTGTCGCACAGCCAGCCTGAGCTTAGGATGTGATTACTTAATGGAAAGGACTGTAAAAAAAGCTGAAAGAGTACATCTGTTATGGTGGCTGTAGTGTCTGCACCATGTAAATATTGTAAATGTCATATGTATATATATATGTTCATGAAATTTAATTATTATTATAAAGTATGTATTCTGTTTCGGACCTAAGCTCCTGTCTATGGTCTTTTCCATAGTTGTCCAACAAATATTTTTTGTCCTGATGTGAAGTATAGCTTCTGTGCCCTCATTTGCCTTCTTTGGTAGCAGTAAAAATTGACTGCAGGTAGAGAGTATATACAGTGTTCCCCATAACATTGTAAACCTTGTTTACATGCTCACAGTAAAATTCATCAAATATTTGAAATCACAAATGAATTCTCCATCAGCACTGGTCTCTGTGTTTTGTTTCAGTAGCATTTTCTATTGGCTGAAAAAAAATCCTTTCCTGAGCTTTTAAAAATATTTTTATTTAATGAGTTCCATATCAGGAAAGGGGGCTCGTGAGAGTGATAGTATTGTGAGTCTGCCATCTTCTCATCCTGTGCTGTATCATCAGTTTTGGGGGTTTGGATCTTCTTCCAAAGCATCATAAAATATGTCATTGGGTGCTGGAGGATTTCTTACAGCTTGATGGGAAGGAAATGCAGAATAGTTGTGGACTGGGTTTAATGATCAATCTTGTGCTGGAGTGTTGAAAAGTTCATCTTATTAACAGAATTCTTTGAATTAGAAGTATTTTTTCCATGGTGTTCTCAACTTCATGTTTTTTCGTGATTTTTTTTTTTGGAGGAGGGGTAAAAGCTTTGCGAATAATGGGTGATTGGTTTTCTCCTTCTGAAAGGGTATATTACTTTCCTGAGCATAACCACTCTGCAAATATTCTGCCAGCTTGCTGTATAACTGAAACATAAATACATTTTTAATTATTGAATGTGTTAAAAAATTACACAAAAGAAGGAGTAGAGGGGGAAAATCCCTCACATTTTAAGTCAACACATTTGCTTTTCATCATTCATTTAGTCAATATGTGTAATATGCAGTCCCAGGACAATGTATTGCATGAGAAAAGTTGAATGTATGAGTAACACCATCAGGCCTTATGTTAACTAGTTTTTTACAGCTTCCTGACTCAAAGTTCTGGGTTGGGAAGTCAAGGCTGCCTGTACGTCCATGTAAGGTGGCATTTCTCTTTCTTGCACTATTCCTGCTGGTAACAGTTCTACAGCTGGGACACTGTACCTTGGTGCAGCATGAAAATTTGTGTCAATACAGACTCCTGATTCCTGCTTTAGCATTTTAATTTTTCATTTCTTTCCATCACATGTACTTATGTCACTCGTTCTACCCAGAATATTATTTCACATCCTTTGCATTTATAGCCCTTAAAAATTTGTGTAGCTATGATTCTCCATTCCATTACCTTCTTGCTCCCATTTTGCCTCACTATCCATGTTTTTTTCTCTATATATAACATCCTCCAGAAACTTTATCATCCAAGCCCCTTGTTAATTCTAGGCTGTGTTTGTGGCTCCCTCTTGGTTGAAATCTTTCCATTTAGGATGTAGAGCACAGGATGCAATCTGCATTGTCTCCCAGAGGCAGAGCTTCCTCTGGCATTTGTGATGTGTTTCCTCACTGTGTGTAATGTGAAGTTGCAGAGCTTCTCTCTTGTTTGCTTTCTGCACCATATCATATTGCAAACTTGCATGTCACCATCTCCCACGTGTCTTTACCACTGTATTACTTGCCAGGATTTTTGCTACTCATTCATGCTTTAGATTATTTTTACTTGACATGCTTAAGAATAGTAGCAGCTTCTGAGTTAGTTCTCTGGGCTGAATAATTGAAATACCAAATTTAACTTTACAGAACCTCATTATTATACCACCTCTTTCCAGTTAAGGGGTGAGGTGAAGGTGGGTGTTGTTTTTGGGGTTTCGTTGGTGGGTAGGTATTTTCTGTACTTCTGCTTGGGCAAATTGCCTTAAACATCATAAAGCAGACACCCAAGCTGGATCTCAGAAAGGTGTTTTGACATGTACTGAAGCAACATGTCCATGGAAACTGCAGTCTAGCTACAAAAGAGGTTGTGACAGTCAGTATGAAATACTTCTTGCTTCTTGTCTTATACTGCCTATCTGAAATTTTAAGATCAAATCTTCAAACATTGACCTAATATCATAATTACTGCATATTTTCAGTTTTTACAAAAGTAAATAATACATTCTGGTCTTTTTACATTGCCATGTTGAGGGACACCAATATATTGACGCAGTGTTTTCAATGCTGGTGATCAGACACTGCTATGGATGGGCCTCTTTAGAGACCACTTGCTCAAATACTGCTTAATAGTAGCATTTGTTTCCCTCAAAATACTTGTTTAAAAGTGTGCCCTGCTGCTTCTCCCGCGGAGGAGGGGTCTCATTTTGATCTGTATGACGAAGCTTCTAGTTAGAAGCCTCAGGTCCTCTGTAATTAGTGGGAAGCAGGTAATTCTACTGGAAAGTGATTTTAGATCATTTGGTGTTTTCTGATGATCTGTCCATGACTGACTTCAGTTGGGAGTCTGGGGGTGATGTAACTCCTAACTCAGGAACCTCAGTTAAGAACCATTAGTGAACTTGGATAACACTGAGCCAAAATGAGCTCTGAGAAGGGCAAAGGTTTATTCTCAGTTATTTTTCCACCATTTCATGATGCAATTTCAGCAGATACCTTTAGCACCTAAGTATGTAAACACATACAGAGTTAGTGACTTGCTGTTCTTTCCTTGCTGAGCATCTGATGAATGATCTCTTGACAACAGAGGGAGGATCTGTATGTAGTTGCCAAGGATGACCCACAGTGTGTTTAGAAACTCGTGTAGGCAAAATCGATTATTAAATATCACTGAACAGGTCAAGGTATTTCTGATTGATTGAGGTAAATATGCTAAGAATTGTATTTAAGTTCTTTTTTTTTATAAAACAAACCAGGGCCCACCCTGTGGCTCCTGACAGCAAGTGGCAAAATACAGCTTAGACTCCAGTCATGAAGCCTTCCTAGACCCAAATATGATTGCTTCACAAACATCTTGTGTTTAGAAGAATCCTTGATGTATGCTATTTTCTAACTTGTGCCCAGATATCCAGCTGGCTTTGGCCAAAATCCTTCCTGAGAACATACTAAAAGATGCTGGTCCTGGAGCCTAGGACTTACTCCAGCACTTACCAGTACTGAGGTTACGATGCGTACTGGAAAACATGGTTGTTACCACATTTTAGATGATAAAAAATTTTGTATTGATTTCACCTCTTTCTATTTACAGAAGACATACAAGGGGAAAAAAACCATGCAGGATAATCAATAATGAGTGCCTCTGCTATGATAAAGCTCAGGTTGTTGCTGTACTGACAAAGAGAACTATTTGTCATACTGCTGTTCTGGCACAGCTCAGCTCTGCGCATATATGCATACTTTACTGTATTTATGAATTTGCTCTTTTAGTGTAAGATGTCATTAATATTCATGTAACCAGAGTGCTGGAAGGGGATCTCTAGGTATTGCTATATTTATTCAGTGAAGAATTAGAAGCATGTACCTGGGTATGTGCACGTGTGTGTGTGTGCATGTGTTGGACTTGGCACCTGCCCAAGGCAATGCCGAGGCCTAGTGCCTTAGAGGAAAAGGCACTGAAGTTGTCAAGCAAAATTCAATCCAAATTTTGTGTAGTAGATGGATCTATGGACTACTTGCATGCTTTTATGCTCAGTCCTTAAAAGTGCATTCGATTTTACATACTCGTATTTTATATCTTTGGCACTACTGTTTGGGTGCATATGTGTCTATATGAAAGGAAAACACCATCCTGACCTTGTAAATCATTTTCATCCTTAGGATCATTGCTCTCTGCTCTTGTCCTGTTGCATTTATGCTGCTGTGCTCTCACCTACATGAAAACACTGACTGGGTCATTGTATGTTTAAAGATGGCATCAGGTAGTTCTGCAGAACAGTAATTTCTTCAGACACTCTGAGAGAAATTCTGCCTGTGTGAGTGTCTGTGCATCCTCCGTGTGCCTTCACAGCCCTCCATGTGTCAATTCCCTTAAAGAACTCAATCCCTAGCTGGATCCTCAGTATGCCTATAAAAGTTGTACCAGAAGGTCCTGTGATCAGTCCTGGATCCTTGATCCAGTTTGTTCTCAAACTATGAAAATTCAAATATCCCATAGTGAAGTTGAGCTGACAAACATGAGCGTGTTGGTGGCACTCAAAAAGTGTTTTTCCTAGGAAGCAAGAATTCCTTCAGCCCATGAGAGAAAATTTAAGTGTGTTATTTAGAGTTTTACCAGCATGTTCACAGAGTTGCATACACTAAGTGTGCATTTGTTTGGAAAACAAATTCAGCTCTACAGGAAGCATATTATGTTCCTCATGAGAAAAGATTTTTTTTGTAGAAAATTAAAAAATCTTTCCTTCTGTCACTTAGTCTCACAGATTATGTGTAATAAAATTAGAAGTCTGGAAAGAAAGGAATAGAAAAAAATTGAATGCTTCTGATGCCAAAGGGAAAATTTGGGCACTAAGAAACAGGAATTGTAGAAAATTTAAAATGGAAGTTTGAAATCAAGTGCACATGCCTCTGCCCTGTTCTATAGCCCCTGTATGTTGGGAGGGGTCTATAGGAGATGTTAACAGAAGATTTCTCTTGAGCTAAGCAGCCACCAAATGAACTATTAATTGTAACAAAATTTACGAACTTTCCTACAAAATGTTGGTTATTTACAACTTTTTACCATTTTGTTTTACAGAAACAGTTTGATTACCCAGAAAAGTAAGCTTTAGTGAGAGCAGAGAATTGTGATTTACCATACAGTCGTTTGAATTATTCCTGCTTTTACAATGTATATTTTCATGTGGAGTTATCTAACTTCACAAATTTCAATTTATTTGTCCATAAAAAGCATGCTAAGTCTTCTCTGTGGGACTTAATTTTTAAAAAGCACTTTGAAATTATCAGTGATAAGATTTTCTGTTAACTGCACTTGAGATACTTGTTTTGGCCTCTTTAATAAGACCAAACATTTGTTTAGAATCCCAAGAGATCCATAGGGTAAAATAGGAGAAAATGCACACTGTATGTTTTGATTCACACCAGGAGAAAAATGATGTTTTGTCACTTGTGTCTGTTCTTTTGCTCTTTTGCTGTCACGAAATCCTGTGGATTTGTTGATACTGAGCTGTGACAGAGTTCGCTGGTACAACAAACCAAATGACATCTTGAACTGCCGAAGAAGAAATTATTCAAGACATTGAAGTAGAACTCTATATTTTACATACTTTATTGTATTGTATTATATTATATGTAATTCATGAGTGAGCAAAGTGAACAGGCAAGCCCAGCAAGTCCTGCTGTGGGGAGGGGACAGCCCAAGCCAGCACTGTCTGGTTTGTCCTGTGCGTGTTCTTGGAAATCTGCTCGGCACAGCTGTGGCAATAAAGCACAGAATACTTCCCTGTTCCTCTTTGTTTTGCCTGCAGGTTTCTGCATACTGAGTAGAAGAAACTGTGTGATTAACGTGGCATTCCGTGTCAAGGGTAGACTGTAGATTACCATTAATTGCATCATTATGTTATCTTTGAGAAATCTACTAGGTTTCACCTGACAGATAATAGTTTTTTCTCTGCCAGCACAGGAGGGGAATAACAAACTAATACATGGGGTGAACTAATATATGTCAAAAGAAGTGCTGCTTTTGACAGAGAAGCAGCTCTTGCTTTTCATAGGGTTTTGAAGGAATTTTAAATTAAACTTCCTTGCTTGTTTTCTTTCCAGAGGTGGATGTGCAGGGGCAGTGCCATGCTTGGGCACTCCATTACTGAGCACTGGTCAGTGTGATGGCTCCATTATAACATATCATGGTTGTTTCCTTGCTTCTGCCCCCTGATTTGAAGTCTGAGTTCCCTATGGACTCTGAAATGCATAACTGGTGTCGTATCTGAGCCTTGTGATCTTTTTGTTGGTGGTATTGACCATTTCTGCTGCCCTGGTGATCAAGAGCAGGTTATGCAGCAGGAGCAAATGCTTTTCAAAAACTTCCCTGCTCAAAAGCCAATGAGAGCCTCCAGCGACCATTGCTTCTGCCATTAAAGCAGAGTGAACCAGTGGTTTATTTCTGAGGAAGTTTCACTTTCTAGTATTTTCTTCAGTGGAGCAGTCTTTCTATTTTATGGCTCTGGTAGAGCTGTCTGAGCATACATGTGGTCTGTCATGGGCAGGGGTGGTCTGTCCGTTGAGAGCCAAGGGACAGGACTGAGAAAGCCTGGCTGTAATTACTGAATTCACCTACTTGGAGTCTCTTTGGAAAAAAAAAAAAATCTTTGAAATGGCTCCTGCTCCCTTCTGTTGGTCAGTGTCCACCTTTTCACATCCTGACTGTTTTTCTCTCCCATTTTATTTCTCTTAGCAAAGTGTCTCTGTATGAAGAGCAGATGGCACAGTGTGACAGCCCTCTGCAGGCTGTGTGAGCTCAGAAAGGCACAGGCCTGGGGGCCTGAGTCTGTAACCAGCATTTCTTGTGTAATCAAAACTGGCTGATTTCAAAAGCATTGACCTCCTCTCATTGGCATGGAAGGACTTAACTGCTCTGAAAATCGAGTGATTTCTTTGAATACTGGTTGTATGTGGCACCCAGGTTTTAAGCATGGTTTTGCAGCCATAGCACTGTCATTTACCAGTCCCTTAAACAAGTAGTATTACCCACTCAAACTTCAAATTGTGGCTGAGGAAGATATTTCAACTTATTCAGTAGAAGGCACTCGTGGAAAATATTACTGTGGGGGTGTTTTTAACTTTATCCAATTTGCATACTTGTAGTGTTTTTATAAGGAAACATTTTGTAGAAATCCTTTGCTGTTGTGGTTGAGACTATTAAATTGTGCAGTGTTAAACAGCAACTTACTGTAAATTTAATTGTTTGACTTTTTGTACTCTGTTCTCATTTTAATCAAAACAACTTCCAACTTACTGCAAATCCAAACCCATGTTAACATAACGATCATGCAGTGAAAACTTGAAGGTACTCAGTTGTCACTTTGTCGTTTTGCTTTGGATAGATTTAGATAAAAGCTCAATCAAAAGCCTGGATGTACAGGAATATATGTGTTCTCTAGGTAGGTAGCTTGCTAGAAGCCTTTGTTTTATTCTTTAGTATTTATGGGGACCAGTTATCATGGGAAGTAAATCATGTTAATTGGGGATCCTTCCTAAACGACAAAGCACCTTGGTCAATGCCATGCTTTTATGAAGTGGGTATTTAATATTCTCTGCTTTGAGAGCTCACTTTTCCTATAAAATAAGTAGTTTCTCTTCCCTCTGTGTTCTAAAATTTACTGTGCAGGTCATACATTCCTGAAGTTAATGGACTGATTGCTCTAGATACCGAAATAGATAAACAGTGTCAAAAGGGAAGCTCCCAAAGTCCCCACACCTTCCTCCCTGTGGTGTGTGTTGAAAGAACCAAGGGCAGAACACTCTGGGCTGGTTTGGTCTCTGGACACATGCTCAGGCCATGCACCATTTCATTTTCTCAGTGATGTATATACACTGCTAGACGAGGGAGTAGGAGCTGCCTTGGCACCCACACAAGTTATATCAAGGGTTTGCAGGTAATGTTAGCTTTTGGTTCTCAACAAAATGTGGGACTTCTGAGACACTGCATCAGATTGTAGGCCCTTGAACCTTTTGGGGCTTGAGCTCTGTGAAAGCTCTGTGAAATGTAGAGTTAACAATTAATTATGAAATAGAAGCAGCTGCCTTAGCGACTAACCCAGAGAGCGTCTATGCCTTGGAACAGTGAACTTCAGTGTATGTGCCATCCTGAGTGTTGAAATCTTGCAGTTCAATAGCATGATAAGTAAATGGTAAATAAATGGAACTACAGCTGTACAAATACTATTTGTTGATTGTCACAACCATCAGTAGTGACAATTCCAGTACAATTTAAGAGTACATGTACTATTTTTAGTGAGTTGACCAAAGCAGAGTCAAGGATAGGTGGTACAGCCCACAGCTCTCAGCAAGTCCTGGACACGAGGTCTGTTTGCTTTCAGTGGACTCACTGGCCAACTTTCTGTAGTCCCTGGATCCACTCAAGTCGCTCTTTCCAGTGTCTCCAGTTGCCCAGCTCTCTGCCTTTCCATGTGCTTAACAGATAAAAATTACTGGACTTTGAAATGGGAGTAGTTTAAACTAGGTGAATCTGAATTTCACTCTCTAATATTTGTGCATTATTTCTAAACTTACATATATGCATGGATATATTATATTTAGTATTATATAAATAAATATTTGTAATACTTTTTGTATTTTGACTGATGGTTATTACAAGAAACTTCATTAAGTATGAGAAGGGTTTCCATAAATAAGGGGATCATTAACCTTTACACATTAGTTTGTGGTATTTACTGTGGCGTTCATACTTGTGACAATACGTGGTGCTTATGACAGGCAATGTCCTCCATTTTCAGGATAATTGCTCTTATAATAATTATGAAAATTTTAACTTGAATATAGTTCCGTGCCATCTACCTGATTTCAGCTAATGTAAACTGTGTATAGATAAGATCCAGGCATTTGAAAAGTAAAAAAAAAAAATTATTAATTGATGTTGAGCATTTTAATATTATTAATTTCATTAATTTTTCGTGAATATTTCTACTTCACTTATTTCAAGACACAAACACGACATAGTTTTTTGTGATGATATGTGTCATTATAACAAAGTGGGTTAAATCTGTCGTATCTACAGTTCTATGGCAAAGAGGTTGAACTGCATCTTGTGGCTGTTCTGCAGTGAAATGTACATTTCAAGATCCTGGTTTGTGAATCTAGCAGTAAACTAAGAAATAGTTGATAAGTGTTTGAAAAATACAAATTCTACGTTCCTCTATTATTGTCTGCAAAATATTTTAAAAAAATAAAAAACAAAATTAAATTATCCTCCAGCTTTTAAATTTGTAGGCCATTACAAAATGCAGGAATGCACAGGACAGGGTAACAGCTTTCTTGGTTTGTCCTTTTTCTGCCAAGGTTTAGCAGCTTCCCCTGTGGTTAGTGCACCCCTCCAAGCAACTAATCCTATATCTATAAACTGCAATGTCAAAGGATTAAAGTGTGCCTGGGAACACAGGTCAAATCTGCTTTAGATCATGACAGTTTGGGTTCAGCTCCTAGCTGAAATATCACGAAACTAGCATGTAATTTAGTAAGTTTTGCATTCCTATACTTCAGCTGCTGGTTGCCTTTAATAAAAAGAGGCCCAGGATTGATTTCCCTGAGAAGGTATTTTTCTTTGTCTCAAACCAAAGTAGTATCAGCTGGAAAGTAGAAGGATTTCTTAAAATAGTTCTGTATTTTATATAAATAACTCTTTCAAAGTCTGCTTTTAAAATAGTGTAAGAAGTACAGTTCCTGATGATGGATGCATGACATGGAGGGTTCCCTGCCCTCTCTCTGCCTGACTAAACACAGTGACTTCAGGGACAGGGGGCAATGGTGACAAGTTCCTGCCTGACACAGCCAGTGTGTCTCCTCTGGGACTGCCCCACCTCTCCAGGTGCCCTGGAATGACAGGTGTGAGGCTCTGCAAGAACAATAACCAGGACAATGGTTCACCTTATGAGGTGTTGTGAGGCTTGGAGGTGTTGATGAGGTTGGCACTCTACAACTTGCTTCCATAAAAACTGCTTCCATGAAAAAAAAAGATGTGTCATTTTCATAGGAGACTCATTCTGAAGGAAACAGAAGGACCATTTCTTACGGAAGCCTGCTGCCTCCCTGGGCCCAGGTTAAAGATGTGAAGAGAAAGCCTCCCATCTTCCCACCCTGGTACAGCTCTTGGATTATTATCCATTACTGGTTCTTCAGGTAGACAGCAATGAAGTTGCAACAAGCAGCCCAAGGACAATCAAGAGAGACTTCAGGGCCTTGTGACAACTGATTAAGGATTCAGGAGCACAGTTAGTGTTCTCTGTCCTTCCAGCTGCAGGGAGTGATGAGGGAAGAAACAGGAAAAGCCAGCAGATCAATACCTGACTCTGATCACTTGTTCTCTGGGTATCCAGACATGGACAGTAAGCAGAATGAAGCCCCCATAATCGGAGGGGAAATGGTTGGTGACCTACTACACAGCTTAGACATACAGTTGTCAGTGGCCAGCAGGACAAGGGCAGTGATTGTCACCCTGTACTGGGCACTGGTGAGGCCACCCCTTGAGTGCTGTGTTCAGTTTTGGGCCCTCACAGCAAGGACACTGAGGTGCTGGAGCGTGTCCAGAGATGGACAAGAGAGCTGGGAAAGGCTCTGGAGCACAAGTCTGATGAGGAGCAGGTGAGGGAGATGAGTGGCGAAAAGGAGGCTCAGGAGGACCATATTGCTCTACAATTACCTGAAAGAAGGTTGGAGCCAGGTGGGGATCAGTCTCTTTTCTTCCAAGGAACAAGTGATAAGACAAGAGGAAATAGCTTGGAGTTGTGCACAGGGGAGGTTTAGATTGGATACTAGGAAAAATTCCTTCACAGAAAGGGCTGTCAAGCACTTAAGAGGCTGCCAGGGGAAGTGGTTGATTCACCTGTCCCTGGAGGTATTTAAATGATGTGTAGATGTGGCACTTGGGAACATGGTTCATTCATGAGTGTGGCAGTGCTAGGTTAACAGCTGGACTCCGTGATCTTAAAGACCTTCTCCAACCTAAAAGATTCTGTGATTTTATCATGTTTGCTATGTTATAATGCCCAGATTTTGGAAGCATCTCTTGGAGGCATGCCCTGCCGTCCATTGGAGACTTGCTGGGACCAGCAGTGCTACATACAGATGTAGTGGCATACATTAGCTGAGTCCTGTCTGAGAGCAAAGAAAATTATCATAAAATATATTTTTCAAAAATACTAATTTGCACAACATGTAGAATGATGTGCAGTAAGCAGACATATGTAACTACATTTATTGATATTGAGTCACCAAGAAAGCCCAGCTGTTTATACCTTATTATCTGCCAATGCAATATCCAGATCCTCTTACTTTTTTTTATTGATACTTCTCTAGGGCAGGGGTGTGTCTCTTTGAGGGTTATTCCTATATGAATTATTGCAATATATTTTTACTTCCAGAAAAAAAAATGCAATTATTCTTTTAGAGTATTTGCTTGATCTTAGCATTGAAATATAACTCAGAGTTGGTATATTAACTCAGTTTTGGTTCGTGTGGGTGTGATTTTAATTAATTTCTTTGTATTTTAAGGGTATAGTGTATTAGTATAACATGAACTAAGTACCAGCTTCAGAATATGTCTATATCATTCTAACATATAAAAAGCAATATTGTGTGCCAGTGTACACACTGAAATGAAGGGGCTGTGTGCTGCTTCTTATTCTGACCAAGTTTACCTGTATTGAGCTGCAAATTGAAAACCCCGTGTGTTGTCAGTTTGTAAAGTTACCATCACAGCAGCTGACATTTTCTAATTTGGTTGGTTGGTTTACTTAGAGAAAATAGTTTACCAGGTGAAATGAAAAGCAGCGTACTTTTCCTGACATAAAAAACCCGCTGGGACTGAGCGGAGGGCTCCTGCCTGCTGCCCTCTGCTGGGGTTACTCCTGCTGGTGCTTCCCAGTTCATCATGATTCCCAAAGGCCACTCACCTCTTGAGTTCTTCCCTGTCTTATCATAAAACATAATTTCATAGCCGTGTACTTGTTTGCTTCATCTTTTAAAAAAATGGAACCTGGGCGCACCACACAGCCTGAGGGGCAGTGCGCCTGGAAGCCCAGTTTCGTTGCGATGGAGACTCGTTTAAAGATTCGGTCTGCCAGGCTGGGCTGTGGTGCTGTGGCCTTGCTGACGGTGGTTTTCTCGTGGTCTGGCAGGTTCTGCGCTCCGTGCTGCTGTTCCCGACGATCGAGCGCATGGCTCAGTCCCCCCAGGGGAAGCTCATGACCCCCTTGCTGTGCAAGCTCCGCTACGCTCTGTACATGCCCGTGTACCTGCTGTCCTTCCTCCCCGAGGGAGTCAAGGCCTCCCTGGTGAGGTTTGCACTGCGAGGGATGAAGACCTGTGATGAGTCTTCCATAACGACCTCCATAAATCTCTTCAGTGTCGACTGCATTGGTGAGCACCTTTTCTGTGTTAAACCATCTTTTGTATTTTTCTCATTTAGTAAATATTGATTTAGTTTTTTAATATTAAAGCATCAGTTTTGAAGAATAACAGGTCTGGTCTTTTCTAAAATTAAGACCATGGGCACAGGAAAATCTCATATGAGTGAATTAAAAAAAATCTTACAGGCAAAATAACAAAATATTTTCCCAAAGAATATATGTTTCTTAAGCAAACTGACCTATACTACTGACGTGATTTCTCATGTGATTAAAACACTCTTTTTACAATCTATTTTATGTGACTTATGTCTGCTTACTTTTTGCATTTTATTCATGTTGGAGGGTGAATGTAAATCAGTAATCAGTTTCACAAAGGGTTCTTTGCATCTGTTTTTTTTAAGCTGTGTTTTAGCCAGATGTATAGACTCTGTCATCTGAATTGGAATATTGGTGAATTCAGAAAAGGACCTTCAGCCTACAAAGACACTAGAAGTTACTTTATGCACTGAATTTCAACACTTTTTTGGCTATAAAGAGAAAGATTAACGTTCCTCCAGTGCATATTGTACACATATTTTTCACATTCTAGCAAGAGAAACAACTTTAAGAAGCAGAATAATTTCAGATAAATTATGTTAAGTTTAGAATGAAAACCAGAACGTGAATTGTGCTATACTCCAGGTATTTTGGTAAGTTAACAGTTTAAAACAATTTGGAATAAAATTGACATGCTAACACAGTAATAATAGCAAGAAGGAAGTTTTGATTGCATTAATAGTAGTAAAAACACATTCCTACATTTCCAGTTGGGCTCTGTCTTCTATCAGTTAAATTTTACTTACTAATCATCCAAACAGATGTGCCAGAGTAACTGGGACTGCAGTGAGGGGCTGTGCCTTTCGTGGATCTCTGGGTCTGTTGGTCTATGTGGGAAGCTCACTGTAGGACTATACAAAGACCAAAAGCAGGATGGGCAGTGGGGGTTTGTGCTGCCAGCCTGGACAGCCCCAGTTTTATTGTACAAACCGGACATAATGACAGTCACTCCCTGCAGTGTCCTGTGCCTGACAGAATCAGGCTCCTGGGTTGATAATACACATTTCTGATAGGAGTCCTATAATTTGTTGCTTGAGTTCCTATTAATTGATGTCAGTTTCCTGGTGACCAAGGAGAAAGCAAGCAGGCAGTCATACCTACATGAGGTGTTCAAGTGTCTTCCTTTGATAATTTGTCTCAGAGAAAGGTATGTGGAGGTCAGTGGGGTCACATCTCCACAAGCCAGGAATCCTTCTCTGGTCCCCACAGATAAACTTTTACCTCTAAAAAACAGATTATACATAGCCAGGGTTGTATTGGAAATGGTCCTTGGCCTGTGTTAACCTCCAAAAAAGCATGGCCAGCCATTGTTTGTATGTGTTGTTTGGCCCAGGCCACAGCAGTGGGCAGAAATAATTTAACAGAACAGATTTTGTGTGCTGCTGTTGGAAACTGACTCTGCGAGCTCTTCAGCCCCCAGGTGAATGAGCCTGGTAGATGTGTGCCTGTCAGCCTGTTGTAATTTCTTGTGTGCACCAGTGTCTGACCTGTGTCCGAGCTGTAAGGTAAATTGAGGCAAGAAGCCAGGCGGAAGGCTCTTCACTCATAGGATGTGACTGACTGAACTAATTCCACCAGAATGAAAACCCCTGGGAGCCAGTGTCTTGTAAAACTTGCATAAATAGGCCTTATTGATGCAACTAGTTCCTTTGGGTTTGTGATAGCATCTCTCTCAAGCAGAATTCCGCTTTGGTTTGCATCTTTGGAAACTGATGATGTTTTACAGCCCAGTGACTCAGGACCACATGCGTGGATTAATAATCTTTGAGCATCCGGATATTGCCTGTTAACCTTCTCTTTTATTGTTTGAGGACAATAGAAAATGTTACCATTCAGCAAAAATTTGCTAAATCTAGCACAACTGAGTCTGTCTTATGAGACTGCTCATCTGTGAGTTGCTGAAGCCTCTGAATTTGTGGTAAATGCTTTTCTGAACATTTCCTTGTCCCTTAATAAATTGCTAGATATGGTTCAGAAATGTTCAGCAAATTAAGTTGTTTCTCCTCTCCAGAAAGGTTGCATGTCAACTCATTAAAAATATACATATTGCCTTTGGCATGTACCTCTGTTGCATTACTGTATTTGTAATAAAAGCTGTGATTAAGGGCAGAAAAGATGGTAAAAGTTTCCTTAAATCTAATACGTCCGTTAAAACAAACCAACCTGCCAGGGATTTGTTACCACATCTAAAGCTTAGTCACAACAATGTTTTCTCTCCTCTGAAAGGAAATGAGATTTGAAACTTAATTAGAGCAGAATTCTTAGACCAAGTGCTTGTCCCGTTGACACTGACAGTGAAAAGCTCCATTCAGTTGCTGCAGGATCGGGCCCTTGGCTGAAAGAGTCAGTGAAGGAAGAATTACATTACCTATCTGTCCCCGTGTTCCAAGTTATGTTTGTTCCTGCTCCTTATCCAAACACATATTTCTGTTGTCCTAACTTGATAGTTGATGATATGTAGAAGCTCCAGTTACACAGCAAGAGGAATTGTGATGACAGTGTCCAGAAAGGGAACATAATAGAATGTCTTGTCCCAGAGGAGAAACAGTACAGAAGGAGAAGAGACAGCAGGGACTGTAAAGAAAATGGATTGTAAGGAAGGATGGGAACATACAGTGTATAAATAACAAAGGACCTATAAGAAATAAGCAAAAGGGGCTGAAGGGACTTTGCTTACCTGGTTTAACTTCTAGCAAAGGTATCTTAGGGCAGAAAAAGCAGAACAAACAAGCTTTTGGGTGCTTGTATTTATGAACTTAGGAGATGAATAGACAGAAATATTGAGCATTAGTGACCCTGACTTATCTGAAACATTGTCACTCTGTTTATTCAGGCTAGCAAAACAAGGCTACCCCTATCTGGCACACTAGTGGTGGTTCTACAAATCATGTACAGTCCTGCAGTGCTGGAATACTTTGGCACTCCAGTGCCCTGAAATTTGTAAACATTTCTTCGGTGACAGATGCCAGTAGCAGACTTACAGTGACAGTAAACCATTCTATCTACATGGGACAGGATTTATTGTCCAGCCGTTTGACTGGCAAACTTCCTCCATTTGTTTCTGTAAAATTTCCACAAAAGCACAGACATTACATAATGGGTAAACACCGCACGGCTTTTTTGAGAGGCGGGCTCGCAGGTCAGAGGTTAATGTCTGGATGACAGAGAAGATACAGATAAGCACAATAACAAGAAAAACCTCCAACTGGCCCAAACGAGGTGGGTCCTTTGTGATCTTGAACCTGTGACTTCCCTGGAGGAATCTCCCTGTTTGTTTAACCTGGTCGGGGAGCAGGGGAGCACTGCGGCCTGGGGCAGGGGGAGGTCTGCTTTGTGCTGTTGGGGCAGGTTGGGAAGGAGGGGACTCAGAAGCCTGAAACAAGGCTTTCAAATTAGTGTAGGCTGTCACACGAGTGAAAACTGGAAACAGGAGATGCCTAGTTAATTAAAGCGTCCAACTGTAGTTGTAAGACAAAGAATTAAGATAAAACTCCAGAGCTGTGATTCAAATTTTACCTTGTTCTAAGTGTGGAGACATCCAGATTTCATGTGGAGTGTTTACATTGCCCTTGTTTTACAGAGTAAAATCAGGGCTGAAGCAATTTCAGGCACTCCACTTTTATGCCCACAGGACTGTACAGGAAGTGAGTCCCAGATGAGGTATTGAGGCTTGTCTCCCAGCAGTAGCAGCTTCTCCCTGTTGGATATACAGGAAGACAAAATTACATCCCTGAGGTGCCAGAGAGTGAAACATTTTATTGTAGGATAAATTTTGCACAACTATCAAATAGCATCTGGGAGATAAATTTACATCAAAAGCCAGTGAAACGTAAGCTTCCAGTTGCTATGAAAATGGAACAGAAGCTTTTACATTGACTTAAGTTATTTATCTCCAGGAAGCCAACTGAGAGGCTGCATTCTGAGTTTGAATTATTCCAACCTCACGAGTTATCATGGCTTGAGATCTGTTTCTAGTCCAGTTCTTTTTATTTATCAGAGAAATTTTAAATGCGACATTACGGGTGGTCTTCACCTGATCACTATGGACATCATGCTGTCTGAATAGTTGGCGTTAAAGCAGGAAAGGCGAATCACACCCTGCAGATGACTGATGCATTTTACTGACCACAGAGGGACTCTCTCTACTAGAAATGACAAATGCCAGTCAGTATCTACTGACTGTTCATTTTGCTTCAGACATCAGAAAACAATGTGTTCCAAATTGTCTGTGCAGCTTTTACCCTTGCTGCCAGGACAGTCAGATATCTCATACTTTGGCTGCATTAGAATTTACAGCTGCTGATTTCTAGTGAGAGTGTTGTTTGTTTCCTGCCTTCTTTGAAAACTCATTTTACATTTCCACCTCAATTTCCTGACAAGTTAAGATGGGAAGTTTTTGGAGTTCTTTTTCTGGGACTGAAGTGCTGTGGAAATACCCATCTAACCAAAATACTTGGCTAAGGACAATACGCAGTGTTGTGTTTGTGGAACTCAGTAGCACCTCCACCTATTCTGCTTCTATTTTTCAGAGATAAAAACCAGTGCTTAAGGTATTAGGTAATCACTTGATAAAAAACTTCACATGAAATGGTGAAATAAGAGGTTTTGCCCCTGAAAAATTATTTTTAAAAGCTGTATAATTGCACAGCTAAAATTTAGTTTACTTTTCTTTCTTGCTTTGCTTTTTAAATTAAAATACAACAGAAGTTATGATAAGCACATCTAAATCCGGCACAGAAGACATAGTACTTTTGGTTTTTATTTTGTTTTATGGAACAAAATCAAAAGAGCTTTGCCTTCCATGCTGAATGGAACAAAACCTGTCCATGGAGGCATGCACAGCTAAGGGGGATATGCACATTATATTCTCATCTACATTTTATTATTTCAAATGCTGTACCAGCATGTTTAAAAAAGAACCCAGTGTTCAAGACAAGGGATGAGCTATTGCCCAGTATCACGTAGCTGGTCAGCAGCAGAACTGTACATACACCTGCAATCCAGGGCAGCAGTTGATCTACTGAACCTGCCTAGCCACTAGTTCAACCTGATAAATATATATGTATGTTTGTCATGAGCAGCTTCCCCAAACCACACTGGCCAGACAGTGCATGCAGTGCATTTTAAAATAGAGACAGAAACTGATACTACAAAGGATTTCAGATAGCAGCTTGCAGTCTCACACCTCCATCTTTCGTAGTGGGCAGGAGAATAAAATCTTTCCCTACCCCTACAGTTGGGCACTGGACAACTGTACAGATCTTTGAACCCAGACCAGGAGATTTTCAAGTTGGTTTTCCAGGCTGATTGAAATCCAAGCCCTGGTAGTAAAGAGTGATTGCTTTGTTTCTTCTGATAAATGTACGTTTTAGATAACTTCTGGCTACAATGCAGAAACCATTTCAAGGATGTTTTATATTTAAATATGTATAGAATTTCAGACATGATGGATAGCCAGACAAAATTTCATGGCGAACAGAAATTACTGACATGGCACATAAATTCCATCTACATAAACAAAAACTGTGCAGCATAGCGCAGTATATCACAGGTGGGCAAAAACAATGGAGCTCAGCAGGTCTCCTCTCTTCCTGTGTGCATTCTTTGATGCTCAGTGGGACAGAAAGATGTCAAAAATGATACAGCAGATGATGTCTCTCCCTCTCACTAACATCTGATTAATTAGGATTCAAGAGAAGTCTATCCTGAAATCAGGTAGCTGTACGTCTGTCTCCTGCAAGATGTTTTTTGCCTCTCTATGAATTTGCTGCTGCCAGAAGGCTGCTTTAGGTAGCCCAGCAGCCAGGCCCAGTGTGCTAAATCCTCTGCTCCTGCAGCGTTTCTCAGCAGCCTCCTGTGTGCTGTCACAGTTGAGTCCTATCCACTTCTGACATTTTAAGTGATGATCGTAATATGTATTTCTGCAAAGTGTTTAAGAGCGTGTTTCCTTACCTGTGGAAACACAGTAATATTTTATCACTTGCTTCGCAGGAAAAGGGGCCAAAGAATAACAGTCTTTAATATTTTCATGTTTCCTTTGCTACTGTTTATTTTCCTGTGTGATGCCTGACTAAAATGTTTGTTTAATGTAGTCGGACAACTCACCTTACCAAGGCAGCACTTAAGCTGACGGAAAAACCTCACATCTGCTCTATTCTTTCTGTGAGTGAATAAACTTTTCCTTATTTCAGAGTAGGATGCTCATATTAAATTACTGGAGGAAGGCAATGACTTTTATGTATTTATAGTCCTATTTATTTTTTAAAGTCAATCTGCTTCATAATTTACCCCGTTTCCAAAAGAAAGAAAGATGTTTAATGAGGACTTTTATTACTTGCAAAAGCTTTTACTTTCCTGTGAAAGGCTTATGAAAATAACGGTAATAATGTGGAAATTTCTCATTTGGTCTATTTCTGTTAATTATTCCTCTTTTTCTTCTTGGGGGAAAACCCAACATAAAAAACTCCCATCATAAATATTACTCATAAGGCGTGAATGTTTTGATAGTGGAACTGCTGATCATTTCCATGAAATGTGAGGCACAGTTGGGATTTGGTTGGGGAAGGGGAGATTGTTTATTCACCCCTGGTGAGGTTTCATCCCCAGGGATAAAATTTACACCCACAAATTTGCAGTGAGTCTAATGATGTGTTGCAAATGGCATAAGAAAGGAAGAGGTAACATCAACAAAGCAAAAAGGATGTTGAAAATAAGTATATGCCAGTTAAGTGCTACCAGCTACAGTTGCTTTGTGTTAAACTATGCCAGTCAGGCATCTGCAAATTGGCACTTGATTTTCCCTGGGCCCAATACAAAGCCCCCTGAATTCAGGGGAAGGACTCCCTTCTGCAGTAGGCTCATGCCTTTTGAATCAAAGCTGTCTGTCTAAACTCCCCCAAGGAATATCTGAAGTAGAACTCCTGGCTCTGTCATAGCTTGTGTTTACTGTTTAGAAATTTAGCTTGATTCATTCAACTCCATCATGCAGTACCAGCAAAGCACTTAAACACATGCTAAATCCATACCCATGGGTCAACTCTAGACATCTGTGCATTGGAATAAGTTTTTTTTTTTAAAAATGACATTTACAAAGCTGGTAATTAATACAGTACCTGTTATTTCATGTGACTGAAGGGGACACTGGTTGGGATGTAATTCCTATGATTAGCTAAAACAGTATGGCAATCCACTTTGCTGCTGCTCCTTACCATGAAGATGTCCACCAGTGCTGACTAATTCTTTAATGTGACAATATTGACAAGGAGAAATTTCCTACAGAATCTTCATAGATCTGGGAAGGAAATGCTGGCTTGTCTTAAGCAAACCCAGTGGCACAAGAGATTGCTTGCTGGTTAGTGCAAAGGTCAGGTCTATTTAAAATTAGCTTTAAAAATAGTGGATTACATTTTATGAAATATAAAGTTGTATAAAGTCCACCTTTCTTACTAATCAAAGCCACTCCAGTTGAGAGAAAGTTCACCTTTTTCAAAGAATGGGTGTTCCAGTTGCTTCCTCAGGAAAGAATCAGCACCAGGTCCCAGTCCAGAAGGGCACTTAAACTGACCTCCATGTAGCTACTCACAGGCATAAACCCTTGTCTAGCAGAGCAGAGTAATCCCGTAGAGCTCAGGCAGGAACCATAGTGTGGAGATGCTGAATTGCTGCAGGCAGTGTCGATCCTGGCCATCCCCTGTGGACTGAGCACCACCTACAGAAGGCCCTTCTGTGCCCCTCTTGCAGGGTACGAGGAGACACTTTCCATGACCAAAATCTGTACCCTGGCAGAAATCCCAGCATCACAGCCATCTGCCACGGTATGTGAGAGCTTAAGCTGGAGATGAATTTTTCTACCTAAGGGATAGTTCTGTCATTTGAAGATGGTGGGAGTTGTTCCAAAGTAACTTCGGGCAGGATTAAGCCCGTGGACATTTCAGTTTCCATCACACACCCCACTTCATCTGCACATGCTTCATTCCACAAAGCAAATGAGTGTTTTTCCCACTCCTTAACAAAGCATCTATTGTTTGTAAAGCACCTGGGTATAATTGTTGAATAACTTTTATTTTTGCCTTTAGCCTCTGCTGTGCTTTCTCAAGCACAGCTGACTGATTTTCTTGTATAGTTCTGATCTTCCTGCAACTGCAGTACCAAGCAGATTGAAGAAGCCCGTCCATAGCAATTGCAGCTGTTTTTGCCTATTCATGTCCATCATGGTTATACATTAACTGCTATGTTTTCATTCTTAATTCAAGTGTAAACTTAAGCAGACCTCAAAGTCAATGTTTATATCTTGTAAACCTCTAAACATCAACATTTTATCTAATGTGTGTGTGCATGTGTAGAAGCACATGTTCCTGCATTAGTCATCCTTGATACAAAGCAGTTCCTTCTGTTTGATGTTTTAAACAATAAGTTATACGATATTTCCAAGATTGCTGTTGGCAATAATTACCGGTAGAAAATATGTTTTCCCCATAGGAAATTACAGTGCTGTTTGGTATTATTAGTTCTTACCACTGTTTTCTGACTCCTTCAGAGGAATGACAGAGATTGCTTCCTCAAGAGCAAAGGATAAACTGGAAATGAAACTAATGTTACACTTCACTGAAGAACCTTACAGTAAGACAGGCAATTTACCAGAAAAAAAAATGTGACCAGATAGTAGTATATTTCTTGAGGAAAACTTACTTTCAAAAATTCAGTGAACTTTTTGCATGGCATTTTGGTACAAATGGAGCATTTATTCTTCACTTTGCAATTTAAGCAACTTTGCTTTAGAGTTTAGAAGATTTTTGAAAGAGTTTTATTGCAGCTTGTCAAAGTACAGATGAGCTCTGCAGCACATGAAAATCGCAGACTCACAAAGCAGTTTGTTTTGGAAAGGATCTTAAACATCATCCAGTTCCAATCCCCCTGCCATGGGCAGGGACACCTTCCATTAGAAAAGGCTCCTCAAAGCCCCATCCAACCTGGCCTTGAACACTTCCAGGGATGGGGCACCCACAGCTTTCCTGGGCAACCCATTCCAGTGTCTCACCACCCTCACAGTAAAGAATTTCTTCCTAGTATCTAATGTAAACCTTCCCTCTGTCAATTTAAAGGCATTCTGTCTTGTCCTACCACTCCATGCCCTTGTTAAAGTCCCTCTCAGCTCTCTTATAGCCCCATTAGATACTGGAAGGTGCTATAAAGTCTCCCAGAGCCTTTTCTTCTCCAGTCTCAACAGTCCCAACTCTCTCAGCCTGTCTTCAGAGGAGAGTCTTTGGCAATAATCCTACCATTGAAGTCAAATTATTTTATTCTTGTACCCTCTGCTTGTCGCCCCTCGGAAGGACAAGCAAACCTGTGTGCGTATCTGCAACTCAATGTTCAGCAGTAAAGCGTTTAGAAATAAACTGTAAAATCTGTGGAGCAGAAATGTTACTTTTCCTGATAGCCTGAGTAGCCTCTGAGACACTGAAGCCAACTTGAATGGGACCTTTAGCACTCCATGCAGTATAACTTTTTCTTAGATGCAAAAAAAAAGATCCAGTCAGGCACTCAGGAGTCTCCTTTGGCTACAACTACCTGCAATTTGTCAATTTAATTGTATATTGTTCAATTTACCTTTACAGAGGCCAGGATTGGGAATTTAAAGTTGTTGTTTTGCATATTTAAAAATACGTCTGAAACATTTTGTGGTAACGGATTATTGTGAAATTATCCTGCTGCCTGGCAGATTTACTAAGGGGGCATCAGTGAAATGTTCTGGAAGAAAGAGACTAAGAATCTGTGGAGGCTCTGTGGGAGTCTCTTGTGTGACAGAAGAAAGCATCACTTCAGGCTTTTCCATGTCAGTTCTGCCAGTACCTGACAAAAGATGTCCCCAGTCTCTGCTGTCGTCCTTAGCCAACACAAACAAGAGTCTAAAGTAATAGCAGTAATAGCAATTAAATGGCAGATGGTGAAATAGCAGACTCATTCTGTGAAAAATTTGACCGTAAATGATAGTTTTGTAAGGAAGAGCATCAGAATCGTCCTGGGAAGCTGCAGTGTCAATATGAGAAAGAAAGATGTATGGAAACAAACTGTAGAGAGTGAGAGACTAATGACAGGGTAATGTGTCAAACCACGACAGGTTGCTTGTTTTTCACAGGGCATAAGACTTGGCTATTAAAACCACTGTGCTTCCTCAAAAGGATATTTTCAAGTATGCACAGAGGTTGGAGCACTTTCAATCTGACCAGTGTCATGGGAGCTTTGGCTTCCTTAGCTATGAAAAAGTGATTAACATTGAAACATTTAGTAAAGGAGGCTTGATGATGAGTTCAAGGAAAAAGAAAAAAAAACCTCTGTATCACTCTGAGCAAATTCATGCTCATGAATGATCTGAAATTATGGTGAAGAAAGAAAATCATAAGGGACAAAAGGACTACTGGAAGATGGTAGATGAGACAGGTGGTGTGCAGGTAATGTACATTTCTAAAGTATGGAAAATAAAATAGCATTGCAAACCTTTACAAATCATCAAAATTATTAGTTAATTGCCTTAACATACAGGGGTGAGAGAACTGACAGAGCTGGAATATCGATATGAAGCGACATAACATGCTGGGCAAGAACAGGGATAAAGGAGGAGGATGGATGGGCTTGTCTTTGCATCCACATGTTAAAGACTAGATTTGTTGAATATTATGTCCACCAGAGCATGACAGATGGATTCAGGGCACTTCTGAGAAAATTTGGAGCTATCCAAAGTGCCGTATGTAAAGTGCTTGGCAGTTGTAGAAGGAGGAATCCAGCAACACAGACTGTTCAGCTCGTTTTCATAGTGCATTGCTTTACACACACACACACATATATATATACTATCAGAGAAAGCAATCAGCAGAGAATATATTGCAGTTTGATACAGATCATTTGAAGACAAGAGGCAGATTTGCTGCGTATTTTCACAAAAGGGTAACACCTGTGCTAGAACAGAAATACTTAACATGTTTACAACATAAAGCTCTATTCATTCACTAATCCCCTAAAATCCTGCCATAGTCAGTGGAGAAACAGGTAACACTTGTCTAATCTATCTAGGTCAGTACTTAAGGATGAGATGAACTGTGTACTTTCCTCTGACTGTGAAGAAAGAAAAATTAAGCTTTAGATATCCATGTTTAATCAGGCGAATCCTATGACAGGTATAAAATAGAGTTGTTTAGACTGAAAAAGGGACAACTGAAGGACATAGTAAGAGTTTTCAAGTAAAGGGCAGTAATTTAACTTACATGTCCATGGTAGATGAGCTAATATATAATGGAGTACATTGCAACAAAAGTGATTCAGATTAGATTTTAGTTAATGATATGAATGGAATTCTAGATGGGATTTTCTATTAAGATAATGAAACTTTCGTCATGTGTGCTTCCTAATGACAGGATGCATAAGTATCTCCTGAAAATAACATAACATCATTGATTCATCTTAAGAAGAAGAGACCAATGGAGATTCCTTCCAGCCCTGTAATGTCATACACACTAATTAAATGTACAAGAGTAGCATCGAGAATTTCAGAACCCTTAATGAGGGACACTTTACTATAGAAGAACCAAGAAAAACAGATGAACAGATACAACACTGAATGATTGAGGAAACCCAAATACAGGCAAAACATGCCTAATGTCAGACATTAGTTAAAAGCAAATCTGAAAGTTCAGAAAATGTGGTCTGATTGAATGTCTGAATGAATCTGCATTCTAGTGAGTGAATGCAGGATACAGAAATGTTATAAAAAGACCTGCAAAGATAGATAGGTTACCTCTAGAAATCAGCTGATTATAGGAGTCATGGTAGCACTGGAGTATGATCATACATACTGCTAAATTTTTAATGAATTCTGGTATGGTTTTAGCCTTCTCCAATTAGCATTCACCTAGTATTCAGGCACAGGTCAGGAGTTAGCACTACCATGCATCTTCCCCATAAGCAGTTTGGGTAGAGGAAGAATCTAATTCTGTGGAAACAAGCCATTCTGTTCCACTTGGCCTCAGGGCCTCAGAATAGTTCCTGGCTCCGTTTCATACAGGGGTGCGGATATAGTCTATATTTGTACCTGCAAAAGCAGCAACAGTTCGATTGTTGGAGAGCAGTTGTGAGAAAACAGACTGTGGAAGTTTGACTTCACAATTGTCAAAGCAGAAGCTGAGAAGGTGCATTTTGTGTTGGCAGAAGGGTAAGACAGAGCAGGAAAGGCTTCTTACAATGCTGTTGGTTAGTGAAGAGACAAAGGGCTATCAAAAGCAAGCCATTGTGGAAGTATGTGCTTTGCAGCCTGGCATTTATGGAACAATTGAGTAGATTTTTCTATAACCAATGAGTACTTGATGAAAGTACAATGAAATGCACCATCATTTCCCAAACCATCAAGCCATGTCTGAGAGAACTATACTGTGCACTGCCTTACACTGTACTGTAATGTCAGAGAAGGGCAAACTAATAAAGAGCTTTGCTCAGACTTTTATGAACGAAATGTGGAGTAAGTAAGTTGTAGTCACTCTTCAGTTTTTTATATTGGGTCTAGTAGAACTGATGTTCAGTACTTGTAATAATACAGTACTAAATGAGAACTTGTTTTCTTAAGAGATAGTGACAAATATTGCTTACTTACAAAGGAAATAATAGCTGGAAATGAGGTCCCAAGTCCATCTTTCATGGTCTCTCATTTCCAGCAATAGTCAGAACAAAATGATTCCAAGAAATGGGCAAAAACTCTTCAGTAGAAAAGTCTGCCAGTTAGTAAAGGCATCATTCTTTGAGGTAAAGGCTTAAAGATCTGATGCTTTTGTAGTTACAAAGAGTAACTATGTGGCTCTAAATTTTGGTGATAGTTTGTTAAGAGAATTCTAAATATTTCTTGACTTGCAATGTCTTTGTCCTCTCTTGCTAATTTCTTGGCCTTGAGAAGTTCTTATTGTGATGGGTTGTGTCCTGTGTGGTGTAAAATGGCTTTCCTTTCACGTTGTTCTGCTTCTTAATATTCCTTTATACTTCTTAATTTTCCTTTATATTACGAATTATTTGCAAATGATTTTTAATAACTAAGGAGTTCTCTTCTGGGCCTGGTTGCACTTCAGGTTTGTGGCTTTTAATCAATAGTGAGCTGTCTTTCATTAAAGACAAGGGAGGACAGAGACCAGCTGGAAAGTGTTTTTTTATTGAAAAATAAATGAATTAACTGACATTCAACCTGGAAAAATAAAGCTAATGGAATACATAAGAATTTTTTTTAAGTATGTAAAGCATAGGTTCCCTGTAGGTGGGGAACAGACTCAAGGGGGCCAGAAGCAGTGGGTGGGTGGGGGTGGATGGGAAGGGTCATAAAACTTTTTGTGCTGCAGAGTCTCAGAATACCCTACAGAAGTACTGAGAATACCCACAGCCTGCACTACAGTCACAAGGGGATCACTGATCTCTTACAAACCCCTCCAGTTCTAGCTAAAGAAATTTTATTAATTTCTTGGTGAAAAAAGGCAATGTCTTAGTATGTGTGACCTTCACAAGACAGTGTGAGGTGTCTCTCCAGTCTCTGTATTCATCTCCTTGAGGGGTTGGTTGATCTGAGTAGAGGCACCAGGTTTGCATTTGGGAGGCATCATGAAGGCAGGGCCATGCTCTTCTTTTTCTCTTAGTTTGTCCACTCTAGAAACTCTTACAGTATGTTCTCCCAAGGTTGATGCTGCTGAATCTGAGCTATCTGGACCTTGAAGTAAAAATTTGGCTTCATGTTTCTCCCTGTATCCATTCCAGAGCATAGCTCCTACTAACTTATAAAATAGAACAATATTTTCATGTGTGGGGCTTAATAAATTTACACCTACAGCCACAATCTTGTTTATAGAGTCAACATAATCTAAAGCCAGCAGCAGCAGGGAAATGAAGTGAGCTTGGGTAACCCTTTGTAGTCTTATGTTTATTTTTGTCTGATGAACAAGCTATGAAAGAATGTGTGTGCATCCATTAAATTGTCTAGATTGGGGCTATCTTCACAACCACTCATTTTTGTTGGAAAAGGAACTATTCTGATGATTTCCTGAAAATCATTAGCCAATGAAGTTGAAAAGAATTTGTTTTCCTTTGTTATTGTCCCTTGTTTCATTAGTATGGCATCTCTTTCTGTCTATTCTTTCCATCACAGTAAATTCATTTCCTTAGCCCGGCAAAGAACGCAGTATCATTTTTATGTAATTAAGATACAGACTACCGAGCAAACCACACAGAATAAGCTCTAGTCATGGCACTACAACACAGAGCTGTTTTTAAATTAATCAAGAGCATGTATATCTCTGAAAGTTTATCAGGGTTAAGACAGAAATACATAACCTTTTATATTTTATGAATATGTGTGCCATGTGTAAGTAATTTTTTTCAAGACTTCTTTCCATAAAGACATAGTTCCAAATCATCTTGAATTTCCACAGACAACATAGCGTGACCTGACAGTTTTTAATGTGAGTTTATGATTAATTTAGCCCTAATCTAATCTTTTCTTGCAAATGAGCAGGCAAATCTTCTTTGGATATTCAATAATCAAGTAAGAAGTTTAAAGACTTGAGGAAAAATACATATTTCAGTCCAAGTACAGGAAATCTCTGTATTGCTTCAATAATCAAGTATAAAGTTTATCTGTCCTGAGTTAGAAATGTGTTTCTTCCCTGAAATTTGCACAACTTCCCAAGTTTTAGCATAGATCTGTTGATACCCATCGAGTCAATAGACAAGAAATGGTTTAGAATACAGTTCTAAAATCTTAAGAAAACAATAATTATAATGCTAGACAGGCATTTCTTAAAAATTGGGAAATTTTCTATTTCACACATTGTTTGCTTGGCTGCACTGTGGCTGTATCAATGTGTTTGAAGTTCAGCTCAATAGATACAGGTATTCATCTAACAACTGGCTGCTTGAACTGGTGATTAAATAACCCGCAGCACTGAAAAGCTTGATTGATTTCAGTCATTATTGTTCGTGAAAACTAATAATTTAGCTGAAGGATATTAAGTCCTTGCTGTGACACTTTAGGTTAAAGAGCTACCAATGATATAAAGCACTCTTTTCTTTTCTGGATCCTTGATTTGAGCCCAATCAGGGTTCCTCTATCACAAAACCCTTACAAATAAATCAAACACATTTTGGCACAGTTTGTCGTCTCTGCTTAGCAAATGTATGAGACTGAACTGACACTGATCCTTAATCACCTTTAATCCATGGAGAGGGAATGATCCTACCAGGGCAGGAAAAAGGTCATTGGCAGGATCATGGGGAGAAGCTAAGTTGGCAGTAAATTTCATAAGCCTGAACTGGGAATAAATGAGGGGTTTCCATTTTCAAGGTAATCTGTGTATATAAAAGATCTGCATATAAAAAGTTACAGCATTTTAAGAAGGTATTTATGTGTTAAGAACACAATAAACATGGTATTTGTCTGTTTAAACTTTGATTTCACTTTTAAGCTCTAAGACCTAATTGTTTATGATAGTTAATTAACACTAGCTTTTTTTGTTATTAAAAATGACCTGGTTATGAATTACAAGGGTTATCGGCAACTTGAGATGAAATAGAACGTAATAAAAACACTTTGGGGTTCTACAGCTGTCACCAGGTACCTTGGCCAGTTTCTGTAGGTTTACAGCCACATTTTTTTGTTTGTTTTGTGAGAAACAAACCCACATGAAAGAATATTTACAAAGGCCATGGTACTGGAAAAATTCATGTTACAAACTTCACTTTCTGTGCTTTGGAGTATCCCACTGACTCAGGCTGACTCATCATGCATCAGTCCAGTATATACAAAAGTACAGATTTGAAGGAATGGGATTATACCATGAAAATTAAGAACAAAGCCCACTCAAATTTGCTTTAGACTGTTAAAACAAATAAACAAATTGAATAAGCAAAAAGATGTTTACAGGAAAAGCTAAAGGGCTTCTATATGTTCTTTTCCTAGAAATCCTTGGCTGGTTCAAAGCCAAATCTTTAGGAGCCTGTTTCCTAGATAGAAATTGAAAGTGCAGGGGTACTGGGCTTTTGCCTTGGCAGGCAAAGGATGAGAAAAAATAGTTTTTGTTCCTTTCTTCCAAAGTCTTTTCAAGAGAGAACTGCAGTTCATGTACCCTCAGTGGGTAGAGAGATGGCTTCATAAGTCACATCCCTGCGAGACAGGATTTAGGATTTAACTCTAGCATTGATACTGCAAACCATCCTTGCCCAGTAAGGAGCTTTCAAGCCACTGTGTGTGTCTGTGACGGGAGCTGTGGAGCACTCACAGTCACGTCCGTGAGAACTCCCTCCTCATTTCAGGGTCTGAATATCCAAGTTACCAAAAGAACCAATGTAAGTGGTGTTCGTCTCATTTACACATCCCATCATAGCTGTGCTGTGGTGGGGTTCTTCAGACACTGAATGTTCTCATGGTTTATCACTGGTGAAGTTCCTCCTTCAGCAGGGTAGAACTGGCTTACTTTTGGGAGGAAGCTCTACAAGTGCACAACTTCTCATAAAGCTCAGGCAACCACTGCATGCGCCTTCATTTTATGGCAGGATCATCTTATTTCAGTTGAACACAGTATCAGTTAGGGACTGATGGAAGACATGCGAGTTTCAGACTACAGGACAGTTCTCATCCTTCAAATATTTAACACTGTCACTTCAAGCATTCCTGCTAAAAGCAAAGAGGCAGGACATCATATGCAGAAACGTGTGGATGCAATATTAGATCCTCCAAGCCTTTTGTGTTGGCTTCACTAAGCCAGTTCAGAGAAGGATTTTAAGTTCAAGAAGCAGTTTTCTCACAGAGGCACGTCTTGACTTTGGGTACTTACAGGCTAACCCTTGGCTCTGTTTTTGAGGTTTTCTTCATTGGATAGCTGTGAAGATTTTGTTACTTGATCACTGTAAAATGCAATGTTCAAGGTAGTGGTGGGCAATTCTAAGGGAACATGATGAATTTGGCTCTAAATTTCATTATTGATAAAGAAATATATTTTTCAAGGACTAATTAGTAGACTTTTTACACAACATTTTTCATTTGCAAGTATTTTAAAGACAGTCTGCAAAACACACTTCATTGTCATAGCAGCCTGAAGCATGTTTTTAAAATAAGAAAACTGAAACATAGAGATTTTGTAATTTGCACAGGGTCTCAGAGGATTTCAGTGATAGTTCAGAAAAATTCCAGGCCTCCTGACCTTTTGTCCCACAGTCTTATCTTTCACATATAATGATTTTTCAGAATACTAATTTCAGTTTTCTTTTACCTTTACTGAACCCTGGATATTTCTTTCTTTGGTGAGTGTGGGAGACTAGTGGTGAATGCCAAACAGATTGAAGCTACACACTCACCCTAATCCAGCATGGACACTGAGGTCACAATTCCAGCAGAGCTTCCACACAGCCCATTATGTGCATTCCCTACGTTTACATTTTGAGCCACAGTCCTGCAGGTTTCTAGATGTGCTTTATTTTGTGCAGTGATTGGTTCTGCAGGTTTGGGGAAACGGCTTCATCATGCAGGAAGTTCATCGTGTGGGCTCTACATCGCATTTTATATTCTACTTGAAATCATGAAAAACCCAATAAATATTTTTTCCTGGACTCTTGGTAATGATTCTGGGAATCTCTAGAGATTTCCTGTTAAAGCAAGCATTGGCACAGGTTGGAAATCTTTCCAGAGACTGTAACACCAGGTAGCAAACACTGAGAAGGTGATCTCACAGGACAACCTTCCTCTTCAAAGCCTAGTGAAAGATTTCAGAGGCCATTCATTTTGTATCAGCTTCTGGTTTTGCCCAGTTCACAACCTGATTTTCAGAGCTGCTGAAAAGCTCAAAGTAACAGTCCTTGAGAGCCTTTTGAGATGACTTTCTAATTGCACACAAAAGAAGTTCTGAGTTATTTCCTTAGAAAAAGCAGCTTGGTATTCATGAAATAAGGAAACAGAACAAGTTTTTTTGAAAAGGAAAGAACTAAATATTTAAAAAATGCCAAGGTTAGCAGAGTATAGCATTAGGAAATAGCAGAGAGATTTCTCCCTGAACTTGTGACTTAGCTTTTGAGAAAAATAGCTTTTCTGAAGAAGCCCAGATTGACATTCCACAGCAACAAGAGAGAAGGTTACTGTTCCTGCTTTATAATGGTATATCTTCAAATATAGCTTTCCACAGACATTAAACATCTCACAATAATGTGGATTAGAGGGAAGCGGTGGATTTAGGATATTTTGACCTTAATAAAAAATTTTACAGTGTCTCCCATTATGTTCTTTTAACAAAGTTTGGGAAATATGGCATACCTGAAACACCTACTAGAAAGATGTATGACTGTGTGGAAAATGGGGTTCAGGAAGATTTTTGAAACTGGAAAGATGTGTGTAGTAGGGTTTTGTAACAGTCTTATCTTCATTCCTTTAGTATTCAGTAGCTGTGTTAGGAGTGTGAGTGGCGGAATACAGTGTGTG
This sequence comes from Lycocorax pyrrhopterus obiensis, assembly GCA_014706295.1. Classification (NCBI taxonomy): domain Eukaryota; kingdom Metazoa; phylum Chordata; class Aves; order Passeriformes; family Paradisaeidae; genus Lycocorax; species Lycocorax pyrrhopterus. The sequence goes on along the minus strand of JACSVZ010000004.1, from coordinate 102,301,851 downwards.
TGTTTGCTGAAGTTACAGACAGCACCATGCTAGAACATGCTGCAGATGTGCTGGAGAGGGACAGGATCAAAGTGACCTTCACAAGCTAAGAGAAGTGCTGGGGGGCAAGGAGAGGAGAATGCTGTCATCCCTTAAAGAGCCAAGTTGTTCTGTACATAAATTTCTTACAAGGATGGTAAATTACTGGTTAAGCAATAGTTCCACAAGAAAAAATCATGGGAATATTGTGGGTCACAAGTTCACGTGGGTTAACGTGTTGTAAAGTGAGGCCTGATTCTCATACATACGAAGAGGTACAAGGGCTGAAAGAGGTGCAGATCTGCTGTTGAAGAGCAAGAGACACACTGGCATGAGCTGAAAGCCTGCATTAGTAAAATTCAAGAGAGGTGAGCCACTGGACATATCCACAGGAAACCAAGAAAGAATAGTAGCAGACATAGAGAATGGTACCTAAAAGGAGAGGTTGATGTAAGTATAAGTTATCTGGCCTTTGTAGAGATTTGCCCTAAGATTAATTGTATTAACTGTGTTTGCAATTAGAGGAGCTCAGGGCAACACACTTGAAGTGAATGCGTCAAATATGTGTGTGGATCAGTTTCCTGGGGCAGCAAGGTTCGTAATTAATTGCATATGACATTAAAAAGTACTTCCTTTTATTGTTCTGTATTTAAATATATTGTGCTGTAAGAGAGGGAAAACCAGTGTGTCACGAAGTATCACGAACATGACGGCAACAGATCTTTAATTGTATTTCTTTGGTTGTTTTTCCCACCGTTGTCAGTGTTGCAGGGTCCCTCAGGGGATGTGGCTGTCAGTGTACAGCATTGCACAGTTCTTCAGGTGCGGTCACACGGTGCGATTTCTGTAGTTGTACTGCAGAATTCTGTATCATCCTCCTCCTCCTGTTTGTGAAACTTAGTACATGGTCTGATTGGACTTCTGAGTTAATGAGGATAGTGAGCACCAGTCATCTTGAGTGGAATCATTCCGATTCCATTCTTCGCATTGATTTATAAGCTTGTAATGGAAAAAAATACTCTGGTTTTTTTTCTGCATGTATCTTGATTTCTTTAATTTGAACTTCATTAGTGCATTAATTTTTTTTCTCTCTTCTCATTGGATTTCTCACATTCTCACTGCCTGTTCCTCACGAACTGACTAACATCATGTCCTGTGCAAATGCTGTCAATAAAGTACTTACCCATTTACCAGATCATTAAGAAATAAGGTACCCATTGTTTTAATATCAAGGTGGACTAGAATCTTAGGCCAGGATTCATTCCACCTCAATTCAGGTTAAGGTCTAAAGGTTTTATCACTGAAAATAAAGTCATCTTGAGAAGTGATTTAATCCATCCCAGAAATGATCAATTTGCCAGGTGTGTTCAATGGTTATTTAGCGATTTTAAAACAAAATTTCAAACTGTATTATTTTAGTATTATTTATTTAAATTTTATTATTATAAATTTATTATTTTTAAAATTGTGATGAATCTAGACCTTCTTTGTTGTTATGAAGACCAGATTATCTAAGCCTGTTTTTTTTTATTTGCTTCCAAACTCGTTATCATATTACAATCTTTCATTTTACAGATGGTTAATTCTAGCCAAAATTTGTTGTGTGATATGTGAGAGAGTTTTTACATGACCTGTAATTTTTGTCATCTGGTTATGCATACTGAAGAATTTACAGATCAGCAAAATGCTATTTTCCTTTGTAAAATTAGTAGCAATTGGATAGTATTTTCTACTCCCAGAGCCATAGGACAGGGTGATTCTTGTGTAGCAATATGGTTATTAACTTAGCAATTCTCTATTTAGTGTTCTTTCAAACTGTTAAATATACCTTCTATCCCTGATACATTCTGTATTCTCCACTGTTGCTACTTCTTGATGTCTCACTACTCAAAGAGAAGTTGTTAATGCCAGAAACAGAATGTAGAGAGCAGAAACCTCCTGAATGTATTGGACAAGAAAGTTGGATGCCATAAAGCAAAGTCATTTACCTTCCAAGCAGCGTTATTATCTTCTTTAGCTGCTCCCTTAGCCTGTACAAATTCTGTTGTAGGCCTCTTGTTTCTGATATACCTAAGGAATATTTTATTGTTTATTTTTAAATCCTTTAATGTTTGTTCTTGGAAACCTACTTTTGCTCTTTGCAATTTCCTCTTACTTAACGCCTGCTGAAGTTTAAGTTCCTGTTTATTGGTTTCCCTAGGATCATGTTTCCAAAATTTGAAGGATTCCTGTTTGGTTGAAATAGACTCTTGAACCTTGCTGTTCATCCGGTTTAGCTTAATCCTGCCTTCCTGGTTCCCTTTCTTGCACACTACCCAAACCTTCAGACACATTTCCTTTTGAAGTACTGCTCTTACTGCCTGTGCTGTCTTATGGTTTTACTTTTAGGATCTCTGTGACTAATCTCAGTTTACTAAGTGTGTGAATTCCACTTCAATTCGTATTATTTACTGAAAAAAACACACAAGCCACCCAGAACTATGAGCAGACTGCACAGAGAACAGGAGATAGGAGAGAGGAACCAGGAAGATGGGAGAAGGGGAGCAGGGCAGTACTTACTGTTCCCACTGTATGACTGAACTGAGGGTGGAGAGCTGCCTGCAGAGTCCCAGGGGTGTTGAATCTGTCAGGTTCTGCACTGGTGGCCGCTGGTGTTGTCATCTGTGCCATCCATCCACTGCAGGTACTGCAAGGTAATGCAGAAGCTCTGACTGCAGGTGTGCTATCTGTTGTGGCCTGATAACAAGGACCTCATTCTGGGTTGGAAAGAAGTCTTGACATACCAAGATCCTCATGTAGTGCATTTGGTACAAGTCCTGTTGCCACAGATATCCTGCCAAATCCAGGCTCTTGCACTTCGTGCTTTGTGAAATCTTGTAAATCCATAGTGAGCCACCTTGGTTACCTGAAGGACCAGGTAGAGTCCCAGCTTAGAGTAGCAAGGGCTGCACTCCACATCCTGCCTTCTGACACAGAGCAGGGCTTTTAACAGACAGATAACTTCAGTTATAAGTAGGAGTTCTGAGCACTAAAGTCATAGTTACCACACTGGAAACAGGACTCAATCTGAAATTAATTACTTACCTTATGGAATTCCTCATTATAGACTCATGGAATGGTTTGGGTTGGAAAAGACCTTAAAGATCATCCAGTTTTAACTCCCCTGCCGTGGGCAGGGGCACCTTTCACTAGACCAGGCTGCACAAAGCCCCATGCAGCCTGGCCTTGAACACTTCCAGGGATGGGGCACCCACAGCTTCTCTGGGCAACCTGTGCCAGGGCCTCACCACTCTCACAATAAAGAACTTCTTCCTAATATCCAATCTAAACCTGCCCTCTTTGAGCTTAAGGCCATTTCCTCTTGTCCTGTCACTCCATGCCCTTGTGAGAATTCCCTCTCCATCTCTCTTGCTGTCCCTTTGGATACTGGAAAGTGCTATAAAGTCTCCCCAAATCCTTCTCTCATCCAGTCTGAACAGCCTCAACTCTCATTCTGTCTTCACAGGAGGGGTGCTTCAGCCCTGTGAACAGTTTAGTGACTCTCCTCTGGGCTTGTTCCAATTGTCTTTCCTATCTCTTATTTAAGTTTTTCCTAGATGATTTTGAAGGTGCATTCAAAGATGCATGTCCTTCTAAAAACAAGGTGTGTAATTCATCTGTTTGGAGCTGAATTGAGAAGACAACGACCAATGTCAGGATGTGAACTCAATAATGCTGTAGATGCACAGACTTCTGCCAGCTGCACCACAGGATTAGATGACTGGGTTGCTAGACATGAAACTGCACAGAGACCCCTTTGCCCAGCAGAGTAGGATGGGAGCAGCAAATTTGCTGGGTTGTCTATGATAACCTTTTCATCTTGTCTAGGAAAGGAAGAACTTGCACTAGCTGCATTCAATGTTTAATTGAAGAAGGCAGAGCTCTGCAGACATACAACAGAATTGCATCTTTTTTGGCTGGCTCAGACGTAGATACTACTTTCTAGGATTTTTTTTTCATTTGAGAGCATTGGCTTTGTCTTTTAACATTTGATCTCCAGTGCCATCACTCATCTCTCTGGTGGCATTCTGTTTCCTTAGAGCGCTGCTGGAATTCAGCCAATTCCATGTTTTGGTCACCACCAAAGACCTATGTGATTGCCATTTCCTCCTCTATATCACAGTGTGAGAATGTTTTACTCCTGTCTCAAAGCAGACTCAGATCCAACATTATCATTAACTACCTGTGCACAAAACTTCATTGGTCCAGATTTTAAAAATTGTCAGAATCTTTCCTTTTTCTCCTGTTTTTCAGGAGAGGATTTAGTACCTTAAAATACTTTCAGTCATTCTAAGACCTAGAAATTGAAATGCTTTAAGATAATTTAGCCACATTGGTTTTGTAAACTGGTGAGAAAGTAGAATATTGCCCTTTATTACCACATATAGGTTATGAATGTCTCTATGATCAGAGGTCAGTAGAGGCCTGGCCATCTTATTAGCCCAGTAAGCTGACTGGTCCAAAAGAGAGATAAAAGAAGTGCTAATTCTTTGGCTAACTTCACATTTCTTCGGCACAGCACTGATGACAGAAATGGATAGCCCTTGTTAAAACACCCTTTGAAGTTCCTCTCATAATTTGGAAACATAATGCATGGAGCAACTCCTGATTCTGCAGTTGAATACATGAGGTTTGTTGTAGCAGTAGAACTCGTAATCTACAGCGCTGGTTCAAAGACAGGTTTTGGACTCTACATTGAGCTTCTGTAGGTTCTGTTGTAAGAAAAGTCAGGCTACATAGACACAGTGTAATCCTTCTGTGTCAGAATGTTTAAATTGGTGGATATTTAGGCATCCAGACAAACCAGCCCGCTTTTCAGAAGTGCGTAGTACCCATTGCTGTCTAACATACATGGGATATGCCAGAACTCAAGACTTCATAAAATTAATTAGGTGTCCAAACATTAGACTCAATCATTTATGTCTCTGAGACATTATCTTGCAAATCAACTCAAAATAAATTGCACTGAGCCATTTTTAATACTTTACATTCCAGAAAGGTAAGGCTTAGACATTTGGTGTCCAGTCCAGTCCTGACTGGGCCGGTACCATCCATTTTATGCAGGACAACCACGTATTTGTAGCTGCCATTGTTTTTACTATTTGTTGTGTTTAATATTTTAATGACTTACATATTGAGATGTCAATAATTTAATCATCTGCTGATTAATAACGCCTTGTAATGTATGTTTTGTATTTAAAGCCCAGTCTTGAAAACCCTTCATGGGTGATATATCATACCTTTACCTTTCTAAAAGTCTGTAGTGAAAGCTAGTCATTAGAGTTCTTTCTCTGGTCAGGGGAGAGAGAGTCGTCACCATGGGTTGATTTAGAAGTCTGTAGGATAAATGGATAGAGTTACAATCCAAAGATCCTTTTGATTAATTATGGATTTAATTAATAGGAGGTGACTTAATTCAGTCTGTATGCCATTTAATCATTTGGTTAGGTGAGATAAAACTGCTCTTTCTGTCAGTGGCATTCTTTTCCCTGGGACTGTTGAGATGATGACTGCTCTAGTTGCCCTGCTTTTTTGCAGAGTTGTGTCTGTATTATTTTTTCTAAAAGTTTTGCTGTGTATTTACATTGTTGCCTGTTTCTCTTTCTGCAGCCAACATCTTGTACATGGCAAGCCAAGAAATGATGAAGGTGGTGGAGAGAGACAGTACAACCATAAAGCAAAATTTAAAGAAGGTAATTATTTAATCCTCAGTTTTCAAAGGAAGCCCACATGCATGAGGAGATGTTACACCCATTATATTTGTGCAAAACCAGAATTTCAGCAGGCTTGATTTTGCTTTTTTTTGAGTGTCATTCCATTAACTTTGGAGAAGCCATTAAAGGGATCACTGATCCTTAAAATGTGTTGATCCACACCTTTGCAGATGTAGCATTCACCGCTATCAGGTGTACCAACCCATCTGGTTTGTTTTCCTTGCTGAAGGAGAAGCAGTCTGTGTTCTGGCTGAGCATGAGGTTTGGTTCCCAGTGGGGCCTGTAGTTACCTGGGTTCTGATCACACAGGCAGGTGGCCAGCCAGGACATGAGGGGCTGATGGACCAAATCTTCTGACTTTGCTGATGGACAGGTCAAGAAGAACGTGTATCCTCTGTGCTGGGGGGTGTCAGTTATTATCATGGGATTCTGCAGGCTCAATCTTTCCATGGCTTCAAAATGTAATGGAGAGGAGTCAGCAAAATTATGGCTCCACTGTTTTAGCCACTGGACAGTAGTGTAAGAGAAATTCCTCAGAGGCTGGAGCTACTGCTCTACAGGTGAATTAATTAATTTTGGGGACCTTTCTCACACTGAGCTTTCTTGAATTTATTGTTGAAAGAGATTCTGTGAAGTTCTTATCTGGACCAGTTGCATTTTCCCAGTCACGGTTCAGGGGTTGGCACAGGCCAGGAACTGTTCTAATTGGAGTTCTGATGTGGTCACCCTGTGGTCACCATGTTTTGGAGGCTGAGATAATTTAATAGTGTGACCATGGTCAGACAATTCCAGATGGCTTATGAGCCAGAAAACTGTCACATTTCATAAACTTCCATTGAGATAGCCTCTGTGTGAGTAGATAATCAGTATAACGTATTATTCTACTGTGTCCCCTTCCTTCCCTCAATTTTTTTGGATCATTCCTGTCTTTTTGCTGGAAGAATGATTCCAGCAGTTTGCACTGGAAGAGATTTTCCTCAGAGAATGGGGTTTTCTAGGACAGAGGTCCTAGATCTCTGAAAAATTACTCTGTGCCTTTTAAATAGAAATGGTACAGAGTTCATTTCATAAAAAAGTCTTTCTTTTTGTGTCTGAAAATAGATTTATTTTTTTATTTAGCCCATTTGCCTTCTCTGCACTTTGAAAGGTATGTTCATATTTTAAAGCAGTTGAAGTAGCACACATCAACAGGGATCCCTGCACTGCAGCTGGCGTGCGTGGGCTTTCTCATTTTTGTTGCAGAGCACTCAAAGGTCTCCTGCACTTTGTGGGGAATCTCAGTGAGACTGAAGGGCTCATCTTGCAGACTGCAAATACTCCCATTGTCTTAAACAAAACTTTCCATGGGTTGATTCAAACCCCAGTGAATTCAAGGAAAATGGTTGATTTTATTGACTGAATCACCCCTCAGAGTGTCAGGGAGCTGGAGGGCCTGCCTGTTCCCTGAATGTGAGCCAAGGCTGACCCCACACAGGCAGTGCCCTCTCCAAGCAGGATGCAGTCCCACAGCACCTGAGCAGAGCACAGAATAGGGTCTGTTGACTGTCCCAGACAAGGCAAAACAATGAACCAGGTCCAGCATCCCTCCAGAGAATCCAGTCAGGAGCAAAAGGGGACAGAGACAGGAGTGGCAACAAGGCTACAACGTGGGTCCAAAGTCTACCCAGGAGGGATTGCCAGAGACATGGTGGAAGGGAAGCTGCAAGGTGGGAGCCATGCAGGTGACAGGCTGTGTACAGTGTAGGTCTGATGTCGGTCTGGGACACAGGGCCAGGGCTGGAGTCTCTCTACAGTGTAGCTTGGGAGGCTGAGACTAAAGGTGAAGGACAGAGCTGGAGACCCTGGAGCCCTGTGCAGGGAGCTGGGGTGGGCTGTCAGTGCCCTGAAGGGTGGGACTGCAGGTCCCTGTGTTGGCCAGGGTACAAACTGAAGAGTGCAGGAGCAGGACTCGAGGTGCTTGTGGAAATAATCACAAGCACACGTGCCTGAAGTTAAGCATAAGTGCTTTGTTGGATGGGACAGTGGTGGTGACAATCAGCTGCAGCTCCGGTGACTTTAGGTGGTCTATCAGATGCTTCACATTACAAAAATTCTGATTTCTTGTACTGAATGAAGGCCCATAGCCAACAGTAAGAGTTTGCAGGTGTGCTAGTCTGCTCCATTTGTGCTTTTGTTGACTCTGTCAATCTAAGCACGGCCTTGGCAGGCAGGAGCTGTTTTAAACCTGTGTTAACTTTGTTTTATTGATTCTTCTGTGTCCTCATGCATGTGTGGCAAACATACTCAAGAAAACAAAAAGCTGAAGCAAGCTTACAAGAATTGGCAAACTGAAGAAAAAACTGGTCTAAAAATGAAGCTAAATGCTTCTGTTTTTTCATCTTCTAGTAATTTCTGGGAATGTAAGAATTAAGGGAAAAATTTTCAGTTTGGCATCATGTTAAATTTGAAGAGTATTGACAAAAAAAGGGGCTTAACTTATAAAGGTTGGAAGTTTATAAAAACAGGAACTATAGTCCAAGTTGCTATAGAACTGGCAAGCTGTTGCTTCAAAAAATTTATACTGTTTAGTAGTCGCTGTGATCATGTGGTAAAAGCCAATCTTAACACCTGACTTTGCCAGCTGCTGTGGAATAGAAAAGTTATTTCTGGATGTTATTTGCATTCTGTGATCTGAACGAAGAGACACAAAATTATTCCAATCTTTCCATGTCCAGGTTTAACTATAATTAACACTAGCTAGGGACCAAGAGAAATTTTATCACCAGACTTCAGATTCTTAGTCTAACAAAGTTAGTTACTTGGATTTATGTTGAAAGAATGGGAGCTGGAATATTGTTTGGATAATTAAGTGAGGTTTTTCACTTAAACTCTTTCAAAGTCGGAAGATGTGCACATTAAATAGCAGCAGAACTTTATGAGGAGGACGGAGACCTGTCTCCTAACAAAGTAATGTCAGTAATATATGATAGAGCCTTTGAAATATTGTGTAAAACTATTTGTCCAGATCAAGCAGTACATGAATGTACAGGAATTTGAGCTTCTCATGGCAGTGACATGGGGGGTTGTGATAAACCAGAAACACCAAACAAATAAGGTAAGGGATACTGATAAAAGATTTCCTCAGCTCTGGAGGTTAATTATTAGCTGATCATGCCTCAGGCAGCTGAGCTACCTACGTTCTTTCACTGTAATAACACCAACTCCCTTTCCTAACAGAAGCTGGAGGCAGAGATGAACTACTGAACTAGAGGAAGTTTATTGTAATTACTGCACAAAAGGAAGTGGGTGCAATTCCATGTTCTTAAAAGATGAATCAGCACTGAGCATCACGGAGCTTTTACAAGTAGAATAAGAAAAAATTTAAAAGGCACAGGAAAATGGGTGTGTTGGGCATTCACTACCATGCCTGGAATGGACAATGTTATTTCCTTACAGAGATTCTCTACAGCACTTTTTAAGTTTGTGTCATGACCCATTCACTGCTCTCTTTTAAGACTTAGCCTTACTGACTCTTTTTTCTGTCAAGCTTATAAACCTGTTATAATAAATATAACCTTATATAAATCAAGGAGATAATTGCATGAAAGGGTAGAACTAGGGTGCTTACAGAGGAAATTCTCTTTTAAAATAATCACCCCTCAGATTTTATATTTAGTGAGAGATACATCCGGTTCATTACTCCGTGTGTAATACACAGTAGTCCTATTTTGAAATGTAGGATCTGCTCCAAAGCCCTTTTAAATCCATTGAAGAGCTTCCACAGGCTTCAGGAATTCTTGAATCAGTGAATTTTCTGTAGTGGTTCATAATTTTTTAAGATCATAAACCATCTGCTCCAACTGCAAATCTGGACTCTTTTGGTTAGCATGTTAAACCAAAAAACGTTTATATGCTCCTTGAGTTTTTTGCCAGTGGTCTGGTGTAGCAGTTGCATTGATTGCATAAGGAAAAAGACAGGAAACATCTGAAGTAGGGATACAAAGATGAAAAAAGTAATCTGTTGTCTGAGAAGAAAGGTATAAACTGGAAATTTAAGGATGTATTAACCTATTTTCACTCAAACTGTGGAAGTCTGTGTTGTAGGTGGCTTATAACCACTCATATTGTAGTTGGTTAGGTGGGGAAGAAATTCAGTTTTGAAAAAATTAAATTAATGAAGTGAATGTTTACTACTTCTTGCATTTAGAATTTAAAGCAGTGCAAGTTTATATCACACCAATGATACCATAATGTGTTCTCCAAGAGTAACAATTAAACACTGGCATGCAGAGATTTAGAATAAAAGCTGAAGAATGAAATATTTCCTTTCCACAGAGAAGTGCTAGGTTTTTCTTTTGCAAAATTGTCCTTGCTACAGAATTTTTTTAAAACTAAGCAACCAAGAACTATTTTGACCCCTGAAGCAGCTGTTTTCATGTTGCCCAGTGTTTTTGAGTCTCTGTAGACATCCATGGAGGTTTGTAATTATTCCCAGTGAGACGAGCATGGTCTGAAGATACGTGCTTAAAAGAATTCTACAAATACTTTGCCTGCCCACAGCCTGAGTTAGGTGCTTGCCTACATTTGTGAAAAACCTTCCAAGCACTCTTTCTGAATAGGTGCAAAGTGTTCTCTTGAGCCAAGAACACTTCTTTTTTTGGCTGGTCTCAAATCCTTTTTGGCCTACATTCCCTGGAGGTACAGAGTTGAAGCCAGGGAAGTTGCACATGTGCTTGAGGATTTTGGTGCCTGTGTCATTTAACCACAAGAACAACCTTCTCTTTGAAGTGCCCAGAATCCCTAATCAGGGATCAGCAGCTTCTCTCCTCGGTGGAAAAGGATCCCAGTGAGCATTTTAAAACGTCAGTGTACCACAATATCCTTACCTGTGATGTTTCACTTACTCTGTAACTGAGTGCCTGTTACCATCATTTGTGCTGTGTGGTATTCTAGTAAAGAAGTGATGACAAGAATTTCCAAAATGTTTGGGGTGGGTATAAGGTGTGTGCTGCACACAATGAGCAAAGACATTTTCCCAGCCTTCTGAAGAATATTGAAAAGTTACCACTGACCCCTTACTCCCCCTTTATTTCCTACCTCCTACTGTGCACACCACTGGGGAACATTGCCAGATTTACAGCCAGATGCTGATCTTGCTGTTGCAAGAGCAATTTGAGTGATTTACCTTAGATAAAGTCCCACTGAATGTAGATAGTGTCAGGCTAATACTCAGAGGGAAAAACTGTTTGCAGTAAATATGGTTGGAAGAATCTGTCCCAGCAGTTCTGTTGCTTAAATAGTGGTTTCAGGTCTGTTTGTTTTTATTTTGGTATTTATACAGACTTGACTTCTGAAATATTCATGTTCCTGACACATCTAAATATATACCCTTGAAATGCTTTTAAGTCTTTAAAAGTAACATAGATAATATAAATAAATTAATCACCCTGATTTGTTGATAAATCCTGTGCATCCTTTTTAAAAGCAGAGTTTTACTTTGCATTGAGTTTGACCCATGATTATCTGTGAGAAAGTGGAAATAAAAGTGGCCTCTCTTGATCTCATGGGTCTTTGTGCAGAGCAGTCGGTGGCCCTGCTAACATGCTGCAGCAGAGTTAAAGAGAAGCCCTTTTCCCTTTGTCAATTTACCAAGTTTCAGCACCAATAAAGGCATGAAAACTGTGTAGGTCACTTTACTGGACACTGGGGAGAGCAGTAACACACCTGGAATCACATGCCAATTTAGCCACTACATCAGGCCCTGTCTAAGGGTTTGCATCCTAATGTCTTCGATAGTAAAATGTTTCTCCACCTCCTTTCCAGCCAGGGAAGCTGGTTTTGTTTTTCATTTATACTGGTTTAACAAAAGTGGCCACCATCTTTATGTTAAATGAACTCTCCACAAGCTCTTGAACTGCTCATTACAGCTTTGCTACAAGTCCTACAGGTCAATATTTAAAAAGAGCATTGTGTACCCCAGATTGTCAACTGCCTCTTCACAAAACAGTCCATCTGGAAACCTTTGGCTTCACACTGCCCTTGGACAGTTGAGAAAACCCAGTTCTGGTAAAACAAGCTGAGAAGCAAGTTCCCAAGACCTTACCATCAAACTGGCTGATCTCAGCCACGGCAGGATCATGAGGGAGAGAGATGGTATCTCAGAGAACCATATCCCAGAGCATTTAGGGCTTCCTATGGCAATGCCAGCTCTTTGAATTCCCAGAAGCTAAAGTACAACTGAAGCAAATAAAAAAAAAGTGTGTCCCAAACCAGTCTGCTCCCATGTCGTTTATCCTATTCTTTTGGCGGGATAAGGTGGAGACACTTTCATAATTCCAGAGAAGCTAAGTCATTTTCTGTAAACCTTGGTTGAAACTAAAATTAATTCTGGGATAATGCCTTTTAAACTAGTTTTCATCCAAGAACAAATGAAGCTACTCACTGGTTACTGCCGAGAGATGTCAACCAGAGAGAAGCTGCTGTGGCAGCCAGTGAATTCATGTGGGAGTAATACTGAAAATGTGAGTGTATCAGAGACAAGGATTTCAGCAAGGACACTGTTTATTGCACGTGCGCTGCTCCTTTATATCCACAGAGATTTGTCCTTCACTCTTGGCCATCACTGGAGTGGTGCCTGCCCATGTAATAAGATCCTAAAGTTGTTATAACATGTACCAAATTCCAGAGAGATAGAAAAAACTCAATTAATATATTTTAACTTTTTTGATTTGTTTTTCAGTGCTGGCTAATGACAGTTACAGAAGAGGCAGAAAAGAAATCTCTCTGTAATTTGTACTTCTGTGAACTGTCATACATACTGTAACAAGTGCCAATGGAGTCAACTGCAGGAAATCTTTATTATTTTCTTAGAAACTCTTTAAAATGTAAACATCCTGTTGATACAAATCTCAGATTCTTCTGATGTTTACTTAGCAGCTGCCATCATTGTGCAGTGTCAGAGTACACATACCATATTACAGGGTATGAGGCTGACAGAGCCCTATTTGGACTTGTGTTTTATTTTACAGAAGCTATGGCTGAAAATACTTCTGAGCCATTTAATGGTAAATCATATTCTAAGAATACTGCTGTTATTTTAAAGCTATTTGAAATTTAGAAATTGCATAACTATTTCAAATGCAGCATTGAAATGGCTGGCAAAGACTGCCCACGTCCCCTTCGCTCTGCCCTCAACATCAGATCCTGAAAGAGGACATGTTTTAGTCACTCATAGCAAGCAGGATATTGCATCAGGAATCATAAAGTCTTTGTCATGTCCAGTGGTAGCTGCTATTTCCCTTCTGAGTCAGGAATACCTGGAAGTCTTACCATTCCATATTGCAAAAGAATAAAAGATAATCCTCTCACCCTCATGGCAGAAAAGTTTAAAAAAATGCAAATATTGGAAAGTTTAAGCCCAGAGGAAAATGAGAAAGAACTTCCTATTTATTGTTTTGCAAATCTGTTTATTTTTAGCTAGTCTAATTATTTTGGGGGCCTGACTCATCATTTCTGAATGCTTAGATTGGCAGCAGCTTTCCATTGCTGGTGCAGTGGTTGTGCTGACTCAGGATGTCTTTGCAGCCATCCACCATCCACAGGAAAATATGCACTTTACAGATCCATGCAAGCCATACAGTGCATGCCAGTGTTCCCTACATTAATGGAGATCCCATGTGCCTCTGGTTACACATGGTAATAATTTGTTAATTATTCCTGCCTGCCTGCTGCAACAGCGAAGCTCCTGATGTTAAAATGAAGATGAGGAGATGGATTCTGGAAACTTTTCCTTAAATATATCTAAAATTATTCTGTTTAAATACATTAGGAAAGAGGGTGACATTTTAAAGTCATTTATTTTGTGTCTGTGTGTGACACAGGCAAAGAGCAGAGACATTTTGTCATTCAAAAGGAGATCCTCAGTTTCACAAATGGCAGTCAAGTAGCTTTCAGTTTTCATGGGCCCTGTACCAACATCTGGATCACTGAAAATTTACACCTTAATTGCAGTCTTGCTCTTTCTCATAATCCAGTAATAAGGAAGCATTTTGAAAACAGTTCTGCAATTAAGAAACACTTCTGTTAAAGTTTTGGATGTTGCAAGCATGGGCTCCTGGACAGAATGCATGCACACCAGCACCTGCACAGGAAGTAAGCAGACAGAATAACTGCAGCATCAAATCAAGCTCCCCAAGTCTCCTGTTTGAAAACTGTTCTTAGTTGGTTATAACAGACCCAAACCTTAGTTGCATATATAACACAAGTGCCTGCCCTACCTTGAATGGGTTTATTTCAATCCAAAGGATTCTACAATGTCTACAGATAAAGCTCAGGGGAAAATGCATTGTTTTCTCATGGTAACAATTCCTAGCTTGGAGAAGGAAGCTTCTGATTCCAGTGTAGAGGAGACACATGCTGAGCTAGTAAAGAGGGGAACTAGTGAGGGAGCAGTAAACAGAGAGCAGGAGGAGGCAGGAAGAACCAAAGGCTCTGTTTGTTTGGCCAAAGGAAGGCTTCTGGTGCTATATGAGGTGGTGGATTGGAGCTACCCAAGCAAAGCCATCTTTCCTGAATGTGTGATGGAAATTGGGATGCCTGGTACACATGTAAACACCACGATACAGTGACCTGTATTTAGATGTTTTTATGCTGAACTGAACCCAACCCTGATGCTAGGAACAACTGATAGTCTGTGAGGTGCTTGAGGAGCAGCACTGGAAGTAGAGGCTCTAGAAAAAACAACTAGGGTTGGAATTGGGACACAGAACCAGATGGAGGACCCAGGAGACTAAAATTTGGACTTTGCAGGGCAAGAATGTGGGACTAGAAGAAGCAGTAGTAGTAGAAATTGGAATTGATGAGGTAGAGATAAAAGAGCTAAAATAAAGAACCAAAGGGGGTGTAGAGCAGTCTTGAGACCAGAAAGGGACAAGACAGAAGAAGTCATATCTGTAAAGAGTGGACAAGTAACTGGACAACAAGACCAGTAGTTCATAAATGTCCTGGCCTTTTCTGCTTGGAATGGAACCTAAATTTCAAAAATCTTATTGTTCCTGTTCTCAGGAGGTGCCAGTGACTATGTTTACCTTGAGAACAGAAGCAGCACAATAGAAGAGAATTTGTGGACCTGGATAGTAAGTGGTGAGGACCTGGTGTTCCAATGGAGACACCTGAGAGGGTTATTACTTTAGCCAACAGTTGTCTGGTCCCATGGACTGAATGTCCATTGGTGACTGGAGCTTGTTAAGTGTGATCCTGAAGAGCATCTTTGCTTTAGTTTCAGTTGGAAGAACTCCATGTGGTCCAAAGTATGGTAACCAAAGTATGGTAACCAAAGTATGTGAGCCAAAGTATGTTAAATATGGACAAACTGGATATTTGCTTCAAAAACACACCATAGATTCAAAATAAATCATTAATTTCTGTGCTGGACGCCTCCAATGTGACACCAGAAGGAAGGTGTCCTAAGTTCCTCTGGCCAGAAGCTGACAATGCTGCTTCTTTCAATTATGCCATGACCTTAAGGAACAGAGGCCTAAAGCAGCAAATCTAGAGGTGTTGACACTGTTGGCAGTACATGTAGGTGCTACATGTGAAATACCTGGGGTTTGGTTTACCTCCTCAAAGCCAGCAGACGGTACACACAAGTTCTGCTAAAACCAGTTGATGTTGCATTACCAAACATTTCACAGCTGGGGAGCAATGACCTCAATTCAGACACCTTTTGTGTAAGCATTCAGCGCTGATCTTTCATTAAAACATCACTTTTCCTTTTTCTTCTTTCATTAACCAACTGTGTAATGAAGGAGACAGCAGGATGCAGAACTCCTACCTCATCTGTGGCAGAAGGGGTAAAATGCCTATTATTAGTAAATAAGTTCATGGTAAAGGCACCTAAACTTTAAAGAGAATGGGGTCTTGGTGAAGTCATCAATATTTTTCATAGATGGTCACAGTTCTCACTTTTTTGAATATCTCATTTAAGACCTTGAAATGTATAATACAGACAGATAAACAGTGTTTCAGAACACCTGCAAGTGCAGTCCAGGAGTGCTGTCCTTTGAGTATAGTCAATACTGTGTAATGCTGCACATGCTGGAAAACCAGCTTGAGGCATTTCACTCTACACTGCATGCTTTCAAATTAATAAATGTAGTTTGACATTAATTTCTGTGTTTCCCACATGCAAAATAAAGATAAAAATGGCCACTAAGGTGTTGCAAAGCTAAATTAATAAATGCGAGCATGCGAATCCTGTAGTGGTGCATGCCAGAGGAATGCAGAGCATAAAGAAAATAAATCCTCTCTGTAAACCATGAAGTATGTAGTAAATAAATCCTCAGACCGCACACAGAATTTTAAACGAGAAATATTATCAAATAGCAGCTCATCAGCTGAATGTCATCCTGTCAGTGGATTGAGAGAGTCAAGGATCCTTTGGATCATGCAGTGAAAGATTAAACTGTAATGCAAATATACCAGGGGCAAGCTAAGAATGCACATAAATCTTCTGTTTAGGCATTTTCAAATCTGTGAGTTCTCAAGTTTACAACCCTACCTGGAGAACAGCCCATTTCACAGTCCATGCAGACTAAGCCAAGTATTTTATCCACCTTTGTAAGTGTAAATGGCTTTTCATCTTTTTTTAAATGATCATGTGATGAGACTCTAAAACTTGCCTTTCAAAAAATCCAACCATTTCAAGGACTACTCCATTAAACTGGAGTTGCTCCATTGCTTTTTTCCCCCCTCAGTTTCATAATCTTTATTTCTGTATCTGTTGGTAATGGAGCCCAGGGTTAAACGTAATTTGGTCAGATGTTTCGCTTCCAAATGGCCTGAATGCATCTGGACATTTTACATTGGGTTTTCTGAAGAACTTTTGCTAGTGTGACATCTTGTGATTGATGAATTGAAGGCAAGATCAAAAGAAATTTTCTGCTAGAGCAAACAACACACCTTGTTTTCAGCAAGTAGTGAGTGACAAAGGAAACCAATAATGTCTGTTAACATGGGATGGTTTATATTCTATGTTTTGCACATAAATAGAAGTATAACTGGGGTTGGTGTCTGTGCAACTGAGATACTCTATTTTGGATACAGCCAATAGTCAATAATGTATAAGATTTGGGTGAATTTCAGCAAGAGAAAAGTGAGTTAGACAAAACCTTGTAATAGTTTGTGAAATGCAGTCTGGGCTCTTAGCCCACCTCTACCCCAGTGGGTCCATTTATTTATATTCCACATGGCTACAAAAATGATGGAATTGAAGATATTTTTGATGAAAGGAAAACTTCTTGTCCCCTAATTTATGTTAGCATTGCTCAATTATTCACCGAAGTACAGAAATGAAATATGAAACAAATGCGAATAATGGAATTGGGCCAAGCCGTGTGTGTGATGTGTTGAGCAATCAGCATCGTTCTGGTACCTGCATTCAAACATTTTAATATGAAGAGTGCTCATCATTAATCTTGTTCTTGTACAGTCTGAAATCCATAGGTTTTTACTCTCTCCCAGACAAGTCCTTTCCCCTCATATACTTTATAGAAATTGAAAAGCATAGCTATAGCATGCAAAGTCAAGATGAAAATGGGGAGAAATGATGACTTGGGGAAACGTGATCTTCACTGTTTCTAACAGAGAGAAAAGACACTTCCCTGAATATGATATTTGCTGGGAATTTACGACTTTTGTGTTTAGGTGGGCTCTAGGGCAGGTAGCACCTGCTTCATGTATGTCATCAGCCAAGGTTATATTGGGCAAGATCAAATCAAAATGGACTTTCGCAGAATTTTAGTTCCATGTTACAACCCAGAAGAAAGTTGTTCACTGATCTCTGGGAGGTGCCTGTGCTCCACACAGGCAGCACTTCACAAGGATAAGGTAGAGAGTTGGGGCTGTCCAGCCTGGAGAAGGGAAGGCTCCAGGGAGACCTTACAGCACCTTCCAGTGCCTAAAGGGGGCCTGTAAGAAAAATCGGACAGAATCTTTAACAAGGCCTGTTGCAATAGGACAAGGGGCAATGGTTTTAAACTGAAAGAGGATCAATTCAGACTAGCTATAAGGAGAAAGTGTTTTTACAATGAGGGTGGTGAGACACTGGCACAGGTTGCCCAGCAAGGTGGTGGATGCCCCATCCCTGAAAACATTTAAGGTCAGGTTGGATGGGGCTTTGAGCAACCTGATACAGGTGAAGATATCCCTGGTCATTGCTTTTTTTAAATAGCTGTAAAGCTAACACAAAAAGCTCCTAACAGCTATGGAAAACAGCTGGACTGCTTGGGGGTGGACTCCATGGACAACTCGATGATTTGAACCATAGTAAGAAATTTCTTAATTCAGCCAGGCTTTCATCAGCAGGTCTCTGTTTTCAGAGTTAAGCCTGTATTGTGTTCCACAGTTTTGCAGTTGAGGAAACTGAGTCACAGAGCATTTAATTGTCTTCATCATACCTGCAGATGTGGAAACAACCAAGAAGTACCAATCTGCTATTCCTCACAGTATATGTCAGAACCTGATGCATTGCTTATTTCCAAATGATTATATTGGTTGCTCCCTCAGTAACTTTCCATACTGATTATTTGATATGCTTTGCTTTCTAGCTGATTTTTTACTATGGAACTGGAGACAGCTGGTGTCCACAGCACTACTATGATGAGATCAAAATGGATTTTCCAGACGGGGACATTCGGCTCTGTGAGAAGGGGCTCCGCCACGCCTTCGTGCTCGATGCCAGCAAGGAGATGGCTGCCATGATCACAGACTGGCTACAGGACGATCTGACCAAATTATAAACACTAATTCAGTGATTAACAAGAAAATGATGTAATTATTTTGTGAACGTGTAATTTTTTTGTGAGAGAGTCTGTCTTATTTTTTTTCTGTTTACTATAGATTATGGCTTGTTTTCTATTGAGATGTTTTGGTGAAAGCTAAAGAGAGACTGGCTGGTCCAAAGTATAGTTTTATTGACTCAGTGCTTACGTAGTTTCATCCTGAGTCTTCAGGATTCTGTAAGACTTGGTAAAAGGTGGAATATTTATTGTCTGCTGGCGCTGTAGACAATGCTGATACAACTGTACCTGAGCTACTACCACCTCACTCACTGCTGGAGAAGTGTCGGGATGCGGGTGGATCCTGGCCATGGATCCTGGAATGCTGTGGAAGGCCTGGCCCTCTCCTGATGTCTCACCCATCTGTGTAAGCCAGGTGCATGGCAGCCAGAACAGCCCAAGGCCCTGGACATCCCTGAGGTTGTCTCCTCTGCGTCAGAGGGGGTTGGTGGTCAGGCTGAGTTCAGGATGAGTTCAGGATGAGTTCTGGGGAGATGTGTAGATCAGGTGTGCAGTTTCTCCAAGTCTCACCAGGGGTTTGGGGCACTGCCAGGACTCCACAGGGTATTAGAAATGCCGTAAGGTATCTGTGGCTCCTCAGCAAGGGAATACATAAGGATCTCTTGCCTGGAACATGGCCAAGTGTTTCATTTTTCAATTGACTGTAGAGAAGGGAAAGTACACTGGTCAAAAATGCCAGTATTTAAAGGTTAAAATGGATTGCAGAATCCATGTATAACAACTTCTAGGTGGCCTAGCTCTCCTAATGAAGTCCATGAGAACAGTGCTTGCTCAGCAACTTTAAAGAATTAAACCACTTTTGATGCATGTCTAAATTTCAGTTCTTTGCTCTAAGGACTGAAGAATGAAATTTTCTGCCAAGCCACAAATTAGGTAAGTTCACCATCAGAAAACATCTGTTACTGTGCCACGGCTGCACCCATGACATGGCATGAACGTTACTGTTGAGAACCAGACCCTTGCATGGTGCTGACAAGTTCACTGTTCCTCACATTTGGTGAGCCCTCTCCTTTACAGATGGAAAAAAAAATAGAAAAAAGCATCCTACCAGTTGTGATAATAAAAGAAGTTACAAGGAATAGCTAGAAATGAAAATATTGCAAGTAAGGGGAACAGAGCCAAGTGTAATCAGGAAAAGCTTTCTAGCCATGAACCTGTGAAATAGTCTCCCTGTGGAGTTCAGAGAGACATTTATAAATAAGCAAAACACTACAGAGTATAGTCAGGGGAGGTCCTGCCCTTGCAAACAGATGAATTTAGATGATGCATTGAGTATCTAACTTACATGATTTATTACCAGTTTTGATACGGGTGAGAATGGTATTGGAGAATGTTCTCTGTGATGCAGAAAGATCAATTAATTGCTTCGTTTTCTTGACGATTATACACACCCCTTCCACTGCTCTCTAAACCCCCCTTGAACCTTTCACTAATATTTAGAGCAACTCGTAATAGAGTTCAGTTCCTGGATGTTTTGGACTAGTTTTCAAACCTGCAGACTGATAGTGGATTTAAGTGACCTTCTTTATATCAGAAACTGGTTCAGCTTTTGAGACTAGCCAGTGGATTTTCCAATTACACTGCCACGTAATGAAATGGTACTGATGAGTGGGGCAGGAATGTTGGGAACACAGTTTCAGCAGCGTGGGGAGGAACCAGACACGTTCAAAGTGAGGGTTGCCCATGCAACTGATTCTGCTCGTTGGAGAGTCACAGGACTTTCCTTCTTTCTACAGGTCCATTTTCAGTCACGATCAAAACAATCCTTGTGCTCACGTTAGAAGTCCATAGTTGTATGTGTCTGTGTGTGCTTGAATAGCCCCAGATGCTGGCATCATCCCAGCTGGATGGCCTTGTGGCAGGTGCTCCCTGCGTCTGTCGGCTGAGGTGCTCCCTGGGGCAGAGCCGGGGAGGACATGCACATACGTGGAGATCCATTAATGTACACATATATGTACATGTGCACCTGTTTGTGTGTCAGCAGCATAAAAACTGCAGTTCACTTGGTTGTTTTGGTTTGCACATTGATCTGGTTGAACAAAACGTTTGTTCTTCAAAGTATGTGGAATCAGGGAATCGACAAAGACTCAGTTTGTGGGAGTTCAGCTGTTGTAGTGGATCTCCTGAGACCTGAAGAAATCTTGCATTAACCAAAGATGACAAGCAACTACTACAGCCTGGAAACTGAAGCACCTACGAGAAGCAGTTGTTTACAGTGCATTATTCGTATACTTTGTATGAGAAATTAATTTAGCAATACTTGTACTTGACTTGTGTATGCCTTTTATACAAATGTTAATCCATTATACTAAATCCTAACTGCATTAAGACCTAAACTGAGATTAGATCTGGTCAGTGATGACCAGATCTACTGCAGAAGAATGCCTTACAATTTTCTTAAAAATAATTTTCTCTAGTATTATTAAAACCATATTGATTCAATTGCTACCTTCCTCCTAGAAGCTGTTACTGTAAGGCTAAGATCTGAAAATTTGCTACTCTATTCATTGCTAAAACACACGGGCCTAGTTTCCACAGCTGTATTTCCTGAGAGGAGCAGATCCCACACAGTGAGAATCCAGCTCCTCAGAAGCCCATGGTGTTCGTTGTCACCCCAGGCAAAGAGTGTCAAAAGTGCTTGTGGTCCAAATGTGCCAATTTACCATGAAAACACAGTGTGGTCTTGCCTATTTTAGACTATTTAAGAATTCTTGGAAAACCTATCACAAATATATTGACTGTATGCTGTAGCACCTACTCACTGTCATTCACATCTGTGCTTGATTCTCACCACACCAGTAACCCTGCTAGTGCAGTGACTTTGACTCATGTGCAAGTGTTTTGCTAGATCGTTACCTTTTATTAAAAGTACACAACTCCAGTAACAAAAATAAAGAAATTTATGGTAAAATGTAACTTGATTCTTTGTTGTGGTAACTTGTTTAGTCCTAGTTCACCTCCTTTATTACTTCATGCATACAAAATCTACAAAAATACTTGCCAAACCCCAAATTTCACATGCGATGCAGACATCTGCCAAGTGCACAGAAAATCCGTGGGTGGTAGGCACCTGACTCGCTTAAGCATTTTTATCCAGAGCCCCTCCAAAATAATCAATCAGTTTCCCCTTGCTGCCTCCAGCTCCGTGTTTGCTGCTCTGAATGAGCTATGGAGTGTGTGGATCAGTGAGGTTTGTCCCTTCAGGAAGCTGGATGAGTGCTTGCCCAGTGTTTATGGTGAAGAATTTGGAGTTGGACTCCAAGCTAAACACCAGATTCTTGACTCACGGAGACAGATTGCATACATGAGCCACAGCAGATAATCTCTTCTCTGCAGCTGAGGTCACTTATGTATTTATTTTACAGAATATGGGTTTATACGTGCATCCACTCCCCATCCCTTTCTTTGGTCTAGCTAATTGCCAGCAAAGACTTTAAACAAGATGATCAATGTTATCATTTTAAAGTCACTCAAACTATTACTGGGTTTGGATAAACTCACTAGACCCAAGAGACTTGTTTTACTCTGTGTCACAGGTCATGCTCAGACTCCCAACTACAGTAAGTTTCTGAGGCTCTTCACTTGCAGGCAAATGTTCTCTTTCCTGGCACATTTACAAAATAGGAATCCAGAGAGCATTTGTGAGTGACCAGGAACTATTAAAACAGCATATATTTCTGGAACAGCTGATGGGGGTTGAGCACAAGGAGCAGATCCAGCAGTAACAGCACAAGCAGCTGCTAGGAGCGATCGCTGCTCTCAGTAGCATCACGCAGAAGTTATGGAACAGGCTAACATTCGTGCTCAGATGGGACAGGCAGGGAGGGATTTAATTAAAAACTCCTTCAGAGTGCTTGAGCTGATAGTCAACAGCCTCGGTTTTGCCTGTTGCAGGAATGTGCTTGCAGGAAAATAGTTGTGTTGCGGAAAGTAGTTTGCAGCAGCTAATAAAATACAGGGTGTTCTTTAAAACATCTGATTGACTGTACCTGACTGCAGGGTTTGCCAGTCAGACACTCAAAGATCTTCTGCCATCCTGTTTGAAGCAATTAACACTGAAGGAGGAAGTGGAGGGTGCCTCCCACTCTCCCCCTTTGTGAACATCTTCAGCAAAGCCCCCAGACTCTGAAATACTGTGCTTCGTACATTGAGAGGAATCCGTGAAGATGAGATGACTTGGAATTAAGAAAAACAGGCTTTTGCAATGTCAAGACTCATCTACTCCTCTTCCCTAACAGGCACCTTTAAAATTTGATAAGGATTCAGCTGTTCCAGTCTAACTTGTAGGATACAGGAATACCATTTACAGAATATAAATGTTTTGAAGTGCTAACATCATGCTCTCATCATGCAGGGGGGACTGCAGCTCATTGGTGCTTATAGGAAAGAACTTGTATTTTCACCCACAAAATAATCCCACAGGATTTTAAGCATCCAGAGTGATCCAGTCCCAGTTCAGACCATGTCCTCTTTTACTAATTCTCTGCATTTTCTTCCATTGTATTCATGTGTGACCTTGGACATCTCTGTCCTTCCTGTGCCTTTGATTTCTCTTCAGTTATAAACTGACTAGCTTATGTTGTCAATCACAATGAGTAGTCTGAAGTGCTGTGGAGTAAAAAACCGTGTCCATTGAACAGAAACACCACCACTCCCACTGGTTTCAGTGAAGACGTGGTGGGATGCCTGTGAATAACCATTTGCTCTCACCCTTCAATGTTCTGCTGAAAATAGTTTGTTAAGATGGCACATTCCTGTAAAGCTGCTCACAGAGCGGGCCAGGGGACAAGGGGGAAATGCCATCCTGCCTCCCTCCCCAGAGAACCTTTACCAAAAGATCCCCTCAGCCAGTGTGACCATAAAATGGGCATGTGGGGATGCAGGACACTGACCAAAAAGTGGGTCCTGCTTGGTCTGTCGCTCCATGTGCCACTGGGAATAGAAATGACCATGCCTTACTCCAGCTGAGCCATGTGTTTCCATGTGTGTTTAAGAGGAAGGGACAGCCTAGAAAATACAAGAATTTTAATAATTAATTCTTAAGTCCTTCAGGGAAACCTCTCTTTTCAGTTCTGCACGTTTCTTCTGAGTCTTGAAAGCTGAGTTTGCTCTGCTATGTCTAAAACACATACCTGATTGCCTTGAGGACTTCCTCCATGCCTCCAAATGTGCCTTACTTCACACCTGCATGTTCACAGTATTGTGTGCTTAGGGATATAGCAGAGAGAATCATAATCCTTATTACCTTCACTCTCTGCCTTCAAGGCATGTGGGTGATGTCCAGTGCAGGAGCAGGTGCTAAAGCACCTCACTCTCTGTCCAGTCTGTCCTTGAACACTTCCAGGGATGGGGCACCCACATCTCTGAGCAACCTGTGCCAGTGCCTCACCACCCTGACAGGAAAGTATTTCCTCCTAATATCCAATCTAGATCTTTCCTCTTTTAGTTTAAAACCGTTCCCCCTTGTCCTATCACTATCTGCCTGTGTAAAAAGTCACTCTTCCTCTTTCTCATAAGGCCCCCTTTAAGCACTGAAGGTCACAATGAGGTCTCCATGGAGCCTTCTGTTTTCCAGGCTGATGGAGGCAATGGAGAGAATCCTGTTTGGCTGGCTGGAGCTGAGTAGCTACTCATCACAGCAGGTGAACACTAGGCAGAAACACAGGGAAGAAAAAGTATGTACATTTTGATGACAAATCCATCACAAACACTCACTGTCCTGTGAATTTATTTATTGGAAAATACCTGTGGCTGCCCTGGAAGGCAGTTTAAAATGAATGGGTATTTCATTTTTGGTTTAACACCATAGGTAGCCCAGGGAATAAAGGTGGTTTACAAAGGCTGCTCTGACATCTGGTTTCAGGACACAGGCAGAAGTCACCAAAAGAAAATCTTGTAGAGGTCTATTTATCAATAAAATATTTAATAAACTTATCTGTACAAAATATTAAAAAGGTTATTGAGGAGTATACAAGAATATTTATTTAACAAATATATACTGCTATATAATATATTCAAGAAAATATAGATTGCTGTTTACAGTTCATTTACAATCCCATATGTACAATCTATTTAAACTTTAGATACATACAAACAATGCATTTACACCATCACGTACAGAGCTATCTTCTTTAGAGATATTTCACACACCCAGACCTGAAAAAGCTGAACAAATACATGGATAGTTCAGAGGCACACACAGGGATACGAGTATTGCTTCAAAAATTGTAACTACTACAGATACAGTTACTGGAAACATTTTCATTTTCTGACATTTTCCTTTCTAATCAAAGAAAAGAACATATAAATAAAACCATGACTGACCAGCAGAGAGGCTCATTTTGTCAAGGGAACTCCAGAAAGTGTTGACTTGACTCCGGAAACAGCGCACACTGATGGGATATGAAGGGCCTGAGCAAACTGGACCAATATTGCTCCCTGCTTCATCCGAGACAGGGAGCACCAGGAGCAGAGGAGGTCTGTGCTGCACAGACAAGTGTCCATTTCCTTTGAGCAGCATCTCCACCAGCTTTTCCAGTGGGAACTGCAGAGCAGGACAGGACTTGTGACTCCAGGTGGGCACAGCCCCTGAGTCCTCCGGCTGTGAGAGCTCCATTTGCAAAGGCACTGCACAAATGTGGCTTCAGCTGAAGCGTGTGGGAGCTCTGGACATTCAGCACCTCAGGAACTCAGACCCTTCTTTAAAAGGTTAATCACTCACAGCAGGTGGGATGAGTGCAAGCAGGATGATCACCCCCTCCCTGGGCAAAGAGAGGATGAGCTGCTCCTACAAAATGCCCCATCCCCAGCTGATCACTTCCTACACACCAACTTGGCACCTTCAAGGACCGAAGCCTGGTCCCTCCATGTGTGACCATCCCTTTTCCTGGCCCCTCCATGTGTGACCATCCCTTTTCCCAGCCTGTGGGTGCTATTTCACACTACTGCTGCTGGCTGAGCTCCTGTGAGCCCCTTGGTGCTCAGCAGTTCCTGGCACACAGCTCCTTGGGATGACCAGCTCGGGAGCAAAGCAGCCTCCTGTTTATTCTCTACTGTTCTCCTTCCCTGTCTTCACCAAGGCAGGATGGAGGAAATAAATGAAACACCACAGAGAATGCTACCATCTCCCCAAAAACTGGGACCAAGGCAAATGCCACAGCTCCCAGGGAGGCCAGGCTTGGCCCAGCCTCTGGGTCTCATTCCTCCAATGATGGAGACCAGGGTGGCACCAGCACAGCTTGACACTGTGGCAAAGAGAAGGGGAGGGGAGACCCAAACACTCCCACCTTCCACCAGAGAATCACTTGAGTGTGTGACCCATCGTGAGCAGGTCCCCTCCTCCCACCAGCTTCAACCCTGCCAGACCTGTCCCCTCAATGTCCCCTGCCCAAAGGCACAGACTGCACCACGTCCTCCTGCTGCTGAAGCTCAGCTCCATCCCTTCCTCACCCTCCTTCCCCCACCAAACACCACAGCAAGTCTCCACACTCCCCGTCCTGAAAACCTAAAGCATGAGCACAAGTATCAAAGCAGAAAAATGAGCTCGCAAAATGTTCGACTGATCTATTAAGTGGTGAGGACAGAAAAATGGAGAGCAAAACCTGCTGAAAAACCATTGAAAATGCGTGGAGTTCTGGTTTGGAATGGATGAGAATGGATCAAGCTTTAGTTTAAGATTTTTCAATACCAGCTCCATGAAAATGCTGCACAGCCCAAGCTTCCTACCCTAGCCCATCCATTCAGCAAGAGTCAAACCCAGTGCATCCATCAGCCTGCCAGTGCTCTTTCCCACCACTGCCTACATCAGGCTCCTCTCCAACATGGAAAATTCAGGGGTTGTTTGGGTACTGCTGCCAGTAAAAGGGAAAAGCAGCCATAGGGCTATTTGTGTCTCGAGGTGCAAAGATGCAAAACATCCTTTAAGATGTAGGGTGGGCTCCTTGGTCAGTGGGTTACACCAGCACGAATTCCGAATTTTTGTCATTTTCTGAAGGCCCAGATCACTGGCTGATAGGACATAAGTGGTTTTCAGAGACATCTTTGCACCTCTATGTACCTCACAACATGTTGTACTGGGAACAAAGAATTTTAAGGACTGAATACAGCTGGTTTTGCCTTGGAAGACATAAACCAGCTATGACAAAACTGAAGGTGTCACACACATCAGCCTGGTGGAACATCTCACTCTTTTACCAGCCATTAATTGATAGATAGGAAAGACAGAAGAACTCTTCCCCTACCACACAAAGTCACAGGCTCCTGCGACACACCCAACCCACAGAACGGGTACTCCCCAACCCCTTTCCTCATTGTGTTTTCATGGAGGACACACTCCCACAGTGAGGACACCACTACATTCTGCTCCTGCCACCCAGTATCTCCATTCTGGCCCCACAATAAGGGATCCCTGATGCCAAGGGAGCTGCTCTGAGGCCAGTGGGACACACATGATCTGCTGGTCATGAGGACTTAAAAAAAGAATCACACTGCTCTCACAGACCTTGCTTTTCCCCACACAGGTTTTCCCATCCACTCACCTCCACAGAGCATGATGTGAGGAGAGAAAAACTCACACCACAACTCCAGCTGCACCCAGGACAGGGGACACAGCAAGTGATTTGATGGAACTGCCCAGCCAGGGTCCATATGATAGCCCTTTGTTCTGATCATCTTTCAAACACAGTGGCTCACAGCCCCATTTCAGGTGACAGCCTCTGTGCAATACCCAGGCTCTTGTTGCCATTGCCCCACAGAGTTTTTTTCTCCCTGGCACATGGCCCTGCTGCCCCAGCACAGACAAAAGAGAAGGCACTTGGATTTCAGAACTCACTCCGTGCTCAGCAGGAAACCATGACATTTCTCACCAGTTTTCGTCCAACACAAGTATGAGCTGGGCTGGTATTTATGATGTATCTGCCACATTAAATGGGTCCTGTGGGTTTTGACGTAACTGTAAATGCTGCTGTTGATACAATCACGACAAAAAGCTCACCACAAAACTCCTGTTAAGGCTGGAGAGCAAAGCCACGGCATCCCATCAGCATCCAAGGTGCTCTGCTCCATTTGCCCAGCTGAAGGCCCTGGAACCTGCATTCCCAGGGGGTCCTAAGTGATGCCCCAGCCTCCCTTGTCTCTTCCCTGCCTACAGCAGGGTGTGTGTATGTGTCTCCTGTTCCGTGGGGGCCAGCACAGGTGACTGTCCCTAAATACCACTTTCAGGTGTGTGGGATAAGGGCTTAGGACTGTAAAAGGAGCTGCTTGCTTTGCAAGGGGAGTGTGATGGATAAATCACTGCAGCGCTGCCCGGCGAGAGCTGCGCAGCCAAGGACTGAGTTGAAACCCCCAGGGTGCAAACACAGGCAGGAGTCACTGGCCCTCAAACCTGAGCAGAGGGCTCAAGGCCTGGGGTTTGCTTTTAATCCGAATTGGTGCCTTTGCAGCCTTTTCCTTACGGATATGCCAACCATCAGTCAACAGGCAAAGAGGATGTGGCTCCATCTGCCAGTGCTGATCAGAAGTGAGGCCACTGGGATCAATGCAGCTGTGCCAGGATGAAGCTACATCAAGCCCTTTTCTACATGAACCCTTCTCTCTGCCAGAGAGATTTCCCTCCTATCACTGGATTTGAAGTATGATGTAAAAAAAGAAAAAAAAAGGGGGGGGCACATATGGTTAGACAAGCCCCCTATTTTAAGAGAATTAAAAAGCAATTATTCCTTTAAAAAAAAATCTGTGATTCTTGGGAAATATTTCTAGGCCAGAAGCACCCCTCGTCACCAGGGTTAAACACGGCATAAACTCATTTTGCTTCTGACTGCTCCTGCAGGCAGTGGCTTGGGCACCAGCTCAAGGAGCCCCCAGACAAGGCACACACACCAGTCCCTGTCACAACTGGGCAGGCTTCCCCAAATCCCAGCCCCAGCGCTTCCAAGTCAAATGGGATCGCTCTGCAAGTTTCCCTACTCCTGTGCAATTACATTCCCATGTCAGAGAGGAGGGGCCAGTTAAGCAGGGATACATAGTTCTTTTCAAATGCTCAATATTTCTAGTTTCACTGTAATTATATCCTGCAGACAAAAATGGTGCTCAAGGTCAAACAAATCCTCCAGGAGAATATGCACTGCATGGAAACTGTTTGGGTTTTTTTTTAACTGGAAAGGTTGTATAAATACTGCAGATTGTGAACCTATAATTATCCATTAAAATCACTCTGAGTCTGATGAATTAATATTTGTCCACGTTCAGCCTCTAGTCTCTTATTTATAAAGTTTACATGTGCCCAAAAATCAGCTCAGGCAAGAGGCAATTGATCAGAAATACATTTTTTCTGTACCTTTCCTTTGGCGTCAGAGGGTGATGCTCTGCGGAGGAGCAGCTCCAGGGATGAGGGCTGGGCTGGGCTGGGCTACCACCATCCTGCAGCCGGTGCCCCACCAACCCTTCTGCAAAGGCAGGCCTCACTGCTCCGTGCCCTCTACTGACACATCCCTGTGTTGCCCCCCAACAGTGCAGGGCTGCAACAACTCAGCTGAGGGAACCTCCCTGACCCAGGAAGGCTTTCACACCCACCACTTCCACTTAGAATCATGTAATCATTAAGGTTGGAGAAGATCAAGCCCTACCATCAACCCTGCACCACCCCTACGTTCACCATTAAACTATCTCCTCAAGTGCCATATCCACACGGTTTTTGAACACTTCCAGGGATGGTGACTCCACCACTTCCCTGGGCACAGCTTTACAACTCTTTCTGTGACTTTTCTTCCCCCAGTATTTAATCTAAACCTCTACACATTTGCAGCAGCTCTGATGGTTGTTGCCCAAGTCTAATCCCACTGTTTGGGTGCAATCTCCAAATCTGCCCGGGGATGGAGAGGCAGCCCTTGCAGTTGTCACGCAGGGATTCATAAAGGGGGCAGTGGTGGCTTTTGCTCTGGAAATACTTCTCTGGGAGCAATGAGCAATGTGACAGCCAAGCCCTGCAGCCAATACACTCTCCGGGGAGAGCAGCACACTTATCCACCAAAGCCCCAGCTCCACTCTCCTCCAGCCTTGCCCTGCTCATACACATCCACCTGGAGCAGCCCCAGGCAGGCAGCTGCCTCCCCTGACTCCTTAGAGGAGCAGAAAGAGGGTTCCACTCCATCCTTTACCCTCCTGTTGTCCTCCAGAGGTTGTTTTCCCAGGAAAGGAACAGGTGGCACCTGGCACAGGCCCCAGCACTGCTGGGCTCCCCTCGGGGGGATGAAGTTTGCCCCCCACCAAACACCCCTGTTCAGGGTTCCCTGCAGCCAGGAGAGCCAGGTCTGGCTCCCACATGGGTGAAACCATGGACAGCATCGCTGTCAGCAGCGGCCTCTGCGCTCTCCCCAGATCCTCCCCTCTCGTTTATCACAGTGACCCAGGCTACAGAACCGCAGCAACTGAGCCACTGCTTTTGTCCCCAGGACCAGCAAAGCCATCGTGGGGTTCAGGACACGAACCCCAGCAATGGGCACCGCCCCAGAACCGGAGTTGGGGTGAAGCATTGCAAGACCCAACCTGTCAGCCTGCTCTCCATCAGCCACCTCCAGACCTGAGGAGGGTGACGTCTGTCTGTTCCCTGCGACTGTGGCTGAACAAAAACCACAAGAACTGGGAGTCACACACACTGGAGTCACGTCCCCTTGGACACAGTCCCACAGGAGCAGATCTCAGGACACCTTTTTGGTGGAGGCTCACAAGAGCCACCAGCCAGCAGGGGCTGCCAGGAGCTGTATATATCTTGCCTGGATTTGAACTGCCTGTGAACCTTCACCACAAATATTTGGAGGAAGGGGAGGGGGTAAAAGAAACAAAAACATTTTAAAAATTTGCCTCAGCAGTGAGAAAAACTATCAAACAACCAAAGGCAATTGAAAAATTAGGTACTTCCAAAGCTTGGTAACCTTATAACTGATGTGGAATCAGGCAGCTTGAGCACTGCTGTGCCAACCTCCTTCCTCAACCAGTTGTGCTGAAGCCAAAGGGCAGAGGAAATCCACAAATCCTCATGCTGACCCCTCCTCACCCACTCAGGAACCCTGGCCTCCCCAAATGCTGACGGGGAGAAAACCCATGGCATGGACCTGATGCTTCCTCTCCCTGCTCGACCTCCATCTCTGAGCATCTCCTTGGGGACAGGTACATCATTAGCATATATTTACATTTGTGCTGAGGCTGGGAGATAGGTTTTTCTCTTGGATACATGGATGCAAAGCCAGAGGAGCTCTGCAGGTGTCAAGGGGGTACATGAGACTTAAGGGCAACACACTTGCTCCTCTGAGCTGCCACCAGCCACAGCCTGAGGATGCAGAGCAAGCTCTGTGGGTGAGGATGGAGGGAGGCTAGGGGTGTTATCTCAGTGCATCTGTCCCTCTTATCAATGGGCACGGTTTACTTCCTACGGATGCACTTGGGGGGAAGGTGCTGTTGGACCTCACCAAGGCTTTTCTGACCTTTGAAATCATTTGGATCTCAGTAGAGCTCTTTGAGGCAATGCCCTCTCTGCCCTGGCCAGGCTCAGCCCTCCCAGCAGAACACCCCTGCCATGGAGGATAACTGGATTAACGTAGGAAAAATCCCATGTTTTCCAGCAGGGATTTATCTCCTCCAAAAGCAAACTACCATCACAAATAAGCACTGATGTTTACAGACCAACACCCTGCCCAGAAGAAAAAAACAAACCATCAAACACAAAATCTGTGCAAATACATCTCTGGTCCAAGCCAACCTACCCATGAAGCCAAAGTTTGGTACCAAAAGCCACTGAGGTGCAGCAGAAATGCTTCCCAGCATCCAAAGCACACCCTGGCATGGATGAAGGGCTTCTCTGGTTTAAAGGTGTAATTTATACTCAGCTCCTGAGTTACTAAAACCCTGCAGCCCTTTCAGCACACGTCAAAGCACCCTGCTTCATGTAGCAGGCCCTGAGGGTAGCAGTCAGCCCTCTGCATGGGAAAGGTCTGTTCCTGGAGGATCCAGCTCCCTTAATGGAGCAGGGAGCAGCCAGCACTCCAGGGAGGGAGCAGCTCCCTGGGAAATCGATGCCAAAGGAAGATAGGGTGGAGCCGAGTGCTTTTATAGAGATTATTTGGAAAGAGAAGAACCTGAGCAAAATGGCTCTTCCCTAGGGAACTCGGGACCTTTGTTTCTCTCCAGACATGCTCAGGATGGCTGTGTGACTTGTGGGCCTGATGCTGGGTTCCCAGTATGCCTTGGAAATAGAGTTTTGTGCAGGAAAGGGAGGGGACCCACCAAACGGTACCTCCTGAAGGACATAGACAACAGGGCCAGTGCCACGTGGAGTGGAGGCATCTCCAGCTAACACCTCCCACGGCCACTCCCATCTTTTTGAGAGCACAAGCTCTGCTTCAGACCTGACTCTTTTAGCCTCCAGTTCTCCTTCTTTCCTGTCTCCGCCAGCAGACTCACAAATCTCTCCCCACTGCAAACAGGCCTGGACCAAGTGATTACAGCCCACTCCAGCCACAGGTTCTCCACTCGGTGCCCTCCCCCAGGGATCCCTTATTTTTCCACCAGGAAACCCAGGGCACAGATTTGAAGGCAGCCAGGAAAACTCCTTTAACTCAAAGGAAAGAGCATTCCTACTTCACCTCCATCCCACCGCCACAGCCAGAGGGTGATGCTGACCTGATCCCTCTGCCACAGACACCATTCAACCTCCCCCCACCCCCAGGTCATCATTCCCAATGAGAAAATTTTGGCTAGACATTTTCCAAAACCTTTGGGAAAGAAGTTGTCAGCTCTACTTTGGCAAACCAAGTGTATCAGGCAGAGCTCAAAAGCTGAGGAGACATTCCCTTGGGGCTCTGCCAAGCTGTGTGTCCCCCCTTTCCGGGGAGGAACAGGCAAGGCACAGAGATGGCGGCAGCCTCGCAGTCTCAGAGGGGCATCCCTCTCAGGGTCATGGCCAGGGTGGCCCAGGGAAGACAGGGAACACCTGCTCTGAGCTTGGCTTTTGGAAAGGCACACACCAAAATGTGTATGTGTGTGTATATATATATTTTTTTTATATATATATATATTTATATTTATATATATAAAATGGGCAGGGCTGCTGAGCAAGGCCTGGAGGGGTAGGGAGAGCTGCAGAAATTGCTACCTGCAGCCACACGTCTCCACGACCATGTCCTCGTACTGTTTGTAAACCACATTGTTCCCGGAGTCTATATAGAGGATGCTGATGGGGCTGAGCTTGGAGGGCACGCAGCAGCTCGGGGGGGTGGACTCTGGGTCCATGGAGTTCATCAGGGTCTGGATAATGGCATGGTTGGTGGGCTCCAGGTGGGAGCGCAGGGGGAAGTCGCAGACCCCCTCGCAGTGATACGCCTCGTAATCCAGAGGGGCGATTATCCAGTCATCCCAGCCCAGCTCCTTGAAGTTCACGTGCAGGGGCTTCCTGCTGCAGCGGGTCTTCGCCTTCTTCCCATGGCCTCTGCCTCCAGATCGAGTGGCAATGGTGGTCCTCCTCTTCCTCCGCTTGGGATACACCTCCTGGCCAGGATCGGGGGGCTCCAGGAAGTGGGGGCTGCCCAGGGCCTTGATCTTATCCCGGATCTCCTTGAAGAGGTTCTCCTTCCTCTGGGTGCGGGAGAAGGCCACGAGCAGGGCTCGCTCATGGGGCTGTGGCCGGGGTTTGCCAAACCCCAGCTGCCGGGGGGGCAGGAGCTGCCCCGCCTGATCCGAGACAATCCTCAGCAGGAAGCACAGCAGCTTTCCCGAGAGCGATCTCTGCCTCTGATCTCGCAAGGCCTCCCAGACATCAAACACCTCCCATCTGGAGGAGCCCGTGTCCAAAATGTCTGCAGCCCTGGAGTCCAGCAGCTGGGGCTCCTCGCCGTCCCGGCTTGGGCAGGTGGCAAGGAGGAGGTGGTGGAAGGTGCCTTCGGGGGACAGGGCCAAGCTCCGGTTTTCAGGGAGGGAGCGCAGGATCCGCAGCTCTGCGCCCGTCACCTCCTCTGCCTCGGGCAGGCTGGAGATGTCAAAGAGGTATCGCTGCTCGAAGGCGGATGGGGAGGCATCTGGAAGAGATAACACAGAAGAAAAAGAAAGGAAAAAAATTAAAATATGAGCAAGCCAAGCCAAGCTCTCATTACAGTGAGGTGCAAGGGATGCAGAGCTAACGGGAGAGATGTCACTGTGTAGCACGGCTCCCTGAGCATCCCAGCGGGACACAGTCTGTGTGTCCTGCATCCACGAGCGTCACTCTGGCTGAGGGCACCAAAAACAAACGAGGAGGAGAAGGTACAGAGGGAGGGAGGAACCAATTCAAATAAGTGGCTTCTTATCAGCACTCTTCCCCACATCCTGAGGAGGCTTCTCTGCCTCCTCCCTGCTGTTCCAGTGACCCCAGATGCACTGCTATTCTGTTTAGGCACGGAAGCCACACCTGAACCTGTGCAGCACATTACCCAATCAGCAGGTTGTAACCAATTTCTTCTGCCCCAAGTGTCACACACATACACATGCTGTTAAAAATCCCATTTCCCCCTCACAGATAGGCACAGGCACACAGGTCTGATACAGGCACCCCCACAGGCTGAAAGTGAGCCCAGCCTCAGTTTGTCACTATTTTGAGTGGATCCAAAGACCTGACACAGACTTGCGCAGTTTCTGACACTGGATAAATATACTCAACGTGAATTTAAAAAAGAAACACAAAAGGAGGTGGAGCTGGGAAGAAGAGATGAATTCAGTTCTGGGAGGGTAGTTTTTTGTTTTCTACCTCGTTAACGAGAAACCTGACCTGGGCCTGCTGCAAACATCTCTGCTGTGCCCGGAGCAGCCCGACCCGCTGCCGGCAGAGCCCTGCTCGACACCTCCGCCCGGCACCCGCCCACCCACTCCGGCAGCGCCGCTGGGTGCAGCCTGCACCACCCGCCGGGGGGGAAACTGTTTTCTCCCTGCCATTTGCTGCTGCTGCTGCTATTATTATCATTAATAGTAGTATAATTATTCATTATAGTTATTACAATTACTATTTGAAAAGCAGATCTAAAATTCCTGTGAGGAGCAGATAAGAGCAGATAAGGAGATCCCTTTGAAGAGTTCATCTGGTTTCGTTTTGCGCTTGAAACTTCCCAGGACCTGTGCTCAGTTTTCGCCCAGGTCTCCCAAGCCGAGCACTGCCCACCCTCCCACCGCAGCATCCTCCCCCCGGTCCCGCCTCGCTCCCCCGACGTTTCCCCTTTAGCTTCCAGTAAACTCCCTCCCGCAAAGGCTGCCGGCAGGATACGGCCCCTTCTGGGTGTAGGAATGGGGTTTGGGGATGGCGCTTGGGGGGGTCTCCCACCCCCGGGGCAGCCGGCGACGAGGGGCGGCTGGTGCTGCTTTTGGATTTGCGTTTTCATTTTATTCGATGGGGAACGTATTATTTTTTATCCCGAGCCGAGCGAACTTGGCCGGCAGGGCGCGAAGTACATATACACATGTACTTGTTAGAAGAATACCGTTAGGTGCGTATATGCATTTGATTATCATTATTAGATCCGCGGATATGAAGAGGGCAAAAGAGGACGAAGAGGGAGAAGGGGACCGCGATGCCGAGCTCAGCCGGCGGCGTCAGCGGGAGCCGCTCCGGAGCGCCGCGGCCGCCGGGGGCCGAGCACCCCCAGGGCACCACGGCTGCGTTCCCTCCCCCGCCCGGCCCGGTCCATCGCGGTGTCCCGCGGAGTTTTTCGGGCTGCAAAGGCTCTGGCGGGACGGCGGATGCCGTGCGGAGAAGCTGCTCTCAAACTGCGCCGCATCAGGTGGTAGGAGGTCCCGAGAGCCGCCCGCACCGCCGCCCGCCCCGTCCTGGCTGGCTGCACCTCGCACTCCGTCCCGAACCGCATCCCCAGCACCAAGCGTCATCCTTGATCCCGACTGCGTGTGCAGCCCCATCGCCACCCCCGGCCCCCGCTCAGCACCATGCTCATGTCCGTCGGCAAACCCCTTCACTGGTGCCAGGCACAAACCTTTTGCTGTCCCCATCGCCACCCTCCTAACCGCATGCTCACGCACAACCCCACTCCCAGCCCTGTACTCGCCCCCAGCCCCACGCTCAGATCCGCGCACGGCTTCATTCCCGTTAAAAAACCGGGATGTGCAGCCCCTATCCCGTGAAGCTCCATCCCCTGCAACCACCCCGTGCGGAAACCAACGCACAACCCCATTCCCCAACCAACGCACAGCCCTATCCCAGGCGCGGCCCCGTGCTCGGACCAACGTGCGAGCATCCTCTCCGTGTGCCACCACGGCCCCGAACTCACGCTCAAAGTGATGCACAAGCCCGTGTGTCCATCCCCACGTCCACATAGGAGCACGATCCCCACACCCATGCACAATTCCATCCCCAAGCCCCATCCTCATCCCCAAGCCCATTCCCAAGCCCAAGCATCGACTTCTCTCCCGCCCGACGGCGGGGTCCCGGCGGGCCGGCCGGTCCGCGCTCCCCTGCCCGGCCGCGGGCGCTGCGCTGAGCGGCGCGGGGGGACGCGCGTCCCGCACTCACCGCTGCGCGCCCGCTCCGCGAAGCCCGTCACGGTGTCGGCGCGGCGGCCGGGAGCGCGGCGGGCGGCCAGGCGCTGGTACAGGGCCACCATGTAGTGATGCGGCACCACCGTGCCGTTGCGGAGAGCCCCGTCCCTCCGCGGCGGGGAGGAGAAGGGGGAGGCGGCGGCGGCGGAGGAGGAGGAGGCGGAGGAAGGCGCGGCTGCCGAGGGTCGCTGGGGAGCGGCCGCTGACGGGCCGCGCACGGCGGCGGCCTCCAGCCCGCGGCGGAGGCGGCAGGCGCCCAGCAGGCAGAGGCAGAGGGCGGCGGCGGCGGCGCGGAGGCGCATGGCGGCGGCCCGGGGCTCGGCGCGGAGCTGCTGCCGCCGCCGCTCCCCGCCCGCTTTTGAACATCGTCTTCGCCCGCCGCCGCCGCCGCCGCCGCTGCCGCCGCCGCCGCGGCCGCCCGCGCCCGGGGGCGCCCCCTGCCGGCCGCTCGCCCCACCCCGCCCGAGCGCCGCCCGCGCCCCGCGCCCGCCCCGGCAGGTGAGAGACCCCCGAACCCCACCTCGGGCTCTGCCCCGCCCGCCCCGGCAGGTGAGAGACCCCCGGATACCCCCCGGAGCCCGCTCCGCCTGTCCTGGCAGGTGACAGACCCCCGGATGCCCCCCGGGCCCCGCCCCGCCCGCCCCGGCAGGTGACAGACGCCCGGGCCCCCCCTCGGACCCCGCCCCGGCTCTCCCGGCAAGAGAGAGAACCCTCCAGGCTCCGGCCCCCCACCCGGTGGGGACAACCCGCACCCCTCATTTGGCGCGGAGAGCTGCGTCCCACGGCCCCGTGCCACGGCGTCACCCCAGCCTAACTGTGGGGTGGGATGGAGTTGTGTCCGACTTTGAGAGGCGACCCCAGTTCGGGATGGCGAGAGGTTGGGGGGCACCGCCACCTCTGTGTGCAGGGGTCATATTTCGGAGCGGGGAGCCCCCCACCGATGACTGGACCGAGAAACTTCACCCCTTATTGGAGGGTGTCACCCACCACCCCGTACTGGGGCGGGGGTCCCGGTCCCACACTGGAGATGAGGCAGCCCCGGCTCTATTTCGAACGGAGGAACCACGTTTCGGGCAGATCGCTTTCCCCCGACACTGGCCCTCGGGGGTGCTGCCGCCGGCGGGGCCGGGCCGGGAGCGGCCGGGGGAGCCGAAGCGACCCGCTGTGGGGCGGCCCCGGGGCCCCGGGCTCCCCTGCACCTCTCCGAGACGCCCCGGGCTGCCCCGAGCCTCCATCGGCCCCGGTAATTCCGCCTCGGGAGTCCGACACCGGAGCAAAACAAAGCCCCGGCCGGGCTGCGGGCTGATGTTTTCCCTCGCACGGAGGGTTTCCTTGGTAAAATTCAGATGTTTCCTTGGGTCTCGATTAAAATAACAAAGTGGGGTATTTACTAGGATGTTATTTCAAGTCTCTTAAGTCCCTGGTTATGTCTGTTGCGATTTCTCCGCAAATACAAAAACAAGCGCTGCGATGATTTATTTGAAGGAATGTAGGTGTTTCGCCAAAACAAACACAGCTTTTTTTTTTCCCTTCTCCCCCCCCCGAAACAATTGCTTCTCACGAGCATTTGTCACTGCAGCCTCTTGGATTTCTTTCTGCTGTAATTTTACAGGTGTTTTGTCACAGTATCGCGAGCGGGTTTTTAATGCCAACCAGCGGCTTTGCTCGGTATGTACACACACACTGTGCAGAGACACAGACGCTGCTCCCAGGACACCATCCCAAGAAATCCCTGTCCCATGCAGTGCTGGATGGCCAGGCCTGAGGCCATTTGCACACCTTGCACAGCACTTGCAGAGTTTGCGCAGCCTTTGCACAGGGCAAATGGCTGTACATGGAGTGTACACGGCTTGCATGGCATTTGCACAC
The DNA here is from genome assembly GCA_014706295.1 of Lycocorax pyrrhopterus obiensis. Classification (NCBI taxonomy): domain Eukaryota; kingdom Metazoa; phylum Chordata; class Aves; order Passeriformes; family Paradisaeidae; genus Lycocorax; species Lycocorax pyrrhopterus. Next base: position 102,263,816 of record JACSVZ010000004.1, on the reverse strand, counting down.
CCAGCGTGTTCACATAGGGCCTTGCAGACAGCGGCCCCCCAGCAGTCAGTGACCCCCGGGAGCCCTAACCCAGCTGGGGCAGGAGGCAGAGGAAGGGCCAGCAAGAGGAAGGCTTCACTAACTGTTATTCTTTTGTCAGTCCCTTATTCAATCCAGCCTGATGCTCTTCAGATACTAAAGGTCATTTTTAAAAACTGTCTGACAAGGCCTTCCAGCCCCTGAGGCCTCACTCCCCTCTGGCCAGGGTGCTGAGACTCCACTCGGGAGCCCTCACAAAACCAGAACATGGCAGTAGGGCTGAGTGCTCAGGGCATCTCTTCCCAAAGATGGGAAGGCTGAAAAGCACTGTCCGGTCCTGTTCCACTCAACCCCACCTCAAAGAGCAGCCCCAGGCTCCAAGCTGTGCTCCTGATCCTCCCGCTGCAGCACATGGCAGTGCTCCCTTCCCACTGCTGCCCAAGGAAGGGATCAAAAGAGTCAGCAAAAGGGTGGGAAGATGATGGGATGGGAAGGACTGTCGAATCAGCAGACAAGTGTATCCATAAACCTCTGAGCTTCTTGCAATGTTTTCTGGAGCATCCTGCCTGGAATCATTTCACAGAGTCAGTTTTATGGGAAACAGTGCAAGGTACAAAAATGGTGAGTGTAGGCCTAGCCTCAGGCCCCCAGCACTGTACATCCTCCTGCAGGTTGGGGTGCATGTACCTGCCACACATGTGGAACCCCAAGCTTCACCAAATTCCCTGGGACTGGAACTGTCACTGCATTTTTCATGTGTATCTTTCAAAAATTAAAGTTACATTGATACAACAGACAGCTGTGCCTCCTGCTAATCCTTTCCTCACCACTTCTTTTGCCCACAGACCAGTCCTCTTCTCAGCCCCCAGTGTGGCACCAGCACCAAATCCCTGCCTGGTGCGAGCTGGCAGAGCTGAGCAGTGGGTTCCTCTGCACCAGTTTGCACTACACCATCCTTGTCCCTGTGCACAGCTGTCCCCATGACAGAGCGTTGTGCTGCTGGGTGACAAGAGCCAGAGCCCTGTCCTCACAGTCTGTACGGAGACCCAGGCACACACATACCCACACAACCCCAGTGACATGGACACACGTCTGTGAGCCAGACACACACCAGGCACACATGCCTACACCAGAAGGCACATGAACGAACACACACACACACACACACACACACACACACACACACAGGTACATCAACCCAAGCAGCAAATCCTGCCCGGCCGTGCCGGAGGGTAGATGTGAAATCCCACAGCCCATCCTCTCAGCCACACAGCGTCTAGCGAGACGCACGAGCACTGACTTTCCCATCTGTTCTCCATTGCAGCCTCATTTAAACCCTTTTGGGCTTTCTTGAATTTCCATCAGCCCAGCCCAGCCCAGCTGCAGGACCTTCCCAAGCCTCCCGAGCCCTGCACAGCGGCACAGCAGCTCCTGCCCCCAGTCCTTCCCTGTGCCGGGGACGGGCTCCCCTCTCTCCCACTGCAAAACTTTTGCGCATAATTTCACGCTGGCAAAAAGCCACCTTCTACCAGCCCCCTTCCAAACCCAAATTAGCACGCTGCTGCAGCAGCAGAAATTGGAGAGGAAAGGCTGCAGTTTTATTTTACAGCTCAATTAGCAAGTTTATACAGAAAAAAACACCCACATAACTGAGGGAGATTTTATGTCCATTCAGCTTCACCAGCAAACAGACTTGTTCCTCCTGAGGGCACTCCCCACTGCTGTGGGCACAGTGATGTGCTCCTGCCCATGGGGCCCCTCAACCAACGTGGTGATCCTGGCTCCAGCCCTGCTCACTTGCTTCATCTTTCTTTGCTCTTACACTTACAGATCCTCTGGGTATCTCCATCACAGGCTGAAAAACACAGATTTGAGACTGTCCTGACACCCTGTTCACTGAGTATTAAATTGGAAGTGAGCCAAAACCTAAGATGAAGGGCCACATTTGCCTCTAATTTTTCCCTAAGAACCAGTCCCAAATAACATGAAGCCAATGGCTGTATGCCCAGGAGAGATCTTGACACCTGAAACAGCTTGCACCATGTCCCACTACAGTTTCTCCCTTCCTTGACCAATAGTCCCTTCTGGTCAGGCTTTTGGAAAGAAGGGGAGAGTCATCTCACTAAGCCAGTTTTCTCACTGGGAAAATTTTTTAGATGCTGATTGCTTCAGGATCAGGAAGGAATCATTACTGTCTGGCTGACACCTGGACTTGTCCCCTCTGTTGCAGTCCCCCTTCCTCCGCTCCCTATTTTTGTGCCCAGCACTGCCCTCCCTGCTTGCCCTTCTGCATTGTCCATGGCAGATGGGGACCTTTGCGTGTGGAGCACTGAATCATTTCCATGCACAGGGGTTGAGTCCTGGTCAGGGTGAATCACCCTACCATGGCTACATCCTCTTGTGCAGCTATGGGCAAGGTCCCAGCCTGGCAGAGGGGCTGCCCTACTGATGCTCTTCAGCACAGCAATGAATTTGATTTAACTAGAACCCCACCAGGCATGGAAGACCACTTCTCAAAGGAGGAAACTGAGGCAGAAGGGAAATCCTCAAGGAATATCCATATGCCTCATGTCTCAGCCACATTCCCAGAGCTCTGCACCTCCACCTCACCTTCCCTGTCATCATGCCTTTCTGGTGGAACAGAAATAAGCTGCAGTGACAAAACCCCTCCATGCTTCAGAACCGGAGGTGTTTGTGGCTGTTTCTGTTAGCTGAGCCAGTAGGGCTCCACCAACTTTTCAAGTCTTGAGCAAGTTCAGAGTGATCAGAATACTGATGCCAGTGCCTATTTGGAAGCGTTTTCATGTAGTGACCACACAAGAAGCCTCTCGGGGCTTCTCTTAACAAATGTCTTCTAGCGAGATGGCTACAAGTGATGGCAGGGCCAGCTCAGCAAGTAGCTAAGCAACAGCATCATTTTGTTTCCAAATCTTCCAGCAACTCCTTCCAAAACTTACTTAAACTGAAGCCAAACTGAATTCTTTCTGATTGTCTGCACAGGGACAGACAAGGAAGACAAGACAAATCAAGGTACAAACTCCATGCATGAAACATCAGATGGATTCAAGGACCCCGCAGGCTGCTTTGCTTCAGGCCCAGAGACCTGACGTCAGCTCAGTCTGGATGCCTAAAGCCGTGATTGTCTCTCATCACTTTCTATTTGAGCACTGTGCTCTAGCTAGGGGACAGGAGACTTATGGAAATGCTTTGCTGAGAGTTCAATCCTTCTGGAAACAAAAAAGCTTCTTGAAAAAGGCTTTCCTCAGGGAAAATTGCTCTATTCAGCATCTGGTCGACAGGGTCTGGCATAAGCCACCTGAAAATAGTGAGTCAAAACACAGTTGAACACTCAGTCAATTTAAAAAAAAAAGATTAAAAGCCCATTTGCTTTTTGAAAAGTGCAGAGTCAGCAAGTAATCTGTCAATGCACCAAGTACAGATGCTGGGTCATGGTGATGACTCACCCCAAGCGTCCTCACGGTGGTAGTCTAGGCCAATGTCTAGTTGGAAGGGGTGGGAATCACTTCCCTGCTTTCTGGCTTCCTTCTTAGCCTAACTAATCACCTTCTTCCCATTACTAGTTCCTGGAGAAAGAGCAATACCTCCAGAAAGCAGTTCCTACAGCGTTAACACAGAGCCCAGCTGAGACAGCTGTTGCAGAGGTGAAGAAAGCCCTCAGCTGCCTCCTCCCCACCCCTGGATGAACATGTGAGATGTCACCAGGGGAAGCACTGTCCTCCAGCTCTTCTCAAGCTCTGCTCCATGATTCCTTATTTTTGCATATTAAATCCTTTGATCTCTGCTCAGTCTTTTTTTCTCTCATCAGTTTCCCACATCACTGTGTTCCTCCCCAGCTTCTTGTCCTCCAGCTCCCAGTCTCTTTGTGAAGGCTTCTCAGATTTGGGGGTATCAGGGAGGAGAAGGGGAGACTTGGCTGAGAGAGTATTTGCCAGCGGACACCCAAGGGAACACCAGAAAAGGAACAGACTACCTCACCCCGATCTTTCCAGCTCCCAACTATTCCTAGGAGATTCCTTCTCTGCCCTCTCCCCATCCCTTCCCAGCCAGTGCTGCTCATGGCTGTTGTGTCAAGCTCACTTCTCTGCCACTTGAGACAGAATTACTCCATACAAAAACCAAGTCCTTTGCTTTCTATCGCAATGCAAAGTCTTTCCAATAACTTCAGTTATTGGTAATAACTCTGGTTATCTCACTCATAACTTTCTGGATGCAGCTGTTCACCACTATGAACATGGAAGGAAGGTGTTCGGGGGTTTTTTTCCCTTTAAGTTATCTTCGCATCCTGTGGTATTGTTGCTACTTTTTCTCTCTCATTCACTTCAATGCTTGAATCCCATGCTTTTATTTTCCACCACAGACCTGACAAATTGAACTAAATTCTGGCAAATTTGGTTTCCTGGACAGTTACTCTGGGGACACCAACAAGCCCTGGGGGTCAGCTGAGATGTGTGGAGGGCCAGAGAAGACCTGCCACCCCTCAGCTCCAGCCCAGCACTCTTCCCTTCACTCCTCTGTGCCTGCTGCTGTGCTGGGCTGTGAGGAGGAAGAGAATTTATGGAGGAAGGTGGGTGTGTGGGTGGGGGAAGAGATGTGGCGCAAAGTCCCGTGTGATTGCAACTTTGCATGGTCTGCATCACTTCTGTCAAAGATTGTCCCTGATTTCCCTGCCAAGGCAGCATGTCCTTCCATGACAGACATGGGTGGCTTGGGCCCAGAGGAGAGATGACTCTCACCTGAAAGGCCCCACAGAAACCAGCACAGACCATGGGGCAAACTGAGCAGTGCACAAACTAATTCTTACCACTGGTTCTTTCTGGTCTCCTATCCAGTTCTGCATTTTAACCGCACAGTTTCTGCTTTCCTTTTCCATCTTGCCTTTTCCAACTTTTTGTTTTGTAAACATTTCATGCCGTGGGCCTCTTTCTCCTTCAGCTGCTGAGCAGCACGAGAAGCTCAGAGAAGAGCCCATCCCACAGGGTCACCCCGTCCCAGCTCAGCAGAGAGGCCGAGTGGCTGCGGTGAGACCGAGCATCTTCGGGAAGCGTGTGGACAGGGCTCTCCCAGGGCAGGAGCACCATCTCCTGGAGAAGGGATTTATAGCACGGAGGATCCATATTAGGTGTTTCCCGTGGCGCAGATGGAATGTGGAAGGCACTGCCAGTTTGGAAGGCACCCACTCTGGTTTCTCTCCCCGTAGGCTGTGAAACACATGTAAAGCAACCCAGTACAAGTGTGTGCTGTGTACAGAGGAGCGAAATGGAAAACTGGCTGAAAATGGGAATACATTTTGTGGGGACATCCCTTTTTCTCTGTGCTGTGCATTAGACAGACTTGAGCATCAGTTGCAGGATCAGGTGTTAAAATTTTTACTATGGGTGTATCAGGTGAAGTTCCATCTTATTTCGCATTTGAGACTCTGTCTCAAAGAGTCATCAAGTTAATACAAAGAGTAAATCACGTCTTGCTTAAGGAAGGGTCGTTTGCATAGTTTTGAGGTGTAACTCAGAACAAGCTTTCTGCCTGTATATCTTTCCACTGGTAAATGCAATAAAAGGAGATATATGCAATGTATTACATCCTGCAGCCCCTGCATATTTATTTAGTTCTCCCACTAAAGTTAAAGGCATGCCTCTGGGCAGGGAGAGCTGCATGGATGGAGCCACTGACACACTCCAGTGTGGGATGTCAAGTGCCCTGTTAGGGACAACCTTGATTTCCTAACACATCATAGTGGTGTGTGGTCACAACTGCCTATCTCAGCTCTTTGAAGACAAGCTGGTGTGGGCTGTACAGACACCAGTATTTAGGTAGCATCTGTTTCTGCCTCAACAAGAAAGGCACAGACCTGTTATTTAGAGAAGGACACAATGATGATCACAGGGGTGGAGCACCTCTCCTATGGAGGCAGGCTGAGAGAGCTGGGGCTGTTCGGCCTGGAGAAGCGAAGGCTCCAGGGAGACCTCACTGCAGCCTTACAGTACTTAAAGGGGGCTTATAGAAAAGAGGCAGAGCAATTTTCTTTACACAAGTAGATAGTGAGAGGACAAGGGGGAATGGTTTTAAACTAAAAGAGGAGAGATTTAGATTGGATATTAGGAAGAAATTCTTTACTGTGAAGGTGGTGAGGCACTGGAACAGGTTACCGAGAGAAGCTGTGGCTGTCCTATCCCTGAAAGTGTACAAGGGCAGGTTGGATGGGGCCCTGAACAACCTGATCTAGGGGAAGGTGCCCCTGCCCATGACAGTGGGGGGGGGGGGGGGGGGGAATGGGGCAGAACAAGAAATATTTAAGGTCCACCAGGCATTTTTATGATTCTGTGATTTATATTTAATGCAGGCAACATGCTCGCTTTGCCTTGCCCACTTGTCTGTCCTTACACACCAGAACACTTGTGTAGGTTCAGGCACCTGAGATAATATCACATTCTTTAATGGGAATATATGGTGCCACCTGAGACATCCAGACCTCCAGCTGCTGCCTCAGAAAAGAGGGGGGTATTCTAACCTGCCTCATTGACCAGCACCATGTCTATAGATCTTTTCCTAAATGATTCAACCTAAATGATTCTGTGAGTCAACAGGGGTGTCCTGGGTATCCTGCAGCCTGCAGAAAAATCCCAGGTACCCATTTTAGCACCTGAGCACATGATTTTATGAGAAGATCATCAGAATTTAGTTGGAAAAAAGTAAATAAGATGGGACTTTCTGATACTGAAGAAATCCTTGAAGAGCACAGCACTGTGTGTGGGTCACTTCAGCAGTGTACAGGCAGCTCTGCCTGTTTCTGTGGTTCACACATTGATCTCACCATGTTAGTAAGTCAAAATATGCCATTTTGGGCTCCTTCATCTCTGTCCAGAAGAAAAGTGCAGCTCAAAATGATTTAATATGACTGGGTCCTGAATGAAATGATTGTCGGGAGGGCAGCTGCTGATTTGCTAACCAGCACTTCACACTTGGAACAAGGAGGTGTTAAATTCTGACTCTGTCCTTTCTGTAGGGCCTCATCCTGCATGCAGACTCAGTCTGGGCTGACAGTTTTATTTTGTAAGAAGAGTAAAAGGCACAGGGACAGTCAAAGGTTGTCCTGGGCCTTGATGAATTAGCCATGTGGAAACTGCAAGTGAAGCCAAATCTGAATCTTCTCCGTAGCTTTTTTTCTCTGAATCTTCTCCATGGCTTTTTCCTTTGTACAGTAATGGCTTGTAGATACAGTATTTATAAGCTAGGTTGTGAATGTGAAGACTCATGAGCTCTTCAGGTGGACATAATCGTGCAAGTAGAGGTAGCCACTTGGGCTACATCTATACTAAATTAAATGTTTGTAGGAACGCTCATTGGTACCAAGGTTAAGTGCTGTGGATCAGCCCATGTCCACACGGATAAACTCCCATCATCTCCAAGGCTGATGGTCATGCACAAGCTGTCAGCTGAGAAAGGTCCCTGGCCTGTGTTAACAACTGAACTGCCCCAGGAACTATTCATCAGGGTCTGAGTCCAAAAACACACCAGAGACCTTCTTAGCTCTGTGGCAATGCTGACTTGGCTCCCTGGCACTATTTAATTTACTTGTGTAGATGAAATGCTGGAGACCCTGAAGATCAGGGCAGTGTACCCAATGGGCTTGTGTGTAGAAAACCTAGGTCATTGTCAGGATTGTCTGTAGCCTTGCCTTCATTCCTTCAAAAGCTTATTCCAGCATGGCTGGGCTGAACCTTTGCCAAACAAGACACAGTGGCTTTTTGTGCTGGAAGAAAGGTGATTAAAAAAAAATTAGCTAAAAACCATTAATTTAAATAGCCATGTCCATGACCTGGTGAAACCCAGAATCTGTCAGCCACTTTCTAGGTAAGAGTCAGAGCATCTGACTTAAAATGCTTGTTATAAAATATCTGTGAGCTAAATTCAGCTCTTAGAAGAAAGGTCTGGGCCTTTGGTATTTGGTGGGCAGCTGAGAAGTTGGCAGCAAGAGCAATGAAGAACACTGCCCTGGGGAGAGACCTCAGCCAGTGCTGGCTGGGACCTGGGACAGCCACTCTCCTTCGCATCTTAGTTTTTCCATCTCTGTAGTGACAGGTCCCTGACTGCTCTTGTGGGCAGCTTGGGAAAAGGATTAAGGAAATACTAAATGTGTATTTACAACCTTGCACAGGGTTGATATGGATGTTCCTGCTGGGGAGTCAGGAAGGAAGAGTATCTTCCATGCAACCAGTTTTTCCTGAATTCCTGCATTTCCCTTTTTATTCCCCAACTCAACACAGCCCAAACCACTTCCCCTGACAGTGTAATGCTCGGGTAGCAATTACCGTTCTGGTTTTTTAATTGTAGCTTTGAACACCCGAGTGACTGATTCCAGCTTAGGCTCCAGTCATATGAAGTGGGAATGGATACAGCTGGTTGTAGGACCAGCTTGAACAATGTGGTCTCCCAAGGAGACTTCATTTCCATTCTCCTAGGCTGATTGTTTCTCTCACCAGGTGGTGGTTGCTTCTTCTAGCACTACAGAAAGCTGAAAACTTGACTCATGAGAAAAATATCCAAAACGTTTGCTACACCATTGTACCATAAATGGCTACATATCTCTCTGGGGATGTTTTTTCCTCTGTCTTTCTGAAGCACAATCACCCATTTCTCTAAAATCTCCAGCACCCACAGAGTGCCACTTTAGTATTTACTGTTTTGGAGGAGTGTGATAAAGAAGCATTTAGGGTAGATTCATTTCACTTGATCTACAACATGAGATTTGTTTGACACACATCAGCTGTGCCACTCTTTGGGCCAGAATTTTTCCTTTTGTCAATTGACTACAAAGCAAGTCTACCAGATCAGCACAGAGCAAGATGCTGAGCAGGTCAAAATCTAATTTTAAGCAAGAATAATCTCACTGTATGAAAGTGGATAGGCAAGTTGTTACTGCTTCATAACACCTTTACAATTGCAACCACAAATATCTTCATTAAAAAACATGAATTTAAATACCCATGTCCATGACCTGGTGAAACCCAGAATCTCTCAGCCACTTTCTAGGTAAGAGTCTGAGCATCTGACTTAAAATACTTGTTGTAAAACATCTGTGAGCTAAACTCAGCTCCTGGAAGAAACACCATTGACCTGAAAAGATGTTCACCTTCCGACCACAGTTGTGTATGAACGACTGGTTGATGAGACGGGTTGCACTGGCTGCGCTATGAGATAGAGGCATCTTGCAGATCTCCTTGGACAACTGGGTCACTCTATCCTGGCTTGCTGTCACCTAGAAAAGGTTGGGCCATTAAAATCTGTCTCATGGCATCTGCCAAATTAGTTATCTTGGATGGAAAAGAGTGCAGCAGAACCAGTCCGACTCAGTTTATCAAAAAACCCGCATTGTACTTCCATTTTATTTCCATCACACACTGGAGGTACGTGAGAAGCGACTGAGCCAAATCAAACAGGTATCTGCTGAGTTTATGCCTCAGTCTTTCCCTTAGAGGGACACAAATCCTGGCCTCTCACCTATTGAGCTGCCAGGTTTTTACAATTGTTGGAGAAGCTGAAAGCTGTCCAGCCATTTCCTCCTCTGTTGTGTTTGGTTAAAATGGGTCATTGGGTTACTGCAGAGTTTTTCAGTGGGGAGCAGACAGTGAGACTGGCAGATACATGGAGCAACTGCACACATCTTTTTAGGAAGAGGTGCTGAAGAATAACATACTAACACCCCCTCACCTCCCAGCCCTTTCTCTTTTTCTTGCTAATTCTGAAAGTGGAAATTTTTCCTTTTGGGACAATTTCAGTCAGGTCCAGAATCACTCATAAAATGGAGGAATTGTTCCAACAATGACCCTGAAAGGTTTCCTAATTTTAAAAGGAAATCCAGGAACAAAACCTGGCCAGCTCTAACCTGAATGGTTCACACTGTGCTCTGGTGGGTAGTTCAGCAGAGAAGCCTGGGTCTCCATGAATCTCAGCCTTTACTCTTGAAGTCGGGAATCTTCATAAAGGGAGTTTTCACATTTCACACAGGTAATGAGCAACCAGGAGCCAGCACTCAAACTAAGCAGACCTTGGGCTCTTGCTCATCTCCAACCAAATAACTTAGCACAAACATAAACACCTCCAGAGCTTATTTGGTGGGAGTGAGGGAAATCAAGATAAAATCCTTGAGCACCATCTTCAGTCAAGTGTGTGGTGAAGACGGACTTGAAAAACTTGGCAAACATATTTAGGAGCCTACCTGGAAACTTGTGCAGTTATTGACTGTTCCTTCACCTTTCCTGGACTGGGGAAATACTTTTCATTGCTGCTATGTAAAGATTCAACTATCCAAAAACTATGGTTCCTTTGGGGAAAGAAAAAAAAAAATTACTGGATCTGTCTACTGCAGATGTGATTTTTGAATAATAGAGACAATTTTCTGTATTTTAGGGCATGGTTTTATCAAACTGGGGCAAACCAGGAAATCTCATCTTTTCTTCCTCACTGGCTACCATGAAATTTATCCATGATTTACCTAGGACCCCCAAACTTAAGAGAGGTGGAATTTTAATTCCAAGGCTGCAGCAGGTCAAGAGCCAGGCTTATCTTTCAGCAGGGATTACCTATGGTTTCTACTAGATTATTTCTGACATGTGGCTCATCATATTACAGGTTAAATGTTTAAAGCAGGGAGAAAAGCATGAGACATAATGAATAACAGCTCTATAACTCTGCTGCCTTCTCTCCAGAATAAATCTATACTGAGTTTAGAAGGTGTGTAGATTAAAAGACTGCCATGACAGGCTATCAACAACCTTACCACATCATGTAACAAGAGTGAACTTTAAATCTACAATTTTGGCTACCTTTGAAACTCACTGAGAAGCCCAGTCCTAATATAAAATCTCCTAGTGGTTCACATCTGGGTTTTGTAATTGTCATCTGAAAACAAATAGTGTTAGGAGTGATAAGTGAGTGATCATCTCACTGGAATCTTAGCACAGCCTTTTTCAGTAATGAAATTATATTGCATTTCTCCCAAATCAAGGCTGAAAAAAAGTTTTATGTTCAGCTTTTAAACTGTGTTTCCACAGCCGATTTATTTTGTTTTTAACTATTCCTCTGCCCTTGCTTTTTTCCCCCACATTTTATTTACTATACCCTAAGCAGGGCTCTGATTTCCCCTCATCCTGCTATGATTACAGCTAGAGTCCTCTGCCAGGGATTCAAAACTTGGTGGACAATTCCCTCTGGGCTTATAAACTCACTGTTGTTCTCCTGCTGCTTTGGGGGAGTTGAAAAGCAAATCCATGAGCTGCCAAGAATCACACCCAGGCAGGGATGCTGTGCTGTGAGAGCTGGTCCCTGCTCAGTGTACAGGAGACAGACATGACCCTGGGATGAGTTCATGGGGTCACACCTTGACCCTGATGGAGACCCTTCATCTCCCTGTGCCCCTGTGAAGAACAGAGAGGGATTAAACTGTAGGGCTGCAGTCCGTTTGCATCGAATAGAGGGAACAGACCCCAGCCACAAATCACTCAATATTTTAACAGTCTCTGAGAGGTTTTTCTTCCTTGCTTTAACCCTTTGTGGCACCTCAGTGCCTGCAGCAGATGGCTGGTGAGCAGTCCTTGAGCACAGGTGGCAATTCTTCCCCTTTTTCATACCACTCGGTCCCCTCCATGCATGCTGGGGCAGGTAGCTGAGAAAACTCCTCTGGGCTATGTGTCAGTGAAAGGTTAGCTATTGGGAGTAAATTTTGTATCAAAAGTAAATACAAACATCAGTCCTAACTGCAAACACATCACTGACTGACTTCAGCTCTGTAGAAAATCCCGGTGTAACTGGCCCCAGAGTGAGGTTTTGAGCACGAGCTGAGGGTTACACTGGAGCTGGTGGGATTGTGTGGGCGAGTGAATGGTGCCAGACGGGAGCTGGGCAGTCGGCTCCCAGAGGGTGAGTGTCATGGTTTACCAGATACTATGAAGAAAATTAACTCTACTGGCGGCAAAACCAGCACAATGAGACGCAGCTGGGGATTGCAGTCAGCACCCAATGGCCCATCCCGGATCTATAGGTGGTATTTGAGTGCTCTCTAGTGGACAGAAAAACTACTCCAGAGGAGAACAAAGCTGATGTGCAGTCCCTGAGCCTAAGTCACCCTCAGCTGAACGTCGGAGGCATTGGGTCTGTAACATCCACACACCATGGGCCTGTGCTGAGTCTCTGGGAGCAGGATTTGGGAGGAAAATCAACGCTGGGTCTTCCTGATCTGTGACACTGCAGGGCAGAGGTTTGATGAGAGAGCAGTGCAGTGTGGCAGGGGGTGCCCACCTCGCCTGGTAAGAGCTGACTCCCAAGCACAAATACCTCCTCAACCCCTTTACACTATTTTTCAGTGCTTTGTGTTGAAGAAAACACCTGCAGTTCCTGCTCCTGTGTAGTCAGTGGTTAGAAGAGCAGAGAGGTACTGTGGAAGGACAGTAGAAACATTGGTCATGGAAAGGAAGAAAGAAGTGGGGAAAAATTATATGAGCTCATTTACCAGCTGCTGCTGAGCCTCCAGGAGCCCTCTGCTCTCAGAGCCCTGCCTGTGCTGGACATAGTAGCTCTAAGAGAAAATATTCTTGTTTCATAGCACAAAGTGATAAGCCACTGGGTAAAGTGGAAACCTAGACTATGTCAGTGTCAAAACAAGGTTATTATGGAAGTCAGCTCAAGACACAGGCCACAAAATAGTTATGTAGTAGGTAATCCCAGATCAGCAGAACCATATTACTGAACCCAAATGTTCAAAAGGTGTCCCAGAATCATGAAATTTATAAGGATATTGTATTGCAGTTGGGATTTACTTATAGTAGGTATCTGAGTTTTGAGTTCTGAGAATAACTAACCTCATTTTGCTTTTATTTCTGTGAAATGACAGCTAAAAGATTTTTTATGATGGTGATAGTAAAACCAGAAACAGCCACTTGACTCATGAAACAGCTACACCTCTAGTTATAGAGGTTATACACATCTCTCCATAAACTCCTTGTTTAAAACCTGGCTTCTCCATTACCTCTATGTTGGGAGAGCTATTATCTTAGGCTTCCTGGATGATACCATTTTTCAGCATGAGTTCCTCTTACACAGACACTTCCCAATGCTCAGACATCTTAAACACAAATACAACTCCTTCAACCTCCTACTGAGCTTAATTACTTGTCTCCCACTCATTTTTTTCCTTCATTTTCTAGAGGCATTTGACTGAAATCAGACTGACCTCCTCTTCTTTGAGTATCTTCTCCCACTTGGAGCAGTCATCTTTGGCCTTGTCTCATCTATGCAGAAACCACTGAGGCTCTAATACAGTACCACATATACCTGCAATAAAAGAACATTCATTTGTATTTAGGCAGTTATTCTATGCAAATTAATTAATAGTTTTATTACAGAGGCTGTGCATAAATTAGGCTAGTAAACACTGACTGCATGAATATGCTGATTCAGTTTGCTGAGGGTACAGGAAGAAAGGAAAAAAAATATCAGAAAAAAAATGGATAACAATAAGTCAAGCAACCTACCATACCAGTCAGTACTGCAGAGTTAAGAGGTAGGGAAAAGCCACAAATCCCAAAGAAAATAGCCCTGAAACTTCAGAGTTACCTTTTCTTTCCTTCACTCACAGACAATTGAATGGAGGCAAGGGAGATCATGGAGGAGAGAGGAACAGCCGAGGGTAACCCAAGTAGTAGGTAGGAAAACATAAGTTTATAAGTGATGACTACTACTGGTATTGGTTCTCAGATTCTTTGCACATTCTCTCACAGGCTTTCCCCTACAGGTTTCCAGTGGATAATTGAGTCAAAAAAATGGGTTCAGTGGAAAAATTTTCTGTGTAGCATCCAAAGCAACACGGGAATCAAACTCCAAGTATTCTAGGAGGTTGCTTCTGAAAGAGGCAAGTTGATGCTCAGCTCCTGCAGACAGCTCTATTGGCATATTAATTTTCTCCTAACAGGTTTGATTTGTGTGCACCTTTTATGCAGAGGTTCACTCTTCACAGTCACCATCTGATGAAAGACCCTGCCCTAACCTCATGGGAAAATCACCTGATTATTTCCGCAACTTCAGAGGTTAGCACCACTGAGGCACTTGTTTTATGCATTTGTTATGATGATGCAGGCTGTGGAGTTATAAAAATGCCATATAGGATAAGACTTGTTAGGAAATCAGATAAACAGGCAGTGCTTGGACTTCTTCATGAGCACACAGACATAGTACATACAACCTCTGCAGGACAAAGAGGGGCAGCTTACTGGGGCCAAGCAGACACTTCTCTTTGGGGAAAAAATCCCCAGCTGTTGAAGTACCTTCACAGGCACTTGGCAATATCTGGATGGACACTGCTCAGCGAGCATGACAAGCTTCAGTGGGAACTCACGGCTCAGGTCCTGCTCTACTTTTGCTGTCTCAGATAGCAAACTGCCAGCTGCTTACTCCTTGTTACTATCTGAATAAACTGGATTATCCAGGAAGCAAATGGTGATAAAAATGCCATTAGAGAAGCAATTCGTTATGCTTTCAGGAACTCCAGCCCAGGGCTTTTTAACCCTTCAGAGTCCACATGAGAATGATTCATGTTCCAAAAGCACTTGCCAGTGGCTTGCAGCACTTCTGGCAACTGCAACTCCAGTGCCAGAAAGGCTGCAGCTGGGTGGTGGTGTTTACACTCTGCTTAACAAAAGGTTTTTAGTAGCAGGGAGAGAAAACAATGGGGATTTAGGAAGGAATCCCACCTATGAAGTCTCCCTTTTTTTATTTTGACTCATGGGTTTCATGCTCCAGATTTCTTGTTTCACCACAAGCATCAAAAGACTCTTCTGTGTCTGCCATTTCGGACCTTTCTTGATTTTGACAGATTTCCATCACATCCCAAACTCCTCCAGCTGTTCCTTTCTGGGCTGAAAAGTCCTAATCTGTTCACTAGGTCCTCTTTCAGGGGCTGCTCCTGTCTGGGGATACTGCTGCACACCCACTTGGGGTGCTGAGCCTGTTTGGGGACTGGCTGCATTGATACAGCGTCAGCATCTGGTTTTTGTCACGTTTATAATATTCCCTGGCATCTCCTGTGGTTTCTGTCTGTCCAGAGGAGGACAACAGAGCTGGTGAGAAGGTTCTGGAGCATAAATGTGATGAGGAGCAGCTGAGGGAGCTGGGAGCGTTTAACCTGGAGAAAAGGAGGCTCGGGGGCACCTTATCGCTCTCTACAACCACCTGAAAGGAGGGCGCAGCCAGGTGGGGGTCGGTCTCTTCTCCCAAGTAACAAGTGATAGATGAAGAAATAGCCTCGAGTTGTACCAAAAGAGATTTAAATTGCATATTAGGAAAAATTTCTTCACTCAAAGGGTGTTCAGGCATTGGGACAGGCGGTTCAGGGAAGTGGTGGTGGAATTGCTGTCCCTGGAAGTGTTCAAAAAACGTGGATGTAGCACTTAGAGTTATGGTTTAGTGGTGAGCATGGTGGATGTGTTAACGATTGGATCCCATGATCTTCGAGGTCTTTTACAACCATAACGACCCTGTAATCCTGTGATTCCACAAAGCTGACCCCGGTGAGAAGTTTTTTCCCAAGTGCTTCCCTGCAGGAGCCCTGCACACCAGCGCAGAGAAGCCCTGGGACAATGAAGCGCCCAGATGCGCCCAGCAGCCTGCAAACAAACCAGGGCTGCCCAGCCCGGCCGCGGGTGCCTGAGGGGCAGCAGAGGGACCAGCTGCTTCCCTCTTCTTCCCTATAAAAACTTTGGAGCACAAAGCCGCTCCGGGGTGCGTGGCCAGGGCTGTGGGGTGGCCGTGCCTTGCTGGCGCTGCCTCGACATGGGGTTGGGTAAACAGCGCCGTGCCCATTGTTTTAAGGCAGGAAGATGTGTGCGAGCTGTTTCCAGCGAGGAGGAGGAAGAGAAGAGCCCAGGGATACACCGAGGGTCGGGGGAAGTTTCGGTCCCGGGAGGAAGAGGAAGCGCGGGATGAATTAGTGGGGTTTCCGTAGCAAAACTCGCGCTCGTCGGTGTAGTCGTGGCCGAGTGGTTAAGGCGATGGACTAGAAATCCATTGGGGTCTCCCCGCGCAGGTTCGAATCCTGCCGACTACGAGCTGGGCTGTTCTTTTCCTCCCCGTGCCGGACGTTTTCTTCCCCTCTCTCGTTTTGCACCGGAGCCGACATCCGGCAGGGCGGCCGGTCCGGCCCCGGGAAGGGAGGCGGGACCTCCTCCCGCGGCCATGGAGCAGCGCGGCCCGGCGCCCGCCGTGCTGGTCACCACCAGGTACCGGGGACGGGGCGGGGGAGCGGCCGCGCTCACGCATCAGCATCGGCGGGGCAGCCCGGGAAAGGCAGCGGGGAAGGGGAGGAAGGGAAACGAAAGGAAGGAGCGCGGGGCGGCGGAGGCTGAGGAATTGGCGGAGCGGAGGGGAAGCCGGGTGGTGCTGCGTGGGTTTGCCCCGGGACACTTCAGATGTTCTCTAGTTTTCCTGCGCTTCACAGCCGGGGGAGATCCCTGGCCCGTCCTGTGTGCCCTTTCCTCTTGTGATAACTTCGGGTCGTTTCCCGTCCACACTGGCGCAGCGTGTGCCCTCGCCCTCCAGGAACATCTCTTCCTTGTCGGTGTTTCGAGGTGGGTCGGAAGGAATTAGGATTTATCCTGGGGCGTGCAGCGGCCTCTGCGAGGCGCGGTGTCACCAGTGCTTGGGCTGGTGCCCATTCCTGCTGCCGTGCCCTAGATCCCGGTCCTCGTGTGCACTCTGGATGGTAGCCCAGGGATGGGCAATATGAGTTTATTCTCCTTTCCCACTTTCTTAAAGTCTGTGCCGTCTTCCGTTGCATTAAATGTTTAAAGCCTGTCTTTTCCTAGATGTGGTAAAGGAACCCTCATAAGAAATGCCTCAAGAAGGAAACGCTTTTGGCAATCTTTTATAGGGAAATTGATAGATTTCTCTCTTTTTTTTTTCCCCAATCTCTGAGATATTTGAGACAACAGGAAAGCAGTTTCCTGTCAGATGAGACATGAGAAGCAAAAGTGTTGATTCAGCAAGCTCCTTACCTCCTAGGACATAAATAATGACTATTTCAGTCACTTTAACTTCAAAACCATTATTTTAATCCTTAAATATTTGGCTATATCAGGGCCGGGCTTCCTTTGGAGCAGTGGCCTTGAACCTTCAAATGTATCTGATGTGTCTAAGATGTTTTGTAGAATTGACTTTATATTAAGTTTAGCCTTGGAAATGGAAATTCGGACACCTGGATTTATTTTACAGTTGTTAGACTGAAAAAGACCCACTTGCAAATTGTCCCACTGAAACTGGAATGCTTTCAGTGTTAAAATTTGGTATATATGTATGCGTGGGATTAAGGGTTTAGCAAGTGAACATATTTTCTAGCTTGTGAGGTAAAATAGGTGTATAGTTGTGACGTTTTCCACTCTTTGTACATACTTGTTTTGGGAATAGGATTCCTAGTTGCTGTGGTAATATATATTGTAGAATCATAGAATGTGCTGAATTGGAAGGGACCCATCAGGATCATTGAGTCCAGCTCCTGGCCCTGCTCAGGACACCCCTAGGAACTCGCCATATGCCTGAGAGCATTGTCTAAGCAATTCTTGAACTCTGCCAGGCTTGGTGCTGTGACCACTTCTCTGGGGAGCCTGTAAAATCTGTATACTTGTAATTAGACTATACAGAGAAATAAATTATTTGGTGAGTACTTTGCCTTCACTTAATAAATAAAACTAGTTGTATAATTTTTTTCTCCTTCTGTTATGACCAGGGATGTCACAGTTTGGTCTCCTGTGGACAGTGGTTGTTGGACAGTGGTTGTTGGAGCTGGGTGCTGCTGGCAGGGCTGACTTTATCAAGGCAGGAAGCACAGAGCCTGCTCTCCTGGCCACACAAATACTGGAATAAACGTTTCTCTGGTCACAGCACTTCCTTCTCTAACTTTACTTTCTTGCTTGATGTGGCTATTCCCCCCCCTCCCCCAAACCCCCATGTTGGCCTTTCAGCACAGAAAGCAGAATAATTAAAATACAATTTAATTACTATATGCAAATCAAAACAACAGGAATGAAAAACTGGCTCTTCCGTGAACTGTGGAAGCTGCTCTGTTCAGCTGACCTTTATAGTCTCCACTTCCTCTGTCCCGGGCCAATCCTGCATGATCTGATTGTGCAATGATCTGATTCACACCAGTGTTACTGGTATGAATGGTCTCCTTGCATTTGGGTGAAGTGATTCCTGTTAGGGAGGTTAACCATGTGCCCAGGTCTCTGGTGAACTGTCTGTATGGTAGACAAAAGTGTAAACTGGAGATAAGCTAGATTCAAATAAAGAGTAGAAGCAGTAAACCTGTGTGTCCAATTTAAACAACCAGTTTTCACCTTTGCTGCATTTTTTTAAAGCTACAAGTGTAAAATTAATTGTGTTTGATGTGAAAAATGCAGTGAAACTATACTCTGTCTTGGGATTTGCAGGTGCTGGTTCTGTTTGAATAACAATAACCGTATTTAATTAAAGCACTAAGGCTGCTTCTTTTGAAGGCATTAGAAGAACTAGGGAGCACTTTGGATAGTGAGCTCTGTCTCAGCCTCCCTGCTGATTTCTGTTCATTTAGAATCAGTTTTATATTTAAAAAGAAATCCTGTTGCTATGGAAGAGATAATAGGGGTGGGTTTCCTGTAGGAGATAATGATGAAAGTGATCATAAGGCGTAAAGCAAACAAACAAAAATGTAGCTATTCCCCCCCCTCTAATCGTTTTCCATGACATTTCAGTGCAGACTTCTAACAACTTTAAAAGAAAACCCCTGGGTATAGATAAGGTACTTACTAACTTCATGACATTTTTAGAACTCTCTAATGCAGCAGCTCTTACAGTGCAGTTGTCATTGTGTCATCTCAGAACATCTGTACATTGTTGTTCTTTTCAGCTGAACAAGGTCACTTGAGGATGGTTCACTGGTCATTACTCCTTTTATTTATATTAGAGGTGAAAAGCAGGTTAATTAGTCATTTATACACTATGTTAACAGAAGTAGAATCACAGACTCATTTGAGATAGAAAAGATCTTTAAGATCATCAAGTCCAAGCATTAACCCAGCACTGCCACATCCACCACTAAACCCTGTTCCCAGGTGCCACATCTACACATCCTTTCAAGGACTGGTAACTCACACACTTCCCTGGTTTAGTAAGTACAAGTCCTGAGTACAAGTGACAGACCTTTTAGCTGCCTTAGCTGCAGTCACAACTTCTGAGCGACTGCACATCTGGAGAGCTGTTAAGATCTGATTATTGTGATTATTAGACAGAGATGTTTCTGCCCGAATTAACGTGCAAATGAAACCATATGCCAAAATCAATAATAGGGATTTTATTTAACAGTAAAATGTGAGCGAGAGAAAGACAAAGACACAGAAAAGAGGGTGGGGGGAGAGGCAGAGAGAACAATTAAGTAGAATGATAATCACTCACCTTGTGGATCCAGCAGTGTTCTTCTGTTGGTCCTTCTTCACCCTTTTTGGTGGTAGAGGTACCACAAAACATAGAGTTTAATGAGTTAATATACATTCAGGAATATGTGGGAATGCCCAACCACCTCCCCTGCAGGGAGGAGTTCTGCACTGTCTTTTGCTACACTTTGAATCATGTACCATCCTCTGGTGGAAGGTCCCAGAAGTAAGTCTGGGGTGCTTTGGGTGTCTTTTGATGGTTTATGACCTTTTAAGACATGACAGCTGCCTCTAGTTGAGCTCATTATGCACCATCAGAAGGGATAAATACCCTCAGGCCTACACGTGAGTGTGAATGTCCTGAGCTCAGTGTGTCTCTTCTTTTGAGTCAGTGGACTATGGTCTCCTCCAGTCAGAGCCGACCTTCAGCACAGTTGCTGAGCTGGCCTTTCCTGTGGACTCCTTGCCGTGATACACTCTTCTCCCCTGGCCTTGTTTACCTCTCCGTAGGCTTGAGATAATTTGATCAATAGTACCACCTTTATCTTATCTCAAGTCCCCATCATGTGGCTTAATTTACTATCCATATTTTCAGGAATTCACAGAGGCAAATTTGGGGTGGGGTTGTTGGTGATCGCAGATGAGGGGTTTGCTTCTTTATGCAGTCTGCCGTAATGGGCAAAGTCCTTTGGTGATCTTAACAGTGTTTAAGGCAATTGTGATCTGTAAGTCTCTTATAAGAGCATATCCTCTGCTGCAGGTATATTCTAAAAAACTCCAGATCCAGCTGATTTTACTGGCAGGTGCCCTTTGAGTCAGCATTTTGGCTGCCATCGAAGGAGGCAGCACTCCTGATGATTGTAGTTGTGGGTACCACAGGCTGCTGTGTGAAAGCCAGGCACCTGTCTATTCACACATAGGCACTATTGGTCCTGTGTTAGAGCCAACCACGTGTAACTGAGAACAAAATTTTGTCTGGATGTGTAAAGTTCTTGTCTGGCAGAACATGAGAACAGAATGGGAGCAGACAGAGTAGCATCATCAAAATACTGGAGACGGTAGAGCTGTTGTTAAAGCCCTAATGTTTTAAACATGGTTCACAAAGAAGATTGGGTACAAAACTGGGTCTGTGCCCTTGTTTGTTGTTATCCTCTTTATCAACAGCTCCCAAGATACTCTCTTTAAAAGGCTTTTTATTCAAACTTTGCTTTAGAGATTCAGAGGTTGCCTTCTTAGGAAAGCTCAGGTTTCATAAGAACTGATCAAGTTTTGACATGATGAGAGGAGTCTTTTGAAACTTTGTTTGAAACTAGATTGTTTGAGCCTCTTGAAAGTGTATATTAAGTTCTATGCATCGTGTATCCTTAGGTGAAAAGGCACCTGTGTTAATGAATCTAAGCTTCCTAAAGGAGGAGGTAGTAATTCCACAAGACACCTCTGCTATCCACAGGAAATCCAGGGTAGGTGGGACTTGATAATCCTCATGGTAAAGGTTTAAAAAGGCAGAAAAAGTCTTTAGTGATCCTAGTTTGGTTTTCTTTTAATCAGTCCCTTCTGATTTCAGTAAAAAACATTCACTCGCACGTAGGGAGGATGTATTCAGAGATTTGTTCAGAGGGTATTCAGTCCTCTGGATGATAAACTTCTGATTCTGGCAGAATACTTGGTTCCAGTGATAGCGAGTGTGCTGTGGCTTGGCATAGGGTAACTTTGGGGAAGGGATGGATCTCTGATCAGTTTTGGTTTTCAGGCTATTGAAACAGACTGTTTATTTCATTAAACACACTGTTTAATGCTCCAACAGCAGCAGCTTGGTCTTCCTCTTGATGTGTGAGCACTCTAATATGATCCCAACATTCCTCTTGCAAAAACATCATAAATACTTCCTTGGGTGGCAATCCAAGGGGAGGGTGACACCACAGTTCTGTGGATCAAAAGCTGGCAGGAGAAAAAAAATGCATTGAGTAAACTACAGCAGCAGGTCTCCTGTTCCATTTTCCTTCAATCGGAACTGTGGGTGGTTCTGACTGTTGGCAGCTCTCAGAGGTTAATGCTGTGATTGTCTTCTTTAACTGGGTATGAAAGGACAGGTAGTTCTGTTTCCAGTAGGATTTTCTGTGGGAAAGCCAAGATGTTTTGACTAGTGTGCCATTTAGACTGTTTGACAACAAGACTGGATATCAGTCAAAACCAGAAGGCAGCTCTGAGGGATCATGTCCTCCTTTAACCTGCTCAGTCCCGATAGGTGTTTGTCTAATTTTCCTCAAGGACCTTGGAAGATGGAAATTGTGGTTGGCCCATCAGACTGCTCCAGCAGTTTCCTTTGCGTATTAGGCTTCAGTCCAATTCCCTGGTTGGCTCTTCACAAAGGCATTGACATCAAGTTGTCCCTGTACTCCAGGGAGCTGCTTCTTCCTTTCATGGCCCCTTTCAGCTATTGTCTCTGTCATTCCTGGGAATGTCCTTAGATAAAGGAGAGGTGGATAGGGCTTGGCATAAGTCACAATGAACAGACTTTTGTCTCAAAATAAACCTGATGAGAGATCACGGGATCTTCTCCCTGCCATGCTGGGTAAAAGCACTTTCAATTCTTGCGAGTAAAGTCCTGTTCTGAATGAATCCGCATCTCTTCACAGAAATTCTGTGTTCCTGGCATGTTGCCTGGAGTGGCTTGTGGCAGGTGCTTTGTCAGGGAATACAGGCCATGTCCAAATTTGTCTTGTTGCAGAGTAGGAAGAGTATTGGGTCTGTCTGATGTGCTGTTCCAATGAGAGCCTTTGCACTGATTTTCTTGGGCTTTTAACCGGATCCTGGGAGAGCGACAGTTAAAAATCTTTGTACCAATGCCTGAACTCTGTGTATTTTCTTCCCTAGGCAAATTCAGAATACACACACAGGGCTGGATTTGTCAGTGCCAGAATACCAGGAAATCCGTGGGAAGATGATGTCTGGCCATGTCGAGTATCACATTGTCGTTGTTACCCGACTGGCTGCCTTCAAATCAGCAAAGCACAAGCCTGAAGATGTGGTTCAATTTATGGTAAATATTTAATCAGAGCTGTGTTAGTGATCACTTTCTTAATCAGCTTTGATTATTTCTGTCGTGATGTAGCAGATGCTTTGTCATCAATCATAGCCTCTCCCAGTCAAGGTCCTTGGTAGGACAACACAGTCTGTACCATTTCTGCAATTCCTATTCCATTATGTATATTCCATTATACATACAGTAATTGCACTTTTTATTCCAGGAGCTAAAAGTGACAATGGCTGTTGTTGCCTTTAAGGCATTTTTCAGTATGGATCAACAAATAGAAACCAATTAAGCTTTTTGTAAGTTCTGCTACAAATTAGTTTCTCCAGTATATGTATCAGTACTAGACTTGGTCCATAAGCATGACATAAATATATAACAGCTTATTTGAATGGGCCTGTTACCTTGACATGGCTTTTAAAATCCTTAGTAAGAGAGTTTTACAAGGAAGTGTCCATATAAAACATTATTGAGCTGGATTGTCTTTTTCTTTATACCTGCAGAGTAAAGGTTTGAGAACACAGCACATGACTTAAAACAGGTAAAATTAATCTCATCTATGGCATGTGCACATCCACTTTAAGCTGTTTCACCTGGGACTGTCTATCAAGCTGATGGGAAAAGGTGCTTTTAGGGTGTTCTATTTGATCTTCTTTTAGCTGCCTGCTGAACCACTCCCAAGAAGTGCATTTCTCTGTCCATTGACTGTAAAAGGACACACCCTGTTGCATCCTGTGAACATCTTCTTTTTTCAGATGTTTTGGCAATAACCGTAATGTCAGACTGATGTGAGTGTGTGGTTACCTGGTAGGCCATGACCTGTAATGTAACTTGCACTCCATGGAAGATAATTGATAAAAGCCTATTTAAACAGTCTGATTTGCAGATAAACATCTGTCAGTGTTGTAAAGAGATGCTTGATGAGATCTCCTGCATTTATTCCACACCTTATGCTATATATAAAGCAGCAGTGATGGCATAGGAGTCTCCCTCCTCATCCCTGGATGCTTGTTCTTGCTCCCCTTTGTGTGCCAGTGTCATGTGGCTATTCCATAACGTCAGCTGAGGAACTGCTCCTGGCTAAAAATGGGTATTTTGGGGGTTGTTATTCGGTACTGATTTACACCTGTTCCTTGAGCCTGTGAGTTGCACAGCCTCATTAAAGTTTGTTTTAGGACAAGGAAGGGCTAGACATGGGCAGATAAGAGAAGGGGATGTGCAGTTGGTTTTTTTCTTGCAGCAATGCCTGCTTATATTATGCAATATTTCCACACAGCTATGTGGAAGATAGAATCTGACTACACCTGAGGTGTTAGACTGGGCTGTTGTCATCTAACTTCATTTTGTGTCATTTGAGTTGATCAAATCAGCTTGTCCATAAAAGAGGAGAAACAGACTTAGTACTGAGGCCCCCCCTGCTTGCTGGGGTTGTGTGTTCCCATGTCTGCTCTCTCTGAGAGGATTTTCAGCACTCAGTTGCTCAAGTGAAATGAACCTTCCTGATTTCTCCTCTGGTGAGGCCTCCTGACATTTCATTCTTCATGAAGAAGAAAACTGGTGGAGCCTGACGAGAATAACATTTATCTCATCAGTTACATTTTTTTCAGCTGACTAAATGTGATACATTATATAGTTTGTTGTGTGAGAGTAATTTAAAACCGTGAGCTGGGAGGTTGAGGATGGATGTTTTCCATCTATTCATTCCGATGAGTCTTGTCTGTATGTATTACTGGAAGGAACAGAGGGATTCACCTGTCCTAACTTATCTCTCTCTAAGTTGGATATTTTAATCTCAGTCTGTCCCTGCTTGTATAGTCAGTGGGGAGAAGGGGAATGATGTGACTCATCCTCTGGAAATGTCTCTCTTCTTTGACCATAAAGGGAAAGCATCTGCATTTTAAACAGCTGCGATGGGGGGCTTCACATCCAGGCTAAAATGCTTGAGGGTCGATAGAGTTGCACACAAGTCACTGTGTGCACTTGGGGGTGCCCTGGGATTTTTCACTTGCCTTTAGAAGTTTGTGGGTCTCCCATAGATTTTGTGTGGTATTTGCCTGCCCCACACAAGCTCCTTGGATACCCCAAAGCCTCTCAGATGGCATGGGATGCCTGTTTCTGGGCAGAACAATCTGCTCTCTATGATTAGATGTCTGCATTTGCTTTTCTAAACTCCCATCCCAGTCAGTGCAGAAAAGGATGTAGCTGAGCATCTGTGGGGTGGGGGAACTCACTTTGCATAGCATAAATGTGTGGTACCATTTGAGAAACCCTAAATTACAGTAGGTGTGTGCACAGGGCTGGCAGGTGTGACAGAGGACATGGAGGCATTGGCACTGCCCTGAAACAATGAGGAGAATACAGTACAGCATCCAAGGTACCACTGGCTGCCTGTGTTCGGGTGAGTTGAGCTTCAGTCACATTTTACCAAAAGATTCTGACAGTCTTGGGAGCTGAGACAGATGGCTTAACCTGGAGAGAAGTCCCAATCCTGTGGCTTCCAGGGAAGGTGGGTTGCACCTGGAGTGTCTTTGCAGTGCCCTGTTATGCTGGACCAGCACAAACAAGAGCTGTGCCCCTTCCCCAGGTTGCAGGTGAGGTGTAAGAGAACCACGTACCTGGGGAACAGCAGAGAATAATGAGGTTACATTGGGCAGCAGATCTAACACGTCAGATCTGTATCACAAAGCAGAGTGAGATGAGACATCTGAAGGAAGAAGAAGAAACTACTGTGTGCCTGTTCTGGAGCAGAATGGGAGAGGGGACATCTTTTTTTGCTTTTGTTGAAACTGCCAAGTTGGAGGAAGGAGGCAGTGTCACAGCGCTAAGGTGACAGGTTAGATAAGGCAGGCAGGCATGGTAGGGTTTTCATTGTCTCTGGATACGGATTTTCGGATTGTCTGTTTTGGCCACCTGGGGAGGAGCCAGGTCCGTGTTGTGTGGCTCCTCCTTGCCCGGTCGCTGTCCCTGAGGCCTCAGAGGCGCGGCCGCTCCCGGCCTGCCCTCAGGGCCTGCACCGCGCGCGGCGGGCGCCGGGCGGCAGCGGCGAGCGCGCCGCGAGCGGGGACAGCGGCGTTTGCGGCTCCAGCGGCTCCTCTTTCCCTAGAAAATGATGGTGAGCAAGGCAGAAGCGTCCCCTAAGCTAGCTGTGATCTCTGGGATGTGATTTAGACCACACTGGGTCGAATCACAGGATCATTTGGGTGGGAAACGGCCTTTAAGATCATTGATGCAGCTTTTGACCGATCACCACCTTGTCAACTAAACCAGGCACCAAATGCCATGTCCTGACGTTTCTTGACTCCACCACCTCCCTGGGTAGTCCATTCCAATGTTTAACAACCCGTTCCAAGAAGAAATTCCTTCTGATGTCCAACCTGAACCTCCCCTGGCACAGCTTGAGGCTCTGTCCTCTCATCCTGTCAAGATTGAGAGGTGTATTAAAGCCCTTTGTCAAAAAAAGATGAACATCAAAAAGAGATTCCAGATCTGACCTGTGGAGCCTTTACTGTGGGTCTAAGCAATCCAGAGTGCCCTATTCCCCAGCCTTAATAGGACTATGCACAATCAGCATCACAGCATCTCTAATTAAAATATTTGTGACGCATTCATAGAAGAAGAAAATCACTTCTATGATGACATTCAGATCTAAATTCTTAGAAACTGGAGGGATTTTTTAATTTAAAAAAAATGCTAATTTTAAAATACGGTAGTCGAACTGCTTAACCTTAAGGTTATATTTGGTAATTAAAGGAAAAGTCAGCTGCATTTCTTTCAAAGGTGAGATTACTCTTGTACTATCGAAAGAGGGAAATTGGTTTTCTCTTTGGTACTGCTGCCAAGGTGATACTTAATTATTGCCTGTAGATTTGCCATTTTCTGTGATTAAAAAAAAAGGCTTTACTTTTCTTAGAGGCATTTCTTCTAGCCACACCGTAGCTTTTTTAGCAATTAACTTCTCCCTTCCCAGCCTTATTAAAAATCCACCCAGCCTTTAGTGCCTTCTCTTTGTATATGCATCCAGTTTGATTCTTTTGCACAAGTTATTTGTTAGTCAAGTTTTTTCTTTTTCAAAGCTGAACAAATAACTACTGGTGTTTGACAGGCATAGCACAATTGAGGGAGGCATTTACTATAGAACTGTCTTCCTCTCATAAAATGTGGGGATGTACAAGTACGTGGGTGTGTATTCATTTATGTTTTCATCATTGCCTTTTTGCATATGTTAGCCTTCTCTTTTTGGGCATCAAAATCTGTGCATTGGAGTAGCTTTTTCCTGACCATACAGGTGTGTTGTGAACATAAATTTCTCCACCTTCTGACTTCTGTGATGTGAGAGGGGGGAAAAAATCCATACTCAGTGTAGCAATAGGTTCAGGAGCCACTAAGGATTCATGTTGATTAAAAAGAAATATTAGAGTTTTTGCTCTTCTGCTGGGCAAAACAGATGGGGAGAACAGCATGTGGTCATGTAATTAAAATCTACCATAATGCATACCCACAGGGTCACCGAGGAACATTAATTCTGGTATGGCTTGAATTGGGAGTTTCCAAGCAAAAGCTTGGGTTGTGCTGTCTGGGAGAAGGGATTCCTGTACCCAAAGCTAGTTCTTTTAAAGGACAGAGCTGCTGGATCTCCATTTTCTGACAGTGTTAGAAGTGGGCTTTGTAAGAAGAAAGTCACAGTAGCCCTGTTTTTCATGAAATACTGTAAAATCAAGCGTGCTCTTTGCTGGCGTGCACTGGCTGGCAAAGGGCTTGAGTTAGCTCTAAGACCTCCATTTTGTTGAAATCCTTGCAGTAGATATAAAGCATATGAAGACAAGTTTCAGGTCAGAAATGGGGCAGTAAAAGGAGCTTTAAAGGGAAAGGAGGCATTAAATTGCATTAATACTGAGTGGGATCAAATTCTGCGCACAACTGTGAGTCCCAGGCTCATATCCTACAGCCATTCCGGTGTGTACTTTAATGCGTGAGGCCCTTGGGAAGAGGGGGGCAAGGCACATACATGAGATTTGAGGGATTAGCAGCAAACTTCAGACTTTCACTTTGAACTTCCCGTTGGTTTTCTTAACCTTCCAGCTATACTTGATCACATTCAACTTATTTATTTGTTCCCAGTGAAAAAAAAAATATCCAACCCATCCCTGTCTCTCTTTTAAGTTCTGTGTTGGTTGTTAATTGTTACAGGCAAATAGGGTCTTGACCTGGCAAATGCGCACATGCTTTGCTGTATTTGCATGATTAACTCTTTTGAAGTGAAGCAGATTGAGCCTTTGATATTGTGACTTGACAGAACTCCTTGAAGTGTGTGCACTCAGGCTGACTTACAGGTGGTGGGGGTTTAGCTCCACAGTGTTCACAGAGTTCAGTTAGAGGCATGGAGGGGGAGAGGATAGCTGCAGCATCAAGACCTGGAGGAATTACAGGCAGCAGAAGAAAAATATTTGAATATTAATCAAAAGGAACTTTGTTTACTTAATAGGATTGGTAAAATGGGGTTTAGAGCAGCACTTAGTTTTTATCCTGACATTTTGGGCCATAGGATCCATCAAGGATTTTCAAAGGGCTGTAAGTGATGACCAGAAAAAGCAAGGTTTAATTTTGTTACGTGCTGGTACCCCTTTCTCCTGGAAAATTGGCAGAGGATGTCACATTGAAAGGGTCCAGAATTGTCGCGGCAGAGCAGTGCTTTCTGACTGGAAAGGTGTGAGAATGCTCTGTATGATGTCTGGGATTCCACCTGAGAAAACACACTCTGTGGAACCTGGCTGGCACTTGTGTAGGGCCCCTGTGCTGCTGCATCCAGCTCTGGGGTCCCAAGTACAGGAAAGACATGGACCTGTTGGAGCAGATCCAGAGGAAGGGTACGAAGGTAGTCACCGAGCTGGGACACCTCTCCTGTGAGGAGACTGAGAGAGCTGGAGCTGTGCAGCCTGGAGAAGAGAAGGCTCCAGGCTGACCTTAGAGCCCCTTCCAGTACCTAAAGGGGCTGAAAAAAGAAGGAGAGGGACTGGTTACAAGGGCCTGGAATTGACAAAGGGGAATGACCATAAGCTGAAGAAGGGAAGGTTTAGATTAGATGTAAGGAAAAAGTTCTTTACTGTGAGGGTGGTGAGACACGGGAACAGGTTGCGCAGAGAAGTTGTGACTGCTCCATCCCTGGAAGTGTTCAAGGCCAGGCTGGATGGGGCTTTGGGCAGCCTGGTCTAGTGGAAAGTGTCCCTCCCATATTGAAGTGGATGATCTTAAAGGTTCCTTCCAACCCAAACCGTTCTGTGATTCTCAGTGCACCAGTCTGGGCTCAGCCAGCCTTCCCACAGCATTCCGAGCACCAAACCCAAGGTATATCTGGCAGCAGAGCTGAGCAAGGGTGTCGAGGAGCCCGTGGCTGCCTGGGCTTGAGGCACAGGGACAGTGGGTGAGGAGCCCCAGCTGGCAGTGGCTTGCAGGGGCCCCCACTGAGCTTAGGTAGGCTTAGGGGAGTGGTTTTGGCTGTAGGTGTGACACCTCACTGGTACAGCGGGGTGTTCCAGCAGAGGGCATCGCGGCACTGCCGGATATTGGCCCGCACGGTGTGCTGCAGGCTTTGGGAAGCACATTAGTATGCTTTGGAGACAGTGCTGTCACACTTGGTATTCCGTGTTGCGTGTGCATTCCCGGCGCTGTTGTTCAAAGCCCACGCAGATCCACAAAGGCGCAATTAGTGATGGGATATGAGGGTGTGCATTTGCTTTAGATTCAGTGGTGTAATTAGACATAAATTGAGATTTATGAATAATTTACAGACTTTGATAGAGGAGGAATGAAAATTAAGTGGGGAAAGAAATAAGTTTGTATCTCAATTCAGTGTTAGAGTATTTTAAAAACTATTTTGGCATAATCTTGATTGGCTGCTGTCTTGTAATGCTTTCAGAAATTAATTTGGTAGTTATTATTGAAATAAATTAGATGTTAAATGTTTTTCACAAATCAGACTTATTTTTTTTTTCCTGGGTGGAAGGTAGTGGTGTTTATTCTTTTGAAAGAGTGGATTCCTTACTGCCCTTACATTTGACCTTACACAGTATTGTTGGGAGGTGCTCAGGCATCATACCCTGTTCAGGGTGCTACTGAGACCTAGCAAACTAGAAATGTACAGCAATTCAGAAACTCCAGAATTTCCCTCCCCTCTTTTTTTGGGTATCTTTCAACGGGAAGATTACAATATTCTGGAACATCTCGATTGCCCTTACTTTAGTACTTGGTTGCTGAAAGGCGTTTCAGATCCCGCACGTGGAGCACAGTGTTGCTCACACTTAACCGTCGTTGCTTTCACAAGTCTAAAATTCTTGTTTCTCATTCCCCTGTCAACTCAAGTTGGGTGCTGTGTTTGAGATGTTTGTTACAGAGCTGCTTGTCTTTTGTGACTGGACACTGAACCCACAGTGAACATTGTACAGCTGAAATGCAAATGCTTTTCCAAATCATCTGGCTAGGTTGATAATTACTGTGAAAGGCAGAGAAGTGTGAAAGCTGAAGTAGTTATTGCTGTTGTGCCCACATCTGAATCAGTGAACTGGTCGAGGTGTGCCTGTTATTGTCAGGGCCTGTTCCCTGGCCTGGAGAGCAGCGCACACAGTCTGGCTGCATGCGCAGGATTAAACTTTCTTACCATCTGCAGTGTGCATCAGTACCCAGACTGGCTGCTGAGAGGTCTCTCCACTGGGCCAGATCTTGGGCTGAAGAGTTACCTGGGTGCTGATAGCTGCCCAGAGTGTAGGAACTGTGCCAGACATTGTCAGGATCCAGTAGACACTATAAATGAGGTTTCTAGTACATGCTCTCAGGTTCCAGTGCCTGGGAATGTGCCTGATGCTGTTCAGTTTGCTTGTATAGATGCAGTGTAGGGATTCTACTTTAATCTGTAACTCATCTCCCTTCTGTGCATTTTGTTAGATTGACTTTCTTTTATCACTGTATTGGTGGGAAAACTCTGCATTTCTCCATCCCAAGATGTGGTGCTTGAGTCTCTCCATGTTTTATATCCATCTCAGTATGTGCAATACTGCACATATTGCAGTGTTAATCAGGATTCACTCCACTAGAGTTCAGCAACACGTGTTACAGGAGGATAAGAGCTGGACCCTGAAAGAGTATCTGTGTCCTATGCACTCCACTAGCACTATTTCTTGGGTTGTTTTTTTAATCTCTGTATTAATTGAAACACATTAGTAGATTATGAGGCCATGGGGGGCCTTGGCAAATATATTATCTGTATAATACTGCAGAACACGACAGTCACCCTCATTGCATCTGTAATATCACATAGAGATAGTGTTTTGTTTGTGTGCGGGTTTTGTGTATTGGTTTAAGGTACTGAATTCACTACTTAATGTGGCATAGAAGCCACACCTTTTCTAAACAATATTCCCATAGCTGTTGCTTTTCTTGTAATATCTTGAGCCTTACTTCTCCTTAGGCTTCCTGTCTTTGTCCGCAGAAGGAATGACTCCATTCACTGTTGGCATCTTCTCCCTGTATAAGAACCTTTTAGGCCATGGCCAAGTTGTTTATTTTTATTTTCTCATGGATGAACTGAATAGACAGGGGTCAGCTGATGTCTTTGCCCTTAGGTTTTTGTGTTACGTGCTCTGCAGGGCAGCAAACGTGACAGTTTTTTAGGCCTAAGCAGCCAAAGGGCACTGAAGCCACGAGGAATGAGGAATGGGACAATGGTGCAAAGACATGGCAGCCTTCTCCACCATATACCTAGCAGGCAGGGCTTTTCTTCCCTCCTGTCTCGGGACTGGGCATCACTTTTAGTGGGCAAGGATTCCTGCTGTCAGAAAAGTATCTGGAGCAGTGACCTTCCCAGTATTTCATTAGCTGATGAGTCAGACAAATGGATTCTGGCAATGAACTTTAATTTCATTACGCAGTGGATTTTAATAACAGAATTAGAAGACCAGCAACAATGCTTGAGGATTCACTGGGTACATAACAGGCTTTGTCTAGGCCATATATAAAGCTCCTTGCTAATGCATGGTTTTCCACTTCAGTTTCCACAGTTAATGTTTCACAGCACTTAAACTGCTGCTTTGCTGCTCCTGTCTCTCCTGCGAAGAAATTAACCCAGGCAACACATTTTCATTGCAGGTTTCTAAGAAGTACAGCGAGATCGAAGAGCTCTACCAGAGACTGGCAGCACGGTATCCACAGGTTTCTCTTCCACTGCTGCCTAGAAAAGTTCTCTTTGTGGGGGAATCTGACATCTCTGAACGAAGAGCTATGTTCAATGATATCATGAAATTCATCTCCAAGGATGAGGATCTAGCAACAAGTCCTGAGTTACTGGAATTTTTAGGTAACTAAGAGATGTGAGTGTCCCCTCTCCCATGAATGTGCTTTATGGAAGTGTTAAGTTCCATAGGTAGCCAAAAACTATAGAATGCCAGAATAAAGGCTGTCACTGAAAATATCCTCATGTGCATTTACAGTGCTGCAGTCATGTTTGCTAGTGTTTTTCCC
This sequence comes from Lycocorax pyrrhopterus obiensis, assembly GCA_014706295.1. Classification (NCBI taxonomy): domain Eukaryota; kingdom Metazoa; phylum Chordata; class Aves; order Passeriformes; family Paradisaeidae; genus Lycocorax; species Lycocorax pyrrhopterus. The sequence continues at coordinate 102,231,794 of JACSVZ010000004.1, read as the reverse complement.
TCCTCTCAGTGGACACATGCCTCATTCAGAGCTGTTGATAGATACCTTCAAAGCAAGCAATGTGCTATCCTGTCTCTGATGTCCTGCTGTGCTTCAGAACATGCAAGTTTAGAAAGCTAAATGGTCATATGTTGTCAGTGGGGAGATGGACCCTAAAGAGACAGTGCAGGGTCTCCCTTAGTGAGCAACTCTTCATGTTTTTTCTGGTTTTCCTGCAAATTATTGACTCCGAGAAAGATTTAAATAGAAGACAGATTCTTTATTAGTTAAATGCATTCTCTGGTTAGCTTTTTTTCTTTTTAATTTCTTTTAAATTTTTTTTCTTAGTTTTCCTTAGCCTTATGTCCAGCTCTTGTTTTTTCTAGTGATTCGTATAGCTCCCTTCTTATGTCCCTTGGGCATAGTGGGGAGTTACTGAATGAATGGAACATAGGAGTTTTCTGCTTTTAATTCAGCTGAGAGCTGCCCAGCAGGGAATACTCCAGCCTGGTCCTGTGCAGGATTCTTAGTGGAAGGTTAGTTTTAAGTAAGTGAAGTTGCAAGATGCTAACAAGTGTGAACAGCCCGTTTTGCAGAAGAGTCAAGTGTAGCCAGATTAGTTCTGTGAAATTGGCAGCTTTCTAAAGTCAAAGGGGGCAAAGCTGCTTAATGCCTGGCAAGATCCAGGTAGTAAGGTTTTCAAATGGTTTTTGTTTGGTTTTCGGTTTGGGGTTTTTTACCCTGGCAGCGTTCTCTTGAAAGCAGACCCCTTGCAGTGAGAAGTCAGAGTTCATGTTGATTGATCTTTGCCTGCTGGTTAACCTAACCATGGTGCACATCTGCAGGTAAACTAGGCTAGGCTGCATTCTGTGGGCAGATTGGGTGCAAGTAATGTGACTTGTTCATCAGAATTTGCTCTAGAATAATGTAAGTTTTGCCCTGATTTTGCAGATGCAGACATGAAAAGCTGGATGATATGAGTCTCCCGTGCCATGTTACTTCAGTAGTCAAAATGATGTAACCATAAATTTTATCCACAACAGTTTTCAGTAGCCTTTTTTTTAAGCTAGTCTCATTATTTTAAATTGCTTCCAGACATCTGGACATCCAGAAACTCGACAGCAAGGAACCATTTTCTCCTCATTCTCCTGGCCTTTGCATGTAACAAGTATGGTGAGAAGACTCAGTTTTATGTTTCAGTTGGCTGAATTTGCTGAGTTGGATGCATCTTGCATACTGAAGGGTGTTAGAACTTCAGGCTTCATTTTTCAGTGTAAACTGAAGAGCTGTTCTAGAAACATGCTGTCCAGTGCTCTAATTTTAGCCCAAGTTAATTAAATAGTATCAAAAAGTGGATTTTTATCTCAACTAGCTATGTGAAAGTTAGCTACCTACATCTAAGCAGAGTTTTTACAGTCTCTGTAGCCAGTGGAGAGAAAAAGGCACTTCAGAGAGAAACTTCTCACACGACTTTATTTGGATGGGATGAATCACCATGTGGAAATTCTATTGTTTCTGTTGACTGTAGAAGGAACATAAATAAGCTGATTTGACATGTGCTGCTGTGTCTCAGATAAAGTTCATTTCCTCTATCTTTCTCTACTTAACTACTTTAAACCAGTAAACAGATCAGACACATAATGACACATAGTGAATAAAGGGAACAGTGGGAGTGTTTTGAAAGAGTTTCACAGAAGCTGATCATGTCCTTCATTCCTCAAAATAAAAACCACCAGGAACAGGTGCAAGGTATAAAAAAACCTGTAGTTGTTATCCTGTGTACTCAGTTTTGCCTCCATTACTGTGTTTTGCAGGAACAAAATCTTCCAGTGCCGTTGACTTCAAGGGTAAAAACATGCCTGATGACAAGGAGAAAGAAGATGAAGAAAATGAGGCATTGGATTTTTTCAAAGAGGAGAAGACACCTGACTTAATCTCACAGCTTTTATCAGTGGAAAATGTCAAAAAAGAGGAGAAAAAAGAAGAGGGAGATGAGGAAGAAGAGGAAATTTTAGACCCTCTTGGTGTAATCAGGTATGGTTAAAATCCTATAAATTAGGTATTTAAATTTTAGCCTTTCTGATAAGGCTGTTGTATGTCACTGTCCCCTCATCCCAGCCTTTTTATTACATTGACCACTTTCAGCTAAATTTCACAGAGGAGGAGGGGCCTCTGCATTTCATGAATGAGGTGCCTTGGTAGAGGGAAGAAACACTGTAGTGCCTTTTCGGTGCATTCCTCAGGACATCCAAGTGACAGGGACATCGTAAATGCCTTGATAACAGTCCCAGCTGCAGAAGGTTCTTTGCTGGGCACTGCAGGGTTCTACCACAAAGCATCAACCCTCCAGCATCCACTGGATGTGCTGTCCTGGAGCACACTGGACACTCTGTTTACACTGTCTGGAACCGCTTTTGGGCTCACTTGTGGGTTTTCTTTCCTTTTTCCTTTGTCGGAAGGTGCCCCATGCTAAATGCCGCTAAGGCATAAGCAGTAACAGCTTGAGAAACAGTAATTGAATCAAAGCTTCCTGATATTAGTGTCTGGGTTTGTTTACCTGTCCAGTAATTTTCAGACAGTTTTGATCTTCAGTAAGCACTGACTGTCCCAACTGGATTGTTTCAGCCACCCAGAGTCACCAGCCACTACTGAATGTTCTTTGTCTTGGCTCTAGATTGTGCTTTCAAAATGCTTCTGCATAGCAGTAGGCAGTAACTGATAGTAACAAGCCAGACCCCTCTTTTGGTGCTTCCCAATGACATTAAATCATCTCCAGGGGATCATTCACTCTTGGCTCTAAGCTAGAGTCCTCTGCACTAAGTTTGGTCGAATAGGATGATTAATACTGGAAGCACCGTTTGGACTTTGCTCCTGCTATTATAATAATATTTAATTGTAGATGTCCAGATATTGTCCCTTTTTACTTGAAATATTTAATCCTTTAAGTATCACCAGAAAACATTGAATATTACTCTTTTGACAAAACATGCTGAATTACTCAGCATCCAAGTTATTCTTATGTTAAAGGAGAGTTTAAAAATTTAAATAACTATTTATGATGAGAAGTTAGATAAAGCAGTACTTCCCACAAAATGATCCTTAGTTCGTATGTTTACAAAAGCAGCTGTCCTTTTTTGGATAGGAAAATGATCTATTGGGTTAGCAAATGCAATGCTATATTTTCCAACTTACAACAAATAGAAGCTGTAAAGAGCTTGCTATGCCAAAACAAGCAAGAAGTTTGCTTTTCTGCTCTGCACGGTCTGACATAGCATTTGAAAGTCTTGATTATTTTGGTCTTCTAATGCATTGAAGAATGACAAAATCTGGTATTTAATCCTCATTTAGTTTACTGCTTCCATTCCTTCCAAGTACAGAATTCTTACTGAATCAAAATAACTTCATTTATGTAAGAAGTGTGGTCTTCCCTGGGACAGAGCTGCAGCATGACATGTTATGCAGTCAGATGTTTTTCACTCTAAAGCAGTGGCTGGCTATCTATTAAAGAAATTTCCACATCTATTTATTGTTATTTTTGTGACTCTCACATGTACAGTGTTGGGGCAGAAACATGAAAGTGGAAATGAGAATCCTGGGTTGGATTTTACATTGTTTCTGTTCTCCTGTAACTCATCCTGCTTCCATGGAAGGTATTTGCAGCTCACATCACTGGAGAACAGGTTGGACATCAGCACTGTATCCCAGCTCTGGTGTATCCCACTGTATCCCAGCCATCTAGTAAGAAGTGTCTGGGTGAGTGGCCAAAGGCAGGAGCTTAGTGGTCAGTGAATGGGCAGCTCTTGGGGGACCATTTTAGGGTGTCTTTTATGCCTGTTAAAATGTTTAGTGCTTACATGCTTTGAAGAGGTAGCTGCAGCCTCACAGCTTTAATGCTTCAGATGTGCTTGAAGTTACTTTGGCATGGGAATGAAGAAACAGGAGATGATGCAGATACAGAAATGTGTTTAGCAGTAAATTGTCCCCTAGTGCCTAGTAAATTCAGGTTAAAAATGAAAAAAAAATCCATGTTCCTTTCATCTCTGAAAAACCTTTGAAAAGATGTAGAGTCAGCACTGAAACAAGCCAGTCCATTTCGTACGGTAGTGGTGGCCAGAGTGCTTTGAGCAGCAGAGCTCCGACCTAAATTGAATCATGTGTTTGGCATAAACTTGCAGGTTTTTTGCTTTCTGGATGAGGATGAAACTGCTCCAGTAGCACAGGCCTCCATATGCTGTCAGCACGCTTCATTTGGTAACAACTTCTCCTCCTGGGCCAGAAGGCTGTGAATTGGATTTGGCCCAGCACTGCTGCTGTGCTGCTGAACCACCCAATATCCAGTTAAATATCTGGCCTTAGGGGTAAAATGCTAAACTAGGGCCTTTTTTTTTCTGGTTTTGTATTGCTGGTGATCATCTAGGTGGAAGCTCATAATGGTCTGGTTCCTTTTGCCTGGAAGAGACATCCCAGTGGTGCTGATTCTCTGCCTCACATTCAAGGCTGTGTCTGTGTTGCTCTTTGATGGCAGGTGGGCAAACTCACTTGCCAGTTCAGCTCTTCATCTTTTGTGGGTATTAAAGATGATCTACAAGCTTCGTGTTTCTCTGTTTGATGGTTCTTATGCCTCAAAGCTTTCTCTCTGTGTTGGCAGGGTGGTTCTGGGATTCTTGACCACAGAAAGACAGGGGTTTTTGCTGTCCAAATCAGGAACATGTCAAAAACAATACATATTTCTGATTAAATTTTCATAGTTTAACACTCCTCCTCTTTTTTTTTTTTTTTTTTTTTTTACCCCAGAAGCCTGGTTCTTCCTAGCATAAAAGGTGATCAAAATTAAATTACATTTGTGGGATACAGTGTTGAAATTCATTGAAATATGTTTTCTTCTCTTCACTCTCTGCCTTTCTTGATAGTTTGGAATATTGGTATTCCAGTGTATTGTCACCAATTATTCTGCAAGTTTTCCTGGATATTTGTAGAAATCTTTTCAGCTTTGGATAGAATCTACATGTCCTGTAAGAAAAATCACTCCTAATACAGAGTAAGATGATCCTTTGCTATCAGCTGTGCATAAGGGAATGAATTATAGTATACTCACTTCTGTAGCAGTGGTACACTTTTAGCTCTATTTTACTTTTCTTAGCACTGTAAGTATACAGTGACTTGTAAGTCACTGTAAGGATCTCATAGCATTTTTTAAAAGTTAGCATCTCTTGGATTTGGGGTTTTTTTCATTTTTTTTTCTTAAGCCACAATCATTATATTCCTTTTTTAAAATGTTTTAATTCCCTTATAAGCAGGAAATCAGATACATATTTAACTCCCCATTGTAAGGGCAATATTAGGTATATTGACATAGCTTTGTCACTGCTCTTTATCACTCTTCTTTAAATCCATCGAGCTCAACATTTGCAGATACATATCTTTAAAACCTTCGTAGGCTACCATGGTGCTTTGGTATCTGGGTTTTTAGAGCTGCAGTATCTTTTAACAATGTTTTAAAGGATTTTCCTCATAAATCACAAAATAGTACTGTGTGGCTAGTCTGAGTTGCAGGGAGTTCTCCAACTGTAATGCCTTTAGGAATGAAAGGAGCAAGAGTAATGGATCTGAAAGAGGCTAATCCTCTGAAGGGCAAGGCATGGAAGACACAAGTTGGATTAGCTATTCGCCTGAACTTGATGGTACTCTTGAAAATTCTGCAGTGGAAAAAGGTGTTATTTGCCAGTGGTTTGAGGGAGTTTGGCATGGAGTGAGGGGAGCTGTGTGAAGCAGGGATCCGGAGCAGCAGCAGCACTCAGCCAGCTCGCCCATGCCAGGGCGCCTTGGCCAGGGCTGACTAAACAGTGTGTGGCTGTGGCTGTACCATGACATTCTCCTGTCCTCTCAGTGAGGTTGGCTGTGTCCAGAATGCCCACTGGATGTGGCTGCTGGCCTGTGCTGCCTCCTGGGCTGTGATTGGGATGGTTTGGGAGAAGGCAGGTTGTCCCATGCCAGGGGGTACCAGGGACTGATCTAACAGCTTGAATTGTTGAACTAAGCTCCTGTGCTCAGGCCCAGGCTGTGAAGGCATTGCTAAAAAAACCTGTATGGCTCTATGTTCCTCTACCTACAGAGCTTTCTGCCTGCTGCCATCTTTGCTCCGCTCTGCCCTCAAGGTTCCCTAGGGCTTGCCTTTCTGTAGGGAATTCAGGCATCCAGTTGTGGATTTTTTTACTTAATCCAAGCAAGATCAAGTTCACATTTCTAGGTCTTAATCTTAAAGCAAGTTAAAAAACACATCGCAGTAACTGAATTGGGTTTTGTCTTCTTCCTCTGTGGGTGAAATAGAGTTTTACTGTTTGTATGTTGAAGCCAAGAGCTTTAGCATCCCTCTCCTCCCACTTTGGAGTTACAACAACTGAATTTAGTACTTGTATTCAGTTCATTCCAAAAAACATCAGACAGCAGCTGATTAAAATGACTGCAAACCCCCTCCTCTGAACAAAGCAGCAGCAATTCTGGAAAAGGAGTGTGGTTGCCTCATGGGTTAAAACATGCAGCAGCCCTTTCAGTGCATGCATTTCTTCAGCTGCAATCAAAGGTAATATTTGTTCACCACTTTGGGAGAACCCGCCTTTTCCTGAGCTTTTTCTTCCTGTCTTCATCAGCTCTCTGCAGCCCTCGCAGGAGCCTCTCCTCTACATACAGTTCCTCCCTTCTGTCCTTTTTCCTTTGCCTCCCTAAATCTTTCAGTGACAGCATGTATTTCCTCAGGCATAGGTTTTTCCTGGCAAACTGCACAGAGGTGAGTATTCCCTAGGCAAGAGTTCTTCTATCTCCTCGTGAGTCCTGGAGAGTTTCTGTCTCGACTCTGTGCCTTTACTGTTGTTTCAGAGGATTTCCCCTGATGGCTTCTCCTCATCCAGATTTGTGCCTTCTCCTGAGGAATAGAGACACGTGGGTACGTGGAAGCTTTGCATCTGTTGTGTTTAAACACAGATACAGCTAAGTCCTGATGATAGTTAGGAAGGGATGGGGCTGGTGAGGGCTGACCTTTTGGGTGTCTTCTGCCAGAGGTTTTTTAATCTGTGTAGCTGTTTGTTGCTGGAGTCAAGCTCAAGCACCTGCAGTGCTAGAGGTTCGCTGTTGCTGGGTTTAGTTGGTGAGGAGATTATTAAAGCACTTGGTGCTTTTCCTGGCTGCAGATGAAATGGGTGATGGCTTGGAGCAGCAGATTGGCAGGGAATGAGCAGCCAGGAGCCAGCCCTGGCCTTGCCAGAGCCTGCAGCGCCAGGCAGGCTGCAGGAGGAGGTAGGTTGGCACACAAACCAGCAGTTGTTTCTGGGCTGTATCCTACACCCTCATGTTTCCCAGCCCCTTAATGGCAGCCAGGCTAGAGTTTGACTCCTGAGTTGTTGATCCCAGTGCTCCCTTTCCTTTTCCTTTCCTTTCCTCTTCCCTGTTGTGGTGGAAGAGCCTGGAATAGCCTCAGCCTTTTGTCTTTGGGGACGAAATGAGTGGCAACATTTGATCTTGCTTCCTCTGCCAGAAATCTTGGGCAGCTGAGAGTGGCTGTTGAAGAGGCAGAAGTCAGCTTAAGGGGAATCCTGCATTTAGCATCTTTCCAAGTGGTTTTATTGATGGAGTGCCCAGAGCTGTAATAGGTGAGGGCAGTGTACTTGCTTATGGATTTTCCCCTCTAAGGAAGAAAATTTCTGCAGGCTGGAGTGATGTTGTAGCACAGCTGCTGTCTGCTGGACAGATGGTCTGGAGCAAACCTGTCAAAATTTGTGTTCAGCTGCTGTGCCTTCTGGTCCTTGGCTGGCAGGGTTGTATTCCTGCCACTCCTCAGGCATCCTACTCCTCAGCCACTCGCAAATTCACAGCTGCCTTTTGGTCCAGCCAGGTACGTGTTTGCCTTCCCCTCTGAATCCAGTAGGATTTATACACAGCATTAAAACAACTTGTCTTTTTGTCCCAGTCAGCTAAGAGGGAGTGAAGGTGTCAAAACATCAAAGAAGAGAGAAGATACAGTTTATTTTTTTCTTTAATAAAATTCAGATAGTCAAAACAATGAATGAGAAAATAGAGCTTTGTTTTCCTAGCAGTGTGTGTACCCGTGCTCACAGCTGTGAAGCCTTCAGAGATTTAAACAGGCAAGTCTTTATTTTCTGTCAGTTGTTGAGTCACAAGCTTAGGTTGCAAGGCATGTTTGACCATCACTTTGCCAAGTGACACAAGTATTTGTCGCAATTCCAATCCAGCTCCTGTCAGATTGGCAATTCGCAACATCCCAGTAAACAATCCCATGGGTCTTCTACTGACAGATGAAATTTTTCTGAAAACCGAGGATAATACTCTGGGATAGTGTTCTTCTCCATCAAAGAGAGGAGAAAGAAGAAAAGGGAGCAAAAATTCTGTAATAACTACCCAGTTAAAGGAAAATCCTCACTTATTTTTCATAAATTGTCTGGTCTCAACCTTTTTTTAGGGGCAAACTTGTAGCCTCTCCTTGGGGTTGTTTTTAACTGAATGACTAGGGAGTAAAGCGGGTCGGCAGGAATTCAGTCCCTCCAGTTTGTCTCTCCTGAACCTTTTTGTTTTGATAGGTGCTTTGTGAGTGGTATTTTCCCATGCAGTGGGCTTTCCTTTCTCTTCTGCCGCCAATCCCATCTCCTGAGAACAGCTTCCAATGTGTTTCTGTAATGCAAATCTTGCTGTCCCTCCACAAATGGAAGGTTGAGGGTTATTGAAAGAAAACAATGGAAAATTAAACCATGTTTAGCTGCTGGATCTCACAGAATCATCCATATTCATCCTGTGTTATGTCTTTTGAGTGGCAGAAACCTGTTCTCTTGGCATAACGCTACCAAGGCTTGTGTGGCTCCAAGCGGTGGAACTGAGACCCTTTCCTAGCTGTACTTTCCAGCCAGGGGAGTTGAGTTGGATATGTGAAGGACTTGGCCCTCTTCTCTCATGGCTTTTCTTTGGGAGGGCAGACTGAATGGAATTATGCTCAGGAAAACTGAGATTTTTGGGTACTCCTGGGCTTGTAGTTGACATATGATGTTCTATGCATAAGCACTTTATATTGCACAGGTGATTGCTGCTATGTCTGCTCCTGGCAATCAGAAAGAACTACCTTGGGATCAGAGCTAGGGAACTTGCACTGTCGAAGGGATTTGGAGTGGATACACAGCTCACAGCTCTAAAGTTGGCTGCTCTGTGTTTTCTTTTATTTTGGAAATAGTCATTTCCCTGACCTAAGGAAAACTTGTGAGAGTCCTCCCTGTGCCAGCATTGTCCTTATCTGCATTCATATTTCCCTGTCTAGTGTTGGATTTTTGGTCCCATGAGATTATGCAGTCATTATTTCCCCAGGTTTTTAAGCAATCGCCTGGCTTAAAGTTCAGTGGTGAGTTTCTGTCATGACTGGCTTGAGTGATTCCAGTGCATACATAGCTGGAACATGAGGATCCTTTGGGAAAGAGTTTAAGTAATTATTTTAATGTGCTTCATTTTCTTTCTGATTAGAACACTGAATATACTTTAATGGGTTTTATAAATAGTTAATTTGTGTTTATGCCATCATCCTAAGCCCAAAGGGCTGAAAATAGATCTCTTGTCTGTGTAGTGTTGCAGCTGTGTGTACCATCCGGTGGTGTTTTCAAGCAGAACACAAATGTAACTACACCTGGGGTAAAATGCAGCAAGGACTTAATTGCTTCATGCAGCACTTCATTGCAGCATCGGGCCATAAGTGAAGAACACTTAATTCATCCGGAAATGCAGAGGGAATTGCACCCATGTAAATGCAAATACCCAGCTTGAAATTTGACCAGATTGCTAAAGTAGATTGTCTGCTTTTAAGAAAGATTTCACAGGATTTTTAACAGACCTGGTTCATTGTTTACAATGTACTAAATGAATAAAACTTAACATGGACTTCTCTGTATAAAGAAGAACTGTAGAGCCAAGTAATACCAGGGAATTGGAATAAAATGCCATTGCCACTAGCTGGCACCAGCTTTCAAATAATTTCCATAGTCCTCTGAGTGAACTCTTGGCTTTTGGTATCCCCCTCCTGTATGGCAGCGACGCGCAGGCATTTGGAGCATGAAGCTCCTGAAGGCGTGAGCCACTCTGCAGGCGTATCCAGCAAGTCCTTACTTAACTGAGACAGGAGGAGTAGGAGGCAGGAGATCCTTTAGAGAGGCTACAGGATAAATTTATGACTGCACAGAATCAAAAGTTCTTTTTTTTTACTTCTCCTTTGGAAGAGGATTGAACATGATGTAATTGGGCATATTTAAACGTGTTTTGTTTCATGGACTTCACAATAATAGGATGACTCAAGTCCTTAATTAGAATAAAAAAGCATTACCTCATCGATGAGTCTGCTCCTTTCACCAAGGCAGGGCAAACCTTTAATCGACAGATGCAGGGAACTGCTCATAGATGAGACAGACTGCTAATGAGGGATGGATTCAGAGCTGCCCTGTTGCTTTACTGTTCACTGAGTAAAACAGAATTGCTGGCCGTAGAAGAAGCTTTGGGGTGAATGTGTGCTCAGTTTAAGTCGAGATGGGAGACTTGCTTTTCCTTTCATCTAATGCTGTCAGGTTCCTAATTCAGCAGACTTAATAAAACCATTGTTCCATTTTCCCCATGGACCTGCTGCAGACATTTCTGTCTTCATTTCAAAGGATCAAAGAATCAGCTTTTGGAAAACCATTTTTGAAAGCAATCTGTAAAACTTTGCCAAAAATGCATGATTTAGCTATATAACTATAGGCTGGTACTAATTAACACACCTGGGGATCACATCTCTTACTACTTGCCCCTTGCAGCATTTGGCCAGGTCTGGAATCATCTGAAGTGTCAATTAAAAAGGAATAGCCCTAAGGACAGATGCATCTGGGACTCAGCAGCTCTTCATTCTGCACTTGAATTTCTTGGGTCATATCACACTACTTAAAAGTTAGATTTCTCCATTATCCCCTTAGTAAAAGGAATAAAACTGACTTTATAGATCTGCCTGGGGAAAAGTTTCCCTTTGCACAGAAATATGGCATTCAGATAGTTGTTAATGACCATTGTCATTGAAGCAAAAGAAATGCATTCCATTACCTTCTGTACATTTTGGGTAAGAGTCAAACCCTTTCTTTCCATATTGCCTGAGATGCCCAGTCATGTCCAGATCACAGAGGGAGTAAAATTTATTACAACAGTGAAATACACAGGTGTGGTAGGTGGTTTGACTGTGGCTAAACTAGTAAATAAAAGCAGACAGGAACTGTAGTGTTGCTTTTGCCAACTAGAATAAAGTAGCTTCTGTCCAACAGCTAAATCCTTCCGCTCCCCAGAGCAAGCTGGCTGTGTCCAAAACAGGAAGGGCCCTAAGCTTGTACTGATCCCTAAACTTTGTCCAGGCATCATTTGGGAAAGCAATAATTAGCCTGGGCCTAATTCATGCCGGGGAGCATGCTAAAAACTCACAAGCAGTTACTGTGCCCCATTATCCCAGCCCAAGCACTCACCACATTTATTTGCTGTTGTTGACCTTTTGTTGCCCTCAGGGCAGCCTGAGGAAGGTGCATTTTTAGGAGTTGGGATTGGAGCTGTTGAGGCCCTGTAACGAGGTGCAGGCAGTGCTGAGTGTATGCCTGGCACCTGAGGATGCTCCATGGCCATAAACCCCCAGGGCCATTTTGCAGCAAGGATGGTCTGGCTGCTGTGGCTCCTCTCAGCTGGCACTCTGTTGGGTGGTGGCACAGCTCAGGAGTAACTCCAGGGCTGGAGAGGTGCAGCCTGCCTCTTTTGGGCTGAAACAGGATTCAGCCCTGTGGGTGTGAGCTGCGGTGTATCAGGTGGCTTGGAAAAGATCTTGACTTCAATTTTCACTAGTATAGATTATTTTCTGAGGTCTGCTCTATGAACCACAATTTTCTGTAATAACTGCTCTTTGTCACGATACACAAATGGATTGGAGTGGCATGGATGGAAGACTTCTAAGCTTCTCTCTTCCTTGCTTTATTAGTTTTTGTCTGTAATAGCATCTGAGGCATACTTGATGGCATCATTAAACACAGAACACGGTGTCATGCCCTCAAAATCATCTGATAACATTACCTAAACCCGTTTGCAACAGACATCTCATTTTTCATCTGTGTGATGGCTTATCTGCCAGCATAGGCTGTTGTTGTGTGTAACAGTCTTGTCCTGGAACTTGTTCCTGAATCATCCATCTTTCTCCTCTTGGCTATGAGTGACAGAACCATGGCCCCAACTGTTCCTGTAATATGAAAAAAGGCAAATGTGTTCTCAAGAGGCTCCTGAGGGATAACTGTCACTTCCTCCCTCAGGGGCCGTTGCACCAAACCCTGACCTCATTGGAGTTGTTTTTATTTGTTCAGTGGTGCTGCCAAGAGACAAGGGCAGTGCCACACAATGCAGGATGCTGGAACGGGAAGGAGAAGCACGTGGTCCAGAACTGTGTGCCAAAGTCTTGGGAGAATTAGTTTCAATTCTTCATTTCAAAGACATCCTGTTTAGGCTGCAGATAGCTCACTTCTGGTTTTCAGGACCACATCTTGTTCCTGACCTGTAAAGGAACAGTGCTGGCATGCCCTGATGTTCAGAGGTGCAGTGAGAGTGAATTCTGAAAGGTTGTGAGGTGTTCTGGGGCTATCCAAACATTGTGGTTTGTTGACAGAAAGCATTGGTTTAATTGAAGGTGGTGCTGGAGATGTCACCCAGCCTGTTGTATCCCTTACTCTCATGGAGGAACTGGTCTGCCAGTCTTTTTCCAGCTGTTGGTAGCACAGCACCATTGCTCACAGGAGGGATGCAGTCATGGTGCCATTATGTGCTGCTGGTGGATATTATGAAAGATGCCAAGGTGTCCTTAAACCCTACAGCCAAATGGACAAGATGGCAAAGGACAGCAGTCTCCTTTCTGCGCTCTGCTTATCACTTCTTCCTGGAAGGGGCTGGTACCCAGGACCCCTCACAAGGACCCTTTCTAGAAGGTGACATGGACATCAAGCTTCCCTCCATATACAGTCCTCTGGCAGTATCACACCAGTCTTTGCTCCTTCAAACACCCCCACATGCCTTTGTTCTGTGCCCAAAGCATGTCATTAGCACCAGTTCAGGCTATGACTTTGCAGAGCTCTAGCACAACCCTCATGTTATTTCAAGCCCTTTAAACTTAAAAACAGATGCAGAATAAACATTCATTCCAGGACACCACACAGAACAAGGGAAGACCAAGGCCAAGTGTTTTAAAGGATGGATACAGTCCTGTACCAGCCCTCTTGTTTAGCAGGGTAGGTGTGTGTGCTGCCTCTTGTGCTCATGGCACCTGTGCTGTGGAATTCAGTGTCAAAATCTTTCCCTTTTTCGGAGAGACCACCAGTGGCCCACCAAAGCCACTCTGTCAACTGCCCTCCTCAGCTGGGCATGGGAGAGAAATTATGCCAGACTCATGGGTTGAGATAAGGACAGAGAGAGATCATTCACCAATGACCGTCACAGGCAAAACAGGCTCCACTTGGGGAAATTAACTGAATTTATTACCAGTAAAATCAGAGTAGGATAATGAGAAATAAAATTGAATTATAAAATACCTTCCCCCCACCCCTCCCTTCTTCCTGCACTCAACTTCACTCCTGATTTTCTCTACCTCCCCTCCAGCAGTGCAGGGGGACGGAGAATGGGGTCACTTCATCACATGTTGTCTCTGCTGCTCCTCCTCAGGAGAAGGACTCCTCATACTCTTCCCCGGTGGGGTCACAAGTCCCGCCAGCAAACCTGCTCCAATGTGGGCTTTTCTGTTCATGGGCCACAGGTCCTGCCAGGAGCCTACTCCAGTGTGGGATCGCTACAGGTCACAGCCTCCTTCAGACGTCCACCTGCTCCAGACTGGGATCCTCCACAGGCTGAAGGTGGATCTCTGCTCCCCCATGGGCCTCCAGGGGCTGCAGGGGCACAGCTGCCCCACCATGGGCTGCACCAGGGGCTGCAGGGGACTCTCTGCTCTGGCACCTGGAGCATCTTCTCTGCCTTCTTTGCTGCCCTGGGCATCTGCAGGACTGTTTCTCTCACATTCTCATTCTCTCCTGGCTGCAGTTGCAGAATAGTTTTTCCCCCTTATCTATGCTATCACAGAGGCACTTACCCCCATGGCTGGTGGGCTCAGCCTTGGCCAGTGAGGAGTCCCTCTTGGAGCTGGCTGGCATTGACTGTCAGACATGGGGAAGCTTCCAGCAGTTTCTTACAGAAGCCACCCCTGTAGCCCCTGCCCGCTACCAAAACCTTGCCATGCAAACCCAGTACAGCAGGTACCAGTGTCCCCTCTTGGAAGAGCAAAGGAAAATGAAGTGAGACAGGAGTGAGGCCAGAAGCTGGGTGGGCAGCATGAAGGGGCTCGGCTACAGGAACAGGTCAGCCCTATGAATCAGCATTTTGACCATGTTCGATGTACTGTATGTTTGCAACCACACTGACCCTGTGGTGTTTGTTCTCTGTCCTGGCCGTGTGGCATGTGAAAGGTCTGCTGTAGTATTTCTGCCTATGGATCCAAATCCTAAAATGCCCTGGGTCTGTGTTTTCTGTCTGAAATCATCATTCTTCCTCCAACATTGCCATAGCCACTGTAACACCAGGGAGTAAAAGCTTAAAACATTGTGCAGTTACTTGTAATTGCTACTCCCCTGCTTTCATCAGCATCATTTCAGCACTTTACCACTAGTCCCTCTTACTGACACAGATCAGTGATACAATTTCTGTTCCCTCTGTGGCTTCAACCAAAGATTCTTCTTACCAAACCTCAGGTAATTTCTCTCACATCTCCAACTTACTAAATGGTACAAGATTCTTCACAGTGTAGAGGTTTAATGTTCTTTGAATGCCTTTAGGATTTGTGAGTCAGAAAACTGACCCCAAGGATCAGGCTCACACTGTGAGTGACCAGTAGCTAAGCCTGGAAAAAGCTCTCCTTGGCTGATGGAGCGCTACGTTTGTTGCTTTTTGTCCCCACACAAGCCTGAGGTCTCACATCATCTGGGGTATGAGAGCCTGAGATGTTTACCAGCATTTCTACCCACAGTCTGTGTTCCCTGATCCATTTTCCTTGCAGCACAGGAATCTTCAGCGTTTAGTGCAGCCATCCCAAGGGGCTGGTGGGCAGGAGCAGATCATTGGGTGGCTGAGCAGGAGAGCAAGGAGTGGAGTCTGGAAGGAGTCAGTTGTGTGGATCTACAGGCTCATGTTGCTTTGTGTCAAGTCATAATCCTCAGAGATGCTAGCTGGAGGCCTGAGATCATCTATCTGCCAGCTCTGAAGAGTGCTGTGGGAATAGTGTGTCACTGTGGCTGTGCTGAGCTCAGAGATTTTTTGCCAGTAGGAGGGGAATTTTGTTATGTTTTTGGAATATTATCATGGCTGCCAAATAACACCAGCACTGAGATGGATCACGTGCAAAAGCCAGAACACTTGTGAAGGCTGCTCATTTCTTTTTCTTTCAGTCACGTGTTGTGTCTTGCTGGCACTTAGCAGGTTCCAGTGATTCAGTGCCCAGCCCCACCGTGCTCCCCAAGGGGCTCGTGGTGCTTCCCCACTGAACCCCCTACAGTCTGACAGCCATGTGCGGGCACACCAAGCTCAGTGCCCAGCCCCTGGAATTACTGACCTTGCAAAAGCTTCTCTGCTGAGAAATCAGGCTAGTTAGCGATAAAATCATAAATAGGAATCCAATTTAAAAAATGCAGAATTATATCAGGCATTTTTCTGCTTACAGCAGACAGCAGCCCCTCGGCAGCCGCCACTGCAGAGCTTCAGTGTCTTGCCTAGGAGGGAGAGTTTGTGTCTGGGGTGCTCCCTGGTGTGACTGTTCCTACAGTCTGACCTCCAGCAGTGTCTGCAACATCCCAAGTGGAATTGCTTCATGCAATAGGTATATCCATGGCCTAGGGAATATTTCACCCAGAGCAATTTTATCTTACCTCTGTTAAAAAAAAATCATCACAAGAAACCTGTAGGCAGGAAAGCTGTGTTCTCTTTTCATGGAAGATGTTTTGATCTCATGATCAGCAGCAGAGGCAGCAGCCGGAGCACGGCGCTGTGTCTGCAACAGCAGTGTCATTTAGCTCTGACAATGTCTCACTGTGTCCTCCTCTCTTGTAGTTCCTGTGGAGCCATCTCTGAGTTGTGAGAGATCTGTTTTACCCATGGCACAGCCAAGAGGAAAAAGTGACCTCTGTGAAGAGCAAGATGGGGGGCAGGGAAGGCAGTGGGGAACCAGGCTCAGCCCCATCATCCCTCCTCCAGTCGATGCAAATCTTGCTTGGCTACTGCTGGAATGTGCTCACTGCCTTGGTAACTGGCCCTTCTTGAGCTTTTCATAAGCTCTTTAGATGTGGTGTGACAGATATGTCAGACAAAATTTAAGACTGGAACCTCATGTGCCGGTTGCTAGAAGTTTTCTGTAGGCTGGGGGTTGGTCTGTGCAGGTACCAGGCAAAGAGAAGGAAAGGTACCCTTCAGACTGAGTTTTATGTGGAGCGTCAGGGATTAGAGAGGCCAGATGTTTTTTATGCAAACATCCTCTATCCTATTTGAAGCTTTTCTGTTGACAGACAGAGAAAAAATAGAGTTATGTTTGCAGTCTGGGCTCTTGTACCCGTTTTGCTTTAGGATGTGGTGAGGAGGGAATTCAGGTGAGGCAGCAGCAAAGTGGAAATGGTCTCCTCCTGAGGAGCACAGTGTGAGGCCAGGGGGCTGGACAGCATTCTGTTGTGAGGAGTTAAAGATTAAATAACCTAAAATTAAGACTTTATTAAGTAGAGGTAGCAGTTACAAACAGTGAGGCTGCGGGTCCTTGGAAGGAGGCACCAGTCACAGATCCTGCTGATTTGACCTTGCCAAGGCCTGTAGTGAGACAACACTTTAAAACTTTTAGTTTTAAGCTGAAAAAGGGTGGGTTTAGATGAGATATAAGTACAATAAAGGTGGTGAGACACTGGCCCAGAGAAGCGGTGGATGCCCCACCCCTGGAAGTGTTCAAGGCCCGGTTGGACAGGGCTCTGAGCAACCTAATGGCAGGTGTCCCTGTACACAGCAGGGGGGGTTGGGAATAGGTGATCTTTAATGTCCCTTCCAACCCAAACCATTTTCTGACGCTACTGTTGCATGAGGTGTGAGTGCCCAACACATCTGAAAATGAGTGCATGAATGTGTGAAAATGAGGTATCAACCGTTCACATGTTCAGTGCTTTTTCAGAAAATAGCTCTAACAAGAACCTACAGTAGTGTGTTCATGTGGGGAGGGGAGGGTGTTTCAGCACTGAAGAAACCAATCACTTCGCCAAAATGGTTGCTATTTGCATTCATCACTTTTAGTTGCTACTTGTAAGAATTCTCAGTATGACATTGCATACGTTCAGTACCTTTAATTCTCTCTTTGTGAGGCCTTCTTTTTAAGTGTTTGCTCCCAAATCTGTTGAGTGTGGCAGAAAACATGCTCACTAGCAGGTTTTTTTCACACACAGTTTCAGCTTGGGTGACTTGGATTGTGAGGCTGCTCAGGATGTTTTGTGAAGAATGTCTCATAAAAGGATGATGTTGGCAGGTTGATTTAATTACAGTGGTCAAATTTAAATTCCTGTGGCACATTTTATTGCTGAGTTATACTGCATACAGACATCACTTTACAGGCATGCAATGCAGTACTCACTCAAGAATTTGTTAGTTTTGGAGCTACAGACCTGTAACAATCATTAATTAACGTAAGAGAATGAATTTTTTTTCTTACAGTGTAATTTTTATAGGGTTAAAAAAAAGTTTCCTGAGAAGTAACTCCTGAAATGTAACTATTCCTGGAAGTAATCCCTTTAGCTTGAGTAGTGACTTTAAAAGAAATAAACCAAGGAATAACATCTTGCACAATTTGTTAAGTCCAAACTGTTCTCCCTCAGCAAGTCTTACACTCTGGTTTAGTCTAGAAAATCTGAAGAAAACTATAAAGAAATCTCCTTTATGTTAATTTTCTTTCTTTGTAGTCTACTCTGTAACCCTCATTCCCGTGCCAGGTTTATGAGTGCCTGAGTGCTTTATTAGTTATTTAGTTGAAAACATTTTAGGAACTGTTTCTGTATTATGATTATTGCTAATGAGCAATGAGCTGTGTACTAAACAAAAGTTGTCCGTCTGTGGTCTTCTCATCTGCTTTCAAATTACACTGGAAAAGGATATAACCAGAAAACTTGGGGACAGTTTATAAACACAGCTTGCCTTTGTTTAGGAAGAACGGGTACTCTCAAGTTCTGAACCCTTCAGAAAAATCTCTCCACAAAAGCAGTCCCTGGATGGGAGCTGAACTCTTGAAAATGTGTTCCTTCAGGCTTTCTTTCCATCTGCTGCTCTGCTGGAACAATAATCCAAGGCTGACCTATCTGGAAGCTGCAGCAGACAAACTTTGCAACTGAATGCTCTTGTTCCAAATTATTTCTAATTGGAGATTTATTTCATCAATTACACATGATCTTATTTTGGGACATGCCAAAGCCATTTAAATTACTGTAAATTAGCATGTTGTCCACCAGGAAAATATTTCTGTGTGAGGTAAAGTATCCCTACAGCCAGCACTTGTCATGGTGGCTTAATGCTTAGGAGTGAAGCTGTGTGAGTGACGGGCTTTGAATTTCTACTGGGCATCCCTTGGCCAAAGCAGATGAGAATGACTCCTTTTGTCCTGCCTGTTGTTATCAGGCAGCTCTGGAAAATGAGCACTGTTGAGTGAAAAGAAAGCAGCAGATGACATTTTGTTTTCTGCACAAACTAGTGTATAGGCTCTTTGTTTTTCAGATGTGGTTTTCAAGAAGATGTGCTAATATTGCTGCTATTTTAGCTGTAGCTCTTTTATTCAAGCCTGAATGTAGATTTGTGGGAGTTGGCATGTCCATTTATATTAGTGAGCTCTTCCCTTGTAAAATTCCATGGATACCTAATATATGAGTATGTGTATTCTGAATAAGTCTTTTTTAATATTACTGTAACACTCCTTTTCTGGAGCATAATCTTATTTCTATAAAAAAGACATGGTCATATTTTCAGAATAACATCTGAAAACTTCTGCCTGTGTGCTGAGATTACATGTGCTCTTGAAAACAACACTCATTGTTTTAATCCAGCAGTGAGCATGGGGCAGAGACTCCTCTCTGTATGGAGCACAGTAGACACGCTCTGTGATTTAAACCAGTGTCACCCAGCTTTGGATCTGGAGTTCCAATGTTTCACAGACAGCTATCACACACACAGGTCTGCAGATCTTCTGACTTTGGACTGTATTAGCCATCCTCATTGCTGTTTTCCACGGCTGACCAGAAAGCTTTTGTGCATTGTGGCTGTGCCAGTGAAACCTGGAGGCTGCCAAATGAGTGACCTACATTATGTCAGTAAACAGTAACAGGAGAACTGTGCTCACCAAGTGAGTGAGGTTTGAAACTGTCTGCGTACAGGGTTTTGTTGACATTTTCATGGGTGATTTGAGGATCATTTGGGAGCCAGGAGTCTCAGCTGGACTTCAAAGTGTTCCAGCAGTCTGCCTAGGTGGATTCGTATACTCTAATTTCTGATCATCCAGTTTTGGTCCGTGTCAGTTAGGAGGCCAGTCTTTTTGTACAGTCACTTAGGAGGCAGTTTGGCTCCTTTTTAGTCAGAGCAGGAGACAGGAGTGTTATTTGAGGTATTCTCACAGTGCTTCCTGTGTAGACATCAGTAAGGCTCAACTGGGTAAATAGTTTCTGCTGAACAAAGGATATGTCATCTTTAGGGCTGGTTTGGTTTTTGTTAAGGTTTTAAAAGTCACTAGAGTGATGTTCCCAAAGTTCACTTGTTTCATAAATGAAGAAATAGCAATAACACGGGTCATCTTCTGCCAGCTGGATGCTGATAGTTTCAAAATGTCAGATGCCAAGGTTGTGAGCGTGATGTATGAAGAAGGTGCTAATGAAGTGCAGGGTTTGAGTACAGTAATACTTTGGAAGACTCAATGTTCTTTCATTTCTGTCTTCCCCAAAGACTCTGCATTCCTACACAAGTTTACTGCACCCTGGTACATCATTGTCATTGAATTAGCTGTCCTTGCAGTTTCTCCTCTGCCTGGCTGCCAGCTTGGGACTTCACGATCAGCTCAGCTCCAGCTGAGTCCCTGGGCCCTGCTCATGGGGAGGTAGCACCAATAAACAGAGAGAGGATGGGTGGGCAGGCAGATGCACACTCAGGCCAGCTGCAGAACCTCAGACAGGCTCTGAAACTTCTCACACCCCCCTTCTCATCCATTAACCTCTGCCCAGCAGTACAGTCTGGACTGGCACAGCTAAATACAGAACCGTGGGAATCCTGTTTCCCGCTTAGGGACTGACCTCAACAGAGTCCCTGTATGGATATGCTGGAATTACTTGGCAGTCCAACAGTGGCTTCCTTAGAAGAGTAGTCAGGGGAAACAACTTGAAGGCAGAAAAACAACTTCCTCCTGTTCGAACCGGTACCAGTCAAGCCCAGCGGGTCTGGCCCCGTGCCCTGTAGCTGCCAGTGGAGTTCCCTGGCCAAACAGAAAGTGAACCCATGTCAGTGGGCTGGTTTGGTGGCCAGACTACACAGAGGGTTGTTACCAGGACCTTTCAGTTCCATTATTTTTGTTTTACGTGCTGTTCTTTATGATGCTCTTTATGATTCTCTTCCCTTTCTTTGGTATTTCCCACCATTCTGGTATTGTTTACTGCAAATACTTGAGCTAACTAATAGTAAACTCCTTGCTAACTTTACTGGGATGGAGACCTGTTGCTTGTCAATGTACTGGCTCATGTATATAATTACCTGTGCCATGATGGGCTCTTATGCATCAGGAGAGCTCTTGTAACTCTCTGAATGGACAAGGAGTCTTGTCAAAGACTTTTGGCATTCTGTAGGTTGGCAAATCGTCACCTATATTGTCATTCACCTCTCAAAGAATACTTTGTGAGGCATGAATTATGCAAATAAATCTTGCTTCTTCCCTAGTAGATCAGATTTATTTGTATTTACTAATTCTTTTTTTTAATTAGTTTGTCAGCTCTGAAAGACTCAGTCCTACTGTTCTGGTTTTGTTGTTGTTTGTTTTACCTTTTCCTTTAATACTTAGGTTATTTTGAATGATAGATCACTTACTAAAGTTAATAAAGCAATGAATCTGAGTTTGTGTAGAAATCCTGGGTGAAAGCTGCCTGTATATATTATAACTTCAAATTTTGGCAGGTTTTGGAAGAAGGGTCTTTCACAAATATTTAAGTTTGAAGCAGTTCCTTGGAGCTGAGCTTTCAAAAGTAGCTCAAATTCAGAAGTTACTCAAGGCATATCCCTGATGAATATGGATGCAAAAAAAAAGGAAATTCATTAAAGTTTCTTCTGCTTAAAATGAAGGTTTTTGTCATAAATAGTTCAGCAAACTACTTGCTGACACCTGCATATACCTTTAGTGTATCAAATAGGGCATATTTCTGAATAAAGCAGTATTTAAGTGCTGCATGGGGCTTGCTCTTAGGCTGCATTTGCTGCAAAGTGGTGGTAGCAAGGTAATATCATCCATGAGTTCCAGTTTGTTGATAATAAACTTGTGAAAATGACTGGAAGTAACTGGACTCCACTTTCGTGTGCAGCTGTAACTGGAAGAGGATTTTACAAGACCCTTTAATGTAGTTGGAATGTGTGCGTAATCTTTTGACCTTGTTCTTAGTTTTTGATGACTGTGGCATGTTAAGTGCTGATAATTGGGTTTGTTTTAGGCTGAAACCTGACCTGCTCTCTGCAAAGGAGATCAGATCTTCTATTGGAAGAGGCACTCAAAGGGGCTATCTTAGAAATTGCAGGGCCAGGGCTGCTGAGAGTAAAGATCTCTGAAGTATGGCAATTACTTTGGAAGGACATGCTGCCCTAGGGACTGCTTCTCTTTCAGCCCAGTTTGAATTAGACTTTTCACCCAAAGGTTTTTGTCCTCTAAATTTTCTTTTCTGTGCCATCTGGCTTGCCTCATAACTCAAGCTGCGTTTTTGTGAGAGCTGCCTTGTAGCTTCAGCTGCTGGAATGTGAATCCTGGGTATGAGAGCAAGAGGCAGGTGCTTTTCACTCTGCTCTTGGAAGGGGAGTCAACTCTCCTTGTTTAAGCCATGTACAAATGAGGGGAGTGTCTAATACCTTCATGAAAAGAGTATGCAGCAATCATAAACAGCAGCAGGAGCTGGAAAGGAAACGGAGCCAAAGGGATTTTTAAAAACCCGTCCAAAGGGATCAGTGCAATGGACCAACTTGCACTTTGTATTTCAATCCATCCCTTTCTGTCTGTCTCGAACAGTGTCACTGGAACTGATCTTCTTATTTTAAGCTTTCTGTGTGGGAGGAGTAAAACTGCTTCAATGTTTCTGAGTGGTAGTTTGCACAGTACAGCACTGTTAGCTCTGCTTTCCCCATTCCCATTGGGCTCCTTGACAGATATTAAGAATATACAACATGGCTACAGGTAGAGAATGTCAGACCAACAGTCCCTCCAGCTCAGTATCCCATTCCTGCCAGCAATTAACAGATGCCTATGTACCTTTGTCTAAACCTTTCCTAGCCTCCCATGTATTTTCAGCTTATGAGACTTCCTAGCCATAGATCTTGCTTGTTAAATGAAGAGCTGCAGTTGACTTTCTTTTCTCTTATGTTTTAGAACTAAAAAAGCAAAGAAGGCATCTGCTCCTCCAGCCAAGGAAGAGAAGCCCAAATTAACCTTTTTTGAAGAGGAGGTGGATCCAGATGAAGGACTCTTTGGCCCAGAAAAGGATTTCTCATCAGTTGGTCCCAGAAGAAAGATGACAGAGAGTAAATCTGTTCTATATTTGTATATGCACAGATTATTTTATCTAAATCATGTGTATAACTGAGCCTTTAAATTACAGTGATGCATAGTATACAGGCTAAATAATGACTTGGAAATGTTGATGCAAATCTTCAGCTGAGCAGAATCATGTAGAATCATTCAGAAAGAACAAATGAAACCTGTGGCTCCCATAGCTGTTCTCTGTAAACATTTTGAACTGGGATATTAAGGTCTGTGGGAGCTGGCTGTCCCCCAGTCACTCATGCCACACTAACAAGAGTAATGTGACCTACTTTTGAGTGCAAGGAAAAAGCAGATTGACCACGTCCCTAGAGCGGAGAGTATCACTGCACTTTGTGGGCTGGAAGTCTTTGGAAAAAAAAGAATTGTCTACATGATCTGTTTTTTCAACCCAACCAGCCAGATTTACTAGTTGGTGTTAGTGCAGGCATTGTGTTACATAGCATGATTTAACTACAGCAGTTTCTGATTCCCCTTTCTAGATCTGAAGTTATTTGAAGACCCAGACCTCGGTGGGGTGGTGAGACTGGGTGACTCACTCCTGCTGCCAGCTGCCTGTGAGCACAGCAATTATGTGCTGAGCACGGCTCCTGAGGAGGACACTGAGGAACTGCTGAGGTACTCATCTCAAATCTGTCATGTGGGATGAAGTTGGTCTGAGATGTTATTTAGATCTTGAAAGAGATGAATTCGGGGGCAAAGCTTAAATATTCAGAATGCAAACTGTGAATCAATACTTGTATTGGCAACTAAAATGTAAGATGTGTGCCATGGAGCTTGGAGATAAACGCATTAAAAAGGAAATTAGGAAGACCCTTTGGGAAAGGTAGGGTGCAAGGTATTATTCTGTGACTCCAAAGGAAGGGTCTTGAAGGCCCAAGGTGTGCTATCTTGCTCTTGTTTTCTAACATGACACTTCTGCTTTCTGCAAATGATCCACAGGGAACCTGACCTCCATTGTGAAAAGTGAGGAACAAAGCCCAGAGATAAAGAGCAGTTCAGCTTCAGGGACCTGAAATCAGGGGCTCTTGCCACAAGAGGAATGATTTTCATGCTGATGGCTCACAGACTTCTGTGCATGCTTCCAGGAGGGATCTTGTGCATACCTCCACGGCAGTAAAGATCTCTTTATCACCCTGCATTTAATTTTTAATCTAGTGGAAAGGAGGGCTAGAGCTCGGAGTTGTAGGAGAGTATAATTTATTGCTTCTCCCTTGATAGTGTAGCACTGGAACACATGAGCACATAATGCATTTATCCCTGACATCTCTCTCACAGGGCTGGTTTGCCTGCACTGATAATCCACAAGAGATCAAGCAGGGAACCAATGCTTGGAGAGACACAGGGAATCTGTGCTGCAGTAATGAGTCAAATTCATTCCTTCTGGGTCTCAAGCTGGCATCTGAATGATGAGGCCAGCCTGCTTCCGGTGCTAATTTGTGTCAAACAGTTCCTGTTAGGATGTATGATTTCCACAGTAGGTACTAAACCCAGGAGAGAGACTCTCTGTGTGGTTTCAAACCTCTCCTGAAGCAGGTAATTTTGCAGCTGTTGCTTTCTATGCATGGAGAAGTGCTGGCTATCTGAGCAGTAATACCTGACTTACTTTAAACAAAGGTTAAATTGGGCTGGGTGCCATCTTGCATTACATCCTGACAGCCCACCTGATGTTTACAGAAGCTGACGGGGCAGGACATGACCTGATTTTATGCTGTGGTATATTAGGAGCAAACACACGTGTGCTTGCAATATTTTCTTCTCTGCTAGAGTGATCTCAGCATACAGCACTTCATCCAGAATGTTCATATGACTGCAGGAGAAGGGCCTGTTCCAGTGCAGTCCTTGCATTTTTATCCACTAGAGAGAACCTCTCCATCTGTCGTGTTAATGTCTTTTGGATTATATATGTTCAGAGAAAGGTCTCTGAAGTCTGCTCTGAGACCAACAGACCATGCTTTCAGATCAGTTTGAGATCATCAACAACAGCAGCACACCCAGATGGTTATGGGAACCCATGGGAAAAAATTTCATTTCTTTTAAATTCCAGTAGTTCTCATTTATTCCTGATTTGTCCTAGTGCTTTCAATAGCTGATAAGTCATCAAGATCCAGTTGGAAATGAATACATGTAATGAAGCAGAAAATCGTGCCAGTGGTCCAATGGGAAAGTTGCTATGGGAATCCAGAGGCAATTCCTGGCTGTGCAAGAGGTATAGGCAGATAGGTCAGGATCTGTTGACCTGTTCAGGTGCCTAACACTCTCTGAAATTCCCCTGGTAAACCCAGTTCATGGTGTTATCTGCACATCATGGAGGGCTGGTGAACTCAGTGTAAGGCAGCTGAGGGTAAAGGAAAAGCCACTGTCAAAAAGGGGAGGAGGAGTGGCAGTGCTGTTTTAACCTAATGCAACACTTCACCTCCCCTCTATGCAAATTCACTGCAGTCACCTGAAATCCCATAGCAGAACTTTCTCCAGTGGTTGTGCAAAATGCACTTCATTTTCTGTGCAGCTGGAAGCCTCAGCAGAACAATCAGGTCTCATTAATATAGAGGCAGCATTTGAATCATCATCTCCCACCTTCCCTTACCACCAAACTGGTGTTGAATGTTCTTGCAGGGCAGTGCCACAGCCTCTTTTCCAGGCAGTGACCCTTTGTGGTGAGAAAATGTTCAACATAAACTGAACTCTGCAATCTCCTGGCATGAGAGCTTCAGCTTATTTTGAGGCCTAAGAATAATCTTGCCTTTCCCCTGTACATGTTAAGAATTACTTTCCGTTCCCAAAAGGGACTGAAGAAATCTCTCCCCAGCCCTCAGATCAGAGTAGGAGCTGTGGCAACCTGTTCCTTTAGTGGGCTAGAGCTGGATATGCTACGAGAGGGAAATGGAAACATCTTGGTCTCTTGGACATAGTCATACCAGTTGTATCATACCAAAAGCTTACCTGGGCACATTTTGCTAAGATCTAGGACTGTCCAGAGGTATGATGCACCAGCAGGTCTGTGATAGGTCCAGAAACCTGGACGTGTTCACTGCACTCCAGTGGAGCGGCTGAATAATGCAGATGTGGGAGCTCTTCACTGGTGTACTGAACATTCACATGTACCTCAGGGTCTGCTCACATGTGTGTGGTAGATATGAGAAGTGTCTGACTCACTGTGAGTCATGGGCAGAGTAGGAGAGAGCTGCCTAAGGCAGAGGAGGGCAGAACCTTCTTCCAGAGGGGGATGGGAGGAAGATAATGTTCAGAGCAGAACAGGAGCAACCGAATCCTTTGTGATCTTTATGGTACCTGAGTGGTCATAGCAGCAGTAGCACCACAGCAGTCTCAGCACAGCAGTGAATCCTCAGCAGTGACTGTGACTCATGAGGCAGAGGCTGTTAAGGAGACAAATGAGTCTGCAAAATGTGCATGGGCTGTGCTTGTCACAACATGAGGGAGAAGAGAATCTGATAAACGTTCTCATGGCAAACTGAAGACTGTGCTCACTGTGGATACCTGCTCATATGAAATGAGAATTCCTGTTTTAAATAGAATCACCAACTTTACATTAACAAGTGTTGAGCATTGAGAAGAACCGATTGCTTTGTAAGTGGAACGGGAGATTTCATGGGCTTTATGCCATGAGACTCTACAAAGCAGATCCCTGAAGAGGCCAAAGTCTGCTCTCCTGAAATCCAGGGTAGTGACTTTGCTGAGCACCCACTTCACTGTCCTGAGAGACTCAAACTCCACCATTTCATGGTCACTGCAGCCCAGCTGCTCTTGAGCTTCACATTCCCCTCCTTGTTGGTGAGAACGAGGTCAAGCCTAGCACCTCTCCTTGTTGGCTCCTTTCTCACTTGGAGAAGTAAATTGGCCTCAATGCATTCCAGGAACCTCCTGGATTGCTTAAGCCCTGCTGCTTGTCCTTCCAACAGATATTGGGGTGGTTGAAGTCCTCCATGAGGACCAAGGTTTGTGAACGTGAAGCTGCTCCTGTCTGTAGAGTACCTTATCTCCTCACTCTTCCTGGTCAGGTGGCCTGTAGCAGAGCTCCACTACAATGTCACCTGTCCCTGCCTTCCCTTTAATCCTGACCCCTGAATTCTTGGCTGGCTCCTCATCTGAGGCTCGTGGCTGAGCTCTGTGCACTCCACCTGGTCATTGGCATAGAGGGTGAGAGTCCCTCCTCATGTCCCCTGCCTGTCCTTTGTAAAGAGCCTCTATCCTTCCATTTCAACACCCCAGTCCCAGGAGCCATCCCACCATGTCTCCATGATGCCAATGAGATCATAGCCCTGCAGGCATGCGCTCTTCTGCCTCATTAATCTCAATCATGCCTGCCTGGTGTGATGGATCAGGTTTTTGTGGAAAACCAATGCTGGAATTGATCCTGTGAATGTTGCAGCAGCTCTGTGGGCCCACAGAATTACATAAATTATCACACATCCTAGCCTGAAATAATTATCACAGCTGTCTGAGCAGCCTTTTAGGAGAGATTTAATTAGCTTCACCTTTGATAATGAATAGGGAGCTGAGATGGAAGGAAGCAGCTGTCAGCACAACATTTGTCTTTTTCCAGTGCTGAAAAAAAGTGTCAGCAGTAGGATCCCAGTTCTGCTGCCCTGTGATGGCACATCTGGTGTGTTCCTTCTTAGGATTACATTGATAACCCTTTCAGGAGCATTACATTTTTTAAGACTGAGGCTGTTTGTGAAACGGCACCCCACACACCATTCAGTCCGTAGAGCTTCTTGAGCAGGTTTGTCAGCTTCTGGTTCGCCAAGGAACTGTTGCCACCCTTGAAGCACATAAAGTTTGTGTGTTCTTCTTTCAGCAGGCATTAGCAGATGCTGAATTCAGAGAGTAACACATCTTCAACCTATCCAGGAGTTGTGTGGGGCACCATCTCCAGCACCAGGACTCACTGTCCTGAGAGTATGAGAACACTATAGTTGGGAAAAAAACTTTGAGAAACTCTAGAGGGTTTAAACGTAGATCCTTTGAGGAGAGGGTTATTTGGGCAATGTACAGGTGGAAGAGAAGGTTGCAATAACTGAGTCAGAAATTTCCTGACCACTGCAAGGCAGTTTCTCTTGCTTGCTATGACTGAAGTGTAGGGAAAGGTCCTTGATTTGGCTGCAGTAGGTTATAGAAAACAAATTCTTCTCTGATGGTTTCAAGCATTTATTTTTTTCATTCCTGCGATGTATTGGGATGCTACTTACAAGCATTAGAAAAGGTATGAAGTAAACTTGCCAACAAAAAAAAAGTTTTTTGCTAGACTGGAAACATTAATCCTTGCCCCACCCCTAGGAACATGTACAGGTTGTGTAGAATAATGTAGAGAGGCAACATGGAGTCCTAGTGTAGCAAGAGATGCTTTTGCAGGGCTTGGGACCCACCAGATTTCAACCATCTTGCCCCAGGTTGTTTGCATTTTTTACAGACATCATCAGCTCAAGGGGCAAAAGCTGCCTGCTCTCCCCCGCCCCAGCTGTGCCTTCAGCTGGGGATTGGGTAACTTTTCTAGAGAGGCAGGAGAGAGAGGTTTGAACTTTTTCAGACTGGAAAAATTGACTTGTCTCATTTCCTAGGCGAGCAATGTAACCAGCAGGCTGATTTCCTCAGAGGGCTTCTTGTGGGACTGACCTGCACTAATGAGCCTGTTCTCTGGCACTCGGCCAGGCAGCACCACCGGGCTGCATCCGTGCTGTTGGACTCTCTGCAGCTGCAGAACAAGGGGACTGTGTGCAGCTGCCTCTGGGGAGTGGTCCCTGTCCCACACCAGCTTCCACTTGTGCTGGAGAGTTTTTTGGAGGAGGGCTAATCTCTCCCAGACCAAAACTGTGCCAGTGGTTCCAATACAGACTGTCACATTCCAGTGTCCAGAAATATTTCCTGGCCATGGTTGAAATACCGCTGTGAATTTACCTGTAATGGATTGTAGGGGAAAGCTGAAGCAGGAGGAGAGATACCTCCTTCACAGCCCCAGTGCTTGGCATTCCTGGGGTTAACTCCAGCCTGTATCTGTCCCTGGGCCTTGCTGGACATCACACTGTCTCTCCTGACCACAGAAGATGTGATGGGCAACAACAGATACTTTGAAGTCTCCTGCCTATTTTTGGGCACAAGTCTTTTCCTAAATTGTAGATGTGATATTACAGCACTCCCCAAGGCTTCACTAAGGTGTCTCTCGTACTTGGAATTAACTCCAGACAAAATAAAGATAATAAGATAGGGAAAGATGAAAGTCTGTTCTGCAAGAACTGCAGTTAGTTGCACAACTGAGCTTCAAGCATGAGCCTTTTGGATACTTCAGCAAATTATGGGAGTCTTTGTCTCTTGCTTTCATTACAGATTCTTGTCACTAAAGCATTCCCAGCAAGCAGAGGTCCCTGTCCCCATCACGTTGTACATACAGAAAGTCATTCCTGTCCCAAAGATCTGGTCCAGAGAGGTGGGACAAAGTTCAGAGAAGTGGCATCTAAAATGTTGATGTTCTTTTGGCAGCTGCATCTGTCTCCAACTCGTTTACTGTCTGGAAGTCCACATGCCAGCAGTCATGAAGGGCTTTGTGACAGCCTTTCTTCAGTAAGGGCTTTGATTGCTTTCTGTGTCAGAGAGAATTTCCACCAATAGTCTGTGAATCAGCACAACAATATGGCAGGAATTTTAAACAATGTGGCACTGCTTTTCTTCTACAGAAAAAGAGAGAGACTAGTTAAAGAATGATTAATTACATGGATTCTGTGCCTGATTGTCTATAAAAAGATGGGGTGGGAAGGTTCTTCCTTTAATCTTGTTTCAGAATAGTTGCTTGATTTTTTTCTGTCTCCTCCTGGCCTGGAGTTAAATATGGTGGTAGTTATGCACTGTAACAATTCATTTGCTTTCAAGAAATAGAAGTCCTTGTTTCTATCTCTGCCTGAGGCATTTTGCATTTTACCTCTTTAGTTTTGCAAAGACAGTCGTGTCTCACATGATCAAACAGCAGTGGATCAAACAGCTTGCCTAGCACTGCAGTGCTGAAAAGCAGATTTTGAGACAAAGACCACGTATTATCTGCTGTGTTCTCTCTAAGAGACTTCTGTCTAACCAAGGTCTTGAAAAAATCCAGGACAGAAAAAGGAAATTATATCATCAGCTTCCAGACTTTCTCCTGCAGAATCTTGGGCTTCAAAGTAGAACACCAAACCCCCATCCCCTAAAGACCCCCACAACCTACTGGACTGGATCTTTTGGGGGTATTTTTTTGGCTGTGCTGAGTGGTTTTGTTGCTGTGATTAGCACAGAAGCTGGAGTAGAGAATTCGGGAAGTTGTACCATCATACCAGGTTAGTGAGCTGGATTTACTGCTGCCCTTTCTGAGTAGTGCACCTAGTTCAAAATCCTGCTTCCTCCATATGGTCTCTATGTCTATTGTGTATTGTTCCTCTGGTTATTATGTTTTCTGTTATTTAAGACCAAAACTTTATGACATGGACACTGATTCATTCACTATTTGTTTATGCCAAGAAGGGAGGCTTCAGAAATACCAGCTCTAACAAGTTTTGTTTATTACACAGCAAAGAGAACAAGAACATGTCTTGGCAATGTGATCACAGGTGTG
The DNA here is from genome assembly GCA_014706295.1 of Lycocorax pyrrhopterus obiensis. Taxonomy (NCBI): domain Eukaryota; kingdom Metazoa; phylum Chordata; class Aves; order Passeriformes; family Paradisaeidae; genus Lycocorax; species Lycocorax pyrrhopterus. Next base: position 102,201,324 of record JACSVZ010000004.1, on the reverse strand, counting down.
ATATCTCTTGGATATCAGAGTTCGCAACAAACAGAAAGGCCTGGGCTTAAATGAAATTAATTTCTTTGTAGATGAGGAATTCAGAAACACATTGAGTGTGTTTTGTAAGTTAAGTAGGATATGTCACCCACAAGGAATCGTGGAAAATAAAAGACATCAGAAATCTTAACTAAATAAAAGAGAATATAATCTCCAGAGTTACTTAGAGGATGAAATTTGAGGCACTGCCTGCTGGAATACCACAGGTAGAGTCCAAGGTGCAGAACTCAGGGGCAGTGAATGGCTCTGTCCATCAGTTGGTCTGTTCAGGTGTTCCCTAGTTTTAGATATCAGTGTTCATGCTATTGATTTTACAAAGGTAGCCTTGGTTAAAAGTGATTCTTTTTAGATTCTCTTTGGGAGTCACAAGAAGATCTGTCTGACTTCAGGAATGGTTTTACCTTAAAGGGTTCCGACTGCCTGTACACCAGAAAATTTAGGCTAATCCTTATTGACTTCACGGCTGGTTCATGGTGGGTGTAGTTTTTCTGAGCCTGGGTAGTACAGTTGTGAGTTCCTCACAGCTTTTAATGAGGGTGAATACAAAAAAGAAATCCTTGAAATCATGCAGTTTATCTTAGTAATAGTGGGATCCTTAGTTTGAGGGGGCTGTAGCTCTTGAAGTACCTATGGTTTTAACATTCAAACAATATTCACTATGGATGGAGGAATAAAGTGTCTCAGAGAGGTTGGTTCTTCAATTGATCATGTTCCCTGTGGTCCAGGACAGTTGCCTTATCAGTTGCTTCCCAAATTATGGAAAAGCTCAGCTTTACTTTTAACTGTCTGCAGAAAGCCCCACCAGTTGTACTGCCGTGTGGTAGAGGCATTTACAGTATCTCTCCTAACGCTACTGGTGAACAGAGAGAGAAAGGGAGGAATCACTGTCTCATTTGGGAAACAAATTATCCCAGTGGTTTCACAGGGGTCTGGGTAGCCCCCCAAGATGCCTCATTGCCTGGCAGTGAGGAAGTTATAAAATGGATATCAGGAAATGGTTTTTCACCCAGAGGGTGGTTGGGCACTGGAACAGGCTCCCCAGGGCAGTGGTCACAGCACCAAACCTGTCTGAGTTCAAGAAGCATTTGGACAATGCTCTCAGTCACATGGTGTGACTCTTGGGATGTCCTGTACAGCGCCAGGAGTTGGGCTTGATGATCCTGATGGGTCCCTTCCAGCTCTGGATATTCTATGATCCCATGATTCTAACTACAAAAGGCAAATGAGTGGAAGAACCAAAAAATACATGACATAAAATGATTCATTCATGCTCCAGGGACAGCCTGCCTACAGGGCATGGAGAAGAAGGAACTAAAAAGGCATCTTCCTTAGACTCCTGTAGCTTATCCTGTTCCAGTGAGTGGAGCCACTGGAGAGGATCCTTCTTTTTCTTTCCTCCACATTTTGACTTTCCAAAGGCACACAGCTCTTGCAGTCACAAGATAATCTATGATAAGGGCTCTCTTAAAATCTTTTAACAGCTCATGTGGGAACAGAGTTGGGCATATGCAGCGTGCTGCATCTCTGATAGGGTCAAACAATGCAGGTAGAAAATACCCTGAACTGTTTGAGGTGTTCTGGGTTATTTCAGTAGGAATCAGAGGGAAGTGATCACCAAAAAGAGTTGTTGTATGTGGTCACAGATTGCAAAACTTCTTCAGTTTCCCAGAACCAAATGTGAACACAGAATTTTTAAATCCATTAGTGTTTCCAGTTTCTCATGATTGAGCATGGGGATGCTCAATCTCAGTTTTGGGTGATGGGGATAAAGAGGAAACAGAGCTGAATGTGGAAAATTTTACTTTCCCATGAATATTTATGGGGAAGCAAACCATCCTGTCATAAGTAAAAAACATTTGTTTCCCAAACTAAAACAAAGTTTGGTGGTTTTAGTAATCGCAAATTGCCTTTATTTTAGACATTTGAAAACATGCTGTAAAATTAACTTGTATAGTGAACTGAAAAGTCACATTATAAAAAAGATGGTTCTTACAGAAACTTCTACAGAGAGAGAAATTTATCAGAGTAGATCCTTTCCTACAGAAGGTTTTGTTTTGAAAGATTGCATTTTCTTACAAAACAAAAAGCAATTCAGAAATTCCCAGGATGTTACTGATGTTTTCTTTCCATTCCAGAGTTGAAGATAGTTTTGAGAAACTCTTAGAGGTTACCTCCAAACCAAAACCTAAAGTCCCACCAAAACCACCACTGCCTCAGAAGCCAGCAGTTGCCCCCAGGAGCACTAATTCACCTTCACTGGCAAAGCAAAAGGAAAACAGGATTCAGACGATGAACGAAGTGGACATTCTCCAGTATATCCAGGAAAATGAATCTATCAACAACCAGGATACCAGTCTTTTCTGAACATTCGTATTTTTAAAATGTGATGATGCCTTCTTGGCCCAAACTCCCAGTGAGCTCAAGTGACAGCAGCAAGAACTGCCCAGGTGTTCCTACTGTCACAGTGCTCATTTGTGTACCAGGATAGAGAGAGCAGCAAATTTGAGTAGGAGAACCTCTCTTTGAGGTTTTCAAAACAGTGCAGCTGTGATATAATGTTGCCTTAGATTTTCAGGGTTTTACAGGGAATGTGGACAAGGATGTAGCACTACAGATTGTCTACTGCTATTTTAGTATCAACATAGTACAGTTTTGGCCAGTTGATTGAAAATGGTGAGGATGTTGTGCACATGGCAACTGTGAATGATGTCCAGCAAATGGTCTGAGGCAGGATAGGATGCTGTTCCTGTCATTTTTAGATAGTGTATTTCAGCTCACTGGAAAGGCTATTTTCCTTTCATCCAGTGCATTTTTGTAGCAGCCTTTTCCTCCCTGACTGGTATTTCAGTAATTTTTAACAGGAACTGCTAAATATAGTTTAACAGTTTCTCTGTCTTCCAGTGGAACATTGAAATCCCAGCTAAGCCTGACAATCTGCTGCCTTAATTGTTGTGCCTCAGTTGCACAAATGCCAACTTGTAAGAGAACTTTAGTCCTGCAAAGACCACACTGTGCATCTCTGACTCCTGGGGAGAATAGCAGGTGACTGAGGGTGGCTAAGAACACTCTCCAGACATAGATGGAGGTTGCAGTGCGTAGGAGGTTTGGATGCTTTAGGACTCCTGTGAACCCCAGATCCACAAGAGCTAATTTTTTCTAGCCAAGTCTTCCTGGGCTTCCACTGTAATTAGTAGAGAGAGATTTCTTCAGGAGGTGATTCAGTGCAGGTGTGTTAATGGAGGAACTCTGAATTGCTCTCTGGAGTCACTCTTTCTCTCCTATTCCGTCACTTCTCTGAGAATTTTAAGAACTAGCCATCGTGATTAGTTCCACTAAGCTAAAATGAGTTTGTGTGATAAGAGAGTGGTCTGTTCTTTACCATGCAATGGCTGAAACAAGGGAGGACAAACTTGGCATTATCTAGAGGAAAACAAATAGGAAAAAAATATACTGGAGAAATTTTAATATGCTGGAAAAGAAAGACGTTATAGAATAGACATCCAAGATTTTCCCTCTTCTTGCCCAACTCAGGCACTCTGGTTGAAGATACTGAATTTACACCTAATGTGAATTGATACCTGCTGTCATGCAGAAAGAGATTCCTGAATTCATTCCATGTGTGATCTAGCCAGAGATGAAGAAGACAAGCTCCCCAGAGGGAAAATTTTAATGTATTTAAGCCATATCATCATGCCAATATTTGCCTGTCTAATATAGAACAAAATAAATAGAAAGCATTATATATTTTTAATAATGAAATTATTTCTATTAGCATTTCCTTTTTAAGCCAATGGAAAATATTATAAAGGTATTTTGCTTTGATGGGACAGATAAAATATAACCATTGGTTCTCCTCTGTGTATGGTATGTTTTACTATAATAAAACATTTTGCTAACCCACAGGTGTTACTGGTGTTGCTGTTGTTCTCTAGGTTGTACAGAAGCAGCAAAGAATCGATTCCACTCAGCCCATGAGGAGTGTTACATGGTGTTAAAGTGTGAATAAGTGTGAAACCAAAAATGTGGCTGCGCTCACATTTCCCTTGAGAGCAGCTGAAGGGAGAACCAGAGGTACTCCCTGGTCCTGTCTGTTCCTACAGTGTCCTGGTGCAATTAGGGGTCTTGTTTATCCCATCCTGCAAAAGGGGAATAAAAGCAGTGAGGAGAAAATGAATGCCTTGCCCAAGAGCAGGCAGAGAATAGCAGGCAGGAGAAATTAATTCAGGGCAGCCTTCCTGTTGCACTCCCTGCTGCCATGAACAACCACTGTATATTTAACTGAGGGCTCAGGGAGCAGCATCTCCATTTTACTCAGCCCTGTTTGGGGACACTGCTTGCATTTCTGTATTTTTGGACTACAGCCCATCACATAGCCTGAACACTGCTAAAACTTCCAAACTGCAGGCCATGGATTTAATGATCAGTAGACTGAGTGCAGTTCTTCACCCACCTGGAATGGCCAAGGAATATTTTGTCCCCCAGCTCTCCCTAAAATTGTCAAATTACCTAAGCACAGGGAAGGAAGAGCTGTTAATTGTTTCCTGTGCTAGATTTTTAAGATTATTTTGAGGTCAGTATTCAGAAAAAAAAAATCTAGCATTCCTGTCAAGAAACTAATATAAAAGGATCCTTCATAAACCCTGGTGTTAGGCTTTTGTTTTACAATGCAAATGTCTAGTTGCAGTCATAAGAGGTGAGTTACAGCCCTTGAATACATTATATTTAATGAATCATTATTATACGAGAGAAGAATGTCAGACAAATGTAGCCCAGAAAAATTGAACATACTATTAGAAATGACATGGGGAAACTATACAACATAGTTTGCATCCTGCCAGAAGAGAACTTTCTTTTTTTTCTTCCTTTCATATATCATTTCTAGTAGCAGCTATTTGATTAGCCTGCTCTTGACAACCCTTGAAATTCAGTTATGGACTCTAATGTAGTTCTTGGCTGACAGTCATCACCTTCCAACATTAGTAATAGAGCTCATCAAAAGATTTGAAAAGCAAGAGTTATATTTAAACCCTTAAAAAAGATGGGCAGGTTAGTGATTAGAACTCATAATAGGTATCTCTATTGCTTTACAAGCAGCTTCTTGTTTTGCGTAACATTCTGCTTGCTCTGTGGTACAGCACTAATTGACAACTAACACTGAATACTTCATTATTTGGGTCACAGTTAAACAAATTATTTTACCAAGCTGAGTATTTCACAGATGAGTTGTGGGTCATCTGCTCAGTTGCTGCATTTTTAGGAAAACTAATTCCCATGTAGCACTTAAGGCCTAGTTCTGTCAGTGACAATTTGGGTTGAGTCGTAAAACAATATATTAATTGAAACTGATACTTCTGCTAATTTTTGCCCAGATGTTAGTTTCTGCAAAGAAGCCGAGTTTCCTGCAACAGAATACACAAGTCAACCTCTGACTGAAGGTCATGAAAATCCAGCACGCTCATGGGGCACTAAGGCATTACCTACTGTAAATGAGCAGTCCCTGAGGTTGTTAGATCTAATACAGAGTACCGGGAAGCACTGATGTTTCACTTAAACATGTGACTGTCACTAATTCACCAAGGATTCTTGAATCTTCGTGTGTGTATGCATCAACCACATTTTGTCTCAATTGACGTGATCACACATTTGTGACAGTTTAAACCTCTGTGGGTCAAGAAGAGAGAAGGCTTTTACTGTGAAGTTTCATCTATATTCTTACTTCTTGTATCTATATTCTTTCTTTTCATCTCAACATCAACAACTGGAGTAAATTAAGTCACTCACTTTCTGTATTGTGCCCTCTCCTTCCTTAATTTATCTTTAAACCCCCTGATCCAATTTTTTTCAGCCCTCACCGTATCACTGATCTTCCTTTATAGCCTCCTGCATATTGTTATTTCATGTCATGCGTTGAACCTAATGAAGAATTCAAGTGATGGGAAAATAATTTGCACTGCTTTGAGTGAAGATACTAGCACTGGAAGGTAGTAAATTAAATTAATTGTCAAATTAAGTGCTGCTGTGACAGTTCAGAAGTCAATGAAGCTGCTTAAAGGATTGATTAGTTCTAGATATTTAGGGACTACGTTTTATTCATACCAAGATGTTATGGATGCTTAAAATTGATATGGGTTCAAGGAGACACCAGTTAGATTCAGGGAAGAGAAATCAATCGATGGTTATGCCACTTAGAGCTTGGAAAGTCCTTGAGCTACAAGTTACTGGAAACCAGGAAAATACTCAACAGCCAAGTATTCTCTAGAGTGATTTTCTTTTGGCTGTTGTGAGGAATACTGTTCTGGGCTAACTCAAAACTCACACAGAATGAGTCACTCAGGGAGGATTTGGTGACTGAGAGAACAGAACATACTCAGTGCTTTATCACGCTGGTTCCTAGCGCCCTCCATGAGATCCCTCCACTGGCCTTACGACAACAAAGCAGTTTCTCCTATTTACTCAGGAGAGATTCCTGGAGTCAGTGGAAATTTTGATTTGCAATTTATACTTTTTCAAAAGCTGCTTTTGACATATAGTGAGCAGTAAAAGTCCAGATGGTATGAGAGGAAGATTTCAACGATTCTTGAATGCTCTTCCAGATCCATATCCTCTGCTCTACTGAGACCTCATCAAGAATACGACACACAGTTCTGGTCCCCCTGATATAAGAAGGACATGGAGCTGTTGGAGCAAGTCCAGAGGAGGCCATGAAATTGATGAGGGGACTGGAGCACCTCCCCTGTGAGGACAGGCTGAGAGAGTTGGGGCTGTACAGCCCAGAGAAGAGAAGGTTGTGTGGAGACCTCATAGCAGCCTTCCAATATCTGAAGGGGGCTACAGAGAAGACGGAGAGGGAATCTTCTTCAGGAACTGTAGTGACAGGACAAGGGGAAGTGGCTTCAAAGTAGAGGTAGGGTTAAATTAGATATTAGGAAGAAATTATTTACTGTGACAGTGCTCAGAGACTGGAACAGGTTCCCCAGAGAAGCTGTGGATGCCCCATCCCTGGAAGTGTTCAAGGCCAGGCTGGATGGGGCTTTGGGCAGCCTACTCTAGTGGAAGGTGCTCCTGCCATGGGGTAGCATTATGGTCACTGTGGCATCTTCCTTGTGGTCCTTCAGTCACCCAAAAATCATAATAATGTATGAAACCCTGTCATTTTCTTGGGTTTTGGTAAAAGAAATGCAAACCAGTCTCTCATTGAACTCATTAAATACTCTCAGAATGCAATTTAGCTATTTTCTGCCAAAGGCAATGTTTCTGTGCCATTGATGTCATTGAAAGGTTGCTTCCTCTGACTGCTGTGAGGGTCATGCTCTCAATCTAAGCTGTCAAAACCTCATGCAGATCAGTGGAAGCCTGGTCGTGCTGATGCTGAAGAGAGGAGGTAAAGGAATAGGATGTGACACCACTGACAAGCCTGATGAGCTTGGAGAGCATCACTGAGAAACAGGAGAGACAGGACAGAATGAAAGAAGGCATCTGCCTGGTTTATACACACAGCTCCAGAGCCGTTCAATTCCCCTGAAATATCACAGCTGTAGGGCTGAAATCAGCAATTCATTTAGTGGTTCTTTGGTGAGAGGAGCTCCGTGGTTTTTCAAATGAACATAAAAGCACACAAAACAAAATTATAAAATTCCTGGGGTAATTACTGAGCACTTTTCTTACTTCTCTGCTAATCTGCTTTTTAAGTTCGCCCAGAGATTTTGTCTAATGATCACAAACTTCTCTGATCTTTTTTTTGCAATAATGATTTAATGATACTGATTTTACTTCAGAAGAGCTTACAGAAATAGTCCATTTGGTAATGTCTGGGTATGTTAACAAGTTCTTACTGTGAATAAAAAACAATCATTTATTTACCCTGAATGCTGAGAATCAAAACTACCTATTGCTTCCCTCCTGTCTTAAGCAATCAAATCTGCAGGCTACTATGATTTGTTTTCCCACTTATGCCTTCCCCTGTCTCAACCTTTCATAGCTTACATATTTAATCTTGTATACAGACCCCAAAAGGATTTTTTTATGTCCAGAACTACTGCCTAATTATAGCTGCAATGCCTGCCTAAAAAAACAAACAAACAAACAAACAAACAAAACTAATTTACATGGAATTGTGTGGAAAACTCATCTTTTTCATGAGGAATGATAAAAGAAATCTGAGGCTGTCTTCATCAGTGGTTTATTTTAGCTCAAGGGAACATTTTCATAGCACATCTGGTTGGCTCACCTAACCAGACTCTGGTTCCAATCACAGAGCTGCCATGGCAGCATGGACACTTGGGTCCAGAGGACCCACCCAGAAATAGAAATAACCTCCCCCAGGTGTGTGCACTGTGCAGTGGGGACTCACCACCAGCTGTTTCGCTCTGCACATCCTCTCCCATTGTGCTGCTGCACTTGCTGGTGTCATCAGCTCATGTTTGGTGGTAAATTGAGCCCCAAATCCACCTGAACTCAGCCAGTTCCATTTCACCTCTGCAGTAAGGGATTGTACTGAGGGAGCAAAGGGAGGGAGGGGCAAAATCATAGGGAGGTTCAGGTGTTTCCTGGTCTGCAGGTGCTGGAATGGGTTTCACAGTACCCAGCCAGGTCCATTCTGTAACAGCTTGGTCTCTGTTCATCTGTCTCTGCTCTCCAGGCTGTTCATGAGTGTTGCATCAAGCAAACATCGGCTCAACTAAGGGAAAAAATTGTATTGTGTGGAGATGGCAGGAGAGAAAAACTCCCACATCTCCTGCTCTCAAATAGATGTCCTACTTGCTATAAAACCCCTGTTTCTTCTTCTAGGAATCCTGTTTCTTTCCAGTTTCAGCTGGGAAGGTAATGCACTGTTTTGGCACTGCCTTGATTCATATTTGCTGGAGAAATGGAAAATGGAGGCTCAAAAGTCCCTGTGGCTGAGAAAGGCAAAAGGCCTGCCTGTCTGCCCTCCTGGGTGAGTAGCCAGTTCACCAGGAAAAAAGTTAGAAGAAATAAAAATTTCCTTAAGCAACAAGACAGGAGTCTCAGTCCCAAGCCTGGCTTAAAAACTGGTCCCTGAGGGTCACTATGAGATGCTGTTGCTCCCTGCTGTTTCCAAGCTGGCCCCACACAGGTTGAACGGAGTGGCAGGGGCTCAGTGTGCTCCGCCCAGAGGTGTGTTTTCAGCTAAGGCTGGCAAGCAAAGGCTGTTCTGAGTACTGCTGCACTTGCTGAAGTACCAGCTCCCGTTTTCCCATATTTGCAAGTGTGTGCATGACGACTGGGTTTTGTAGAGTAGCCGTGAGCTGACCCATTTCCATTGAATGCAGTAATTAGCAGATTGACTGCCTTCCCCTGCAAGGTACGGACCTGCAGTGGCTCCTCCCCTAATTACTGCAGGTGAAATCTGCAATGTCTTCATTTACCACAGCTTTTTTTTCCCATTTCTGTTTCTTTTTTTATTTTCCTTTTTCTCTTCTTCTTCTATTTCTTTTCTCCACTTGACCTGCCAATTTGCCAGCTGTGTAAAAGAAAATCATGGAGTTTCTTTTGTTCAGCCAGAGGATAAGGGGAGAAAGAAAAAATTGGAAGTTTAGTGGAAAAAAGAAAAGTTTCCCTAGAGCCATGTTTGAATAACGAATGCCATGTAGTTCTACCAGAGATCCACACAGGCAGTTACCCAGGGCAGCATTAGAATCCAGTAAGAGATCCCAGGGGATGGCAGGTACCACTGCTGTCTGCTGTCTCGCCTGGCTGTGCAGACTGTGCTGCTCGGTAGGGACACTTCAAAAGGTGCTGGGGAAGGGTGACACCGCCGTGTCCCTGCCCTGGGGTTGGGGTGTTCACCCATGTGGCTGTTGGAGACCTGCTGCCCCCTTTCCTTTTCCTGTGGCTATTTTAATAACAGCCATTTCATGAAAACAACTCGGTTATTTTCAACACTTCAGTAGAGACTGGGATTTAAGACTTTGGAGTCACTTATAGACCCTGTGTTCCTTTCTGTCTGACAATATGTATGTATATAGTACATATGAGAACATGGAAAAATCAGAGAGGCTCATTAATCTTCCCACAGTTAAAGAGAGACTCTGTAGCAGAGCCAGCAAAAGATTTGTCTGGTTTCATATCTTGGCCATAAACCTCAAGGCTAAACTAAAAATATAAACCAAACAATCCTGTGGGTTAAGGGATTTTCTGATTTGTTTTCACATTTTTGTGATGTGCATAAGGATGAACTGAAATATTCACCCTCTGAAAAAACTTTTGCCTGCCTTTTCTCTGTTTTGTTAGAAATTCAGGAATATGCTTTGTCTGCTGGACAGCCAGAGAACTGGTCACATTGTGACAGATGAAAGGAGGGAAAACTATCTGTTTTGGTATTACAGGTTTTTACTTATTTTCCAGTTGATTTCCTATTTCACTTTAAAATATGGAACAATATTTGTGAAAAAAACAATGTTTGTTACGATTGCTAATGAATTTTCCTGACACTAAGGGTGTGAGAATCTGGGTTTCCTCCTATTTTTTCCCAATAAAATATAAGAAGGAAATTACTGACCTTTAAAAATGAAAGAGGAAAAGCTTAAGTGTTTTCTTTATTATGTCAGAAAAACAGGTCCAAACTCTAAATTCCTTTTAAAACCACTTTTCTTTCCCCCATCAGTCTCCAGTCCCTGAACTGGTCACTGTTCAGTCACCACAGCCTGCTCAGAATCGGGGTGAATAAAGCTTTTATTGGATTGGTGTCAGAACACTGTAAGACAAAACTTTTTAGAGAAACTTTTTTTTAAACTCACAGTCAGCTTGTGACAGCAAAACCCAGAGATGCCTTCAGAGGCACAGACACTAGAAAGCTGCCTGAGTGGCTTTCCCCCGGATGAAGCACTTCAGACTTCGTGGTCTCTTTCAAAAATAGGTACTGGGCATAGACATGGGACAGGCCCTTTTTCTGCGGTTTTGCCGTGTCCCGGGGGCTGCCTTGGAACAGAGCAGAGCTACTGCCCCTCCAGCACGGGCAGGGTGCAGCCGAGCCTGACAGGGAAATGGCATCAGCCGAGGGAGCGTGCTCTTGCTGCAGCCCGAAAGCCGCGCAGCGAGGACAGCCCTGCTTCTTGGAAACACGGCCGGGGGAATGCCCGCAGCCGGAGGGAATGCTGACTAACGAGACCGTGCGTGGCACTGTGACTGTGCGCTCCTCCAGAAGGGAAAGCCAGGTCACGGACGGAACCCAGAAGCTTTCAGGTCACTGGTGGCGACGGCTGGTTCTGCCGTCACCACACCTTGCTACGTGTATGGGAGGGACAGGGGACTGGCAGGCAGAGCGAGAAGTGAGGTCTTGGAGTAGGAATAAAAGCGTAGTTTCCTGGGATCTGAGTTGTTTCTAATCACTGGAGGCTTCCTGCTATTATTTCCCTATTGATTACATGTCACAAATGAGACAATAATCCCATTTGGCACCTGGCTAAACCAATATGAACATGATTCTTATTAGTATTAAGTGGCAAGTTATTTCTGCTGCAGATAAAGATGTCTAGCCATTTCCTTTATGTTTTTCTTTCCTGTTTTTTAGTTCCTTAAACTTTGCCAGCTTTTATTTGTTCAGGATAACATTTCACATGCCCCATTATTTGGGTCCAGTTGAGATATTAAAAATTCAGATATTAAGAATGCTTCAACTCAAACAGCTCATCAGTCTTGAGATGAAGAAGTTGTAGGAAGTTCTACTTTTTATATTTTTTCTTAAAACTGTGGGTGAGAAGGCTTTATGGTCTCGAAGCTTGAAAGAGTGGTTTGGGAATCAGCATAGGAATCACTTAGATGTCAGAGTTGTTCCTTTTGGTTTACTAATTAGAAGCAGACAAATAAAGCCTACATCTTCTGAAATTCATCTGTATGATAAAAGACAAAAAATAGAAAACAAGAAAAAAAAGGAAAAAACCCTAATGTATAAACTGCCAATACTGGAATGTTGTGGGCAATTCTGTACGTTGTGCCATGAACGCGGTCTCCCCTGTCAGTGCCCATCTGCAGCCAGTCAGTGGGCACAACATCTCTCCTCCAAAAGCCCAGTGCAGGAGGAGGCTGAGCAAGAGCTGCACATCTCTTGGCTGCCAGTGTCCTGCTCTGAAGGGGCTGTGGCACATGGTGTTCGGCCTGGAGCTGCGGACAAGAAAGGCTTGGGGGCCAGCAGCTGCAGGCCAAGCAGATATTGGACATCTGTGCTTAGGCAAAGGACCCAAACCTTGAGGATGGTGTATCCCATCCCAGAGCTGGCAGCTGAGAACCCTTTTATAGTCAGTGAAACAACTGGTGTTTCCAGGCTGCTTCATCTGACCTTCATCTAACCCGGGCTGAGGTAACATGCCCTCTGGAAGTGGCTGATCTCCTCTCCGAGGGACCGTGGCCAGCTCGCTCAGCTGCAGGCTGGGAGCATCTAAACTTAGGTGAAAGGGATCCTGCCCAAGGAGCCTTTCTCCCAAGAGTCATGCTGGGTGTCCCTGGGCTGTAAGCGGAGGAGGCAGCCGGCTGTCGGGAGGCTATTCCAGGCTGGGACCCATCAGCTGGAGTTGTGCCACGGGCATGATTTTGGCCCTGTTTCTGCACATGTGCTGCGGGTCATTTGTTAACAGACAAGCCAGCCAAAGCACGCACTGGCAGTGGGTACGTGAGAGAAAGTGGAGAGGCAGTGGCTTGTCCCAGGTGGGACTTGGCTCCTCTCAGGCCATGAAGGTTCATCTCACTGTGGAGCAGAGCTCTGTCCCTTTCTTCTGGGTGCTGGCCTTGTGGCAAAAGTACATTTCTACAGGGAGTCTTTGAAAATTGCTTCATAAATGTTAACCCTGGGAGGGCTGTAGAAGTGTTGGGGTGGACACTTAGAGTATCTACCCATTAAGAGGGAGGCACAGGTCTGTCTCCCCTAAGGGAGGCACAGCTGTGCACGTTTCCCCCAGCAGCTGCCTAACTGCTGACCTGGAACATAAAACACAGCCCTGGACACATCCTCCCCAGACATGTTTTAAACACAATTTGTTCCACTGACCAGCAATAAGCAGCTGCTCGTGCAGTCCATGGGGCAGATGTGGCCTTGTGATGCTGAGCTGGGCTGGGCTGTGGGCAGCAGGACATTCTTGCCCTCTCTAGTTCAACACACATGAACATGAGCTGGCACACAGATACTTGATTACTGCCTTTCTGACACCCCAGTGAAATAGATTCAGCAAATGGGAGCAGAATCGTCACAGGAACCTGAAACCTGTGCCTGGTTTAAAAAAAAATTCCACAGATATTTTGGTCTTAAAGGGATTACTACTCTGGGGCTTTTGTACCTCGAGTGATTATTTGACATTGCTTTCATGTCATATAGGAAGGATTGGCATTTAATTTAATTGAAGTATTTGGGAGTGTTGAGATATTTTTCATTAGAGAAGCTGGGGGAATGCCAGAGTCCAGTGCCGAGTTCCACGTGGAACAGACACAATACCTGTGTGATCTGTACTGTTGTGCAGTAAAAATGGCAAGGAATGGCTTGCTGGGTATTACTATTGTTCATTTGCTCCTATAGCCAACTCCCATTTTCCCATAGGAACAGCTAACAGTAGAGAGTCTAATAGGTTTCCAAATGTTTCCCTGCCCTTCAGGGTAAAATTGCTGGGTTTAGAGTTAGGTTAAAAGATTCAGGAAATTGCTTCAATAAGCTGAAATTTCTGTTGATAATGAAACCTTTCAGAAACCTTTGCTGCAATCTGCCAATTTTGTCCCTAATCTTGAGTAACTCCTCCGCCACTGGGATTTAAAAGAGAAAAGGTCAGGCTGAGATGAACGTGGTCTCTCCTGACTGTAACAAAACCCTCGGCTCCATGACTGGCCTGGGACCACACATCAGTCCAGAGGTGGGGAGCACTGAACAGCCAGGGTGCATCAGCGCATCCCTGGGATAGCAAATGCCACTGCTGCCCTGTCCTGGAGCCCATGGCAATGGGTGCCCCAGCAGAGGTGCTGGCACAGAGGGGGGCACCACCTAAGATGAGTTTTCTCCTTCAACATCTCTGCTGTGGCTGCTGCTTCCTGCCGCTTTTTCATGGGCATGTTCTTCAGCAGGTCTGGTTGCCCTCTCCCAGGGAACATCACTTCAACCATACATTCTCCAGAACTCCCACCTGGGATGCTGAAATCTAAGCTTTGGTCGAGGAAAGCCTGACACGGCACTGTAAGGCTCAGACACGGTGTGGAAGGTACCTCCTGCCATGAGAGGAATGATCCCTCTTGGCCCCCAGCTGTGCTGCCTAACCTCTTCTTGCCACAGACTACTCACGGCCTTTCTCTGCTGGCCCAGGACATACTCAGGTGTTTATTAAAAAGCACCTGACAACCCTACTGGTAGCTGATTCCCTGAAGAACCTCCAGCACTGAGACCAGTTGGCACAGGGGTCACACTGTTGTAGGAGTGATCCATGGTGTGAGCTGGCCCCCAGACCAGGGGGCACCATCAGGGCCAGATATGTGCTGGGGACCACCAACCACCTCGGCATCTGTGAGAGACTGAAATGTTAAGGGTTAGTGGCTCAAACAATAGACCATTTGCAAAAGCAGCAGGGTGTGCTCTGCTGAGCCCAGGTTTGCACCCCCACCTGAAGGGGAGAAGGAGCGGTGTTGGGTGTGTGGTGCTGAAACCTCTGATCTGCATAAGCACAGCCCAGGTACAGAGGGAATGCACACCCACCACTGGAGGATGACCATGACAAACCAGACTTTGTTTAGCAACTTGATGATTTTTGACCAGATAAGAGAAAAGACTGATAAGAAGCAGATCCAGCCCTTGGCAGATCAGGACTGCAACCATCACTTCGACCAATGGACATCTCAGTTGCAACAATCAAATCTCATCTCTGGATCCATGGGTGATGATAGCTTTCCACTCCACTGTCCACTCTTGTCCTTTCTTTCTCTTTCTTACTTTTCCTTATATATTTTCTTAAGTGATACTTTTATACTTTTAGATTGTTATACTTCTATAGATAATAACCAAAATGGCTACATACCTCCTTTCCATTGCAACCAAATTGTTCTAAAATAAATCTAAAAAAATAGATATGTATATCGGTCGTTCAGTGTCATTCGAGTCTAATCCACCCCAAGGGTTCTACTAAAAAGGACCATTACAGCATCATAGGAAAAGTCCTGCCGGTGCCTGGCACCCAGGGCTGGTGCAAGTTGACTTCCCTAAAGGTCCGAGCCAAGCTTGGAGACCACAGCTTTGCTGGGGCATTTACTGGAAGTTGCAACGTGAGGGAAGAGCATGGCAGTTCTCAGAACTCCCTCTTTTCTTGCTATGCTACATGAGTTTTTTACACAGATTCAGTCCCAAGGAGAATGCTTTTGAAATAAATTAATTCCCAAAGTAACCATAACTTCCCAAAGGATGTTAATAAAACCAATACATTCTCAACATGACAAAACATGACTGGCAAGGACGTGCAGAAGAAAGTAAACTCTTTAGTGGCATGTGAGCTCAGAAGGAAAGAGCTGTTTCCCATTACACAGACCATTTCCCATAAATGTTAACTTGAAGCAGTTACTTCCATAGTGCCAGCCAGGCATTTGTTTTTCTTCGTACAGTTTTGAGTAATTCATGACTAATAGGCCCAGCCTCACAGGTAAGTGCACAGAAGGCTCACTGCCCATGTTTTCCACCAGTGTAATTAACTTTTATGGAGTTGCTCATGATTTGCACCCATTAAGATGCTCTGACACGTGACTGCAGATTGGCAGGTTATCACACAGCTCCTCAGCAGCAGCAAGTGCCCAAGCATGATGTGAGGCTCTGGCAGCAGAGGTTGGGTATGACATCATGTAGCTTGCAGTGAGAGAGGACACACCTGCACCGGATTGCCTCACATCTCCTGAAGGCTGAAATGTTGGTCCAGACAGCCATCACAACTCCCACTGCACGTGGGAGCAAACGTGTCTGACTGTCTTCCATGCAGAATATGCTTTCCATGATTGCCCCTGGCTATTTTAGGGTGTTGTCTCCACTCACATCCAGCAATGCTGGATCCAGCCAAGCTCCATGTCCTGCTATGGATACACCAACTACTGGAGCCTTATGCTGGCCAGTGATCACCAAGGTCTCCTGCCATTCAGCTGTGTCAGTAACTCCACACCCACTGAGGATGTTGGTCTGCAGCCATCACAGCTGTTTGACACATGGGGTGGCGCGTGGGATGGCTGAGCACCTGCTGGAGGTGCACCATGTGGTGGCACTGCCTCCCCAGAGATCTCCACCACCACAGTCTTTACCCAACTCCAGCTGTGAAAAAGGACGAGATGTTCCTGTTGGGTCCCAGGGGCCCCGCAGCAGAAAATGACAATTTTTGAAAATGAGACAAAGCCACAGAGGGAAGGATGGAAGAGATTGCACCCCTATTTGAAGTCAGTCAGAAATCAGCTGTTGTCCCATGGGCTTAGCCCACCACTTTTACTCTGCAAAATCTGCTTCCCAGCAGCTGACCCAGCCCCAAATGACCTCCACCCAGAGCCTCAGCTTGCATGTTGGTGTTGCAGACCAAAAAGCTGCACTGGCTGTGTGCTGGCCTGCGAGAGACCTTCCATTTTAGGCAAACACCCTGTCCGCTTTCAAAAAACAGCCCTTTTTTGTTGAGCTGTAACCTAGAGCAGAGGTATATTTAGTGTTTTTTTTCCACCCAGATCAAACAGTGGTGGATACAAGCTTGGATGCAAAAAGGAAACAGGAGAAGCAGCAGGGGTGGTGTGGAGGGAGCTGGTTTAGCTTCTTGCAAGCAAGGGAATGGTTGGTAGAGAAACATTGAATTTTGGAATGTTACTGGTAATTAATAGTTCAAAACCTTCAGTAAAATAAAATGTTTAAGAATATTGTATGTTTCATGAAGGTTTTATACATGGCATTTTTTCCAGTGGTCCCAAGTGTTTAATAAATTGTATTTATCTCCCCTTTAATCTGCCTTTTTGTTCATGAACTAGCTAAGTGAGGTCAGAGAGAAAGAGTGAAAGAGCACTTCTGGCAAAGGGAAGCTTTAAATATGTCACATTTAATAGAAGCAATACGTGCACAAAATCCCAGGATCTATAAAGGGTTTTGTGGAGGGAGCTTAATTTGCATCTCTATTGGATATCTTTCCCTAATTATCTTTTTGCTCTTGATGTTCTTACTTCCTTTACCATATGGATGAGTATTAAGGCATTTCCTCTGCCATTTAGGGAATGGTTGACACAGTTCACTGCAGAGCTGGGACTCCTGAGCACAGATCAGTTGTGGAGAGTGCTTCAAGCTCCATGTCATGCCAGGAGTGAACCATTAGGGAGAGATGCCCACAGGGACTTGGACTTCTTTTTCCCTGTCTTTGCACTCACAATTTTGTTATAGCCCACAAGATCACCTAAGCAGAGGCCAGATGTTATTCGTGAATCCATGGATGGAGTTGAAACACAGGTTAGCATCAAAAATAATCCTCTGGTTTCCAAGGCACTCTTTATCTCTGAAGTGTTTGCCAGCACAGCCAGGCCAGGAAAAGTCTCTCTCACAGGCAGTCTTTTCAGTGATGATGCTGTTTTACCACATCTTTTAAGGACTGACACATTTTCCCATGAAATAAGAGAAGTAAGTGCCCAAAGCCTGGAGGAAACAAATGTCACTCCTATCTTCAGGAAGGAGGACCCAAGGGACTACAAGCTGACAAGCCTCAGCTTTATCCCTGGAAACCATTTCCAGGTACACAAATGACAGGAAAGCCACCAGGAGCAGTCAGCACAGTTCCACTGAGGGGAAGCCATGCTTGACCAACTTTACAAACTCCTATGAAGAAATGACTGGCATGGACGTGGGGGAAGAGGAGTGGATAGTTTCCACCTGGGTGTCTCTAAGGACTTCAACGCTGTCTTACGTTAGATGCCCATAGACAAGCTGCTGATGTGTGGGTGAGTTGAGCAGACAGTAAGGGGCATGGAAAACTGGCTGAATGGCTGGGCCCAGAGGGTGGTGATGGGTGACAAAGTTTAGTTGGCAGCCAGTGACTGGGAGTATAGGGTCTATACTGGGTCCAGTCCTGTTTGACATCTTCACTGACGGTCTGGATAAGGGAGAAGCGTGTATCCTCAGCAACTTTGCAGATGATACAAAACTGTGAGGAGAGGCTGATACCACTAGGCCACACTGCCATCCAGAGACCTCAACAGGCTGGAGAAATGGACCAACAGGAACCTCATGAAGTTCAGCAAGGAGAAGCATGAAGTATTGCACCTGAGGAGAGACAGCCCCATGCACCAGTGTGGTAGCAAGACCACCTGTTAGGTATCTGGAGGCCCCTGCAGAGGACGCAGGCCTCTGGGTGACCGGGGACGCCTCAAGAGGCAGTCCGGGGACCACACGTGGCTGACTCACGCACAGGCGAGGCGGCTCCAGCAAGTGACCAGCAAGACAAGGCGGCGAGAGAGACGAAGAGAGGCGAGAGGGGGTCTCCTCAAGATCTCCTTTATTGGGGAACTGGGTCGAGGGATCCAGGAGGGAGAGCAGTGGAGAGAGAACTCCAAGCAAATGAGGGGTGACAGAGACTTATAAGGAGGGGCAGAAACTGGGAGGGTTTGGGGGTTACAGCCAATGGGGTGCCCGGACGAGGGAGGGGACAGGTCTGAGGGTCCAATTGAAAAAACCGAGGGGAGGGTACATTCGGGGCAAACCAATGAAACATGGAACACAGAGGAACATTCTGGAAGGGTGGGCAGGCCTGAACCCTGGGACACGCCCCTTAGACTGCCGTCTCATCCCCCGAGCCCTCCTCCAAGGAGGAGCTCTCACTATCAGAGGAGGAGTCTGAGTGAGTGGCAGCCACAATTTCCAGGGATGTGCCTCCCACACATCAGGATATCCTGGGGGCCACCCCGTTGGAAAGTACCTTGTCAGGAAAGGATCTGGGGTCCTGCTGGACACCAAGTTGAACACGAGCCAGGAGTGTACCTTTGTGGCAAAGAAGGCAAATGGTACCATGGCCTGCATTAGACAAAGAATTGCCAGCAGGTCAAGATCGTTCCACTCTACTCAGCACTTGTGAGGTCATAGATGGAGTGTTGGGTCCAGTTGTGAGCTGCCCAGTGCAAGAGAGACGTGGACATACTGGAGAGATTGAAAAAAGCTCATGAAAAAGATCAAGGGTTGGAGTATCTCTCCTATGAGGAAGAGCTGGGACTTTTCAGTGTGGAGAGAAGGCTCAAGGGGAATCTTATCAATGCACATAAATACCTGAAGGGAGGCTGCAACGTCAGGACCAGGCTGTTTTTGGTGGTTCCCAGTGACAGGACAAGAGACAATAGGGACAAACTGAAACACAGAATATTAGGAAACACTTTTTTACTGTGGGGTTGACTGAACACTGGCACAGGTTGCCCAGGGAGGTTATGGTGTCTCCACTCTTAGCCCACAGTGGTGGAACAGTCACATATTGAGGTATTTTGATGGCCTCTATTGATGGTAATCTCTTACCAACCCAGCTTCAGAGCTGGAAGAAGAGCAGTGAATTCCCACAAGACGTGGTGCCCGCCAGTACTGGAGTATTTCTGTGGAAGCCAGGAGGACTGAGGGCAAGATAGGAGCTGGGGTTTCACACATCGTTTTGGCCGTTGTGGCTCCCCAGTTACCCGGAGCTTTGTCCTGGATGCAGAGGCTGCCTGTCACCACAGGCCTCTCCACCTTTCACCCAAGACACCACGGCCTGTCAACTTGCACTCAAATCCCATGCTGTGTATCAGTGGTCACTTATTTCTGTGGAGGAAGGTGAGCAATTTAATTAATGCTGAATTTAAGCTTGTAGGAAACAGGCACTCTCACTATCAGATAAGGATTAATGCAGATCCTGTCCCATTCTCAAGACTTCATTCTTGGCTGGTCTGACTCCTTGCATGGATGCAGCCTGCATGTTTGAACAAGGAGCAACTGTTTTTCAGGCATCTTTGGCTCCTGCTGTGCTGAGATCTCCTTTGTTTTCTGCAGCACTGTGGTGATTGATTGATCTTGCACCCATGCCAATGCCTGAAGCCCAAAAGCTGAGGATGCTGGGCAGGCTGGAGCTGGTGAGCTGCAGGGACACGAGCTGTTCTTTAGCACTCTCCAGCCATCTAAATTAGGAAAAGGAAGAAGCACAGCAATGGACTCTTTCTGAAATACTGAGACCAACAATTTAAATGCTAGCTGCTACTCAGCAGCAGAATCCATACTGCAATTTGAACAAACACACAACCATCCTCTGGTTCCTAATTTTGTGCCCACATTACAGCCCAGCCTCAGCTGTGAGCTAGAGGTGATATTTGGTGTTGTATAAATGGGAAAAGCCTGAACCCAGGCCACTCAAAAGGGTTAGCCCATGTTGATACCCACCTGCAACCAGTTTGGGGGAACTGTGCTGCTCTCACCCACAGTACCACTGCTGAGCCACGACATGCAGAGAGGACTCCCTTGCCTTCTTAACTCCTTCTCAGAGAGGAGCCTGGGGTCAGCTGGATCCAATCTCAGCCTCAGAGTTTGTCAACAGTTTAAGTAACTTTTTCCCCCGCAGGATTGAAAGATGTCAAATCAGATACGTTTGCATAAAATTAATTATTTATTGTGAAAAATTATTAGAAAAAATATGTTAATTGGGATTATATACAGTATAAAAGCCAAAACTACTAGTCGTGTATAGTATAACAGTGGACTATGTCAAAGCAATTATATTAAAGCTGGCAAAAAGAAACAACTACTAAGTAGAGATTGATACAACTCACCTATATCGACACTCGTGGGCAGGTCTCTTTCTCTGGACCTCAAGGAGAATCCTTGGTGGGTATCCCCAAAACCCAAGGGAGGAATCTCCACACACTCCAAGGAGGAATATGTTAGAAGAACCTGCCTTTTTGCAAGTGGGACTAGACTTTCATAGGATAAAGTGATAGACTGCAAGTCGTGTGTCTCCAGGTCAGCTGTGTCAGCTTAGCATTTTTAGATGAAGATACTTTACCATATCTGCCATGTTTTTACTTCAGCATCAGGGTGAGTCAGACTGGTTTTAGCATAATTCAACACCACAAGCAGCCTCCTCACAGTCCACCACTGACAGCCTTGCAAATAGGGCATTGCTCAAGTTGCTTGACCATGTTCCAGGGCAGAGCATGCTGCTACACTCTACCCCATGACTGCAGTCAATCATCTTTACCTCATGAAGTGGTAATGCAGGTACCTCTTGCCTCCATGTTATAAAAGTGTCCACTGCTTATGTGTACATTATTGTTAAATATTGAGATACATCAGTCTCCTAGGTTTTACTATTTTAACTTAGATAGTTTGAAAAAGTGTTAGCTATATTGTAATCATACCTTAGACTTTTACATACAAAATTATTATTTTAGAAGTGTTAGAATTTAGTTAATAATATTAAATGGAGCATACTATAGAATTACCTATTGATTCTGGCAGAAACCCTGTTATTATTTCAATTTATGTACTTCTGGAATCATTAGTATCCTCATTTGTTGGATTAGGTACCACACTCATTTATAAAATATATATAAAATGATTACTTATAAAAAACAGATTCTGATTAATAACAATATTATAATAACAGGGTGTAACAATAAATTCAGAATGCCCATCATGGTTGGGGATCGTCCAAACAAGTCATCCCACAGTGATGTTCTCTATCCCTTTTCACCCTCTCTAGGACAACAGTGAATTTTTCACATCATGATGGACAGTGATTAAGTTTTTTGATTATCGTTTTTCACTTGTACCAGTTTGTGTAGACCAGAATGTTCCAACAGTTTTTAACCAGGGTAACGTCCATTCCCATAGGTGCTGATGCATGACAACACCACCTTCAAGCTATAGAGGGACCCTTGTAGGCAGGTACACACTGGCCCATGAGATCTGTTGCATTTGCAAGTCCACACTTCAGCAGCCTCCGAGGACATTATCCACTGTAGTGTTCCAGGTGTTACCATCAGGATGATGACCAGGAGCAGTCATTGGTCTGTAAAATAAAACAATATATATCTCGGCAGGTGTGCAGGATGGGATAGGTTAATTTCATCAGTTCAGAATGGGGGAATTATCCATTAACTGATTCTGTGCTAGTGGCCATTAGAGTCTGTAGCCACCCAGGCTAACGGTCCTTGTGTGTCCATTAGAGTCATAGGTACAATCCCAGTTTGGGGTAGTTTGACCTTGACTAGCTGGAACACCTTTAGGTTGTCCTGGGAGGCTTGACCATTGGCATGAGCTTTGACCCATCCTGTGTGGATTGGTTGGGACTGAGCCTGTAAAAATAACCATTTCTAATCTTCCTTCTGCCACACCGTTTCCATTTACCTGCCAAACTAATGTTTTGCATTGACACAACCACTGGCACCAGCCCAGATTGCGTAAGAATCAACATATATTGTCTTTGCTTTCTCTCTTACTGCCAGCAATACAGCTTTTAACATTCCCACCAGTGCACTTCCCATTCCTTCTTCTACTACTTCCATTCCTGTGTGAATGTTAGAAGCAGCTGCTCTGTACTTCCATTTACCATCAATGTATTTGGCTGAGACATCAACAAAACAGACATCTTTAACTTCGGAGTCTGATGTCAACGCAGGAGCATCAAATATAGGACTAGGTTTATATGGCTGTTGCAAAGCCAGCATATCTGGGGTCACAGCTATTTAATTTTGTAGGTTTTGTTGTCCCTTCAGTTATATCCAACTGATCCATGAGTCCTGAGACATGCAAACCATTTGTGTACTGTTGGTCTTTGTGCAATCCCATCTGGTGAAGCACTGCCCTTCTTAATACTAACAGGTTAAAAGGTCCGTGGACTTGCAAAGGTTGATGCTGTTAACTTTTTCTGCTTGTTTAAGAGCTCAGATCAGAGATAACAATCCCTTTTCCCAATCGTTGTATCTCTTATCAGTATCCTACAATGCTGTGGAGCTCAACTTTAATGGTTATTTGGGTCCATGTGGACTTTCCTGGAACATACTACAATAAGTCCCATGTTCAGCAAAACCCCATTCAACTATTATAGGACCATGGGATGAACAGGACCTAGTCATTGATATGTTTTTAACTCTTCTATCAGTGTTTGCAAAGCCCATTTGTTACTATCAAGCCACTCCCAGGTCTGTTTTTTCCTCATTAATGTCTTGTTATTATAAAAAATCCGGGAACATTTATTCAGTTCTAAAGTACCCATGATCTTTTGAAGTTCCTTTTTAGTAGTAGGAGTGGGTATAGCATCCAATTTTGTAGAGGTTCCACCTGGGATTGCAGCCTGACCAGCAACCCACCAGGTTCCTGGGAATTTTACCTCTTTAGAAGGGTCTCAGCATTTAGTACAGGCATTGCCATCCCCTTGTCATTTAATTTATTCCATATATCCTGTGCTGTTGTTCTTACTGCATCTTCCTCTTCACCTCCTATCAACACATCATCAGTGTATTGATAGATTTGTACTCCTCCCAGGATTTTTATTTGTTGAAGGAGTTCAGCTAAAGCATTGAGTGCTATGGTAGGTGAATACTTACACCCTTGGGGCAGGCAATTAAAGGTGTATTGTGTTCCCTCCCAAGTGAATGCAGATTTGGGGTTGTCTTCTTCCTGAAGTGGAACCATGAAGAACATGTCTTTTGCATTAAAAACTGCCATCCATTTATGTGCAGCTGCTTGCAGGGCAGCAGTGAGATTTGCAGTATTTGGGACAGCTGCACTGAGTGTTTCTGTGTTAGCATTAAGCTGTCGATGATGAGTTGTTAAGCACCAGCTCCCATCTGGTTTTCTTAGCGGCCAAACAGGGTTATTATATGGGGAGTGTGTCCTAAATATATTACCCTTTGTTCTAAATTTTTAATTTATTCATTTACCCCTTCTTTGGCTGCAGGAGGAATAGGGTACTGCTTGATATTAGTCACAGCAGAAGCAGGTAAAACTGGAGCAATTTTTAATAGATTTTCTTCTTTTTTTCCGAAAAACATACTATATGGAGTTTTTGTGGGCCCAAATGAACAGACATTCCTGTTGGGCAATTGCCAAACTTTTCCTTTAAGGATATTATATCCTAAAATGTTTTCTTCATGATCTGCAATTGCAAATGTGTGTGAGGTCATTCGTTTTTCCTCAGGCAACCATGAACGGACTTTGGCATTATAACATATGGTAATTTGTTCACTGAACCCTCTTAGATGGATTCTCTTTCTTTTAAAACTGAAGTTTAATTTTTTAGCATATCTGGGGATGATCAAAGACAGCTGAGTTCCTGTGTCAATTAAAGCTCAAAGGTTTTTTTCTAGGTCCTACTGGTAAGTAGATATGGGGCCCACCCTTATCAGACCATTGGAAGAAAAGAATGTCCTGGATGTTAAGGCCCAAAATTCGCCCAGGGCTTAGAGGTTGTTTTCCTTTTGTGTTTCAAAAGGGTTGGGGCTGTGTTTTTCCTGCGGAGGCTTTTTGCTACACCTCAGTATCCCTTTGACCAAGTCTGCTGTCACCGCTTTGGGGCGTTCCCCGAGGGCAGCACGGGGAATTCCCAGAGCCCCTGCAATCCTCCACAGCTCATTTCGCTGTTCTCGCAGGTGAGCGGGAGGCTTTGATTTTTCTTTTCTTCCGGGCGGGTTCTGTTTAAAAGTCCTCGCCCATCTTTCTGGAGGTCTCTGCATTCCAAACTCTGGGGTCCTTTCAGTAGCCCGAGTTTGCTCTCCAGAATGATTTTCCCAGCCTGTTTCTCTTGCATAGTTCACTGTGTCATGTAAGAGATCTGCCCACATAGGGATAACTCTGCTTGGGGCTTGTGGCTCTTGTAAAGCTTCATTATGCATGACATCTTTTCTGATTTCATCTCGTCGCTGCAGTAAATACATTTTTAGTATTGTAGGGGCTCCATTTAACAGAGGTCTTAATAAACGAGGGTCCACCTCTGCGGAGATCGGAATGTCTGCATGTGCTCGTCTGTGCATTGCCTGCAGGCAAGCTGCCTTTGTACCAGCGGCAAACATTTCACCAACTGACCTTATGGGAATGGAAACTGTCCAGAATATGTATTCCTCCTGCCCAATATGCAACCCTGCTGGTTGTTGAATGGCGTTCATTGACAGGCTCAGGTCCCAGGTTCAATAAGACTCCTGGATCCCAGAACCCAGAGCTCTCACACCCATCCAGCAAAATTCCATCTCCTCTGGAGAGACTCACTCTCCACAAATACTCGGTGGCTGACTCCCCTGGTTTTCGTTTATATTTGTCGTGCACATTTATTGATTACAGGGGATCCCAGGGAGAAGTTCTGGCCGTGTTCCTCCTCTGACCTCCTTGAGGTCCTTCGGACACTTGGGTTTAGTTATGGGACTCCTTTTTAACTCTGGAACCCCTTCCTCTCTAAGAGGTGGGGTTTTAATTTTTTCATCAGAGTCCCATTCAACCTCATCAGCATTTTCGTCAGGGCTTTCCCAATTATCACCATCCCAGACCTCAGATGAAACTATCAATTCTCGTAATTTTTTAACCATAGGTTTGGGGGGTTTTAATAATGCCAATTTTAATACTCCTTCCAAGTTTTTTGTTTTTTCCTTAGATTCTTTTAACTGTTTTTTCAATCGGTCATTTTGATACTGCAGAGAAAGTTCTACAAGTTTTCTTTCTTCTATTTCTTCTCTCAGATTATTAATTTATTTTAGCATTTGTTCTCTCCATTGCCATGCAGCCTTTAGGCATAATCCCAGTGCATGACAGATAATACCTTTTCCTTTTTTATCTTTCAGTGATTGTTTTGTATCTAATTTCTCCTGTATCTTTTCCCACTCATACCAGTTGTCCCCAGACCAGGGTTCATCAGCATCAATGTGTATACTGTGCCTCCGTAAATATTCTGTAAAACCTTTTGTCTGTTTCTCAAAATCATTTGCTATCCTGACAAGACTACACCAAACTGTCACGGGTGGATTATGAGCTTCGGCCAAAGTTTAGTAAAGAAGCCCTGCCGCTGAGCCATGAGGCACCGAGAGGACTCCCTTGCCTTCTAAACTCCTCAGAGAGAAACTTAGGGGTGGCTGGATCCAATCTCAGCCTCAGAGTTTGTCAACGGTTTAAACAACTTTGTCCAGCAGAACTGAAAGATGGCAAATCAGTTATATTTATATAAAATTTATTATTTATTATGACAAATAATTAGACAAAAGATCTTAATCAGAATTATTTACTACACAGTATGAAAGCTAAAACTGCTAGTAGTGTACAATATAATATAGTGCACTATACTAATGCAATTATATTAAAGCAATTATATTAAAGCTGGCAAAAAGAAACAATTTCCAAGAGATTGATGTAACTCACCAGTATCAACAGCTGTGGGCAGGTCTCTTTCTCTTAACTTCGAGGAGTATCCTTGGTGGGCATCCCCAAAACCCAAGGGAGGAATCTCCACACACTCCAAGGAGGAATATGTTAGAAGAACATTCCTATTTGCAAGTGGGACTGGACTTTTATACTATAAACACAACCAATTCCCCATTTTAGAAAGAGGTGATGCAGGTCCTGTGCTGCCCAGGGCTCCCCCACACCCTCCCGAGGCCCTGCCTGCTCCTTTCTCTTCCAAGTGATACTTGGAAGATGTGACAAGCAGTGGAGCTGGCCCGGCCCTGCGGCTCAGCCTTGCTTTCTGTGCCCAGGTGCCTCCAGCGTGATTGACTGTCAACCCTGTGTCTTTAGGTCAGCTGTGTCAGATTAGCACTTTTAGATAAGGATGCTTTTCCATATCTGCCACATCTTTACGTCATTATCAGGATGAGTCAGAGGGAGTTTAGTGTAACTCAACATCAAAAGCAGCACGACTGCCTTCCCCCCTTCGCCACCCCCAGACCACCACTGATGGCCTTGCAAACAGGGCGTTTTTCGAGTTCCTTGACCACATTCCAGGACAGAGCATCCTGCTTCAGCAAGGACCTCTGCTGACCATCAGAGGAGCAGCTGTGAGGACACAGCCCCCGCAAGTGTTCTAAGCCAGGCTGGATGGAGCTCTGAGCAACCTGGTCTAGTGGAAGGTGTCCCTGCTCATGACTTGGGGGTTGGAACTGGATGGTCTTTGGGGTCCCTTCCAGCCCAAGCTGTTCTATGATTCTTTGATTATTGCTGTCTCTGGGACTTTGTCTGCTATTTTCCTCCTGCATTCTTGGACCCATGGCAATGAGGTCTGATACTGGTGACTGATAATACCGAACACCCTACTCCTCTTGCCTCCCCCCACAAAAAGAAAATTAGGTATATGAGATAGATCCTGATACCACCAAGTATTGCTGCATGCTGTGGCTGGACTCACCAGCAGGGTTTGGAGGGATGTCAAAGCTCTCTCAGTGATCTCCCCATCATTACCACCACCTTGACAACCAGCCCGGCTGGAGCATCACTCCTGGCAGAATCTGCAGAGGAGGAAGATGCTGGAGCTTTCCTCCCTCTCTGCATCATCAGACCCCACTCAGGGAATTGCTGAGCCCAGAGAGGGGCCTGGGCTTCCCCAGAATTTGCAGAAGAGCTGAGTGGAGCCAGGCCCAGGAGCTGAAGGAGCAGTTTGGTCACACAGCCCTTTCTGAAACACAACATTCTGTGACACTGAAGTATCACCTCTCTGAAGGCAACGTGCAGCAGACTTGCAACAAACAGGCATCCACAGTCACCCCAATGCCCGGTAGCCTGAGAGGCTCAGCAAAGCTGCAATATTCCCTCTTTTCTGCTCCTATCCCTTCTGCTTCTCCTCAGGAGTACAGCCAAGTCCCATTCCTACCTGAAAGCACGTAAGACCTTATTTTGTAACTCAAAAAGCAATGAGAGGATTAACTCTTCTCTAATCCTTCTTCTCTAAGAGATACTGAATCCCCTTTTCATCAGGCAGACTGCAGTTTGACTGCCTGCACCTTGACTAACCCTCTACTTCAACACTCTTTATCCTCTATTTTGATTCCTTTGTGCCTCCTACAAGTCTCTGCAGTTGCCATGACTTTTCAAATATGCTGCCTGCCTTCAAATGGGCCTCATTTCCACTGCTTGAACTGTTTGAACTTCCAACAGGGACTTGTTAAGCCAAGCCTTATTAACATCACACAGCACAGAACTAAGAGACTGCTCTCAGCACATCACCATCAGACACTGGGTTCAAGAAAGTGAGGAGCAATTGCCACTGATGCTCAGAAGGCAGCAGTCCTGACACACTGGGTGCTAAAAATAAGTATACAGTCATAGCTGGTTACCTGAGTACTGTCAAATTCTCTGTAGAGTCCATAGGGAGAGACCAGAACTTCCAGAGGATAATTCAACCTTCTTAAGATATACATTGTTTTTTGCTTGTCTTCATTTCCTCAGTCTCATCTACCTTCCTAAAGATTTCTGCAGAACTGTAATTTTGTTCAAGGTGGCATTTAAGGTAAAATATCCATGCAAATTAGATTAGTTCTAGATCGTTTGATCCCTTCCCAATTTCTGAGCAAACACTGCCAACCATTTTCAGAAGTGCCAACACCTGATGAACAAACCACTGTTATCCTTGCTGTTGCGGACTTCTTGTCTCCTGAGATGTAAGCACACAGCCAGCATTATTCTATGCCAGTTAAATAACCTCATTTCACAGGTAATTTACACCAAGGGAAAGCATATCAACAGGTGTTTCAATATCTGAAAATATAATTTCCAGTTTGGAAAAGGGAGATCTCTGGGAAGGGGCATAAGGAAAATGTAATTAATGCAACTGAAGTGCAGTTTACACTGAGTTTTGGGCTTAAACTCATAGAATAAGCAGTTGTGGGAACCAGACTACTTTTGCAGGTGACACATAATACCAGGCTGCTGACACTGCTCCATGTCCCCCTGCATCCAATGCCTCAACAGCAGCCACACATGCATGCCTGGCACAAACCAAGGGTGTTGCTGTCAGCAGCATTTATCATAGCACAGTGTCTGTGCTCAGGAACATACAGGCAAAGCTGATGTTCATCCTCTGCATGAGAGTAATCAGAGCTTTCGCTTGGGGAAAAAGTCTTGTTTTCACTATTTCCTTTGGCCCCTATTCCACAAAACTTGCACCCACAGCTTCTGTATGCAGGAATGCTTTAACCCACAACAGTATGGGGTTATTTCAGGTGAAAAAACCTCCCCATGACTCCCATGGGGTTGTAAGGTTGGGAGAAAAGGCTCTAGGCTTGTGAATGGTGGAGGTCTTCAACCCATTAAGTTTGGAGGGAGAAAAAGGAGAAAACACCAGCCTTTGTCAGGGCTGGGGGGGTGAGAGCCTTTCCCTCCACCTTAGTGAGTTGTGCTGTCCCTCTGTGATCCGTGGGGATAAGGATGGACTGGCTAACAACAGGGATATCTCTTCTGGGAAGGCAATTTGCGGTTTATCCTCAGTTATCTCAGGTGAAAATGAAATGTGTCCCAAGAGGGCACAGCCTTGCCTACCTATTTAATTACTGCACAGGGATGTGCTTCAGGCAGCTTTGTTGCTCACACAACAGGTGATTTCGTACAGCATCGAAGCGAAACCAGTGACCAAACTCCCACTGTCAGAACTCTCCAAGAGCCAGCTGCCACCTCTGGATGCACAGACTCATTGCAGTATTGCCTTTCCGTGTCCCAGGGGACATACAAACATTGGTCACAGATAGAAGATCTCAGGACACAAGGTCACATAAATCTGGGCTGCACAAAAAAACCCGTCAGTCGAGCCAGGCTGCTGTAATGAACCTACAGTTCCCGACATTTACTATTCCAGGACAAAGCAGCCGTAAATGCTCCATTTAAATTCTGGCTTTGAAAGGCTTTTATTTAAATCCAGACAGACGAGGCTGAAACCAACACAAGTGGCACAAAGACACATGGGTGCCTGGCATTTTCCCATGTGACGCTCCAGTTACCCCCTCAGAATATGTGAAACCCAGTGTCCCATTTACCAGAAATGGTCTGGCAGGGCTGAATTGGCCATGACTATTTATGGAAAAGACCTCTCAACTCAAAGCATCCTCCCAAAATGCAGCGCACAGAAACCTGCTTGTCCCCAGAATGGGGTGCACTAACTGCAGTGCTAATGAATGCCAATGGCAGAGCTGCCTCTCACCCTGCTAAATGGCCCGTGAAGTTGGGTGTTTTACTTTCTGGGCTCAGGACGGCAGAGAAGTAAGGTGTGGCACTTCTCATGCCAATAAGAAGCCCTGTGCCCCCCTTGCTTGTGGAGAGCATGCCGGGAGTGGAGCTTGTGGTGCTGGGAAGCTGCAGCAGTAGCCCTCGTGGTGGGACTGGACTGGATCCCATGACAGCACCACAGCTCCTGCCTCGAGGTTTGCAGAATAATAGTCCTTTCAACTAATGATTAAACCAGTATCTCTGCAAACTCTGATTGTTTCTGGTTTGCAGTTGGCATGGATAGTGGTTTGTTGCCCTTTTTCTTCTAAATAGGTCTTAAAGTGTTCTCATCTTACTGAACTCTTTTTAATTAAATACTTTGTTCTTATTGAACTGATGGCCCAGCCTGAGAACAGTTTGATTTCTTTTCACTTATTAATATGCCTAACTAAGTATTGCAAACAAAGGGAAGATGGGTAAGGGCACTTCCAAGTTGGTGAATTGATTGTAGACCTCTTCCACCTTCAATCTTCAGCTGTTGCAGCACAAAAACTAATCTTCCCTGTGAAACTGAAACACAAGAGTCTATGTTGTTTATGAGACTGTTATCCTCAAAAATGAGGAGGTGATGACCGAAGCTGAAGGAAGGACAGGCTCTTCCTCATACCTGCAGGATGGAACGCAGACATGAGGAGAAGGGAAGGATCACCACTGAACTTTGAAGTCTAAAAATACCTAAGTCAGAGAAAGGCCTGTAAATCCTTTGGCCCTTAAAGAGGTCAAGCCTTGTAGTAAGAGAGAACAAAAAGGCAGTAGGAACTGAACAAACCTTGCCAAGTATGGTTGGAGCAGAGATGCAGGGGTATTCCTGCTGCCAGTGCTGGGAACAGTTGTGATTTACAGCCTCCCCAAGGCAACCTGTGCTTGCAGGGACAGGGACACAGGGGATGGCTGGGACAGGGAGAGCACTGGGCTCTCAACTGCCTTTGCACTGCAGCACTGGGCAGGAGCAAGTCCCAGTAATGGCCCAGAGGCTGATGTTAGGGAGTGCCATGTGCCTGCATATCTGCAGTGGTAGCTGATGCCTTGGCAGCCAGTTTATTTTTAAAAATACTGTGGAAGGGACTAGAGAGATCGGTTCTCTCTGGTTTTCATTCTGGTCCTTCAGTTGCAGGCTCAGGAAAGGCTGCTTCACCTTGAACTTGGTCTTCTGACCAGTGAAAGTGTTCATCTATCAAGACTAGATCCAAGGCTTTGTGCTGTGACATTATTGAAATGAAGGTAAAACCATTGCTGAGAATCAAAAAATGAGCCTGAACTGAAGTAGGCTCTTTTTATTTAATGAAAATGGGCTTTTCATGAGGTGATCAACCCCCAGTGGCAGGCTGGAGTGGCAAGTGCCCCACCAGATGGGAAATGCCTGGCCCTGGCCCCAAAGCCCATTGACACCCCTGGTCTGTGAGCAATGCCTGGACCCCCACCAGCAAACATCCCAATGCCTGTGTGTCCCAGTGACATGCACCCATTGCTTCCCAGAAGCCTTTTTAACATACTTAATCGCCTTAGCCAGGAAGACAGCTGGGTAAGAAGTTATGTGTTTGAGCAGCCCAGAGTGGGAGGTGTCCTGTTCCCCAAGATGCTGGCAGAGAGCACTGTCCCTAATGACTCCCTGTGGGAAGCAGTAGAACATGCTGACCCAGAGCAGGCAGCAGCCAGGACAGCAGTGTCCCTGGGGAAGATAATTTTAGTGTTTTCAAAGCCGTTGAGCTTTGGTTGAACTCAGCCAGTACCAAAATTTGATGGGACGAGAAGTGCATCCTGCTGGCAATGAGAATTAACCTATTAATGGATTTTCTGCACCCTGAAAAGTGCAAAATAACTTATGAACACAAGGTCTTATTAAAACCAATCTGGTCCATTTCTTCCACACAGCCAACATTTTCCCCCAAAAAGTATGTAGTTTCCTATTACCACAGGACAGGAAAGTTTAGCAGTGGTTAGAATAAGCTTCCCTGATTCACTTTTAGTTATCCTGGCTGTAGCCTCCTTGCACAGAGAACATGATTTAAATTAGCAAGAAGAAGACATAAGCATGAGCTTTTTTTCTGAAAGCCTGTGTGCTCTCCAAGCAACTTTTAAGAGCACTTTCAATGCTAGCTTTTAAGAAAGACTTTATTACACTGAGATTAGAGGATTAGAATTTAAAAAGACTTCCTAGACAAACCTGGAAATTTACAAAAAGGTGAAGAAACATGTTAGAAGAAGAAGAAGAAGAAGAAGAAGAAGAAGAAGAAGAAAAGATCCATTGTGAACGTGGCAGCGTCTGTTTCTAAAAATTGTAGAAGAGAGTGATGTTCAACACAACCTGATAAAGCGTTTCTTCCTTTATCCATTATGATTTGAGAAACAGAAACCATCCAAAATGAATTTCATCTGTCTGGATTAAGTGGGCTGCACGGGAAGTTCTGTTTTCTGTCGCTGAACGTCAGGCATTACACAGCGTGCGTGTTCCCAGCAGATCCTTGGCATAAGCCTTGATTACCTTTCAGCAGGAAAGCCTGCTCGCCCCGGCAGTCGCTCTGCCCAGAGGGCACAGTGCATGTGTAAAAATGCATAGGAATAAGCAATTTCAGCATCGTGATACAGGATTCTTGATAGCTGAACCTGTAGTTTATTAATGGGATCAGATTAGAGGCTTAGAGCCTGCCTAGGTGAAGGAGGTGTTTTTGCTAATGAAACTCCGCGAAAATCCTGCAGGTGCCTTGGGAAGCCTTCAGGCAAATTTGACTCTGTTCTTGGTACTATTCTTCTTCTGGGCTCTGTTCAGAAAGTATGCAAGTTGTCGCTGTTGCCGGACGGAGAGTAAGGAAGACTTAGAGACAGGAATGCAGTCAAGAGAATGGAATGGAATTATTTAATTAACAAAGGACGGGTTTTTATGTGTTTAAGTTCCTTTAGTGTTTACCTAAATGGCAAGAGGTTATTGGACCTCTAGCTGACTACCTACCAAAGTGACTGGTCAATTCTCAATGGTTCATTTCCTTAGTTGAAATCATAACAATTCTAATTATATTTGCAGGTGCAAGATAGCAGACTCGGTTTACAGAAACCGTATCATGTTTTGCATAGTTTAGCATGAGGAAGACAGAGCTCTCACAAACTGCTGCTAAGAGCTGAAGGCTTCTCTGCTAAAGCTTTTTAGCATCCATAGCAAGTACATAAATGTATACCCAAAGCAGGTAGGTAATGACAGCTCTGTAAATTAAATGGGTCTTTTTTGCTTTTCTGAGGTGTGAATCTGGTTGGTGCCCAGGATAGACAGTGTCCTGTGGGTGTAGGAGCTGAACTGTAAGAGGTACAGATGCTCTTCAATGGTGTAGTCAGGGAGTTTGCATCAATAGGATTTCACCAGGGCAGGGCTGTGAACCTGGTATTTAAAACATGCTCCTGGTACCTCTCCTGCTTCCAGCTCTCTTCTGATGACATCTGAGTGTTGGAAAAGAAAGCTTCCATTGAGCATGGAGAAAACTTTCAAACAGAAGGGGAGAACATCATCCAGCTGCATCTTCCCATGGTGACTTCCCATGCAGGCACCATCCAACACGGGTGACAGTAACAGCACTTACCTCCTCTCAGCCAGTTTCAAGGCAGGAACAAACACATCTAGACCATCCCTGGTGAAGACTTGTCTGACCTGCTCTGTATTTTCCCCAGTGCAAGCAGTTCAGGATCCCCCCAGGACTCTCAATCCACAGCTTCAGCACTCTATAGTTAGAAATATTTTCCTACTATCTTGTACAAATATTGTTTGTGGCAGTTCCATCAAATATGTTTTGCCTAGTGCTACCAGCCAGACAGAAAAAGTCTCTTGCTGTCCTCTGTGCCACATTCAGAGACTGCTGCACACTCCTCTCCCCTCACCCCTCTCTTTTCCAGAGGAACTTCTCTGTCAGTCCTCCTGGCTCACATTTCTTAAACCTCTGTCACAGCTGCCCATCCTGGACAGTAGCCAACTTTTCTTAAACTGGATTTAGTGCACAAACCCAAGACTCATCAACAAAGAGCAGAGCAAAATCACAGCTAGTGATGCTCTTGCCAATACAACCCAGAATGCATTTTCCCTTTCATTTAATGCATTTTCCCCTTTTATTTAATGCATTTTCCCTTTTATTTAATGCATTTTCTCTTTTATTTCACATTTCATCTTCTATCTACTAAAAACTTGTGCTTGGGGATGTTTGGGTTGGGGTTTGGCTTTCGTTTGTTTGTTTTTTGGGAGGGTATGTTGTTTTCCTGCCTCCTTGGTATTTGCACATTCGAACCCCCCTTCCCAAATTCAACATTTTATTTCATTCAGCTTCACTGGTTGTGCTTTCCCCCTGACTTGCAGATTGCTTTGAGCTCTGCTGCATACCTCAAGCAGATTTGAAAACTTCCCTAGAGAGGCTTTATCCCTTCACAAATGAAAGTGCATCCTTTACTCCATCATGAACTCAAAGTGAAAAAAAATTGACTAAAAACTGCAAGTTTTTTAGAGAGCAAACTATTCACAGCTTGCTCTTCAGTGCCATATGCCAAGAAGTTCAGCACCCACCTTGTTATGATTTAACCTCTTTCACATTCTCTTAGATTGTATGTAAGAACATCATCTGGCCAGGACAAAAGCATTTCTGAAGTCATGATGCAACATAGCAGCTACTTTTCCCCTGTTCTCAGGACCACTTATCCTGTCAAAGAAAGGAGTCAGGCTGGACTCATGTGACTTGTTCCTGAAAAATCTACATCTGTCATATTTGCATTTTATTCTGATGTTGCTTATAAAGTTGTAACTACTGCATAGAAAATCCTGCTAGGTACCAGGTCTGGCTAGGTCTGGCTTCTCTCCATCCACAACCTTCTCCTTCTCCTTCTGTTATTTGCTGTTCTCTGGCCTGTTGGGATCTCCCCTTCTACCCTCATTCTGCACTCAAAGATAATTGTTCATGTTTCAAGGAGTGCTTCAGCTGATCCCTCACTTACCCTTGGGTGATTGTCATCTGCCTCTCATGTTTTATCTAATTTCTCTAATTTATGCCTTACATTTAAAACATTTAACTGATTTAAACATTTCAGCACTGAGGAAATTCCAGGGAAATACCAAATAACAGTTATTATGCATTGATTTATCAGTCTGCTGACTCAGGAGAAATAATGGCTCTTTTAAGTCCCATACTTTCAAAAGTACTTTCAAATGCAGATAATCATTAGATTTATTTGGTCTAATGATAACAGTTTATAACCCTGTTTGGAAGACAACATTTTTGTTGCAAAAAATAATGAAAGATCAAGGTTGAATTTCCTCCTTATATAACTGTGTCTCCTTCAAATGCTACTCTTTATCATTTATAAAGCCAAAATCTGCTGTATTTTTGTTTTAAAATACTAGTTTTTTAACCCAATCATAATGGAAGTTCATAATTTTGTTTCTCAAATCACTCAAGCTGTTACCATGGAAATAATTCTATATGGAGATGGGTCAAGAGAAAATAATCTCTCCGAGAAGATTGCTACTTGTAAAGCACATAAATTATAATAATTTAATCAAGAGCATAAAGTAGTCAATCTGAAAACCTATGGAAATATAATAATTCAATTGAACTGCCTGATCTTTCTCTCCTGTGCATATCTTCTACACTATTGTTAAAAATCCATTACTAATTTATCTATAATATGGTTTTCCAGGACACAGCCCAGTTGGCTACTGAAAGTCTTTTGCAAAAGAGATGAGAAGGGGTTGATGCTGGATAAAAAAAAAGCATTGTTCTCACTCTTGCTTGTCACTTCAAGATAAATGTGATTTCTCCTGGATATAGAATCCTTTATCTTTATGCCCTACTGTAGTGCTGTGGGAAGGCTTGCAATGCTTAATCCCTGTCTCAGATGTGGCTGCACATCCACTGTGAGTATTTTATCTCCAGGAACCTCATCTGAAGCTCAGTGAAAAAAACCCCAAAAAACAACAAGGATCTTTGTAAAGAAAATATTGGTTTTTTGACGTTCAGAGTGGATGCAGATACCAGCTGAATTGTCAACTATTTTGCTATTGAAACTGGGTTTTGTATTAAAGTAAGGAAATCTTTTAATGTCACCAAGGAATGACCTGATGATTTTGGTGTAAAACAAATGCATCGCAAAAGTTTCATTTTACTTTACTTTTGTTCTTCATATTATTTCCCGTGTGAACACTTGAGGTGTATCTGCCACATCTGTGTCCATGAGCTGTATTAGCAGAGACTCTCCTATCTCACTGTCTCTTCCCTGTACAGTGTTTTACCTGGGCCCAGCTACATTTTTATCTGAGATCTCTCCAGTGCCCTTCACCCAAGATTGACCAAGGTGTTATGTTTGAAATGAGTTGCAATAAGAGATTGGCAAAAATTCTTCCCATTTCAAAGACAGCCGAAACTAGATGAATTTATTGAGTGATTTGCTCCTGGCTATCGATCCCACTCTGCCAGAACTGGGTAAAAACCCAAGGCACCCAAATCCAATGTTATCCTTCAATTCAACTTCTAATGCCTTGTCATTTCAGTTTCCAGGGTGACCCATGAATGTGCGATGCCTATTTTCACCTAAAAACTTTGGAGCAAGGTGAAAGGGGAATAAAATTTGAACGAAGTTACAAAATACAGAAAAAGAAAAATGACAAAAATAACACCCAGTGTCTCTGGACAGCAGGATTAACCAAAAAGATATGAAAACTTATGATTAATGTCACTAGGAGAGGAGAGGTGATTTTTCCTTGCAGAAAGGATATAGGGGAAAATATAAACTGAAAATAATGCAATAACAGAGTTATTGGGTCATTGTTTTCAAAGCTCAGAAGGACAGACTTTTACCTAAAATGGTGATAAGATTGCTAGAGAGAGAAATGCAGGAAAACAAGGAAGTCTGTAAGATAAATCCTAAAATAGCTTGTGAAGGCTTCGAGCCTCTTGGTATTGACAAGGCATTAAGCGCAGACAACATCCGCCCAAGGGTGTAAAGGGAAGCGGGGGTGGGATGGAGAGAGGTCTAGCATATCTTTTTCCAAGGTCACACGTACCCCCACACTGGGGGCAGACCAAGTAAACACAGATGAGTCAAAGGCGCCAGCAGCTGCCAAGCCTGTTCAATAGCAGCAGTGGAGAAAATCCCAAAGTTTGCAGAATGCTGGGAAGGGCTGGAGAAGGGAAGCTGGTTGCTACAAGAAGGCATCTTGTTTCTGCATCCTTGCTCAGCAGCTCCCAGCTCTCCCCATTAAAGGTGTAAGGAACACCAATGAATCACTTCTAGCAGAGATGTCCAAATGTTGGCAGCACAAATGTGCTTTTCCTCTCTGCTTTTCCCCTCTGCTTTTCCCTGCTGCACTTAGCAGAGGCGGGGGCAGAGTGAGGGACAGCTTACAAATATACACTTCAGCTTGGGAAATTTCCAAATTTAGGAAAAGCCCTGGGCATTTCTTTCAGTTTCACTGAAGTCAAAGGAGAAGACACATATAGTAAGAGTTTTATATGAATTCCCAAATTGGATCCAGATTAATTTAGTTGTTGACTTTTTAATCAGACAAAGCATTTCTGAACTAATCAACAAAGAGAGTTATTACCAATATGAATTTACCACACAGTTTCACTTTTTTTTTTGCCAGGTGGTTACTTATTCTGACATGGCAAGTCTGAATATAGATTTAGGTTAGGTTTAATAACAGGTTACCTAAAGAATGCCTTAGGGTTCCTATTTGCCAATTGCTTTTTGCTTTTAAGCAGAATAATAAAAGTAATAATAAAACCTCAATGGTATAGGAAGTGCTACAAGAAATTCAGACCAGTAATGATCTTGTACTAAAATTCTAAAATACTAAACCATCTCTGACCTCTGAATAATTGTTTCCAACAACCAATTTAATAACTCTAAAGAACAGTGGGGTGGTGGTGATACATCCTCAAATAATTCACGTGTCTAACTGAACTTTGTCACATAACATTCAACATTTCAGGTAAGAAGGCAGCCTTGTCCCCAGAGGCTTTGCATTTTCCTTCCTTATTGACCTACCATTGTAAAGCAGTATCATTGTAAAGAGCACTATTGATTTTCAGAAGGTCTTTAGAAAAGCAGTCTCTTGGCTTCATTAAAAATTGAACAGCTTATTATAGTGATACATCTGGAAGAGAGCTGAGATGGTCTGCATTTAACCTCCAACTGACTAGAGAAATGAGGGAAAATGCTGTTAACGTGTGTAGAAGTCCAGCCTTGGAGTTTCAGACCTAGTCAAGCTTAGACCTGCAGCTCTGCAGATATCTCCAGAGTTGCTGCCTGTCTGTGGTGGTTCCTGCACTGCATGGGCAGCTCAGGATTTTACCACAGATTTTCTGAAGAACCAGAACTTCTTCATGTAGTGCCCGGATACATCAGTTTAGCTGGGTTCAGTCCACCTTACATTCAAACCTGCTTGTGTGACCCTGCCCTCTCTGGCTGTCTCAGGGTGCTGGGGGCTGTTGCTGTAGCTGACATTTGCCTCAGGGTCACAATGCCCATCTTTGATACCTGAAAGACAATTCCTGGCAATGCCTCATTTTGGTGTCTCTTGGGCATGCACACTATTTCAAAGCCCAGTTTAAGGCTCAGATCTCACACGTATGTGTAAAGTCCCTAAATCTCTTCCAGAACTCAAAGTCAGATGTTGCAGCATGTGGCAGCAGTGATGAACAGCCCATCGTCAAGGCCTCTTGTTGGATGCTCAATTCGGTCATTCCTACTGGGTTTTAGCACCTTCAGGAGTTAGGCAGAGCCTGAGAGATAAGTTCTCCATGGCTTTCCAGAGCTGTCTGTTGTTTAAACTGCTCTGGTGCAGCATCTGGTACTTATGAGAGATCAGCTGAGCTCTGAGTTGGCAATTTGGTCCCTGTGTGACCCAGCATTTCTTGATGTTTATTGTCCTGTCTGATGTATAAGGCCATAGAAATGCTACATAAACCTCAGAGGTAAAGAACAAAGTAAAAGTCTCAGATGGGATTTCTGAAAGTTTTAAAGCTTTTTCCATCAGGCCATTCCCAGAAGGCAGAAAAATCCTGGCTGAAGAGTAAAGGCTCCTGAAATAAATAGCATAAAAAAAAAGTCTTTTATTATCTTGCTTCAAAGTACAGATCATGACCATTAAGTTATTTGGGGCTACAAGTTCCAGACCTCCTTCTCCCCTCCCCTTTCATCTAACCAGCAGAGGAAAAGGCTGGAACACAGCCTTTAGCACAGCATTTAGGACAAGGTAATGCATCTCTCTCTAGAATAAATCAGAACCCCTCCAACCCCCCCCCAGCAGACCCCCAGGCAGATTATTTCAGCATCTGTGATGTGCACAGTGACAGGCCGAAGACAGAGTTATTTGTCAGCTGTCTCTTTGCTGACCTTTAGATAAGAGCAGCCTTCCCCACTTCTGGCCACCGGAAAGGGAAAGGTCTGCACTCCAGACATGCCCAAACTGGGAGAAAGCTGCAGCTTCTGGCTTCCCTTTCCCAGTGTGCGGGACTTCTTCACCAGCAGTGCTGTGGAGGGTGGGATCCAGCCTCCATCCCATCTGCACAAAGTCACACTGATGTCATTGCTTGGGTGTCCGATGAATAAAGCTCAAAAATGTGAGTGTCTCCTGTCCCTGGTCACCCCGGGAGGCTCAGCTCAGGGGCTCCGGGCTGCTGCAAACCCTCTTACGTGCCAGGAGTGGGGGGAAACACATCTGGTCACTCAAAAAGCAGCATGTATGTGTTTCTCTGCCATCCCAGCAGGTACCTGGGACAATCCTTGTGGGCATCTCTGCTGGCATTCCCAGGGACCTGGAGACACCTGGAGTGATGGCACACAGCCTACTCCAGGTAGCATGGCTGTAGGACCCTGCTGGATGCCAGGAGGCACACATACACACCTACTCTGTGGGTGTCTGTGTCCCAGACCCCAGCCTGCCTTCTGGTATGCCTGCAACCTGAAACTCCCATTGATTCTCTCTCTCTCCAGGGATTTGCTCTCTCTCTTCTGCTGCTTTGCAGTGATGGAATTCTTTGGAAGTTAGCACCTTCAGTGCCTATGCATCAAATTTGTCTGAAGCTGCTGAACAAAGGTCTCAAAAAAGTGGGTCCTGGTCCCACAGGAAGAAAGAGAAAAACAATAACAGGTATATTGATGGTGTCCAGGAAAAAATATCCTGGCCTGTATGGCAGACAGGAATGTGCCTGGGGCAAAGCAGCAAGTTGAGGAGCCAGAAGAGGTCATGTCAGTGCTGACATCCAGGTCATGGGTGTTCTTCTCCCTTTCCTCTACCTCTGTCCCAGCTCTGGGGCACACCAGACTGCTCAGCACCCTCATTCAGCAAAGCAAATGAGTGGCCTGCAATGGGATTAGCACTCCAAGATGGCTCAGGCAGGCTGTGATGAAAGATGGAGTGTGAAGTCTATGGGACCAGATGGTGCTGAGTTATTGGGGTAGAGCAGAGGGCAGGCCCAGAGAACTGGTAATCAAAGGGTTAAGGAGCACCACAGCAACTGTGAGAAGCAGGAGGGTGCCCCAGGTTCCAGCAGCTCTCACACGGGTGTACACACAAGCATCCCCACTGGTCCCAAAACCAGTGCTGCTTGCCAAGAGGAACCAAACAAGATGTTAAGACTTTTGGCAGCAGCCAGCTCTCCCGTTTAAATGAGTTAAATCGATTCCTTGCTTCAGATAAGACTACAGTCTGTTGGGCTCAATAGCGGGAGGTTTCTTATGGAAATACAGAGGGGCATAGATGAAATATAAACTACTCAGTCTAATATATTAGCATATTTTTGAGTGATGACTGATCATTGCCTTGCAAACAGCTTGCTGCTACATCAGCCTTCCTCAGCAGCGAGCATAAAATATGAGCTGTTTGCTAACATCATGTTTGGGTTCTTTTGAGCCTCTGGCACTCACGTTCTGAAGCAAGCCATGGATCACCTCCACACCTGCATGAGGCTGAGTTGAACTGGCGGTCTTGTGAGGTGACAGCCATCCTCTGAATGCCTCCAGCTGTCCTGCAAGTGAGCAGAGAGGGTTCTGCACACCCTGGATGTGTCAGTGCAGGATGTAACCAGCAAAGGCTGGTTGCCAGGTGGTGCTGCTTGCCACAGAGGGCCATGAGGCAGCTCCTTGACTCCCTGCCTGGTGCTTCCAGCCTCTGACTGGGCTGGGGCTCGGTTAGGTGAGGCTGATCCAGCAGCACAGCCAACTCCCTCCCACCCTCAGGGCTCAGATTAACACGTGTGACAGGGAGAGCAGGTGGAGCTGGGAGCACACAGAGCGCCCAAAGCCATCCTCGCTGGCAGCGCGGTGACTGCCGTGCACCAGCTGCTGTGCCATTCTCATCAGGAGGTGACAGGGCTGGCAACGCCAGACAGATGGCCCTGCGCTGGAGCTGGTGGCTCTGCAGCCTCCATGGCCCTTTTAAGGAAACTAATTGGTGATAAATGTGCCTGCATGTGCCAGCAGTGACACCACAACCCTAACACCATCAGCCAGCACCAATGGCTGCTGAAATGAGCCTACCTGGGCGGTGGAGTGGTCAAAGGGACAGCACCTCCTGGCTCTGCCACTGCTGGAAACACTGTGGGGCAGGACAGAGCAGAAGATTCCCCAAGCTTTCCTTAAGAAATGTGTGGGATTGCTTGAGGCACATGGTGGGTGAGATCAAGGCCTCAGGGCACCACAGGGCCTATGCACTACGGCTGTGCCCCCACACTGCACAGCCAGGCCCACGTACGAAGCCTGGGCAGCTTCATAACCCAGGACACAGCAGGATTTTGGAGGGACGAATGCGGCCAGTGTCTAGAAGGAGAAAGAAAGAGATGCTTGGTGGTTTAGGCATCTGCACTGGCCTTTGCCTTGGGTCTTTGGGACTGATGTGTTTGGGATCATTCCGGCCAAAGCATTGGCAAGAACAGAGAGGGTTCTAGTGAACTCTGAACTGCCACTGCCTAGAGGTCGAAACAGTGTCTAAATTTGCCGGGGTCATCCCCCAAAATGTTGTAGAAGTTAGAAATAGGAGAAAAGGTAAAATGTCATGGGGGGTTAGTGCAGGAGTGGAGCTTTATGTGGGGACACAGAAGTGCAGCTCCTTTGCAGTGGTGCTGGTGCTCCCCAAAAGATCTTTGTGGTACAGTGCTAAATGTGAGGTGTTTATAGGCCATTTTTCCCAAAAGCTTTCTCAAACGTGCCTCTGGTAAGCCGATGGCCAGCGATGGCCATACATGCAGGCTGATAGGTACTGACAGAGAGATTTGCTGTGGCTGCACCCTCGTCTTTACAACACAAAGGAGGGAAACAGCCCTTGCATGAAAAGAATGCAGCATTTCCATTAAAAGGCAGGACAAAAGGATGCGAGACAATTTGTGTGTGGCCACAAGGCAGCACATTTGAGACAAAAAGGAAAGCTGTATCAGTGCAACTTTCCCAGACAGGCAAACCATAAATCAGAGCGCCCTTTCCCATCTCCTGCATCGAGCTTCCCTTTAGCTGCTGCAATTTCAGCTCATTCACTTCCTCCCCCCCCTCACCACTGCTTCTTTCATTGCCCACTACAAGACCTATTCATGGACATCCCCTGAAATGTCCCATTTGTCGAGGGAGTTGCAGCGCTTGCTTTCACTTCCAGCTACTGGACATTCTGAGCCAGGGGCCCAGTTTTTGGTAATAAACATCCCTTTTGTCGAAAAAAAAGCAGAGTTCAAGTGCCAGCAAGCAGTGTCTGTCTGCTAGACAGGGGGCTGGTATGGCCTTAGCCAGCTATTGAGATGTCTTTGTGCCATGTTGCCATAGCTACCCTCCAGCTAAATAGGGAAAGAGCTCCTTTGTCCCAGATTAAGACCAGCAGACTTTTGGATCAGAGCCTGATGGAGACTGGGGAAGGAGCTTGTCTGCAGCTGCTGGGACTCTCCTGCATTGTTGTTGTGTGTGCATTAGGTTGGGCAAAAAAGGAGATAGGGAATTGCTTGAAATACATTGATAGAAATACATAGAATTGGTAGAAATTGATAGAATTGATTGAAATACATAGATATGTATGTACACATATGTTCATATACTTTATTTATATATATATATTTATATACACAAAGGAGGCTGTGGAAAGGTGCTGATTGAGGGACAGGTTTGCCAGCAAAGGAGGTGTAACATGACTAAAAGGACTTGAAATAAATCAAGCAGGAGCACTTGCAGCACTTGTCAGAGCCGCCAGGGATAGCAACCAAATCCCTTAAAAGGGGACCGCAGGTCCTGACCAAACTGTATTCTGAGATGAGTGTACCAGAAAATTCACATCAAACTAGCTGGGCCTTTGCTATGCAGTGTCAGTGATGGCCCTGCAGGTCTTTGTACATCTGTCTTTGCACATCTGTCTTTGCAAACTCAGATGTGTGTGGACTGGGGCAGTGAAGCATGGCCAGACTGGTCAGCAGGGCGGGCACAGAGTGGGGACTCAGGATATGCTGCAAAACTCCCATGGAGAAACGAGGGGGCATTGGCCTAAATGTTAATTATGAAGGGGATTAGTCCACAAGTGATTTTTTTCTGCCTGGACTGGACATTTAGCTCGGCACAAGTGAGGCTGAATATTCCCCAGCTGCACTGAGGTAGCTCTAGCTCTGAGTTTTCTTTCTGCCCATTATCTTAAAATAGCCCCATTCCTTGAGGGTGCTCACACAGCAGGGAGAATTTCAGACCTCCTGAGGCTGTGATATCTAAGTGACACAGACTGCTTAGGGACTGAATTTACGTGAATTCAGAGAAAAAGGACAGGATATGTTTGCATGTTTGGATAACATGCAAGCTAACTTCGAAGGAACGACTGAAGACATGGAAGTAAAGGACAAAATACGATAAAAATAAATCCAGGATTTACCAAGGTCACTTGAGCCAGACTAACTTGATAAGAAAAGAAAAAAAAAAAAAAGAGCAAACAAAGTTTTCCATGGGTTTTTTTAGACAAGGGAAATGCTTTAGATCTAATCTGTCTGGACTTCAGCAACACTTCTGATAAAAGAGCCACATGGGAAATTATTGTTTGTGTTGGAAGAAGCAGGGACTGGTATTTGAGCTGAAGGTCTGTCAGGAAACAACCAAGAACAAACACAACAGGTTCTTCTGAAAGGAAAATGATAGGCACAGGGGGACATAATGGGTGAAATTGCTTAGAGCTGGCTTTAGATAGTTTTATTCTGGAACAAAAAATAAGAAAGAGCTAATGATATTTGCAGACAATACACAGTTGGGAGGCATCAATGAATTGGGAAAAGCATAAAGTAAAAACACACTGTGTTTGAGAGCTGGATCAGCAGACCTGGAGTGAAGAGTTCAAAGTGCCTGGCATGCACTAAGGCTCCCTCTACACTAATTAATTAAACCGGGCCAGGGCAGGTTTATGAACTGCCCCGTGACCATCGGCGAGGATAAATGTTTATGTGCTTCCTGGCACTGTTTGACGGGGCCGACCAACTCCCTGCTAGACAATGCCCAGGCATGGTTTGGGGATTAGCGCCGGCCAGGGACCGCTTCCAAGGGGCTGTAGGGATGAGGTCACTCTGGTTTGGAGATTAGGAGAGTCATGGATGTGAGCCATGCCACGCCGTCAGGCCCTGGCTCACTGTACTGGCTTGCCATAAATGTTAGCTAAGAAATTACAGTGTT
Source organism: Lycocorax pyrrhopterus obiensis (assembly GCA_014706295.1). Taxonomy (NCBI): domain Eukaryota; kingdom Metazoa; phylum Chordata; class Aves; order Passeriformes; family Paradisaeidae; genus Lycocorax; species Lycocorax pyrrhopterus. The sequence continues at coordinate 102,156,497 of JACSVZ010000004.1, read as the reverse complement.
TTACTGTAAAGTAGAGTGTGCTGATCAAACACAAAATGTGCACCAGACAGCAAATACAGTCACAGCTTGCATCGGGAGGGAGGCTTCTGAAAGCATCCTTTTGCTCCTTTACAATGTTTTCTGAAAAAATGTGTTTCATCATGGCCTCCTCTAGCCCAGAGTCATGCCAAATGGATGGCATGCAAGGAAGAAATATTGGAGGGAAGAGCCAACTTGTCCAGTAAGAAGAAGCTGAGTGAATTTGGCCAGTTTAGTCTGACAAAACAAAAGCTAAGAAGCAATTAACTTGTGCTGTCTATTAATACATTGAGGCGATACACACCAGAGGATGAAAAAACTCACTGTTGGCACCAGTACAAATGTGTATCAGCCAGCCACAGATAACTTAAGACTTGAAATTAAAAGTAGTTCTAATCACTGGAGGAGAGTGCTTCAGATACAACAGCAGGAGCAGGAAGAGCACTGGAGGCAGGAGTGAATCTTGGTTTAGGAGATGATGGCTGCACATCTGGGGATATGTGTGACACGGTGGCTTGTGACAGCAGAGACTGGTGCCTTCTCAGAGATTGGCCTCACTGACCCACAAGGACCCCCAGTCCAGCTTCTTCTCTTCCTAAATAATTCACAGTCTGCCAATAATGACCACCAGAAGTGATGTTGGGCCTAAATGTTCCCATCCTCCATTGAGCTCTTTTATTGACCACACTGACCACAGCCCTGTGCACATCAAATGAGGCAGGGCTGCCAGCTGGGAAACAAGTGCCAGTTGCTGTGCTTTTCCCTGGATTGCTCTGTGAGCATGTGGCTTCCTGAGAGACTTGGCCTCACACACATTATTAGAAATTAAAGCATGAAAAAAAAGGAAATGTAAATTGAAAAAAAGGGGTTTCATAGCATGTGTTATAAACTACAGCCTGAGGACGGTTTAGAAGGCAAGAAATTGTGGTAATTGCTCTGGCAGAGCCAATTTACTTCTTTCTGCTTTTTCCATGCTTGCTTCTCTCAACAATTAGTAGTGTTTTGTTTATTAAACCAGTGCTTTTCAACTGTGGTCTGCAGGTGCTGGAAGGTTTCTGGGCTACTTGGAAGCAGCTGTACAAAAATTAATTAAGAAAAGGAAATCTGTGGTGGGATCTCTACATTTGCTAGATGGAAAGTCTCTGTTGCAGAGAAGTCCAGATCCCGAACCCTCAGAGTTCAGCTGTCCCCAAACCTTGTCTGAACAGGACTGCACTTACACATTGTCCAGCACAATCAGACTGTCACTCATCCAGCCTCTATGGATACATCCACGGGTATATCCTCTCTAATGTAGCCCAGAGGTGTAGGGCCCACCCTTAATATTTTCACAATATAACCCTGAGTCCCTGCTCATTGCAGAGGGGTTGAAAGGGATCTTTCAACCCAAACAATTCTCTGATTCTATGATTGCATTTATATGCAGCACACAAAGCCTGCAGATGGATAGGAAATACATATCCATGTGAGAGAAGTTGGAGAAGGGCCTTTGCACGTCAAAAGGCAGAAAAACTGAATTATTTTGTCTCGCAGTACCTCCTGTGCTCTCACAGCCTCTCAGGGATTTGGGGAGCAGTTGAGAAGCTCCAACTGTTGCAGAGAAACAAGAGGAGGAGGAGGCGAATGAGGAGGAGGAGGAAAGGCAGCAGTACAGCAGCTGCTCTGTTTCAGTGCTCCTTCGGACACTTGCCTTTTGGCCAAGTCATTCAGCCCCCACATGCAGTAGTCATAACTTTGCATAGTTTAGTTTTTCTCTGTTATTTAGTCATGACCTGATGACAAAATCAGCAGCACAATTCAAATCCTTCAGTAGGAGTATCAGTAGGTCTGAGATGTCTCCTGAGACACAATTTACAAATCCCTCCCACTTCTTAGGCATCAGCTGCAAAGTTTGCATACAGATCCAGGCTCATTTGGATCCAAGAGCTTGAATCCATTTCTAATATTTGCAGTTTGAAGCCATATGCGTGTGCCAGTTTCCCTTTCTCTAAAGCTGCCAACTTGTAACATGTGCTACTGGAATAGATGAACTGAGGGAACATGAACAGAAGTTTCAGGTCTGGGCTCAGGTGAAGCAAGTTGCTGTCCTTGTCACTGATGTGTCTCTGACAGGGACAAATACTTTAAATCCTGTCTTCTATATCCTGGGCCACTATAAGGAAAAATGTTCTTAATAACACAGGACATTTAGGCTACAATGACTGGAACCTTACAAACAGGCTCCACAACTACGTAGGTCTTTTAGGCATGATGGATTTCAAAAGCATAAAGACTCCTAAATACTTCGGTAGCTCTGGAGGTGAGAACTTGCATATATGTTCATATATGTGCAGATTTCTTCAGCAGCATATCTACACCACAAAAGAAGTTGCCCCCTTCACTGGAGGACAGCAGAGAGGCAGCACATTGTCCTAGCCATCCACAGGGGTGGAACGGATTGCAGAGGCCATGTAGCTTGCATTAAAGCCCTTGCTTTATGCTTTGCCACCACAGCTGGCTGCCCAGAGAAGTCATGGAGCCTCAGTCTTTGTAGACATTCTAAACCTGACAGGAGATGGCCCTGAATCACCTGCTGTAGCTGGCCCTGATTTGAGCAGGGGTTTGGACTAGATGATCTCCAGAGATCCCTTCGAACCTCAGCTCCTCTGTGACTCTGTGATAGATACTTCACAGAGTATATATATATGTATATGTACATGTAAACATATATGTATATGTATATGTGTATGTATTTTACGTCATATATAATATACATATATGCACCCCCTCAGTGCTTGGATACATAGCTGAGTTGCAGAAGCTCAATGAATTACCATCCATCATCTGATGCCAGTGAAGCTCACACACTCATCTGCAGAATCTTCACGTGCAATGCAGTGTAAACCTCTTTTATTGAGGTCTAAGATCGGTCACTTTACTTCTCCGCTGATGGGCTGAGAGGTACTCCAGCATTCTCTGCTCCAGAGGTGGGCTGCAAGGGCACACCTGGCCAGCTGCAGCACAGTCACCGTGGCTCAGCTGGCATTAATAAGCTGGCAGTAATGGGCTGTGCTGTCACAAGCTGACCAGGCTCTGAGCCTTGTACGTATAGGTTCAACTACAGTGATCTGTGTTCACTGGAGCTGTGAGGAGAGGAGACAAAGATTTGTTTAACTTGACCTGATATAGATTCAAACCCATGTAAGGAAACAAGATATAAGCCTGTTCTGCCCCTTGCTGGAGCATATTTCACCAGTACTTCTTGTGATGTTTCTCCCTAGGCCTTTATGCGACAAATTATCTATAAAACTTTGATGAATAAATAAAACTTTTTAATATATTAAGAAAAAAAATTGAGCAATATTGCAGTAATGTGCAAAACACTGTTGCTGATGATAAAATCTCCCAATCTGGATTAGCTGCTGATTTTAAGCAAAACAGGAAACAGCTCTTCAAGAAGGTTGCTCTGTAGCAGTGTGATATCGGGAGCCAGACTCGTCACTGAGCTCCATCTGCTTTGTATCACACTGAGACTCAAGCCCAGACCTGAACATCACTGGGACTGCAGAGTGGCTGGAGTAGATGGGTAAGGCTGGGCCAACAGGGCCATCAGTCCTCAAGAGATTTACACATTTGGATGGGGTGTTCTTACAGCTGCATTTCAGACACCACAGCAACAGCCTCCTGAATGCCATATCGGCTGAGCTGTGGGATGGTACAGTGGCTGGCCTGAGCGGTCAGAGGAGGAAGTTTTCTGCTTACAGGATAGTGAGAGGAGCCTCTAAGATGGGGCTTCTGCCCTCAAGCAGGAGCCGTCTGCCCTCTCCTACTGCCTGGCTCCCCATGCAGGAAAAATTCACATCACTTCTTCATCCCTGACCTCTTTTAGTATGTCCTAGGAACCAGAAGATCTCTGAGGACAGAGTACCTCTTGCCAGGCTCATAAAGTGCCCAGACCCCACAGGACTTGTGCGGCAAAAGCAAAGGAAGGTGCTTGCTAGGAATTAGAACAATATTGCCTGCCTCTAACAAGAAATTTCGCTGGTGCTGTCTGCTGAAAGCCTGTATACATAACATTCTGAGAGGAGACATTTAGTCAATACACTTGATGTGGAAAGCAAAATGTAGGTAGGAGCAAGGGATGAAAGCTCTCTTAATCATTGTCATTGATTTTCTGAAATGACTCCATGTCTGTTCATAAGAACGATGCAGTGACATTCTATGTTTATTCAGTGTCTGCTCTGGGTGGGAGGAGATGGCCATGCCAATTAAAAAGTTTAATTAAAGCTGCAACCCTTCTGTTCCAGAGATGGGGGCCTGTCATCTGCCAATTTATTTTCATGAATAAGTCATTAAAGCTGGAGCTGCTGAGGACTTATTCAAACAGCTCATGTTTGCAGTGCATCTTCCCTGCTTGCTGGAAATCATTGCAGATGCAATATCAAGGCCTTGAGGTGAAACTCAAGAATACAAGTCTAAACAGATCAGAATTATATCTGTGATGTGTTACTGCATTATTGGAATCTCCCAGCAGCAGGAATGTGCTGTTATAGTCCGTAGCAAGATTAATATTATGTGTTTCATAGACATGTCACACCCAATAAGTCTTCAGGAGCACCCAATTCCATTTTTTGCCTTGTTGTGAAAGCCACTGTGGCTCTTACCTCTGTGGATCATGTTGCTGTATCAGAGACAAGAGGTGGTTATCACCTCTGAGCCACGGCTGCTTGGCTGTCCAGCTGCCTGGGATGCACCAAGTTCCTCAGTGACCAAACTCAGATGGTGCTATGAGAGAGGAAGTAGAAATGACAGCTTATGACCTTGTTTTTACTACCTCATAAATTACTTCTGTGTTCAGATGAGTAAGTTCAACTCTGAGTTCAGGCTGCTTTGAACTACCTCTGGAGGGTACTTCACTCCACATGATCCACATGACTCCTCTCACAGTTGGTAGAGGAACACTAATCTATAACTTAAAGTATTACTGTTTGGGAGGTGAACTCATGAGACATAAAAACATCCCCATTTGTTAGAGATTTGTTAGCTCTTGATGGCTATTCTGCTGCTTTCCAAAGTAATTGAGCCATCTGTGCTGAAAGGCTGTTCCATCTGGACCAGGTGAGACCTGAGTCAGCATTTGGGTGCTGCTCATCATCTCTGTGGGTTCCTCCAACAAATGTTTCCTTCACTAACAGGATAGCCATGGCTCTTCCAAACCAGCTTACAGGTGAGGAGACACTGGCATTAAAGGGAAGTAATGACACAAGAAGCAAAGATGATCTGCTTCCAGGAGCAATGGCCAGTCTGGCTTTGTGGGGATTTGCCATAAGCACACCAGGCAGATACATCACTACCTTAGTGTTGTTGGCTTCACAGCCTGCTGAATGTCTGCTACATTCTGCAGATGAAAAAAACCAGTCATTTTGTGGAATTGAACAGACCCCAGCCCCCTAAAATGTCAGTCCAAAGAAATTTAACATGCTTGTAGAGGCAGATAAGACCAACCCCAGGGGTTTGTGCTGGTATCTGTATGGATTTGTGCCCATATATGTCTGTGCATACAAGTACTTATGCCCATTGCCTTATACATTAGGAGTCAAAATTCAGTAATGTGGAAGTTGGCCTAGTCCTTTCATTGGCAGTGATGTTAAAGAAATATTTAAACATTAGAATTATTTAAACTTAAAAACTTCAGGAAAATTAAGTTGGAGGCTGGCATGGATGTCCACTCTGGCATGACAGGAAGAACCAGACAGATGAGGTTTTCAAAGCTAATTTTGGGCAGCAACTGCAGGACTCCCACAAAAATAAGTGAAAAGTTATATGGCTGATTCTTCTGGTCTGTTCCTGTTTTTCTCATTTACGGATGTGTCTGAATCCTTGAGCCTGCTTTGAAAAACTGATCCAAGCGTCCAGGCTGTTCAGAGAACAGCAGAAAGGCTCTGTGTTAGAGGTTGTGTAACACCAGGGTTGGAGAGCCAGAATTCAAGCTGATTCAAGCAGGTACGGCTGGAAGCAGTGAGGCGAAACTGAAAAAGAGAAGCTGCAGATTAAATGTCAGAGCTGCTTTTTCCAAAGCCAAGGTCTATTAGCCTGGGGGACAACATCCAAAGAGAGTTACGGAATTCCCATTAGTCGTCCTTTTTGAAAGCTTTGCTATACCAATAACACTCAATAATACATTTTTTTGGAACAAACTTATGCTGGCAGAGAATCAGGAGGTAAATTAATAGATCCTTTCTGGCTCTGATTTTTATAACTCTTCACATTAAATCCTAATACAAGAGGTTATCTTTATAGCAGGCAATGAAAGGTTTTCCCTGTAGATCACTACTTGAAAAGTACATGCTGCACATCTTTAAAGTACAGTACAGTAAATTTTATAATTTCATTTGATTTCAGGTGGCTGGAGTACCCTATAGCCAGCTTCAAGTTAATATTCTAGCAAGAATCAATGGCATAATTAAAATTTATGGATGTCCCTCATCAACAGTTCCATGTGACCAAGTTTACAACATGGTGGTACTTGGATAAATCATTTTGTATTTATGGATGGCTCATAAAAAGTCGCGAGGAGGACTTATCCACAAGGGATGACGGAGTAATTACATACTGGTGTGGTTTTAAACATAAATGTAATTTGTTACTAGTGCTGTGAGCTGAAACATGCTTGACTTAAAGGGACAGTGCTATGTCAATACAAACCTCATGACAGAGCCTAGTGTTTGGGGTAGCCTGTCTTACATCTCACCTTCAGACGGACTTTCCCTCTCAGCTTTCTGACTCCACTGGCTCGAAATGTCAACACGTGTAGAAAGCCCTAATTGTAAGAGCTGTTCTGGGTTGGTTTCTTTGTCCCAGTGGAAAATGCCAGTGGACATGGATGTCAGATTTAAGTGCCCAAATCAGCCAACAGACGGCTGTTTTCCCCTCTGCAAGGCTGGTTGCCTCTAAGCAAACCTGATTGCTCATGGATAAGGCCAGGACTGCCTGGTCACCCCTCTTCAACCCCACAGCTACCTTTGGGACCTTTTTCTGAGCCAGTCAGAGGAAAAGGATGCATTTTGTCACACCTTTCCCAGCAGGTTGGACTCTCCTTTACCTGGGTCGTTTCCTAGTGTTGAGTAGCACACGCCTTAACCTGTCCTAACCAGGTGAGAACTACATGGGGTGGAGAAAATCCACACTACACCCACCCACACCAAAGTATGTCCTCTGAAGAGAGACTGCTTTCATTGCAACGAACCCTGCCAGTGCCTGCAAAAGCAGGTGCATTTGAGGAATGCAGTTGCTTTGCCAATGTTGGCGTTTGCAGCAGAGTGGGACATAGCCCCCCAAGAGGCAGCAATGCTGATTTCCCACCTCAACTTCCCTCTCTATGTGGGAAAACTTGTGTCCCAACCAAAGGCAAAGTTTGACAGGATAGGGGGAAACAGACTCAAGTTGCACCAGAAGAAGTTTAGATTAGATATTAGGAAAAATTTTATCACTGAAGGAATGGTTGAGTCTTGGAACAGGATGCCCAGGAAAGTGGTGAAATCATCCCTGAAAATGTTCAAAAGGTGTGTGTGTGTGTGTGTGTGGATGTGACACCTGGGGATATGGTTTGGTGGTGAACATGGTGTTGCTGGTCTAATGGTTGGACTTGATAATCTTAGAGAAGTTTTCCAAACTTAGCGATTCTATGATTCTATGATTCAAAATGCAGACTTTGTGCAGCTGGACATTGCGCCTCCTCTTCCAGCCCATTTTCCCAGGTATTTTACCAAGGACTGTCCTGCAGCACAGGCAGATGCAGCCTTTGATTCTCAGGAGAAATAATCATCCTGCCATGTAATTGTAGAGCAGCAGCTTATTCCGGATTAATGGTAGTATAAATGAATTCTGATAAATCAGTAAGGAGAAATTAAAGATGAGCAAGCTGAACATCACTGATGTAACTCACTGTCTTCTACTGCAACAAATGTTGAGTGATCCCTGCAAGGGTTATGTCCACTTTACTCCTATCACTGCTTCCCTTAAATAGAAGTTCAGTTCTGATAAATAACAGTTCTGATATCTGCCTATCTTCTGATGTGTGTCTTTCTTAAGACACAAGTAAATGAAGATTTTCTCTCTGCTTAATATGCAACCCTGACTCCTTTTGCTCACAGTACAAGGATTTTCATGGGGTCACGCTGGCCAAACTGTAATTACAAAGGATTGCAAAAGAGGGAGAAGATTATGTTGCTGGTCTTGAAGCAATTGAGGAGACAAAGAAAGAAACAGGTTGAAATGGAAAAAGCAGGGAGAAGGGAATTAAAGGATGAATAATTAATGCTATAATTTGCTACACTGGAGTAGTCATCTCAATTAATAAAACCGATAATGCAGAACCATCATTTAATAAATTCCTTGTAAACCTGCTGTGCTCCTTGCATGTGTGTTTTTGGGGGAGAGGGGCTCTGGTTGTTGGCCAAAGCAGAAACAGCTCTAAACTGAACACTTGCCTATTTAGTGCTATTGAAAGTGCACAGTGCTCTCAGGGAGCAGGTTTGACACATTGAGTCCTTCCATTTTTTGAATGAAAAGCATGAAAAGCATGAAAATGGCTGAGCTGTGCAGCCAAGCTCTGAGCATGGGCTTTGATGAGGCGGAGTGCCTTGGAGGTCAGAAGGAGCAGGCATAGGGTGCTGGGGCTGAACAGGTCTGATCACCATCTGCAGAGGCTGAGTAGAGCCATTTCCTCTTCAGGCTCCATCAGCCACTGACAGACAACAATCTGAGAAAATATGGTCATATTTGGGCTACTTGGGACATAACTTGGAAGCACGAGCAGGCCTTATGTTACAAATGTAAATAATATCATCGATATTTCAGCATCTTTTGTTATTGTGAGGCTTCGTCTCTTTGGGAAAGATACTCATTCCAGGTACTTGTACTCTGATAAGACAGTTGTGTCCAGGGCCATGGTGACCACTGCCTACACCAGCTGGCCGACAGCTTGTAGCCTTGCTATGGTGCACGTCAGTCTTTTGAAAGCTACAGATAAACTCATTGTACTATTTATCTGAATTTATTTAAGCACAAAATAACCTGTCAGAAGGAGTTTGAGTTTTCGCTGACCTTCGCCTGATACACAGCTCCAAACCTGGCAGCATATTTAAATGTGGAGTGTAAACACAGCCAGCCTTGCCGTGCTCCCCTTCCAAAAGACTGTTTAGGTTTCAGAAACCAGCCATGAGCTGAAAGAATTTGTTCAACCAACTCATTGTGTTTCCTTCCTAACTGCTGCTAATCAGCTCAGAGGAAAGGTGCCCTTTTTATCTGTGTGCTGGAGGTTGTTATATCAAGGCTCAAAGCTGCCTGCAGGGAAAACAATCACTTATGAGCTGAAATACACTGGAAGTGGCATTTTGCCAAACAAAATGCAGTGCTACTGTCATGCCAGGGACCCCCTCACTTTGCACATATTTAAGCATCCAGGAAGGACTTAATTACAAAGAAGCTCATATTCTTTGGGGGATGTTGAAAATGTTCTTGGCTGGTTTTTTTTTGTTAACCTCCTCATGAAACTGAATCTTCCCTGGCAGCTTTAAAGCATGGGGCTAGTGGCTTTTCTTTCTGTCCCACAAATTCAGCTCAATCTCCAGATATTTCTTGTTCATTTGGAAACATGTTGAGATTGCAATCTGTTTCCAAGGACAACCAGGTCCCCAGTGGCAGATTTACAGGCTCCTCAAAACAACGATACTCGTTTTCACAAAACACTGAGTATGAGAGGAAAAATGGAAGCCCATAAGGAACCTAAAATCCCCAAATTTGAATTGTTCTGGCTGATTTCAGCAGAGGCAGGGACAGAGGAGGCATGGATCTGGAGCTTCACTCTTATCACTGAGCTTGTGCTCTTGGCCAGGTGTTTGAGTGCTTCTTAGAGATGGCACAGCAAGGTTTGTCCCAGCACTGCTCCCTCTTGACACCTCAGCCCTTGTTCAGGATCCCCCAAAACACTGTTTTTGCCATAGCATTATTAGGATAGTGTATCCCATCAGAAGTATGTTGCTGGTGAAGTTGGAAAAGATGGTGGTGGCTGCACCTCTTCCATGCAGTGGTACCTCACCCAAGTTCTGACAACGAGGAAATGGTAACTCTCACTCGGCTGATTCCTTGGTGCGTGAATTGGGGGTGATGTTGTAGCCGCTGATGAACCAAGTAAATTATTTCCCTACAGACAGGATGGACTCACTCCAGGCTGCTCCTCTGCTGATTCAGTATTTAGGCCTTCCTCTTCAGCCATCCTCTTCAGCACTGCCAGACAGGAGACAGCCCTATGAGAGGAGCCTGCTGAGACACCTCGCGGGGCAGTGGGAACTTGTTTTTGAGTGACACCCTGGATGGAAAGAGGAATCCTTCCCCTCATCTGATGTCCATTTGGAGGGCAGGTGTGTGGAGAAAAGGATCATTTCCAGTATTGTGATATTTTTGGAGATTTTAAAAGAAAAAGGCAGATCAAAATAGCCTGTAGCAGTAGTTAGTGAAACACTTGCTTGAACCGTGGCATTTCCAGAGTAATCTTTGCTCTGAATAACAGAAGCAGAGATCCAAAGCCAGTCTCTAATTTTCTGAGTGAACAGTGTATTCATTCAGGAGTGACAGACTGCAAAGCCTACTGTGAAGCTACAAATCTGTATTTCACCAAAACTAATATACTTCCATTAAAAACTTCAATTTCAAAAAGCTGATGTGCAATGGTTAAAAAACAGGAGCAGAAAAATTCTCAAACAGTTCCATTCTGTATTTTCTCTCTTTCAAACATCAGGATACTGTGATAAACTTGAGGCCTCTTGGTATCATTTGTAATGTCTTAGACGCCTCTGGTTTAGAACAAAAAGCATTCCTGGAGATTAAATAGCAGCCCTTTGTCAACATTTTGGGGTTTCCACTCAGTGAATACAAGGATTAGTTCAATGATCCAGCCAGCTCAGTTCATTGCCAATAAGAACATTTTAAATACAATACGAACAAGACATTTTTATTTCAACTTTTGACCTCAAGGTAGCAACTGTAGTAAAGCGTGAATACAACTGGACATGGCTTGTAAAGGAAGCCTGAGTTATTTTCCAGCTAAATGGCAGCTGATACGTGTGTGTTTGCAATGTCTCTTGTGGGAATGCATTAGGCAGAAGAGTTAACTAGTGTCAACCGATGACAATGCCTGGTGCTTCCTCTGGGGAGAGCCCTAGAAATGGGCTGGGTAAACAGCACACAGACTGCAGACACTGTGGCATGTTTGCTGAGGGGACCTTCAGCCAGCAGTGCACAAACATTCTGGAGAAACTGGGCGCTCCTGAATCAACAGGCCCTTACTCCAGCCAAATGTGAAATTGTTTCTCCTGGATGAGATAAAGGCACGGGCAGAAATGATGAGTTATTAGGTTAGTCGTCAGCATCAGCTTTGCAAATGCAGCCGAATTCCAGCTGACTCTGGTTAGCCTGGGAAGACTGCACACAGCAAGTAAATGAGGCAAATAGTTGATGAGTCAGGGAAGTATTTTTCATACCTTTTTGAACAGGTCAAATACACAGTCTTCCCAAGTGGGTCATTCCATTGTACTTTGCCATGTACCAAGCATTATCACCAGTTTATTTTTACCTGACCTTTGTTTTCTTCTACATATTGAAAAGTCTTAAATCTTAGTCTCACTGTGTCTGGAACATAAAGGGCATATTGACCATTTTCTATGAGGAGAACCTGGGAATAAGCCAGAGAAGCTCCTCGTGGGTGGGCAAGATGGGTGTTTTGACACATCTTCGTGGGATTCCTGATTTGCACAACCATTATCAGTGTTTAGCATAGGTCTCAGATAAAACCAAGGTTCACAAAGTTTTGTACATACCCCAAAGCTTTGTACACCTATATGTAGTAAGAAATCACAAAGTTTCAAAAGAGCTTTGGCCCAAGTCTTCCATGTTATTTGGAAACTCTGTTCTCGAGTTACATACCAGAGAGATTTAAGGACCTGCCCTGAAGCCTCAGTAGATGATGTGCAGTTTGACACAGGAATTATGGCTCAATTTTGCAGCTTACAAGCTGATACAAAGAAATTCAATGGCTTAGGCAAGGTCAAGCAAGAAGTCTCCCTAGCCCTGATCCACAAATCCAAAATATCAATTGCTGAGTGTGAGTAATGGATAGGGAAGGGAGATGTCAGAGGCCAGTGTAGGAAAACAGAACAAATGAGGAGCTGAGTGTTGAGACTGAGGCTGATAGGAGAAATGGGCTGCGATGAGGGAGATGCAGGGAGTAGCTTGGATAGGATGGGAGCTCCTCAGAAGTGATAGAAGGGGTTTGTCTGCAGTCCTGAGCCTGCATCCATCAGAGTGCCTTGCATGTACACCAGAGCAGTGCAGACTTTGACTAAAGCCAGGCACATCTCAGTGGGGGGAGCCAACTGGGAGCTTCATCCCTAGCTAATATAAACCCACTCCTTTGTGGTTGTGAGTTTCTTTAAGCTTTATTTATGTACATATAAGTTATTATTTTTAAAATATATGCTACTGATTTTATATTTTATTATTTGGTTTATAGATTATATGTAAGTTTATGTACTTATTTACATAAACTTTCTTAAGGCAGAAGCAATTTTTTTAAATAGAGGCAATTTACTGCTCCATCCCTTCACACTGGATACCAACTGAACCATCGAACAGGTGGGGTAAAACCACCCCAAAGGGCAGGTGGATGGAGCTGAGCTTTTCCTGCACAGACCTGTGATAAGTGTAATCAGCTGGAGCTGACACTGCTTAATCTGGGCTGGCAGGAAGGCCATTTAGCAGCGTGTCCTTGACATGAGTATCTCTCCTCTACAGTTATCACAGAGCCCAGACTCACTGAGTTTCAGGGTGTGCAGTGTAGTTCAGAAGAGGAATCTGAGTCTCTTGGCCTTTCCCTGTGGGAATATGTGTGTGCAGAAGGCGGAAGATGGATCTCACCCTGCTCAGAACACGTGCTATTGATCTTGAACAGGGAGGTTTTATGTGCTAGGTGGGGGGATGCAAAGCTAAGTAAAGAGGATTTCTTTTATTATGGTTGTTGCTTTTGCATGGATGTTGTTCTGGCAAAAATATTGCTGTGGGTTTATAAATTATGTGTGTCCAAAAGGAAGGACTGGTAAAACCTGCCTTTGTCCTCGTAGCAGTGTTTGCCACAGGAAGATGGATTGGCTGCTCTTTTTGACATGAGCGATGAGGCCAGGATTTTCTCTCATTATAATTGATCATGTAAGCAGACAATAGGAGAAGACACTTCTCCAGCAGATCTGTATTCATCCTCTGCAGCACTGCAATTTGTTGCTACCTGTAAGTAGAAGCTCTGAGCTGTGCCTGAAGCATCTCCACAGCCTGTGCAGCCCTGTCTGCCCCCTCCCTGGGCTACCCAGACCTCTGGCATGCAGAGGTTAAGTCCACCATTGTATCTCAGGGGTTATTTTTGTGCAGCCTGTTTATCTTCAGTCCCAGGTCATTAATAAACATCCTTTTTCAAATACTCTGGACATCTGGAATATGGTTTGCTTGTCTTCTGAGACAATGATATCCTTTTAGACTGGTAAGGGAAGGATGAAGACTAAAGATCCCCTTCTTTGGAAAAACACAGTCTGCATGTTATTCTCTTTTACTCTAATTCATTCACCTGTCAGCTGGGATTGCAGGCTGCTGGAGCATTTAAGCAGATATTTAACTGTCATGCACATGTACTGACCCACTGGTATTGCCTCCCTGTCACCATCACTGCACAATGTTATATTTGCACCCTAAGTGCAGGCAGAGCCATTTGGAAAAGAGCAACATCTGCTCCTTTTATACAAGACTAATTACTCATATACCTACAGCATGGCAGCAAACATGGTAATTTTCAGCTCTTTTTATTTCATTTAATACTTGTTTAAACAAGAATTTATTTTTTTTTTAAGAAAAATATCCAACACAAGGAGTTCGTCAGTTGAGAGCCAGGAAAATGCAGGAAGATTTCATGGGTCTGTTCTGCTCATGGGGGTCAGCTGCAGGGCTCTGGGAGAGCAATTTTTTTCTCTCATTTTACACTTCTTTTTGAAAATGAACCAAATTCTAGAAGTGTATTTTTCTATGTAATAACCAGAGAGGGAATAACCAGATGGAGCAGGCATCAAGATTTAGGTGAAATGTACCCCTCCCCTCCTGGCCTTATGTGTTGCTGTGCTATAGCATCTACTGTGATTAGTGGGATGGTGGGACAAGGCTTGCAGTGCTCTAAACCCTCTATCATCCCTGGGAAGTACAGATCTGTCTGCTGACTGTCAGGCAAACCCCACACAGCTCAATGTACGCTATGGTTTAGACCAGCCCCTCCCGATGGGTTCCACTTGCAGGGGAGGTCACAACACTTAACTTAGGTGGAAGATAGGAAAAAATCAGCCCCAGGATTTGCAGCCAGAACTTGGGTCTTGGCCTTTCCTCCATCACCTTGTTGAGGCTGGAAACTCCTGTGATGGGCTCTCTGTCTCTGCAATCAGCAAGTCATGATCACATCAGACATGTATTGAGCTGGTGTGGAGCTACTGTCAACATTGTGCCTCAATTTCTACCTATATAAGCTTTTGCTAGAAACATTTTAATGAGGCCTTTTGGGGCTTGTAGCAACCTCCAAGACACCAAGCTGCCTGTTTATGACCAGCAGCTAACAGAGCATGTGGCTAATGATCATCTATTGATCATTCATTAACCTCTCCTAAACTACGAAGATTGAAACCTCTCAATTGCATGCTCTGCAGAAGTCTGCCATTGCTGCATCATGCCATTTACATGTTCTGCAAAATCAAAAAGCTTTTTGGGCCCCCCTCCACCCCCTCAGGCCAGGAGGGAAAGGAGAAAAGCCCCTTTGTGAGCTATCTCCAACTGAGCCCTCCTGGCACAGTGTGGCCTCAGAGGAGCGTTTTAGTTTTATAGACTTCAGTGGTTGCTTTTCACCATTCCTCTTTGAGAAGATGCTCTCTCCCACAGAAGTAACGAAGAAAAATTGTGCCTGGGGCTGGAGTGGGGTTAGGGGTCAGCAGGCAGCCCTGCATGACTCAGGGCTGAGGAATGTGCAACCAGACCCCGCTCCTGCAGCAGGCACAGTCCTCCCACGGCACCCCCTCCACGGCACCGCTCTCTGCACGGAATCCATCGATCTCCTATCCATCGATCTCCTTTCAGGATGAGCACCCTGGTGTCACCTTGGCTAACTGGAGCAGCTCCCGTGTCATGCTGCAGTCCAGAAATGGCTCCTAAGATTTTCCCAGGGTTATTCCCCAATGTGTGGAGCAAGTAGAAGAGGCACTGTGTTTGGGGAGCCTCTTGGTCAGGTTCATACTCCCACCCCAGAACAAGTGATGGGTGATGAAGGCTGCAGATATCTTTGCTTGAAAATGCATCATCAGACCAGCTATTTCAACCAGGAACAGTCTGTTAGCAGTGGTTTGTAACTCCAGACAGTCATCCTGGCCTCTCATCCCTTCCAGTCTCACTGACAGAGACTTCTGTCACCTCGGTTTCATCAAACTCATTTGCCCAGCTGCGTAAAATGACCCAAGTTTAAGTAACCTTGTTGACCTTCTAGAGAAGGGCCGCTCTGTGCTCCCTGCAGAGAAGAAATTCCTGGAGATGATGATGTAAGCCTTGGCTGGTCAGAAATATGGTCTTACTTTCCACAGCTTTTTGCCAGATCGTATCTTATTTTACTGCCTCAAAACCAGAGAAATATTAGTGAATATTATTTGCTGATAATGTCACTGGGGCTGGCTAGTTCTCTTACTTTGTAGGAACTCTTTGTGGAAAATGCTCATACCAATTGCTAACTTTAACTCAAGCAGTGTGACAGATGATGTAAAAGAAATTTTTATGAGTTTTGATTCTCAGAGGTGCCCCAAAACACCCAGGCTCACCCAGGGCCTCTTTCAAGCTGCAGTGTGAAGCAGGGGCTGGTTTGAAACATGGAGCCTGTAGCAGCAGCTCTATGTGCAGAACCATCTGTGGCTCTCAAGGTGGGAATGAAGGGAGGCTGGCAGTGCATCACTGAGCACGGAGGGAAGGCAGCTGGTGAGATTTTGAGAGTCAAGGGTTGTGATATGTTCCTTTTTCCTGCCATGTCAGTGTCCCTTGAAAAATGTGCATAAAAACCCAGATCATATTTGCACTGGGATGATCCCAAACTAAAATGATCTATATGCAGTCAGGAGGAGTTTTGTGCCAAAATGCCCACACAACTGCAACATGCCTGGCTGGTGCTCCTCACAGCCTCAAGATGCTTTGACATGCTGAAGTAAATTACCCATGGGCTGCATGTCCCATGATGGATCCTGTGCTTGGAGTTCATGTGAGGCATGTGGGTGCAGCACAGCCCCCTCCTCTCCCACCTCCTGCTCTGGGTCTGCACCCCTCCTTCAGAACCTCACTCTCCTGGCAGCTCTTCCGCTGATTCCAGCTCTCCCTGCACAGACACATCACATGCAAGAGGTGCACTTTCAGCCTGGCTGCAGCGCTCGTGAGCTGCAACTGCTTCACAACTGGAAAAGGGAGTACCAGGAACAACTCTCATTTTCTGTGTGTATCTGTAGAGAAATATATCCCCCCATTTGAACAGAAGAGACAGCTCCACCCCCTCTGCAGGACTAGAAAACTTTTCACTGTTTCTATTATGTTTCATCTGCTGTGAGCTTGGCTTGTCCAGGATTTATCACAGCTCATAATGTGTTTACAACGAGAAAACTCCTGGCATGCTCTTTTCCAATTACCTAGGTGGGATCTATCACTCTAGAGATGGCAAATGAAGTGCAGGACCTTAATAAAGAGTATGTAGTTCTGTGCCATCTGAATAAGAAAAGCCCTTTTGCAAATGATACATTTGGCTTTAGAGTTCCAAACTGTTGCAGACATCATGGATCAAGGTTTGCTGAACAAAACTACTTTTGCTGGTGACTGCTCAGGTACATGTGAAGGGGACAAGTTTGCCCTGCCTTGTTAGGGAGCAAGTCTCCTCTGTACAGAAATGAATCATCAAGGCAGACAGTTTATGGTCTTCTGGGAGTCTGCAATGGCTTTGAGTTTTAGGGGAAAAGCACAACTCACACATAACCTGATTCCTTAGAGAAATCAATACCCCCCTCCCTCTCAGATCTTTGACTGAGGTCTTGACCATTTGCAGTCCTTAAGAATTGCAGGGCACCCCTCTCAAGAGCTGCACCATTAATTAAAGTCTCTCATTCACACTTCAGCTTTGCACTCCTGTGCTGTGTCCCTGGGCTCTGCACTCCTGCCTTGAGCAGCTCTGCAGCACAGCCATGCCCTGTGAAGGTGTCACAGCACACCCAGAAATACCACGGGGCTGCATCTCACTTGTTACAGAGAAATGACTTTCTGTGACAAAGTTTCACAGATTAATAGCACCAGAGAAAACCAGCCTGAAAGGGAATTTGAGAGGTCACTACACAGATCCCTTGCTCCAAGACAAGTTTGACAGTGCTGAAACTAACCCTGACAGGTGCTTCTCTAATCTGTCCTCAAAAAAAAAAAAAGACTGTGGTGTGAAGATTTCACAGCTTCCCCTGGGCATCCAACTCCATGCTTCAATATTTTAGGTTGAGAAAGTTTTTCATAATTTCTAAGTGAAGTCTTTTTTCTGTAGTTAAAATCCATAATCTCTGACCCCTTTCCAGGTGGATGGATAATTCCCTTCCTTTCCAGGGGCATTTTTGCCTTGTTTCAAACATTTATCTTTCCCTGGGAGTCACCTGTCACCCAGACTGATGTTCCCCAAGTCCTTTGAACCCACAAATCTTGTCTTCTAGACCTTAAATAATTCATGCAGCTCCTTTCTGAAGCTCCTCCAGCTTCTCCCTTCACAAGTGCAGTGACCAAACTGCCTATTAGGCCCCATCTAAATCCTGATAAATGGCAATGCTCCATTTGTCATGGGGATCAGTCCTTGAAGAACAAGGTGACCGAGGGATGACATGTTCAGAGATGTCACCACCATCAGGAAGCAGCACGCTGCCTGCACGCTCACCAGTGCTGCAGGTGTGAATAAATACCCTCAGCATGTGAGTCATGAATGCAGTGGCTGTGAGGACCTGTTGGCTGTGGCTGCTGGCACATCCCTCACATTGCTCGTTAGCTGTTCCGAGCTAACAAATTAAAATGAGCACTGAGGCATCTGAGATTGTGCCTAAGCTGTGGGAAGCCAGGCTTTAGGAGGCTTTTATAATTTTTGCAGAAATTACATTGGTCTGTGACTATGTGGGCAAGGAAGATTCTAAACAGCTCACTCTGCAAAGTCCTTTCATGTCCCTTAAGAGTGAGCCACGCTCTCATACCCAGCACCAGGCTGAGAAACACAGACTGGTCCTTGTGGGCCCCAGAATGTCACTCTGCCTCTCTGCCTTGGTACTCCCAAGAGCTTCAAAGCAAAAGGAACATTTATTTACTAGCATTGACTAATGAAGAGAAGCCCATGTAGCATTGACTAATGCCATCAGATGATGATTCATGCCAGAGGAATATAAAAACAAAACAACGTGAACTAAGTCAGTTCAGGTAACAGATCCACCAGAAGACAACTTTTGTTTGTTTTCCCCTGAGATCAGATCTGTTCCCTGTACAACTGCATGAGCCCTAAAATGTCACAGGAAGCCTGATGGGAATTAGGGGCCAGAGCCTGGGGAAGGAAGGTGAGAATTGCCTGCTGCTGTTTCATAATGACTGTAACTTAATGCTGACTAAGTTTTTGAGATTTGGGTGATTCCCACCTAAACCTCCTGCTATCCCCTGTGAACCTCTTGCCATGCCATCCTATATTGAAAATTGGTTTCTACAAGGGATACAAGTATCTCCCTAATTCCTTTAAGGTGTGATGCTTTTCTGATACACAGAGGCATAGCAAAGCAGGTTTCCTTTTTGCTTTCAAAGGATTTTAGTAATTTCATTTACATTAAAAAAAATTACATTAAAAAAAAATCAGTCCAATTTTGTAAAGCATATGCAAAGCAAAAAAAAAAAAACACCATGTCAAAAAAGCGCACATTTTTGTAGGTGCCTTGTTTCAATAATGCAGCAGACAAGGCCTCAGAGTAGGCAAAATTTCCTTTTAAGGATCTCAGTGCTTATGTATTTAAAAACAAAAGAACTCTCATAATTGTGCTTCTTAAACTTCAGTCTTGACTACACTAGTGTAATTAATTTATTAAGCCATGAGAGAATTAATTGCACTAAAAGTACAGGCTCCATGCTGTCTGACTATACAGTAATTGCCATTTCATTTGACTGTGTTAATGGACATCTCCTTCCTAAATTTTTACCTAAGAAGGTAATGTAGCCCATCAAAAAAAAAAAAGCATATTTTTGGTGGAGTGCATCAGGTAGGTATCAGAAAGGTCAATTAATTTTTTACTTTAAACAGTGACTGCCAATGATTTAAGTGCTGAAGCCCTGCAATGCTGACTCTGTGCTTAGGTTTCACATGATTCCCTTGGCTCTGCTGCTTTGAAAGTCTGGTTGAGAGCCAGTGAGAGATGTTTCTCCTCCCAGTGCTTTGGCATGTGCCCCATCCAGGATCTCCATCCTTATCTGGGCAGGATCCAGCCAGCAACCTTCCCATCATCACAGGGCAAAGGATGAATACTCAGCCACAGGGCTCATGTGAGGACTTTGGCATGAGGACATGCTGTGGCATTAGCTGAGGGACACTCTGCAGTGCACTGACCCTAAGAAGGGCAGATGCAACTCAAACTTCCACAAAAGTGGGGAATTTTTAGATCTAGAACTTCAGCCTGCAATCCTGCCTTGCCCTAGGGCATCTAAACCCCACCAGTGCCTTGTGTTTTAGCTTCTGAGTTTCTGCAGCATCTAAGTGGGAGCTGGCCCAATGCTCTGTTCTTGGTAGAGTTAAGCAGATGGATGTGTAACTCCTGCCTTAGTCCCGAAGTCTCGAGCACTCCTAAAGGCTCTGGGAATCTGGGGCTAAGGCAGGAATTACACATCCATCTGCTTGGCTCTCTCAAGACCTGGATGTCACAAGATTTCTCGAACACCCTGAGCACTCAGCAATCAAATCCAAGAGCAATTGCACTCCCTCCATGAAGAGCTGGCAGAGCTCAGCTCGGGACCAGCTCAAATAAGAGCACACTCAGATGCACTTGCAGACCCAGCCTCTGTGCTCCAGGGACTAAAGTCCACACTGCATCGCTCCAAGGGTGTGTCTTGGGTCATCTCTCACTGTCACCTATTCCTCTATCCCCTGTGAGACCAGGGCCAGGAGAGCATCTTTTGCTAATTGGCAGCTATTTCAATTTCCAGAGACACTCTAGGGGTTACAATGAAGTACTAAAATATTAGTGCAGACAAGATTTTTTTTAAATAGTCATCTTAGGAGAAGCCAGTGAGGGAGAGGGGAGTTGTAGGCAACACCTGCTAAAATATGACAGGCTGTGCTGACACCTTAAAAACCACTGCTTTAAGAGGAGATGCCATGGCATGGCTCAGACCTTGGCCCACTTTCCTTTGGGGACTATAGGGACATCTTGGCCAGTGACTCCAGCACTTGCTGAACAATTTAAGGTGATAATCTGCTTGTCCTAAAAGACCTGCTTGTGACTAATTGAGATATTGCCTTTTCTTCGAGCATGTCCGAAGCCCAACCCATATGTACAGCAGCTAAACAAACCTTTAAAGGCATTGAGTAGGTAAACACACCTTTAAAGGTGGTGTGCATTTCCTAGCAGAAACTGCCCCCAAACAATGTTTTCCCAATGACTTGGGAAAGAAGGCCATTAATTTCATGTCTCTAAAAATAATCCTGACCTCTGCGTGCCCCTGCTCACTGGCAGCTCTGTGTTTGCAGGGTGTGGTACCACGTGTCTCTCCAACAGCATCGGGTGTGCACAGGGCAAAGTGCTGCTCCTCTGTCCCCAGCTGGCTTCAGTGTCCCACACCTCTGCCAGCCTTGGTCATGGCATTTGTCTTTGCTGCCACTGCCCTGCACTTTCCTTCATGATTCAGACCTGGACTACACAACTGATCTTGTGTAGGAGTGGTAGAAAGTGCAGTCATCCAAAGGGGATGATGCCTGAAGAGGCCACCTAAAAACAGAGACTAAACAAGAATAGGGGAATAAAGGTAGGTATTTATTTGAAAGGCCTTCAAAGGTACACCCTGGGGAGCCAGAGGCTACTGCCAAGATGGACCCCAAGATGGACGACAGGTCACAAGTTCTTCACACTTTGGTAAGTTTGGTTCATTTGCATATCGGGGTTAATTCTCCAATTAAAGCTTCAGTTAATGATGTAGTTTCCCCAAGCTCACCCCCTTTTAGAGGCTTTTGGTTTACATTTTGGGCCTAGGATGGTCTGAGTGTCCTTGGAGAGCAGGCTTGGAGAGGCTTTGTTGTGTCTACCTAGCATGAGGGAGCAGAAGTTAACAGGCTACAAGAAACTTCAGAGTTACACACTAGGCAGTGCAGGATTTGAAAAATATGAAAGTTAAAACCTGAGGCATCAGGGACAATGGTCTATTCCAGCTGGAGAGCCCAAGCAGAGGGCTTGGGAAGGTTTATGTTGCCTTAGCTACAGCAGCAACTAGATGTCAAAGGCCACTGGAGTAAATGATCTTCTGATCTTTCCCTTACTGTGGGTTGGGTTATTTCTTCCTCTCCTTTTCTTCCCTGATTGCTTCACTGTGTATTGCTGAGCAACATTCAGAGTCTTATGCTTGGACATTGCACAACAACATACATGTGGCACACGGTTGTCATTGACCTGTTGGGATACTATATCCAGGCAAAGGGATTTCTGGGCAGTAGCAATACATACCACATCAGTAGTTATATATTCATCAAACTTCACAAGCCGGCCTGGGGTGTTTCTGGGAGAGAAATGAGCATTTCCGATTTCAATGGGTGTATGTTTGCTTTGGTCTTTTTTCATTGAGAGCACTGGAATAACTTGTAGTCTGTCTTACTTTTTTAGTTTGGCCTAAGGTAAAACATTGAATTTCTGGCCTTTTGTTGTTCATTACTATCCAAAATTCAGATGAAAAGGTTAAAGTCTTGCAATTTAGAATCCAAGATACCTAAAAACATTGCTATGTTTTCAGAGCATTTCATTTAATCACTGAGTGCTGGATTCATCTCACAGAGCATTAGATGCCTACAGCAAGATATCAATATCTGAGCCAAATTCCCTGCTCTCATTTTGCAATGTATGAAGACAAATAGGTGTTTTCATGTCATGGTTCATCAGGTTTATTTCAGAACCCCATTTTTGAGCAGCCTACTTAAAGCTCTCCACTGTCTGTAAGAGGATTCTGGGCAACTGGGCCTAGACTCAGCCCCCTCCTCACCATAGTCCAGCATCCTTGCAGATTCAGTAATGTATCCTTCCTAGTTTCTAGCTTCTTCTCCAACAGGGTCTTCTGTAGGTCTTGTGTCATGTCTGGCCAGTCCTGTCTGGGTACCTCAGACTGCCCAGAACTCCTCAAATGGCCTGAAGATCCCAGGTTTCGACTGTGGTTGCTCAGATCAGACATTGGCCAGTTGTGTCTGATCACGACATTCAGATAATCCCAATGCTTAAGAATTTATTGCAGATGGTGGCACAGCTGTCACCTCCCAGCAATGATCTGCTTTGAGTCAGGATCATCACTAAACTTCATTTCCCCTTGGTTGCGCACAGTGCTTTATGGGAGTTACAGTTTATGAGACTGCACTTGAATTTGTCTGGCTTCAGTTTCCAGCCACTGTTTCTTGTCATGTCCTTCTCCATTAGATTTAAAAAGCTGTTTAACATTGTAACCTTTTTATTGACTCTAACTTGAGTTGCCACTAAATCTTTTCCATTATAAATCAAACTGATCACTTTAAATCTTTTAACATATCTTTCCAGGTCTACAAAGTTCTTTTTTTATTTCTTCTGAATATTAGCTCCATTTTGTTAACTCTCTCTAGAAATGCACGTGCTAGGATGTACATTTTTTTCTGCCAGCCACCTCAGAGGTACACACACCTAAGTGTGAGTGCATCATTCCAAGCAGTTTTCAGACAGTGGGGTGAGACTGTCCTCTCTGGAGGGCAACACTTCTGGTTTGAACCTTTGGTTTTGAATTAAGTGAACCACCATCTGTACGAGGCTGCATCACTCACAAAGCACAGTGAGCCTGAGAGCACAGGGAGGCAGATGGGAAAAACATGGCAAGAAAAGTCTGCCAGGAAAGTGCCTCTGCATGCAGATCACTCCATCAGTCAGACCCCACCAGGGAAATAACAGGAAACTCCAGTGGAGGTTGGACCCCAATTTTCACACATGGTCAGGGTCAACTGAGAGAGCTTTGACTGAGACGTGAGTCAGTGTCTCTAAAACTGACAAAGGACAGTAAACCTGCATTTGGGGAGTGTTAGTACTAGACGAAAACAAGTGATGGAGACATGTTCTTTTCAAATTTTTGCAAGAAAAAAAATGCAAAATATTTTCAAGAATGTAAAATGCCAACAAGGCCCAAATGCATTCTGGCAGCGTTTCCTCACCCAAAGTTTGTTGATGTTTAACTTCAGCTGCCCATCTAAATCTGCTTTGGGCCCTCTGGTTAACAAGATCCTGTGCTCAGAGGTACATCAGCTGCGCACATGCTGATGCTACCGGTCAGGAAACCAACCCAAAATTTCAGGAGGGCAGGAGTGAATGGTGGGGGAGTCGGGCAGGGAGCAGGAGGAATCTGACCAACAGGTAATTTGTAGTGCTTTGAGCCCAAGTGCCATGAACAGAAACAAGCAGGAGCTGTGCCATTGCAGGCAGCACGCGTGGTGCAGAATAACGAGATCCTAGGGAGGGGCTGGAGAGGTTCACCTCCCTTCCCTTCCCTTCCCTTCCCTTCCCTTCCCTTCCCTTCCCTTCCCTTCCCTTCCCTTCCCTTCCCTTCCCTTCCCTTCCCTTCCCTTCCCTTCCCTTCCCTTACCTTCCCTTCCCTTCCCTTCCCTTCCCTTCCCTTCCCTTCCCTTCCCTTCCCTTCCCTTCCCTTCCCTTCCCTTCCCTTCCCTTCCCTTCCCTTCCCTTCCCTTCCCTTCCCTTCCCCAGCTCTTCCCTTCCCTTCCCCAGCTCTTCCTTTGTGGGACCATTACCAGCAAGGAGAGCGATGGCAGCCCTCAGGGGTCATCCTGCTGACAGTGCCTGTGTTCAGAGCCCAGACCCCACGGTGACAAGGTGCACACAGCATTAGCACTTTGGGGGCTGAACATTAAAGTATGTGGCTGATGCTGGTGTACAATGAGAGGATGATATTTTTGTTTTATGCCTGTTTTAGCTACAGACTCTCTGTTTGCCATCATGGAGGCAAATACCAATTACCCCCTGCAGGGAGGATAGATTACTTGATGCTGCATCAGTCACTACCACTGCTAGCAGGATAACACAAACTCATTTCCCAGAGGTCCCCAAACAGCTGTCAGAGAATAATGACTTTCAGTCTTACTAGCCCACACCAACTCTGAAGTGGTGACCTAGAGGCAAAAAGACTGAGTCACGTTACAAATCCCTTCAGCTTTCAGACGTGCCTCAATTTGTTCTCTAACACCAAAAGATTTAATTAATATAGATTATCATTTTTCATGGCACTTCTCATTTGTGCAAAAATTGGTCTGGAGACCAATTTTCAAGAACTCCCTGTCTTTAGGAATTTTGCCTGTGATATATATGAGCACTCTTCCTATCAATATTTTTTATTCTGTTTTAAAGCTTCAGGAATAAAATCTAACCACTCAAAACAAAAGTAAGCTTCCTTAATTGAAAAACAGTATTTTTACATGAAAGAGAAGGCATATAGATAAAATTACTTAATAATGTATTATCAAAGAACAAGACTTCATACTAAAAAGAAGCAGTTGTAATGACATGTCAGGATTTCTAGATTCCCCTCAGATCCTCACATCCCATTTCTGCTACTTTTATGTCGCAGTTGAACCCATCAGTCCCTTGGGTTTGAGATTTATTTTACATTTCTGTCTGTCCTCAGTGTCTGGGGTCAGACTTGTTTCTCATTTATGCTGCTGTATGGAGAAGTCTCTCTGAAACTGTTGAGACAAAGCAAAAAAATGTGAAGAATCAGGTGTCCCAGCTGCATGAAATTAACTCAGGTGTTATTTCCCCAGCAGACAGATTCTGATCATCGCCATGCTATATGTAGACCACTAAAACTGTGGTCAGAGTCTGATATATTTAGCATACATAGTACATACCCACAGCAATAGATCATAGTGACAGTGATATTTCTGTCTTGCAGACACGAGAGAGGGCTACTGAAAGATGAAAAATGAGAAGCATTGTGTCAAAATAATGAAACAGTTTACAAAAACAAGCAGTTTTTACTGGCCAAAAAGTAAACACAAAACAGTGTACTTCCACTATGAAATCTAGATGAAAAAAAGGATTCGATTTTTCCATTATATTGACAATTACTATTCCAACCAGACTGAGAATTTACAAAAGCATGCCAGTGCTTTGGTGGGTGCAGTTGGCAACTGACTCTGGTATGGATGAGAAGAGTCATGTGCTGACATCAAAGGAGCAGCAAAAGTTCACTCAGGAAGTCCTCTGGGTTTAGCATTGCTTGATCTTGCAATTCTGTCCCCAGTGATTTTCATAATCACCAAATAGCAAGTGAACAGCTTAATCCTTCCAGCAGCACAAATCCACTAGAGGGAAATCAATTTAGAGAAATCTCTATGGAGGTAAATGAGCCATCCTCTTCCTGCATGGTTTGTGAAAAGAGCTGGAGGCACTGACAAAAAATACCTTTATGCTTCAGGAAGGATAAGAGGAAAGGTCAGAGCGGCCAAATATTAACCAGAAACCGTAGTTCTGTTGCAGAAGAAACACCAACAGCACCCAAGCAGCAACCAAATCATTCACAATTACAGGCAGTGAAGGCAGCAGAGGAGGATCTGAGCCCCCAAAGACATTTGGTAGGATTCACTTCTATTCTTCAGCATGTCTACAACATAAAATTCTCTTCCTGGGCCAGCTACTGCAGCTTCCTCCTGTGGCCATCCACAGTGCTCCTACACTATCCCAGCTGCTTGCCCTCAGCATTAGTTCAACCTGGACCACCCAGTGCTCTCCCAAAGGCCTGGTGGGCTTGGGGCAGGGCAGTAGCAGTCACTTAGGGGCTACTTCACTACTTCTGAGGGCAAGAGCATTTTGTGCCATTCTTTGCCCCTCATCTTCAGTGCCAAGGAATGATCCCTGGCATTTTAGTTTTCTAGTGCAGACATAGCCTGGACATCTGCATCAGTACCAGTCATTTCAGGTTCCCTTTACAGCCAGGAGAAAGAAACAGGCACTTTCAGGGTGTGATATCAGAGCTGTTGCAGACATTAGGATTCGGGAAAATGCATCCTGAAGTGCCTGTATTTCTCCATTGACTATAAAAACACTCCAGACTCCTAGGTCATAGGCAGAAATTTACAGTGTGAACATCTGGAGTTGGTTGGGCAAATCCCACCTTTCCTGTCAAACATTCAAAAGCTTTTTCCATAAAGACACCAGGACTGAGGACTGCACCTCTAGCACACTTGCAGACAAAGATACTTTCCCTTATTTGTTTATCAAATATTTCAAGTAGAAATTTACTTCTCTAATGAATAAAATAAGGCTGATTATGAAAGTGTGTAGCTGAATACAATGCTTAATTTAGAACTAATGCAAAGCTAGTCAAATAAATGGAAATTTTTTTTGGTTAGCATAATGTGCTACAGAAAATGGTTGTTAATGTTACTTGCTATGAAATAGAGCAAGTTCTCAAAAATTGTATTTGTAGGGCAGTCTCTGTCTGACAGACAGGTGACCTACTGCATCTTTTCCATCTGACATGAAGCTGGCATTACACAATAAAAACTGTCTGATCCAATATGAAACCTTCCTGTAGAAAGGTAACTTACTAAAATGATATGAGCATGATTGAATGAGTTCACTGAAATTTTAGCAGATCCACATTTTGCATGTCTGACTGCAGTGATTCTGGAGACACATACATACTGCTTTTCTGTGATCCCTTGGATGCTCCCATTGAAACTCTCAATGGTTCAATGAGGGAGAAATTAGACCCAAAAAATTTTCAAAGTGCCTTCCTTATTCCCATTTAAAATATTAAAAATGACATGAAATTTAGCCTGAAGTACAAATGTAAAACTTGAATGCTGTAGATAACTGGGTTTAAATAGGCATAGCTAAGCTAATGCTGCCCTACATTTTATCACCTTCACACCTTCCTTCATCACAGTCAGCAGTTAAAGCATTCCTGTGGCTAAAGTCTGCTCTATGTGCTGAGTATGGACATGATTCACTGTTGATTCAGTGAATTACAGTGTTTTGTAACGTGAACCTTCCTCTGATGAATAATTTTCTGTAGGAGTCCTTTAGTGAGGTGAGCAGAGAGTACCACAGTATGCCGCTTGTGAACCCGTGTGGGGATAGACTTGATTGCCTTGACGACAGTCTGCCTCCATGAGGAAAGGCTCTGCGAAGGGAGGATCCCCTCGCTTCCAGCGGCCAGGGAAAGCGTGGTGTTGGTGACCATGAGCCACCTCCTCCACTGGCACAACCTGGCTGCAGCCGGCCTTCGTGCCAGGACAACCTGCCCTGTTTTGTGGGCCTGCTCCAGCACAGCAGATCCGTCAGCGAGAGAGCCCTCAGCTCATGTTTTCCTGGGCATGAGGCATCAGTGGCAGAAGGAAAAATGTCTGGGCTGCCGGATGGCCTCATCGAGGTCCCCATTAGATGGTGTTGGGTTCCGCTCTGGCACCAGCAGCGACTGTGCGTCTTGTTTTCTTTCCAAAGGCAGGAAATCTCCCACCTCGGGATTCTCTTGGACAGGATGGATGATTCACTTTGTGCTCTGCTGCCCCTTCCTCAGGCTACAGCTGGGGAGTTTAAATAGAAAATTGTCTCAGACAGATTGAACACTGGGGAAACCCCTTTATGACCCAGAGTATGCTCTCCACACAGTATTTGTTTCATTGCCAGGGGCCCAGACTTCCTGAGCTCCATCCCCTTCTCCTGGCTGGCCTCTGGCTGCCTGACATCAACAGTGTTTCCTTGCATGCCTGGGATGCTTGAAATCGTTGGGGCTTAACCGGGAAACAGACAGGATTCAGGGAAACAAGGGTGAGATTCAGTTTTCTTTCTGATAGGAGGAATTTGCTGCCGGACACCACTTTGTTATGCACGAGCTGTGTTTATTCCCCATTTTGCCAGAGCTCACTTGACCGCTCTGACTGCCGCAGTCACTGAAGCAGATGTTTCCTGCCCAGATCCTGCTCTGCAAGAACCGATGAGATAGAAGATATCCAGTTAAAAATGTGATTGCTTAATTTTGAGCTGTGTCTGGTAGCAAGAGACCACAGAGGTAGCAGCACAAATGCTGCCCAGTGGGTGTAAACACCGCTGGTGTGGGCACAGACCTGGGCAGAGAATGCAGCCTGTTGTGTTCCCTCCAGCCCCAAGAGCCTCCAGGCTTTTTGTCAAGCCTTGGGTAGGATCTGCTACACTCCCAGAGTGAGGGTCTGTCTTCTACAGTGCATTAGACTGATATGTTCCCTACATAGCTTACTGAAGCTAGGTCATTTGGGTCATGTCTGATTTAGCAAATAAATAGGACCAGGGCACAGGCCTGGAGGCTTCCATATCAATAGAATATTAGCTCCATAGCCAGGATGGTTTTTGTCCTCAGACCATCAAATACTCTCACAAGCAACTGCTGCACAGGGTATGAAATATGGACTATTCCCACCAGGCAGTTTCTCTGTGTCTACCCTACCTGAGGTGGCCTCATGATGTCCCATGTCTCTGCATGATGGAGGGGAGAGCACACCTGGGTGGAGAGAGGATCAGGGCTTGTGAATCTGCATAGGCAGCAGTCATGGCATGAACCTGGGGAGGTGCTGGTGACAACTGACAGGTCAGAAATGATCAACAACAGTGCTTTAGAAATGATAGAAGCAGATTGGAATTGGCACCTAGTTGGCTGTCATGTCCTGGGAGCAATTTGTCTGGCCAGCAGTGGGTAGGCAGAACACAGCCAGACAAGAGGTATCAATTGCTCTTGTATTAGGAATATCTTCCATAAATGCAGATTTCTAACATAATAACATGCAGATGAAAACCAGTTACTGGGGAGAAACAGCCTGGCCTGTCTCTAACTCTGCACCCTCTGCAGCTTTAATGACTCCTATAACTACAATGGAAGCCCAGTTTTGATGCTGGCAGCAATGCTGCTGGGGAAAGATCGAAGGACAAATATGTACGTAAAAAGCAGGCACTGATCCAAACTAGCAAATGGTCTGCAATGATACTTCCATAACAAGGTTTTTCAGAGCTAACTGGGGAGACTGATGACTGGGGAGACTCAGGCATAGGTCTAGCAAAGGCTCTATCACTGGAGAGGAGTTTCTTGGAGCCTACTGGCCCTCAGTCCCAGAGAAACACACTTAGAGTGTGTAAAATGAGCTGCTATTCTCCTTTTCCAGCCAGGTTTGTAAAGAGAGGTCTAATCTCTTTAGATTAATTGAGCAAAATCCTCTACCTGTCACAGGCACAGCAGTGCTCTTGCTCCCACACAGGTACCATTGACCCCTGCCTGCACACCTCAGAGGGCAGTGAAACCAGCCTAAACTGCTTCTAGCAGTCTGAGAGACTTTTCTTCCTCCCCTTACAGTTCCTGCCTTGCTCACAGCACCTGGCAGAAACACAGCAACAACTGTTTGGTCAAACCTGCCCAAACCTACAGGTTTACTGTCTTGCTGGCCTTACTTCATCTCTAGGAAGGATGCCCTGAACCCCCAGTCCCCTGCCTCCACCCTGTCACTCTCCCAAGAAAGGAAGAGCAAGCAGCAGGTTGAGTCTAATAGTGAGGAAGAGAAACTGCCTGGTTCTCTCACGCTGTCACCAGTAACAAAAAGAGAGGTGTGGGAAGCCTGCAGCACTTCTGTTAAGTAAGCAGGACAAAGCAGAGCAGATTTCTGTGTGGGAGCCACTTTTCTCTGCTTTGGAAATGTTTTTTTAATGTGTCCTGCCTGATCCATGCCCTGATTTTCCTCCTGTTGCCTTTCTCCTTCCTCTATCTCCCTTTTCCACTTTCCCCCTCCACCACTGGTGAAAGTATAGTGGAATAGGCTGATATGTGTGGATCTCTCATGGTTTGTTTTGTCTGAAGTGTCATCCTCCTTTTATCAGTCCATCACAGACATGTTGGCTCTGACTCATCGGCGCAGACCCATCAGTCAGCGACAGCGCCTTGGGGACTCACACTCAGGTGCTGCCAAGGAAGAATGAGCATTTTCTCGGTTAATCAGAATTTTGAAACAAAGCATTGGGCAAGAGATGACCGAGACAATATTTTCCATGCAAGCAATGTTTTCCACCATCGGTTTCTCAGATAAAAAGCAGGAATTGCTTTCAAACAGATTGTAGGGCACAGGTCAACAAAAATGAGCTGTTTATAATTTCTGCTGTCAAAACAGTGTATCTATGTAGATCTCAAACAGCCTTGTAATCCATGGTTATCTTTTCTGTGTTTGTTTTCCAGCTGAGACCTTAAATAACTTCTTAGATCATACAACTGTGCAGTGCACGTATTCCAGGTCCTGAGTGCTCTGTTTGGTGACTAAACCTATGTCCCTCCATGCCACCAGTCCTCACCAGCCACTGTATTGCACACTGGGGTGTTTACAGTCCCAGGGAAGAAAGTCTTGCCCATAGCAATATTCAGTAGCATCTGCCTTCAAAGCATCATCAGTGATACTGGTACCAAGCCAAAGACACCTGTAGTAGGTCTAATGGGTCCCTTATATCTATTTGTAAAATACATCCACGTTTTGGAAAGGTCGTTTTACAGGGATAGTTGGCACAGCTCAAATTTCATTTGTCCCAGTGAGACCAGGGTGTTGTCCTGGGAGAGGTGGCCATACAAGGAGGACACTAACAGGGATCTTGGGAGACCAGTCTGTAACTGTTCCATCTGCTGCAGACTGCCACAGGCATGTCACTTAATCTCCTTCCCTGAACCTTCCCAGCTCATAAATAAGCATAATAATAATGTTATCTCCCACTTTCTACTTACCTTGTCTGTGTAGACTGCAGGCAGACTAAAGCTATGCATTTCCTCACGGCAAACACAAAAGGAGTGAGGCATTAGTGCCCTAGCAGAGGCTATAATGGCAGCAAATATGAATAACCTTGTGACCTGGGAAACTTGAGATATGCAGGTTTAGGCAGTCAGGCAGGGGATAGCAGGAACCCAGCCTGCAACAGCACTCCCCTCCTTAAAATGAAGCTCTCCTCCAAACCCCCAGGTGCCCATGCTGATTCCTGTTTGACCTCATACAGTTAATCTTCCATTCATCATTTCTTTTCTATCTTGATTGCAACTTCATTTTGGAAACCAAACTTGATACAACTGTGAAATATATGAGGGCAACTTCTTTGATGGAATATAGTACTCTGCTGAATTGAAGCAGACTATACCTACATACACCAGACAAATCGATGGCCCCTAACTAACATCAACATGTATTAATTTCTCTACCAGGAATGCTAACAGCAAGTTTCGATGTGGTGAAAAGCAAATATTGATCTGTTTGCTTGAAAGTCAGATTAGGCTATGTCCATAGGCAAATATTCCTGCTCAGAAGTAGAGGAAAGGTTGTTTCCCCTTCCCCCTTCTCAAAGGCAGCCAAATCAAATGAAAACAAAAATCTGTTTGATACCTAGTGAGTTTTTAATTAAGGAGGTACCAAAGCTGAGGGAAACAGAACCCCTGGGGAGCTGTCAAATGACTTGTGGTAGTTTTTGTTTCAGGGAGCCACAAAGGTTCATAAGGCCAGCCACCCATTAGTGCCTCTTCTCCTTCTGAGTGGGGAGAAAGTGCTCCTGAGGGAAAAAAAGATAAAACGTCTTCATGAGCAGGCGCAAAGGTACTCAAAAAAATCTGTCTGAGAACAAGCATTTCACATTTTAGTCTTCAGTTTGCACTTCAGCTCTGCTGCTTCAAGGAGACCACTCCCAGCACCAACATGTCCTCCCCATCTCCCTGTCATGTCTCACATGGAATGAAGACACAGAGCCAGAGGAGAAGGAGCCCTTCACTCAGCATCACCAGCATTTCTGTCTGTGTGGCAGTCTCCTGCCAGCACCCAGAAACCCACACCAAGTCCACATTAAATCTGTCACAAGTTGGGTTGCAGGGGCCTCAAGCTGCACCAGAGGAGGCTTAGATTTGTTATTAGGAAAAACTTCTTCATGGAAAGGGTAGTCAAGCATTGCAACAGGCAGTCCAGGGAAGCGGTGGAGTCACCATCCCTGGAGGAATTTAAAAACCATGTAGATGTGGCACTGAGGGACATAGTTTAGTGGGGGACTTGTCAGTGCTGGTTAAGGGTTGGACTTGGTGGCCTTAGAGGTCTTTTCCAACCTGCATGGTTCCATGATTCTATGGTTGCTGCAGAGTTGAGGGAGAGCTGTGAGCTGCTGGAATGGCACAGGCAGGCCCCCAGCACATCTCTGTGACTAATCCCTCAGGTCTGCACAGGGCAAGATGAGCTCTGTAAGAACCTGCCAAGCTCTTGGAGTGCTCCAAGGGTTACTGAAGGGAAAGGTTGCTCAGGAACTTGCCAAACATTAAAACTGGCCAGGGAAAATCTACCTATTTCTTGCGCTTTGTGCTGATTTTGCAGTGCTGCTTGTTTCCAGCCCAGTATAAGGTCTCTTCACTCCTGATGCCACATACCTTTATTTTCACCTCCACTGGACTGGGGAGATACAGCCTCATGGCCTCCTGAGGAGGTGGTTCCCAGTTCCTAGTGGCTGCAGGAAACCTCTCCATCATGCCCACAGGCCACAGGGAACACTCTCTCTCCACCTCTGTCCCTCATCGCAGCAGCCCAGTGGTGGATGGGCAGGCATACATGAAAACCTCCTCAGGCAGGAGTGGGTTACCCATCAGGGGTGATTTCATCCCGCTTGACAGGGATGAAAGGCTGAATTAGGGTCTAAAAATGAAGTTCCAGGGAATGCAATTAGTTCAAATAGGCTGCTAAATATCTCAGCAGCCTTCAGCTAGCAACAGCAGGTAGCAAGCCACTCTTTTGAACATCTTCCATGCAATTAAAACAAACCTCTTGCTTTTGTTCTGCTTATTTTCCTTTGCAATATGGAGGAAATCTACCAAAACTGGCTGCAAATTCACAGCCTCAGTTTAGTTATGCAGAGAGAAAAAATTCAGCTTTATGTCATCTCACTCCAGAACCAAGACACAAGTGTAGTCAGAGGTTTGCTCTTCAGAGCCACCCCAAGGCTGCTCTACAGCCACCTGGGCTGGTTCCAGAGGGACTGGTTCCCAAGATTAAAAGCTAGTTAAAATGCAAGTAATTATATTTCAATTACTGAGAAAGCAGCTGAAGAATGTTTCATCTTCTCATCTCTGAGCAAGGACTTGTGGTGCCTATCAGTTTTCTAGTGAGGATCAGGTTTTGCTTTGTGCAGCACCCAGCACACAGATCTCACCTGAGACAGAAACAATTGGGCATAACCTGAATAAGCCCCATCTTTAATTATGTGTTTCCTCTGGTTGCTCCATCTCTGCCTGTAGAGAGAGGCACTTGATACAGGGGTAGACTGGATAAGCAAAGGGTTCTTTATTTCATCATTACATCAGGAAAAATGACAATTTCTCCTGTGGAGGCTGGCTCAATGAGTACTCTTTTTTTCCTCATCTCCCAGACCACATATTATTTTACAAGTTCACATTAAAAAAGGTTAATGGGAGAAGCAAGCACTGACTGTCATTTTCACTCCCCTGGAATGATTCACTGCATTGCTGTAATTCAGTTCAGTGTAAAGCTCCATATAACAGTAATACCTGCACAAACTAACTGCTTTCAAAATCTTTTATTTTCTTTTTTCATTTTGAGCAAAACTTCTTTTTTTTTGTTTTTGACTCTTCTTTGGTTGAACTTTGACTTGAATAAGCAGCAACATCTGGAATTCAGCAAAACACACCGTAAAGGGAATAATATGTCCACAGCAGTTTTGCTGGAAAGGACAAACCCATTTATTACTCAAATGAAAAGTTACGATTGCTAAATGTCAGATGAAATTAGGAAAAAAAATTGAATCCTCTGTGTGTGTCCTTTGTGTCCTTGCCAGCTCGGTGTGTGTGGAAAGCTGTCCCTCTGTTATCACTGGTCTGTCTTTCTGCTTTTTTCCATTGCTGAAAGCCTGTGAGGACTTTCCTTCTGTAGACACACTGGGTCCATCTTTTACCTTTACACCGGGGCAGAGCTGCAGCTTTTCCCACTCAAATATGGAAAACACATCAGAGTGTCTGTGATCAGACCATGCTCTAATCAAGTTGCATTCTCGTGGCCCCTTAATGAGCCACTCCAGGAAACCCCCGGGGGTGCTGGGAACAGCTGAGGACGTGCAGCCAGTGGGGTTATGGGGGGATGAAGGCACTGAGCACCTCAGGAAGGGAATGGCAAGTGTCATCTCCCTCTCTCTCTCCCCTCCCAGCTGAGCAGCCACAGATGCTCTGCGATGGTGATGGCACAGGGCACCTCAGCCCCAGGCACAGTGCACAGTTACAGACCGGATCCATCTCTCTTTGCTTTGTTTTCCAGTGGGTAGCTCCTGGTTTCTGGAGCAAGCTCACTTTCTTCAGAGCACATGTTGAGGTCATGAAGTCACGGCTCCCATAAATCAGCAGAAGACAAACACATTAATCCGGGAACAGAAGGAGGTATTCACTAGCTGGGCAATTTTTAGCTTAGAAGACTGGTCCAAGGGCTGAAACACTGCCAGCCTGGACAATAAACATTACTCTCTGTTCCTTTTCATTTTGTACCAGGAGGTGTTTGGGGTCTTTGCAGCACAAAATCAAAATTAGGAAGGTGAGAGAGAGATTGGATTTATTTGCACATGGTTGGAGTGGGCCCTGCTTCCACCCCTGCTTCTTCCAAACATCTCATATGTGATATCAGATGTATTTCTGGTAGCCAGACCCAACAAGAGGCAAGACCCCCTCAGCCTTAGTGACACTGTTGTGTCTGAGGTCAGACAGGTAACTTTTGAGCATGTGACTTATGCCAGTTAGTTTGTGCTGGTTTGGCTAAAATTTAGCAATATATCCTCTGAGAGGAAACCAGGTTACAACCACCCTTCCCCCCACAGGGTTCGGGGAAAAAAAAATATTTTCTTCGAAGGAAAGTGAATAAGATAAGAACTATTTATTTAACAAACACACAGGAAAAGGATAATAATGCTAAATAATGAAATGAAATCTCTCGCTATAGAGAGAAACCTGGGAAGATTTTAGAGTCCTTCTGTAGGTGTGGTCTCTCTCCTCCTCGGAGCTGGGTCGGCGAGGGCCCACCCCCCGGGCCTCGGGGAGGAAATTCTCCCGATGTGTTCTGATGTTGTTGAACAGTCCAGAAGAGAAGAAGGGAAAAACCAAAGTCCCAGGAAACAAAATTCAGCTTTCCGTCTCACGCCGGGAAGAGAAGAAAAAAAACCCCGAAACCACTGGCTGAAGAAAGCAAGCAGGGTGCTCCCTCCTGCTCCTGCAGCCAGAGAACGCAGAGGAGTGTAATCTCCGTGTCCTTGGGAAACTGTTTTGAAAAGTTCGTTTGGTTTTTTTTCTTTTCTCCAGCTCAGTTTAAAGGCACAGAAAAGGCACAATATTACTTTTTGGGCATAGAGCATGATAGGGGATACACATGATAGAGTCACCCTAAGACATAGTTCAAAGCTGGGTATCCCTGTCTCCATTTCAGAAGATTTTGCATGCCATTTAACTGGGGGGACATTGTTTTTGGCCCAGACTACACTGCAGGTAGTGCTGCCCTACTTGAAAGCACCATGTCTGCACCTACAGCCCAGGTCTGAGCTACTGTGGTTTCTGCTGCCTTTTGCATGTCCTTTCACAGCAGTGGTGGTGTGCACAGTCTCTTACCACTTGTGAAATCAAAAGCTAAACAGATTCCAGCCAAGGTAATGTGTTAGTAGGCAGAATTTTGGGTAAGCAGCATAATAGTTTATGTAAATAAGTGAGAGGTTTTTCCTGTTTATTCTTCTTCCCCATAAAGAAAATCCATACTAGCAAACTCATCCTGAAGGTCCAGGTTTGCAGGTTTAAGGCCCGAAACTTGATCACAGGTGCTGCTAAATTGGCAGCACTGACACAGTTCAGTTCAGGGCTGGGCCACCAGCACAGCCCTTGCAAGCCCTGGGAACAGTTTAGGATTTAACCAGAGGCTGTTCCCAGATGGCTGTTTGGATGTGGGCAGCCTGACTGGAGATGTAGAGATGGCATTAATGGGCAGAAACCCTGCCTAAGGCTGGGGAACATCTCCTGGCTGTTTAAATTCCCCCGTGAGGATATACCTTGAAAGTGTGTTTGTCTGTCCTTGGGATAACTGTGACCTAAGAGCAGCTCTGCAGGGCAGAAGTGGCAAATCCACATAGGCCTGGATTAGACTAGAAAAAAAGCAACACCTTAGACTGTAGGTAAGTAAAATGGCATTAAGTATGCTGTAACCCTCACTGTGAGCAGGAACTGCTTAATAGGGTGAGTTACACATCGGTTAACCACAACAATCCCACCTCCATGGAGAAGGGAATATTATTTTAGCTGCCACAATTACCCACGGCTGTGCTTGTTTAAGCTATCACTTCCTGCTACTGGCACGTGTTCAGTCTCAGCAGAGGGTGCGAGGGACCCTCCCTTCCCTGGCAGGGGGGGGCGATCCCGGGGGCATCCCCACCTGCCACCGGCTCCTGGGAATGAGTGCCTGGGAAAACAGCTTGGTTTCCTCTGGCATATTACGGCTCTCATCCCTCCAGCTGCACAGGACAGGTAGCCAAAACGGCAGCATGTGCTGTGGGCGGGCTGCCTGCCTGCTCAGGGGAGGGCTCTGAGCTGGGCAGTGCCTCCGTCCTGGGCGGCTCTCACTGAGCCACCCTTGCCCCTCGTGTCCCAGAGCACATTCTCCTGCCCATTCCCCTTCCCATGTGCGTCCTTCTCACCAGCAGCACTCACTCACCATTCCACCACCCATGTGTGACTTCTCTGGCAGCAGCAGCTCTGCCCCATCACTATGTCCCTGCCACCGCTGGGGCAAACCAGGGCACTGGGGCCTGAGCTTCAGCCTGGGCTTCCTGGCTGCTGGGGAAGCACACCCCCCAGCCCCCATCTCTCTCTTCTTCTGCTTTGACAGATTTCCAGGACTATTCCTGTTGCAGACCGGGCATGCTCCTGGATTTTTGGCAGCTTTTCAGTCGGGGGAGTTGTTTCACACCCAGCTCGAATGATGGGATATGTGTGCAGTACCAGGAAAATGTAAATTTTTTATAAAATCCCTACATGTGAAGACAAGGTTTTACAACAAGAAGCATGGAAATGAGGTGGCTGGCTGCTGCTTGCTCCCATCCTCTAATTTCAGGAATCCTGTTCCTTGCGAAGAATTAGGAACACATATTTTAGATCTTACATTAAACTAAAATAGACCCAGGATATAAGTGGGAGCAGGGATTGCTCTCAGTGTCCTTCAGAAAACAAATCCATGAGATTCCAGTAAGAAGTGATGAGGCAGTCCTTCAATTTCCAATAATAAATGCACAGTCCATATAAACATATGGTGCTATTGGGACAGAGATGCAGCAGATATAAATCTCGAGTGACTGTTCCACTTCATGTTTGGTATGTGCCTTACATCCACTGACACATCACATCCGGCCAAGGGCCACCATAAATTTCATGAGTTTCACATTCTCTTAATCCTTTTTCTTACAAGAACCTGGAGGAATGCAGCATTGTCTCTAGTACGTAGAGTGTTGATATTTATAACTCTGGACCTATCATGAGGATTTTTGATTTTTTTTCCCCCCTGGAATCTTAGAATAGTTCAGCTGAATGAAAAACAAATCATCTTTCATTTCTTTTTTTACTGTGTTTAAGTACCAGGGCTGAGAATGTGGAAACTATCCTAATAAT
This sequence comes from Lycocorax pyrrhopterus obiensis, assembly GCA_014706295.1. Taxonomy (NCBI): domain Eukaryota; kingdom Metazoa; phylum Chordata; class Aves; order Passeriformes; family Paradisaeidae; genus Lycocorax; species Lycocorax pyrrhopterus. The sequence continues at coordinate 102,118,427 of JACSVZ010000004.1, read as the reverse complement.
GTAGTCTCAGATCCTCATGGATTCTCGTAGATGATTTATCTATGACCAGAAGGACAGCAATTCAGTATCCACTGTATGATCCGTAGGGAGCCGTAAAGAGTCTTGCCTCGCAGAAATTAATGCCTGTGTTCGATCACTCTGCATAAAAAACAGACCAGACCTGTCAGTGCCCTAAATTTGCAGAAATTCACCCATCTGCAGTCACTAATCTAATCTGCAGAAAGGCACATGTGCTCTGGGACCAGCAGTGCCGCTGTGCCCACAGTGACACCGGGCAAAGGCAAGTGTCTATAATTACCCTGTCCTTCCACACTCCCACATTTCCGTATCATTCACCTGTTACCGCTGTCACTAAACCAGAGAGTGGGCTCTTTGCAGAAGGAACCTTTGCTTTATTCCTGGCTTGTAGACAGCTTGGCACTGGAGGAGCTCGTCTCTGCAAGGACGGGCATTGCAATGAGAATAACAGCAGTGGTTTGAGTCCTGGCCTCCCTTCCGCTTGCTTACGTATCCATGCACGTACACACGCATACCCAGACTCCCCAGGGCCCATTAGCAGCCCCTCAGGAGGCTGGATTCTGACCTAACTTACAACGATTTTATAATGACTAACAAAATTTACCTTGGTAGAAATTGCTGCTGATTTATACATGTGCCAGAAACAGGCTCTGCACAGGCATTGCTGGAGTTAGGTGTGTGTGTTTATCCTTTCCAGGAGATGCACAGAAACAGGAACCTCAAACACAGGTGAGAGAGGCACCAGGGGCAAGCACTTCCAGTGGCACATTGGGAGAGATCCCTGTGCCAGCCTGCCTAGCTTTTCCCATACAGTGTTGGATGCTGGTCACACTCCTGCTTCTGCTGTTGCTGTGAGGAGACCAGGGTGTGCACAGACCTGCCACCCTCCATTGCCATTTATTTCACTTCCAAGGCAGAAGGTTTTTTCCACATCAGGGTTATTTTTGCAGCCGTAGGGATGTATTTTACCCCACACTGTGATTTGCTCATGCCCAGAAGAAGTAAGGACCAGGTTTGCCACTGGTTTCCCTGGGGCAGAAGGGTGTAAACCATCTGGGAAATGCTAATGGCTTAAGGAAAATAAGGGAAAAGACTACATCTCAGCAGCACGTACTAGGCCAGCAAGATGAGACCCTCAGGCTCTGTCTGCCTCGTTTTCAGGAAAGGTGAAGGCACTGGAAATTTAAACTGGGCTAGCTGAATGCAGGTAGGAGGTAGAGCCTCTGGCCATAGCCTTGAGGTATCCTGTGGAGGAAGAGCAAAGATTTCCTACAGCTTGGTCCTTTACCCCAGGCTCTTCCCAGCAAGGAGATCACACGCCTTGCTCCCCTAGGGCAGAGGGAAAGGCTCCAGTCATGCCAAGATGCCACGGGTGGTTTCACTTGCCGTGAATGTCTCACGAGGTCTCATGGAGAGTTTCACACCCCAACCACTCCCCCATTCCCCCCTGCCAGACACAGAACGCACTGCAGCCATACCTGTAAGGGAGCAACATGAGGAGCACCAGTGAGCCCAGGCTCCCCCAGCACCTCTCCAGCTCCTCACCCCAGAGGAGAACACTGCTAGAAAGGTCCCAGCTCAGTGCATGAAACCCAGGCAGCCACAGCCTGAGGGTCTCCTCTTGCTGGCCTGTTATGTGTCACCAAGGAACAGCTCCCCATTCACCCCAGCACATCTCCGGAGAAATTCTACCATTACTGACTAATTAGGAGCAGATGGGATTTACTCCAACCACACTGAGGAATCCCAGCAGACAAGTTCCCAGTACTGCAAGAGTAGGTCAGCTATATAGGGGGATATGCAAAATTTCTGGTTGGGGAAGGAAGGCTGAGCAGAAATAAGATCACTTACTGCTGCATCAGAGCATAAGATGGGATCTTTCTTCTTCCTTTCTCTTGTGTGTGAACAGTTTTAGATGGTGCATTTATCTGTAGGAATATAATTCTGCTTGAACGCCTTCTGCTTTGTCTATTTCCCAGTCTAGGTGGAACAAATTAATTTTAGAATTCCACAAAGAACCTTTATCAGCTAAAACATCCTCGGCGTTCTGAGATAAGGATTTATTCCAGCAGTTTCAAAACTGTATTGCTGCCCCTCCCCAGCATGGGGGTTTCTGGACTCTAAGATTTGGTCATAAATTGTGCAAATGCTCCCAGCATTTTTAATTAATGTAAAATTTGCATTTTAATGAAGGGGGTGATGGAGCCTTCCAGCAACAGAAACAATTACATATCGACCTGATGAAATAGCAGCAGGATTGCTGCAGTGAGCACGTTTAGCTTGCTTTTGATGGATTCAGCTGTGGTGTGCCAGCCCTGCCCACACTGAATGAGTAGAGGTGCAACACCCTGGAGCAAATAAGAGGAGAAAGCTCCTGGGAGTCCTGCTGATCTGGGTAGGTCACGCCAGGTGTCAGCAGATTCACCCACCTCCTGGTGAGGTTTGCTCAAGGAGCAGAGAGTGGAATGAGAAAGAAACTAATGTGTCTTTCCTTCTTTGTTCCCAGCACTGGGTCCTGGATGATCTCAGGGAAGATCCAGGGGTGACCTTTCCCTAGCACTGGGAGTATGAGAGAAGGTATTCTGCACTGTTTTGTGCTTTTCCAGATTTTCTGCCCTAAGCAGAGTCAAATGGCAATTTGGCTCAGTTTCTCGGTTCAAATCAGCATGAGATACAGAAAGTTATTTTCACCACTTTTGCAAACCCTCCATCCTGTAAAGCAATTTTCCTTTTTTCCAAGTGATGATGATCTGCATAGCTGCATTTCAATATGCAGGTCCTGCTTGAAAATCTCCATTGCTTGGCAGTGCACCAAGAGGACAATTGTTGGAGTGTTTTGTGTCTCAGGGAGCTTGTCTCAGCATGCATTCCTCAGTGCAGGGCCAAGGCACTAGAAAATGTTTTGCATCCAGGAATTATTTATAAAGCAAAGAGGAAGTTTAAGATGACAGGAAACATTAAGACTTTCCAGCCTGTTGAACACAGGGGAACATAATACGGTTTCCTAGCAGGTCTTGCTGGTTCACGAGATATTTTATACATTTCCTCTCTCCGGATGCTATACAGTAAGTAACAAATGAATGGCCTGGAAGTGTTTTATTTTGCTGGGTTTTTTCATTTAGACAGGGACAAATAAAATCTCAGTTGAGCTGAGAATTCATTTCAGATCATCTCAATGCAAATTCAGTGTTATTTGTCTGACCACTTTTCTCCCCAACACATCGACCCCGATAAGAGCATAAGCTCTGCTTATGCCCAAGCCCTTAGGAACAGCAGAGCAGATGTGGTGTCACAAGTGGCTCTGGATCAATATACCTGACTGCCTATATCTTACTATGAAGTTAAACACTAGGAATTGGATCTCCTCAAGTACTGATTCATCTCCAGACCACTGACTACCAGAATAAAAGGGCACAGAACCAGCAAGGGCAGTGGAAGCACGACATTTTATCTGCACATCACAACAGAAAAGCTTTTTTGCAAATCTCCTAAAATGATACCAGAGTGAGGTTTATACTGTAACATCTGGAAGTGAGTGAGGCAGATTTATCCAATCACAGTAATGGAGTTTTCCTAGACCAGCCTTTGAGAAGACCTTTAACTCCTGGCTGTACTGCATTTGCTAAAAACTCAGCTCCTCTTAGACTAAATAGCAGCTCTCCTCTCCCCACCCTTACTTCTGTGGTCTTGACCTTGTGTGCAGCCTGTGTGGTTATGCTGGTATTATCTGATTCATTCCTCTGTGCTTTCAGTGCCTTGTCTGCTCACTCACTCCATGTTTTTCCACTGCAGGGACAGAGGTGCATTACTTTTTGTTGTTACTGTGCTGTCAAATGCCATCTTGAGCAAACCTGCCTGCCACATAAAATCTGTACCTCGCAAATCCTTCCGAAACAGGGATTTGCACAGCCACTTGCAATTAAGAGCATGCAAGGAAGGCAGCATGGGCACACACACACAGAAGAGCACCCCTGAACTCCAGCCAGGTCATTACTGAAAAGCAGGCAGCTGTCTTGGGGGTTTATATTATGCTTCGGTCTTGCATTAGGTGCTCGAGTGTGGATTCTTTATTCTGGGATCTGCATCTAGAGCGTCCTTGGTCCATACTTGGTGCTCACTTTTTCCATTCTTCTTGTTCTATTCATATGGGCAAAGAACATTTTGTTACTTCATATCTGTCAGGTCTAACTCATCTCTCCACTCAGCAGTTCTCATTTTTCATCTCCTGTTCCTTGCCTCTGACACAGCTATATCTATTTGTCATCTTTTATTTTCTTTTTTTCTATTAAACCTCATTAGTTGTCTGCTTACCCTAGCATTGCCGTTCCCTGTGTATTTTCTTCTTTGGAATACCATTTCTGGATAGTTTTACTAGCTGTGCCTTAAAGAAATCCATCTTTTCCACTCTTCAGGCTCTGAGCTCCTCAGGCCAGGTGATTTTGTTAGTTCTGTTAATTCTTTAAAATCCACCCCTTTGAATACTGGCAGCCCTAGCAAAGGATATACTTCTGTTTATTCTTCGTGCAGCATAAATTAGACTCACTCACAGTCACGCAAGCTGAGGCCATTTCCTAAAGCCAGTTTTTTCTCAGCCACAGCATGACCAACATTAGATACTGAAAATCAGAAGAGTCAGTGTCTTTAGTCTGGTCATTAGTCAATTAAATCCAGAACAGACACCAAGAAATAGTGCATCTTCTTAAGTCCTAACGTAGTCCCTGTAATTGAAATCTAAAAAAAAAAAAAAAAAGAGAAGGGAAAAATTCCTGCCTGTCCTTCTGAGAAGCAGCAGATGCTCTGAAGCATGAAAGCAAATTCTTCAGTCTAACTTGCAGATTTTTAAATTTCAGTGAGTTTATTATATTATTTGCTACTTGACCCTGTTACCCTCCATCGGCCTCAAATGCCAGGTGCCTCTAAAGTGCAGGAATTCTAATCTCGAAGCTAATTATGCAATGGGGTCCTTGAACTTTTTCTGTCCTCATGGGCTATAGAAAAAAACACAAGACAATTTATTACTGCACATTTCTTGGTATTAGGGGGTTCTTTGAAACCGTGTAGAGATTTTTCAGTTTGGCATCTCGACATGTAGGGGTACTTATTTCTTACAATAGACAGTAAATGAATGTGAAAATAACTGATTTCTGCAAAGATCTGGTCGTTGTTTTTGAGCTTTGTGCTTGAGGATTTGAAGAAACATTTAAGGTGATGGACACTCACAAAATGATAATTACAGACTCACTAAGAAAAACATGTATAAAGTATAATTTTAAAATTATCTGCTTTCCTGAAAAGTCAAGGGAGGGCAGTTTTTGTGAAATGTTATGAATATGTGTGCCTGTCATATATAAAATCCAACCTTGAAAAAGACAGCCTGTAATTGCCTCTACTGCAAAAGATAATACGATCCACTTATCATGCACATAACATGTTTGTTTGGCTTACAAAAAAAAAAATGTGCTGCATTTAGAGGACCAACTCTACTTGGGGGCTAAAAGTTGGCTTTCAATCTGTGAACTCCCACCAGCAATAAAACTTCTTAGGGATAAACTCTTCTCTAATTTAATGTTGTATCACTCTATACACACAGAATTCACCATTAAACCTTATGAGAAGAATGGATATTTTTAATCAAAAGTAAGGGAAAGTCATCATCCAGTCTTGTTACCTGATGAAAAGGAGAAGACAGAGACATAAGACATTTTGTGAATCAGTAGATTTGCCCTTAATATGAAGTTTCAGTCATTTCAGCACATTCATCATAAGATACATGAGATAAAATTGATCTGCTTGAATTTTATCCCTTTTTTTTTCAGTTGTAGTTATATTTATCTTGCTGTGATATGTACAAATCCTTTTCCTTCCTGGTGGGGCATAATGCTACAGAGAAATGCCCAGGTGCAAAACTTCTGACATTTCTGTGGGACTCTTACTACTGCCTCCCAAAAACTCATTAATGCAGAGCATAAAGCTCAGGTTCTCCTCAGTAAATAATCCCTGGCTGGAAAGGACTGTCTTTCCCACTCACATACAGGACAGCCCAGCACTCTGTGCAACCTCTGTGGACAACCTGCTCCAGGCCTCCACTGTCCTTAGGGTGGAAATCTCTTCTCCATGTGTTTGAACCTCTCAGGAACATTTTGTGACCAATGTCTCTCTTCTTGCTGCTGCACACCCCCAAAAAGAGTATAGCTCTGCCTCCTCCAGCAGACACTGGCAGGTTGCCATCAGGCTTCCCAAAAATGTTGTTGGTTTTTTTTTCCAGACTAAAAAACCCCACAGCCCTTAGTGTCTCACAGGACGAGTTCTCTGGCCATGGTCCCTCACTGATGGCACTGAGGACACTAAAATGCACAATGCTCCATGGCCATACTCCTAAAGGAATCTTCCAGAAAGCTCCAAATCCCAAATTTGCTTAAAATGAAGAATTGTTTAAATGCAGGACCCTGAAATATTTATTTCTTGTGACTAAATCATATAATATTCAGGTTATGTGGCAGCGTATGTGAACTATTTTTGTGGGTAGGTGTCAATAATGGTTAAGAAGAGAAGCTGACATATCTTGCTGCAAAATATGTTCAAGCAAGAAAAATTAGGTTTTCCAGGCTTATATGTATTTCTGAAAAACAAAAATTGTTTGCTTTAAAATTAAAAACTTGAATTAAAAAGAATTTCGAACAAATATTGTAACTCAAATTTGCAACTGCAAAAAGCAAGTCAGTTTTCAGTTATCATTAGTGTAGGAGCTTTTTTCCTCTACCCATAGGCAAACAACTTCCTTTGGGAAAAAAAATTCTAATGCACTTTTGTGAATAATATTCATGGCAAAAAGGTGGGGTTTTTTTCTAGCTAGCTTGTACAGAAGACATGATCACTCCCACTGCATGTCATAAATTTGCATAGTGGAGCACTCTTGGCAGCCTTCTGATGGGACCATTTTTTAAACTATAATAAGTAGATCTCCTCATCCTCTCCTCCAGTCTTGTCATAAATCTATCACACCAGCCCCTGGCTTTCCATTTCAGCCCACACACACCTGCCTCATCCCCTTGTCTTTCTCTAACATACTTTATTTGTGCATAGCAGCTTCTCTCTAGAGGATCTCACAGCTTGGGCGTGCAGCACCATCCCTGCCTGCCTCTCAGTACTGCCTTTCAGCTCAGCTTCCCATGCAGCAGGGTAAGTGCCAGGGAGGTTGTACTGGCCAGAAGTTGTGAGAAACAGCAGAGATTGCACAAAAAGCTCTTCTTCAGGTGAGGTCCCCATGGCAAGGATGTTGTCTCGAAAGAAGGAGCAGAGGCTGTTAAAGCAGCTGGTGTTCCTCAACCTTGCCCAAGACAGGAATGCAAGACCAAGATCATAACCTTGTACAGATCTGGCAAGAGTTTCAGCACTTTCTTTCCACGTTTGAACTGGAGTAAAGGCTGGAGCCCTTTCACTGCCACGCTCCTTTCGGATCAAAACAGAACCCACCTCCCAGTTCCTCCTCCAAATTCATCTTCCAGACTTCTTACCACACTATCTGATCTTTCTGAGTCTGGACACACTGTGCTATAGGTACAATAAATCGTGTGGCTCTCACCCTGAGGTGCCCAAACTGAGCTGACAACCCTCAGGGCAGAATCATGGCCTTGCACCTAATTTTAATCAGCATGGCTTCTTTGGGGCATGGCCAAAACTCCTGCCATCAGAAGTCACATTCAGAAATGTTTCGTTTTGTGAGAGTCCCTCTCACACCTCCAGCACAGCTGACACCACTTGCTGAGCCCCGTGTAAACTCCTGCCTCCCCAGCCCCTCCTTGTCACATCCCAGCCTTCCTGGCTCCCACGGCCACAGCCTTTGTGCTGCTCTATTGCAGAGCCCAGCCATGCCACAACTGCACCCCCAGCTCCCACAGGTTCCCTGCAGTAGATTCAAGATGTGGAGAGTTGTAGTACCTACTGCCTCACCTTCCCATGCCCCAGCTTAGCCATTTCTCTGCAGTGCCACATCTGCTGGGCCCCAGAAGCTGCAGCACTGCAGTCTCCAAACCATGCCCCAGGCATGGCCAAGCCCCACAGGCAGAGCTATGAGGGCAGTTCTATGGGGCTGTGATCTCTCTGTGCTCACAATCCACGTGCCAAGTGCAGCCCTTTGGTACAACTGAGCATCCACCATTCACCTGCACCTAGAAACCAAAGGAAGTTTGCAGGAAACTCATCCTCTCCCTGGGAACCATGCAGGAACTCATCCTCTCCCTGGGGACCATGCAGGAATTCATCCTCTTCCTGGGGACCGTGAAGTGGAGGTCCCCAGCAAGGGCTTTAGGGTCAGAGTGAACGGTGTGCAGCAGGCTCCTGCCTCTTGCCACTGCCTTTGCCCAGGCACATCACCCAGCATCCTCAAGACTCTTCGTGAAGGATCTCAGAGAGGGCACCTCAGCTGGTCATGAGCCCAGTGTACTGACCCTGTGGCAGAAAATGAACAAGAAACCAAATTCTTGACAAGCCCATGAGTTCACTCTGAGCCCATTGTGGGAGGCATTCCTCTAGACTGCAACAGTAGCATCTCCTCTGCCCTGGCTCAGGCTCCCACAGCATCACAGATGAATCACATCCGCAAACAGCTTCTCTCTGTTCACTGTACTGGGAGTCCCAGACAGCTGGCTCTAACACAGGCAACAACTGCAGATGTCTGTGCTCAGACATTTGGCTTCCCTGCTCTGGGCCAGCTGCTGGTGAGAAGCAGACCCCTATCCCTTCCCACCCCTTCTGCATTTCTAGAGCTCCCTGAAGGAGAACACTGAAGCTTTTCTCCAGAAAGGGGGGATCCAGGACTGGGCTCCAGCTCTGTGCTAAGTCCTCCACAGCTGCTTTTCCCCCGCTTCTTCTGCTTCTGCACCACAGTGGGACAAGAAGAAGTCACAGTGCTCTGAATGGGAGGCTTCCTTCAGAGGTGGAACCAACCCTGTTCAGAAAAGTCAAAAGGTCTTCTAAATTACCAAGTGCTTTTTTAGCAGTCTGTAGCCTTGGGACTGGGAGAGGAGATGAGGAAGATACTGTTGAGCCACTCTCCTCACATTTTCCAGCTCCCTAGGTTGTTCATGAGACCCAGCTGAATCCTAACATTCAGATTTTCACCAGGAAATATTAAGATATTTTTAGTACAAGCGTTTTCCATGCAACTTGTCAAATACTTCACTTTGAAAATCAAGTTCTGGTCACCTGCTGTGTCCTGCAGCTGGCCATGGCTCAGCACTTTGCTGTGTGGTACCTTGTCGACAGCCATGCAGCTGGTCTCCCCTAATCCCTTCACATGCCACCCTTTTTGAATCCATGTCCTCTAGGAACGTGTTTCTCATATTGCAGTGCCATGGCCTCTGAGCATTTATTTGAACAGACAGCTACAGCTGGGGATTTTTGTCTCTGCACAGACTTTGAACAGCTGCTTGCGGTTCCACCCAGCCCAGCTCCCACCCTCTGGTGGGAAGCACGTCAGCCTGGGAGGAACAAAATAGCAGCAATCCTCCGGGTGTCACGGAGCTGCAGGGAGCGGGACACAGCCGAGCCAGACGGGGCAAGGTCAGCAGAGAACCAGCTGATGAATTGTACAGGCCAAACGTGGAGCTCCCTGAATGTCATTGGTGAAAAGTGGGGGCTTTTTGTAACACAAACAGAAGATGACCCTGGCTGGGGAGGGGCTGATGACATGGGAAGCAGTTTTGCACACCATGGCTGCTCCTCTTCTCTGTGTATGTCAGGCCCAGGGGAGCACCACTGAGGTGGATGTGCTCTTATTACCCAGATATGTTCATGGCATTTGTAGATGGGCGTTGAGCACAGATGATGGCATCAGTATAAGAAATTTGTACCACTTGGATCTAAAGAGTCCCAGGAGACTCTGCAAATACGAACTGTGCTCTTCCAAGGATGTGGCTTACTCCTGGCTTAACCCCAGTGGTTGAGCTGCCAGTACACAGTCCTGCTCTTCCACCATCCCATCCCTGCAGTCTTCTTCTTCCTCCTCATCAGTTTGCTGAGTGACACTGGAAGTTCTGGGGAATGGCTTTTCTGATCTGGCTGGAAATTAGGCTTAGTTCAGGTTTTAGGGTTTTTGTCTGGGTTGATTTTCAAGCCTGACCTGACCTGAGCAGGCGCACGGACACTGAGCTGACCCAAGGAATGGAGTTTGAAACACATGAAAAGACAATGTGTCTGTGCAAACAAGGTCAAGGAGCAGACAAGATCTCATGGCTACAAGCTGGCACAGCTGCATTTTCCATGCAGTGCCTCAGTTTGTCAGTGTGCTGATGGCACTGCTGCAGCAGAGGTTCACGACTGCAGGAGAAGACTTTCTCTCGGAGAACACTCTTGCAGGCAAGCCTGAGCCTCGACTTTTTTCTTTCTCAGAGAAATGTAAAATCTGGATTGCTCTGAAGGGGGTGAGAAGATCACCTGGATTTCTTGCAAACATGATCCCAGACACACCAAGATTTTTTTCCCTCTGTCCAAAAGCCAGTAGAAGAAATTCAAAACATCTCTGTGGTAAAGCAGAAGGCTGCACTAACACATCTTCAGAGTGAGCTGTTGTTCAGATGCTGTCCTTATCGTGGAAGAAAATCAACAATGGTTTTCTCTCCTCTCCCACCTGCCCAACAGGTCTTCAAGGAGACACACACCCAGGATCAAAATTTTGTGTTGCAAAGAGCATGGTGATTTGAATCATCCTGACATTCCATGTCTTCACAAAAGTAATGTTCTGTCAAAACTACTGCTTTGCTAAGATGTAATTTTTAAATTTTAAACTGTGATATCCAATACTGCAGTGAAAAACAAATCAAAAAACCCACTTCAAAAAAATAATAAAAAGATGTTTTATTCTGAAATTATGTTGAAGCCAGACCCATCTACATAACGTGACTCTTCTCTTTTGAAGTAAAATTTCAGGCTAAATCAACATGGCTTTACAGTGCATTTTCATAGCAAGTGACTCTTTACTAATGCAAAATAATTTCTCAGCAAGTTACATACCAAAACTCAGGAATGTGGGAAATCCAGATCAGGAGCAAACAGAGAGTGTGCCTACTTGGGTTCTTTGTTAATTAAGATGGATTAAGTCTTTGCTTTGGACTGGAGATTTCTCAAAGGTGGGGCAGCAAGGTGTTGTCTCTGGTGAGATTAGGAAATCTCTATTTTCATTTCCACTGCTAATACCCCAGACAATATGAATGTTCAGAATGTGATCTAGTAAAAGCTTTCAGTCTCAGCTGAGGCTTTGCATTCCAGCTGTCAGGTTTTCACTTGTTTACCTTGGAGCCTGGCTTCAAGGGATACGATAGAAGAGATAATTGGAGTGGAGTGGCTGCCAGCAAGAGAAAAAAATGTTTCAATAAAAAGTATTTTATTCTGCTATGGATACTTATATGAACAAATGGCACCCTTGGGTACAAACCAGAAATAATCCTAAGCATTTCTCTCCCTCCCTCTCTCCCCATACCTCCCCTGCAGCAGGTTTCATACCACACACAGCATCACTGCACGCAGATTTCTATCGCTGTTTCACCGCAATGGGCCCCAGGAGCTTTCAGAGCCAGGATTGCTGTGCTGTTCCAAAGCCACTGAGGAACAGGGAGTTCAGGAGCTGAAACTGAGCAGGGACTGGGGGTGGCCCCCTCACGGGCACCTGCCTCCCCTCCTCGTTTTCCCTGGACATCACGGGCACCTGCCTCCCCTCCTCGTTTTCCCTGGACCTCATGGACACCTGCCTCCCCTCCTCGTTTTCCCTGGACATTGCCATTGCATCCTTGCCCCGGGGCAAGGCTGAGCCCTAGAGCTGCCCCATCTTGTGATGTACCTGACACCAGCCCCCAGCCCTTGCCCACCCCCTGGATCTGGAGGGTTTGCTTCTGTGATTTGTCCAGGGAAGAGATTAGAATAAACCCTGAAACTCTAACAGGACCTCACACTTTGAACTCTCCTTCTCTCCCTGTAGAAACCCAAATCTGGCTTTCACAAGAGACAAAAGGTTTTCAGGTTGTCCAGGCCCAACCTTTGAAAACATGTTCAAAATCAAGTAACCTTCCTATTTATTAATAGCACCTCTCTAAACAAAACCTTCTGGAGGAAGCACTGTGTTTACGTGCTGAGCCTGTTGTCAGAAAGTCAAGAACCCAAAGTCTCACTGCAACAGCAGTCAGAAACTCACAGGGAAAATATGTCAAAGCTATGTATGGCTCATACGGAATTTTGCTGCTCAGCCCTGCCTCCCTGTGCCCCCTTGGCAGCTAAGTCTGTAAACTGGATAAACTATTTCAACTGGCCCTTCAAATTCACTAACTAGCTCTCCAGCAAGTCATTAAATTAGCATGGCACATGAGAAATCCCTGGCACCACACGTTTTCATAACCACCTCCTGCGGGAACTTGAACTCCAGTGAAGATGTGGCCAGTTAAACCAGCAACTGAAACCCCATGTGAGCATCTCATGTGTCGCAGCCGTGATGGGAACTGGGATGCTGAGAGTGGTGAGCAGCAACCCCAGCCAAGCCAGTTTTGTCATCTCTAGCTGGGAGTTGCTGCCTCTGTGCCAGACGAGCTACTGTGGCTCCATGCCCAGTCCTGGACTGCAGGATGAAGGATGTCCCTGGGGCTAAAGCTGTGCACACGGTAGGACCAGCTCCTGACTTGGGGATTGACACTGCACGAATTTCCCACACCCCTAGAGCATCTTGGAGCTGGTAACAGCTCTCCTGCAGCTGCAGGGGGTGATGGGTCAGTCAGCTGCGGCCAAAAAAGTGATTCGTTTTCAGTCTGCTCAGCTCCCTCACCTCGCTCCCTGCAGGAGCACCTGGGCTGGCACAGGCAGCCCTGGTTTAGAAGGGTTTAAGATGCTGTGGCCTTTGCCATCATGATTGCCATGGTGTAACTTGAAAGTCTGATCTGTCCTGCATGGGCCAGGAAGTCTGCCCTTGATGGCTTCATGGGAAGCCAGAACCCACCACTTCTGCCTGAATCCTCATCTTGGTTTGTCTGCTTTCTTGCTCTGAAGCACTGCATTTAACTTTGCAAAGGCGATGTTAAAGCCTTCAGGTTTATCATTTGAACATGACTCTGCACGCCAGTGTCTTCACTAGTAAATGAATGTATGAATTTCCACTTCTTTTACACATATCCTTCTTACCTTGTCCTAACAGGAAGAGTGATTAATGGCACCAATATGATCATGCCCTTCTTAAGTGATAAATGACTTTTACATCAAGTATGCGCAGATCTGGGGAATGCTCAGGCCAGTGTCCTACTGCACGTTGCAAAACAATGACAAAAATGAAGTAAGGGTCCTTTTTTTCACCGACTATCCAAGTCAACAAAGTTTCCTTAATTAGACAGTTTGGTTTTATATTTGTTTCTTAGCAGGAGGAAGTTAAAAAAATGAAGCCCCTGAACACCAATGGTGAGTATAAATTTTGTTTTTCTTAATGTTGCTGTTATTTTCCGGCCACATTTTTTACTGCTGAACACTTCCTGTGCAGGATTTCCACCAGACTTCTTACGTGTACTTGCCCCAGTGTGTAGCTATGTTCATCCTTCACTGAAGACAGATACTGTCACACAGAGACAATCTGGTTTTTTAAATGCATATGGTGCTGTAGCAAAAGCGCATCTGGATGATCTTGAGGGACCTATTCACCAAAGGCCTAAATATTTCAGAAATACTGTAAATTCCTTTTTATTTTAGATTTTAATATTCAATAGGCAGGGCCTACTACCAGTGACGTGTATAAATGCTGAATTGACCTCTCATTGCTGCTTTGATTTCACTGATTCACTGGAACATGGTGTTTGTGTACACAATGGAAAAGAGTGTCAAAGCACTTTGATTTATGCCAGATTTAACTGCTCTCACTAATTCCATGCTGTGGCTTACCCTCTGAAATGACTGGGAGCTGATGGTGCTATGGGCGCCTTTGGAAGGATCTTAATGTCTCTCCATGGGTTCTCCCAGGCCTGGGAAGGGGCAGTTGGCTTTCTTAGATCCCAGCCCAAACTGTAAGAACTACCACAGAGTCTCCTCTTTGCTCTTTTTCAGGCGTAATTTGGGGTATGAGGCTTGGAAGAATGCAATGTTGCTCAAAACTTCTTCAAAGTCAAGCCCAGTGTGAGGCACTCCCAGAAAGCATTTCAAATAAGAAAAGCATGAGCTTTAAGTGTGTCAAAATAGCCTTTCTCCAGGAACTGCAACAAAAAAATAACTCCACAGCTGGCAGGTCCCAAGTAGACTCAGCAGGAAAGGCACAAAAATGCAGAGTCTCTGGTGACACCTGAAGGGACTTGCCAGGGTGGTGCCTGCACCAGACCGGTTCCTGAGGTACAAAGAGCCTGTCAGCTCACTGCTACTCAGAAACCCGAAACAGGAAACCCCAAACAAGCACGAAGCAGCAAAGCAGTGAAGAAGAAAGCTCATTCCTGCTTTATCCAAACAGAACCAGTTGTTGGTGGGCCCAAAGGGACAACAGAAATGCCACCGAGGTTGGGATCTCAGTTTGTCAGCTCAGATTATCTGTGTGTAAATCCCATGAAGCAGAGGGCATTCCTGCACGGTGTTGGGGGGCTGCTTGGCCTGCTCAGCCACCAAGGTGCCTGCCAGGATTTCTGAACACACTTTCCATCAGCAAAATGTCTTTGCACATCCCAAGGCTGAGCCCCAAGCCCAGCATATGGTGCTGTGCCAATCAGGCTCCCTGACCTCTCATGGGGATGGTAACAAAAGCCACCCTCGCTCTCAGGGGAGAAAGATGAAACCACAAGTTCAGAAAGATGTAGGGGCTTGAGTAGGGAGGGTCAAGCCTTTTCATGTGACCAGATTAGACAGAAGCAGTGTTAATAAAAGGCCCAGTACTGGTAGATTTAAAGCCACTGTGTAAAGATTTGCCGATTTAAATGGGTGCAAGGGAGAACCCTGCAAGAGCAGGACTTGAGAGACACTCCAGGCTTAGACCCTGATGCTTAAGGCTTTCAGCTCTTCCTTAGGCAAGGATGGGAGGCTGGGCCACATGCTCTCCATGGGTCCTTTCCAATCTGAATTATTCCCTGAGTCCATGAACATGTTCTAAATGTGCAGAACTTCCTAAAGTTTCTTGAGAAACTGATGGGATAAGAAACACATATTTACTGTGTCTTCTGGTGAGTGTCCCCCGCTGAGACTGAAAATATCTCAGTTCATTTGCTGGCACTGCCTCAGACTTTCTGGGTGATCCTGAAAGTAAGAACAGTTGGACTAAATGTCCCAAGAACACAGCATCCTTTCTTTGGCAGGAGCCAAAACAGGTCCTGGGTAAACTGCTGAACCACTAATCCCTGTGCTGCACTTTTAGTGCCCACATGTTCAGAGATGAGAGCAACCCTTTCTTCCTTCTGCTCTTTGCCTGTCTCTGGAGCAGAGCCCTGTTTTCTCTCTATGTTTTTAAGTGATCCAGCACAAGAAGTCCCAAGTCTCACCAAGCCCTTGTTGCACTCAGCTGCAAACTCCTCTCTCCTCTGATTGCCCACAGGCACACCACCATGAAAACATTGCCTTCTGTCATTTAATCTGTCACTGAAGAGCAAACCCTGGAGGATAAATTCAAATTGTGCTTGCTCTTTTTTTTTTTTTTAATGCAATTCAGAAACACATTTCCACTTCTCTTTGTTTTTGAAGATGGTTTTACAAAGAGAGCTAGGACACAAGTCAGACAGCTGTTTCCTCTTTGCAGGTGCATAATGTCAATCACACCCTCCTGCCTGAGCTTTGTCCTCCTGCCTGGCCTACCAGTGGTGTAGGATGCACTGAGGATGGGAAAAGGATGGAACATGAGATAATGAACCCTCTGGCACAACCCAACTGCCTTCACTCAGCGCAGAATGCCGTGCCAGGCAAAGCGTAAAACTCTTCTTCCACCAGAGCCTGCAGAGACAGGGGTTAGTTTGTTGTGATTTAGAGAATCCAGAGGTTTGTGCCAAACCCTAAACCCAACACTTATGTTATCACTGATACCATTGCAGGAGGGAGCCAGAGGCATCAAGCAGTAAATTCAAGAGAATTAAAACCATCTGCTGCCCAGGACTGCCAGCCCACATCTCCCTGTAGAGTCTTTTAAGGCAAGCAGTTACAATATCCAAGTTAAATTTCCTTGAAAGCCACCTAAACCCAGCCAGCAATACTGTCCCTCTTGCACACAGCAGGAGGTAAAAGCCAACCGGAGCAACAATTTTACTGGAAAATATAAATCTTTCTAGGACACTTCTAGAAAGGCTTGAGTTGGAAGGGACTTCAAAGATCATCTAGCTCCAAACCCCTTGCCATGAGCAGGGATACCACCTGCTAGATCAGGTTGCTCAGGGCCCCATCCAACCTGGCCCTCTAGATCTTTGCAGAGAGCAGTCAGATGTATGTTCATGACAAGTGAGTGCATACAGAGGTATATATGCACATCTTTTGGCTGGATCTGGGTTCTCACATCGCTTGAACACCTGTCCTAAGGAGTCTCCCATGTAAACAGGCATCTATGTGAGTCCAATTTTCACAGCCCTGTGAATAATGCTCTGGATTCAGCATCTGGGATTCCAAAAGTGGACAAAATGTGACCAGAGACAATGATAACACAGTTCCTTACAAAGGGATGGGAAAGAGGTCTGATTTATTATTTATAACCTAGAGGCAAACACCATCAAGGGGCAATAAGATCATTTTTCACTGGACTGCATAAGGCTGAAAGAAGTGTCAATCTCTTTAAATTCCTGTGAGCTGAAAGTGCTCCCATCTCAGCAGCAGTTTTCTCCAGAAGCCAGCTAGTGCTCTCAGTGCCTTTTGCCAGTAGCAGCTATAATTACATTAAAAGGATGATTTGCAGAAGCAGAAGGAGGAGAACATGTTCAGAGCAATGTTACACAACACTGTAAGGAGTTTGCACACTTCTGTCATTCCAGCAAACCACTTACAATGACACTCACATACTCTTATTTTCCTCTCCGTGTTTTGGAGATAAGGCAATTTTGAATTCTTCTGTGGGATTATCTGATAGATGCAGAACTTTGACTCATTGCAGCCATTCAAGGGGAGCTGGATGACCCCAAAACAATTCTTTGCTATGAACGGCCATTGTGATTCCATAAAAACAATGGCACGGGATGTCACACATTCTTTCCTGAGCTTCAGAGAGAGATGCTCAAATACAAGAACTTAAAAATGAAACAGCATCATTTCTATGAAGTGGAAGTGACTGCAGTATGTGCTGCCACTTCTCTTGGTGTTCATGTGAGTACCTTTTACCTCCAAATGCCGTCCTTTCTCCCCAAGCCTGATCTGTAATTAGAATTCTACCTTTAAATCTGAGTGCAATTTGTAGGCTTAATAGGGCATCCAGCAGCAATAATGGCAGTAATTACAAATGTGTTCGGTGTTCAGAACTAAAGAAAAATACGCTAAAGATGAAAAATGAGATCACTCAAGAATTGTTTTGAAACAACACAGGCAGAAATGGGCAAGTTTGCATGGCTATAAATATCACCAGCACAGAGCTTACATTATTTAGGGCATGTGTGTGATGAGCGTTCTTCTGAAAGACTCTGGGCACCGATAAATCTTGAGAGCACAAGCGACCTGGGGAATATCAAAATATTATAATCTGCTTTGGAGACACACTGCTTTTCTTTATGACTTGCAAAAATATACCCGAGATTCCAGCTGCACTCTGCTGCAGGAGCGCCTGTTTATGGCAAACGGAGAGTGCACGAGGAAGTATTGCTAAAGAAGTTGGCAATGGATCAGCGTGAGCAACTTGGTAGCAAGTTACTTTAATGGCATTGTATATCCTGTCCTGAGAGTCATGGTGAAACCTCTCAGGGAACAGTTTGTAACAACCACCTTCCAGTCATCCCACATGTATCATCAGGATCCAAAACACTTGCAGCGTGGACACAAGACAAACTGGTAGGAATCTTGGTTGTCCCAAATTGTTCTTTGGGTCCTTAGGAGAAATTCTGCTGAAATTTGGCAATGTCTTGAACACAAACTGTTCCCAATAAGCCATCAGGAGATCTGAAGTACTCTGTTTTCAAATCTGCCCTCCAAAGCGCAGGAGGACAAACTGAATATGTCTAAACAACAAAGTACTGTAACTCATCTCCTTATTTTATTATTTTTCATTTATCCATGAACCATTCTCCCAGTAGCTCCTCTCAGACACTACTAAACTTGTCCCATAATAAAACTGGGAGGTTTCCCTTTTTTCAACCTGGGTAATGAAGTATGACAAGGTAGAACTTCTCTGATATTTTTATTTAACCCCAAGCTGCTCCTTTCTCCAGTTATCACACCATGTAAGTCCAAGCTGCGCCAAGAGGTGTCTGACTCCAGGCATTTGGTCTCAGCACATGCAGTACCACAAGGAACAAGCCACGTTGTGGGACTTTTGCAGTTCTTTCCTTCTGGAATTTCCCATTTATTCTTCCTCCTTCATTCTCTCAGGAGGAAGAGGTGGTGCACTGTTTCTGGTGTCAGCTGTGCCACCACCCCCAAGCTCTCTTGCATCTGCTGGCTGGGGAAACAAGGTCCTAAACTGAAAACGTGACAAATGGTGTTGGTGGTCGATGAAATTAAGACATAACCTTGTTCTGCAGAACCAGACAGAAATCTAATGTGTCTCTATACCTTGGACAAGTCAAAATTAAATGTTCTCAGCCTCAAACTGCATGCTGGTGTTTCTCCAATGCTGTTATCAGCTTAGGCATTGAGGTTGGAGGTAAGAGAAGTTTCTTGTGACACACAACCATTTCACACAGTTGGGAGTGGGAACACAAAGTGCCACTGAAACAGCAGTCATCTTGTGACCCTGCTCTGAGCACTGGTGCTGGAAGAGCTCTATCCAAGCTAACAGGGCAGCTGCTGCAGAGCCAAGGCTCTAGGTGTGGGTTAGATGGAAAAGACGTGGGACCCACCCAGATTATCCTCTGCAGTCCCCTAAAGGCTGCTTGGAAGGTTGGATCAGCTGTCTCCACAGGCAGCACGCCTGGAGGAAAGTCCCCTGCTTGAACACACCAGGTGGGTTAGCTATTCCCGGCCCACAGGAGGGTCTCAGGCCATCCCTGGGGTCCCTGAGAAGTTTAGATGCCAGTGGGCTGGGAAGCCTGTGTGTGAAAAAGTAGCCCTAGAGCCTGATGGTGTCCCAGCTGCTCTCCTTACAAGTGGCATTAGGCTCAACTTAGTTGCCTAAGCAGCAGTGCCCAGTGCTATTTAAGACACCCTTTGGCCTTTGCTTCCTTACTGCTGCAAACTCTGTGCCCATCTCGTAACCATGGCAGACATTTTGGCTCATTAAGGGCATCCCACATGGCACAGAGTGTCTGTATTTCAGCTCAGAAACCAGGCCCACAATCCTCAAATCCTCATTTTTTTAAAAACTATTGGCATCCACAACACAAGCTCAGACTTACGAGATGCCTGGCAGTTCATGTTTCCATATGCAGGATCCAGTGCACGTGGATGAAGATATAAATACGTGCCCAAGATTATGCAAACTTTCGACCAGGAGAGCAGCAGCTCTCGCCAGAGGTTTCTGAATCTCATTTTCAAAATATACCTTGCCCAATTCACGTGAGGAACACGGTTTGGCACCTCCCAAGGGGAAACACAGATGTTTGGCTCCCAATCCCTGGAATTTCTTGAACTGATGTGGACAAAAGGGGAAAGGCCAGAGGTTGGGGAGCACTATTTATTTTGACTCATTTTCTGCCAATTGTTCAAAACCACACACAGATAGGGCATTTCAAGACCCACGGGGTCTGCCTGCACAGCATGGCAAATTCCAGTCATTCCTCCAGGCTGATGGGGGCTATTCAAGCCCCACTGAGGTAAAGTGGATCCACCAGCCCTCAGCCTGCTGAGGAAGGACCTGATCCAGACAGACCACTCTTTCCGCAGACAGACCATCCCATCCCCAAGTCACCAGTCCTAGGCTCAGTGGGGAAGAGATCCCAGGCCTCAGGAGGTGTCTCACCTGCTAGGAAGCTGGGTATCCCACAGAGGCAGCCCCAGGGCGCATGTCCAAAACATTTCTTCTTTTCAAACAGGATCACGAGAGAGAGAGGGAAAGAGGAGACACTTGCTGGACTTCAAATATTCTTTTTTTCATGCACCTAGACTACAATTTACTTAAATTAAAGGGGGTGGTGAGGGCACTGGAAAGGGTTGCCCAGGGAAGCTGTGAATGCGCCACCTATGGAGTGTTCAAATTAAGGTTGGATGTGGCCCAGAGCAACCTGATCAGGTGGAAGGTGTCCCTGGCCATGGCAGGGGGATTTGAACTAGATCATCTTAAAAGTCCCTTCCAACCCAAACCATCCTGTGATTCTGTAAATTTCAGAATAAAAAGTCCGCAAAGTAAAGCACATCCACAAAGTAAAAGGGGTTTTAGTTTTTAGAACTAGGTCCTCGGGATTCAGACAGGAGAAACCGTGCAGTCCTAAAAAAAGAGCTAGGATCAGCACAGTGCCTTCTTGTGTCACTCTAAGAGCCGGTGGCTGCTCCCACAGGGACAGGGACTGTCCCATGGCTATTTTCCCCAGCCCAAGCAGTCACACACATGGCTATCAGAGAGCAACCCACGCCTGGGCGCTCACTGGGATGGGCACCCAAAAGCTGCTGTGCTCTGAATTGCCCCAACCCACATGGAGGAGCAGCCTCCAGCTGCACCAAATGCTTTCTGTGCCACCAGAGGACCTACACTCACCGTGGGTGGTGAGCAAGGGGAGGTTTCATCACAAAAAAAAAAAAAAAGCCTAGAATGTGCTCCAGCTGCTTCTTCTGTAAATATGTTCTGTACTAAAAACTAAACACTGCAGGAACAGCTTCAATGGTTCCCTCAACAGCAGGTCAGGGTGGCATAACTGCTGTCCCTGACATTATTGCTGCTCAAATAATGGGAAAACATGTCACAAATGCTGGGTCATCTCTCCATCCTGCTCCCATGTCACCTACAAGGGCCACACTTGACCAGTACTTGTCAAATGAAAATGTCCCCAGCTGGGAGGAAACTCCTGCCACAGAGGTGGCACTCATTCTGCACTACTTTCAGGTATTTCTGTGGTGAGAAGACAGAGAGATCTGAGATACTTGCATCCTTCAGTCTGTCCTGCTCACCCAAAGCCTTTTGGGACCAGAGGGGCTCGTGCATCAGCTGCATCCTCCTCTCATGCTGGCTCTGAATCACCATCTGGCACTGGGTGGTTTCCAGCATCTGGGAAACATGAATATGGATCAATGCCATCTTTCCTCCTCTCCTTCCCCCTGTCCCTGCCTTGGGCATGCTCTGTGCTTATATCTGCAGTTTCAAGGGCTGCAAATACCAATAACGATCGAAGCAAATGAAAGCTTCAGCCTGCATTCTCATTGAGTGCAAACAAGATGTTTTTAGAAACAGTCCTATTTCATTCACTTATATGTTCTCTGCTGATTTAGCCTCTCAGAGAAGTTTTTTGGTTTGAGATAAAGTGGTAACATTCCATTCTGGTATCTCCTCCCTTTCTTTTCTCCCCAGCCCCAAGATGGTCTCAAATGCACTCTCATCCCCCCTCCTACTACAACAGGTAGAAAATCTGTTTAGAAGCAGCAGCAAGACTGCAACCACGTCTGTGGCCATTCCTGCCATGCCTGCTTCAGGTCAGCACCATCAAGGCTGGTTAATCCACCTAACCTGGGCTCCTACAGCAAGTGTTGAAGTGATCTCAGGACATGCTACAATCCAAGCAGGTTTCCATGTGAGAGTTAAAGCAGTGCTGTGTCTTAACCACTGAGTTAACATTCTGAAATTTAGATGGACCCAGGTCTCTATTTTTTTCTGTATTTCTACAGTACCTAGCACAGAAGCACTCTGATTCATCCTTGATGTTCCCAGGCATGGTCCCAAAACAAACAAGAAGTCGCACATCGGCAATCTGAACGACCCACTAAAACGAAGAGGAGTGTGGCTTTGTTTCCATTGGAGCAGGAGAACTCTCTATATCATTTCCAGATCAAGAAGCAGACTCCAGGAGGTCCAAATTCTTTGGCCTGGCTACCAGACCTCAACTGGCTGATTGTAGGGGCACAGTACAGCTGGTTAATACTTCACCATTCCTGTAAAGGAGTTTGGTCACAGTGCTGTTCGTGACCCCCTCCCACGCTAGCAGCAGCCCTGTGAGGGCGTAGCTGGCACAACTTCAGTCAGCAGGACCCTGCACCAGGCAGTGCTGGTGAGACTCCCTGCAGGCAGCAGGGAAAGGCTGTGAACAGTCCTCTGAGGTCATGTTGCCCATGAGACCCATGTCTGGAAATAAATAACCAATCATTCGCACCTCCAGTTTGTCTTCAGTTAAACTGTACATCCCTCCCTACCTAACACTGTTTGAATTAATTTGGACCCTGACTCAATGAAGCTTTCAAATGTGTGCTCCAGTTCAACCAGTGGTCCTGGTGGAGCAGAGAGATGGGGTGATGGCAGGACAGATGCCAAGTCCATCCCTGTGTATTTGCCTGTGGATAGTAACCACTTTTGCAGGAGGATGGTGTCCCCTGCTCAATTTATCCCCAGAGGAGGACCTGTGCACTCTCTGCTCTCCTGTGTCCTCAATGCATCCTCCTTGTCCCTGCTACCTGTCTTGGCAATGCTGGCAGACTTGTGGACTAGGCTAGATCTGCCCCAGAGGGCTGGTGTGGTCTTGCCATGGTTTAACCCCAGCTGGCAGCTCAGCCACTCTCCACTCGCCCTGCCCAGTGCGATGCGGGAGAGAACCAGAAGAGTAAAAGTGGGATAAAGACATTTTGATAAGGAAAGCAAAAGCTGCACACACAAGCAAAGCAAAACAAAGAATCGTTTTACCCCTTCCCATGGGCAGGCTGGTGTTCAGCCATCACCAGGAGAGCAGGGCCCCATCACATGTAACTGTGACTTGGGAAGGTGAACTCCACTCTGAATGCCCCACCCTTCCTCCTGCTCACTCCACTTTACATCCTGAGCATGATGCACGTGCTATGGAATACCCCTGGAACAGCTGTCCTGGCTGTGTCCCCTCCCAGCTCATTGTGCATCCCTCACTGGTGGGGTGGGGTGAGGAGCAGAAAAATCCTTGATGCTGTGTAAACCCTACTCAGCAGTAACAAAAACATCCCTGAGTTATCAACACTGTTTCCAGCACAAATCCAAAACACAGCCACATGCCAGCTACTGTAGAAGAAAATCAACTCTACCCCAGCCCAAACCAGCACAGGTCTCTACCCAGGGCTGTTTGCCACTGCTCCTTCATGCTCACAGCGCTGTGCAAAGGCAGTGGATGGAGTAGGCTGCAGCCCAAATCTGGGGAGGCTGTCTCCTTTGTGAGTCTGGTTAGAGGTAGTGTCACAAATCCAACAGGTCCCCAAATGCCACCAGCAAAAGAGCAGTAACAGGTTTTTCTGGCCCACTCCCAAGTGAAAGGGAAGGCAGGGGCACGAAGCAAACAGACAAAAGGCCTCAGTACAAATCAAGGATACTCCATCCCTTGGAACAGCTTTCCACCTCCAAACAGATGAAGTCCAAGTGCAAATATGGTCCTGCCTGATCAGGGACAGATGATAAGGATTGATGCCATAAGCAAAGCAACAAGATCTTAAATCTCTTGATACAAGTGTGGCAAGCCACTCAGAGGAGCTAGAAATCATAAAAAAATGATGGGGGCTATGAACTCAGGAGCTTAGCTCTGGTCTGCTGAGGTTGCTGTCATAACTCCAATCTTAGCACATCATCTGTTTAAGGAGATGGGAAGGGGGAAGGAGTGCAGGGGTGCTGTTATGTATCAAGTGTACATACCACTGCCAGCAACCTGTCACTGGACGATGAAGAGCGTGGTGATGGAGCCACGGAGTCAGTGCATGTGGGATGTGGAATGAAAGGGAAAGCAGTGAGGGCTCTCCTCTGGACCACCAGGACCGGGGATCAGGAGAGCAAAATGTCTGGACTGACTCTCAAACTGCCAGAAAAGATGCAAGGGAGAGCTGTGATCCCCGACTGGGGCTGAGGGTGGCTGCTGGCAGTCAGACATCTCTGTGTTTATATTCCAGCTGCCTCCCATGGAAAGTGCACAGAGTCTGGCACTTCAGAGCAAATGTAAAACAGCAGGGACTTTGATTCACAGCTGGGATTTATCTAGGTACTGCCTGTAGTCTTTGTGGTAAGGCTCAGATTTTGCAGTTCACTGCCCCAGGTTGTGATTCATAGTGAGAGAGGCTGTTAAAAAGAGATTTACAGAAGATACAAGAGAACTGTTCAAATTATCCACAAAGACTAAGTAGAGTCACTTCTCTCCAGCCAGAATTAGACACCTTATCCTGGTCAGTCCATTTTTCTTGCAGAAGAAAGATGCACAGAGGAGCATTGTGTAGCCAGACCATTCCTATACCAGTAATGTGAGCAGGGAGAGGTCTGGGCCTTGGCCCTGGTACTTCACACACCCCTGGACCATCCTGCAGGACTCTTAGCACAAACTCCAGAATAGTTTAACCCAGAGAAGAGTCTCCCCAAAGAGCAGCCTCCTCATTTGGAAAGCAAGAGACATCAGCCTCATGGAAGTAAGCTGGGCCATGATGTACACATCACAATAAGCAAACAGAGGGTTTGCTGGTTTATTTACTCACTAGTGCAGGTGCAACATCAGGCACTGGAGATCTGGTTTAGGTTCCTCTAGATTCACATTTTCCATCACTATGGAGGGAGCAAACTACATGATGTGGAGAGATAGGGCTCACTTTGTCTCTGCTGCTGAAGGAGTTCTAGTCTTAAAAAACAGTACACATTTATTGAAGCAGACACTGGACACCTCATCCACCAACCCTTAGACTCATAATGCCTTGTACATTATAGCTATTGCTGGCCCAAAGAAGAATACATTGTGTTGGGGTCACTGAGGCCAGCTGGTGGAAAAACTCAGGCATTTGAAAAATACCTTTTATCTCTGGAAAGGAAAAGCCTCTCCCACAAGTCCTTGTGGTTGGAATGTAACCTTCCCCCCACACTCTGTATAAGGAAAACTACCACTCCCAGCAGCCTTTGCGGCTGCTCCCTTGCCTGGTCCCCTGCCCTGCCCCTTCCCTGCTCATTGCCTCCCTTCCCTGGGCCCGCCCCCAGGCCCTCAGATGGGACTGTGTAAGGGGACGGAACCTCGTGGTCTCGGTCTCTTCGCCTGCCCACCTCTACTGATGAATAAACCCTGATCGTGGAATACGGGCTGGCGGAGGGCCCGCCTTTGGTCCTTGTCTCTGGTAATATTTGAGCTATCTGGTTCAGGTGTGGGGTCTGTGCCACCAGCGCCTTTGCAGTGCAGGGCAGAAAGAGGAGTATGCTAGCAGCCTGGTCCACACCTGAATTGTCCCTCTCAAGAGACGATTTGGGGTACACAGCAGCTGCCTCCGACCGCCCTATAACCCCCACAACCTTTTAAATTTTATAACATTGTTTCATATAAAGTGAAAGGTCCACAAATCCCAGCATTTAGAAAGCCCCACTGCAGCATCAGACAGCCTGATACCTAGGATGCTCTCGAGGGCTGCCTGAGAGACCTGCCTCTATCTCCTTCATCCCCAGACAATGACCCTATCCCTAATCCCCTGGGCACGTGTCATCATTAGGCACTGCCTTACGCTGGCAGGATTGGCCTCACACTTCACCCATGCCCAGGAGACCTTGTTCTCCTTAGACAAGAATCAGTGTCACCCAGGTTGAGGCAGACAGCTATCTTCATGCCATGCATATCCCAAAGAAGTCCAAAAAAGCTGTAGCAGCATTTGTGTCCCATTACATCATTGCACAGGGACACAGGATCGTTTTCATATGATATACTACTAGCTAAAATAGTAATATGAACTCCTTGCTTCATGTACTGAGGAATTTAGTCCAGACAGAATGAAGCTGCTAGACTGAACTGCATGTCATCTCTGACTGGGCCATGACTGAAGGACTCAAGTATGTGTCCCTGAGGCAGACAAATGGCTCTCTTGGTTGGGAGGGTGTTGGGTGTTTTTTTTTGTTCGTTTGGTTTTTTACAGTAATATAACTTTCAACCCAGATAAAGATGCACGGATTGTGTGGATCACATGAAAATGAGGAGGCTTGAGGAGTCACAAAGGGTAGACAACACTTAGATAATCCTAACTGCTGTAAACATATCAAGAAAGGGAGAGGGAGGGAGAGGCTGTGCCTGTGGGAGGGGGCACAGCTGAAAATACTGCCAGGGCCCATGTCTTGACCTTTACATGAGCTGAATCTTTGATCTCAACAGAGAACTCTCACAAGCTTTGCAAGCACAGCCAAACATCAGTTCACGGATGTGCACAAAGCTGTGCCTTCTCCCTCCCTCATGCCCACAGGGGAACAGCCCTGCAAGGTACCTGTTCACAGCTCCTCACTTAAGGGTCAATTCCTAAAGTTTGTTTGTTGACTTGAGTGCTTTCTAATGTGGCACATATAGATGATTTATTATTAGCAATTTCCATTAATAACACAATAAATGGTCATATATTTATGTTCTTATAAACGTGGGTTCAGCAGCACAGAGAGGGCTGACCTCTCAACAGCCGGGGAGGGACGCCAGCCACCCTCCCTAGGTGACAAGGACACACAGCTCCCTTCCCCTCCTATTCAGGCAGACCTCACTCTGCCCCCAGGCTGTGCTGTTAGACTGGACAAGAACCCCAGTTTTCACATCCCTCAGTTTTCCAAAATAGGATTTCGTTTCAAATCTACCCCCAAATAAGTCTTGTTTTTCAGACAAGAACTGGGACATCTAGAAATTAAGACCTGATTAGACAATCAGTTTGAGGAGTCTAAATACTCCATCATCCTCTCTTGGCAAGTGTTTGCATCCCAGATTCTTGGCTTACTTTTTAGTTTGTTTTCTCAAGAGTTGCATTTCACTTGGGATTAATATGTGTTGGCAATTGTACTTAACACCAATCCTGCCTTACCTGCAAGCTTTCTCTTCCACATCTTTAACAGTAAACTATTTGCCTTCACAGAATCACAGAATCTGCTGAGTTGGAAGGGACCCACAAGGATCATCGAGTCCAGCTCCTGGCACTGCACAGGACAGCTCCAAGAGTCACACCATGTGCCCAAGAGTATTTCCCTCCTGTCTATCCTACCAGATAAGTAACTGCAATGTCTTGCACGTATTCCAGGGAAGGGTAAGACTGCACTGGGAAATAACAAATGTCACAGTCTGCAAAGGGGAAAATGCAAGCTTTGTTTAATTTCTGTCTCATTACAAGCACTGTGTCCTGGGTCTGAGAAACATGAACTACAGCTGAGTCGATTTTATTGTGAGTGAGTAATTGACAATCCAGATGACTTGCCAGGCAGCACGGCCCCGGGGCTGTGCAGTACCCAGCTTCCAGGAAGAAAGGGCCATATTTGTAAACAGAAAGCAACACCACTTGTTGGGAAAGGCAATTCCCTATCTGAGAAGTGATGGAGAAAAGCCATCAAGCCCTCTTTATAAGGAACAAGTCTACCAAACAGGAAGGTCTAGGGCATGACAATGTCTGGATAAGAGGATAAAATGTACATATATACCTTCCTGCCATTATGCTGGATAAAAACCTAGTGAATATTTCATGCCTGTGGAAAGTCTGACATTGTGCAAGCACTTTTGCTCTGCAAAATGTGGAACCAGGCCAGCAGGGGCCTGCTTGGTTCCACTCCACAGGGAGGGTTTGCCCCTCAGCTGCCCTGTGCTTGCTGGCACAGCAGTGAAGGTGTCCACCCAGCATGAAGCCAAGCAGAATCATTGTGTCTCGTGGGTATCAGCACTCACTGGACATCTCGCTTAACAAAAGGGAGCACAGACTCTTCATGCACCTCAGAAGTCCACAGGAGAGCCAGAGGGGCAGATGTAAAATGGCAAAATGCCATCTCCTGCCAAATCCAGGGCCAAACTCCCTCTGGGTTCAATGGAATCAGTTATTTATCCTTAGATTTCAAGGCTGAGGCAGACTACTGAACATCTTGTCTAAAACTCCCATGAGCAACCACAGTTCAACTCGTCACCCCCAAATCTGCTCATGAACCACAGCAGTGGTCTCCAGCTCCCCGTGTCCATGGGCCACACAACAGCGAGTGGGAGGAACAAGAGTCCTCACTCCCCATAGCCTCAGGCTTTTATTTACAAGGACATAAGCAGTAATGTGTTTTGTGTGACAAAGATACCTGCTCATCATGGATGGAAGGTTACTGGTCTCAGAGACATCCCTTAGGAAGCTGTCTAGTCCTGCTTTGAATGTTTCAGGTAGCAAAGAGCCCATACATGCCCTCAGAAGTTCATTCAGTGGTTAATTGTCCTCATCCACGTGCATTCATGGGATCTGTAGCTTTTTCCTTCCCCCTGGCTGCTCTTGGGAGCATGTGGTTTGGGTACTAATGCTGCATGCTGGCACCAAGCTGCATTTCACAGGGAAAAATATGCAGCCCTCCATAAGCAGATTAGGAAACACAAACACTGAGAAATGGAGAACAGAGTGGGAAAAGAACTCTTATCCAAACAACACCCAGGGCAAGCACCAAGGCCTCCACTTTGAGAGAAAACTAGGGAAAACATTGGATTTAAAAATGGAACTGTTAGGAGACTCTGTTACTTTGCACCATTACAGTGATAGTGTTCCCTCGCTCCTGACAGGCCCATCATGGTCCCGTTTACAGCCAAGCTCAGTTCTGGATGAACATCGAAAGATGTCTCTTGCCCAAGTCTGCAAGCTGCACAGTGCACACAGTAACATCTGGGAATTCAGAGACATCTGGATTGTTCAATGTTTTCATGGTCTTGTGGGTCTTGTTGTACATGAGCAAGGTGCCTGGAGCCCACCAATGTACTGGGCACCACAACAAAAAGAAACCATTGCAGCCTGAGGTGTGGTGGAAGCTGCAGGAGAACTCATCTTCAACAGCAGCTGGTCCCCACAGCTGCCACACTCTGCAGTGCTCCCCCACATCTGCAGATGTTACAACCATTGCACAGTGAGCCTGCACAGTGATCTTGCTAAGCTACCTCAGACCCCTGGGTGCACTCTGTCCAAAGCATCCTCAACTCACACTCTGCATTTGGATCTTTTTATGGGTTAATAAGTGTGAGTGAATCCCACACACTGTTCCTACCTCCTCCAAATCTCCACTTCCTCTCTCTTCCCCTTTCTGCTTTTCTCTCGAGCTTGTCCCTTGGGCGTTATTCCATTTTCATTACTCTGCACTGTTTAAATATCCCTAGCAAAACCTGGGCACTACAAAAAATAAACCCAAAGGCAAAAAGAAGGCAGAAATATTTAATACATAAACAGCTGGTTTCTAGGAATCCTGATGTCATTACTTCAAGAGAATAAAGGAGGAGTATAAATTTTAATTCAAGTCTCCCACTCAGTTGTAAAACATGCTGCTGTATTTACACTAAAATAATCATCAGACAAAAAGTTACATGTTTTTTCCCAGAAAACTCTATCCTGGATTTGTTCTTAGAGAGGAAGTTGTTCATAGCCTCTTACACCCCCCATCTTTGATGCCTGCTATTTTAGGATTGTTCCACTCCTTTTTTGCCTCTCTCCCCATAAAACTGGAATTAGTTTAGCCAACATAGTTACTTCATAAAGTCTCCTTCTCAGCATATGAATCCAATTTTAGATTTTCAAGCTTAAAAATAAATATCTGACAAAAACCCCCAGCCAAACAAAAAGGATGTTTTAAAGAGGGAGGAGAGAAAGAAAACTCCAACATCCATTGTTTCAGCCTTAGCTATCTCCAACATATTCAGCAGAGTCACATCCATTTTACTGTGAGGGATGTGTAATCTCTGGATGGATCTGCTTAGTAAAGATTTAGTATTGAATGGGAGATGCCTGAAAGAATAGGAGTGTGACTGTAGTGTGTTGCCCAGGGATGGCTGCTCATTAAGCTGCCCAGAATAAACAGTGTATGCATGCAAATTAGAAAACTCTTGGGGAAAGACGCCACTTACATAGTAATGGCCAAGCTCTCAGAAAATCTGTTCTGTAAAATTAGCTGTTTGTGGAAGACTGCACTTTGCTTTTATACTTTCTATTAAGTGTGTAAAAATATATTAATGACTTTTTGCAAGTTATATTTGAGCAACATTTGCAGTAGATGTGGTCTCTCAGTAGCTGTATTAGATGTACAGACATTGTTTTAACACAGGCTGTTAGCTGGAACAAGGGGCCAACAAAAGCCTTCTGGAGCAAGCAATCTGAAATACATTTGAGGCTGTCTTCCACATGAGAAATTGCTTCAGCCATTCCCTAATATCATCTTCCCTCTCCAGACCAAGATTCTTGAAAGAGAAGGGGGTTTGTATGCGAGATAGGTGTCCAAATTTCAAAAAGCAGAGAAAATATGTCTCAAAGACAGAGAAAATGTCCCTTCCAAAACTTTCCCTCCAATGCCATGTGGGACTTGGCAGCTTTGTTTCTTTTTTTTTGCCACTGGGTTACCAGTTCGGCATTTTCGACTTGGTTTGCCTCTACCTTGGGCAAAGCCTGGAAAACATAAACTGCCCCCTAAAAAGGGACAGATACAGCCCCAGTATTTACACCTACACTCCTACTCTGCTCTTTCTTTGTCCCATGGATAGGAAAAATGAGACATTTCATAACAGGCCTAAGTCTGATGGTTTGGCTGAAATCAAACACCAGTTTTCAAAAGGTTTCTGGATCCAGACAGAAATGCCCACAGAGCTGCAAAATACATTGGGTTTGACTGACAGCTAATTTTTATCCTACATTTCTGTCTGGTTGTGCAATCAAGAAAACAACTATTCCAGACAAATTTTCAATACAGAACCATCCTTCTGGATATGATGTCACTAGGGTACATCCAGAGGGATTCCAAAAAAACTGGGATTCCTGCCTGGTGGCATAATAACAGTGGTAGAAGTTTTAAGACTCACAATAAATACCAGGAGAGCAGGGACAAACTTAGAATGATTGGCATCAAAATCAGAAATCCTATCTCCTGGCTTTCTCCTGGTTTACATCCATCATATAGTGTTTTATGTACCTGGCAAATCATTTATGGCAAAGTTTTTGGAAATGAGTGTTTTTGGAAATGAGGTCTGCTAAGTGAAAATGTAAGCACTGCAATAAATGACTTGATCTTCAAATGTATTCAACAGCCTATGGCTCTTTCAGAAGTCAGAGCTGTGGAGTGCTCAGTGCTTTAAAAATGAGTCTCATTTTCTCTTGTGCTCAACTTCGGATAAAAGACTTATTTTAATGTTCAGAAAAGGAGGATTTGCTCATACTGCATAAGCAATCTGTAATCCTTAGAGCTTCTAAATGTGAAGTGCTGCTGTTAATTCCCTTATTCTGGTGTGGGATTGAAGGTGTTCAGTGGAATAAATTGGAAATGCAACTTGGAACATTTTTTATATGCTTTGAGGAAACAAGATCCAGATGACAATTGATGTGACATACTTGTCACCTGCAGCGGAAAAGCACCACCAAGAGGGAAGCCACAAGGCTTCTTCCCGTGCCCACAGCATCCTACACAATTTGTGGTACAACAAAAAAGTCTTTGCAGCCATGTATTTATTTGTCTTGCTTGGTGCCCTTTGTGCTACTCCCACACATTAGACTAAAGCTTTCTTTGAAAGTTTTACTATCTTTCATGTTTCACAGCCCTCAGAGGCATTGATGTTGCAGCCTCTTCTGAGGAACAAGTGGCAAAGACCTCTTTGTTTCTGTTGAGGGAAGACCCCAAAGGCCACTAAAGCTGCTCAGCAATGTTTCCTTTCAAGGATGAGCCAAGGGAGGCATCCTGCTTTCATCCTTAAATCTTACCAGATGAGAGGGAAGCTGTGCTGAGGACCAGGCAATGATGACCTGTGCTGAGTCCTCGCAGTTAGTGGAGATGCAGCCAGTGGACAGGCATTGCCAGGGCACTGAGAGCCGGGGGCTGTGCTCTGCCCTGCAGCTCTCTGTGGCTCTTCCTCAGCATCTCCTCTGTAGAGCAGAGCTGATTATCTCACTGGATCTGCTGGCAGGCTGCCCAGCCAGCCCAGCCGTCACTGGGGACAAATCCAATACTGCTGACAGTGTCTCAGATCCACGTGCATGAGAAAGCAAAGCTTTTCCCAACGCCTCTTGCCATAGCCCTTTCCCTACTGGGATCACTGCCATGTCTTATTTAGAGATTCCCTCTTTCCAAGCAGGAGAGATTTGAAACTGCATTTGGAAGAGGGCGTATTTAAATGCTTATCCCCTTCCTGCTGGAAAATTTTTGGTGACTTTATGTTGTAGGAAAGTTCTTTTCACAGGCATAAATGCTGAGCAAGGAAATACTTCCTAATATGAAAAGATGGACAAACTATCTCAAAAGCACATGGCTTGAGTGTAGGACTATTCAATGCTGAAAATTAATCATGCTGACGAGAACCTCCACTGTAAAAGCAAATTGTGTTGCATTATCATTTTCAGCCCAAGAAATAAATATGTATGCTGCAACACTGAAAATAAATCAGTCTAGCAATAAACAACCATCACATTTCCTGTAGGGGGTGAAAAAAACAACCAAACAAAAACACAGGAAGCTGTATGGGAGAGAAAAGGGGTAAAGAGAGAGATGGAGAGAGTTTTTACAAGGATATGTGGTGACAAGAGAAAAGGCAACAGTATTAAGTTGAAAGAGGGTAGATTTAGGTTGGATATAGGGAAGAAATTTTTTACTGTGAAGGTGGTGAGGCACAGGAACAGGTTGTGCAGAGAAGCTGTGGATGCCTTATCCCTGGAAGTGTTCAAGACCAGGTTGGATGGAGCCCTGAGCAACCTGGTCCAGTGGAAGAGGTCCCTGCCCATGGCAGGGGGGTTGGAACTGGATAGTCTTCAAAGATCCCTTAGATCCCTTCTAACCCAAACCATCCTGTGATTCTAGAAGGCTATTACAGCAAAAGGTATCCGTGCAAAGTACTGTTCTATGTGGGCCATCATCCCTCAGTCCATGTAGACTCTTGCTCACCAGGGTCTCTAAAACAGCACACCAAATTTGTGTGAATTTAAGGATGGTCGCTAGAAGCAGCAGCCTGATGATGTCTGGTGGTCTCTCTTCTCCAGAGGGTCATGTGGAGCCTCCCTAGCACTGGCACTCCCCAGATATGTGAGCAGAGCTCAGCTCTCCCCCACGGGCTTCACTCTTTTTACAGCTCCTGAGTTCACACCCGACTTCTCTGTTTGTTGCCTGCCTGGGCCCAAACACTTGCATTCCTACTGATATGAAACCAAGATCCAGCAGGAGAGTGGGACTCTGGGAACATCAGGGTGAGGGTAAAGTATTTCAGCTCTGCCTCCATGATGGGGTGTCTGATTCTCATCTGCCTCTTGTACCCCACAGCTGCCTCCTTCTTCACCATTCTCCATGCAGAGCTGGCTGCTCTCCTGATGCCTCCTCCTCCCTCTGTTTCTCTTTTCCCTTTTCTATCTCAGTCAGTACATGCTTCAAATCTGATTCAGCTGCTTCCCCTGCCTCAATGATCACCAGCTCCTTCCCTGGTAATTTTTCTTCCTGTGGGTCAATTGTCTAATTCAACATACACCTCAAAATATTCAGCTGTCTAACATCCCCTCCATAGCCTTCTCAAAGCCTTGTCTCAGCTCCAGGATCTTCTTCAGCTTTGTCTCCCATCTGTGTCTTGTCTCCCACAGGTTCCTCAGATGCTATATCCCACCTAAAGAGTTTCCATTATAAATATTACCCAGGATTATCTGCCTCCTACAGCCAGGCATCTTTGGTCTCTCTGTCTTTAAATGACTTTCACTGCCGTCAAAACTGCCTTTATCTCCTTCCTCAGATCTGCTAAAACATCATATCAAGCTTCCTCTACAAACTCTAGGCAAAATCACAACCCTCTTCCCCAGTCAAGGCCTCCAGCAATCATTCTGTGTTTGGATTTTTAAGAGTTTTGCCTGAATCAATCTTGTTTTGAAATAGTAAAGATAACAGCTTGCAAAGTACGTACATTTACATACCTCACTTCATTCAAATTAAGTGGGAAAGATAAGAATCTCCAGCAAATTAATTCTGCTAATGTTCTAAACTGTGAATTTCAATCAAAGCTGAAAACCAAACCAACTCAGCTAAATGGCTGGCTCTTGTTACACTTTAAGTGATCTAAAAGCATGCATCAATAAGCAAAGCAACTTCACTTTGTACAGCCGAGCTCCAGACTGATTTGCTGCTTTCCAGAATTGTCTGGTAAAAAAAGCCACAGTCAGCTCCAGCTAATAAGAGAAAATCAATCCAGAGCCAAAGAGCAATAAAAATGTTGTAGTGAGTTCAGAACATTTTGTCACAGCTAAAATTGGTTTCCTATGAACCATCTGAAATCATATGGACTGCAAAGCCTTTGCAGTTCACAACTGTTAAAACAGCAAATGCTCTAATGGTTCCAGAAGCAAGCAAGAAAATCCGCTTTTTGTCCCAGGATGAGGGGCAGTGATGAGGTGAAGAGTAAGAGATGTTACACAAAGGGTTTGGAAATTAATTTACTACTCAGTACTCTGGGTCACTTGAAACCCAGTAGTTTGGCTGGAGAACCTTTGTAGCGTTCAGACCATCTTGGACAATTTGGATAATTTAAAACTGGACTGCAGCTTTTGAGACAAACCGAGACTTATAGACCAGAGATAAAAGTGATGTGGAAAACTAAGACCAAATACAAGTGAAAGGTCTGAAAACAACTGGGATGCTTTGTTCCCACCATTCCCACATTGCTACAGTGGCCGGGTACCCCACAGGCTCTTATTTGGATTTCTAAATATAATTTACCCTGGTGCAACTAAATCCCAGAAGTGCATGAGGAGAGACAAGGGCAGTGTTTACAGACATATAGATGCAAGATTCCTATGGGGGTTGTGGATTCACTGTGGATATCCCTACCTTGCCAGTGGCCAGGGCAATTCCCAGCGGATGGGTCGTGGAACACAGGGCAGAGGGTAGAGGGGATAACACAAAGGGCTGCAAGCAAATAAACCAGCTACACAAGGAGCAGACCTGCCTGTGTCAGTATTTTTTGTGTCCTGGGAGGCTGAGGCTGATGATGGCAAGGGATGAAGAGACGCCCATACGTCAGGGCCATCTGGCACAGCCACAGCCTGGCTGCTGCTCTCCGGAGACCAAGGCCACCTCTTCAGCCTCCAGTCTGCCCTCGGAACCAGCAAGGATTTGATCTTGCTTCTTCAATCAAGAGACTAAAATGTTTCCTACAAAGCAAAGCAGTCCTTGACCTTTTTTTTAAAGAACCTCTTGTGTTTCCACTGCTGGAGGAAGCCAGAGTCCTGTATTTGGCAACAAACAGGCTTCCCACGAGCAGATGTGCTCAGAGCATCCACCCACACAGCTCCAAGAGGAAGGGCCTTGGGAGGGAGCAGGCAGCCTGGTCTCCACCAACTCCTTTCACACAGATCAATGAACAGTTGTTGAACAGAACTGTCTTTTCATGCTCAGCAGTCGAGGCCATGCTCTGGCCCATGACCCATCCCCTCCCAGTCAGACTCGAGGAGAACCCAGGATTCATGATAAAAGACTGCTTTCCCCTCTGTGCTTCTCCCTGTGGCACCACACAGCTTGAGCAATGTAGCAGTTTCAAATTGTTTTAAAGCAGGTCCCTGCATCTATTTTTGCAGCAACGTCTCAGCCCTGTGAATGCTGGTGTCCGCTGCATATGGTGTGAATTGTCCTCCGCAGGCAGCATGGGGAATTAAGCAAACAATCCCCAGCTCCAGGGGAAATATGATAAATATCTCCATACGATCTGCACGGAAATGGTTTTCAGTGGATAAAGCAGCTCTGGTTCCACACCATCACACTGATGAGTGCATCTTCCACACACAGTGTGGTGTGGCTCCGAATGTGCTCTGTGCCACCCTGACAGGGCGTTCATCTGCTGTGGCCCACCTCATTCTTGTGGGCAGATCGTACATTTTGTAGATTGTACATTTAATTGATTGTACTATGCACATTTCATTCCTTGCTGATCCTACAAGCTGATAACTACCTTGATAGGACTATTAATTCAAAGTGTTTGAATATTTTCCTTGGCATCTGCTAAGGAGAAATCAAGTGCTATCCTCCCCAAATGCTGTGGGTAACACTTCCTTCCCCTGAGCTTCAGAAATAACCTCCTAGCACTGTCAGACCTATATGTCACTTATTTTCTCCACAAGATATTTTTTCTCAATGTGAAATGATCACACTTCCTTTACCCTCTTGTTCATTCAGACAGCTCACCCTTGGTGGAAGAATCTATATTTTGTAATGGTTTTGCAAAATGGTTGCTCTGCTTTTGCTCGAGAGCCCTCTGTGCTACTGTGATAAAATTCCAGAAGATAAGTAGTGAGAGAGGAAGCTGCAGGGAGCAGTCTGATGACTTTTATGCACACAGGCACCACTTTTGTATGAATTATAATGCAATTTAACAGTTGCAAGATCACACAGAATTTTTAAAGTGATATTAAATAAGCAGTGATTTTATACCAAAGCACAGGCAAGAAATGGAGCCCACAGGTAGAGCTAAAAAAATGGCATATCAGAAGAGGCTGGGCTTGTGCCTAGGCTATTTGGCCTCTCCATAGCTATCCAGTCAAGCTATTCAGGCAGACCAAGCTTTATCTTCGCAGAAAGTTTCTGAGTAGACACTCAAACAATGACAAAAGGAACAAATATACCCTCAGCAGTGAGTTTGTTCTAAGAATAAAACAGGCGTGACTGTGGGGAAAGCAGACTGTGAAACACCATAGACACAACCAGGAGGGGCCACTGCAGTAAAAGAACCCAAGAAAATTTAAAATGTAATGCTGATTGTGTGCATCATGATAACTACATTCAACCCCACCCCTGCTGTGAAACGACAGGAGACACAGAGCTGACAGAGAGGAAACAACAGGGAGGCAATAGGGGAAGGGAAGAGCAGCTTCCCAAGAGCCACAACTCCCTGCATGACTCAGTCTTTCATGAAGCCCTAAATCCATCATTTCTGGGGAGAAATGAAGATGGTAATGTTGCTACATCACTCACTCTGAGGCACTACCTGCTGCCCTGCTCAGCATGGTGTGCATGGACATCGGGAGCGCGGCCATGGCCAGCTCTGCCCATGGGTGCAGCCTGGAGTCATGCCCGTGTCTGTGCCTGCTATTGCAACATGCAGCTCTTCTGCCAGCCAGCACCCCACAGCATATGCACAACAGGGAGCAGTTATGCTTACTGGTGGCACATTTTCCTCCCCAAAATTAGATTCTTATTGATTATGATAACTAAAGCAGCCTTACAAGGAAAGTACTTTGGCATTTGGGCTCTTTTGGCACTATTATTTGTCAGAAAATTAATGGCATCCTTGGCTTTGCTTTCCAGATGGACAATGTAAGCGTCTTCAGGCTCCCCCCTGAATTTCCCTTCTGCTGCTGTCTGTTCACAGCTGTGTTGAGCAGAGTCCTGGCAGGCTGGAGCTCAGCAGACAACCGGAACAGGGAGAGAAAAGTTTCTGAGTTTCAACTTGTGTCAAAATATTTACTCGCTTCATACAGAGCTGATGCTCTTTCATAATATATAAACATGCTGTTGCTAAAGCTTTAATGGGCATAATTATGGCTCTTTGAAAATTCTAATGATATGGATTATTAGGAAATAACTTAAGAGCTTGGATAAGATCAGGGGATTTGGATGGGCTGTCAGTGATGCAACCTCTGCGCCTATAACTCCCTGTAAATTAATCATTTTCCATGGTTTATGTATACATTCCATTTCTCCACTTAATATGGCATTGCAGGCAATATGTTTCACTTCCTGCCTTGCTCAGTCACTCCAGCTCTGGCTGTGTGCCTGCTCAGTATTGTCACTGTCTCTCAGCAAAGACCCCCTTGTTGCACCCCTTACAGAGCAGACCATGCCATGGTCCCGGTCAGCCCCCCAGCCCTCAAATACTCATTCAGGCTGCTAATTTTGAGGTTTTCTGCTTACTCTTGTCTCATACAAGTAAGGTGTCATTTCTCTTGTAAAATAACCACCCTGAGGACTTTTCTGAGTGATGATTTACGGGTTTGTGTTTTCCTGTGTTCAGATTTTACGTGTTTTGTAATCACCTCTGGGTGATAGCAAGAGCCAGAGCTGCAGAGGAGTGAAGCTACAAATCCAGCACAAATCCAGTCTTGCTCATTGACATTTGCCTTAAATGGGTTATTACTCTTCCTCTTGGACATTATGGGATGAAACCAGGAATTGAATTATTGAATGTTGTGAGAAATCAGCTTGCCAATTTATAGACTTATTATAATACTTGGTCTGAAATGTTAATCTGCTACTAATAAAATTGCTGACTCCTTGTGTTAGCAGTTGTTCTCAGGCTGGGGCAGCATAGACCAAATTTCACCTAAGAATTTGGTGCCCTCTTTGCACCATGAATTTGTCTCACAAATAGACCCAGTCCTATGACTGGGGGGCTGTTTTCTTTTGGATTGGTCAAAATGTGTTACAAATGGAGAAGATGCAGCTTTCAGGCACAGTGGTCTGACTGCAGACTGCCGTTTCTTTTTCTGCATGTAAAAACGCAGTAAATGTTTATTCTGTACAGACTCTATGTGTGGAGCTGAGTGAGGCAGCAGACTCTGAGTGCTGTGCAGAATCACTGCTGCTGCCAGACCCCACCACCTGTGTCAAGCTGTCCCTACAAACTCGCTGACCCTCTCACTCTGCAGATGAGGGTTTGGGGAGGTGAGAAGCATTCTGTATTGCCTCATGCCTCAGGAGAGGGGAAATAGCTCAACAGGCCCCATTAGGTGCTGCTGTTTTGGCAGCTGACTGCACCCACTGCTCATGGACATCAAGATCTGCTTGAGCAAAGTCTCTCTCCAGCCTCTGGAGATGCTCAGGACATGTGGCTGGGATGAGAGATATATGCCAAATCACCCTCCATCCCTGCTGTTCCTGCCTGGGCAGCCATCTGAGTGGCAATTCATGTTTGGAAACCTGTCCTTAACCTTCCCACTTTGCCGAAGCCCCTTGAGGTTTGTCAGCTCTGACCTACCAACCAGAGCAGTCCCATCTGATGGGTTTCTTTATGCAGACACAAGCTACAGTGTTATGTGACCATTAGAAAGGCTCTCTCTGACTTTTTTGGGAGTTATAAGTTAACTACCAAAGTTTAATTTAATTAAATTTCTGTGAAGACACGGGAAATTTCAGCCCATGAAACATTCTTGATATAAAAAGCCATCAGCTTTTATTGTGCATGGAAGATTACTTATACAGATATTTTTCTAAGATGTAAGAAACCTGTGTGTTTAAGAAACCCATTCAGGACAGTCCTGGAAAAGAAGCAAGGAGGAAAGATGTCAGAGGCGCTATTGGAATTTCCCAAGCATGGCACAAGAGGTTTCAGGTGGCCATGAAGTAAAAGTTGATATCTGGGCCACTTGCCAGCACCATCACTTTCTTTGCAAAGGAAAGAACCCATGAAAGGTCATCAATGCAGAAGAGAGGCTGAATGAGGCTGGGAGGGGGCTGTGCACACAACAGAGCATCCGCCACGAAAACGTGGGATCAATAACCCTGTCTGTTATGATACCAAATCAGGTCAACGGAGCTGCCTCTCATCCCACACAGACAGCAGCCCCTGCCATTGCAGCCCTTCCATGGTATGCTTTTAAGTGATTGCAAAGATTTTCATTTTCAGAAGTATTACATAAATAGTTCTGGGATTTGAAATGTTCTTTGAAACTTCAAGGCAAAAAACTGAAAAATCCCCCCCTTTCAGGGATTGTCCATTCTTCATCCTTACACAAAATACTTCAAGCAAAGAACATTTGGGGCAAAGTCAGCAAGGTTTAAATAAAAAACTGACTGTTTTTTATTTAAACTTTTGTTGGGAATCTCAGTGATCAAATACATCACAT
Source organism: Lycocorax pyrrhopterus obiensis (assembly GCA_014706295.1). Classification (NCBI taxonomy): domain Eukaryota; kingdom Metazoa; phylum Chordata; class Aves; order Passeriformes; family Paradisaeidae; genus Lycocorax; species Lycocorax pyrrhopterus. Next base: position 102,078,461 of record JACSVZ010000004.1, on the reverse strand, counting down.
CAGGATGGATAAACCAAAGTAAATGTCCAAGTTCAGCCGTCAAGTAGCCTGAGCCCGCTGTTTCTTTCTACTCATGATGATAAATTTGGTTCTAAGTTTTTTAACGTTAAAGTCCTAGTGACAGAAACAGATGAGTAATTCATAGGGAATAATTTACTCATTAATTCAGCCATTTTTCTGCTCTCCTATTTTTCATGAGGAGATTGTAATATTCTCACATTCATTCTTTCCTCGAATGTCTTCATCAAATAAACTCATCACTTTATTAACTGCTTGTAGCCCTGCCTGGATCCCACTGGAGCAAGACAAAGGATGTGTTCAAGGGTACACAGCAATTGCCAGAGAAAAAAAGACTTAAAGATGGGGACCCCTTATTTCAGCAAAAGGGTGATTAGAAGACAAGTGGTTAAACCAAACAAAATAATACAAGGATAAAATGCTGAAAGGGGCAGTTATTTTTCCTCTCTTAACACAAGAAAGAGAGGGTATTCAATGAAATTTCAAGCCAGAAACTACACAATGTCAAAAAAAAACCCCAAAAAAACCCCTCAAAAAATACAACATTGGAATCTACTTCACAAGACAGTGCCAGTGCCAAGAGCTTAGCACAATTCAAAGGAGGATTAGACATTTATATGAATAATAGGAATAACGGATCTGAGAAAATGATTTTAAAAACAATATAAACCCTTTTGTCTCAGGGCATTGCCAAGCCTTTCAAGGTCAATTCCTCACAAGTGTTTGCATTTGAAATTCAAAGTATGAGCATCTTGTTCTCTCATGGTTTAAGGACACAGCTTGCATGGGGTATTTCTGTTTCTTGCTGGGATAGGTGGAAACTCAAACTGGTTGCACAGTTTATACACATAGCCTTGTCAATTTATTTTTTACAGCACTATCTTCAGCAACATCACTTACCCCAGGAGTGAGGAGGGCAGCCAGGTCAGGATCTGGATCGCAGGCTCTATTTCAAGAGGACATTTCTGGAGGCCTGTTCCAGAAGCTAACTGTGCTCTGTGGCATCAGCTGTGACTGCAGGGGAAGATGAAGCCAGTTCCCATTTGCAAAGGACCAGGGAAGGAGGAGGGCTGTCAGCTGGAGATGCTCTGTTGCTTTGCTAGGAGTGAGGCAGCACTTGGAAAGACATGGAGAGATCAGGGAACACCATCACCTTCCAGCTTTAGTCTTCTCAAAGCATTTAGAGTTTGTACCAGATAATGAAGGAGAGACAACTCAAAAAGATGCTAAGAGGTCCCCTTCCCATTTCAACACCTAAATGTTCTGGATGTCAATGCATTCGGTAACACATTTCCTCATTTTTGATACCCAGGGTTTTGCAGCACCAAGAAAAACAGAAGCTTTTTTAAAGGTGGGGGAGCTGAAGATCTTTTCCAGATCCTGTTTTGTATATATTTCAAACCTTTAGAACTCAACTATCAGATTTTATACTTTAGATTCACCACCTTTATGAAATTTTCCCTCTCTTCTTCGTAGTGCCCTCGGGCCCTTTATGAGATGTGATTTATAGGAAGGTAGGCATTTAATCAGCTTAGGCATTAAATAGGCCTTGACACAAGAGCCTGGACAATGCTTGCGCAGTTCCAGTTCCTTCCAGACCTGCTGTGAAAAATAATCTTGTGTTCTGTAATGAGAACAGTAAATTACAGGAAAGCATGCAAAGTAAAATGGCCATGAATCTTCCATGCTCCCAGATGAGACCCCCACTAATTAGAAAGGTGAGAGAGGCTTTTCCTGGAGCAGAGCCAGAGCTGTGCCTGTGTCACCGTTTCACAAAGTTACTTTGTGGTTCATGTCACTGGGTTTCCATTTCTCCAGGGTATTTCAGTCCTCCCGTAGAGGCTAGATCTGTTCTGCCAATGTTCATTAAGTGATGTCAGCCAAGGCCATGGCTCAGGATTCCTCACGGGAATTTTTCCTGTTCTGGTTTCACTATAAATGAGTGAATAACATTGTAAATGCAAGAGTCCTAACCATCTGGACTCCAAGCACAGTTTTGACTAATCTGTTTCTTTCTCAATGATTTTGTCTAATATATCCTGTCCTGTGCCTCTGTGTAACCACACACACATTTGGAGGCCCAGGTGCATTTGTGCCCCATCCTGAGAACAAATGGCATAGCCTGGCCTCCACCATATTATTAAACTCTCCTGATCTCCAAAACCACGTGGCTACTTCCAGGCAAGCCCATGGGAGTGGCCTCTGACCCAAGCCTGAAGTCCCTGAGATGCTGCCAAGGAACCTTTGCCCAGCACTGGTTACTATGAGGCAGATTCCTGGGGGGAAAAAAAATAAGGACTGTAAAGGCTGCTGCCTGGCTCCAACAGGCAACTGAATGCCATATGAGAGGAAAAAGGCTCACTTTAAAAGTTCCCATTTTCCCTAGGGCAAGGAGCACAGTTTGGTCTGGTTTGTTACTAAAAAAAAAAAAAGCAGAACTGAAAAAATTATTTAGGAGGCTGTGATTTCCCAGTCTGTTCGTCACACCCTATCCTGGCTGGCTCATCCTGTGTGAGGCTGTCTAACACTTTGTATTGTTGCATCTCAAATGCCATCCACCTGTGGGAATGGAAAAGAAACCCCATAATATTAACCCAGCCTTTGACCAACACAGAGCATCAAGTCACTGGCTGGGACTAAATATCTTTCCTGCTAGCCAGAGATAACATTCATTTTCTCCATCAGCCTCTTGGTGCACAAACACTGTCTGTCACTGGGAACTGATCTTAGAAATCTCTCACAAAGGACATCCTAGACAGTAATGAATCTTCAGGAATATCCAAAAAAAATCACTTATATAATTTTCAGTCAGCTCAATTATGTTTAAATAGTACTGTCCACACACAGAATTAAAATCAGAAATTTGCCAGCTATCCCTTTCTTCTTCCTCTTTTTTTTTTTTCTGTTAAAGAGGAGCTGCTACACCAGGTTTCCTTTCCTTTCCCTTTTTAAGTAATATCTCTGCACTTTGTGGAACAGACTCCCTGCTAGATCACCTAGCTGGGTCTGAGAGCCAAACCACCCAGAGACCAGGGACATTCCCAGGAAGAGGGCTAAAGCCTCTCACTAAAATAGTCCAGCTGGTGATGCCAAAAGCACAGGCTCCACAGCAGGCACAGACAGCAACATGGGACTCTCATACCAATACTACATCATCAGCTCATGGTCCAGCCTTGCGCCAAGAGCAGAAGGAGCCATCACAGTGCCTTCTATTGACTACCAAGTCCATAATCTACTTGCAGTGGGGAGAGAGGGGAAAAGGTCATTTTAAGGTATCACTGCTGCCTGCATAGAGAGCTGGCAGTCACATCGTGGGATTACAGCTCCCACCACCATGAAAACCCATGAACTCCTCTGCTCCCTCTCAGTGACTCCGGACAGATGCTCACCAGCATCCTACAACAATCTTCATGCCTCCTTGCCCTGTAGCCTGTTATCAAGGTGCCCACAGGAGTGACAAATCTTAAGAGTTCAGGCTGGGACAAATCAATCAAGGCTTGGCACCCTTGGTGTCCTACTGGAAAGTAAGGGCCAAGCTAAAAGAAAAGACTTGTGTCTTGTAACAGACATACTGCTCGCAGCCCATGCACTCCATATATGCAAATAAATATACTGTCTGTAGTAATCATGGCTACTTTGGCAGGCACGTTCTCTGAAGCTCTTGAAATGTGTGTGCTAGGAGCCAAACATACATCCTCAATTCTAAGACTCAGGGTGTGCTTTGGAAAGGTTGCTAGTCCCACACTGGTTTGATGTACATTCAAAATAAAACGTGTTCTTTTTAAAGGATGTGATAGACCCAGTGTGAACACGTGGAGGTATGAGGTGCAGCATTCGAGTAAATTAAAAATGCCAGGGCACCAGACTGGGCATGGGAACTCAATTTTCTGTTGGCAGAATTTTCTTTCCGTTTTCTTTTGTCTGGATGTGCTACTGCTCTCCCACACAGTGCTCAGGAGACAGCAAAAAGCAGGAATCATTCCCAAAAGCAGTCTGATTCGAGCCACACAGCTCTCAAGGTGCGGAGAGGTCCATAGCTTAGATCAGGACAGCCAAGCCAACCTAACTCAGGGCAGAGGCCAAGCTCTGGTGGGGCTTGATTCACTAGTGTTAATGTGGCCAAAGTCCCCTGGATACCATGACTTGGTTTCTCTTGGGCTTACTTTTAGAAATATGAGGCTGACAAGGGAAAATGTTTTTCTCTGTCACTTCACCATCCAGCATCTCTGCTCACTACCAATGCCATCTGCAACAGCCCAATGGTCTGCACTGCTGTAACATTCGTGTTTTCTTGCAGACAAATCATGCCCTCCTTGAACATTCAAAACACCTTGCAGACGCCTCCAGTGGGTTACTGGCACTGCTGGCACAACCATAATGCAGTGCCTGCAGGGGTTAAAGGGAGGGCATCAGCGAGGGACCATCATCCTTAGATGTACCTACAGTCACAGTCCCTCCCTTTCCCTTTGCTGTGAGCAGAGAAGTGCCGAGATCCTCAAAGGTTTGAAAAACATGCTTGCATGCCTTGGAGCAACTGGGCTTCAAATGCTTTCTTCATCTGAATTCCTTCTGTTTGCCTGATTAGCCGCTCTCATCAGAGAGAAAAGAGATGCAGTCAGATATCGTCCTGTCCCCTGCGCCTCCCCAGGCGCTGACTTAGGGTAGACAATGGGAGCGTCTCTGCTCATCACAGCTGACACCCGAGCTAGAAAAAAGGATGGAGGGGAGAATGAAAGAGCTGATCACACAAACACGTGTGTGCGCAGACACAAGAACAGCAGACCATAAGAAGCGACCTTTGGGGAAGAGCACAGAGGAGCTTTATTGTTCTTGCATTTGGTATCAGAACTTGACATGTAAAACAAGGGGTTTTTAACTTTCATTTTCATTCATGACTGACTGCTATACAAAGCCTAATTAAAGCCCCTCTGTTTCCAGATCAGTGAAAATATGCAACCTATATATAAATGCTTTCTTTACTAGCTGAAAAGCCAAAATGATGTTATTCAATTCTACTTAAGAAACAAGCAAATTTTAAACCTGGACCAGTCTCAGAAGTAACTTCCAACTATAAAACAAAGCAATGTGGAAACACAGCTTTGAGAAAACATGGCCCTGCTTCTCATTTAAACAGACATATTTATTGATGGTAAGACGTAATGCATTTCAATCTCAGCTGAATAACTCACCTCAAAAGTTTTGAAAGAAACACAAATCTATTTTGAAAATACATTTCCTTCTGTAAGCATAAAAGATGTCCAATTTATATTTTTCAAGTATGTCATCTTTTCTGAACAGAAAAGCACATTAAAAGGTGAAGGCAGAAGTCTGCAAACTTGCAGCATTCTTTCCCAAGATGTGTTTTACTCGTGCCCTAATAAACATAAATAAAGCAAGGCAGCATCTAATAAAATTAAGAGCTAGGCAGAAATGTAAAGGAAGGTCGGACAGCAACTGAACACAATATTAAGAATTCTTTATGTCTAAAAGTCAATTTTGGGAGAGTTTAGTGCTTTGCAGTGTAATGTGCTTAAGCAATCAGTCCAAAGAGAAGAGAGGAATTTGGGCTTCTGGATTCTTTTGCCAGGAAGATAAATCTTCATGTTTTTTGATATCAGAAAAAAATATATAACTGACATCAAGGCATCTCTCTGAAAGAGGACCCAGCTTATGGATTCTGCTATGGGCAGCTTTAGCCTTCCATGAGACCTCAGTTTTTACTGCCTTTCCCTGCAGTACTGTGTAGCACCAGGAAAAACAGAGATCCTCTTCACCATCTGAAAACAGCTGAGATGCATTTTCACTTCCTTGTGACATTTAGTCATCTTTCCCTGTCTGATTTTCATGTATTTTACATGCAGCAAGGACTGAATTTCAAAGCAAGCAGTGGCCTCACGGGGCGGGGAGGGGGGTTTTCTGGGCAGAGGGTTCCCGCAGGGCTGGGCAGCCCCCAGCCCACGCTGGCAGCTTGCAAGGATGAGGCTGAAGCAGGTTTCCTCCTGCAGGATTCACTTGCTCACGGATGGCTTTAGGCTAGGATTTTACCGTGTACATGTGGCATTACAACTTCGTAGTTGATATCTGATGATCAGCTGCTGGGAGCAGCATCAGCTCCTCCCCAGCCATTTCCCGGGGGGGGGGGATGTGACAAACGTGGCACTGTGGCAGCTTCCACAGCAGTGTGGGCACAGCTCTGTTACACAACAGATCCCATCACTTCTGGTGGGGATGGGAGGCGCGGTGCCCATGGCATCCTCAGCCTCCTCTGCTAAACCCATCTCTGCATTAATTTATTACTAATGCCCAGCAGTCCCCTGTAATACTAGAGGTGACATTTTGGAAAGGAACATGTGAGAGGACAAGGTGCTGGCACAAAGCTGGGAAACATTTCCTCCTGCATTGCAGAGGCAAATCCAAAACCCCATGCTCCCGTGTCTGCTGATGCAAATGCACCAGGCAGGACAGGCAGGAGCTGTGGCTTGCCCATCTCTCAGCTCTCAGTGACACCCATGGGCCATTTGTTCCCCAAATTATTTTTGCTGTTTGCTGAGATTTGTTGAGGAGCACAGTAAACATGAAACCTAACAACTAGGCCACGTTCGGTTCCTCACAGCAAATATTCTCAATTATTTGACACCTTGAATGTGAAGAAAAAGTAACTTACCGAAAGCAAATATGTTGAATAAGAGCCCTGAAACACAGCTATAAGCACTGAGGTGTCCACAGACGTCCCCATTCCTCCATCGCTCCGTCCTTCCATCCCTCCTTCCCTTTATCCCTCCTCTCACTGTTTCCCTGGGGATGAATTGCACCTCCTGTGCACCATGGCCTCCTTTTTCAGCAGATTCCATCCTTTGGCACTTCTTCCATGCAGCCATTCAGGAGCCATGAGTTTGCTGGCTCTGCGCTGGCATCCAGCAAGTACAGCATCTGAGAGCAAAGCCTGCACACTTTTTGTAAATTTAGGTTCTAATCATGCTGTGGCTTGATTCCCTGTTTGCAAAATGAGCATATTAATCCTTCCTTTATCCCACTGTTTATCAGCCTTGACTCACAAGATTGTAAATTCTCTCTGGCAGGGTAGTCTATTAGAATGTGTGCCTGGTTCAACAGAGCCTTGAAACCCCTAGGAGTTTCTAAATGCTGCTGTTCATGTATTATCATATTGTTCATCCTGATTAATTTCTGGGTTGTATCTTTAAGCAAAGACTGCTGTTTCCCAAACCTTAACTTCAGAGTCCACAAGCCAGATTTATCCCTGCTGTCATGCCATTAAGTTACATTACTGTTAATAATTCCTTGCTCTGAACACACTGGCTTGTACTTCCCCATTTTGTGCTTCTTCTACAAGTGATAAAGGATAGCTTTGAGGAATTTTCATTGCAAAAGAAATCAATTCTCAGCTCACAGGGGAAGATAGCAAGGGCCATATAAGGTGATCTCACACCACCACCGCTCCCTTTAACAAGACTGTAATTTTTTTTCAAGCCGTACATCTGGATGCCAGCTTTCCAAGCACTGGGGTTGATCTATCAAGCACTGCAAAACAATCTATCTTTAAAATGAATGATGATGCAAATTGTTCTCAGAAAAGAAATCTATCAAAAAAAGAAGAATATAAATTAAAGACTGGACATGTTGGCAGAGGAGGAATGCTATGTGGTTTACATCAAGTTAGTCCACTGCCAAAACTTTCTCTGATTTATATGCTAAAATGGCAACCCTAGACTAAAGGTAAAAGGGGCACGTTGCCAACACAGAGCTTGTTTCTGCAGAGGCTCTGCACATGCCTAACTCCCTGTGTGCTCCTGGGCTCCTTGGGGGAAGAGCTTCTTGCTCCACCACCACCTTGGAGGTGCTGATGTACCTCCCAGCAGCCAGAGAAGGAACAGCTGCTCAGCTGCGTGCCTGGGAGCTACGAGGAGGAGTTTAGTGAGTGGTGGCGTCTCCTCCACAGCTGGCAGGCCTGGACCCAAGCTCAGCCTTGCTCCCAGCCACTGGTGGCTTATGCAGGCAGGGAGGGCTGTCCTGGAGGCCCCCTTGGTCCCAGCAGCTCTGCCACAGCATTGGCAAGTCTCAGCTGAGGGGTTCGGCCCCAGCCCCAGTGCAGTGGCTGTGGTCCTGCTCACATCACTGTGGGATCCCAGACTTGATCCAGGGCAGTGTGCTTATTATTAGCAGTGAAATCATTAACAGCTACCAACCTGTCCCTGCTATGACTCTTTCAGCCACCCATCAGGCTCTCCCCTCTGCAAAGGGGCTCAGAGCAAGCCATGCAAGGCCCTGCACCAGAGGCTCCTGCAGTGAGGAGCTCCACTCCAGAGAGGACAAGGAAGCCTGTGGATGGCTGTGGAGGGTGGATGTTCAACAGGACCCAGCCAACCTTTGGCCCTTGGGATAGGAACATAGCAAAGACTCGTTACCATAGTTACTGACAATAGGCAGTGCATAGCTGAGACCCCCTCCTCTTTCAGAGGCAGGGGGGGACTTGGGGGACACTTAATACTGTCCATTACACACAAAAATTCTATTGCACAAACATTGAAACTGCAGCATCAGGCACTCATGAGTTGAGAAGTGCCAGAAATAAGATTACTAATCTTGTCCTTTATTTAGTCTACTTTTGCATATGTACTTGATAAGGTCTTTAATTACACAGTCTCATGTTTGCAGTTGTATTATAAAACAAACACAAGGAAGCCCAAATCAAGCTGTACAATAACTCAAACATTGGTTTTGCTAATTTCCCGGTTCTTAGTGTGAGTGAGAGCAGCATTTTTGGCCATCAAATGCTCATTTGCCAAACCTGTTGTGTTTCTCCTACAGTTCTGCTCTGCAGCCCCTTTGCTGATATAATGGTAACCGAAGTTATTAGGAGTGCTGGGAAGAGCCATCAGAAGCCACATGTGAATTTGTCAGCCCCTATTACAGGCTGAGCAAGGTCCCAGCTAATTGATGAGACAAAGCAATTTCTGTGATTGAAAGTCTATACTAGAGATAAAGCACTGCATTATTATCTGGTGCAGCTTTGATTTTTTCGTTAATTACTATACTAACTTCGGAAGAAGTGGGGGAAGTATTCATCCCACATAAGGCAAAGAAAACCAAAGAGTATACTTGGCAGAGACACACTGTATTTGTCTGGGATGAAAAACAGGACATATCTGCTGGTAGACAGCTATCCAGGGAGGTATTTTTCCCCTGCTGCACTGTTTCTCTTGGCAGCACAATGTGCTAACTTTAGAAGTGTCTGAATGCCTTTGCTAAACTATTAGCACAAAATAAGCTCCTTTGTGTTTCACCCATTCATGCTTCTTAATTTATGTTCTGGCATCACTTTTCCTTGTATTGTGCAAGTCAAGAGTCTGCACATGGGGCCAAAATGTGTTTGTGCGCAGGCAACGATCAGGGTAAGTGCTCTTGAAGTCAATAGAACTGCACCAGAAAGCCAGACCCCACGGTGTATCTTATTTACAATTCAATTCACCCATGCCTACCTTGAAATCTTGCTCAGGAAGTAACAGTGTACCTTCCTCTGCCTTGGGGTTGATGACAGGCTAACCAAAACCAGGAATGATCAGTGGTGCATGGGGGCCAGAGCTGTGCTCCCCACCGTCTGCAGGTCTGGGCTCCGTGTTTGCCCCGTGCTGACAGAACCAGAGGCCACCATGAAGTCCATCAGCAGAGCCAAAACATGCCTAAAGTGAAGTGATCCTTCTTCTTTTGATTAGTATCTATGTTACAGCAATGTGTTTTATTGTCTGGGAAAGAGACAATAAAAAAATCTGCAGCAATAAATAATGTGAAACAGGATATTCAAGAACAATAATCCAAAGCACGGCATGAAGCGAGGGCCTTTCCCTTAAAACACTGCACACTGCAAGTTCCCTGGGGCATCAAAACCCCATTCTTTCATGTTCCTTATGGAACTAAGGGAATTGCTGGTGCTTGACCTACCAAGAAAATATATATTTTATAAAGGGTAATACCAAGCCAAGAAGTATAATGCTCTGAAGCTTGACTGACTCACACAGTTTGCAGAAACAGCTGCAGCCCAGGAAGTTTGAAACTTCACTTTTCCAAACCTAGAGTAATTCACTGTCTTCCCAGTGAAAAGGACAGGGAAGCAGAAGTGCTTTGGGTGCATTTACTTCTGGAGAAGAGTTGTGCTATTCAACTCCCCTGAAGGCAGCTCCTAGGATTGTCCCGAAAGCTGCTGAGCTCTGGGATGGGAGCTTGCCTGAAAATCCGGGCTGCTGGAAAAGGCATAGCCAAACTTCAGGTAAACAGGTTGCTGATGCCTGTCTGACACCCTTTTACAGATGGGGAGCAAAAAAAAATGGAAAAGCCCCTTTAACAGGAGCCTCCAGCCTCCTTTGCTCAACCCACCCTTGCCCAAACTAAGCTGCAGCTCTACCAGATTGGAGGCCGGAGTTGAGCATGGGGCCTTAGAGTTGTGGCTGCCTGATCCTGCTGCCCCCACACCTTCAGGGACAGCAAGGGAGGTCTGATGTCTCTGAAGCCACCAGAGTACCTGAGGTTTGGCATCCCCAGAGAGCTGAGCTCTGACACTGACTTTTCCTCTAACGCATGTGTCCTGAGGCTGCACAGCTGCCAAAAACTGAATGATGAAAACGCACTCCTCCATCCTGACTCCTTGAGGGCTTTTTCTCTGATTTCAAGCCCTAGAAATAGGTACTTTTCATCCTAACTCTGCCTTTGTTCTACCCTCTTCACATGAGGATGCTCCTGCAACACCTGTGAAAAGCTGCAGCTCCAAAGCAAAGCTCAGCTCACACAGGCAGCGTAGACCACAGATGACTGGGAAAGAGGGAAAGAAGGATGGAAAGCAAGAGGAAAAGCAAGGACCGATGCACCCAGTCTTGTTTCAGTCTTCCAACACAGGCCAACACAAAGACAGGATGACTGCAAAGCTGGCAGGTAAAAGTTAAATAAAGGTACCTGCCAACTGGAGGGCGAATGTGATGCTAAGAAAACGTGGCTACGCGCAACACGTGAAGCTGTCCAATGGAAAACAAAATAAGCGTCTACATTATCTCTTTTTGAACTGTTTATAGCTGGGTCTAATCACAGTCCTATTAAGGTCAATGGACAGATTCCAGGTAGCCAGGGCTGAAGCTGGGTTTGGCTCCATATCTTTGGCTCCATAGCTTTGTTCGGGGATGTTAACAAATGTTTCACGGCGTATAATGGGTAGAACCACCACTGCTGCCTCTTGGCTGCACAGTTCAGAGCAAGGAACTGGCTCAACAGCCCTAGGGCAGAAAGGCAGCTCTGTCTGCTGCAGGAACACATCCCTTGATTCAGATGCAAACTCTGTAATTTATGCAGACAGACATACTTGTACACAGACAAACACGCTGGGTTTTCATCCCAGCGTATGGATGAGTGGGCTAATGGAAAGAGATGACATCTTTCTCTTACACACACGCAGTCACCTACACAAAACCATGCTAAAATATTTTGTAAAGGCAGCAGTCAAGTACACTGAATAGGGAATAGCAGAATTAAGACTGCCTATTCATTTTGATACAGTTCTAAGAATTAAAGTTAAGCAATAATAGTGTTGTCCTCAGTGTTACATTAACAATTCCTGCTCTATTTGTCCTGAAAGTACATGCCTTGTATTAAAAATATCTTTTTTTTTCCCATCTAAAGTCTTGGGGGAAAAAACAGGAAACAGAATCCAAGTCTTTGTTTGTAAAAGTTTCCGGAGAGTTTTCTCAGGAAAAGCAAAAGCAAAAACACAGACATTAAGAAATGTCAGAGTTAGGGCTGCCCAAACATGGAGACACTTTTGATTTACTCACATGTCCATCTCCAAATAAAGTGAACCAAAACTACACAGCCAGCCCTAGTTTTTGAGTGACTAACTGCAACCTCAGTGGCAGTCTTTAAACCAAAGACATCTATGCATTTAAATTCCAGGGGAAGATTTCCCTATTTATTTTTCTAAAAGGAAGATGAACCCTATGCCAGGGTGTTTTCCCCACCACTAGCACTACCTGAGTCACTGGCAGTGGTTCAGGCTGCCACCCCCATCTAAGAGCAGCCTGAAGGAGGAGACACTTCAGCCATGCGTTTGGTTACTAAGCTCTTACATCCTCTCCTTCACATCCACTCCACACTTGAGCTGTTCTGTCCTTTCCCCTCCAACTGTCCCAGTTCCAGGCCTGTCACAAAATTTCTCCACTCACTGAAGTCCCAGTGTCCCCATCCTGCCAGCCATATCGCTATTTCTCTCCTTCCCACTAATCTCATTGTTCAGCATATGAAAATCGGAATTTTTCCTAGAACTTGCTACCAAGGCAGATTTTAGCGACTACTGGAATTTGAGAGAAGGAGTAAAAATACATGCTGGACATGGGATCAACCTGTGCCAAGCACCCCCTCCCCATTCAAAAGCAGTGACCTTCCCATCTTTGGTACAAAGACAAACAAATAATTTAGAATCGCGGTTGTTTCAGGAATGATTCAATGGTAAGAGTTTTTTGCATCTCTGTAGCATATCTTAACCAAGGCTTTTGGACATGGCTTGTAAGCCTCAGACAACTCTATTCTCCCAAAGGGCAGGAGAACAATGGATAAACAGATGGAGAATGATGAAAAAGCCATCTGTGCACCCACAACAACTCACCAGCTCCTCAGGTGTCCTGCAAGGACCCTCTGGGCAGCTCCCCAAGGGTGGGATGTTTCTAGATTACACCTTAACAGTCACCACATCTAATAAATGATGGGAAATAGGTGTGTTCCATGCTTATCACTACACAATTAATTATTTTGCCTAAGGACAACACAAAAGCACATGCAGCTTATTGCAATGCTGAGACACCCATCTCCTCAACAATAGAATAGCCATTTATTTTCTTGCAGGAATAAACACAAATATTTGTCTTCCCTGACATAATTCCTTCCTTAGCTAAGCCAGGATCACTCACAGAACTTCTCCCCAGAAAAACCTGACCCTCCCTTTCTGCATTCATGGATTCTGCTCAAAGAGGCTGTCATACAGCTCTGTATGAGTTGGCTTCTGGTTAATATCTCTACTGTTCCATGCCTACTTTTCTTGCTGAAAGATGGGGAAAAAATGGCTTTTTTTTTTTAATCATCCCCTGGACATATACATCATAACTTGAACATATTCATCATCACTAAATATTCAATTGGAACTTGCAGACATGAGCCATAATGGCATAATCTCAGTCTTTGTCTGGAAGGGACAGAGTGGGTAATTTATCAGAAAACAGGTGGAAAAAAGGTGCCTTTATGCTTTCCAGTGCCTAGGCGGTATCCAGAATTCCATTTCAAATCATATCTGAAAGATAAAAGTCGTAAGGACTTGAGAGACAGCACTAAGTCTTCCCAGACTACCTTCCCACACTGATTTTACCACTTGGACCTGAAGAGCCTGAACAACACGTTTTGGTTATTACAGAGAACTTCACCAAAACAGGCAGGTGCTGGCATGATTTTAGGGCTGCAGGTGAAGTTCTCAGAGGAAAAGTTGTGCTCCATTTCCCAGCCTGTCTCCCCAGTTTATTGTGCAGCCATAACTAAGGAAGTTTACATAAAGACCGTGAAATGCTGCCAGGAAATGCAGTAACATACATAGGCACTCAGTGAATGCCAAGACAGAAGGTGGGTGGAAAGGGACTTCTGTTGATGTGCGATGAATTTTGGGTGCTGATAAACCACAGAATTAGGATCTCAACCAAGGATTTTCTGAATTTTTATAATTGTAAAACTGAATCCCAGAGTCCTACAAGGTGTTTGTACCATTTTTATTCAGGTCCAATTCTTTTTCTATTCACACATCACTTGGCTCATGTTGTGCAGCAACAAATAAGTTCGTGATTCTTCCTGCCATCCCTTAAGTATGGGTTGACACATTCACATCTGAGATTTCTCAAGATAAAATATATGCCCACATGTCCAGGAAATCTGCAGCTACCGTGGTGGGAACGCCAACCTGCTCCCTCCAGCTGGCCTGAACAAAATTCATGATGACTCTACACATCAAACAGCTACAGGCACATCATACAAGTCCAGAGCTCCCCAGAATTGCAAGTTTACTGTACCTGCAGTGTACATCCAATTCCCAGATGTGCAGTATATCCACTAAGCATGGTGAGAGTGAGACCTATGGCTCAGGCCCACTGCAACAGGGCTGTTCTGGCACAGTAAAGTGCAATGCTTTCCAAAAGCATCAGACTTGTGCACACACAAGAAGGTTTCTAGACACATGGCAGCCCAGACAGATCTATTGCCTTTTAACTCCAAGCTGGTCACTTACATCTGGAAACCCTGGACAAATACAAAAAAATACTCAAGAATTTCTAGGTAAGACTTTGGTCAAAAAAAGTGATTATGCCAGTGAAAGTGAACAAAACAACATGGCTAAATTACAATTTGACACCAAGATCCCTGGTGTGTTCTGCCTGCATCACAGGCATGTGACCATGCAAATAAACCATGGGCAAATGACTGGCTGCATCGTGTATAAATACTTCTATTATTCTTTGTGAAAGCAAACATTTGAATGCATATTGTCAGTGAAGCAGAATTACTTGAGCTCAAATTTTTGACTGTCACCTATGACAGATCTACAGAAAAACATCCTTTTAACTAAACATGTGACTGTTGGGCATATTTGATGACAATATATTTCAAAATGATCAAAGTCAGCTGTCAGAGAAATTAGATTAGTCATTATTAGTCTTCAGTAGTTCCCATGAGAACTTTAAACAGTTGGTGGCTCTTCTTAAAAGATTAGAGTAAGCCTTGTAATGTGTCGTGATGAAAGTGGTAAAGATTTGGAATAAAGGGCAGAGTGCTGTCTTTATTTCTGAAAGTAGATGATTTCTAATTGAGATTTTTAATTGTACTGAATTTTATCAGTCTGTGATACAGAAAGCATTGGAAAAGGGCCTATATCTTTCCATGAACTGCTGGAAATGGCATTTTAAATTCATTCCTCTGACATAATCTGGTTCCTAGCAGCCAGTGTCAATGCCAGCAGATATTTCCACACCATTTCTCCTTGTTCTCTTACTAACGGCAAGACGAGAAATGATGCTGTTATGTGTTCACAGGACTAATTATTACACACTGGATCCTGCAGTCTTATCAGTAAAGTTGAAGCAAAATTGGCAATATAATATCCATGACCTAAAAGTGAAGTTGGGGAATTTCAAAGCAAAATGAGATGAGGCTTTAGCCATCATGACTGCTGGTGTGCAATATAATAATAAAAAAAATTATTCATTGACTGTTTTATTCCTTCCACAACTGGAAACTTCTATGATGTGAAACACTATGTGCCAAAATGGAAATCTTATAAATTCAAATAATAAAGGATATCACTTAAGTAATATTTAATCCAAAGAGATATTCAGGTAATCTAGAATATCTGAGAACAATGATTTCTTCAAAGCATTAGAAAAGATTTCTCTTTCAAATGGCTTGTTTGAAGCCTTTTTGCACAACCATAAAACAAAAGACTCTCTGTTTAAAGGATTACATTTAAGGAGTCCTTTTTTCCTGCATTTATTTGTTGGAAAATGCTGATGGGGGGGACCCCTAAACTGCAGTGGAGAGTATTATGACTGTCATTTCAAAGGAGACTGATAACGTCTTTAGATCTTTCTCCAACAGTGAGGTAATCATGCATCCTTGTCCTTTCATTATGATTTCTTAGCCCAAAATTTATCAAAGAGCAAAATTTTATAATGCTCTTTTTTAAAGAGCATTTTGATGTTCTTTACTGTCAATGCTTTCTTTTCATTTTTTTTCTCTTTATCCATCCCTGAAGCACATACCTCAGATAACACAAAAGGACTTAAACCCTTAAAAGTATATAATAGCACAGGGCTTATAAAAAACACAGTACCTGATGACCAAGTTTTCAAACTCCTTACTTGTGTGATTGTCTACATGTGGTTTAGGCCATTTTTAGGTTGTATGTGAAAAATCGTAATATTAACACTGCACAGTTCTTCCTGTGCTGAGTGGCTTTGGGCTGTGTGGGGGCCTCATGAAAGCAGCCTTTTTTCCTGATGTACCCAGCCAATGCAGCCCCTCCAAAATCATCACAGCAACAACAGCAGTAACATGTTAAGTCCCTATAGCCAGGGGGTTTTAAGGAGAGAAGGGACACCTGGGGGCATTTTCCTGGCTCTCAGTGGCACAAAGGCCACGGAAATGTAGCCCAGGGTTCCCATGGCCAGCCTCTGGCTGAACTGAAGTCGTGGTTGGAATCTCACCCAGCCTGCAAACAGTTGTTGGTTTTCCAGAAGAACTGCTGACTCTCTGTAGTGAATTTAAGTGTCCAGGCTTTTCCCAGTTGCTTTTCCCAGCTGTCCTCCACAAACCCCACTAGAAGCAGCCATGGTGTCCTTGGATGTACCAGTACCAGTGAGGTGGTGAGAACTGGGATCCCAGCTCCAGTGCTGCCCGGAACCACTCACACCACTTGACTTTTAGCACTAAATTTTGGCCCTGACCAGCCCTTCCACATAATGCTGAGGCACTGTCTGGGAGACAGTCAGGCCAGAGTACATTCCCAGGTGGTGATTATGGACAAGGCTTTCCTGTTTTGGGAAGGAAAGGGGATGGAGTCCAGCCAGATGGATGCAAATCGGGCCATGTATTTCTTGCCCTCATGGCCAACAGTCCCTGTGGTTCAGGGAGTTCCTGAGTCAGAGCTGGAGTCTTTTTGGGAGTTTGACTGTTCTCAATTACTTTATATTCCATGAATTTGTCCAAATGCGTGTGAGATCCATGGAAAGCTTTAGCATCCCTCACATCCTTTGGCAAGCAGTTCCACAGCTCATTTCAGTGTTATTAATACCATACTTAAATGTAAGTGATAATAAATCTATCATGCCTTGGCAAAATCTTCCAGGGGGTAATAGTTGTAATAACTGTTAAGAAGGTTTCCTGGGCTTTCTGTCTGAGTATGCCTAGCTTCAAATTTCAGCTACTTGGTTCCTGTTAATGCCTTGTCCATTAGCTGGTAAAAAAGAAATACATTACCAGATACTTTCTCTGAGTAAAGTGTGATGAAAAAACTCCTTAACCTTCTCCTTTATATAATAAATCAGCTGAGTTCCCGAAATCTCTGCTAAAGAGGCATGCTTTCAAAACTCAAATGATTGCACTAAATATGTTGAAGCATGATTTTCCTTTCAAAAAGGGGTCCTTTTTGGCTGCATAAAACACACCTTGACAGGAATAAATAACATTCACTCTCTCTTTAGTTTTTGACATTATGAAGATGTTACAGAGAAACCTTTGGCCTGTCTCCAGGCCAAATAAACAATTTCACAATTAGCATCCCAGAATATCCCCTTATGAGCAAACTGTGCTCCAAAATAAAAGTGGATTTCAGTCCAAAAATGTTAGTCTGAGTTCAAAGTGTGCTAAGGAATATAAACAGCTTATTCAGCACTATATCCTTTGGGAAATTTTTCCATGGAGACAAGCTCTTTCTGAACACAAGAATGGCACTAATTTGTTCATATGCATATAATTAACTTCATTCCACTGATTTTCTTGGAGATTTGTTAGAAGATGAGGAGTGATCTTTATACTTCACACCATAAAATGTGAAACCACAGATCTTCTTACAAGATACATTTTGCCAAAGGAAGAAAAAATGCGTCAATACAGTTCTATTGATTTGGCAGTAGAAATATTTAGTGCTTCATGTTAGATCTGATTTTCAGGTGTATTTTTTCTCACATCCTCATATTGTTCTCTTGTATAAGACTGATGTTGAAACGTGATCTTCTGGTTGAATCAAATGATGAAAACTGAAAAATAGGCACGCAATAAATTTGTTTCATAGTGATTATACAGTGATGATTGCTACTGAAAAAAATAACCACTCTTTCAATCTTGATTTTCAAGTTCATACCACTCCTTAGACTTCCAGACATATACTGTAGGAAGGAATACATCTTCCCAAATGCTAATCTTTCATTTTACACATACACCTTGCCAAATCTTATGACTCAATTTACTCTGCAGGGATTTCATTTTCTGTAGCACTGACACTCGAAGCACTCCCAGCACAGAGATGTAAATAACATTCCCATACACTGTATTTCCAGAATCCTCACTGAGGCAGGAGTGAGGAACCTTTTGAGCAAAAGCTGGTGAGAGGACTTTTCGAAACAGACAACTTGGAGCAATATTACCACAGAGAATTATTACTCCATAAGTAAAAGTATGTTTTCAAATTCTCCAGTGTGCCTTCACTGACTCAGACAAGGTGCAAGTAAAATGGGTGGTATCTGAAGCTCAGAAGGAACTGTTCATAGCAGAAGATCCAAATGCACATGAGAAATCTGTGTAGGATTCTCTGTCGAGAACTGAGATCTTCAAAGAAACTCAACCCTCACAGTGGTGCACTGCACAAGGTTTCACCAAAGCCCTGCTGGAAACCAGTGCTTTCACCTCGTGAAAATACCGAGTTTCAATCTTTATGGTTGGAACCTGAACCCTGAATATGAGCAAGATGATTCTCTTTCTTCTTCAGAGGCACACCAGATTTCACGTATTACACATTTGAGCAGACAGTCACTCGATTCAGAGGATTGATAAACTAAATTCCTACCACAGTGGGATGTACAAACCAGGCTAGAGACTACCATTTTGCTAATTCTCTCTTCCTTTATTAAAATTGAACTTTAGCATATGATTAGGATCCATCTCGACATTTATTGCAAGAGAAACAAGACCATGCCCATTGCACTGGCACAACAGCTACAAAAAATATTCAGGTGCCTCAGGATTGCGTGAACAGCGTTATTATGGGAATTTTCTAGGTTGCTAATACTTTAATTAATCACTAATCTTGCTTTGCAATTAACATCCAAACAGACACTTGTGTATTTCAAACCTTCTTTTGAAATTTAATTCATTATCATAAGGTTGACCCTTGCCTCGCAGGCCCTCTCCCCCATGATGACATGCTTTAATCTCAGGGGAAAGTGCTCTGAGCTCTCAAACAAGTCAGGCTGGAGTGGGATTCCACTTACCTCCTCTGTATTTTTTTTCACACCAACTTTTCTCATCATCAGTTTTAGCTTCCATTTAAAATAGATTTTCTATTTAATTTTGCTTCATGTCTCCAGCACTGCAATTTAATGTCACCCTCTTTAACTTAAAAGAACATTGTTTTACAGAAGAAAGAAAGAAAGCAAGAAAGCGAGGAAGAAAGAAAGAAAGCCTTTCAATCTTTCCTACTTTTTTCTCTGGAGGGCAAATTTCTTTTCATCACTTTCCTGAGCATAATTTAGCACATGTAATTATACCTCAAAACAAAAGGAAATGAATCAATCCATTACTTTGATTTCAGGAAATACTAAATATAGTCAGTCTAAGGATTTCTTACTACCCTTTTGATACAGTTGTCACTGCCAAGGACCAAAGTGCTTCCGAGCAGAGAGTGAATAAGATGATGTGGCACTTGTTACAGAACAGCCTTTCTGAAATGCAGGGTTGGTGTCTGGAGGCATTATGGTTCAGGTCTAACCTGTCAGCCTGATGCAAAATAACACACACTTAGATTCTGGCACACTGCTGCAGTCCTGCTTTACAGAAAAATAATTTTTTGTCTGCTTTTTTTCTTACCACAGTCATCCTAGATCACACTTGTATCCTAAACACCAGACCATCCTAAACCCATGCAACTGTTATGCAGAACAGAAAGGATGTTCCCTGAAAGACGAGGGATTCTGTCTCCACAGAGTGAGCTCCTGAGCAGCAGAGTAACAGCCTGCAGGTCACCACACCTATCTCTAAGGGCTTCCTCCCTCTCTGGCCCTGGTTTTACAATACCTTGGTGCCCCCTCAGTCACACATCTTCGCTACACCCTTTGTGGCTGATGAGAAGCTGGTTTGCTGTCCTGTTCCTCACAAGGGTCACTCTCCAGCCATGCAGGCATTTCCCTCCCACTGGTGACCCATCATGCTGACTTTGCAATGCCCTTACCTATTTACAATCTTTATTAATTTATCCACTCTCACTTCCTAAGCTATTGTGCAGCATACTCTGATAAAACCAAGGAAAATACTGATCAGGATTAATAGCACTATTATAACCCAAGGAATTCAACAGAATTGCAATGGCTAAGGGGGAACATTGAATTGCAGATGAAGAATCTATGCAGGAAACACAAGATGCTGCAAACCAGCAGCTTCTTTTCAAGAAATACTCACAACTAAGCAGCTGCAATAGATCCTTCATGTGCCCTCCACTGTACCTGCAAGCGAGGGCAAAATGAGCTGAATTTTGCGTTTGGTTGAGGAGAAAGATGAAGGGGTTTTGTACCAGGTTCTCCATTTTCAACATCTTGCGTCATATGTGGTGGGAACTGGCATTGGCAGTAGTTCTGGTGAAGAGCCAGGTGGCATTAAGCACTTTTGGTGCCTAAATCCACTTTTCCAAGGAGACACAGGGAGCTGGGATAGGATCCACAAAGGTTGTAGGCTCCACAGCACTGAGGTGCACAGCAGTCGGTTCCCAGGCACTCGCTATCTCCAACAGCAGGGCTGAGAGAGGCATTTGGGTTCCCTAAAGAGAGTTTCCTGAAAACAGGAGCCACAAACCAGCCCAGCAGGCAAGGAGCCACGTAAGCCAGTCACAAAGAAATCTTGAGGTGGTGTCAAGCCTTACCCCACCCAAGGGTGCTGTACTTGGATGATGTTCACAGCCCTGTGGGGTGGAGAGCCCCATTCCCACCCCCCCACTCGAGTGCCTTTTTCTCATAATACACAACCCCAGGATGCAGGAAACAGGAGTTCACATCATTCCCTGGCCTAAGGAAATGTCTGCACATCAGAGAGCTGGTTTCACGGTTGTATTTTTTCCTTCAGGGCGAAAAAGGAAGATGCAGAGCATCTAAACTGCAAAATTTGCCACTGTGAAAAGCTTTTCCAGTTCTGGTTTTGCTTTTTTTTTTTTTGACAAAGAAGAAAACAAAAGGGAAAAAGAACATTAAATTTTGGCCTGAATAAAAAATCTATTCTGAGTGAAAAGGAACTTTTCCCTTCCTCTGTCCCATGAAAACTACACACTCATGATTCTTGCTGTTCAAGGACTAACTTTATACACCTCTAAAGCCCCTCTGCCTCTTGGGTAAAATGCTAGGGGCGTGTTAGAAACAACCAGCAATACCTTACCAACCCTCCTCTAAAAGCAGTGGTGATGAAACAACCACCAAAACCATGGTCTGTGGCAAAAACAGGAGCTATTGAAGGGCCTGGCCCAGCACTGCTGTGTGCTGCAGCCCTGTGCCAAGGAGCACAGCAGAGAGGCTGAGGAGTTTCCCGCTGGGAAAGGTGCTTTGGCAGCCTGTGGTCATGCAGGTGAAGCCTGGTCCTCCCACCAGTCTCCCCACGACTCACCTTCTTGATGCTCACTCCCAGCAATGTTCTACGACAAGAAAAAAGGACAATAGAGCCAATTCCGAGTGACAACTCTCCATGGATGTACCCACACACCGGTGTCTCCACTGCTGTGCACGGCACCACTGCCTGCAGCTGGGAGCACAGGCCCCCAGACGCAGCCTCCGAAGCACGGAAGAAAAGCTTTGCAGGTGGGCTCTCCCTCTTGTCCCACTTTGACTTCTTTCTTTGAACTGTGCTGGAAGTTTTCTTTTCCTGATCTGCAGTTAATCTGCTCACAAAGTCACACAGAGTATGAAATCAAAAATGTGACAGTCTTTTTTTTTTTGTTGTCTGCTTTTTGACAGCTTTTGGAAGAGAAACCCAACTTCTGGCTTTTTGCCAGGAGGATTATGTTGTTTCGCTTATGAAGAATGCATTTTTCGTAAGTAACTATTTTACATTGCAAACTCTGGGCTCTTATTCCAGAGAGATAGACTATTTTTAATAAAGTTTCCTCCAAGATCTCAGCTGGCTTTCAAGTCCATGAGTGTTAACCTAGAAATACTGTACCCATAGAACTGCACACAAAGGTATATTCATCAGGTCTGCGGCTGCTCTCACACTGAAATAACCCTTTAGAAGTTAAAAAAAATTACAATACATTCATAAAAGTGAACTCATTTGAGTATAACGTACAATTATAGAGAGCCTGTACTTGGTTTCAGAAGGCTGTGATTGTGACCTGTGGCTGTGGTTGGGCAGGAAACGCTTTTTCTGCCTTGCAAATATTCCTGGGATTTCAGAAATTACTCCCATTTCCATATGTAGAAAAAGAGAGTTATTTTACATCTTTCATTTAAATGAAAGAGCAGAGAGACAGGCAGACAGCCCACAGGGCTGTGGTTAGGGCTCTCACCTAGGATGAAAGGGATTTAGGATCAGATTAGCTGTGCTTGCTGTGGTTTGCAGAGGGGACAGGGGTGCTGGGCACTCAGAGGCACCAAGTGCTCATTAGGCTGCTGGCTTTTGCAGCCCTCTCAGTTGAAGATTTTCAGTTTTGCACAGATCATTAACTGTTCACCAGATCAGGGACTTGAACCTAATTAATCTCCACGGGAGACTGATGCCAAAACCATCTGCTTTAGGCACCCAAACAGGTTAGGCACGACAAGCCCCAGTGAGATGGGTAAGGCCTCGCGGGAGTGATTTGGCTCCCCCAGTTCCCAGTGCAGACTCGTGGCTGGGCTCCTGGCACACCTGCACTCCTGGGCCCGTCTGCCGTGCCCACGCCAGGAGCTGCCCCTGCCCGCCCGCCACGGGCAACGCTGAAGGGGCGCTTTGTGAGCGGGGACGCGCCGAGAGCCAGCCCAGGAACGGGTGCAGGCTGTGCCGCGTGTCCCTGAGGCGCACGCAGCAGGCCCTGCTCCACCGGGCCCTCAGGAACCTGAACATCAGTCAGTCCTTCTGCACAGTGTCCTAACCCTGCACCCTCACCCACATCAGCCCTCGGAGGGACAGGATCTAGCCTCCAGGCTAGAAACTGCGTGAAATAGAGATGGTTTCTGTCCTTCATAAACAAACCACGCCATTGCTGTGGCAGAACTCACGGGAGTGGAAGAAAAGGTAACCCAGTTTGGGTTCAATGTAGTCTCCTGAGAAAGGACCCTATGACTCTCTCCCTACACCCAGCACCATCTACACCCCTTGCCAATGGTCACAAATAAAATACTCCTTGCTCCTTTGTCACCTGCTCCTTGCACACCTGTATCATGCTCACTGACCTGTATTATGCTCACTGGAGCAAAGGAAGGCTTTCAGGTTTCTTCAGCTCCAGAAACTGCCCTTATTTAAAAGATTTCCTAAGTTTTACGTAGATTGCCAGTGTCATGGGAAGCCAGGCCAGGCAGGAATCTCACCCAGTCTCCTGCATATCATAAGAAATTAATTCTCTAACAAATTACCTAGTATGAGCCCAGTTCAGAGGAACAAAATGCTACATTTCAGCATTTGTTTTTTTATCCCTCTTTGTTCTTCTCTGCTTATTCTTTTCTCTACTAAAAAAAAAAGCAAAATGAGGCTGCAGGAGAGGTAAAATATGAATGGAAAACTCCTACTTAAAAGTACTTTAACTTAGGTTGTTCCTCTGGGGAGGAGAGAAAGGCACTGGAAAAAAATGTGACAGAAAATATTTTCTACATTTATGTTTTCACTTTCTTTGTCAAAGTCATTTTCATGTCAGGAAATTCACTTGTACACAACTCCCTTACTGGGACCAACCCTGCTGTGGGAGCTCAGCCCCCATAACATGGCACATTCTGTCGCCCAGACACCTCAAAAGGGGTACCCAAATCAGGGCTTAAAATATTCCTCATCTTTTCCTGGAGCTGCTGTAGAGTAGGGCTGGTGACAGACTGGCCAGGGATACACTTGCAAATGAGTGCTCTTGAGGTGACAATCTAATGAATGAAATTTAACAGTGCATGATTTTTGATGTCTCTCACTAAAGAAGTCAGCATTTTGTGTTGAGTTTTCCAGGAATATCTTTAGGATGAGTTACAAATATACAGCAAGACAGCAAGGTACAACACACAGCCTGCACAGATCATCCCTTGACTTCATGGCGGCCCCAGGTGCTTATCGTGAAACAATTTCCAGTGTCTTATTTATCATGTTTTTTCTTTAAAGTCACCATTGCCTGGTTTCAAACTCACTATTGCCTTGTCAAATTTGATATTCTGTTTAAAGCAAAATCAAATTATATCTCAGAGAACTCAGAGAAGATGGCTAGAAAGAAAGATACCCTGGGTGTACAGGGGGCGTGAGACTCCCCTTTCTGGGGCCAAAAGGACCTGTTCATGAGGACAGGTACCTGTTCTGGGTACCTCTGGCCTGGCCAGCTGCATCTTTGACCTTCACCTCCTGCATCTCACATCCAATTAATCTGTGAATGCATTTATTTAAGGGCTTGACTTTGGTTTTGGAGCTTTTAGAAGTAGTTCACATCAGTGGCTAACATGCTGGGGTGAGTAGGCACAAAATGAAATGGAAGAACCAGAATTTAGCCCAATGATGACAACCCCAAGAAACTCCATATTAATGGAAGCTGCTGAGAATGCTGTTTTGGTTGGGTTTAGTTCTGAAATCTTCAAACATAGGTTGGTCTTGGACTTTAATCTTTTTCAGAAAATCCTGGCCAAGACACTTTGTAGAGATGCATAAAGTTAGATGGGTAGACAACATCCAAAAAACATTAAAAATAAATGAAATAGAATTCCCCTCTTATGCCTCCCCTCCATTTTAGCTGAGCTGCCCAAAGGCAGCAGGGCTCCTGCAAGGACGATTATGGAATGCCACACCAGTCACTGCAGAGCAAAATGCAAGTGGGGAAAAATTCATTTCTTTAGGGGATGAAGTGAGCCTCACTGCCTCACTCTTTAATTCCATTAACTGCTCTGTTTCTCCCAGGCATGCTGCAGGCAGCAAGAGAATAAAAAAGATCCATTTCACACGGTGAAAAGGACATCTTTGAACAGAAACTCCTGAAAATGGGTGGCTTAAGGTACAGCAGGTACAGCAGCTGTAAAATTATTCTGTTATTTAAGTTAGAATTCTAATATTTTATTGTACATCTTGACACAGAATTTTCCTAAATGTTTTCAGAGAAGATCTTGTAGCTAGAGTATAATGAGCAAAAAGTAGAATGAATGGTTTATGTTTTGGGATTTTTTTAACCCTTGCTCTTAGTCCCATTGTTGGCTTTAGCACAGTCACTAGATGGAGGACAGACTGTGCACACACACACAAATACACAAAGAAACAAGCAGTTGTTTTCATAATATCTGTCATCCATCAAAATCCACTCTGCCTTTCCTTCAAATAGACAACATTATTAGCTTTACCCTTTACCCTTCAATTACCAACTGCATCACAGTCTTGCAGCACTCCCTCAACTTCAGAGCAGCATGGAGCTCAAACAAACAAACAAAAACAAACAAACAAACAAAATACTTCCCTGGAGTTCCATGCATACTGATGATATAGAGCAGAGGAGACTGCAAAGTGGGAAATATGACTCTTGGAGTTCAATATGGATTTTAGTTCTCCCTCATTTTGGGTTCTTGCATGATTTTGAGAATTTTTTTGTAATGTAAAGATGGTAAATTCTGATTATGTGATTCCTTCCTGTTCAGCAAGTCTTACTTTACACATCTATCCTGTAGAGTTTTACTAAGATGGATATCACTGACCAGAACAGGGATGGTGTGAAGGGTCTTAGAAATGTGACATGTTTGAGACCTACCGCCAAAGTCACCCACACAGGTAATATTCAGGTGTAGTTTCATGACAGTTCCTACCCACTCTCATGAACTCTGATGTCCGTGAAGTGCAGTGAACACCCTTCCTCCCCAGCAGCAGACCCATAGCTCTCCAGGAACTGCTGCATGGGTGTACAGTGTGAGACCGTGCTTCTCTCAGGTCACATCTGTGACCATCTCTTCATCCAGCATCCCTGGAGGAACATTCAGTGCCCTTGGAGCTCCAGTGATTTACCTGGCTGAGTACTCAGCCTTGAGCTGAGCATGTCTTCCAGGGTCTCCCTGCAAGTAGGGGACAGACACTTCCCTATCAGAGCTTCACAGTATGAAACCTGCTCCCTTTTGGGGGGTGACAAGGAACATCCTCACTGTATCCAACAGCATTTATTTCATAATTGAAACCTCTTCAGCTCCCTGAGCTCCTTCCAAGCACAGAGTGAGCAGAACCTGCGCAGTGGCATATTCTCAGCTCTGCTAGGACCCTGGAGCATTCGTTTGAGAAGACACAAACACCCTTATTCACATCATGATGCTCACCTGAAGATCAGTCAGGCTGTTCAAATGCCATCCCCGTAAATCACTTTACTGTTCCAAGGAGATGAAGCATGTGCTATGCAGAGTGAAACTACCATTGCCCAAATGGCACACTTAATGACAGTGCAAAAAGTTATAGGAAATGTGTAATGATATGACAATAATTATAATAATAAAATTAAAAGAACATGTAAGAATTGGGCCAGGGAGGGAAGCAGTTGACCGAGACCTGAAAAATTACGGCAGATTTCTCTGTGTTCTCCAGTACTTTATTAAATCACCTAAAAGTAAAGGACTTCTGACTAAGGGTGTTTCTTCACCCAGAACACATTCCCACAAACAGCAACAGCTTTTGCTCAACTTCAACTGAATTCTCTTGCATCAGAAACATCCCTGGGCTCTTACATCACCCTGGCTGTGGACACAGCTGTAAAATCACTCCCTTCCCTAGTGAACATAAGGCAAAATATTTATTTAATAGTGCCGGCTAGGCCAATTTCATTCATAATTGAATCAGTGGTTTATTTCTAGGTCTTTTCACTGACCACCCATTCATCACTTCCAACCACAGGGTTCAAAGAGCTGCTGGAAGGCATAATCTTTTCAAAACCCAGCACAAGTCGAGTGTCACACCCCAAGGGCCAGGCTGTCAGCCATGCTCTGCCATCACAGCCCGTCAGCCTCAACCAGGACCCTGCAGCAGAACGGCCAGGACATCCAGCAAAGATCTTTACAGCCACTGGCACCTTGGGGCATACTTTCAGTGACACTGGAAAATGCACTGGTTGAGTCAAAGACAGCCCAACCCAAGCTCATCCCACTGTCCTGGTGTCCCCTTAGAGCTGCTGATGATCCATGGGGAGTTGAGCTTTTTGAGTCCTGTGGTCTTCACCAGCATGTGGCTGCACATCACCCATCACAGATCCACACTGAGCCCATGTTCTCATTGTTTTTTCTGGCGAAGGTGACCAAGGAGCTGTACCTACTTTCTTGTACTACGGCACACCTACTTTCTTGTACTATTTCACAGCTCCTGTCATGCAGACAAGAATTGCCACAGTGCACCAAATCTCCCCCTTGCACAACAGTGCAGACACAGTGGTGCACGGAGTGATTTTCAATACTTCACATGTCTTAAGAGAAGAGATTTGCAAAAGATTTGAAGCTAAGAGGTTTAGACCAGTGATGTATCTCAAGGGTGTCTTGCAACAAGGAGTTCCCATGCATAGCAGTACAAAGAGAAGCCAATCCCCTTCCTCAAATAACTGCCTTGAGCAGGTAGTGGAAGCTAAAGCTAAAAGAGTCTGTGATTTGGAGCAAACACCAAAGACACCAGACTCCAGTCCCTGTAAGCCCCAGTCCCAGCAGGCAGTCAGGCTGACACATACCCAAGACAGCTTGGTAACATTTTCCTGTGGACTCCTACCTTTTATGCCTCCATATTCTGTAATTTTTTATACTTCCCCTTCCAAGCAGAATGATTCACTCTGCTGCCTCTCATGCTTCTGTCCTTCCCAGCTGCACCCAGAGCTGCACTCAATTCAAGAAAATCACATTTTTCAGCCAGTTCTATACCTTTCTCTCTTGTAACCATAGGTGGTCATTTCCAAAGTGCTTAAAGTGATCAATATGCAGGCTGAACAGCCTAAGTCTCAAATTTATCTTCTATTTAATATGCACTCTTGGTGCATATGTCCAGTATCTGCAAAATGATACTCCCATTAACTGGGTGAACAGCTGGTGGAGAAGTTGGATTATCACCACAGTTCAAATCATAACAAGAAGAGAAATACAGGTTTTCACAACAATAAAAATTTCAGAGTGACCAGACCCCAGTCTCCTTTTTCAGTTTCGTATCTTGCAAATATATTGATCAACTTTCCGCTCTCTCCTCCAGCCACTCCTGCAGTTCAGATCAGCTGACTGTTTCATGGAGCCAAGCTCTTTTGATCCCTTAGAAATTTGTCAAGCATCCATTGCTAAAGCCAGTTGGAACACAATTTGCAAAAGGAGAACATAAATCAAGTGGTAAATTTGTGATTTTCATGCAAACCACACAGGAGTCAGTGAGCTACTAGCTCAGTTACACCATCCTTTCCTCTGACCAGCAAAGTCTGAGGCCTTTTTCTCTGGAGAACTATACTGGAAAATCTTTAGATAATCTTGGTCTCAGAAGAGGATCTTAAGCTGGGCAATATTTATTTTAGTTTAAAAAGTAACTATTCTATTGTAGATTCTTAGACTGGAAAAAATCTCATAGGAATGAGGAGAAAGATGGGTATGATTTTCACTTTGATGACATATTGATCAAGACAAAAAATAGTTAACTGCACAACTCTAAAATATTATACAAATAGAGAAAATTATTCTATCTAAAAAGCCAGAAATATGTGTCTTGGAACAAATCCAGATGCACCAAATGTCTACTTTTAAACTCAGTGACTAATGGAAAGAAAGCTGCAGTGATTGGTTACAGCAGTTTTAAATAAATATAAACTAGGATTGGCTCTGACTGGATCTGGGCAAACTGACCTCCAGAGCTGAGAAGTGACCCTCAGATTTCAGAAGGATGTAGTATGTGGAAGGGGGAGACCTGCTTGGAAGAGAAGAGCCTGAGGAGTGTTCCATGATGTGATTTCTGGAGAACTCTTAGGGAACCTTGCCTCTGTTCCCAAAAAGTGCAAACACCTCTGGTGTCTTGCTGTGTGAAAATTTCCCATGGGAAAATAATAATCTATGGAGGGGACAGTCCAGCATAGGATAACAACCTCTGGCAGTGTGGAAACAGGCAGTCATGATGGTGAGGAACAGGCACCCAAACCCTTCGTGCAGTGCCCTGACTCCTGTCTTGTGTGCGTGGGTTGGCTTGCAAGAGCCATGAAACACTCACTGTTTTAATAAACCATTTCAAAGTGTCTGTGTGGTCTGTGGTCAGCTCACACCTCACTCACAGAGCTCCTCAGACACTGCTGCACTCACCTGCCCAGATGTCTGAAATGCCCATTGCCCCATTCCCAGGCTGCCCTCAGACCTGACCCCGTTGGTATCTGGGCACATTTGCACCCGTGGGTGCTGCTGCCAAGTGCTCAAGCTCAAGCTGTGAGACCGATCAAACCAAACCCTCTCTTTTTCTCTTGGGTAAAAGTATTGTGAATCCAAGCCCTGAACTAAATGTAACAAACCCTCAGGAATGTGAAGTGCAGATGACACATAAGACTCAAGGCTCGGGCCATGTCTGTGCTAAACGTTTTGCACAAGCTGTGTTTTATCAGATCAGAATGGCACACGCTAATGAATGCAGTGGCACAAATGGCATCGAAGTACTGCCTGTGCATTGCACAGTAATTGTCAGACAAAGGATGGCAACAAAGCAGAGACTCACATAAAATTAGATTAAAAACTTTAACTCTTGGTGCATCGTGCACAGTGTTTCCATGGATCTGTAATCCCCAGATTACAGCATTTCCATAGATCTGTAATGCCCAGGGAAAAAAATTGCAGTGGGAAGCAGAGGCTTTCTCTGAATTTGCAGTGGGAGGCGGAGGCTTTCTCTGAATTTGCAGCAAGCAGTTCACTGCTGTTCAGGCTGCAAACACAAGCTATGGACAGCTGACATCTTCTGAGTGCACATCATCCCCAACTCTGATTCATGTCTGAAGGCTTAAGAAGGATTTATCTTCAGAGCCAGCTCAAGGAGTATTATGTGAATGGGGAATGAATAAAGCAAGAAAGCCGTAAATTTCTCTTCCAGTACAAAAACCTGGACACTGAGTAACCACGCAGAGCCAAGAACTGAGTGGAGCACATCAGTGGAGTGTGAATGCTGTGATCTCTGTTAAAAACCTTCTCTAAATTCCTCATTAGCGTTCCTTGCTAATTCCTTGCTGGGGGGAGCAGATGTTTATACGTCATGAAAGAATATTAATTTTTAAGTCATCTACTGTTTTAAATCCCTTCCTCTCTCAGCCCCCTAACAAACAGAGAAGTTAGGATCTGGGAAGAGTGATGCTCTCCCTTTGACCACACTCACTGCACAGAATACCTGGAGCTAATTCTGCTTTCTGCTGGCATAAAGGGGATCAAACTTGGCAAATTGTTTTAAATGTCCAGTGTGACTACTGGCAACAGAAAGGTCCTGAAAGAAGCAATTTTTTTTTTTTTACACTGAATAACACAGACAAACAGGCAAAAATGGCTGGATAAAAATCTAGGCTACATAATGCTGGTTTAATTATATTTTCTGTTTAGGTCTTATCTCATAGTGATAAGTTCTTACTAATTCACTCTTGTCCCAGATTTCTTCCCCCTGTGCTTCAGTAGCGTATTAAAAAGGCATTCTGCTGACAGACTTTTGTAAATTTTAGTGGGAAAAAAGGAAGAATTGTCACTGATAGCAGGCCTATGGCCACGTGTAGACAAAAAACTTAGCCGCTCACTCTGCAAAGTGTTGTCTACTAGTAGAAAGGAAGCACACACGAAAGCAACAAGGATGTTGAGCCTACAGAAACTGTAAATGAGTAATCTTCAGAATTTCATTCCTTCCCTGCAGGACAGAGAAGGTAGTAAGTCAGGAAAACCCAGCTAAGGGGGTAGAACACTCCTGAGGTCCACACATGGGTGATGCAGGAAGTTGAAACTACAACAGAAAATGCATGAATGCTAACAAGTCAGCACATTTCCTGGATGTGACCCACTCTTAAACTCACATTACTCAAATAAAACAGGAGCACACAGGTTTATTTAGGCAGAATAACAGCTCTTGTAAACATAAACAACAATGAAGAAGAAAAGTAAATTCACCTGGGAGACAACCGAAGTAGAAAAACAAAGGAAGAGGTTATGCTAGAGCCAGGCCTAAGTCCAAAACCTGTTCTGTCTCCAGCCCCAAGCCCATTGATACACAACTGACCTCCGTAAAATCCTGGTCAGGTACTTTTCAAGCCCTTGTGCTATTGAAGATAACGATTTACAAGCCTTCTGAAACAAAATGTGGAAGAACAGCAACACTGTAAAAGCCAACTGCAAACTATAGCAAAACACACACAAGCCTGATGCAAGTACTCATTCTCTTCACCTCTTCCTTATATTTATTTAAAAACATAATTTTTATATTAGTACTGCTTAACTAGAACTCAGCAATCCATGCCCTATTACCAGTATGAAGGACCAAGGAAGTGGGAAACAACAGATTAACAACTTAAAAAACCATAAAGTCACAAATAGATGCCCTTTCTATTGCCCATGGGCTCATTCTGCAGCAACATTAATGTGTCTCCAGAGAATAAATAGGGCCATATAATGGCAATTATTGTCATGGGCTCATTGCAGACATGACCTCACCCTCAGGACTTGGAATCTGCTCCTGACTGGGCTGGAGTTCTGGAGGAATTTTAATGGTGGGGTGTGAAGGTCAGGCTGTGATACCTCTTTTGCATTATAGAAACCCATCTCGGTGGGGCTGACTGAGGCAGACTGCTATCTGAGGTCTCCTCAGGGTCTCCAAGGAATGGGCTGGGTCAACAGGTAGCTGAACACTCACACCCAGTGCTTTAGTTACTGTAAGTATCCTGACAGAAATACTAAAAAATTTCCATGGTGCAGCCTCAAATCTGAACACTTGAGAAACCTCTGGTTTGGAGTAACTCTTGCTTTCCTCAGGGATCTGGAACAGCCTTTGCCTATTGTACCCCAAATAACAGGACAAGGCTGTCTTGTGCTCTCAGCTTTTACCCTGTAGCTTTGTGTTACCTGTTAGGGATGCCCTTACCCAGAATCTTAGAAAGGCATTCAGCAGCACCCAGGAAACTGGAGGAAAATGTGACCTGGCAGTGACCTGTTAAACTACAGACTGCTCGCACCTTCATCTGCTGGGAGCTACCAAGCTTGGTGGGAAGACGTGTCTGCTGTAATGCACAACCATTGTCAGCTAACAGACATCTCCCAGTTACTCTGCAGAAAGCTAATCCCAGCTCCCACTTGGCACCAAATCTAAGTATCCCCAGGACCCAGTTTAAATGGTGAATGAAGCCTCCGTTTTGTCAGTCTCTGCCATAACAGTCCATTAACCTCAGTGAATTACCTTGTAGTCCCCATCCATCAAAGTGTCTGTCTACCTGATGAAATGAAGAGTTATTTCTTGAGTCTGTCACTATGTGCCAGCTCAACAGCTAAAGCATTTATTCAATATGATTAATCCATTATATCCTAACTGTGGTATCTGCCCTGTCAGCCTGAAGGCATGGACAGAAAAGTTCCCAGGAACACCAGAGACAACAGCAACGGGACTGACAAATCCCACGTGTATATGGCATGCCAGGAGCATCCAGGAAAGCATAAATTCCCTCCACTCCTACACTGGTGTTGGAGCATTGCTTCATTTGAGGAAAGTGAACTTCAACAGGAGGCAGAAAGAGCAGGAACAACTCAAAGGGCAGCAAGAAGCATTTCACAAATAGTTCCCAGTGCCTAAGAGAACTGAAAAGACGTGTGGTAAGAAAGTGCTTTCAGGGTGAAGGTAGGGGTGTTCAGACCCCATGATGAGCATCAATACCTAGAAGTGCCATTCCTCTCACCTGGTGAAATGTCTGGGATCTCCCAGATCTGTACCATCACTTTGGTGTTTAGGCTTGCTACGCCAGAATTCCACCTCACAGCCTGCAGGGCTGCAGGATCCCCAGTTAAGACAGCACTGACCAAATGGAGTAGGTCAGTCTTAGCTGACCTGGTACCTGCCATTGAACCTAATCTCCATCCAGCACTGCAGAACAAGGCTAGGTCCTGCCTTTATTCCTTCACTGTCATCTTGTCCTTGAACCTGGTTCCCTTGACTTGAAAGAATCTGAAATACTGCAATATCTGAAATACAGCTTGCAAGGAGCCAGCTATGGACCAAGCCCGACAGCACTGGTGACAGAAGAAAGCACTTAGCACAGAGCATAAATACCAGGGTGATTTACACAGAAAGATAGGCAGGTTCTCACTATTCATTCCTGAATATTTACTGGGCTTGCTTCAATTACAAGGCTTAGTGGCATGAACTTCAGATGTACAATGCTAAGTATTTTTCTAAGGTCATGGGCGGTAATTGAAAGATGACTTTGATACTCACATTAAAAAATACTGCTAATAGGGAACAGCTCTGAAATCAGCCCAGCACGATGCCTTTCAGTCTTGGTAATAATGAATATACAAGCACTCATAACAGTCTACTCAGTGGAAACAAAACATAATTTGGCTGGTCATTTGCTTTTGTTCGTCTTTTGTTGGGGGAAAGGGAGGGGAGACGAGTCCTGTGGCAATGGCATTGAACAGCCCATCTCTGTTTTGAATCTGCTGAGATTAAATATATCCTTTCAACAACAAAGGCTGAACTCTGATCAAAGCCCCACCAGCAGCACGCCCTACAGTAGGATACACCGGATCCTAATTCCTGCAAGTGCCCAAGGGGATATGAG
This sequence comes from Lycocorax pyrrhopterus obiensis, assembly GCA_014706295.1. Taxonomy (NCBI): domain Eukaryota; kingdom Metazoa; phylum Chordata; class Aves; order Passeriformes; family Paradisaeidae; genus Lycocorax; species Lycocorax pyrrhopterus. Next base: position 102,044,722 of record JACSVZ010000004.1, on the reverse strand, counting down.
ACTCCCATCAGTCAAGTAAGACAAGGACAGGAGAAAGCACCATAATTTTCAGTTCAGCCCAACAAACCCTGCAGCATCTTGGCTCGCAGTAACCTGGAATGCATCCTGCAAACAATTAGCAAGATGGCTTTTCCAAACCCATCAACACCACATGGCTCTTCTTTGATATTGTTTTGTTCTTCTTCCCCTCCCTCCCAAGAGCTTTTTCAGGAACTCCATACACACGCTGCTGGGAGTACAATTATAGGACAGCGTGTTCAGTCAAAATTCATTCAGCATGTTTCTGGGATCCCTTGTTTTTGTGCAAGGGCCTCTGTGCCTCTTCTGCCTGCACCCCGTGTGCGTGCAGTTGTATGAGATGTTTGGACAGGCAATTAGCCATCATGTGTGAATAAAGGCTTGTTTTGTCAAGCAGATGTATGTGTGCAAAAATGTACAGTCCTGTGTTGTAATTGTCTAAAATACTATTGTGGCATGACAGTGAGTTACAACATGCACAGGGATAGCCTGTCTCTAAGTAATTACTTGTCTACTGCACAGACCCTCCCAGAAGCTCCTCTCCATCTGTACTGCAGTCATTTATATAGGACAAACACTGATGTTAACAGACTGAATGAAAAAAAAGGTCTTTTCTGTACTTGCAACTCAGATAGCAGAACTTCTATTATGGCTCAATTATAGCTTTTTGCAGGATGGAAAGGGGATCCGCACCAGCCACTCACAGGCAGGCAGAGTTTAGCAGTGGGTAAGTGTGTCTTGTCCACTCTCACCTTGCTCACTTGTCCTTTGCTCCTCCTCCTGCACTCAGCAGGAGCAAATCTCTCCCAGCCTTCTGCGTTACTCAAAGGACCATGCTACAGTCAACAGCCTACCAAGAGTTTCTGCTCAGAAATTACCTCCCAAGTAAGGGCAAGTCACTCACAGATAACATGTCTGAAAATGGCAGGTTTGTCTGTGCTGTTTTCTGTCGATCAGGAGAGGGGAATCCTGCTGCCAGGCCCTTCTGCTTATGGTCACTGCATGGAAAAGGCAGCTACAAACTAGGGATAGCCCCCAGAATCATAAAACACCTCAGCAGCTCCTACTACCCTGCTGCTGGGGGTGATGGTGCAAGGAACAACAGCACAGTACAAGGACTCTGGGCTGGTGAGGTGGGTTGGACACTTACTGCCCCAGAAGGAAATATGGCTTCAAATCTAGGCTGAGCTATCAATGGTCTATGTGTTGTTGATGAAACTATCATCTCCTCTCTTTCTCTCATAGAAATTAGAATAGAATAGAATAGAATAGAATAGAATAGAATAGAATAGAATAGAATAGAATAGAATAGAATAGAATAGAATAGAATAGAATCAGGGCTCTAAGAGTCTGTGCAAGTTCCCATTAGTATGTGGTTTTGGGAAATTGATAACTATTAATCTAAATGTTTCCATGCCAAAATTCTCTGTCATACTTTTAAATACTTCAGGAAGATGGAACCACCCACTCTAGGTCTCTAGTTTTATTCTGTATCTGTGATCTAGAAATAAATTGAGAATTTCCTTTTATATTTTTAGGAGTGCAATTATTTTAAGAAACTTAAAGTTGTTGGAGAGGTGCATTCCTATTCATGTTGTACAATCACTTCTGAAAAAGAAAACATTAAAACAAAAATACTATCTCCCATCTGTCCATTATCACTGAAATATAACCAACCAAGCAATCAATAATATTGAATCAATCATGCAATCATTTAGATTGGAAAAGACCTCTAAAGTCATTGAGCCCAACAGTTAACTCATCACTGACAAGTTCACCACAAAACCTTGTCCCCAGGTGCCAAATCTACACATCATTTAAATACCTCCAGGGATGGTGACTCAACAGCTTCCCTGGGCAGCCTGTTCATATCCTGGGCAACACTCCTAGTGAAGAAATTTTCCCTAATATCCAATCTAAACCTCCCCTGGAGCAACTTGAAGCCATTTCTTCTCATCATTTGTTACTTGGGAGAAGAGGCTGAGCCCCACCTGGCTACCACCTCCGTTCAGGTAAGTTGTAGAGCAATAATGTACCCCTGAGCTCTCCTCACCCTCAGCTCCCTCAGCTGCTCCTCATCAGACCCTTCACCAGCTTCCTTGCCCTTTTCTAGGAATGCAAATCACTTAAATATTCCTTATTCAGCAACTGGACTTTGCTCTGTTAAATTCCACTGGATTCCATAATATGTAAAAATCAATGTGCTTAATCAAACAGGGATGTAGTTACCTGCAGAGCTACACTGCACTGCAGGGAAGAGTGTGCACGGGCATGGATATGGTCTTTTATTTTCCGTGATTCTGTGTTTATCTGTAGGTCTGTGTATTCCCTTTGTGCCTGATAGCTGCCTGATAAATTGCATGGCCGCTGCAAAAAGAGATAAACCCTGCCGCAGCAGTTTGCTGATAACATCAGTGTTCAATTTAAGGCAAATGCTAAATCACGGCAATCAACAGTTCATGCAGAGATCAGAGATTACGGGTTTCAGAAGCTAACAAGCAGTGTGACTTTGCTCTGGAATTCAGGAAATCATAGTTCAGCTTTCCATACAAGCATAATAGTGAAAAGATGCAGATTTGGAAAGCACTTCTGGGAATTTGGGGGCAGAAAGAAAACTTCTTGTGAGTTTTTAAAAATTTGGTTTAGTTGTAGTAGTAGCAATAGTTATGATAATATTTCACATATTTTCTTCACAAATAGCTCTTTCCTGTAGCTCTTTTAAAGGTGGGGTTTTTTTTGTATTCAATAAACACAATCTCAGATTGGGGGCCCACATCAAATGGCATATTTGTGATCTCTGACTGTGTAATAGTCATTCTTAGGTTCATATTTCCTGTGTGAGATTCATGATTATGAGCTAAAAAAATGACTTTATGTGCATGATTTGTAATCACTGCTTAAAAGCAAACAACTCCACAGTTAACTCATTCTGCCAAATACTCTTATAGAGGAAATGTAAGTGGCTGTAATTCAGACAAGGCAAATCCAAGGCTGTATCCAAGGAGAATCCTTGCTGTATTTCTTCTAAACTAACAGCCCCATCTGGGTACATATTTTTAGTTTTCAATGCAAAAATTGCCAGTAATACCATGAAGGGATGAGATCAATTACCTTTTAACTAGGTAAAGCTTTGATAACAGCCTAACTGCTTCAAATGTTCTTACAATTTGCTTGTGTGTTGGTTGTTGACAGCATAAGCTGTAGTCCCAGGCAGAAATCCTAGCCCCACCTGATCTCAGAGAAATTTCATTCTGTTTCAAGAAAAAACGGGATTTCAGCTTCATTGATTCACTTGGATTCATACTGCCTAATTGTGTTGAAAAATGAAAGTTTCATATCTCGACTCCTAGTGCAAATCGATAAGGGAAATGTTTTTGTGAATGTTAGTTCTACAGAATTATCTGTCATCCAAAATGTCTTTTTCTCTTTCATTTCAGCAGAAAGTTTTTGTATTTTTTCTCATACTTTGACTTTATGGAGATCTTGGGTTTTTCCCAAGATTTCTAAGCATTAATGTTTCCACTTCTAAAAGATACCAGCTGCTTTATGTTTTTTCTTTCCAACTCTTCACACCATCATCAGCCTAAATCCTTGGCTTTACGAGCTCTAGCTGTATCTGATAGCCATATAAATGCAAAGGAGGACATAATTCTGAAGAGTTCATCCTCACATAAAAGCAACTTTCTTAAGAAAAAGAGCGTCACAGAAAGATTATTATCAAGATATTCCCAAACTTGGTTTCTTAAGGTGTAACTGTCAGTGTCAGGAATGAGTATCACATGGATCAAAGGATGCATCCCACTTCAGCTGGGGACCATGTTCAACCATTCCAAACACCAAAGCACCTGAGTCTGCTGTTCCCTACGGCTTAGACATCCTTGATGGCCTGGAACTAAGCAATCAGATGCTCTAGACACTGACTTGAAGGCCATCTCCACTTTGCCCAAACCAGGCAGTCAGTGGCTGCAGTAGCAAAAGGTCTTCATCACCCTGCATTCTGCCTAATCATTGCCTAGCAATTGGTTTTACTCCAGGCCTGAATAATTTCTGTACCCCAGTGTGTGTTCCTCAAGAAGAGAAGCCGCTTGGGAGGGGTTTGCTGTCCTCCCATTCTGTGCCCTTCCCCTGTGCACTCACAAGGAATGGGAGGAGTACAACTTTAGGGTGAATCCTTCTTCAGGCTGACTATTGGAGGGACAAAGGGAGAAGTAAAAGAACCATTTACCCAAAAGAAGGAGTGCACCTACAAAGTGCTGTTGAACTGCTCTTAATCCTTAAAATCTTACGGGAACAGGATCCTGACTGGGCTAAAAAGCTGTGGCTCCTAGCTAGGAATTGAGGCACTAGGACAGGCAGTGGGCTGTCAGGTGGCAGTAAAATTTGTAATGCTCAGGAGGACCACTGTTTTACTAGGAGCTGTATTTCCTCAGTTAGTGATGCATCCTCACCTGGTGCTCTCCAAGCCCTGGTTAGCACCGTACCTATGTACATGGGTAAGCTGCAAATCCACATAGACCATTCCAGAGCAGTGCAATTAATCATCTGTGTTTTCAACAGAAGTCTCAATATTGCGCAAAAGTCATAGTTTGCTAAGTGAAACCAGAGGGCTGTTCTTTTCCTCCAGCAAGCATTCCCCTTGCAAAATCCAGAACTATTCCATTTAAGTGTTCACAGTTTGCTGAGGGAAAGAACTCCTCTTTTTTTTCTTAGTATGTGGCAACCAAAACGAAATAAAGTTTTTCCTGAGAGCTGGACAATGTACAACATCTCTCCAAAGTAATAAATAGCTGCTTGGTGTCTGACTAAAACCAGCTCAGAAAAATGCATCCAGTTTCCTACAGCAATCACTGATACAGGCCCATGAACACAGGCCTGGAGGCTACAGACAGATCTTAGCTTAGGCAGTGGCTTAGCTCTTCTATCAAATGCTGCTTGAGAAATGGGGCTGAAAGAAGAAAAGAAGGACAAATCCTGAAGGATGGATGGATGGATTTACATAATTTACATAACCAGGACCTGTATGCAAAATTTTATCCAGCTACTTGTGCTCAGTGACAGCCTGAAAATCGCATGAGAACTCCCAAACTCAGCAGGTGTCAGCAGCTGCAATTCGGGCTGACACTTGAACACAGATCATGGCACCAAGTGGGTGAATAGCATGAACTCTATGTTTAATCTCTTCTGTTATATCCACCTCTTTAAAAACCTTCTTCTACTACACAACAAGGGCAATTTTCCAAGTGAGTGTTATTATGTTGACTATTTCACTCTTATTGCTATGAAGGTGACACCCACCGAAGATGTTGCTGCTCCAGCCTTTGAATCAATCATAAAATCATATAATGGCTTGGCTTGGAAGAGATCTGAAAGATAATCTAATTCCAAATCCCTGCTGTGGGCAGGGGCACTTTCCACTAGACCAGGTTGCTCAAAGCCACACCCAATCTGGCCTTGAACATTTCCAGGGATGGCTTGGCTTGCAGCAGGTGACAAAGCCATTGCTTGAACAAGCCCGTGATGATCTCCTCTTCTCTCAGAAGGAGGATATTTGGTGCAGGTTCTCCACTACACTCAGGAGAATCAATGAGAAGAGGAAGCTCTGAGTTACAACTCGCAGTAACACAGCTCCAGGTAGCCGACTCCGGGCCAAAGCAGAGGGTGCCCAGGCACAGCACGAGTCCTGCACGGCACAGGAGCCATTGCCTCTGGATAGGACTGAGCAGCAGGGGTGAGGGTGATGGTGGTGACTAACATAGACCAAGTGTCGACAGGAAATGTTCCACTGGCAGCAGAAACAGCTGCCAGAAGAAGTGACCCTCCTGCCGAGCCCCGATGGGGTGTTTTTGGATGGCAGCTCACCCAAACTCAGGTTCTCCTGCCCTGACCTCATAGCCCCTCTGTTACTCAATACAGAGCTTGGCCGCAGGTTTTGCTTCTCTACCCTGCCCCAGTCCCCACGCTCACACAGCCCTCGGGAAAGGCTTTAGCTCTCTGCTTCCATCTTCTGAAGCACACAAACTGTGTCTATGGAACAGGGAGTGCCTGCAGGATAAAAGAGATGGCTGCAGGTCTCATCATGTTCTTCACTTGTCATAAACAAAGCAAGAGATCCTAGGTACATTTAATGTCCTTATTGCTGTGTCCTCTGAAGTATGGGTAACTTGGCGTTCATGGGAGAACAGGGAAATAACACTATTGCAGAAGGTCATTTGTTTTATCTTATTTCAGACTCCAGAGGACTTGTTTTGTTTTTCCTGTCCTCTTTATGAGTTGAAGATTGCAAAACCCTGGTAATGTGAAATTCACTAATGAAAGTGCCACTGGCACACAATTTACTCAGAGCTCTGCTGCTTCAGAGTTTGGAGATGAACTCTGAATAACCAGCACACGTGACTCAGTCTTTCCCAAATACAGTGTATCCTCATTAATGAGGATGAAAATCATGAAAATCATGAAAAGCATACTCTAAATAAAACATTGACAATTCTGGTTTTTTAAGATACCTTTTCGTTGTTTGAATTTTGCCATTTGTTTTTTGAGGCTTATGATTTCTCTCGTGCCATTTATGAAGATGATGTATAAAGATTTCAAAAGAAGAAACAAAAATATTAGGTTGAGAAAGAGAGATCAAGTCTTCTGTTAAAGGAAATTAGTGAGAATTACATTCTTTGATTGCCCTTAAGTTATCCTTTTGCAGTATCTGGAAACAGTTTGGGTTTTTTCCTTAGAACAACTGAACCATGACTCCCAACTCATTGCTTGTCTACAAAAATTGGGACTTTAAGCAAAACACTAAACATATGAGACTGATAATAGAAACAACAAGTGATAAAAATGGAACTTGATCTGCTGCCTTATCCCACAGTATAGAACTGTGTTTAAACTGACCTCATCTTCAAAATCAACCTGGCTGTAAGCCTCTGAACCTCACAGTCAGGTTCAGCTGGGGCAAGCAATGGGGCTCGTCACTCTGTTACTATATTCTGCCTTTTCTAAATGTGTGACAGCACGTAAATGGGGACATTTCCTCAGCAGCTTTAAAACACTTCGAGTGCTGACTGGTTGCCATGGCAAGTCAGCATGTTTAGGTAGCAGGCAGGAAACAGGGATCTGCTTGTCCAACAGCAGCGGCTGGGGAGGGCCCTGTGCATGCAGCAGTGTGGGGATTTTGTAACTTCAGACCTCAGATACGGTCAAGCTGGCTGGGACTTTGCATCCAACCACTTCCTTTTAGTAGCTACATTTTAGGCAGAAGAATCAAGGGTAAATGATTCACTGTTTCCAGACCAGGAGATCAGAAAAGAAGTTTGAACACCATGAGATGTCGGCATTGGTGATAAAATGCCACATTTTGCTTCCCTGTTTCCCTTACACCCACCCCATATATCACAGCTTCCTTGGCTGTACCACTGAAACTGAGGCTGCACTGTAACAAAATCACTGCAATAATCAGGGTTCAGCTTCTTTGGAGGGCTGTTTGAATATGGGAGAAATAACCAATACAGGCATCTAAAAACCCAAGTGTAACAGGGAGCCCTAAACAGGACATCATACACCAGAGCAATCTCACAAGTGCTGAATAGAGAATACGTTCACAGGGTAATTCAGGCTGGAAAGGACTTGGGGAGGTCATCTAGTCCAGCCACCTGCTCAAAGCTGGGTCAGTAACAATCTCTCTGGCCTTTCTAGCACAGCCCAGGATGCAGCCAGCTGCCTTCACTGTGAGGGTACACTGCTGACTCATGCTCATCTCACCCCTCCTCAGATGTCTCTGAGCTAGGCAACCTTTGAAGATAATGACAGAAATAGGTGTCTGACCCATTTCAGACATCTGCTTCAGCAGGAGATGAATCACACTCCAGCAATGCCTGCTTCCTTCCACTGACTACAAAGGGAGACCAGGGTAATTAGCTCTGACAGGAACATCCACACCAGTGGTATTTGCTTCCAGCCAGATTAATCCTGCCTCATAAGTTTTGCTGCACCTCCAGATTTTGCTGCAAGATGTCACACATTTGCATGTGTGTGTGTGTGTGTCTGTGTGTGACATGCACTTGCAGGGTTCCTTTGAATGTGAAGAGAGTACAATTAAGAAGGATATATATACAAAACAGTGCACCAAACTGGAGATACTTGAAAGAGCTGATTCACATTTCAGTGGCAGATATTCTAGCAAATATCAACCCTAGTGGTTTCGGAATGTTAGCTTGCTTTAAACATATGCCAGAGATTTTATTTTTAATGCTAAGTAGCATGAAGATATCTTTCTTTTTCTCTTTCTTCTTCTATTTTAGTAATATCAGTTTGATTTTCTAAGGCGAAATATAAAATTTGCTTTGAAGCAGTCAAGAATATCAAATTCTGCATGCAACCTACACTGAGATCATCCTTAATTCTGTTTTTTCTCTGTAAGAGTTTCAAAAAGGAGCACGTAGTCAGCAAATCTGACTGATTTTAGCTCCTGGTGAAAAGGTCAGGTAAAGTTCAACTCCTTTATAACAGAGGAGCAATTCAGGAGGTCTTTAATTGTTTGTCCTGTAGACTAGCATGGTCCTCATCTTTCAGTGAACATAATGGTTAAAAATTACATTAAACCTCTCCTTTTTGAGCAACTGCTCTCCTTTTGACCTCTCTGTAATCCTGAATATTATGGCCTGCTATCCAATTTGAATCACAGATGAGTGTTGCACTTTTTAGATGTATGTTAAATAATCTGCCACTTTCTTCTGACTGAAGACAGACACTGTCTATGCAGAAAAATCCAGGCAGATAAGGGAGAAAGCATCACATCCCATTCCCAGAAACCAGCCTGGGCAAGCAAAGTACGTATTCTTTTAATAAGTATGTTTTGAAATGTTAAGAAATCATTGATCTTAATCTTAAAAGCTGCCTTTAGCCTCCTTTCATGTACTTTGCAGCAGCTTCCTCAGAAGTCCACCACAAGCCTTCCCAGTCATGACAATCTCACGTCATCTCCAAGCAACTGACCTTGTGCATACAAAATAGAGAAGGGGGCTGTTCATGCTGCTCAGAGCAGATAGGAAAAAAGAGAGAGAAGACAGGACTCACCCAAAGTCACTTTGAATAATGAGATTGATCAGCCTCTGCAATTCTTACTCCATGAAAATTGTGGGTATCCAGCCGCTTGACTCCTTATTGCGCTTAGACTGCTGTGCCAGCAGACGATGGTCTGAACATTTAATCCAATGCAAGGGGGTTTTCAAATCACCTGCTTGGGTCTTAGCATAGCATTGCCAAGCATTCCTTCAATTATGAAGTTTTCTATGGAAATATCTCTCATACAGGTCCCTGGAGAAATTCTAGGGGATCCTTGGAGCAAGTGCTTTCATAATGGAGAAGGGAGCACAACCAAAGAGGAGTCTGGCCCATCATGCTAGGAGGTGTCTGAAGTAGAAACTGGTGCTCTCCAGTTGGTTCCATCTCTTTATTTATGCCTTTCTGAATTCTTATGTTCGCCAAGTTCAGAAGTTGGCAGACAGCTCCTCTCTTATCTTTCTGTTTCCCTGCTAGTTTAAATTCTGTCGTTGCATGTAACTCTAACCACGCTGGAATTTATACCAGGCCTGGGAGGACAAAGATCCTTGTTCCTGGAGAGAGATGCCTGAGCTCATAAACACTGTGAGATGTGTCCCAACAGCAGTGCAAACCCTGCTCTGTAACGACAGGAAACAGGCATTACAGGTAAACAGTGATGGGGAAGTTTAGATTGGATATTAGGAAAAATTTCTTCATGGAAAAGGTAGTCAAGAGGAACACACTCTGCCCAGGGAAGTGGTAAAATTGCTGTCCCTGGAAGTGTTCAAGAAGTGTGTAGATATGGTGGTTAGGGAGGCAGTTTAGGTCCAAGGTTTAGGACCTGGCAGTGTTACATTAATGGTTAATTAGGTTAAATCCTTTTTATATTTATTTATAAGACAGCTAAAGTGAATTCATGTTCAGGATGCACGACATAGTGATTAACAATAACCCTGGATTTATTAGTAGCAGTTCTCGCTGAGGTAATGTCCACCAGTTTCATAGATGGGTATAACATATCCAGATCTCCAGAGAGTATTTCAAAGAATGCATAGACCTCAGACATGCCTTACCTAAGCTATACATGGATCATATACTCCAGAAACATGACCAGCACTTTGGATGATGCTTGTTATTTGACTGGTGAGATATTACCAAAATTATAACAGAAAAAAACCCCTATTTTGAAGCAAAAATGCTGTCACTGAGACTAGCAACATAGCCCAGACTTCGTTGTTTTAAATAAGTGTCTCATATTTTGGGCAGAATGAGTAAGATACAGCAGACATTCAGTGCAAAAGGATCATTTTCTACTCAGGAAGTTGGAGATTTAATAATAAATGTGGGCTGAAGATTCAAGTTTATAGTTGGATCCTGTGGGAGCTTCTGAGCACTCAGTGCCTTTGAAACAAGCCAGCAGTGTCTGTGAGAGATATTAAATGAGTTCCTCTGGGCTGGGCAAAGGCCAAGACTGTGAGTGAAGCACTCCTGCCCAGGAGACAGGACAGACACCCCCAGGGAAAGCAGCAAGCGTGATCTGAGCAACCCAGCCTCCACCCACCACAGAACAGCTCATGCCGTGCCTCCTCCAGGGCTTCTTGCCATTGTCCATGACCCACAGCCTCTCCCTTGCAGTTCAGTTGGACAGACACTACAGCTGGACTCAATCCATTTTCAAGGTCATCACACCCACTCCAAACACTGCTTGCAACAGTGACTTCCAAAAAAAATAAGTCATCGAATCATAGAATCACAGGATGGTTTGGGATGGAAAGGACCTTGAAGATCATCTCATTCCAAGCCTCTGCCGTGGGCAGGGACACCTTACACTAGAAAAAAATGCTCAAAGCCCCATCCAGCCTGAAGACTTCCAGGGACAGGGCATCCACAGCTTCTCTGGGTAACATGTTGCAGTGTCTGAGCAGCCTCACAATAAAAATGTCCCTGTACATCAAGTTTTTCTTAGTTCATTGTCTCCTCTTACACCTTTTTATGAAAGTTGTAGGAAACATCACATTTGCACAGCAGGCAGGGAGCATATGAAGGTTTACCTGTAAGGCAGAGATCAAATAAATATCTTATCACAACAAAACCCCTGGCAGTTTCTGGTTAATCTCAATCTGCTCTCTGGTAGGAGTACAACAAATGCTGAATGTCAGTGTAAAGGCTCCGTGGAAAGCCAGCTCTTAAAAAAAAGTGTTGCAAATATCACATTTGTTTCCTCAGATCACTCCATTTCTCCAGCCATTTGTGAGCGGGGTCTGTACACCCCTCTATAGATGTGTATCACATGTGGCTGTAAGTCAGGTATCACTTCAGGGCCACTGCAGCAGGAATGGCAGCAGCATTACATCACCTGCTGCTCCACTATCAGGGGTGACCTCATAGCTCAGGAAACACCTGCTGTCAGCACTTGCTGTCTTCTCTAAGGGCTGATAAGGAGTTGATTTTAAAATCTGCATGTTACCTCACCTGCCCCCAACACCAGCTACTGGCTGAACATATTGTAGAGGTACTTAAGCAGTTTATTGCCACTATAAAATTCATGTGCCACTCATAAGCATTTTGGTAAAACATTATGCAGATATTTCTATCAAATACATCTTTCATGTCATTTGTTGAAGTGAATAAAGTCTCTCGTGAGGTCTCCCAAGTACCTGATCTGTGGTTTTTTGAAATCTCATGTATCACTGCTGAAAGCTATATGAAAAGAAAAACATGCCTTAATACAGGGAATACAACAAAGGACACACAGGAGGCACACTCAGATCAGGACACAGCATCCCCAGGGCAGAGCAAAAACAAGCCTAGAGCCTGTCTGGGCAGCCCAGGAGCACCCCCACAGGCAGACAGATTTGTCAAAAGGCAATTTGCTCTTCTCTAGCACAACCCAACCCAGTGAGAAATGAAACTGGGGGGTGCTGGGGATGGATGCCTGGGAGCAGGTCTGAATGGAAAATGGGGCATGGGGAAGAGGGGAGTTGATTCACATTTCAATGGCAGATGTTCTAGCAAACATCAACCCTAGTGGTTTCTGAATGTTAGTTTCCTTTAAACATATTTCAGAGACTTTATTTTTAATACTCTAAGTAACATGAAGATCCTTTCATTTTCTTCTTTTATTTTGGTAATAGCAAATTGATTTTCTAAAGAGAAATATGAAATTCTGCTTTGAAGCAGTCAAGAGGACCGAATTCCCTGCACTGAGATCATCCTTAACTCTGGTTTTGGTAACCAAAACCTGAGGGTCTGAGGCTGTGAACATCCACGTCAGTGTGGGGACATCCCTGAGGGTCCCATGCCACTGTAGGAGCACCCCTGAGGGACTGCAGCTATAGGTGACCCACACCCACACACCCTGGAGGAACTGTGGCCACGGGGAAAACAGCAGTGCAGGGACACCCTGAGGGACTGCGGGCAGAGGTGACCCTCACTGAACTGGGGACACTAAAAAAATCCCTTTGAAGACAAGTTAGAAGCAAAGAGCAGCAGAGAAAAACCTAGAGAAAAAATGGTAGCAGAGAAAATGAACAAGCAAAAAGCATCAGCAAGACACAGTTCCATGCACAGCCTCAAGAGAAATGATGACGCCACCAGAGAAATGAGAGCAGGATAACTGTGACATGGGGTGAAAGTCAGGGAAGTTGAGGCTAGGAAAGGGGACATAGTAACTGTTTGATTCAGGAGAAGGAGGACAAAAGGTGTTTGTTTGTGTCTTTTTTCTTTCTTTCTTTTGGTCAATATTAATCAGTCATCAGAAATTTGTGCTGTTTGTAAAGAAATTAAGTAAAAATTCCCAGTGCTGAGTCTGTTTGGCCTGCAACTTCCCTCTCTATAGGAATTTGTGTGTTTGAGGCTTTCATCAAGGAGCTTCCCTGGTAAATCAGCCATCTCTCCTCAAAGAAAAAGGCACAGAGTGCTGCCAGGCATACTTAATGCCAGAGACCACACACAGACACCATTTACTCCTGTTTGGAGAACGAGGGGAGCAGTGTGTTTTGCTGTAGTTTGTTTAGAGGCCATGGAAGCCTTTGTGCCGTTTGCTTTTGCTTTACACAGTGCTCATGCCACACGTTCTCGAAGGAGACCAGGCACTGAAACGGAATCAGCCAATTCCCAGCGTTTCCTCTGTGCACTGAGTAGGTTTGCTGTTCATGTATCCTTTAAACAACCTCAGGCCAAGCTTGAACCAGCAATGCTGCTGAGTGAGCCAAGGAGAAAATTCCCTGTGCCCAGGGTGGGAAGTTCTGGGTAACAGGCTTCTCTGCTACAGCTCTTCCTTAGTGAAGCCTACCTGGTGGATGCCTGATTTCCAGGCTTTTTAAAGATGTGCAGACTTTCATTTACATCCATAAACACATGGAAATTTCTCAGCAAAGTGGGATTTGTGCCCACGTATCTGCATTCCCATTTGGATGGGAGTAATTAGCAGCTCTAATTTTTTTTTTTCTGTTTAGAAAGATGAGGCTATAGTCTTCATTAATTCATTTCTTATTTGAGTTGTTGCCTGTGACAGACCACACACACTCTCTACTTGTGGCCCAGCACCTCGCTCTCTCCCCACGCTACACAATGTGTCTGACTCCATAGAATCATAAAGCTTGGAAAAGTTCTTTAAGGTCATCAAGTCTAATCATTAATCCAGCACTGCCAAGTCCACCATTAAACCATGTCCCCACGTGCCACATCTACATGTCTTTTAAATACCTCCTGGGATGGTGACTCAGCCACTTCCCTGGGCAGCCTCTTTGAATGCCTGATCTCTGTTTCAGTGAAGAAGTTGTTCCTAATACCCAACCTAAACCTCCTCTGGTGCAATTTGAGGCTGTTTCCTCTTGTCTTATCACTTGTTACTTGGGAGAAGAAACTGAATCCCACCTGTCTACAACTTCCTTTCAGGTAGAGAGTGAGAAAAACTCCCCTCAGCCTCCGTTTCTTTAACAAACCTGACTGCAAGCACATTTCCTGACTACTCTGCAGCACAGAGCTAGAAATTGCTCTTTCAGCAAGCCCTCCTGATAATAAACTCTTTGCCAAGATGTTTGTGGGCGACAAGCACGAAGATGAGTGTAAGTCAGGGCAAATGTTTTTAAAATTTCACACATGTGTTTATTTTTATCTTTTCCCAATATTTGTCCAGCTGTCTCATCTTCCTAAGAACTGTATAATTCAGGTTACCTCTTGCCCAGTGAAAAATTCCATGCCAAATTCTCCCAGGCAGAACTAGAGGTGGGGTTTTCGGTCATGTCACCCCACCCTTTTCCCACACACATCCCAGCAAAACAATCCAAAAAAATAATGTCTCTCATTTTCACCTTAAACAATATACTGTGGTAAAAGAAATAAATTTCTTTTAAAATCTAAAAATATTTTTTTATCAAAGAAAATATTCTTCCTTCAAGCCTAACCCTGAGTCATGGCGTCACTCAGATGATGAGATTTATCCATGATTTCAGTTATTACAGTCTTCAGCACAAGTCATTTTACCTTTGGTATGCTGCTTCCATCTCTGCCTTTTCAAAACCAAAATTTTCAGTGTGTGCCACTATAGAAGCTCTGGACAAAAAAACCCCTCTACTTCCATGCATGCAAAACTCAAAATGAAGCTATCCACCTACCACTGGTATCTCAGAAATACACCCCCACATTTTCCCTTGCTCTTCTCCCACACTGTGCTACCTTACCAGACTCAGTAACTTGGCTTCCAGCCTCAAATTACTCAGAAATGTATTTGGCAATAGAAAAGTGAAGAAGCCCCACTCCAAACCCCACACCTTACAAATACACACTGGTGGCCCGAGACAAACGGTGACATCCTAGTAAGGAGTTAAAGAGCCCATGTCCTAGGCCAGTATGACATTGTTATGGAGCCAAGAATAGGCCATGAAGGTCTTTAAGGGTCTCAGCCAATGCAGCAGAATCACACAATCATAGAATGTCCTGAGTTGGAGGGGACCCACAAGGATCATGGAGTCCAACTCACAGCCCTGTACAGCACCATCCCCAAGAACCACACTATGTGCCAGAGAGTGCTGCCCAAATGCTTCGTGATCTCTGGCAGGCTTGGTGCTGTAGCCTGCAATGAGGTCACACCTCAGCCTCCTCTTCTCCAGGCTGAACAGACCCAGTGACCTCAGCTGTCCCTCACACAGCTTCCCCTCAAGGCCCTTCATCATGTTCATAGCCCTCCTTTGGATGCTTTCTAATAGCTCTATCTCTTTCTTTTCCATGACAATTTTGGCAAAGGGAAGGCTGGAGGTGTTTCTTGTCACCTCCTGCCTCTCTTCCTTCTCCGCATCCACGTAACAGATCAATTTTTACCACACCCAGAGGATCCAGTGCTCCAAGGCAGGACTCTCAAACCATCCACGAGCAGCACTGCAGAGAAGGAGACCTGACTGCATGGAGAGAAAGGCCCCCCTGCACCCAGGACTGCATTTGCTCCATGAACTGGCCTGCACATTCACCAATGGCATGTGTCACATTGGACAAGATCATCCCACCCAGTGGCTTAGTGGATGCTCCCAGCCACAGGTCCGATCATGCTTTCACTCCCTGTTGTGTCTGTGGGTCCTCCCCAGTCAGCGTGCTGGGATGCTGAGCAGGACCCAACACGATCAGGTGTAATTTTGTCCCTTGTCAGGGGCAGAACAGCTAGAATTTCAAGTCCAGCATCATTTAATGTTGGAAGTTTGTAACATCTCCAGTTACACTGCAAAAACAAGGTGCATGCTGATCTCCTCTGCTGAGGAAAGCAAGAATAAGTCACTCAAAATCCCCCTATGGTTAAGTCAAAAAAAGAACCTGGATTATTACAGGTTCAAGATGGCAATGACCACAGATTGTACCTTGAAGGGGTCAGATTTGGCCCTAGGAAACTTCCTAAGCAGGAGAATAATATAGTCCTGGAAGAATAAATCTCTGCTATACAGAGGGATAGTAGAGCCTGCATCCTTAGAGATGAAGCATAAATCAGGCTAGCAATGGCTTTGTCTGATGCTGGCAGTAGTCCTGCCTTCAGCTTGAGGATGTACTAGAGACCTTCAGAGGTCCCTTACAAACAGCATTCCAATGATTCTGTGAAAATGCAACCAGAACTGAAAGCTGTACACAACAACTGCTTTATTATTTGAATACCATTTACTCCTATCTGCCTGGAAGTTTATCTCTTGCCTACATGTTGCAATGCCATGTCTAAATATCTCTCAGGTTTTCTTTCTGAAAATTCTACCTGTGGCACCTACAAGCAATCTGTTCCTTGAAGGCTCTTTTCTGTTGGCCTGAAGTTCATCTTCCTGTATAGAAGTAAAATAGGGATTAAGAAAAAGGGGATAAGACCTCAGATAAGGTAAAAACTTAAAGCTTAGTGAAATTTGTCATCAGATGCTGAAAATGGATCTGACCATTTCAAGTATAAGACCTGCATTGCTACACGCTGTTGCACACCTATGTCATTAAGCCAGAGCTCATAAATAACGTTAGATAGATTAATTTCTGATTATACACTAAATTTAATGCTGGAAAGGACTATCTGAACATTTGTTTTTGCCTCTAGAGTATCTATAACTTTTACACTTAACCATTCATACACGAAAGACAAGCTTGTGCTTGACAACTTGTATCTTCCAGAAAGATTTTATTCTCCCAGAAATCAACATTCTAGTTCATATTAGATGCAGAAGTGGGATGGCATCATGCCCTGTTCTGGTCATTAGGAGGTGAATAGAACTGTCACTTTGTGTGGAAAACATAGGAAGATAGACTTGTGCTGCACAGCTAACAGAAGGACAAGGGCTAATGCTACACAAGTAAGCATGTTTCAGTATTACCCTGACCATGCTGATCTTCCCCGAAAAGATCCATGAAATGTTTCACAGCTCTGCTCCCCTCAGTCTGATTTGCCATCCCCCAAATGCCGATGGTGCCGAATTCACATAAAGAGACTGAAGTATTGTAGGAAGAGTGACACCACCGTGTCAGATTTGTTCCTTGTTACTCAGCAGGTTTCAGCATGTCCTGTTATGAGTCTTCACTCCTTCTGCACAGGGATTGAAAAGGTCAGTCCTTTCTGAGCAGTGTTGACAGGGCTGGATTGCAGCAGGGCGCTCTCACTAGATTTGCATAGCTATTCTAAAGATTAAATGTGGTTTGGACAGCTGGCAGGCCCTTCAAGCTGATGTTTTTCCCGGGGAAAAACACCAGCACAGTCCAGGCACCTTCCCCATTATATGAGAGGGAAGATGTTCTTTCAGACCTGATGGGCCCTTTCCACAGGGAAAAGATTATAGAGACTGCTCATGAAGATTGATCCTGCTGTCCAGAAGCCATGGGTTCATCTTCCCCTCATCCTGGCAAATCTTTCTGGGACCCCACCAGGAACCTCACAAAACAACCACTTGCTTCTCTGCCTGGATATCAGCTCCCAGAAGAGTAGAGTGCAGGTTGGCAAGAACAGTTTTTCTTCACTTGGTGCTGCTTTATTGCAATTTAGTGAAATGATCCACCCAAAGAGACACAAATGCTGCATTTGGAAGGACAGGTCAATATCTGGTGGAGCAAGTCCAGAGGAGGGCCAGCAAGATGATTACAGGCATGGAGCACCTCTTCTACAAGGAAAGGCTGAATTGTGTTCATTCAGTCTGGAAAAGAGACGGCTTAGGGGTGACCTAACTACAACCTTTCAGTACTCAAAAGGAGTCTACAAGAAAGAGGGAGAGGAGCTTTTTACAAGAGCATGTAGAGACAGGACAAGGGGAAATGGGTTTAAACTGAAAGAGGGTAGGTTTAGATTAGACATTAGGAGAAAGTTCTTTACTGTGAAGGTGGTGAGGCACTGGCACAGGTTGCCCAGAGAAGCTGTGGATGCCCCATCCCTGGAAGTGTTCAAGGACAGGTTGGATGGAGCTTTGAGAAACCTGGTCTTGTGGAAGGTGTCCCTGCTCATGGCAGGGGAGTTGGAAGTAGATGATCCTTGTGGTCCCATCCAACCCAAACCATTCTATGATTCTATGATTTCACCTCCAGATAAAGGAGAGAGAAAAAGCAAAGAAGGATGAGCCATCTGCTGCAAGACTCAAAGTCCATGAGCTGGATGTCCATGCCAAGTTGGATGGACAAGGCAACTTTCAGCTTTAATCTACCCTGTGGCATAGATAAAAAACATGTCTTGTTAGAGCTCTTTCATGCTGATCTGAGAGATTTCATGCCATGGTGTGGTAAATATAAGAGGTTCTCCTACAGCTCTGAAAACTTGGCTGTGATTGCTTACAGAAGATGTGACTTATCTCACAAAATCCTCCCCTGCCCCCTAGAAATGTCACTGCACCAGAAAACACAGCTTGCTTCTAGAAGGATGACATGACTGAAGCACTAAGGCAGGCCAGAAATACCCTTGGGCTGGCACACAAAGAACACAATGCCAAATGGGGACAGGATGGTGATGGACAAGATGAACGATGTCATCGTGACCTGGCACCATTCTCACACTCTAGTGGTTCACTAAAAGGCACCACAGAATGGGCGGAACAAAAGCATAACACTTTCCTGGTGATTTAATCTCACTATTGAATGAACAAGGGCATCTTTCAGATGCTCAGGCTTTTAACTATTTGCAAAAACATTAGAAGAGCATTTTGACAATTGTGAGAAGCAGGCTGGCTTCAAAGGGTAGTAGGAACAAGCAGGGAGTCCCTCAGGACAGCAAAAAAGGGGTGTCATAAACAAAAAGGGACAAAAGTGAAAGAAAGAATGTGGAACAACATCTACAGATCATATAGGCAAAGCTTGAAAGTAAAAATAATACTTATTCATGAACCAGGATGCCATGGTTCATCGTGTGGGCAAGGTGGCTAAATGGGGATACACACACAGGGCTGAAAAGGAGATTGTCTGAGGGGAAAAGGAGTCAAGGAACCTGGTACACTTGAACCAGGGACTAAATTACTTCTATCCCAAGTGTTACAGATACACATATCATGCAGGAAATTGGGTCTGGTAGCAAGTCTGTCTGAACAATTCTATCAAGGAAGGATGGCTTGCTGAGTGGCGTCCAGAGTTTGGCTTTCTGAGCCTACGAAACCAGAGGCTAAAAAGGTGTGTTAATTGCTTCTATAAATATAGCAAGGAGGAAAGGGAAAGCAAACAGAGGAGAGGAAAGGATCCATTTAACCTAAAGCACAGGGTTGGCAGGAGAACAAATAGGTACACACTGTCCACAAATATACTTAGGCTGAAAATTAGAAGGCTTCTTGCCTCTAAAGTGATCAGAATCTCTTCCAAAAGCAAAACATAACATTTCTTTGAAAACTGACTTTCAGGGTGAATTCTTTCAAAAGCTTGTAAAATTTCTGTGATAGCAGGGGAGTTGGCTAATAAGATGGAAGATCTCTTGTTTCTAAAAACAGCTGTCTAGATCCAGAATAGTTATAAGAAGGTAGTTTAAAAATATTTATTTTGCATGCTTAACTAGAAATCATTCAGCCCGCAATCATGCAAAACCCCACTGGTGCCTCCATTGACTTCAGCGAAGTCAAGTCCTGTTTGTGAACCTTCAACTCACCTATTGCTACTTCAGCTCCCTGAGAGCAAAGGGAATAGGGGAGAAGAGACCCTATAAAATATTAACAAACACATTTCTTCCCTCAAATCATAAGAAACAAGATAGAAAAAGATGTGGAGTTCATAAGCTCTACTGTGGAGCTACAAAGCTGTTCTGAGAGTGCCACTGGCACCTCAGATTTCACACAAAGAATAATTTTTTTTTTAAATGAGGGTGGTAAAACACTGACACAAGTTGCCCAGAGAGGAAGTGGATGTCCCATCGCTGGGAACATTCAAGGTCAGGTTGGACGGGGCTCTGAGCAACTTGATCTTTAAAGGTCCCTCTCAACCCAAACTATTCTATTTTTGTATGATTCTATGACCTTGGTTCTCTCTAAACCAGTGCCTGTGCAGAGTTACTCCAGTGCAGCCGTGATGCTCCAGGTTTATGCTGCACCTTATTCTGCAGGAGCCTCACTCTGTGCAGAATTTGAGTGGAGCTGGGCAGTGCCACCTGCCAGCCAGGAGCCCCTGACTGCTCTCTGAATATTGTTCCTGCATCGAAGTTCACAGAGCAAAAGCAGGGAGGGACACATGACATATGCAAATCTTTGAAGCTGCAAATGACTTTCAAAAAACCCACTAGTGGTTAACTTGCCAAGTGACAGAGAAGACAAAGTGCCACATTTTCCCTGTGTTTCCCATGGAGCCCAAACTCTTTCCCAGGGCAGCAGACTTGGAGAGAGATATAGTTGAGCATTTGACACATGCACTATTTTGGGCTGTAAGAGTTGTTAGCAACTTTTCGTAAAAACAGTCCACTAAGTTTGCTCCCTGTTCCTTTCCAGCCATTTTCACTGCCTCATTTGCTGGGATTTTTTATTATGATAGGTCATTTCATGTGGCTCATTGTGTTGAGATATTTTAGTACATTGCTCATGACACAGCACTTTGCACTTGAAATAAATTCTGTAGTCTTCTTTTCTGGCTTTTTTTTTTTTTTTAAACTCTGGTAGGTAACTGACAAGGGACAAGCTGACCTGCATTTTCTCAGAGAATTCATGCTTCTTAGATTTGTATAGGATGAGACATGGTGGTGTGTGGTTTGTACCTCCAGCCATGGACTGATATTCCATTCCTTATTAGAAATTCAGAAACACCTTTTATTTACATGGGTATTTTCCTGAATTCTAAACAATGCTGAAGCAGTGCCAGCATCAGGATCTACTGTGGGCAGCAGAAAAGAGGTCCAAAGGAACCCATAAAGATGGTGAAAGGTCTAGAGGGGAAGCCGTATGAGGAGTGTCTGAGATCACTTGGCTTGCTCAGCCTGGAGGAAACTGAGGGGAGACCTCATGGCAGTCTAGAGCTGCCTCA
The DNA here is from genome assembly GCA_014706295.1 of Lycocorax pyrrhopterus obiensis. Lineage (NCBI taxonomy): Eukaryota > Metazoa > Chordata > Aves > Passeriformes > Paradisaeidae > Lycocorax > Lycocorax pyrrhopterus. Next base: position 102,023,752 of record JACSVZ010000004.1, on the reverse strand, counting down.
GGAGGGGAAGCAGAGGGGCAGACACTGACCTCTTCTCTCTGGTGACCAGTGACATGACGCTGTGGCAGGGGAGGTTGGATATTATAAAAAGGTTTTTCACCCAGAGGGTGGTTGGGCACTGGAACAGGCTCCCCAGGGCAGTGGTCACAGCACCAGCCTGACAGAGGTCAAGAAGCATTTGGACAATGCTCTCAGACACGTGGTGTGATTCCTAGGATTGTCCTGTGCAGAGCCAGGAGCTGGACTCAATGATCCTTGTGGGGTACTTCCAGGTCACGATATTCTACAACCCTACAACTACTTCCAAGGGGAAAAACATTCTAGAATGGAAGTTATTTTTGGTCAGTTCAGCTTGTCCTGCATGCAGCCCTTACCTCAGTCCATGCTCTTTTCCATGTCTACCCAAGCTGTACTGAGCTCTCCAAGCCTACACTCTGCTGAAGCCCAGGAACAAAAGCCCTGGATTTTCTGTGATCTCAGTCAATTCACCATGTGATTGGCTCCATTGGTCAGAGCAGTGTGCAAATAACATCAAGGTTGTAGCTTCAATCCCCACATAGGCCATTTACTTAAGACTTGGACTCGATGACCCTTGTGGGTCCCTTCTAACTCAAAATATTCTTTGAATGTGTGAATAACCCAGTCTCTGCCCCAGGTCTGAGTAGTTTTGAAATAAATGGAGGAGCTAGAGCAGGATGATCCTTTGGGAATGTGAAGGGACCACTAAGGGAAAGGAAGGAAAACCAAGAGGTTCTAGTCCCAGACACTTCTCTACAGGACCCCTTGGTGATGGGTGTCTGTTTTGGACCTGTTGTTCTGGTTTGGGTGAGGGCTGGGCATAGAGCAAGGACAGAGACCCCATGCTGGTGTCAAGGGGCTTGCCAGGATCTGAAGTCAATTCACCGAGCCTCTTTCTTCCTGCTTTTGAAGATGGATGCTACATCTGTCCTTTCCCAAACTGCAAAGGTTGTGCATGCACTTCAGGAGCTCTATAAAATAAAGCTTAATAGTTTAGAAATTCATTTTGCTGGCCCTTAGGTACTTCAGAGTGTATTTCATCAAACCCTTCCTTATTTGAATCCATCCAACCTGACTGGATTTAAAGCCTCAGATATGATGTCTTAGATCCCTTTCAAAAGCAGAAAGGTTTCAGTTCCTAGGCAGGGCACCACTGACTTCAGGCTAGTCATCCATAAATCTGTATTTCTTATTACCATCAAAGAGAGATAGAGAACTATTTCAGAGTCGTATCAGAATTTGAAATAGCCTGAAGATCCTGAGCAGAAAGGATGAATTATCACCCTGGGTGAGAATTTTCACTTTTGGAATTTTTAACAGACTTTACTGAATCAGATGCTCCAAATCTGTCCTATTCTTCACTGGAAACGATTATTTCTTTTCCTGTGGGTTCCTGGTTTATTGTTATTGTCTATTTGCCTTTAGTATGTCAGTCCAAAAGCTATTTATTGTGGGAAGCATGCACACAACTCTTCCCCAGTCAAACTGAGTACTTTGGGTTTCATTTAGAAATGCTGTGCAGGAGATTTCTACCATTTCCAGTAGTATCATAAACACCTCTGTGTTCAGAGTCAATGAGAATTTGTTGTAACACTTAATTCACTGCTAAAAGGGGCTCAAAACAGAGCAGATGAGCCTGGTATAAAAGCCAGCATACAGCAGAATCAGAAGTATTACTCTACCATAAGAAATTGCAACTAGTCTCTATTTGAGTAAAAATTCACAGAGAAAAAGTTTCTTGCTCAGCTTTGAACTAACTTTTCAGTCAGTCTGCCTGCTTTCACATGATAGAAATTAATAAAAACAAAGGTAATCCCCTGATGTTTTGTAACACAATGTATTTTCCATAAATCTAGGAAAAAACTATAACTTGAGTGCAATAATGTTGAAGACCCCTGACCATAGCTCAGCATCTCACCCTGTTACACAAGGCATGAACAAAACAAAACCACTGTCCTTCTGCAGCTCACCATTCACTTCAGGACACCAGCTTACACCTCTCCTGTTTTCCTCTGCTTCCCCTCAGGAACATCTCACTGTGGTGATGTACCAGCGAAGGAGCCATGGACCAGACTCAGCTGCAATATGGGGTGAACGAGGAACCTGACTGTCCTAGGTTACAATGAAAGATGTAACCAAAAGCATGTATTCTATTATCATCTTCACAAGCTGTTAATGCAGGTGGGGCAGTGTTCATTATCTCCTACCATGACTCATTCCTGATAATTCCTTCTGGGGGCTATCTCTGTTTAATGGGCAATCAAGGACCCACCCCATGACTCATAGAATCACATCAACCCATTGTGAGATGCTCCGCCCAGGGGGAGGAACCAAGCATTCCCACCTGGATATAATCTGGGGTTTGGAAGAGCACAAGCAGCCCTTACCTCCAGGACTCCCAGAGGATGGGAGCTACTGCTGGATCTTCAGGTGAAGACCAGACCTTTCTACAGGATCACTGCTTCAACAGGACCACTTCATCTGGACTGCTACCAGCACCCTGGCTAACAGCGTGTCAGGTTGTATCCTGACTCTGTCAGTGTTCTTGTACTACTGCATTTATTTTAATTTTCCTACTAAATTATAATTCTGACTTGTGATCTCCCACTGATTTGTTTTCAAACTAGTACATTGACTAAGGCACTGGCCAGAAGGATGCACAGCCATGTCCTGTCCCTGAGGGTCTCCTTGCTCTAAGTCCAGAGTAGAACCCAAGTTTCACAAGAAGGGCTGGGCTCCTAGATTTCGTTTTCATGCCTATTATTTTTCTTTCAGAGTCCTTTTTAATACCCAATTTATTCAACTAGGGGTGATGATTGCAGTTAAAACCCTACTTAAAAATACAACTGTTACTACATTGAGGCAAAAGGATGAGCCCTAACCCTTGAGACGGAAAGGCGTATCTCCAGACCATGGGGATTGGTGATGTTGAGCACTGCAGGATCTAAACCGCTCTTGCAAATTTGTTTTTCAACAAGAACTGAGTTGCAAATCAGCAGAACATCAAGTCCTGCTTGGAGTAACCGAGCAGGGACAAGCACTTGAGTTACAAAGGTACATTTAAAAATTTTAACTAAATGGCAGTGCCAGGAAATAGGAGCCAGAGTGATTCTTGCACAAGTGCTCCTCCATCAAGCCATAACAAACAGTCCACTGCACCCACACAGGGAAGTAGCCCCAGAAACTCTCTCGGATGCTCCAGCAACCACCTGTCCCTGGAGGAATACAGAGTGACCCTGGACAACCATAAATGATGTTCCAGGCTCAGTCCTCTGCTCTGCCCACCCCACCCCACTCTCCTGGAAGTTCTCCACCCTGAGCGTGTTCAGTCACTCACAGTTCAAGCTCAATTTGCCTTTATCACCAATATGTTTCAGCTGAGCCAATGCACAGAATTTAGAGGTGGTTTTCTTCTCAGCTGTCCAGCTTCCATCCATCAACACAACAGCAGGGTCAACATACAGTAAATTTTTTTCATTGTTCACCAGTCTGATTCATTAAGGGTTTCCAAAAATTTACAAGCAAAGGCCACAAATACCCTTTCTGAGCATTTTCAAGGTAACACATTGGCTTGTGAGTTCATAGAATGGTTTGGTTTGGATTGGAAGGGACCTTAAAGATCATCCAGTTCCAACCCCTCTGCTGTGGGCAGGATCACCTTCCACTAGACCAGGTTGCTCAAAGTTCCATCCAACCTGGTCTTGAACACTTCCAGGGATATGGAAAGGACACTTCAAGTAATCTAAAACAAAAAAAACCATCTCTTTTGAGGGGGAAATCTCATCCTTTTTCCCTGGTCCTTCCATGCAAATGCTAAGGTTTGGCATTTGACAACTGGCTTGGCTGAGGACAAAAAAATGCCAGCCAGGCTTGTCCAGAAGGTGCCACAGACACAGTGACAGGTACTTCAAATTCACAGGAAGAAACCTCTACATGACAAACTTTGTTCCGTCAGCCAGTGCCATCATTTCTGTGAGTGCCACTAATACTGACAGCTGAACAGAAAAACCTGGAAGCCCTCATCAACAAAGCATACTTCCACAAAAATGTTTGGGTTTCATTTATAGGACAGGGTATGTCATGTAACTGTCCTCAAAGGTCTCTTATAATCAGCTGCTATACCAAACTGAGAAGATATTTGAAATGTGTGCTGTGGCACTCTGCTTTAGATCCAGTATTACTCCAGTGTTACTGTTCATTTCTATGAACAGTTTGGACAATGAAGAAGATGGAATACTTTAAAATTTTGCTGGCTGCAAGAACATCCCAACAGATAAATTCAGAGACTAAAAAAGCTTGAAAGAAAATCATAAATGAACCAAACTCCACAAGATTTAATTGATTACATACACATGAAAAATACTAAACTTGAGAAGAATGAACCAGAGGCACAGACACAAACAAGGAATGTTTGGTTGGCAGCAGTGCAGCAAAAAAGGGCCTGGAGTTACAACAGATCAAAAAACAAAGATGCACCAACAATATGAGATTCTCTGTGAGACAGGAGATAATTACTCTCTTCTGGCCCACTTTGGAAAATCCTCAACTAGACCACTGTGGCTCAATTAGAGAGAACAGAGACAAACTGGGGAGATTAAAGCACAGCAGCCAGAATGATAAAAGGACTCAAAATTGTGACCTACAGGCAAAGGCTGAAGAACAGGGGTTTGTTTCCTCTAATAAGGGGGAAGTTTGAGGGGTTAAAACTTGCAGCTTTCCTTTGTGTAAAAAGCTCAATACTGAGCTATTGCCCAGTAAAGTAGGAGAAAGATAAAATCATCTTTGCAACAAGAGAAATGTGGGTGGGTTATGGCATACCTGTACAGACAAAGACCTCTTGACATAAATCGGAGACTTCAGACAGGCTAGAAATGCTTAATCCCATGTCACTATTAATTATGCTTGATGCCATTCCCAGGGAGTTGTCCTGCTGGGGCTATGCCTGTCTAGATCTGTATCTGAGCCCACAGAGCACAGTGTCCTCAGCAGATGGAGTCAGTGCCAGACAGCCGAGAGGGGCCCGGAGTGAAAATCTGCCATGACCTGCACTGGATGTGAATGTGATCTTCTGCTCTGCTAAAAGCAAAGCTCACGTGTGGCCTTACCCAAATCCTGTATCTGACAGCAAGGGAAAGGGAGCACGTGCCATGTGGGAGCCGTCTTGGTGACTCACAGAAAGGTTTCTTGCCTGTGCTTTAGGGGAGGGAGAGCATTTTGTTGTGGGATAGGCAAGTTTTAAAAAGGGGAGGTCCTTTAAACCAAGGAGATTGCTGCACCATGTAGGCAAATCTTGGTTTTATAACACAAGCAACCATTTGGAACAAGATCATGACTGTTCTTAGCAACACTGGTACTTTCTGCAGCAAATTCTACTTCCAACAGTATCCACCTGTCCAGTCGTAGGCAAAGCATGACACAGAGCAGTATTTAGTGAATTTCTTTTCTAATAACCCCCAAGAACTTGAAATCTGCCAGGGTAAGGCCTTACTACAGTCCTACTGTTGCTGAAGGGAATTAAAAGGCTTGACTCAAATCCACCCTAACAGGCAGCAGATGTAACTTCCATCTCCTTGCTGGAGGTGCATCCAGCTGTGCTGCTCCTTTGTGTGCGAGCTATCTTTGTCCTGCATGGCCCATCCCATGCAACAGCAAAAGACTCAGACCGAAACCTTTCAACCAACTCAGTGATCAGCTTCTGCAGAGCAGCTCTTTCTGGTGGAGTAGCTTTGATCTCTGTGAACTGTTGGCATGAGAGACAGTGTGAAAAGGGATAAAGGATCAAGTCCTGAAATATTTTGTCTGAAACAACCTGGGAATGTTCCTTCCACGCTGTGAGCAACCCTGCACTCAGTCATCTGAAGTAGCTGCTCTGACAGGATTTAAGTCCCCATAATTAGGTCTTTCACATATAAAAATCCAAAGCACAGCCTTTCAGTTTTAAATAGTCCTGGCCTGTGTTCACCCTTCTGCCTCAGTTCTGAGCGGCTCTGCCTTGTGTCTGTGGAGGCTGTGTCATTATCCACCCACAGCAGCAGCAGGAAATTTTCCTGGGCCCGAACCTAACTTTTGTTTTAGTTCAGTTTCTGACACCTCGCTCCCACTCTGATCCTCAGGAACAGCTCCCAGAGAGGGTGAGTCACTTCACAGCTTTGGGAAGGCAGAAATGAGGAGCTTGTTCTGGCTCCAGCCCCTTCCTAAAACAGCTTGCATGGTCCGGGGGCATGCACAGGTGCAGCCCTTGGAGGACTGCAGCCAGCACAGAGACCTTTCCCTGTCACTGACTGGGGGTCCCAAAGATCTTACAGAAGGTCTAGAGAATTTTCCCCCGTTGGCCCAGCACACACACACAAACACAGCCCACACCCCCTCTTCCCAGCTAAGGTGCGACTGCAAACAAGGAGGCATAAGCCTGCAGGGATGGGCAGCAGGCAAAGCAGCAGCTTCTGGCTGTGGGAGCTGCTGGTGCCTTCTGCTGTACCTTCCACGGACCTCCTTCCTTCTCCCCTAGCTGAGCTTGCTCAGCAGGTTTCATCCTCTGTCTCTGCTCTAGAGTCTCCTCAGTGCCATGCTCTGCGTTAATTTCCTGGCAGCATCTCAGCCGCAGAGAAGCCCCAAGACAAAAGGACCTGCTGATCACCTTTACACCCCTGACATGGTGAGAGGATAGTGGGCAGGTCTCTGGGTGGCAACTGCCAGCTGGGAATGTGCTCTGGACAGAGGAGGCAGAGAGCTGGCAGCTGATAGATAGCTTCACAGGCAGAAATAAGTTGATTTTAGAGACTTTTTAAAGATTGGAAAGAGTTAGTGATAAGGTCTAAACACAATCTGCCATTCAAAAGAGAGTTCATGTTCGAAGTAGGAGACTTGGGCAACTTCAATAGCAAATAATCACAATTTTCATCCCTGACCCAAAAGTTGATGTGTCTGTATGAGTTTCGGAGTGCTTCAAAGAGAGGTGAGAATTTAGATGTCCTAAACACACATGAAATTGAGGATTATTCACAGAACAGCAACATAAGGCTAACCTCACTGGCTTACTGTGCCTGCAAGAGTATTTGTCTAGTCATGGATAATTGTCAGAATATTTAGGATCGTGGTTTGGAAAAGCATAAGAGATCTGGAGATCCATCTGAACCCTCTGAACTGTCTCTTTGCAAATGCAGGCTGGCAGCCTCACACAACTGGGCTTTCCTGTTCAGTCCCCTGGCACTGCTGTGTGTGTTCCTGGCTAGACACACCACGAGTGAAACCTCTCCTGTGTGAACAGGGCGGCTCTTCATGCAGTCTTAGCCAGGAAAGCAAACAAAACTGAAAGGCAAATGTTATCTGACCACTTCTGAACTTCAAAAGCGTTTAAGGTCAAGCTGGGATGTTGGTATATAGATATATGTTAAAAAATAGCACCACTTGGAAGGGCAGAGCAAAGAAGCTTCCTGTGGTTTGTTTTTTTTTTGCAGACTGGACTTCCTGTCAAGTACACCCAGAATGAGGAGAAAGGCACAATTTTGTGGATCAGGAGGAAGAAAGTCAAAGGTGATCCCTGATGAGGACTGAACAGGTAGGAGTTGCGGGTATGACTGAACTCCAGGGCTCCTTTCCAACCTCAGCCTGGCATGGAAGGTGCTCCAAGCAGTCCCTGGCACATATGATGTCTGTCACACAGCTTTCTGACACACAGGCATTTCCTCACAGCCACTTCCACAACATCTGTGCAACATGGACCTGCCCAGTATTTAATGTTATACATAACTGAGTAGGAGAGACTGAAAAAAGCACAGGGAAATTAGGCACATGTGTTCAGATTGCCGTGTCAAACTATAACCTGATGTAGATATTGAAGTTAATTATAGAAGTTTCATTTTTTTCACCCACCTACTTGCTTTTTTTCTGCGCAAACTCACAATTCAGCATTCTTTGCCCAATGAAGCATTATGCAACTTGTTAATTAAGACAGGTAGATATTTTGCAATCCTAAATTCTGTCTGAGAGGCTTTCCTACGGTACAGGGATCCCTGGGCTTCTAAGGGCAAGCAACTGGCTTTGGCCATGTCAGGAGCAAACATTTCCCATCTTCCATGGGGAAGACCTCTTTTACAGCATTCTCATGGCAACAGGGGACTAATCTAATACAAACACAGCCATTTGACCCACAGAAGCAGGAAAGTCAATTTTGTCTGAACTTAAACTTTTCTGTATGAGTGCAAAGTCACTAAGGGGCGTGTTTTGCCAATGTTTGAGACTGGCAATTTCTGTTTGCAGAAAGATTGTGCAGTTTTTTTGGGCCCGTGGAAAGAGAAAGGCAACTGATCTCAGGCATGAGAACACATGCAACTACTTATCATGGAATCATACAATTATAGAATTGTAGAATCACAGAATCATAGAATGGTTTGGATTGGAAAGACCCTTAAAGATCATCCCATTCCAACCCCCCCACCATGAGCAGAGACACCTTCCAGTAGATCAGATTGCTCAGGGCTCCATTCAACCTGGCCTTGAACACTTCCAAGGATGAGGCATCCACAATGTCTTTGGGCAACCTGCTCCTCTCACAGGCACATCTACTCAAGAGCCTCTGAGAGCTCAGCTGGGGTGTCGGTGGCACTAATTCAGTGGCAACAGCCCAGTCTCCAAACCAGGCAGCACAGATGACCTGCAGCTGGCTGTAATTTGCTTTGGGAAGGCAGGAGTCCTCCCTCTTCACTGCACCAAGCAGTCTCCACCCTCAGGACAAGCTCTTGGCAAAGCCATCCTCACGTGTTACCTGTGCTGACAGACAGGGCTCACAAGCACAAACAGCAGCATAAATCCAGCAGCTCCCAGGGCTGGGTAAGGCGTCTGCTGCTCTGCTCAAGTGGCACATTGCACACGAGAGCAGAGCAGTGCTCTGGCTGGGAAAAGGCTGCTTCAGCCAGGCAGTGGAGGGTCAGTGAGCTAGGGCAGCTAGCACTCCTCCAGAGTCTGCAGGGAACCTAGAGATGGGGACAATCTCATATAATTGTGACCATGGGACTGCTGCCTTTCCCTGGAAAGACAGGCTTATCTGCATGCCAGGCCCACCACAGCAGCAGGCAAACTCATCCCTTACAGTGTACAGACAGCTAGCATTGGACTCAGGGGCTCTGTGGCCACCCAAAGATGAGGATCCAGCCCTGAAGGCATAAACCTAGATGTTGCCCTGAAAATGAAGTAACAATCTGCCCCCTTCTCAGGGAAGATGTGAGCTTTGCCATGGCTGACAGCACTGTCTTGTCAGAGGGCACCTTTGTCTCATTTTTAGTGCTAAGAGACTCAGCTCTGTCCCACTGCCTCAGGTGAGTGCTCCTCCTTGAAGGCTTATGGAGGATTGGGCTGGGAGACCTGGATGGTTTCACCTCCAGCCTAGAAATGCCAGAACTGAGAGTGCACCAGGTCTGACAGCTCAGCACGGAGAAAAGCACTGGATATCAGCTCTGTGGCTTTTCAGAAGCAGGCATGAAGGACATGACACGTTTTAGGGTTGCTGTCAGAGGGGGAAAGGCTGCCTTCACATCAGCTTAATGCTGCAGAAGCCTGACCGGGTTTTATCATTGCTCTCAGCACAAAATCTGCTGCTCTGCCCAGTTGAGAGGTGGTTATTCATTTGCCAAACTTCAAATGCTGCAGGAAGGTCATTTAGCACCTGAGCACACGCACATAAATCATCAGCTGTGTCAAAGAGTCTGAGGAGTTTTAAAAAGCACCTTGCCTCCTTCTTGGTGCACAGCAAAGGCACCACCAGACTTTGATAAGAGAAGCAAAGAAAGCAATGGCTGCCATAGGCAAAGAGTTAATTCTTGGCTACCAGCTTCAGCCCTGGGACTCCACCTTACAACACAGCTTTCTCCTTCAGCCTGTGGAAGAAGAGAGAAAAGAAAACCAAAGTGTTATCCCAGTTTTTAATGATCTATTGCTTCAAGCCATACTTGGGGGAAGCCTCAGACTGAAGGTAAAGAGCATGGAAAATGCAAGGTGCACCTTCAGGACAAGGTCCCCAGTGCATCTGTCTTAATGACAGCCTGCTCTTGGCTTATTTGGCATTTGGTTGGTAAGGTTACTCCTGCTCTGTCTTCTGCATTGCAGAAAATAGGGTGGTTTGGAGAAATGAAGGTCACAGGTAGGTAGCAGATATCTCTGACGCTTAAAGCCTTGGTAGATGTGAGTGGGGATGGCAGAGTTAGGGGGAACTGCAGCACTACAACACTTTCCCACATCCCACCCAGAACTTATCAGCTGGAGTAGCCTTACAGCTCCCTTTGCCTGCAGGGAAAAGTAGCTCTGCTAAAAGGAATATTTTTTACAAGGGCCACCTACATTGGTGTTGTTCCTATGTTGGACAGCCTTGAAACAAAGCGCAAAGCCAGTCCCAAGAGAAAATTGTTCTGTCTTATGCACATTCCCAAAGGCCCACTGCTGAAAGCAGGAAATCCCCAGAAAGCCTTCTGCAGGTTTGAAATAAGTTATTCAGGAGAGAGGAAAGTGGATATTTCCATGCATCAAGTTCGCTCTGTTACATGAGCAAAAGGGGATAAATAAATCTCCATAATGGCACAACCACCTCCAGGGCACCCCCTCCTTGACTAGAACATCATGTCTATGAGCTTTGCCTTGCCAATGGCTGAGAAGAAAATAATAGAGGCACAGTAGGATGTCCCTGCCACCCAACTGGCTTATGGCAGACCAGGGCTCTTGCAGGAGAGATGAGGGTTTGGGGATGAAATCAAATCCTGCCTCTTCTTACTCAAGGCAACAAGCCATCCTTCTTCTGAGTGATGGAGAGGAAAGCATCCAGATGTCCAACTCTTTGGCTTCTTGGGAAAACCTTGCCTGTAGGAGCTCATTTTCCCACACAATTAAACTTATCCCCCTTTTAGTTTAGGTGCCATTCTCTCTGCAAATTTCAGAGGACTGAAGAGAAGCGAAGACGAAAATAGAATGAATCCCTTAGGCCAGGGAGGCAGCCATTAGTTCATTTTCAACCATGGTTGTGTGAGAGCAACTTTCTTGGCACTCCCTTGGGTGTGGGGAACGTCTAGACAGAAAGCAAGAAGTGCGCTAATATTCTTGGCAGTGTTGGGTTAATGGTTGGACTCGATGATCTTACATACCTTTTCCAACCTAAATAATTCCAACCTAAATAATTCTATGATTCTACGAGTGTAAGGCTCTGGCATCTCCTGCTGCACCCCAGCAAACCCCAGCTTTTCCAGCTGGTAGACTGGCACTCATCCCCATAGGCAGAGAACATAAAACAGAGCAGCAAAGCACACCCTTTCTGAGGGTAGATAAGACTTCCCACACTTTTCTTTTTCCCTCTGTTATCACAGAATCATAGAATATTGTGAGCTGGAAGGGACCCACAAGGACCACAAGTCCAACTCTGAAATGAATGGCCCATACAGGGATCAAACCCACAAGTGTGGTGTTATCAGCACCATGCTCTGACCAGCTGAGCCAATCTCAGTCATGATCAATCCAACCCAGCACCTCGTTTCCATAGCTTTCGTGTTTGACATTAAGCATATATCTACATAGCTGAAGAGAGGTTTTCCTTCCTGCCAGGCTGGCTATGTACATTAGCAAAGGAAAGCTTAACCGGGCCTTTACAGATCTTCATTTTTCTGTTACACTTGCAATATCACAAGTTTCATCACTAAACCAAAACCCAAGGCATTTCTTGTGGCATCCAAGCTGCAAATTGGAATGTCGAGTAAAATGAAGACTTATAGGGTTGTAATTCCCCTGGACAAAAGAGGGGCCGCTTCTATAAAACACTTCTGTCAGCTCCATGGAAATCTTTCCAGCAGGCTTAGCCTATGAAGGAGGAATTTACAAGCTGGCGATGATTAAAAGCCAGAATTGTGAAAATGGCTAGCAGGCCTTGCTTAAAGGGCTAATTTGATCCAAGTCGATAATAGCATAGCTAATGGAAAGGCAGTATGTATTCAATATCTAATTTTATCCTCTCTCATAAATGCAGGGATAAACTCCACAATCCTGGATATTCATTCTGATCACAAGCTGCAGATCTGTTACTTCACATCAGCACCTAAAACCTCTCAGATTCCCTTCCAAGGAACATTTGGGGTCTGGCACAGACCTAGTTAAGAGTGCAAAAATGGGGAGAAATACAAAATGAATGTCCAGGTTCTGCCTTCCTTATATTTAGGTCTGGTTTCAGCATTGAATAAAGGAGCAGAATCTGGCCTGGGTGGTCTCAAAGGTACTGCAAGCCAAGGCAGAAGAACCTGCACTGACTCTACCCACTGCCAGTTTCCTTCTCATGCGACTCCAGTCATGCAGTGTTCCCCAAATAGAAGTTCATACCTTTTCACCTTCAGAGCTGGCCTATTTCTGCTCTCTGGTATTCAAAAATAAGTTTCTCTCCATCCCGGGAAGGAGCCATGCTATAAATATCTCTATGCAAGTTTCTTAAATCCTAGTGTTTCTCACAGAAGGGTCCAGCTCCTTGTCTGGAAGTGACAAGCCTGGCTGGGTTCTGCAATGCCTTTACGAATGTCCTTGTGCTGCTGTGGCTGCAGAGCAAGAATGGAGACATGGGCAGGAGCAGCAGTGTTGCTGTAGCCATGCTGGTCTAAACACCAGTGAGACAAAAGTTAGGAAAATCTCTTCAAACTTAATCAGCACTGGTGAGGCTGCACCAAGAGTCGAGTTCAGTTCTGGGCCCCTCATGACAAGAAAGACACTGAGGTGCTGCAGCGTGCCCAGAGAAAGAACACAGAGCTGGGGAAAGGTCTGGAGAACAAGTCTGAGGAGGAAGCTGGGGGGGCTCAGCTTGGAGAAAAGGAGGCTCAGGGGGGACCTTCTCACTCTTCAGAAATCTGTGAAAGGAGGTTGTAGCAAAGTGGGGCTCCATTTCTTCTCCCAAGGAACAAGCGACAGGACAAGAGGGAATGGCCTCAAGTTGCACCAGGAGAGGTTTTAATTGTACATTAGGAAAATTTTCTTTCCTGAAAAGGTGGTCAAACATTGGAACAAGCTGCTCAGAAAAGTGGTGGAGTCACCATCCCTGGAAGCGTTCAAAAGACATGTAGGTGTGCTGGTTAGGGGCATGGTTTAGTGGTGGACCTGGCAGTGTTAGGTTAATGGTTGGACTTGATAAACTGAAGGGTCCTTTCCAAGCTTAATGATTCTATGCACTTTAATAAATCAGCTCATATAGGAGGAGGGCTTGGCTGTGGAAAGTGTGGTACCTCATCAGTGTTTTCAACTGTGCCTTACACTGAGCCCTTCAAAAAATAAGACACTGGTTTTCTTCAGCACCAGTTGAACTGATGGAAACATTCAGAATCGTGTAAGGGGAGAGGGGGTCTGAAGGGATAATGTGTCTTGCCCAGGGAATCAGCAGCAAGCCCAGAAGCACAGCAGAGGGCTCCTGACACTATGCAGCAATGCACTAGTAGACCACACTTTTCTTGCCTGAAAGGAGCTTATTAAAAAATTAAGCCATATAAAGGCAGCAGAAGCAGTGATGCAGGCATATACGTGATTGTAGCTAGTCCCACTGGGGAGAGAGACAAGCTAACTGCTGCACGGCACCTCCACACTCTGAGACACACTGATAGTGCTATTTCAGGGGATTTCTAAATCACCTCCTTGTTTCAAACACTTTTTGCATGAAACTAATCCCAGGAATGTCCATGAGCCAGGCCTGCCAAAAGGGATGCAGATCAGAGCAGATGTTCAGGGTGGCTGAGGCTATTAGACACAACCAAGCCAATAATGAGAAACTTTTATAAGGAACATTAGCCCTACATCCTTGAGATGCGAAAAGACTGAGGGGGCATTTCACACCCCACTTATTTCTCCTGAGAGAAATGTTTTCACTAGCAAACCCCTTCAGAAGCATCAAACCCTCCCACCACCATCTCAGCATATGCTGCAGTGGCAGAGCCTGTGACTCAGTGACAGCCCCAGAGACCTTGAAATCAGCTGCTGGATTAAATGGACTGTGTAGAAACACCAGGTTTGGGTAATCCCAAGAAATACAAGCTCTGTGACTAAAAAAAGATGTTCTCAGACTGTTAAATATTTAGCTGCCAGCTGGGGTTACTATGGAGAGAGGTGGTTCTGTTGGTAAGGAGCACTGAGGGCAGGATTTAAAGAGCCTGTAAGGAAGAAAAGCAGTTGGGACAAAAATACATGTAAGTGTAAAATGGACAGTCACAAGTGCAACACCTTTCAGGCTGTTCATTTGATGAACATGGTGGTATCTCCTTTGCCTTACATTCTCTGGGTCCTGTAAACAGCAGGCAGTTGGCTTTCAAAAGGAGAAGAAGAAATACTGAGAGAGGAAGAAAATTATTTTGTGAGTCAGCTATAAAAGAACATGAGGAGAGGGAGAAGAGTTAGGTGTCCCTGGGACCTCCTTGGCCTCATTTGCTTCTTATCTACAAGGGTGAAAACATAGGCAAGGAGAGCTGAGAGTTTCCTCAGCTGTCCAGAAATGACACAGGTGAAGGGCAAGCACGGTGCAGCGAATATCTGTGGTCAGATAAGAGCTGTGCAGAGAGTCAGATAAACGTGACATTTCTTATCCAGTTATCAAGCAGTCCGGGAGTTTGACAGCCAAGGCACATGTTTGATATGAAAGGAGGGGACTCCCCACATCCCCTCCACACTGGCTGCTCACTTCTAGCTGATAATCTGTCCAGCCTGGGAGAAATACTGCTGTCTTTGGAGGAGCAGAATATTTTCCTCTGCCAAAGAAATACATAGAGTTAAAAACAAAAAAGAAAAAAGCTTGTACAAACTGCCTCCAGAGCTGATTAAACTGTTGAGCAAGCTTCAAAAGCAAGCGGTGCCCTACACACATTTAATCCATGAGCTCACCTAGGAAGCATCCCTTTGTTAGGCCAGTGACTACAGCCTGCAAAGGGAGAGGACACACCTCGGCCTTGACAGCGCAGCTTTGTAGGAGTAATTTGTTGATCTCAAAGCATGAAGCTGAGTTACTGAGGGTGTAGGAGGAATAAATGTTCTGCAGGAGCAGCCCAGCTCCATCAGTTCTAATCAGTAATACTTGGTTGCAGGCTCTCACCCCTGTTTTTCCTTCCGCACTGAAAACAGAAAAAAACAAAGATGCTTTCCATGACTGACAGCTGTGGAAAATAAAATCAGTTATTTTGGCCACAAAAACAGGCCAGGCATGAGAATCGTCAGTGACTCAGCTCCCTGTCACCTTCCCCACTGCTGGTTTGGTGTTGCTGCTGGCAGGAGGCGTTCGACGAGGGGCAGGCGGTGAAGGGGGCTCAGGAATTGTGGTGCACCCTGAGATGGACACGGAGCTGCTCACAGGAGCCCCGGAGTTGTGCTCCCCAGTGCTGCATCCTCCCCTGCACGTGTCCCTGCGTGCCGGGGGGAATGCCTTGCGGCTGCCTCAGTTGTCCCCCAAAACCACATCTGAGCGAAAGGTGGTGGGGGAGTGGAGTGTGCTATATTTGTGCCTGCACTGTTCCCCATGACAAAAGCTTCGTCAAGCACAGGCAGGAGGGTTCCATGTGAAGCCAAAAGAAAGGCTGGAGGTAATACTCAAAATTAATGGTTCTTGCTCATGCATACACTGGGAAATGTTGAGCATGTGCTGCTGCATCATGGGAACCATGAATCTCCCCTAGTGATGCTCAAGAGAAAAAACAGGGACTGAAACCCCTCCATAGGAGAAGTTCAAATGAAAATTTTCCATCTGTAAAGTTGGGAGCATTCACCAGGCTCCAGTTCTTCCTAGAACATTTAGGAAAGGACCAAAACTCTGGTGCTTGCCAGGACAGAGGACATTTACCTTCTCTCTAAAAATGTCAGACTCATTTATGAAGAGTGGAATGAAGAACAACAGTCATGGGCAGACAGGAATGACTGGGAAGTGCACAAGCAACACGTGAATCTCAGTGTCAAAGACAACCTCAGCACACAACACATTCCTAAATGCTTCCCATTTAGGAAATGATTTGATCCAACAGCTCCTCACGGTTTGTACAGACAGGAAAGACCTGTATTCAGTAATGTAGCAATATGGTTTTCCTATACCAGGGAAAAGGTCCATTAATCTTGGCATATTAATAAATGAGCATCTATTAGCAACAAATAGGCTGGAAATCAGACTTCAAGTGCAAGAAGGTAATGCTCAGAGCAGCTTTCTGATGCCAGAAATAGAGGTCAGGAGAGGGAAAAAACCAAAATAAGGGAAAATTACAGGGAATTAGCATGCCCTGGATGGAGAGAGCACATAGGCCCCTCTGTTGGGGTCCAGATGGGGTCTGAAGCAAGGAGCAGGGCTCTCTGCAGCTGCAAATGCCCATGCAAAGGGGCAATGCCTGGGACAGCAGGGTGATCTGTGGCTGGCGAGGAGCTGCCAGGCTGATGTGTGCACAGTGGCTTGGTGAGTGGGCTGGGGGGAGTCCTGCCCTCTGTGTCTGCTGCATGCCTGATATCCCATCTGATCCTGTCCTGCCAAGGGGGCAGTGCTGGAGCAGGAGCCACAGCTGGAGCACATGGATCTCTGTCCAGACATGCATGATAACGGGAATGCTGCCAGCACTGCACGTTGTGCAGGAAAAATGCAAGAAAAACAGAATTGTGTGGCAAAGCAGAAATCAAGTGAGGTTTCACTGGGTCTTTGGCTGCCATCTGGGAGACAAAAGCATTGTGAGCACACCTGTTTGTGAGCTGCACAGACCTGCATAGAAATAGGTGCAAGAGCACAAGCCATAGAGTCTCAAACTCCAAGGGCCAGTAAGGAAGCGTTCTCCCAGTGCAGGGCATGGCCACAGCGCTGGAAAAGTCCTGTCAGTGCATAGAGCAAGCTTGGAGAAGGTCCTCTCCCTTTTGCTAGCACCTCAGCTCACTCGCCTCATGTGGGTGAGGACAGTATACTCTGGTCCTTGTCAGACCTGTGAAACTCACTCATCATCCCTCAATTTAAATAATGCCCTCAGAGTTCAACAGGATGGAAAGAGGTCACTTTTGATCATGCAGGCTCGGTGACTACCTGTGTAAGCTGCAGCGTGGTGGGCAGAAGAGTCACTGAGACATCCAAGCTGTCCCTCAAAGAAGAGAGACCTCTAACCATAGGTCTACTCAGGAAATAACACGTGAAACGTGAGTCTGACCTCCTCCCAACTTTGTGAGTGACAGCTAAGCTTTGATGTACAGAACTAGTGTAATTTAGGTTGGAAGGACCTCAGGAGGTCCCCTGGTTAGTGCTGGGCTAACACTGACATTAGTCTACGTGAATCACTGGCATGAATTTCTTCTGAATTCACAGGCAGCCTCTGTTTGATCAAACCTTTGCTTGGGGAAAAATAACACATCCAACAAAGAAAAAGACCAACAACAATCCTGGCTCTCACCATGGGCTTTGCCATTCAGTGCTCTGCTCCCCTTGGACACTGCCTCACCTCCGGGTGAAAGAGCTTTGGCTCGCAGGGAAAAGAAGGGGTTAACAAACCCCTCAGCAAATGAAGCAGCGTTAGAAAAAGCTGGACTGATGCTTTTTAGGATCTACTACCTGTAGCCAAGGGACTCACCTTGCTGGGGATAGGTCCCAGGGCACCACGGTAGCCCAGACATTGTGACTGAGAGCTGGCATGATGTCTTTCACACTGCGAGAGAATTTCTCACCCTGTTTTTTGGGTTTGGGGTTTTTTGGGTTGGTTGGTTGTTTTGTTGGGTTTTTTCCCTTTCTTGAGGGCTATTAGTTATTTTTATAGCATTCTTTTCAAGCACAACAGGAATTGTCTAATCAGAGTTGTTTTGTTATAAAACGCTGAAGAGCTTTATGACAGACATCAAGAAATTCTGCAGAACAGTTATCAAAAGCCACAGATTCTGGAAAACTTAAATCCTGCCAGTATTATGGATTAAATCCCTTGAACATAGCTATATGCATATGGTTTTGCAGACGTACCTTTTGTCCACAAAAATATCCCCCATCTGTGTTATCCACAGTGTTGCTGAGACACCTTGATAACCCTCTCTGCAACAGTTCCCTTACCCAGAAAGATTCAAAGGAATACACTGTCCAACAAATGTTTCTGGACAGGGAAGCAATCTTCACACAACCTTTACGTGAAGTTGCTTCAGTGTGATGACAGTAGGTTTGAGAAGCTGGTGACTGGAGGCTGGATATGGCCCCAGTTCTCTCACAGAGCACACAGTGACGCTCAGGGCCACCAGCAGCGATG
The DNA here is from genome assembly GCA_014706295.1 of Lycocorax pyrrhopterus obiensis. Taxonomy (NCBI): domain Eukaryota; kingdom Metazoa; phylum Chordata; class Aves; order Passeriformes; family Paradisaeidae; genus Lycocorax; species Lycocorax pyrrhopterus. Next base: position 102,005,513 of record JACSVZ010000004.1, on the reverse strand, counting down.
CCAAGATATGAGTCATGGCCAGCCCACCGGCCTCCCCTGTTCATTTCATCCAACAATGCAGCAAATTTTGGCATGTGAGCACCTTCTAGATTGCTTTTTTCCCTTGTCAGCTTTTGAAGCACAGCCACTGGATTGGTTGGCAAAATTAACATGTAAGAATGCATATTTTTCTTGGGTTTTTTAACACCATTCATGCACAGACTTAACATGGTCTGACAGTGGAAGAGCTGCAAGTTCTGAGACCGGTGTGTGACTGCTTTATGGAACAGTCATTTGGGAATGCCTAATAAACAATTGCTTTTAATTTTAAACATCTGTATCTATAACAATAAGAGCAGCTGATGTGGCCCTCCATCAGTCCTGGGCTCTGGCTTTAGTTGAGTAAGGACCGGCTGCAGCCTGAAAGCGATCTCGTCTGGCCCTGCTGCTTCACATGCTGTAATTCTAGCCCTCTGCGGCTTGTCCTGGCTGATTTTCCCCTGAAACTTGATCTTTCAACGGATCAAAGGAGCAAAATGAGAAACAAGAAACTTTTGCAGTGAAATTTCAGCCACTGCAGCTTGAGCTGTTCTCCAGTTTAATCATCACTCCTGGCCATAGACTGCTGCCTGTGGAGTGTGCTGGTCTTTCCACCCTCACGTCCTCATCCTGCCAGCACAGTTTGCCACAGGACAGTCCTATTTGAAGAAGACTAACCTGCAAAAGGGCAACCTTGCCCCTAATCACACAGGGAGTTTTACCAATGCAACAAAAATTATGCTGACATGGAATGACTGCTGATAAACTGACCTTCTGAGATAAACCTGTATAATCCCAAAATTTAACTGAGAGTTCAGGAGATTAACATCACCAGCAGAGGGAATCAATACATTATTTACAATCTGTCTGCTATATGGCATTAGGGAGACTGTCTCCCTGCAAGGTGACTGTGCACCAGCCCCCCATCCCTTAGTGTCCCAGTGTGTCCCCTGGCAGGAGGGGGCTGGCACCAAACACACCCACCCTGAGCTGCCCAAGGCAGCTACCCTGGGCCCCCCACGGCATTTGCACACCTTCAGCAGTGTTGGTAGCAGTCAGATAGGGAAGAAACCTTCCTTCCATGGGCATTTCTGCAGAGTGTGCAGTGTAATGGGGTCCCTAAAGCTGTCAGGTACCTGCACCCGGCTCAGGGGCCCAGCACAGACTCCTTTAAGTGACTGTGGTCATTAGTTTCTTGTGATCACATGGAAGAAATATGTCTGGTTTATTCCTTTGCCTAATTTGTGAGACATAAAATTACAGAAATTTATGTTTCAAATGCATGCTTAGACTAAGGAGAGTAAAAAGTGGCTGAAACCAATGCCTCAGAGTACATGATACCACTGCTACAGTAATGTCAGTCTAAGAGTGCAAGTGAAACATCCTGCCATCCTTATCTGCTTCCCTGGCATGATGAAAAATTAAGAGCATTTTTAGATTAAAAATGTGCAGAGGGACGGCTTTTTATTAAACCCAGAGGTACTGCTGGAAAAGACAGAGAATCCCTCAGGCATCAAAGCCCTTCTTCCAGTCTGAAATCTTCCCAGCTGAATATAGGCTGAGAACAGTTGCTCTGAATTTCACACGACGGTGTTAAATCTGAGCCCACCCAAGAGGAGAGGCCACCGGTGTGTGGGAGCCAGGCGGGCTGTTAGCACAGAGCTCAGGCATTAGGCACACCTTCGCTAAATTCCTGGCTGCGAGGTAATTACTACAATTTGCTTTCCTTGTCACCACTTTACTGGTATTTGTGCGTGTGTCTGTATGTCTCGAAGTCTTCTTGGAGCCTCTCATTCCAGTTAATCACTGGGAGTGTTTTGAGTGAAATGCAGCAATCAAATGCGCTAATGCAAAGTGTTCTGTCACCATCAAGAAGGAATGAGCTCCCCAGCTGAAGGGAGCCTTGTTTGGGAACACTTCCATAAAGAGCAAACATGGGAGCGATACACATCTTCCTGCCCATCACCTCACCATGGGAAGGTGGGTTGGTACACAGCTGTCTTGACGTGAGCTCTCTCCCATCCAGTTTCCTCGGGCCTCTAGACGCCGACATTTTACTGTGCCTCCAAGATGAGTGTCAGAGAAAATGATAATGAATTGTGAGTACTTTTAGAAAGCAGTATTTAGAAATTTGGAGCTTCTTTCAGATGCTCATGAGGGTATGGTTGGTTTAAACCCAAAAAAAGATAAATATTTATCTTTGTCTTTCTGATGTTTTTACATTTGCAAACCAGACAGTGACGTTCCTCAGAATTTTCCAAGCTAATGAGGTTGAAAATACAAAGTGCCCAAATACTCCTATAAGAACCTTGAATACAAAAGCCTGGATTTTCATCTTTTTATACTTTTACACAGGTAGTGTGACTACATCTAGCTCTGCACATACCTTATGAAAAACCCTGGTCTAAAACTCACTCTGTTTTCACAGGAGAAAGTTGTCTGTCAGCAGGAAGGATCAGGCTGCCGCCATCAACCCCAGAGAATCCGGCAAAGCGGGACCGGATTCTGCAGTCCTGACTTGTGCTGCCGCACTCAGAGGGAAGAGCCCCACAGAGCAAGGACTGTAGGGTCAAACTTTGTTGTATAAAAACCCCACTGCACAAAATCTAAGGAGCAGAGAAAAGGCTCTTCCAGGGCAGACCCCTGGCAGAGCCTTCCGGGAGGGCTTCCCAAGCCCGGGGGGCTCCCCCCTCCCTGCAGCTGGGAGGGAAGGGGACATTCGCATGCAAATTAGGGTGATTTCCCACCAGGAAACTCACTTTGTTTCCAAATTCCTATCTCCAGCCCTGCCATAGCAAGCTTTGAATGCAGAAGACGATGAATGACCTAAAAGCAACGGAACTAAGCATTTAGCATAAAATCCCACCCACTGGTCCCCTTTACTGGAAAGCAAGATTTAGCAACACAGACAAAACCCACACAGACTGGCAAGCGAGGAGGGAAGCGTACACACACAGTTAGGTGGTGCTGCAGGCACCGGTCTGACGCTCTTACTCTGCAGCTACAGTTCGGTGTAGGTATCCCGTCTGCGCCTCCGGGTTTAACCCCCCTCTCACACCCCCACCTCTCAGCACCAGTTTGATGATCCTATAAGGCATGCAGATATGCCCGTAGCTGTTATTACATCCAATGTTATTACATCCAATGGTTATGGATGGACAATACACTGCTGTGACTCTTCTGAGTTATGGATGGATAACACACTGCTGACACACACACACCTCTTACAGGTGACTTCAAAGCCTCTCACTTCACGGCCCCTGTGACAGAACTGGAGAGAGATCTGTCCCGTGCAGGGTGTGCATGGGCACAAAACTGAATTTACCTGTCTGCTACTTTTCACAGACTGTGGCTTACCACTACCACTGGGAGCAAGCCTGAAGAAAACTTGCTCTCAACAAAAAACTGGACAAATCCAAGGGAATGGGGTGGACAAGGGAAGTGCAACTCATTCGTTTCCTCTAGTAGCATTGAAGAAAATGTCCATCCATTACATGAGGCTACTCATATCAAGCACTTAAAGACACAGAATAATGGAAACATAGGGTGACTTGTGCTGGAAGGGACCTTAAACATCGTCTAGTTCTGCAGCCAAGGAATAAAATCTGTGAGTGAATTACTGTTAGTGACATTGATTCAAGTAAAACATTTGTGGACTCCCTCAGAGTATTTTTTTTATTTCTCTTACTGCAGAGAGTTTGTGTCAATTCTTTACTGAGCTGCTAAAACAGACTTGTAACCTGTCCAACATATTGTACGGCAAATGGAGCTAAACTAATTTATTGTTGCAAACCCAGAAAGCCATATAAGAGGACATTGCTTTAAAGTCTGCAATTGCACTTGTGCAACCCCCATGGAGGAGTGTGTGGAGTTACATGAGGGTTAAAAAGCTAGGAAGCATAAGTAGCCTAATTCCAATGCATAACAAGCGCTTCAACAAGCATTTTGCCACAAGTACCAAGGAGGTTTAATTACTTCTTTCTCCCACCAAAGATGACATCTCCTGTGTTTGACACACCCTATGGAGTGTGCTTTCTATACAGAGTCTCTATTTGATTGTGCAAGGGCTACTTACAGCTGCTGTGGGTAAAAAGGAAAAAGAAGAGGTGGTTCTGACCTTCCCTGGGTGGCTTCATTTGCAGTCTGTCCTGACAAGACACCCTCACACTGCCAGAGGGCTCAGCCTGGGAACCTTGTGGGAGTGCACAAGTGGTGCCCTCACTTGAATGGAGAATGATGGAGATGATGAGTGGGCCTTTCAGTGAGGTTTTTCTACATTTCCAGAGTTTGCTGCTAAGGAGGTGATAGCACCATCACAGGGCTCTGGCTCCCACTAGAAGAAACACCTTTAGCAGCAGCTGAACTTGTCCTGAAGAGAATAAGAGAATATGCAACCTTTCCTCAACTGAGGACATCTGTGCAGTGTGTGGACAGAGCTGGGAAAGCCTCTGTGTGCCCAGCAGTGTGCACAGGGACTGTGAGATGAGTTGGTGGTTGACCTTCCTTTGATGCTCTGACTTGCTCAGTGCCACCACTTCTCCTGCCAAAAGGTTACAGCAGAAAGACTGGGATCAGACGAACATGAATTAGGGGACCAGATGAAGATAAGCAAGGGGAGGTCCAGATGAAACCAATCTTCTGTCTGAATACAGGGTGTAGGTTGTCAGGCACCTGCCCCGAGCTCAGGTGCCTGCCTGGCCCCGACGGTGGGAGACCCTCTGGGTACACTTGGGCAGATGCAGCTGTGGGGTGGAGTTGGTCAGTGCGACATCCCCACACTGTGGGGCGTCAGCCTGGCCCTGTCAGGGCGTCTGATGGAGTTGGTCAGTGTGACACCCTGACACTCTGGGGCGTCAGCCCGGCTCTGTCCGGGTGTCTGAGTCACGAAGGGTGGGATGTGCCACACCTTAGGTTTCCCCTCCACCAAAGCAAGCCCAGCAATGCGACACAAAGTAAAGGAGTTATGTTAGAGCTCTGATCCCACCATCTGACCCCGATGGGTGGATTCCCACAGTGATCTCACCCTGCTGGCTTACTCAGCTTCACAAGCAGCAAAGAAAGGTCATGCTTGGTTAAAACCAAAATGTGCTTTCTTGCAGCTTTTCCCCCTTGGGCCAGAGGCTGTATCCCTGACTTGGGCAAAGATCCAATTGGAAATAATGAATGTAATTACCTTGTAAGCACCTCAGTGGAAAATATTGGTATAGTTAATTATACAGGGATGCAATGCTAACGCATTTCCCAGTGTTTAAAATACAAATATTAATGCTTTCTCCTTTGGGGTTTTGAGAAGATTAGTTATTGCTGCAGTCTAACTGAATTGATAAGTTTTTCAGCTATTGCAATCATTTTAATGAGAAGGTTTCCAGTGCAGGTTTTAACATCACTGGCTGGCATCACATGTAAGAGTGTTACTCTGAACAGAGCTTGAGTGCCCCTGCAAGAATGAGGTCTTTGGCCATGGCCCTTTAAGCATCCAAAACTGAGATCTCTTTCAAAGGATGTTTGATTTTAGTGTTCTCAAATTGAAGATAAGAAATTCACACATTGAGTATCCAGAGAACTGAAATTGAAATTTGAGTATCAGGAGAATTGAGGACACTCAAAACCTGGGACTTAGGTACCTTTCAAGAAATCCTGATTAAATTGTCTGCGTGAAAATGCCTCTGTCTTTTGTTAGGGATCATAGGAAACAGTGTAATAAACTCACAGCATGGACTGAGCATGCACTCTAGTATTTTCACATTATGGCTGATTGACTTTCCAGGTGTTGAACAAGGAACGTGGTATTTCTATGTCAGTCTGTCTGAAAATCCTCATCACTTTCAGTCAGTTGCTGGGAGAGCCCTCTGTGAGCAAATGAGCAAAAGCCACTACATGTGTATTTATTAACATTTGGTAACATTTCTGAGCTATCTGTATGCTAGCAGATATTCATAGGTCAAAACCAGAAAAGGCTCGACTCTCTTCTCATATCTCTGCAAAAGGAGTGGAGACAATTTATGAAAACATAGAACTGTCCTAAGATTTCCCTTGAAGGTACCTGAGGAAGTTTTTCCAGAAAAAAAAAAATAGGAGACATCAGCACTTTGGGCATAGTCCTTATTGCTCAGCAACAATCACATTTTGCACGAGGCCACCTCTCCTGCCAGGAGCTGCAGCCACAGGCAGCACCACGGGGCCTGGTGCACCTGCCCGGGCATGAAGAGGGAAGGGAGAGGCACAATGCCCTGCTGGGGATCCCTGACACAGAGGCCCAGACTTCTTAGGTTGCTGTGGGAATTAATGAGGCCAGCAATTGGGAAATCCAGCCAGGCAGCTTAGGAGACTCCTGCTTCAACAGAGAGCAGTGCTTGCCCTCATGCCCTGCTGCAGCAAGCAGGGCCAGGCACTCCAAGCAAAGGGGAGATCACTAATAAAAACTGCCCTTATCTAAATATTTTCTTGAAAAATAAGCCTTACTGCCTGTGCTACTTTTCAGTTTTGTGCCTGTTTTGCTGATACACCAGCTCACTGGGAGCCCAAGCACAAGCCACAAGGCTTCCCATGCTCAACAGCAACAAGGATGGATCAGTCACCACCGTGACTTTTGAGTACACTTCCACATGCCATGCACAGAAAAACTAAGGAAGCAGCTCCCCCGAAGGGAAAGAAAACCACCATCCTCTAAAAGCTGCCAGACAGGTATTTCAGCCTGTGGAAAAAAGCCCAATAAAAGCATGTGCAGGCATGGGGTAAATTCTGATCTAGTTCAACACCAACCAGGTGTACTGCTGCAACCTGAGGACAGTCTCCGTGAATCACAACGCTGCTCTCACAAGTGTCAGCATAGAATCTTTTAATACTTTACATAAAAAACTGCATACACTATAGTTTTATGTAAACATCATATACATCTCAGTTTTTGCCATGTCAGTTTATTAAAAACAGTCTCAGTACCACTGTTGAGGGAAGAGGGAGAAAAGTAAACAAACATAAATGGATACATTTGTTCTCTGAACCAGAGAAACACAAAATTATTTTCACCCAGGTTGGCCACCCTGTGAAAATAAGTTTTAAATAAACCTTGATTCTTTCAACTGCCCTTTAGTACTAAAGTCTGATGTACTCACTGCATAAGAACAGTGCTTTCATCCATTTTTTTCCAAAGCAAAAATATACAGTGGTTTTATTTTGTCTTGTGTTGCAATCAATTTTAAACAAGACCCAGATGAGGTTACTGAGTAAGAATGTTTCCAATGCTACAGTGTTGTATGCAGATGATGAGTGCATTGAGTGTTTAATTTAAACAAAAAAAAAAGTCCACCAAGTTGTGCAAAGTAACTTCTTTTGAAAATAACCTTTTAAATAAACCCAAATCAACACACTTGCAGGAAACAACATTAAAAATAAGGAGCAGGCACCAAGATCATAATATGGCAATATCATCCCCTTGCTCATCCTGCCTCATCTGTCAGGAGGTGGATGTCCAGCAAGTAGGACAGTTCAGCTTTACTTTCTGGCCTGGTGGCTTCTGCAGCTGGAGTCAGTTCAAGGCTCCTGTTATCAGCAGGCATCAGTCACTCAGGGCAAGTTCCTTTGCACAACACAAGTCCCACCTGGGCACCCCCTCCCCACCTCACTTTAAATAAGCACCCCCTGCACTACCCCGGTTTGCACAATACAGAAAAGGTAAGATATATACAGGCTTCACTTGGGATGACCCTCCCCTCCCCTCCCAGTCTCGGTCTTCAGGGCACTAATTTCCACAGCAGGTCAGGCTCAGGCTGAAACACGTGAGGGAGAAGCGAGGATGCTGCAGGCAGCCTGGGAGAGGCAGCCCCTTTCCCCAGCTCGCCTGGCTGGAGGCACATGCAGGCAGGAGGCAGAAGTCCCTTCGAGCATCTCAGCTCCACCGCCCTCCTCTTGCAAAAGAGAGGAGGCTGCCCGGGAGCAGGGAGCAGCAGGTGTTGGCAAAGGGGCAGAGCCGGGTGCAACGTTTGCTCAGTCCAGTCTCAGCAGCTTTTTATTGTTGAGTCCGCGACTAACTCACGGGGGCCGGTGGTAGGAGAAGGCTTCTCCCCACTTTATTCCCAAGACTCAGGGCATGCAATCCCCCCCTCCCTCTGTCCCCACGGCTGAGCAAGCACAACCCTTTTCGGCCAAGGCTCAAGGAGCGTGCTCCCTCCCTTAGCCCCCACCCCATCCACGGCCAGCCCCCAGCGGAGGAGACAGGCAGATGCCGTGTGCGTGCATAACCCAGCTCCTCTCCACCTGCCAACAGGTGACCCAGGCGCTGTGCCCAGCGCCGCGCTCCGGACACGCCCTATAGGACTTTGCAGCAGTTGATGCAGCCGTTCTGGGTGCCGTAGCGCTTCTGCAAGGCTGCCCGGGTGGCCGTCTCGAAGACCTCCCGGACACCCTCCTTGGTCTTGGCCGAGCACTCCAGGTAGTCGTAGGCCTGGATGCGAATGGCCATGGCCCGGCCGTCCTCGGTGCGCACCGGCTCCTGCTTCATGCGGGCCAGCTCGTTCCGCACGTGCTCGTCGTTGCGCAGGTCCTTCTTGTTGGCCACCAGGATGATGGGGACGTTGGGGCAGAAGTGCTTGACTTCGGGCACCCACTTCTCTGGGATGTTCTCCAGCGAGTCCGGGCTGTCCACAGAGAAGCACATGAGGATCACATCGGTGTCCGGGTAGGAAAGGGGACGCAGGCGGTCATAGTCCTCCTGGCCAGCCGTATCCCACAGGGCCAGCTCCACCTGCTTGCCGTCCACCTCGATGTCCGCCACGTAGTTCTCGAAAACGGTGGGCACGTAGACCTCGGGGAATTCGTCCTTGCTGAAGACGATGAGGAGGCAAGTCTTGCCACAGGCACCGTCCCCCACCACCACGAGCTTCTTGCGGATGGCGGCCATGGCCAGGCTCGCCAAGCTGGCCTTGCCGTGCAGCAGGACGATGGCAGCGCCCTCCTCCCCGCGGCCGCCGCCTCCCGCTCCCTCTCTCTTCTCACAGGGCACCGTGGCGAGCCGGCCCGCGCAGGCAGGCGGGCGCGCCCTCCTCTCTTTGCGCACCGGCACCGCGCCTCCGTCCCCTGCCTCGGGGGAGCGCTACGGCCGCAGGGCAGCGCCGCCGGTCCCGGAGCCCTACGCTGGAAGCGCTGCCGCCGGCTCTCGCTCTCGCTGCACGCACCGCTCAGCACCCGCTCCGCGCAGCCACTGCCGCAAGCTGCGGCCGGCGCCGCTATTTAAAGGCACTCGCGACTTTCTTAATATAGCCGGCCAATGGGAAGGCAAGGAGTGAGGTCATCCCCGGCGGGGAGCGCTGCGATTGGCGGGCGGCCGCGGGCGGGAGGCGGGGCCGAGGGCGGGCGGGGGAGCGGCCGCGCCGGGCCGGGCCGGGGCAGCAGGCCCGGGGTCGCGGCGGGCGGAGCCGTGCTGGGGGCGGCGGGGGAAGCTCCGTGTTCTCGGTCTGAGCCCTCCCGGCCCCGGGGGATCCCGGCTTGGCGCCAGGGCAGGGCAGGGCCGGTCCCCGCCGCAGTCTCGCCGCTCGGGATGGCCGGTGTGAAGAGTCCGGGCGGGCAACCGCCCAGAGAGAAGCGGGGAGCACCGCTGCGTCCCAGGTGCTGCTCTAAAGCCCGGGCAAAGTGAACAGGGAGTAAATTGCAGGCGGTTGAATAAAACGAAAGCCTCCGGTGGGTGCTGCTGGAAAAGCGCTCGACCTCCTTCCTTAAAAAATTCATCATGTTCGACTGTCGCCAGCTCTTGGCCAGAAGGGAGCGGAGGAATTGTAAACGGGGAGAAGCAGCATGCTTGAACTGAAATGGCCTTTGGGTTTCAATTTACAGGGATATCGGAAGTCACAGCAATGAGAACATGAACGTGATAAATAAAGGGGCGGCAAACGCTGTAGTGCGTTTGCACTAGTTTGCAGTGTAGTTGCTGGGAGGGCAGGGTGCGAGTCCCTCCACAGGAGCAGCTGGGCTGGGCTGGGCTGCGCTGGGCTGCGCTGGGCTGGGCTGGGTGCGCGGGGTCACACGGACACCGCCGGCAGCGACGCGCTGGGTCCCTGTGGCACCTATCGCTGCTCAGCCGGGTGGTGTCCCAAGCTTCTTGCCTGCGAGCTTTTCCACACAGACGGTGTCCTGTGGCTACTGCCTCTCGGTGTTGGATCCAAAGTGTCCCGTTTTCCCAGTGGCATTAGTGAATAGAACAAAGATAAGTGGTTTGTACAATACGGTTGTTATTAAAAATCATATTTTAAAATACCCACTTGGAGAGCGAATGCATCACTGAGTACATCAAATTGCCTGACAAGTTACTTGCAGCAGAGTGTTACGGAGAGGTGTGTGTTAATAGGGCAAAAGGTTCACTTAATTCTAGACATTGAAATAAAATTCATTTTCTGTGATATATCCATTTCTCCCTGTCAAAAGAGCATGTCCCTGGATGCTGATGGACGAATTTGTACCTTGATCTCACCGGGGTTCGTACAGCATATTTTACTTTAACATAATAAATTCAAACTGATTTTTGAAACAATCCAGCAGTAAAGTGTAACACATAGATATCGGTGTTCTTCAGTACCTGTGGCCTTCAAGTGGGCCAAATTTCTGGTTTGCATCACCCCTTTAAATTTGTCGTCACTGCTCGCAGGCTTAAATCCTTCACAAAACTGCGTGGAAATCACCCCCATGCTGCCAAGTCCTGCTGGCGATGGAGCACTGGCAGCTTGTAGCTGTCTCCTCCACAATCCCAAGCACGTAATGCCGTTCGGAGGGGCAGACGGAGCGAATTCGTTGTGTGTGCTGTGTGATGCCAATCCCCGCGCACTCGCCCCTCCGCCGGCCGCGGGGGCTGCGCTGACGGCGGGGGCCCGGCGCCCTCTCGCGGCGGCTCCGAGTCCTGCACCGCCCTGTGCCTGTTCCGCGGCTCCGCAGCTGGAAAAATCCACCTCTGCGGCGGCACAGGAGGAGCTGCAAGCGCTTCATCCGGCGTGAGAGGTGCTGCTTAAATAGGCTTCTCATTCTCTTTGTATTTGACTTTTTCAATCGTGCCTGGGTGTTTATTTATTTTTAGGAGCAAAACGTTTCGTTAAATAGAGGAAGGAGCCATCCAAATGAGCAATTACATTGATCAGCTCGTGTGTGCTGTGCCACGGAAGGCTGGTAAATAAGCAGCTTGTTCATTTCAAAGCACACGGCTCTGTGGTTCATGCAGAGTGCTGCTGGCAATTACCCGTGTGCCTTGAGTGTCCCACATACATACTGCTAAACTCTTCAAAGGCTTCAAAGCAGGGCGGCCTCATCCAAACTCTCTGCTGGTCCCAGCGTCCAAATTGTGTTCAGGAATTGCTCCACAAATGTCCAGCTAACCCAAGTCAAACCCACAGCAGGAACTTTTCTGGTGACTGAGCAGTACACATATATTTCCAGCACCCAGTTTTGGTCTGAGCCATAACTGCCTCATTTTCTAGTGAAGTCTCACATCTCTAGTCTTGCACACAGTTGTGCTGAAGGCAAAGGGCCTGATGTTTCATCTCTCACCTTGCAAGAAAGCCAAGGCTATGCAATTCCTTGACCAAGGGTTTCAAATGCTTTGTAAGTTTTTTTTCCAGAGGCATTATATCATGAGACTCAGCCCTGTGACCAGCTCAGGCTGAGATCACACTCATTTCACTGTCCTGTGGTAAACTCCAGCAACAGCCTCTATGTGGAACATCTAAGTCACTGTGGTTGTCACACATTTGCACTTAGCAAATGTATCCAGCTCATGTATTCTAGGGCTGAATTTGAACTTTATGTTGTAGCTTTTATATTTTCTGCATGAATCTGCATGATGTGCTGAACTGTAGTTCTTTAAGCAAGCTGAATCTTCACTTCTAGTTATCCCTAAATGTGCACTCTCTAAGCAGAGCATTAGTTCTGCTGCACCACATACATCTGTATGATTGATGAAGAAAGCATGAAGTAGGAAGACACCACTTGTTTGCTTTCATTGCTTATGCTGTTGGTTTTGAGATTAAAACTCAGATTTATTTTTTTTTATTTAATCCAATTGGCACTTTTTTGTTGCTGAGAATACAATTCCTGTCAATTAGTGGAGATTGTTTCCAGATTATATTCCCCCCCCCCTTCTTGCTAAACAGATTTTCTAAAGGGCATGTCTGTAGATCAGATAATTTGTGTGCAAGCGTAAATCTGTACCAAAAGCATGAAAGCTCAGTGGGGAAGGCAATCTTTCTCCTTTCTGTCAAGAAGTAGGCAAGTAAGTACATTGCCTGCTGCGGCATAACATGCTGAGGGAGCCACGTGTGTTCTAATGGCACACTGAGTCCTGCACGCTGACTTGTAACGCTGGCATCAGGCATCCTGCAGTCCTCATGCAGGCAAAGCTTCTCGGCAAATGAGGAAGGCAAGAGGCAGTGAAATATGAGCAGTTCACAGGCTAGTGTGGAAAAGCTCTGATTAGATGTGAGAGAATGGGCAGAATGGTGAGTGTCTGTCTCTCTAAGCTGCTAAGAGTTTCTGGCACATTTAGGAACTGGACCACTTGCTATGTGTCACAGCAGGTCCATTGCTTTCCAGCGTACTGGGAGAAAAGCAGAGTTTAACTCTCAGAGCCCCTTGGGATCAGTGCCCTCAGCAGATAACCCAGACTGATCTACCTAGAAACTGGAATGCCAAGGCCCAGCAGGAGAAGGTGAAACCTGTGTATTTTCATACAGAGGTTTATGCTAAGTACAGTGCACATGAAAGCACACCATCCCAAAAAGAAATGCCTTCATGACTAAAGAGCTGTGTGGGATGCACTGGCATTGCTCTTCCAGGGAACAAGAGAGGTCAGTCAGAAGCTGTTGATTTAATTTTTTCAAGTTCTTATAGCAAGACTATAAAATCATACTTTAATAGGACTCAGGAAATATGGGCTGGCAGAGTAAAATTACACCATTACAGTAAATTAAAGTGGCCTTTTTGTCTCCAGCTGAGTTCAAATTAAATAAAAACAAGTTCCTCATCCTTAGGCTAGACTTCTTAGACCTACAACCCCTCATCTCAGTTGAAAAACCCTTCTGTAGCTGTATGAAATAAATGAGCTGACCACTTAACTATTACAGATACTAATCATGTTATATATCTGCATCACCAATAATGCCTTTGGAAACAGTTCTCTCTGCAGAGAGACCAAGCGAGTCCACCTCTGGTTCCCTTTGTTCTCAGTTTTTAGTGATTGCAGACACCTTGCAGTCTTAGTCTACCAGGAAAACTGAGACAGTAAAAATTGCTTGTCCAATGCGAACAAGATAGCAGGGAATTCAGTCTCTATATCTAGAGTTCAAGATAGACTCCTTAACAGTGGGAAGTTCTTTCTCTTTAGACTCTCTAGTGGATGTACTTCATTGCACTACTTTGAGGATGGTCAGACACTGGAAAAGGCTGCCCACAGAGGCTGCGGAGTCTCCATCCTTGGGCATATTCAAAACCCAACTGGACACAGTCCTGAGCAACCTGCAGTAGTTGATCCTGCTCTGAGCAGGGCAGGGTGGAGTAGATAACCCCTCCTCACCTCATCCATTCTTTGATTCTGCAATTCACTTATTTGTGATGCCTCAGCAGATCTGGAAACTGATGTTTCGAGGGTCTCTCTGGCAGGTCTACTCCTGTTTCACACTCCAGCACTGTCAGCCCACGTTCCACCAAGGAGTTTGGCACACTCAGTTCTGAAGTGCTCACACAGGATGGGTCCTTTTGCAATAGGAACAAGGAAGCTTCTGAAGTAAACGTTGTGATTTGTTAATGATTTGTGTAATTCTCACTTTACTCCCAGTAAAGTAGACTTCTTTAAAAAACAATGATGTCGTATGGTTCTCCATGTAGATTCATTGGCTATATTAAGATACCTTAACCTATTGCTTTAATTACTGTGGTCTTCATGACGGTCTTTGAAGTGTGGTGGTCAGTTCTCTCTACAGGGGAACCTGTCACCTGAGGAAGCTGAGGCAACAACAATACTAGAAAAAACTGATCTAAGAGAAGGCGGTTGATGGTGGAAATTACTATCCTGTGAGTCTAACAAACTTCTGTTTCATATAAATTAACCACAATTTTATGAAGACTGAGAACACTTCCTTAATTCCCACGTGGTAACTGAGCTATGGGCAAAAGCAGCACTGGTGCACACAGAAGAGCTGTTACCATTGTAGAATTCCACCAACAGAACATGGCAGGAAAAATGTCAACAAAACTGATTTGGAAAGTTGTTCACTACAGTGTTTTACATTCCAACTCACTCACAAAATTAAGTAATTCAACCTAAAAAATTTAAATCTGTTATGGACTGAACACTGACCATAAACAATATCTGAGATGATAAAACAGAAATATAGGGTACTGCAGGAGTCTTAGTTACATCCAGATTTGGCTTACACCTTAATTTTTTGATTTATGATATTAGGCAGGAACAAGGTAGTCACAATTTCAGAAGATTCTGATACCAGAGAAATTAAAAGGGGGAAAAAATAGGACAGAAAGGTAAGGCAGGAGTATGGAGAGAAAAAAGAAGATAAGGGAAATTCCAAACTAGTGGAATTTCTCTCCTCCTTCTACCTTTCACAAAAGCTTAAAAAAAAAATCCCATCTTGGGAATACGTCATTTTGTACTTCATCGTGATTTTCAAGGAATGGCTGCTTTTAGGAGAAAGTTAGCTGTAGTTGGAGATCACCCCTCTGGTAAAATATGCTTTGTCTTTGCTCTGTGTCATGAACACCTTCCCAATGAGTCAATGCTGACACTACTGACACAGAGGTAGATGGGAAAGAAATGAAACTGATTCTCTTGGATGTGTCAGGGAAGAATGAAGCTGGTTACCGAGATCTCCGCTCAGTGTTCCACAAGGCTGTAGACATCTACTGGTGTTATTTTAATGTGCTTCTTCATGGACAGGACTGGCTTACAGCAAAACATCCTTGATTTTTGGGTTCCAGAAATCAAAGTGTTCTGCCTCACAGTACCTATTATTCCAGTGGCTGCCAAGATAGAACTAAGGTATTAAGAAGAAACTACTCCAGGCAATGAGACAATTAACACTACAGAAGGAAAAGCTTGGGCTGCCAGCATTGGGGCATATGCTTACCTGGGCTGTCCTGCCAAGACAAAAGAAGGTGATGATAGAGGCCTGAAGATCATTAACCAATGTGCATTACATGAGGAAAGGAGGAGAAAGAAACACTACAGTCACTGCCAAATTTTGTGAGAAGTGAACATTATTTTGTGGTTGGATTTCATCCTGTGGAAAGGTAAGCAGATACCTTTGTTGCTGTTGTGTTTGTGCTATAAAAGCTGCTTTTATGTTATAGGAGGAAAACATCCCTTATCTACAAAGCATCACACTTGATAAGTTGGATTTATTTCCTTCTCCACCTCCAATACAGGCTGAAGAGAACAATTCTAGGTTTGACATGTGGAACCAGTCTTGAGAAATGGAAACGACCAAGCTACCGTTCTCCCTGGAGGTTTTTTGGTCAAGGGAAATACACACAGACTAGGACAGAAACATAAACCAACACTAGTGGGACAAACACAAGAACGTGTTTGAGTGAATCTAATCCCAGGTTCCTGGTAGCAAGACTTAGTGGCAAACAGCTGTGCTGAGAAAGTTTCCTAGTACACACTCACTCCCTTCCATACCCTTCCTTTAATGGTGTCCTTAGGGAAGGGTGTCACCACACAGGTATCCAATAGTCTGCTGTGCTAATAGCAGCGGGTTTCTGACTGGCAGAGCAGGTCTGGCTTTCTCTAGGATTCATTTGTAGAGCTGGCCCAGTCTTGGTTCCATATATGCATCAGGAATGCAATGTATAGCATAGAGTACAATGGAGGCAGTGCTATCTCCACCTCTTCTTCAGGCACAGGTGAATAAACGGGGGTAAACCAGCCTGGATCTGGAGTAGGATAGTCCAGTTCATGATTGAATTCCTACCTTAAAAGTAGAGAAAAAACTAGACTCCAATTTCTACACTTTGTTCTTATGATCTGAATGTATGTTAAATTTTTCTGTCTTTCCGTAGCACTTGCAGGCAGAAGACATGAAGAAGAGGGAATGCCAGCAACCATACTGTTGACTTTGCAAGTCATTAACAATCTGGAAAGAGACTGAGACACACTGTCAACCTAAGCAGAGCATCTCAGAGAGGCACAGAGATGGACCAAAATGGAAAGACTTTCGGTGCAACTCCCCACCCCTCTCTTCTGAGAAGCACTGAGTCCTGGCAGCCCAAAGAACTGAGTTATGGACTGAGATTAAAGGCACAAGGCTGGAAGCAAGCAAGTAATGTGACTGCAGGGTTTGAATGCTCGTGCTGAAACACAGAAATGGACAGAGAAATATTTTAAGGTAAACCCCTTCTGATCCTGAAGTAAAGGTACAGCACGAACTGAGCGTAACTGTCATGAACTAGGAGAACACAGAAGTCTGTCACTTTGTTTTGCTGACTTCCTCGGTGCTGGTGTCATCACTCTGGCAGCCTGCTAAAGTTTCCCTGGGAAAACAAAATGAGAATAAAGACAAATTTCTAAACTGATTATGCACCCGGAGCTGTACACTTTGCAAAGGAGCTTTTCCAGGTGAGAGACCTAGCAAAATACACACTTCTTACCCACTCTTCCCACCAGTATTTGTCTATTGATGATATCACGGGTAGAAATAATGGGCCTGGCCAAGTATTCAGTATTGGATGGGTTGCTGCTTTCCTTCTACATCACTTTTTGGTAGCAGTTTTGAAGTCCACAGTCACACTGTGCCATAAATACAAATGCTTCAAGGATGACATTTTCAAAAGCACCTTTCTTCCAAGAATCTCTGGGCACTTTTCAGCATGAATTACCAGCCCATCTCTTGGTGCTAAGTCGGTGTTATTTCCATTTTCAAACTGAGAAGCTTAAACTGCTGCCTAAAGTAACGGTGAATCATCTACTTCTGGGAGCTTTCTTTTGCTTGTTTTCTGTGCTCTTTCCCTTTTGTCTCCTGGGCCATTCTTAACCTCAATTTCCTCTCCCCTCTGTCTGTAATAATCCCCTCGATGCAACCTGATATTGTACCCAAACTTTAAAACTCTTCCCCCCATGCAACTTGGGCGTGTGTGCTGTGCATAAGTGCTCTCCTGATTCAGGTAGTAGCATCATTAGCGCCTTTCAAAGAGCTGTATTTATGTAAATAGGTTTAAATTGTTATTTCCATTTTGTACGTGCATGTGTGGGTGGGGAGGATTAGTCTGCAGATAAGTTAAAGAGCACAGGTGTCTCGGGTGCCTCTGATGTGGAGCACTGAACTGGAGAGAGGCAGTTTTGCAAAGATTTTAAGCACTTACTGCTCCCCCTGCTTGGAAAGTTCAGAGCACTTGGGTGAATCAGAGCTCACACTACCTGATGCTTAGTAGGACACTGGGCAGCATATTGGCTGGTGTCTGTTTTCAGTCTAAATAAACAAGTGCTTTCCTCCAGAAGGGTGTTTTTTCAAGATAGGGGTAACTGGTTTCACTCCCAGTATTCACTGTACATATCTCTGAATTAAACTGTTGTTACACTGATCTTAGTTTCTGTTTCTTAACATTAAATTTTTTGTTGTTTATTTTATGGGAAATAGAAAGTTGGCAATCTGTTTCCACTGTATACTCATCTGCAACTGGAAAAGAGAAACTCAGGGGAGGTTTTTCATCATCTTTTGCTAAAACTGTATAAATTCACTTTTTGCCACTTCTATCAAAAAATCAACGATCTCTCTCTGTATCTGGCTCAGAGCACTTTTTCAAAAGCTGTTTACTATGTGGCTAAGAGATCCATTTGGCTGGAGTCCATATTTTAGGGCATCTGTCTCCCGTGAGAAATACAGACTGGATAGTTTCCTGTTCTGTATTTTTGCATTGTTGTGCGATCTAGAAAGAAGGGGATATATCCCAGCAGCCAGTGTACTATCCTAAGGCATCTGTATCTGAGGTTGCTTCTCTATTCCACCTCAAGCTACGTCTGTGTGGCTGTACAGAAGAGGCTGTGCATGTCTGCACTGCGAAGTAGCTGGAAGGAAGCAATACCCCATGGCAGCACGGAGCTCAAGGGGTGCTAGTTCACCTTTCCTGCTTAGGAATGTGTCCCCAGGACCCTCTGCAGCCTCCAGTGCAGGCACACCCGCCACGTGATACTGGGCTCCTACCCGCAGGCCTGCTGGCGTGGGTATTGTACTCACTCATGTGAAGAGCTCAGACATTAGCCATGGAAGAGCTAGAAGGTCTGTAGGAGACTGATACTTGGAAAGTGATACAAGCCTGTGTCTTAAACTTGGAACAAAAATCAATATTGATGAATCCGTACAGAAGCAAACTGCCAGCGGTCAGTACCCAGGCGAGGCTTGAGCCAAAGGGCTCTCCTCTAATGTAAATCATGCTGCCAGTGTTGGAAGGGAGAGGAGAAGAGGGAGAGGAAACTGTTTTATTAACCTTTTTTTTTTGTTTTTACTTTCGTGTATTTAAATATTAAACATGAGTATTTATTAAGGAAAATAAAAAACAAAGGAAAGTACTATGGAACAGAAGATGGAAATTAAATGAAGTTCATACATCATTCAACACGGCCATTTCTAAGATGAAATACACTATTTGCTCCCCATCACCACAGTTGTCCAATTGAAACAGCAGGGGAATTCATACTAAATTAGGTGAATATGATGATGTACAGTACAACTTGGGATTTCAGCAAAACAAATATGCAAATAAGTGATATTGATGTATTCAGTAGAAATAAGAATAAATAAATAAATGAAGTCAGTACATAACAATAAGAGAGCAGTACGTGAGAGCAATTTTCCATTTTCATTGCAAAGATAGTTTATATATTCCATGAAATAGTGTTGTAGTAACCTGCATGCTTAAGAAAGTCGTCAAGGCAAGGTTTGTAGACAACCTGACTTTGTTGGGAAAAAACCAGACAAGCTCTTGGACGCTCATGTCTTGAAACACCTCCTACAGACCCCACTTGATAAAGGACCTGACTTCCCCCCATAGAGCTCTACAGACCATGATAAGCCACAAAAGCAGTGACAATCTAGAATGTGTTCTGTACAGAGACGTAGGAAGAAGCTGTAAGCTTCAGAGATATCTACAAAGTGATATATCAGCAGTGCTTTAGCAAAAACCTCCCTGCACAGCACCCAGTACAGGGCTTTGGAAGGAGTAGTAATTGGATCTAAACAAAGCCCCACGTGTTCTTTCCTTTTCATTACCTATTTTGCAGATGCAGTGGAGAGAGGGTAATATGTCTTGCTTAGCAAGACCATTCTCCATTTTGTATTAGTTTCTTATGTAAATATACCTTCCTAGTGGACAATCTATCAGTCTACCTACTAATTCATCCATTTACTCAAAATTATCTTCAGACAGGAAGCATGTTATATTTTATGAAAATAGATTCTCCTAGGCTTTTGTCTCAGTTTTCTTCATAATGTCTTGCCACTTAAATTCATTTTGTGAAATGTACTGCATGTGTTTTAAATAGTTCATCATCTTGTACCTCTGCAATCACTCAGAGTGTGTCAGAGTGATGTAAGAGCCTGTAATTTGTTATTATATTTTGATGGAGATACAGGGCTGGATCATGGTATTCCTCCACAGCAACTCTGAGTAGCATGTCAAAAGGAAGAAAGACTGCAAGTTATTTGCCAAAAATAAATTTTATGCGTCCCTAAGGCCTTGAAAGCTTCATCTCTGCTAGTGGACTTGCCCTTCACTGAAGGTACCTCTGCGCTGTTGATGTGTTCACATTTCAATCTGCTCAATTGCCCAACACGTGCTTTATGCCAGCTACATCCTGTGTCAGGGTGACACAGCTTTTGGAGGGGACTTGTCTCAGCACATCCCTCAGGCTGTGCCTGTTGAGGGGACAGATTGGTAGAGAAACATCCAGTTCATGAATCACACCCATGACTGGTTTCTGAGCAGTTCAATGCCATTGGGAGCAACTTTGTCAGCTCAGGTGTGGCTGAGCCAAGCAGTGTTGCAAGGTGGATATGCCTGGGTGCTGGGAATGGGGGATTTAGCTGCCTGTCATCACCCAGCTTTGACTGAAAGGGAGTTTGTAAGCTTAAAGGCATTAAAAGGATCATTTTCTCTCTTTCAATCCTTTCACTCAGGCAGTCGGGTAGTTTTGGCAGAGGCTATCCTTGGCTCCAACCCAACTGCAGGCCCAAGTGCACAGGTCACTATCACAGGCTGACAAATCCAGTGGCCCAGTAGAGGCAAGGCTGCTGCAGGTCCCTGGCTGCAGGTGCCAGCTGGCCCTGGGGCTCAGTGTGTGTTCCCAGCAGGCACGTGAGCACAAACACTCAACACATATCTGGGTACCAGTTTTACAGGAACACTCAACACACACACACACACATGCACACAATCAGCTCCAAGGGCCTCATCCTGTTCTGCTCTTTGGCAGATCATGATGGAAGCCCATTAGTAGAATATCTATTTTTAAAAAAATATTTTTATATATATTATATATATATTTTTTTTTTATGGACATCTATACAATGTGGATCTCTCTAGCCACTATCCTGAGACACTCAAGTCTACACAGTAGCTGGTCCCTGAATCCTCTCATCTCCAGTTGGCTTTTGCACAGACACACACAATCAGGTCTCTCAGCTGACTTCCAGACTCCACAATACCCCCAGTAGCTGGCCAGGACCCCCTGGTCCCTCCAGTAGCCAACATCCAGATGCCTCCAGCATCCAGACCAGGCTTATGGTTGCTTTGATATCTGTCTCCTAAAGCCTTTTATCCTACTCACCAGTTAGTCCAGCTTGACATTCACCAGTGATTCACCTAGACCCCCAGCACACATGTGTACACAGAGTAGAGAGTCCCTTACCCATGAAAAGCCTCCAAAGTGGAGTTCAATGAGAAGACAGGCCCTTCTGACCAGGTGCAAGGCATGGACAGACAGACAAAGCAGCCAGCCAACCCTTGACATGCCACTGGCCCCTTTTATCCCCTTATAATTGTGTTTTCCCACCCTTATTCCTTCCCAAACCACCAAGATCCCTCCCTTTCCCCATGCGTTGTTCCTCCTCTAAGCATCCCATAGTAAGTCTTACGCAATTCCAAGATGCTCCTCCTCTGTGTCCCATGCTGTGTCCTGTACCCCTTACCCCTCTCAGCCCATAGAGCCTTTCCCTTTAGCCCCAGGCTGAGGCTCCCCAGGACAGCCCTGGGAGGGGCTGCACTGGGGCCCATGTCCCCTGCTGGGGGTTTCTGGAGTTCCCTCCCCCACCTCTGACCCACCTTTTCCTGTGGCCAGGCTTTAGTCACACTCCCCAAACCACTTTTGGGTCTGGCTCAGGCTCTGCCCATCGTGGACTGCTGCCTGCCAACACTTACCCTGGAGGGAAGTGAAATGTAGCTGTGCTTAAAGCCTTTGGCAGGTTAAAGCCTAAATAAATATTTATCAGTGGCCAAAGGTAGAAGAGAGAGATAATAAAAATGCATCTTCTGGAAGGCTCCCTGTCCACCAGTTTTCTGCGGGAAGGTAAATTTAAATTAATGTTGCACTTAAGCATTGCTTTGCTTTTAAAAACGATGAATGGGCCCGGGTACCTTTCCAGTGACCTGCTGTAAACCTGGTACACACTGCATCAGTAGTAAATTGCCAACAGATGATGATGCTCTGAAAATATGAGGGAGGCTGCTCAGACTTTTTCTTGTCTTCATCCCAGTCTCGTCAGAAAGAGCACACTGGCTTCTTTCCCAACAACTGAAGACCCACAGGACTTGGTCAGCCTCTGCCATGGTTGTCAGAGCATCACCATGGCCCCCCTCACTAAACCAACACTTCAGCCTCACACAGGAACCACAGAGGGAAGGGTGAGAGGTTAGGGATGAGCAGGATCCAACATCACAAAAACAAGCTTGTTATTTTCTCCCACTACAACCCAGACAGCTGGATTCCCATTATAATTAGACAGATATAGAAAAGCCTGATGGTAACACCTATCAGTCTTTTTTGACACACTTTTGTGATGATTGCCATACGGATCAAGAGATGAGATTGCAAACTCAGCACTATCTTTTTGTTATGTGTTCATACAGTGCCAAACATAAGGGGCTGTACCACCCCAGAGGAGAGGGAGGTGCTCCTGATGGTGACAGTGTTTTGTGAATCCCTTGCTTCTGTCTGGCCACAACCCAATTGCTTGAAGACCATGGCAAATCACCATGCCCAATAAACTCTGTTAACCAGAGATCTCCCCAGATTCTCAATCTGTCAAGAAAAGACATTAATACAGTGCCAGCCCCACAGTGCCTTCCCTGCGTGGTCATCCACCAAGACCCCTGGGGAAAGAAAGAGCCCAGAGACAATCCTTACTCACTTTGACTCATTGGGAAGCCATCCGCCCAGTGCAGGATCTGGTCTTGGCACTCAGTCTGCTGCCCTATCTCAGCTACAAATTAGTGTTAAACATGAATGTTATTTATCTCTAATTAATTATTAAGGCAACGTGTAACAGCACTCAGGAAAGATCATATTGGTGTGTGTCTGGATGCAAGCCAGCCCTCCCTAAATCATGCTGAAAGCTGACTTCCCTCCTGCAGTAAGCAGATTACTTCAGTCTCAGTGTTGGTACATAAGGAGAAGATTTGTCGTCCTTCTGGAAAATCAATAGGCTCTTGGCAAACTGGCTTTGGTGCTGTTAATTGTCCTGATGGCACCATCTGCCCATTTACTAAACTGCAGCAAGAGAACCACCCCACCTGAGGGCCCAGCCACGGACCCTCTCTGTGGCTGCAGAGCCCTGGCACAGCTGGGTTTGCACCTCTCACTGCCTTTGAACCAAGCCCAGCCAAAGGTATAGGAGGATCTGGGAACTGGGAGTGCAGAGCTCATGGAGGGCTCTGCCATGTTTCCATCACTATTTTTGCTCCATGTCTGGGGCAACGTCTCTGCCTGGTGCCCAAAACTGGCTGAATGTTCACAGGAAAAACAGAGGAGTCAAAAATGCTGAAAATTCCAGATGTCTGAGGCATCACTGCTGGTGTGTGCAGCTCCTCAGCGCCTCATCAACATGCAGAGGATGGAGAAATCCCATGGCAGAGCTCTCTGGTTACGGACTGTCACTTGTCACCATATGAGGCTCTGGTGTGAGTGCCTCACCTGCCCTGCGAGGAAGGGTCTCTGCTCCTCCTCCTCCTAACCCAGCTCAGTGCTGCTCCAGCAGACAGGAGCAACAAGCTGTGGGAGAACCTTCTGTGCAGGGCCAGGACAGGCTGGAGAGGCTGCAGCTGAACTCCAGGAAAGGATGAAGCTGATGACAATCTGTAGCATGAGCAAAGGAGCGCTGGCCAGGCTCACAGGTGCATTGCTGCAGCAGAAGTCCTGGCTGCTGCCTCTGGAGATGTGCTCAAAGTGCAGCTGCTGCCTGGCTGCTGGGATGGGGAAGGGACGGGGCAGGACCCTCACATCAATGCACATGGCTTCCCCATCCCATCTGCCCCCTCTCTGTGTTTCCCCAGTGCCAGCATCGTGTGGGACCTGCAGAAAGCCAGGCTGGGTCCAGCAGGCTGGGGAAACGGGCAGGGGCAAACAGCAGTGCCCAACTTCCTCCCACTCCGTATTAATCAGCACTTTTCTGAATCACAGACATGGCTTTGTCTGTGGGATATCAGCTATGAGATTCAGAAATTAATTCAGCTTGGGAGCTTTGGATGACTCAGACTGCTATGAAAACACCCCAGGGCAGAAATGAGATGTAGGGAAAATTCACCCTGGGGATATCTCTCAATGGACTTTAACTGAGGATAAATTTAATTTGCAGAACTGAAACATATTTTATTTACTTTTTTTAACTAGCATTTTAAATTTAAATATTCAAATACATAATCAAGAGGCTCTTAATGGGTTGCTTTTATTGAAAGAGAGTTTGTTTTAAATTCCTCAACCTTGGAGTCCCAGACATATTTCCTTCCTCTAAGTGAATTCTCTGTTGAATTTCTCTACTGCATTAATTATGAAAATCAGAATTCACCAAATAAACAGACAAGATGACACAGCACTGATGTTAGGCTGCCCACAACCTAACCCGTCGTCCTGCTGGAAGTTGTCTGTAAGTCTCAATGGAAAAGCAGTATGCAGTAGTCATATGTGCTTTTAGGAGTTTGTAAAGACAGAGCTCTTTCTCATGCATCACTGGGCTCCCAAAGATGGGTCTAAGTTATAACAGCCCTTAGAGTTCACTTAACTCTGCTGCCAAATATCTGCCTGTGAGAAAAAATACATACATTTTTGTAGCTGGAAAAATATCGAGGCAAAGGATTTGAAACACTGAGCCATATGGACTCCTGCCTTAGCTGTCTCAGTGCAGCAATGCTTCATTGCAATCAATAAATGTTTCATCATCATTTCTGGTGCAGGGAGGCTGTAAGGAGCCCGGGATCAGTTCTTGGCTCCACTGTCTGCTCTCTGTGAGCTTTAAGCTTTGTTTCAGGTCAATACAGCAGGACTCAGTGCCCTGTGTTCTTCACAAAATGCAGGCTGTGTGCTGTGGACTCCCACAGAAGAATCAGAATCAGAGTAGTTTGGGCTGGAAGGAGCCTTCAAAAGGCATCTAGTCCGACCCCCCTGCCATGAGCAGGGACACCTTCAACTAGATCAGGTTCTCGGAGCAACTGTTGCTGTTCAACCTGACCTTGAATGTTTCCAGGGATAGGGCACCTACCACCTCTCTGGGCAACCTGTGCCACCTTATTGTAAAAACTTCCTTCCTTATAGCTGAATTGATCCTCTTTCAGTTTGAAACCATTGCCCCTTGTCCCACTCCAACAAGCCCCTACTAAAAAGTTTGTCCCCATCTTCCAGTACCCTTTAGGTACTGCAGGTTGCTATAAGGTCTCCCTGGAACCTTCTCTTCTCCAGGCTGGACAACGCCAACTCTCTCAGCCTGGAGGGGTGTTTGAGCCCTCAGATTATTTTTGTGGCCTCTTCTGGCCTCGCTCCAACAGGCTGATGTCCTTCCTGAGCTGGAGACCCCAGATCTGGATGCAGGAGTGTGGGTGGGATCTCACCAGAGCGGAGCAGAGGGGCAGAATCCCCTCCCTAGGCCTGCTGTCCGCACAGCTTTGGATGCAGCCCAGGATGTGGTTGGCTTTCTGAAGTGGGGTGTTCAGGACAGCTCAGGGTGCTCCACTCCCTAGGTGTAGGGGATGGACAGGCAGCAGACTGTGGCAATGAAAAGGAGCAGGCAAAATTTTGACCATGCCTTCACCCCTGGGAAGCCAATGCTGATGACTGGGAGCTGGAGGGAAGCCAGACAGCTGTACATTACGAGAGAAACCCCGACAGCAAAATCTGGGGAAAGATCTGGGGAAATTCCTTCCAAAAGAAAGGCCTTGTGCTGGAGGACACATCTGGATCCCATTTGTTGTCCATCTTCTCTGGAGATGCATCAGACTGTTTGAAAGCTCCCCATGACCCACCCAGCCTGTGAGAGACAGGAGCTGGATCTGGCTGTGTTTTCATAGATTAAAGTCTGGGACATGACCGGGGCTGAAATTCACTTGGAGGAAGAAATTCAGAGAGACCTGTGTGTCTTGCACTGGGCTTTGGGAGAGCCTCAGCAAGAAATGAGGGGCAGTTTGGCCATGTCTGCCCCCAATATGGCACTGCTGCAGCAGAGGGGGGCTGGCTTTCAGGCTTTGTGATTAATGATGCAGGTTTTATATCAGGTTTGATTTTCTTGCTTTACTGGTGGTTGAGCCTGTTCCTCCCCTACACCCCCCATCCAGTCTAAGCCAAAGCCACCCCCACAAAATGCTAAGACAGTGTCCTGAACAGTCAATATCTCAGGGGCAACATGGGTCCCAAGACATTGGTTTGAAAAAAGACAGATAATAAAGCCTAAAATAACCCTGGAGAATTTGCTGCTCCGAGTAGTAACAAAGAGACAATTCTTGAAGCAACCTGCTAATATTCAAAGTGCTTTCAGGGATTAATTAGCTATTGCTGATGCCATTTGTGACTGACTGCCTCTGCCTGGGACATTGTCAGAGCCATCAGCCAAACTTTTTGCCCTTCTGAACTTTATTTTCTATAACCGCTTACAAACTAGAGCAGGTATAGTGCTTTACATGTATTCTTTGCTATGCAAGATTTATGATACGGGATAGATATCTCCGATTCTGCTTAAGCCATAGAAAACATCTCTGTGGCTGCTGACATGTCATGAGCATGCATCCAGGTATTCCCTACAGGGGATGCAAGGGAAGGAGATACATCCTTGTGGACAAGCCCAGCTGCTGGACTGATAGCTCTGTTTTTCTTCTGCCTCAGGAGGAATGTGCTCCCCTGCTGTCCTACCTGAGGGAAAGCTGGAAAAGGAAAACTGAATTTGTTTGCCAGTCCCACCTCTTCTGAGAAAACAATCCTGGAGGGAGCACTGTCCCACAAAGCATTTCCATGGGTCACAGTTTGCAAAGCCCATTGAACTGCACAGTAATTGGGGCTCCAGGGTGTAAACTGCATCTACTGAAAACACGAATGTGTTTCTTCTGCACAGTTCAGGCATTGCATGGCACAGCTGTGCTGAGATAGTCTCTGGCAAATGTTTAAATTTTTGAGGGGGCTTCTGCATATGTACAGCAAAATGCAGGTCCTAACCCACAGCTAGAGCTTCTTTGTGCTAGGAGCCAACACGTCTTCAATAAATGGTAACTTTCTTCCACCAAAACTCCATCTGCAGAAAAAATATATGCAATTACCCCTTCACCATTATCCCCTGTGTTTATCTGTTTGCACTCACCTTGGATAATGAAAAAGTCAGATTCACTTTGTGCTCAGTTACACAACTTCAGCCTTGAGTTTTACTCTGTGGGTTTCCAGCAAGCCCTGAGCTCAGCTGGGCAAGGTCCTGCCTGCTGCAGGAGGCAGCTCCTGCTTCCCAACCAGCTTTGATCACAAGGCAAAACAAAGAGCCAGATTTTTAAAATGCACTACAAAAGTACCTCTGGGGGTATCCAACTCCAGCACAAAAGCATTTCATCTGGATTTCCAAAATGGCAGGGGGATGGATATGTTTTGAATACAGTGATGAATAATTCAGTTTTCATGAATTTGCGTGACTTCACAAGGACTCATCCCGATTTCAGCCTGAAATCTGCCTTCCTTTCTACTGCTTCAAGCAGAAAAGCCATGGCCCTTGAGAGAATCCCCTGTGCCAGGGCAGTTGCTGCAGCCCAAGAGAAGTGTCCCCAGTGCTGTTCAGCAGGTGGCTCTGGTGGGTGCTGTACCGTGGGTGCCTGGGGTACAGACACAGGGACAGAGGGACACAGGAACCAGGAGGCCACTACTGCAGAGGGCAGGACTTGTTCCATTTTATCATTTCACTTCCAGCCACAGGACTGCCCTCTCCCTTGCTCCAGAGCTGGCATCTGTCTGATTACGACCAGAGCTGTTTGATCTCACTCTCCTGGCCCAAAAGGAGCTTTTCTGTGATGTCACTGGAGGAAGCCGGCTGTGGGTGGGCAGGGGCTGCATGCAGCTGTCCGTGGCAGCACAGTGAAGCAACTCCCTGGGCACGGCAGACCCCATTCCTCGGCCCCAGCTCTTTGTCCTGCCCAGCCGCAGGGGAGGGAGAGGCTGATGCTGCCGAGCTCTTCATCACCTGAGTGCCACTGACACCTGCCAGCCCCGCTGTCCTGCAATGTCACCTCCCTGCCCCTCGGCTCCCAGGACCCTCTCACCTGCCTTGGGGACAGCAGACACGGGAACTTGTCTGAGCTTACGGGAGACCTTATTGTTCTCTACAATCACCTGAGAGGAGTCGTAATGAGGTGTGAGTCTCTTCTTTCAAGCAACAAGTGACAGAATGAGAGGAAATGGCCTCAAGTTGCTCTAGCAAAGGTTTAGATCAGATGTGAGGAAATATTTCTTCACTGAAAGGATTATCAAGCATTGAAACAGGTTGCCCAGGGATGTGGTGGAATCTCCATCCCTGGAGGAGTTTCTAAAAAGTGTAGAAGGGGTACTTAGGGACATGGTTTAGTGGTGGCTTGGCCACTGCTGGGTTAATGGATGGATTCGATGATCTTAGAGGTCTTTTCCTACCTAAATGATTCTGTGATTTTAAGGAAGACAATGTTAAGGTGAGGTTTCAGCCCACAGCTGTGCAATGCCCTCCCCATCATCCCCACCTGTGCCAATGGCTATTCCAAATCCCCCAATCCCTGTCCTTTGCCCATATTCACGACTCCTGAGTGTTTTGGTGCTGTCTGAGGGGTATTTTGCATTGTAAATCTGAGGAATGCTACTTTCAGCACAAAGTAAACTAAATGAGAGTGGAAAAACAGGCAGGGGTTTGCTGGGCAGGTTGGCAGCACAGCCCTCAGGGCAGGAGCAGCAGGAAAGCTTGATGCTAGGGGACATTGGGTGAGAGGACCCTTTGGGAAGCTGGCAAAGACTGCAGGGGATTTTTAAGGACCATTTCTGCTTCCACAGTTGCCTGGAGTCCAGGCAGCTCCAAGGGGATGAAAAGTCACCATTTGCTTCTTTACCCATGGTCATGAGTGTGCCTGGTGCATGAGAATCCTGGTAGGAGCCTGCAGCAGGATCTGGTCCAAGCTTTTCTTCTTGCTCCAAGGGGCACAGCTCTCTGCAGGTTTTGGGGATCCCAGGGTCCCTGGTCCTTGGGATAGTTTGCAGCATCACCTGGGTGTGCTCAAATACGTCTAAGCTCCTCTGCACTTTCTTGCTGTGCATGAGGCATGGCTCCTGCCTGCAGAGTGCCCACATGGCCCCAGTGCACTGGGAGCCATCCAAGGACACCAAAAGGGTGGCTCAGCTGGTACAACTTGCCAGAGTGGCCCTTCAGCCAGAAGGAAACCCTCCATATTTTCTGCAGATTCTGTACACATAATATGGGTTGTAAAAGTATAGGTAAGAGGGACTGCTTGGCCTAGGGAGAAAGAAGACTGTTGGCATCATTTTGATCCTCCTGCTTCCTCTTCAGTGAGATATTTCCTTTTATTTACTAACATGAATGAACTAAGCTTCACAGCAACTCAGCCAGGCTGAAGTCTCATTAACCCAATTTTAAACAGGGTGGGATGTGAGTGGAAAACTGAGCACTCAGACCCCTGAAGTAAGGCCACAGCAAAGAGAGAAGGACAGCAGCACCAATACTCTGAGAAATCCTGAGGGCAGCTCTGGATTCCTGATTCAGGAACTGCTTGGGGCTGTGGTGGTGGTCCTTGTGCCAGGGCTTGTACCTTCTCCTGGAAATCTGTGTGCATTCTGGTGCCATCTCTTCATAGGAACCATGACCTGCTGATGATGTTTGGCAACCACAGACTGAGCAATTGAAAAAGGCAAAATACTGAGCTGTTGCTCTACTTTGTTAATGACACAGTTATGCTGTGGGAAAATTAGATTGTGAACTGAACAACAGGCCCAAAATGTACAAACAGAAAGGAAATCAATTCCTGCTTCACAAAAAATAATTTATTCTGTCATTTCAGAACTTCTGGGCACACATCTTTGCTGTTTGGGTGTTGTCCATGTCTGGATTTTACATAGGTAATTCACACAGACAAGCCAAGACTTGTATGTACAGTAATTCTCTTTCAAGTTACTTCTAATTTTCCCTGTTCTCAGCTCCCCTGTTGCCTTTCATGTCAATGAATGGAAACCAGGGTATAGTCCATGAAATTAAACAGTAAGAACTGATGACCGGCCTTTAGAAGGAAAAGATGATCATTTATCTGCCAGACACTCAAGCCATGGGGTTCACTGTCCCTGAGGACAAACATGACATGGTAGCTTGATTCTAAAAACAGATGGGCTATTTCACTGGCCATTAATCTCACTGCAAACCTAAGACCACCCATTTATTGTATGATTGTGGGTGGGCATCCTTTTTTAGCAAAAATCACTCCTTCATGAGGAATGAGTCACATACACAAAGACCCTGACAGTATCCAACTAACTAATCAATAAATGTTAAAGTGCAAGATGCATATCCTCCTGCACTGCTAAACTGAGTCATCCTGATGCTGGATTTATCACAACCTAGACCAAGTTTCTAGTAAGAGCACCAACTGTACAAAATAAGGGTTTTTCATTCCCTTCAGCTAAGTCAGCTGAAGCTCCTAGAAGTAAGTGACTGACTGAAAGAGTTACACATAGTGGCCTGCATTAGGAAAGGCACCTAAGCAGACCAAGGGATGTCAGGGTCTCTGTAGACCTGACACCTGTGAGGGCACACTTGGAATGTTGCATTCAATTTTCTGACCCCTTCCCAGTTCAGAAGGAAGGCAGAGGAACTGGGGAGAGTTCAGCAAAGAGCTCCCAAAACAGAGGTCCAGAGTACTTTGCCTACATGAAGAAGCTTGTTGAGTCTGGCAAAAAGAAAAAGAGGCAACATAACAGCAACCTACAGCTCCACGAAAGAGAGTTACAAAAAGGATGGAGCCAACCTCTTTGGCAGCAGAAGATGATACAGGGAAGGGCAACAGCCACAAGCTGCAGCTTGAGATGTTCAGATTGAACTTCAGCAAAACTTCTTTATTCAGAGAGCAGTGCAGAGAGATGGCAGGCTCTCCATCCTCAGTGTTTGCCAAAACATGAAGAGACAGAGGCACGCAAGTAACCTGCTTTAGCATGATAATAGTCCTGCTTCAAGAAAGAAGTTGGACAAGAGACCTCCAGAGGTCAGTTCCAACCCACACTAGAATGGTCTGTGATTCCCAGAGCTGACTGTATTTATTTCATCTCTGAAGAGAGATGATCTACAATCCCCTAAGTGTGATGACCTGGAGAGCAAGTTAACACTGCTGAGAGGGTCCAGTGAGGCCTTGTTTATTCCCTACGTCCCAGGAAAGAGCAGGAGAGACTAAACACCAAACCCTCTGCACTGGCTGAGAACTGTTCAGATAAACCCAGTCAATCTAAGTGGGTGAACTGTGTTTCTTGAACAGAGGAAAATTAAAGTCATCATGAATTCTGCTCTGTCCCACCCAAGCAGAAATTTGTCCTCAACACAAATTATGGCAATCACTTGAACTTGGGCATATGAGCGTGTCTGACTAGAAAATCACCAAAGGAGGATTTTCTGTGCTCTCTCACACACTGGTCTGTCCTTTACTGTGCCCAGGTGTAGCCCATCTCTGAGGCTTCTAAGGAAGTCAGGAAAAAGCCCAGAATGCATTCAGCTTTGTGTACCAAGGTAAAACGCCCAACTGGTTGTTGCAGGTTGCCGGCTGAAGGATGGGATTCAATTATACTCAGGGTCTTGAGGTGAAGTAGAGATCTTATGATTATCTTGAGGTCAATGCTGATAGTCCATTTTTCCTCTGAGCCCGTGAAGAAAGGGTCGAAGCACAGGTCACAGGGATCTGGAGCTTTGGAAACAGACAGGACCAACAATATCTTGTAGCACAACCTGTACAAGTGGCAGCTACAGAGCTCAGTCCACTGTCACAGTTTCACCGTGCTGCAGGAATGAATGGTAAGGATGTGCTGCCTCTTCCTGGCACTTCTATTGTAAATGTCTCATGAAGGAAAAAGAGATTCCAATTTACATATGCTGGGGTTAAATAGATAAGCAATCATTCTGAAAAATGAGTGTATGCACATATAAGCACCCACGCACCTTGTTAAACCTTCTGACCAAGGAGAGATAAGCCTGGTGCTGATTGTTTATGATCATGCAGTAAAATTTCTATGGAATTGTTTTTCTTGGATGAAAAACAGAAACAGACACATTAACTCACTTCATTGTAATGCCCATTTTATTGTAATTATCTTGCAATTCTCTGAGCTTTCAGATCTTGTTTTGGCATTATAAACACCCACAAATCCTAGGCAACATAAATAAAAAGGAACATCTTGTTACAATAATATCTATAGAAAATGAGATTGGCGCAAAGTATGATAATTGCAGCTTTCCAGCTCCCCTATATCCATACACAAACCAATAACATATAAAGGCTATTTATTCAAAGTGCTAAGTCTTTTCATGTTCTTTATTAGAGCACGGCCCCGTGTGATAGGCTTCATAAATACGTGTAGGAAAAAGAGATTGTTTCCAAAAAATTATAATCAGAGAAATTGTATTATCCTAATTTTTAGATAAGTAGCTGAGATGCAGCTCCCTTAAAAAGTTTTCCTGACACCAGATGAAGAGCCTGGGGCAGTGGGGGAAAGGTAACCTAGAGCTCCTAACCTCATCAGTCCTTCTAAGTACATCCCCTCCTTTAAGAGAGGCATCCCAAGAATTTTACATTGTCAAGGGATTCAAGAGGAAAAACTGTTCCTTCATTGGCCTTTGTTGGCAACTCCAGTGAAAACAGTGGAAGGAAATCCTCCTAAACACTGTTTAGGCGAAGGATTTGGATGAGAGGCAACTGGCCTATCCCATTATCATACCTAACACTTGGAAAAGCAGACTGTTGGTTCATCCCCGTAACTGCTGGTATCACCACTCAGAGGAACAGAGGGGGTGGCATTGCAGAATGAGATTGTAATCTGACACACAGCTCTGAGATGGGCTGGAAAAGGCCTGGAGGATCAAGTGACCCTGTTCTAGGATCATAGCAGGTTAGGTAAAAGGTAGCAGGGTTGTAGCAGGTTCTGTAGAAAAATGCTGACAGAAAACTTTCTGACCTGAATAACTTTTAGTACTTTAAGATCTAACAAGGCATTTTAGGGACTAACTCCTAGACCTTTTTAGTCTATGACAGGACAGGTCTCATTCTGGAACAATCTAGAAAAATGGGAAGAAAACAGCATATAATACCTCTCCTTCCCCTAGAACAGGATAGAAACAGTTGCACCTCAGGATAATGGGAAACAACAGTGACTTCAGTGTGTTAGGTGAGGGTGAGAGCACAGCCCATGACTTTTATGCTGTGTCTTTAGAATCATAGAGATCAGTGGAAATGGCTGTGGTGGAAAATGTAAGAGAACTGAGATCTCACCACTTTCCTGCACCCTGTTCCAAGGCTGCACTGCCTTCATGGTGAAGAAATTTTCCCTAAGTTTAGCCTGAACATCTAAAGCCACAGCTTGTGACAATTGCTCTGAGTTGCCATTACAAAGAAGGGCCCAGGTGGTCTTCATAACTCCGCCTTGAACAGCAGGGCCCAACACAGGATGCATGATTTCAGGTGTTGAGTCCAAGGAGACAAAGAGTATTTCCTTGATCTGCTCGCCACGCTTCTCCCAAAGTAGCCCAGTATGTGGTTTCTTTAATTCCCAACGAGAGTATCTTGCTGGCACAAATGCTCTTGGGATTTTTGGTTGGTTTTTTGTTTTTGTATTTTTTTTCTCACTTTGTCACAAAATCAGTTATTTGTCTTCAGGGGAATTATGGGAAGCACGCTGGGTGACTGTTGGTACCTGAGTGATGTTGCTTGTGTCCTCATCATGAATGGATGGATCCCAGATGAGAAGTGAATTCTCAGCTGAGTAAACTGACAGAGCTTTAAAGCATTTCTTGCCTTGTGTCAGAGGTTTCTCTGTGGGAGATGTGGGATGATATTTGAGACAGAGAAAGGACGGTCGCTACTGTGCACCTGGGACTGGAAGAAGCAAGGTCTTCCCAGAGTAAATACCAGAGTGAAAAACGTTTTATTTGTTGTGGGCATGATGAGCCCTTGCTTTATTGATTTGAGAAGCTCTGCAGTCACAGTGGGCAAAACTGGGTATAGATAATTAAAGGCATTGCCAGGAATGGCTTAGGGACCAAGCCTGCTATTGGAATAGTATTTCATTGCCTGTCTTTTGCTGCCTTTTACCTTGAAATATAAGATCTGAGATTCTGAGAAACAGTCCTTCTTAGGATGAAAAGTACAAAAGCACATATTCTTTTGGAATATGAATGTCATTTGCCAAGGCAGAGCTGAAAAGGAGAAAAACATGTCCCCAAAATTTTAAGGAAACATGAGGAGTCATAGCTGTAGTCCATCTCACCTGGACACTTAGTGTCACTCTCATTCTACTCATTCCTCTTTACAGAATAATATTTTCTGAGCCTTGAAAACCAGGGTGCTGGCGTAAACCATGAGGTGCAGGCAGCCATGTGAAGGGCGGATGTTATCTCAGTTTGTATCCTTGGTAGTTGGAGCAACTTCCAGCAACAACTGGAGGTGTAAAGTGACTCTCTCTAAGAAGCGAGGGTGGTACTTGAAGCGAACCAGTGGGAAATAAAAAATGACGCCACTGAAAATGAACAGGACTATGTAGAGGATCTCTACTTGGGGTTGATCAATGATGGGAGCTAACACCAGGTACACAGCTGCCATCAGCACGATTATGGGGATGATAATTGGGACCTGTGAAAGCAAAACATCAGCATAAAGACTCATGTAACTCTGGGCCACTGTGGGTTTGGACAACCCTGAAAACCTTTCTGCAACCTGGGGTGCTACCTAGAAATACCAATTAATCCTGACATCCTGTTTCCCAGCCTACCCCCACTCCAAGACTGAACATCCCTGCAAGAGCTACACCACCATATCACACCTTAACCCCGATCTTTCCTGCCCTCCTAGATCTGAAGATGCAAACTACTGGCTTTAGTGCCAGGTCTGTTCTGGCTCTCCCTCCTACCTTGCATCGAAAACCCAAGCTGTAGACAAAACACAGTGCAGTTGTATACAAATCAGCTTAGCACCATTGCACAAAAAAGTTTATCCACATGTTGACAGACATGTGGACAGGCAATCTCAGAGGCAATTTCTGTAAGCCTGGTCAGAAAGCATTTAAACTTCAATTTGAAGCCACCCTTCCTCAAAGGGGGGTGGCTTGTGCATTCACTAATAATCCTCAGTCACTGAGGAAGCACTGCAGATCAGCTTGCTCATAGCATCAGGGGAAGAACACGTGACTCCTGATTCCCTTCCTTTTACCTGTTTTGTAGGGAACAAACCTGTCCCCATGTCATCTCAAAGGACTTGGGGCACCCTGCCTGAGTTATTTTTTCCTCTGCAAGGTTCTTACACCTGGGCTACGCTCCAAGGGGTTTGCCCAAGGCCTGAGAGCATAAACAGGTGATTACATTGTTGATCAGTATTGTCTTTCATTTACCACTTAAATCTTTTAGAAAAAAAGAGCATATGGTAGATATATTTTCCATAGTGAGGAGTCAGGGCATTATTAGCTTATCAAGACAGAGAATTCAACCTTGACCGATGCCTGTATATTCACACTATCTCACCCCTTGTTGACTTTGCTGAGACAAAACTTGCAATTAAAAAAGGAAGGACATTCTTAATTTAAATCTGTAAGCCACCAGTGCTCACTCTTTTCTCTTATTCTCTTAGTCATTTGAACAAGATAGGAAAATATGTGAGTGTTTTATGTTAATACTTTACCTTGTAAGATCTTGGCAGTTCTGGTTTCTTGATTTTTAAATACAGGAGCCCAGAAATAGTCATGCCATAGAAAAGCCATGCCATAAAACTGGAAGAAAAGGAAAAAAAGTTAGACAGCATTAAACTTGGGGTGAGATCATCCAGGAATGTCAGGCCTGCCTCGCAGATCCCAGATGTTCATATCTCAAATTAAAAAGGTGAATATTGATACAAATTTAGTAGCTCTTCCATTCATTTCCTTTCTGGCACAAACAATGAGAACTTTAAAATTATCTGAATATTACAGATACATTTCAATGAGGATGAATCACATTCAGTTAAGTCTATAGTGACAGGAGCATTCATGCATTGCAAAGCTGCTGGTTCCCAAGCTCTTTCTTTTCTTTCATCCCTCCTCCTCTCCCCAATATTGGTTAGAAAGCAATAGCCCAGACTCAAAAAGATATTGCAAGAAAATACCTATAAACAATGTAAAACCCAGGAGCACAGGAGATGCAAAGAGAAACCCTACACACACATACCTGAAAAAGTTCACAATACTGGTGAAGCTTCCTGAAATTATCATTATTAAAGACATCGCAGACGTGAACAGTAGAGCAGGAGAGGGCGTGAGGCATCGCACGTGAGCCATGGACAAAATGTCTGGCTGAAAAACAAAGCAAAACACTGTATCATCATATCATGGACCCAGAGGCCCTCACTCATCCCCCTCAGCTGCTGGTGGGAGCTTTGCCTGCAGCCATTGCCACTCATAATCAGCAAATAAGCATTGTATAAAACCAGACCAACTCCGAGGAGTGTAAATACAGAAAACTCCTTCAAGGGTATTTTTATTGTGTCTCACTGGTTTCATATCAAATATTCTCAGTTTGAGCAGACAAAATGAGGTTTTCAGACTACTGATGTGACAGACTGAGTCAATTTAGAGCTTTCCTGACCACATCAGGACCTTTTGCCATGGACCCACTCTTCTGCCCTCTGTCACATCTCTCTGGGACTTGACTTCTCTTGGGATGACTGGAAAATGAGCCAAGGACTACTCCTGAAACATTTGCATAACTACAAATTAAACCAGGATTTGTTTCAGAACACTGACAGGCTTAGTAGCCTCTTTATTATTTGTTTCATTGGGAAAGTTTAATGAGAAAGGCTACTTTTTTTTTTTCTTTTAAATTTTATTTTTAAGTCCCAACCAAAATATTGAGTGTCTGAGAAATGGCATAAACATTCGTCTCGTGGTCTGGTATGGTCAGATTCAGACTATCTGTGTACTTCTCAGCACAGAGCTTGCCATGATACAGCAGGCACTGTCCTTAGAGAGAGAAGTTGAGGAACCAGTAACCACCGAAACCAAGAACCACCAAAACCAGCAACCACCAGTCCAGTCATCTCCACCAACCTGGTCATCCATGTGCATAAAAGATTCTCTGCTGTGAACCAGGAGTGGAGCTGGCGTGGAATCATAATTTCATAGAATAATTTGGGTTGGAAGGGACCATAAAGAGCATCTAGTTCCAACATCCCTGCTGTAGGCAGGGACACCTTTCACTGGACCAGGCTGCCCAAAGCTCCATCCAGCCTGGCCTTGAACTTCCAGGGATGGGGCATCCACAACCTCTCTGTGCAACCTATTTCAGTGCCTTTGCACCTGAGAACAGAAAATCCAGATGCTATGGGTGGGAAGGACCAAAAAAAGCAGAGAGGTTCAGGAAGAACACAAGAGGCCTGCTCAGAACAGAGAAAGACAAATGCAGCTCAGCCTTTTTGCTCCTCTTTGTGGAGCAGTGTGGTTAACTGTGGTTGGGGGCTGTACCTGTGGGTGAGGGGTTCTGTATCAGCAGCTGGGATGGGCAGCAACTCAGGGGCTTATATGCCCAGGTACCAGCAAATGGGGAGACTGGGATCCAGGGGCTGAGTGTCTGAGCCCAGCTGCTGGAGGGACCTACACTGTACATATGTTTCTATATGTATTTCCCACTAATAGACCCCTGATCAGCCAGAGAGGGTAACAAAGGCCCTTGGTGCAGTTAGTGCTGATGTTTGTGTGAGCCCCAGGTGTGTCTGTATGTGCAGCTTTATGTGCCCTGCTGTCTGTGCATGTACATATACAGCTATACATGCGTGTATGTGTGTATATAAATGTGTTTCATACCTGTGTTTGCGTATGGGTGGCTACTGGGAATACATGCTGGACTTACTGGTTGGACCAGGGAGGAGGGAGCTGCAGCAGCCTGACCTCTGCTGGGCTACCAGATTTGGCCCACCTAACAAAACCAATGATAAGCCCAAGCTAGGAGAGATGTGAGGCTTGGTGTCACCCTGTAATTGCTATGAAGCTTGAAAAGCAGAGATATCCTATGCGGCATCTAAGCTGCACTACCCACAAGAAGGCTGGAACACCCCTGAGACCAGCCTGTGTAGTCAGTATAACATACAAAGGCAGCTGGCTGGTGCTGGGCTACCTTCCCAGTGCAAGCAAAGGTGCCTCACAACACACAAGCATGGCCAGGTTCCCCTTCCCTGGCAGATATATTGACTGGGTCACCCCACAGCCTGTGCCTGGTGCCCCAATGCACCAGTATTTGAGTGGATCATTTCAAAGCTGTTCTTAAAATTCAGGCCAGATGTGAATATGCACCTTTTTGAAAGCACCTGACTGAAGAAGAAAGCCCAGAGACAATAGGAAGGAGATGGGGATTAAAGTCTTTAAGCAAAGAACAAACCCCTTGAAGAGCTATTGCTCTGCCAGTTGAACACACACAGTGTTTTCCTCTCTGCTGTAGTGTCACAAGAAGGTGAAGTTGCTCAAAGCAAGCCAGACCCCTTTTTTGTGCTTACCATATGGCCCTCCCTGGCAGCAATGTAGCACACGCGGCCTCCGCTGAAGAACGTGCCGTTCGATGACCCAAATGTAGACAGGGCCACCGACAGGGAGATGAGCCATGCCCAGCTGCCCAGGACTTTGTCCCTGAGGTGGCAAAGAGTACACAGCATGAGATGCAGTTCACAGATGTATTGAATACTCTCTCTAGAATCAGACAGGTTTCTTCCCTCCATTATTCTTGTATTATACTGAATTTTTTCCCAAAGTTTTTCTAATGATTTAAAGTCTTCTTGCAATTCCCATAATATTTAGTGACTAGTAAGTATGTCTTGTCTGACAGCGTTTCTTCCTGCTTGGTGTATATATATCTACTTCTGTCCACAGTGCAGTGGTGTACAAAGCTGTCACAACAGGCAAAAACCACCTTTTTTGTGTACTGATGCTGTGGCAAAAAGCCTGAAGATACTGCTATCACAACCAACAATATTAGCTTGGAAATCACAGAAAAACTGTTCCTATCACTGGAAGAAATATTCTGCATAAGATTTTATTCACTATGCATAAGATTTTAACCCTTTAATCCCACATGTACCTATTACTGCTATTCTGTGAATCAGGCTTAAGCCGAAGTAATGGTTTGAATTCCAGATGTTTCGTTCTACAGCATGTTCAGACATTTCTGGTTTGCTTTCTCCTTAACAGAAGAAGTAGCAGAGTTACAGAGTTCAAGGTAAACATTTGGAAGGAATGATAATCTTCTCACCTAAAAGTGAAGATTGTCTTCTGGAATGTAGCAGCATTAAGAGTATTAATTGAGTAATAAATGTTAGTGTTTGGGATAATTATCTCATACACAAACACTCTGTTTATCTAATTGGCAAAAGTTCAAAACTCAGATGCTTTTTAGATCATTTTATTTGCAAGCAAACTGAAACCTGCAGTTGCTGCTCAATCACTGTCATCAAAGGAACACTGGGAAGAGTTTCCTGAGCTCCTTTTGTGGCCGCGCCTCTCACCACTGAACAATGTTTCTTTCTGGCAGTTTTCCTCTTATATGGGGAATAAATGCATTTAAATGTGACATCCTCTGGCTTCTTTATACTCCTTCCAATCTTTCTTAATGGCCTGAATAGCTGCATCTCTTGCTTGTGAGCCACAGACATCACCCCCTCCTCGGAGTCTGGCTACCTACCTGTCCCTCAGCCTTTGAGTGCCCAGCTTTCCTGTCACTAGTTCAGTATTTCTTCCTGAATTGCACTCTTGGGTGAAAAGGTTAATCAGGCAGGAAAAGGAGATGTGTTACAAAAGAGGAAGCTCATGAATAACTTGTTAATTAGGAATGATGGGAAAGGAAGTGCAGGGCAAGTTCATGACACTGCAGGCTAGTGAGGCTTTGTGACATGCTCAAAGAAAGCACTAGACCTTTAAAAGCTCCTACTCATAATGACGTGAAAGGCTATTAGAGAACACATCCAGCAAGAGCTCAGTCAGATGTTCAAATGGGAGATCTTGTGAAATGCACACAGAAGAAAAGCTGCTGCTGACTTTTTAGGAAGAGGATGAGCAGCACATAATCCGTGGATACACCGTGTCATCATTTCTGCCAGACAACTCATTAAGGGCTATCAGGGATTCTGTGTCTTTGGAAATATTTAGACAAAGGCTAGGTGTTCTGGTGGAAGATCATTGATGGTGTCTACACCTCTCCTGATGGTCTCTTCCTTCTCTTCCTAAATTCCTTGTCTTGCACAGAAGTTGGTTAGTATCACCAAACACTTCAGGTTGATGAGAGGTAGAAACTGTTTCTGTGTAGCTCTGGAAAAGCACAAGCCAATTAAAGTTACAGTTACCAAAGGCTATCCAACTTGTATGTAACACCTCTCGAAGGTGTTGTTGAGATCAGTGTCATTTTCCATTTTCCCCCAGATGGAGAAACTGAGCCAAAAGACTCTGGTCTGCTCTAAATTCCAGGTACCAAGTGGACAGGAGTCACCCAGTTGGCTCCTGTCTCACTCCCAACCCCCTGCTTCTGCATTAGCAGGGCAGCATATTGCCCTCTCCGTTTCATTTAGATATTTGGAAATATCTAAAATGTGGATCATTTCTCAGTCCCCAGGTCTGGATATGTACCCTCACGGCATTCCCAGTGCCTGTGGGGAGATGCTCCTGGTGTGACCTTCACCTCTCCTTTATGGACACTTTCCACGAGGTAAAACATGAGCTGGGGCGGAGCTACAGGTTCCCAGTGTAAATGAATGGGAATGGGGAGTAAGGGATGTGCCATCTTGGCAGCCTAGATGCACCTTGGAGATCATGGCCAGATGGAGCTGGTCAGGCTTAGCCTCACAGAACCACAGAATCACAGAATCATAGAACAGTTTGGGTTGAAATGGCCCTTGAAGATTATCCTGTTCCAAGCCCCTGCCATGAGCAGGGACACCTTCCACTAGACCAGGTTGCTCAAAGCCCCCTCCAACCTGGCCTTGAATGTTTCCAGGGATGGGGCATCCACAGCTTCTCTGGGAAACCTGTGCCAGTGCCTCACCACCCTTACAGGAAAGAATTTCTTCCTTATGTCTAATCTAAACCCATTCTCTTTCAATTTGAAGCCATTCCTGCTTGTCCTACCTCTACATGCCCTTGTAAAGACTTCCTTTCCAGCTCTCTTGTAGCCCCTTTAGGCACTGGAACATGCTATAAGGTCTCCCTAGAGCTTTCTCTCCTCCAAGCTGAACAGTCCCAGCCCTCTCAGACAGCAGTGTGCTTCAGCCCTCTGAGCATCTTTGTCACCCTTTTCTTCTCTGTAACATGGCCTGACAGGTCTTCCTGGCCTGATCAATGCAGTGCTGCCATTCCCTCTGGGAATAACATTGAAATCTCCTGAAACTCAGGAGAGAACCAGTATTTCGTGGGGCTGCATTGCCTGTGTTGCCCCACGCAGAGCTCACCCCCAGGTGACGGCCACAGCTCCTGAAGACAGCAGTTCAGAGGGAGTCATGGCTGCCAAGTAGCTCACGTTTACCAGCAAATACAGGCACATAACCAAAGGAATGGCAATCATCAGAGCTCTGGGAAGGGTCACCTGGAAAAGGGATGACAGCAGTGTTAGGTGCAGCACATTCATGCCTGCACTGTGCTTTTTTTGTTTGTTTTGTTTTTGCCACCACCCACATCTCTCATTCAAATTCCTCCGCTCCCTAAGCTTTTCCTCAGAACAAGACATAGATCCAGATTCACATGGCAGTTTTCACACCAGTCTCCCAAAGACGTCAGGCAAACGGTGAGGTTGTACAGTTCCAAAGTTAGTCTGAAAAACCCCACAACCAACCAAAAAAATAAATCAAACAAAAAGGACCCACCAAACCTTATTAAAAAGATTTTGATTCACAGCTGCCCAAGACGTCTTTTGCATACTTCTTGATTACTTTAACATTGATTTATTCGTTACTAGTGTATTATGTCTCCTGGTGTGCTGCATCTTCCCATAAACATCTCACTGCCATGGACAAAGTTCCAGTGTGTGCTGCATCACATTTAACTTCTCTACAGTTTAAATCAAAACAGGGGTTTGATACCAAAATCTCAAAGGGGATTTGCTCTAGGAAGGAAATATTTCTTTTTTCTTAATGGCAGGATTGTGTCTTAGAACACCACAGGATCATTTTAAGACTCAATAAAATCAACAGTGTCTTATGCAACTGAAAATACTGGGAAATGGCAACTGAGAACCTGAAATATCAATTTTTGCATTCCCCATTCTCAGCACAGGACAAGATATATCAATTCCTAATGTTGTTGTCTCCACTCTGGAAGGGCCTGAATATCAGTGCTCACAATCTTGTGGGAGAGAGTGGCCCTGGAATCTTTGCTGCCATTTAGGTTAATATTTAATTTCGTACTTTTGTCTTGGAGTGACTCTATCATGTGTATCCCCTATCACGCTTTATG
Source organism: Lycocorax pyrrhopterus obiensis (assembly GCA_014706295.1). Taxonomy (NCBI): domain Eukaryota; kingdom Metazoa; phylum Chordata; class Aves; order Passeriformes; family Paradisaeidae; genus Lycocorax; species Lycocorax pyrrhopterus. The sequence goes on along the minus strand of JACSVZ010000004.1, from coordinate 101,963,350 downwards.
CCCAACAAGTAATAAATGTAACATTGACTTACCCAGAGCCTCCAGCACTGCATGATGGACAACTGGTTCAGACCAAGCCTCCTGCTTGGTCTACCACAGCAGTCTAGACATTGCAAGTACAACATTCCACTTTTTCTACACTAATAAACCCATAAGAACAACACGTTGTGTACCGCAGAGAAATCTGATTGTTAGGTAAAAACCACGTGTAATGTAAAATGCCTGTACACCACTGCTTGCTGAGTGTCACTGTCACTGTTTGTACATAGCTGTATATATATGTATTAATGTGTGTGTGTGTAAAGTTAAAATATATTAATTTGGGCATTGAGCCGATGATATGTGATAAAGGGTGGACTGTCTTGGGGTGACTCTATCATGTGTATCCCCTATCATGCTCTATGTCCAAAAAGTAATATTGTGCCTTTTCTGTGCCTTTAAACTGAGCTTGAGGAAAAACAAACAAACTTTCCAAAGCAGCTTCTCAACAACACAGAGATACACTCCTCTTCGTTCTCTGGCTGCAGGTAGCACGGAGGGAGCACCCTGCTTGCTTTCTTCAGCCAGCTGGTTTTTTTTTCCCCTCTTGGCGTGACACGGAGAGCTGAACTTTGTTTCCTGGGACTTTGGTTTTTCCCTTCTTCTCTTCTGAACTGTTTCAACAACATCAGAACACATTCAGGAGAATTTCCTCCCTGAGGCCCGGGGTGTGGGCCCCTCGCCGACCAGCTCCGAGGAGGAGAGAGACCACACCTACAGAAGAACTCTGAAATCTTCCCAGGTTTCTCTCTATAGCGAGAGATTTCATTTCATTATTTAGCATCATTATCCTTTTCCTGTGTGTTTGATAAAATAAATAGTTTTTATCTCTTTCACTTTCCTTCGAGGAAAAATTTCCTTTTTTCCCGAACCTGCTGGCGGGGGGAAGGGTGGTTGTAACCTGGTTTTCTCTCAGGGGATATATTACTAGATTTTGGCCAAACCAGCACAACTTTCATCTAACCTTCAGGATCTTGTGTGCTGCACAGGTAGAAAGCACACTCTATAAACTCTGCACTCACACAACTCTTGCAAAATAAGAGTTGTTCACTGCTGCAGTGTTTGATCTGTGAAAATGGGTAATATGGCACAGAGAAGGCTGATGTGAGGTGCAGGTGAGCTACTTCAGTGCCTATAGTATGGACTGCACAATGCTAAAATGTAGATGTTTAAAAACAGGGATCATTCAGAGAGTTAGACTACCTTTTCAGTGAGGCTTGGCTTGCTCTTAAGTTACCCCTCCATGCAACGAGGAGAGATAAAATAGTTTTCTGATGCATAGACTATGGACCAAGTCTTTAAGGGAATATGTGGTGTTAAGAATCCTTTATGGATTATAGTAGTGAGTGCTTTTCTGAACAAATCTAGGTGTCTACAGCGAGATCCTCTAAACACTGAGATAAGACTTCATCCCCAAAGCATCCAAGTGCTGCCTAATAATTTTTTTCCAGTCAATGGAGTATTTTAGGACTTTCATAGGATCACAAATGGTTTGGATTGGAAGGGACCTTAAATATTACCTAGTTCTAACTCCCATGCCATGAGCAGGGGTTCCTTCCACTACACCAGGTTGGTCAAAGTCCCACACAAGCTGGCCTTAAACACTTCAGGGGATGGGGCATCCACAACTTCTCTTGTGTCTGTGTCTCACCACCCTCACTGTAAACCCCTTGATTAACTTCCGTAACACAATCACAGATAAAATCAAACATATTAACAGCAGGATTAAGTAAAATCCAGCTCACTCACTCACTCATTCACTCACCTCAGGCTTCTTCAGTTCCTCAGTTACATAATTTAAGTTGTTCCACCCATCATAGGACCAGAGTCCCTGGTAAAATGCCACTCCAACTGCCCCAATACCTGCAGTCGTGCCTTGAAAACCATTCTGAAAACTCTGAGTTTGTCCCTTGGCAAGCAGCACCAACCCACCCACCACGATCACCAACAAAGCCAAGAGCTTGGCAGCTGTAAAAATGTTCATAACAGATGTCGCCAGCCTCACGTTGAGACAGTTGATGATAGTTAAAATCAAGATGCAGGTGGCAGCTGTACATTTGATGGCAACCTGCGGAGATGAACATCCTGGGTAGAACGGCGCAATGGCGTACTCAGCAAAGCTCAGAGAGACAGCTGCCAAACTAGCTGGTCTCACCAGGATGACAGAAGTGTAGGCGAAAAGGAAAGCAGGAAAAGAACCAAAAATCCTCAAAATGTAAATATATTCTCCTCCAGACTCTTTAATTATTGTTCCAAGCTCAGCGTATGACAAGGCTCCAAACATGGCCAGGAGACCACAAGCTGCCCAGATCAGCAGGCTGCTGGCAGGGTTCCCCATGTGATGTAGTACCCACTCAGGGGACATAAAGATCCCCGAGCCTATCATGGTGCCTGCAATTAATGACACGCCGCTAATCAGGCCGACCTCTTGTTTCAGTCTTAACTTCTCCTTCCCTTCACTCAGATCTGTGGACGAATGAAGTGGATCTGTCGAATGAAGTGGATCTGTCATCTTCCTTTCCCTCATTGTGGAAATGTGAGGAGATGTTGTTGAAAGGAGAGAATCTGGAAAAGGATTAAGGCATTTGAATAAGGACTACCTCAGGCTCTAAGGTTTAGTTAATAATTACATAGTCACACTGAACACTGTTGAGAAACACAGACTTATCTTCTGCATTTCACATTCTTTCATTACCCGTCTTATCTTGGTGATTTATTATGCTGAGTTTGATTGTCCCTGAATCTCATTGCAAGCAATGGTAATGGGTAGTTTCCAGCACCTCAGAATCACTCATCACATTACTGGACTGTGATCCTGGTTATCTCTCCTTCAAATTATGCTTCAAACAGCATCTGAAATAAGGATCAGGTAAGCAAAGTCCCCATGCAAATCTGTACTTTATTCTTTGTTTAAAAGTCAATTGAGCACTCACTTCAGTGCTCAATCATATTTTCATTCTTCACTGTAATATGATCAAACAAACAAGTCTGCCAGCCAACATGCTATGGCTTTGCTCAACAAGGAACATTTCCAGTGTCTCGATCAAAGAAACAGAAATGTTTTGCTAAAAACAGTCCAGAGATTCTTTTTCTGCACAGTAGTAGGGGACAATATGGGCTTTTTCCAATTTTAGAAAGTGCAGGAGAAGAGTGAAAAGGCTACAATTACATTTTTCGAGGGCCTTTTTACCATTGTACATAAGGTGTGCACACTTTTACCAGACTACGATATTCAGAGCACTTTGTCACAGCTCATTGTACACACATTTCAATGCACAAGTGAGAGAAACACGGCACAAGCTTCTGAAGATACCTCTGACCCTTACTTAGATATCTAACACATAAAATTCCAGACCTTGAGGCAGGTCCTGCTATGACTATTACATTGCATAAGGGTGTATTTTGTGATCAGTGATGTTTATGAAGTATTGAGTGGAAGGGAATTTCCATGTGGATTCCCTTGAACATGAACTAAACTTTGTGGGAGGGTTACTGTCTTTGGAGGTCTCTTGCAAACTTCTGTTGTGGTAAGTACCAGAAGTGAGGCCTTTCTCTGCCCTTCATGGCAACGACAGACCTTGAATCTTTAAAACTATCTGTCCTCCTCAAACATTTGAGCTAAAAAAAGCATGACTATAAACAGAGCAGTATTTTTATTGTTTGTCTAAAAATTCCTTCTAAATCATTCAGACCTTTCTTTGCCATTCTGTAAAAGAAAAAAAAAAATCTAACTAGCTTTGCAGCTGTCTGCAAGAAGAGTCCAAGGTAACTCTTGGACCCTTAACAAAACTCATGGGTCCACAAGAAAAACAACATATACAAGTTGCATAATTTTGCATGCTAAGGCAAATAAAGTTGCTCAAATTTTATAATCGGGTTGAAGCCCTTTAAGTTCTTTAAAGAAGAAAAAAAACTCTCAAATCTCATTAAAAAGTAGGGAGTTTTAGAGTATAAATGTTATTATGAGATTAAGGAAATAATGAGAAAAGTTTGATGGGTTTCATAAAGGATTTCAGAAGCTATTCCTAATATCACCTCTCTAGTATTCACTAGGAAATGGATACCAGCTGGTTTTCTCCAATTTCAAAGTCACCTACAGAAATTCACAGCTGATCAAGCGGTAGCTGTAACAAAAGCGAAAGGTTATACTTTATCTCTCAAGTCGGTCTTTTAAGCCTTCCTAGCAAAGGTGTGAGTTCTGAGAATAAACATACACCTTGTACTGCAAGGGTGCAAATTAATGCATTTCAAGTTAATGGTTTGCAAAGTGGTTGAGAACTTGGAGGGAGGCATTCCAGTAATGCAGAGCATTTTGGTTTGCTTTTACTAAGTGACAGTGCTCTTCTTGTCTGGTTTAGCTAGTTGTAGTGTACTCTTTTTTAAATTGCAAATGACACTGTAAGGTGATGCTGGAATCCTTCAGAGGTCTAAAGGCCTGGTTTTTTTCCTGCACTACAGACGCTGTACTTCTGTGTGCATCAATACATGTATCATGTATACTAATCCTTATTGAAAACAAAGGCACAAAATATGGTTAAATCAATGCTAAAGGAAAGCTTAATATGACTACAGGTAGTTAAGTATCCTTCTAGTAAGGTTATAGATATATTTCTCTAACTCTTCTCCTGTTTTAATGAAGGAACTTCTTTTCTGAAGTGTAAATGCAAGGTTCTTTGAGGCTATTTTTTCAAACCTTTACTGTTCTTGCTCCTAGAAATGAATAACTTTTAATCTAATGTTGTAGGAAAAAAAATTATAATTTCTTCAAACTTAATCATGTCAAAAAAATTTCTGTGAGGCCACTCAAATAACCAGAATTAATTAATTGGTATGTCAATAGCCTCAGTCCATTCCTAGAGGGAAGTCTATTTCCAATCCCAGATTCATTGTTACTCAGTTTTAACTGCTTCCACCTGAAGCAATAAGGAATCTAATTAATAATGATAAGAACTTGAGGCTATTCCTGTGGAAGCTAAGGCAGTCTGATTGCTTTGGATTTTTTTTTCCATTGTCTTTTTTTTTTTTTTTGACTGATATGAGCAGCAAGGAGCAGCCATAAGATATTTTAGTCAAATGAATTGTCACAATTATAATTTGTCAAAACTGACTATGTAAAAGGGCAACTCACTGCTCCCTTCCAAAAGGGAGAGGTATAAGAAGGAGTAAAAAATACAGGTTCTGCTTTCTCCTCGCGTGGAGTAGCAGAGCTTTGTTGCTCAAGCTGTAACCTAATAAATCCCCTGAATCTCACTTACCTTTGACACTGCAATGAGTGGTTGCCATCTACCGGTCCCGAGCAATAATGCGACGTGGCTCAGTCCACATTTGGGTTTGGTATTTTGCATTCCTGACTGAAAAGAAAGCCTAGTGTAAGTATTACGTCTTCAACACTAAGGAAGCACAAATGAGCTATATTTGAGGTGTGAGTGAAAACTCTCCTTAATGTCCTTATGGCTGTTTTTATCTCAGGAGTAACTATGAGGACTAGAGAAAACTAATTTAAAGTAAAGGCCAATGTCAGTGGTAAAAACTAGGCAAAATGTGGGCAAATATTTCGCAATATTTAATTTTAGGTCCCAAGAGTGGTATTTGGAACACAGTTATGGGCTTGGTTTCCCTGTTCCACACTTGGAAAAGAGTTACAAATCTCTGGATGGGATTAAAAATAACCTGTAATCTGAGGGTGGAGTGGCCAAAACCATTGCCCATAAGGTTCTTCGGAGGTAGACACCAATGTTATACTTATAAAATTGTGCAGGGATCAAGATTTTCTTTTTTTTTTTTTTTTAATTAAAACAAACAAACAAACAAACACTAAGTTGTATGAGAGGTACTAAAAGTTAGAGAATTCATCCAGGACATAAGATGTGGGTTTGATGGCCTTCTCTACTTAACAACACGGAAACCCACAAATCAAATTTGAAGACTCTCACCTCCAAAATGCAAGATGTGAACTGCAGTTGCAGGCAGATCTTGGTGCCTGTGCTTGCCCTATAAGTAGAGATGCCTGACTAAAAACAGAGAGGAAATAAAGACCAGGAAAGTGAAGCTCTGAAATACATCTTGAGCCCAGAAGAAAAATTGGGACAGAGAGACAACACACCCCAGATGTCCTGTGTGAAAACAGGCAAAGGCAAGAGGACTCATTGAGAGGTATCTGCCTTGGGAACAGGAGTCAAATGTGTTTAAGGCTCTACATCCCCAGCGCATCCTGGGGCTCTTCTCACATCTGAGCCTGGAAAGAGTGCAGCTTTGGGCCTCCACCCCACTGGAGATGGACTGGTCCCACCAGCTCCTTTCATGTAGCGCCCAGGGGCCACCAGTGTGTGGTTGCTCCCAAGGCAAGAGTGGCCCTGGCATGGAAAACAGGGCTCCTTGTGCAGCAAAACTCTGGCTGGGATTTTAAAAATGCCAATGTGAGCTGCAGCTAGCAAAACAAAAAACCAGCTTGGGCTACTGGGAGTAGGATGGCGGGGTAGAAATGACATTTCTGAGGATGTAGGACAGCCCTAGGCTTCACAACGAGAATCATCACTAAAACTGAGCTAGTTTATATTTAGAGTAACTGGCTTTCCCTGTCATTTTACAATAGTGGATCTGAAGTCGGGGGGTTAAGAGTGAATCTTAAACCCAATAATTTACCATGAGCTGAGCTAGTGCTCCGTGTCTGGGTCTGCAGACAGCCTGCAGCTGAGCTTGAGCCTCCCTATTCCTGCTCAGCAAGGGCTCAGCATATTCTGGTTCTGCAACTATTAAACTTTTAAAGACTTGCTTTTGTTTTACAGATACTCTTTATTAAAGTGTATTTGGTATCCCATGTTCCCATTCAGACACTGAATATTTTGTCTAGTTATCTTACTGTGTTCAAGAGGAAGCTGCTAGTGTCATACTGCACCTGTTAAAAACAAAGGGGTCCAGGTAGAAGGAAATCTCAAAGGCTCAGGAGCAGGCTGTCCCTATATGCCAAAAGATGAGTCAGTGGGAAAGAAAGCCAGCCTGACTGAATAGGGAGGTTTTGCTGGAACTCAGGGGAAAAAAAAAAAAGAGTTTATGACCCTTGGAAGAAGGGGCAGGCAACTCAGGAAGAATACAAGGATGTCATTAGGTCATGTAGAGAGAAAATCAGAAAGGTGAAAGCTCATCTAGAACTCAATCTGGCCACCACTGTGAAAGATAATGAAGAGTGTTGAGGATGAGAGGAAATGGCCTCAAGCTGCAACAGGGAAGGTTCAGGTTGTACATCAGGAAGAATTTTTTCACCCTATTTTTTGAAAAGGTGGTTAAGGATTAGAATGGGCTACAGAGGGAAGTGGCAGAGTCACCATACCTGGTGGTGTTTAAGAAACGACTGGTTGTGGCACTCAGTGCTAGGGTTTAGTTGGCACAGTGGTATTTGGTCACAGGTTGGACTTGATGGTCTTGGAGATCCAACCTTGATGATTCTATGATACCAGCTGCTCTAGAAGACACTGATGGAATAAGATGAAACACTGATGAAATGAGAACCACAGCTGGAAAGAAATAATTACAACTTGCAAAAGTAGTGATCCCGCCACTGCATGCACAGGTCAAGTTACTCTATCAAGTGCTATTGCTATTTTTTCTTTCACCAACTGAGGGAAATTATACTAATTCCTTCCTTCCTTCTGTATTTACTGGGTTTATAGCTACATTCATATACAATGTGTGTGTGTGTATATATATATATATATCATATATATATATACACACACACACAATCTGTCCTGTTTTCTTTTCCCAGCAATACCTTATATTAGCCTTAATAATTTATTTGCATTTGTTTGTACTCTTAAGAACTCCTTTTAATTGTTGGAATTAAGTTTTCATTTATTTATTAAGTTTAATTCAAGATTAGATTATCTTGTCCTATACAAAGTCTGTTTTGCAGAATCATTATCAAATGAATGCTGTCATTACCAGAATACAAATAAACATTTTCATGAAAACTTTCTACCAAATAAGATTAAACATAGAATTTAAACATGCCAAAATTCTATCACTAACACTAGATAGTTTTATTATTTTTAAAACAAACTTTTATAACACACACTTAGAGTTTTACCTGTAAATCTATATTCACTCTGTTAAGTAGCATTCTACAATAAAATAGTATTCTGTGTCCAATTCCTGTCAGAAACATCGTAATAACATTGACCCAAATAATTCAAGTTTTTCTTAGGTGAAAAGGGGACATAGTAACTGCAGGTACTAAACTGAATTCCTAAAAATGTCATGAAAACTGTTCCCTATTTTGAATAAAACTCTGTACCAGAAGTGACATTTCGGGCCCACAGAAGGCAGCTCCCTTCCCCAGCCTGCCCCACTGCTGCCACAACGTCTTCCTCCCAATAACCCTGAGGACTGAAGGGCTGTTTGCCCCCCTGCCTCTTCCTCTTCTTAATCACAAAAGTGGGGGAAGCACCAGCTTTGGCAGTGTGGCACAGCAGAGGCCCTGCCCCACCACTAGGGGACTAGGAAAAGCACATGGAAAACATCACCCAGGAAGGAAAACAGGGTAATAATGTTGCTTGCAGCAGCTGGTGAAAGTTTCGTGAGCTGCCTCCGCCTGTTTGCTTTCCCTGGGCCACAGTCGGGAGCGCAGGGTGGGGCCGGGTGTCTTATCCTTGCCTGGCACTGCTGCTGTCAACGCGTGTGAGGCAGATCACCCTTCCACTGCTCCCCCCCCACGCAGGGGTGGGATGTGCTTCAGCTCGCAGTCAGGGCCAGAGTGAGGGCAGGGTTTGCCCCTATGTGCCCAAAACATTCCACTTGTGGAGTGGCTATACGCTGTATGATGGGCTCTGGGCCATGCTTCCAGCACTGCGAAGTTGATCTCCTGGGATAAGCTTAGCCAGGGTCAAGGGGACTCAGCCAGTCTCCATGCCAGTTACTGCCTAGCTTCTCAAACAGCTAAGACAAGGGGTTAATTTTAATGCTGCTTAATTATAACATCACTTAGACTCTGTCAAATACAAAGGAAAAACCAATGTTTGCCTGGAAAAGTCACATAAGTTATGACACTCTTTTACATCTCTGGCTGGTGCTTTATGAAGTTGCAACAAACGTATTTTCCAGCTAATGCTTCATTTTGTGCATTTTTACCAACAGAAAAACTAATGATCTTGGAAAGATAGTGATGTGTTGAGACTGTAATTCCTCCCATCCGTATGCTTTGGTTAAGGCTAAAAATAGATATGAATAAAAGGAAGGATGAAATGGATTAAGAATCTTTTCTTGGCCTTCCAGGAGAAGTATGTGTGGGAGATAGGGACCAGGTTTTAATTCCATTTGGTAAATTTGCATTTGAGATTGTATGAAGAAAAGAACTACGTTTAAAGGTTTGGAGGGCTCTTTCTGGTCTCGAGATCATAGGTGCCTAATTGCCCTTGTCAGTGATGCAGTCAGCATGATGTAACATGGATGTACAGGAATCACTCTTAAGTAGTATTGTTGTCTTGAATGAAAATTGGATGCATCTACAGATGTTGTCCTCTAATTCTTAGCCCTCAGCCAAAATGAGTGGAAAGGCACTCTTATTTACACATACAAACTTCCTGATTTGCAATCCACTAACAGAATGTATTACGAGGGACAAAGTTTTCCAGCCAAACTGGATTTCCATCTGGAGCCAGCTCAAGACAGTAGGCAAAGCAAGCCACAGGCTGCAGGGTGTAGTCTTGTGCCTACTTTTCCTTTGCCAGGGAAATGGGAATTGATTATTCCCATTTGAAGAGCTAATCTCTACTTCCCACTTGCAAAGCTCTTTGCTCCCCATGTCACAGAGACAGCAAAGGTATAGCTGGCTGGGTGGTGGCTTCCTCCCCCAAAAGCTCCCTCAGGAAAACAAAGCACTTCTCTTCCCTCTCACCCTGCCCTTTCCATTTTCTGGTCCACATGCCGGCTCACCCTTGGGTCCCCACCCCAGCACTGGGGGTGCAGATGCACAAACGGCTGTTGGGCCCTGATAGCAGATTAGCTGAAGACAAGGGTCCTGTACTGCAAGAGAGGAAGAGCTGACTCACAAAAAGAGCTTGAATTTTGCAGTATTTAAAAACGCATTGTTTCAGCTCAATGAATTTCTTGTTTTGTTCTGTATGACTAACTGCCTAGGAAGAGGGATGCATCAGAAACAAGAGAGGTACTTTGGAAGTCTGTAAAACCTGGAGATATAATTAAAAGTAAGCCCACAGAGGTATGAATACACTGCTGCTATTATTTACATAATATGTGCATAACATTGGCTCCTACTTTTCAGTATTACAGTGCTCAACCACTTTGTTTATGCTCAGGAAGCAAGATGGAATTTCCCTTTCTCAGTCGGTGTCTGGCATTCTGTATTCACTGTGCTGTGCCTTGCTGCTCTGAAGGCATGTTTGGCACAGAATAAGGTTTGAATTCTCTGCATGGAAATGGGGGCCAGTGGGCATGTCTTCATGCTGTAATGATGAGTCAGAACAGAGGTCTGAACTAGCTCTGAGCTAATACAGCTGTGCTCCATTTTGGTATTTAAATGATGTGTCCAGTCATTTTGTTGCTTGCGGTTGGGCCCCCTTGACACTCTATAAGAACAGGAAATTCTGGGGAGCTTCAGGTGCAGTTAAGATAAGAAAAAAAAATATAGCCTAGTGATTACACCAAAAGAGCAGAGATGAGTGCAAACGTCCAAATGTTACCCTAAGCAAAGTCCCCTTGGTGTCAGGCTGCTGGTTCAGAGCCCTGTCAGAAGAACCTTTGGGAGTTGGGAGGATCAGTATACGATATGGCAAGAGGCAGAAGGAAGTTAATGAACAAAAGACATGAAATTATATAAGTCAAAGCACTGTTGCAGATCTTTCTTCTAGTTTATCCTTTGCTCTATGGCTTCTCATTTTTGAAGATATAGAGAAGTTCTAGATCATGCAAGTTAAGGTGGTGAAATTTTATGCAAAAAAATCAAAACTTCTGGATATGCTCTTAGGGTTTTTATAATGCATTTCCCCAGGAGATAAAAAAAAAAAAGCATTCTTCCCACTCCTCCTCGTTCTGATATGGCTGAGTTATGTCATCCTAAGTGTGTAAAAAAAATACTCCCTATTATTCAGAAGTCTTGTGCTTGCTTCCATTGCCTTGGATATTTCTTTGAACTTTTTTCCCCGTCTTAGAAATTAGAATGTTTACTCATTATTGCTTAATATATGAAATGAGTGACAATTAATTTGATGCTCAACGCTGAGGTTTCGTTCTTTATACTGAATATCATATGTGATCTTCAGCTCTAAGAGCCACAGTCTGCCTCTATCATGAAGAGTTCCTGGAAATTAATTCTCCACTGGAAAGAAAAATATACTTCTATTGAGACACAGGAGCTTGTTTTTTTTAAGACAAGCATTGATGCCACTCTGTTGTGAGCGAAGTGAATATGAGTATGAAAACCAGCTGGTGTTATCTCTGGCTTTGCCACTCCACAGCTATTCACATTCATTCATGTACGTGAGGTGATGCCATTAGTGACTCTTGTTGTGTTACAATGGCAGTCTCTGGTGGCTGTGACTCTGAGGTATGTTTATGAAGTTTGTTTAGACCTCAGCCAATTACAACGGGGTGAACGACTCGGGGACCAAAGCTGTTCTGCAGGAGAAATGAGTCTTCAGCTGACACCTCCTCAGCCATTATAGCATAGACTTACTTAGCAAAGCATTTCCAGGAGAGATGTTTCTTTCTTGGGACAAGTTCATGGTGATCTGTGCTGCAGGGCTGCACACTCCGCTCACTGACACCTCCTCTCATGCATTTCCTTTAAACCTCTTGTTCTTGTTCTCGCAGACTTATTATCTGGCTGATAATGCCTACAGGAGCAATGACCACGTGTGTAACTGAATGGCAAGTCAGCATTTTAGAACAGTATATAGTAATGAGTCATTCAAAAAATGGGATTAGTGTCAAAATTTACTATAATACAACTGTGAATTTTCTGTTGGTGCTAAACTGAAGTGTTCTCATGTGCACTAGCTTAGTATGTTATGCCAGTTGCTACCTAGTCCCTAAAAAACCCAGAATATATGGCCTTCCTTGAAGAAACTTACAGTTGCACATACAGGTAGGGGGAAACATATAAATAATACCACAGTTTTGAGAAATAGAGCAGACTGGTCTTTTCAGCATACTGTGAGCCTGGCTGTTGTCAAATGGTTTATGGGAATAATACTAGGAGAAGGCCTTTTTGTACCAGTTTTTGTGTTAAATGGGAAATTTGAAGGATGATAACTAACTCAGAAGAGTTCTTCCCATACATGGGATAAAATGCTTAAAACATGTAGTTTTAAACATGAAAACTGGATGCAGTTGCATAACGTGGGTCAAATGTTTCCGTATCAGAAGAGAGGGTGCAGACAGAAAGAGGCTGTGAAGATTGACGGAATTCAGACAACAGTATCAGTACAACAAGAAGCAGCAGAGGCTGAATTAATGAACAGGTTAAGTGGTCAAAAGCAATAGGACAGAAGATCAGCCCTGACTTAGCACATGAATGGCTGCGGCAGGGAAAGGCTGTGCTTGTGAAGCAATGGTGGGGTAAAAGGATGCGTGAATGGGAAAGTCCCGCTGTGCAAAGAGTCTTCGGCTGCTAAGCCTGTTTCTCTGAGGCTCTGGGAACAGATTACCCAAGGGGGAGGCTTGGCTCATTGGGACAGAGTTCTTATCGCAGTAAACCCTCCTCTGTATTATGGTCACTGCTAGTCTAAAACATGAAATACAAACGTAATTCCTACAGCAATGCATCTAGCAGCATGTCTAGTGATTGCAGCATTTCAGAGTCACTGATTTTTATTAATTAATTGTATGTCTGCTAACAAAATGGAATGCAGAATCCAATGCTTTGGGTGCCTAGATTTGGTATGCAGTGATGGTATGATGTGGGAAAGTTAACTTCAGAATGGGATCTGCTCCTGCAAATGCACGAAACGTACATCCGGATCAGCAGATTTTACCAAGATACAAGGGACATGCTAAGGATATAAACCAGCATGCCATGGCCCTACTCTGGAACATGGACACATAGGTCTAATGGTTTCCGAGCTGCAGGGCTGTCCCTCAGTGAGGGTGCAGGTAGTTAACTGCAGCTGTTGTTTCAGAGAACTCAGAGGCTCACAGTTCCATGACTGCCCCTCTTAAGCTGTAGGATGACAGCTATACTGGGGATTAGACGGGGCGGGGGGGGGGTTGTTAGGCTTGGGGTTTGGACTAGAGGGTCATTAAATCCCTTCCAACCCAAACAACTCTATGCTTCTCTGACTGAAAGGCCAGCAAGGCCATTAAGCAGAAGATCTGAGACGAGATGCTGACTTCTTCCCTGCAGAACAGCCCAGCTGCAGCAGAGGGCAGCCACAGTAGGCTGCTGATTTTGGGGACTCTCTCCAAGGAAGCCATGCCTGTAAATCTTGAGCAAAGGAATCAAATCCGGGTGCTCCCCAGTCCTGGGAGTGAAGGATGTCACACACTTTCTTTTAAAAGAGTGCAAGCTTTTGTAGGGACCTTTCGTTTTCGTGGGCGTTTTTTCGTGGGGATGGTTTGAGAGTGTCTGCCACTAGTTGTTTCGTTTTCATGGAGGAATACCTTACTTTTAATTAATACAGGTTAATTATTTGCTACCCTGCTAGATCTAACAGCACTGTTTATCAAAACTGCTGGGGGGTGTGAACATTATGGCACAGCAGGATAAATTCTGTTCACGTACAGAGTTTTAGGTCCTGACGTTTGTGGCTTTAGAAAATGTAGACCTCTTCATGATTAGGCACCAGCTAAGTGGGGGTGGTTAGGGCTGCAGCTTTCAGTTTCTGTGAGTGCTCCTCAGTTAAGTGCCTTACCCAAGGTCTCAGAGGAAGACTATGGAGGAAGGCAAAGGCATCCAGGGTTTTTGTATCCTTGGCTACTTTCTTAAACTGTAGACTGTGTATTTGTTTAGTATTTTTCATTGAGGATACTTATTCACAGAAAAAACAATGCATAACTGTGTTAAAGGAGTTCATCTGAAACATCTGGAGTGTAAGCAGAGCCCAGTCAGCTGTTAACACATCCTTTAAAAGAGGAGTAGCTAGGAAAAGCATTTTGTAATGGAGTGATATCAAGTAAAACTATCTAAAGCATTAAGTACTTTTAAAGTTTCCACTCGGAATAAAGGTAAGAGAGAAGGGCATTTAATATTTTAGCATGAGTCAAAAACTTTAGTGCCATTATTAAATTGTGAGGTGTGTGGTGGCGGAATTGCTTTGTTTTATTCTTTTTTTAAAAAAAATACTTCAGAAAATAACCAAATAATTGTATTTATCAGATCAAATCCCAAACTGATTGCACTTAAACATTTTTCTGTTTCATGATCAGGTTGGGTTTTTCAGTACTGAGAAGCACACTGATGTGGAAATCATTCAAGCTTATGCTTATCAAATGAATGTTGAGTTCATAGTGAAGATTTGCTGCTTTATACAAACACTGATTAGAATTATCGAGGACAAACAGGGTCCCCAGAAGGGTCAGAGCTGGAGAGCTGGTGTAATGTAGACCAGCTGCTGTAAGTGTTCAGGATGCCAAGAGCATAACAGGGTTTCCTTCAGTCCCAGCTGGTCTGCACGAAGGGAAGAGCCGGCTTGGCGGCTGTGACTTAGAGGCCTTCTCTCCTCAGTAAGCACAGGAATTGGTTTTTCAGTCCTGCAGCCTCCCTGGAGACAGCCCCAGGTGGCAGTGGGACAGGACACTGGGGATCACAGAGATTAGCCATGCGAGTGGCAGCAGGCTGCAGACATCTGGGTATTTAGCTGACTAGTATTAGGCTCAAGCAATCATTTTCGTTTCTTGCAGAAATGTTTCTATCTTTATCAGGAGCTGGGAACTTTTATGTTCTTAGCCATGTCTATAAATACTGAAAACAGTGAGGATTTTCTCCTTTGAGACATCTCTATTTTTAAGAACACAGTTGGTAGTCACAGACATCTCATCCACACAACTGCTGCGCCAGCAGTAGCACCAGTACAGGTGCTATTCCTGCAGCCCAGCTCGCCTGGAGTCACTGCGACAGGCAGGGCCTGACTCCTCCCTGCCTACACAACAAGGGGTCGGCAGCAGCGACTGTGCAGCGCCCACAGGACCCAGAGCCAGGTTTTGTCTGAAGGTTTGATCTGTGGATGGCATCTGTCACTGTTTCCTGCAATGGAGCACTCTCTAACCAGGCTCTTGAAGAATGGGTAAAAAAGCAAAATAGGGGATTTTCTTGTGAAACGCGTGTTTTAAAATGTCACTGACATGCAGAGATCCCTCTAAATTTTAGGGGCTGCTGATTATGCAGAATGTATGCTCATATTGAGTGAGGTTATCAAGACCCATCGCTGGCAATGTCTACCAGCACAGAACCATATTTATGGACAGCACCGCCCCGCTGTACCAGCAACCCCATCTTTAACTCTCTCAGGGGAACGGAATAATTGGCTCTTTGCCCAAAATCATCACGCAGTAACTATTGGCACAGCAGCTAACTAATAAATTATTAACTGCTGAGATGTGTTTTTGTTTATTGTAACACACACATGCAAACACACATCCCACAGGTCGTGCTGGATGTGGGGACCTCCGGAGCCACCAGGGACCACTGGGGACCCCTGTCTCCCAGGCCCTCAGGTGGGCACTGCCTCCCATCGCCACACTTCCTAAAAGGCCTAAAGTCACAGATCACAGAATTGTTAGGGTTGGAAGGGACCTCTGCAGATCATCTAGTCCAGCCCCTGCCAAGGCAGGGTCACAGGAATGTGTCCAGGTGGGTTTTGAATGTCTCCGGAGAGGAAGATTCCACAAGTTCCCTGGGCAGCCTTTTCCAGTGTTCTGCCACCCTCAATGTAAAGTTTTTCCTCGTGCTGAGGTGGAGCTTCTTGTGTTTTAGTTCATGGCCACTGCTCCTGTCACTGGGCACCCCTTAAAAGTCTGGCACCATCCAGGTGCCAGGCACTTCAGGCTGGAGGAGACTGAGGGGAGATCTCATTTCAGTCTTCAACATCCTCATGAGGGGAAGTGGAGGGGCAAGTAGCAATCTCTTCTCTTTGGTGACCAGTGACAAGATCCAAGGGAATGGCTTGAAGCTGAGTCAGGGGATGTTTAGGTTACATATCAGGAAAAGGTTCTTCACCCAGAGGTTGGTTGGGCACTGGAACAGGCTCTCCAGGGCAGTGGTCACAGCACCAAGCCTAAGAGAGTTCAAGAAGCGCTTGGACAATGTTTTAAGGCACATGGTGTGACTCTTGGGATGTCCTGTACAGAGCCAGGAGTTGGACTCGATGATCCTGATGGGTGCCTTCCAACTCAGCATATTCTATGATTCTGTGATCCTCTTGGCACCTGCCTTTGAGATTCTTACATGCATTAATGAGATCCCCTCTCTGTTTTCCCTTGACTGAACAGGCCCAGCTCCCACAGTGTCTTCTCATACGGGAGATGCTCCCGACCCCACATCATCTTTGTGGCCTCCGCTGGACCCTCTCCAGTAGCTCCTTGTCTTTCTTGCACTAAGGAGCCCACAACTGGACACAGTAGATGAAAGTGAGCACAAACACAGACAGACAAACCCTAGCCCTGTCTTGTGGCGGGAAGGACAGGGACACGGACAGGGACGAGGACAGTGCCTTCCCGCGGTGCCCGCGCTGAGGGGCAGCGAGCGGCGCATGCGCGGCGGAAGGGGCCGGGGGCCACCGCCTCCTCCCTCCGCCTCCCCGCGGGCCGGGCCGGGGTGCGCAGGCGCGGCGGGGCCGGGGCGGGCAGGGGCGGCGGGGCCGAGCGGCGGCGGCGGCCGGGGGGAGCGGCCGGGGAAGTTCAGCCGCGCTCTCGCTGTCCCTGTTCCTCCGCGCCATGTTGTTGTGAGCCCCGGGCGGGCGGGAGGGGAGGCAGGAAGGAGCGGCGTCCAGCGGGAGCGGCAGGAGGAGGAGGAAGGGGCCGGCGGGCGAGCAGGCGTGTCCCAGCGGCCGCTCCGGCTCCATCGCCGCCAGCCAGCCCGTGAGTACCCCCGGGGGGCCGGCGCCGCGCTGGGAAGGCCGCGGGCGGGCGGGCGGGCGGGCCCCCCTTCCTCCAGCCCCCTTTTGTCTGCGGGCTCGGCTGCGCGCCGAGGGAGGGGAGAGGGAGGGAGGAGGAGAAGGAGGAGGAGGAGGAGGAGGAGGAGGGAGTGGGCCATGTTGTGGCAGGTCACCGGGCGGCGCGGGGCCTGCGCGGCGGCCTTGCCGCCTTTGTGTCCGCCCGGGAGCGGCGCCGAGGTGGGGACGGAGCGAGCGCCGTGAGGGGCGGCGGCGCCGGGGGAGCGAGGGAGGGAGGGGCGGCATTGTGCTCTCGGAGGGGCTCGGGGGGAGCCGGCCCCGGCCCGGCGGGGTGTGCGGGGCCGGGTTGGTGCCCGGGAGAGCGCCGTGGGCCTGGGGCGGTCGGGGGCGGACGCAGCGCTGGGGCTACAATGGGCTCCGGCTCGCTGGGAGTGGAGACGGGGGCGGCCCTCGGACCCCACGGGCTGTTGCGTGGCTGGGCTCACACGGGCTTTGTTCGAACGTACGAAAAACTTGTGTTATTTTTTTAGTGCTCTTAAAGATAATAACCGCTTCCTGAGAGTGCAGCGAGAAGGCCAGATGCCTTCGGTAGCTGGTAGCACACAATGGAGCGGTAGGGTTTGATTCTGCTTCAGTCGTGCCTGTGCAGACCACAATAACAAAAAGTTGAGGAAAATGCCTCCTGTCCTGAGTGGGTCGTGCGTACAGCGAACAGTTTGGGGTTAATCTCCGTGGCAGTTATTGTGCAAAGATTTTTGGGTTTTGTTTTGGCATTGTTTTCTTTCGTGTATTTCCTAAGGTCAGACTCCTATTTCCTTGAGAGAAAATTAATATATTTGGGACGGTTTATATTCTTCTAGTTTACAGTTTGTAACAAGATGGCTTAATACCAAAATGTGCAGCGTGTTTGAGATATGATAAAGAGGTTCTTATTACCCGATTTCGGGATGCTTTTTTCTGAGCAATTAGATGTGTATGAGCAATGAGAATCGGTAAAACTTCTTAAATCGCCTGATACTCACTTAAACGCTACATGTTAACACGATACTTTAAGGTTTAGTTTACTTTCTCTTTGTTGCATCTCCACTGAGAGATCAGGCCTTCGTAGTTGCAATGAGCTGGTGGTGTAGTTCTTCAGGTATGTGGGCTATGAATGCATTTGAAATATAATTACGATGCCATGTTACCATTTTTACATATAAAGCGTAGTATTTTGTTATATTTAGTCACGTCTAGGTTTAAAACCAGATGTTAACAACAGTCGCAGTTTTGTTGAGAAGCTGAGGGAAATGTTGCCTACTTTGCTCAACAACTCTGTGTCAATGCGAATATAAATATGCTAGAGAAGTGGGAGAAGGAAACTCGAATAAAAAGGGAAATGCTAATTTAGTGGTGGTGTAGTTTGGGTTATATGTGTAGAAATGACAGCAAATCACCTGACAGTTTTCTGAAGTGTTCAGAGAGTTGAAAATTTGGAATTTGGCCCAGCAGAATGGTTAGTAGGCAAATGCATGTGAGAAACTGCTTGATAATGCACATTCTGCAGTTTATTATGTGAATGTTGCGCATAGGAAAGTCCATGTTATTTGAATAGTATTTTTTGTGCATTAGTAAGAATGGTTTGTTTGGGTTTTTTTTCCCTGTAGTATCACTCTGTAGTACTGAATCTTCTGTGTTAAGGGTGTTGGCACACTGCTGAGGCAATTGTAATTGTATCTGGTATCGTGACTGAGCTAATAGTGCAAGCAGTTGGCTGAAAGAGCTGGACTTGCCTGTGTTTTTATGAGAAGATGCCTCTTGTTATGACAGTGTATATTAAAACTTACACTGGATTGTGGAGTATACTGAAGGCTTTATGTGGCTGTTTTCCTTGGGTGTTTCTCTGCAATGTTCTTGGTGGGCCAGATGTTGCAGATGTGTACAGCAAGTACGTTAACAAAACATCAGCTTGCTGAACACTGTGAACTAGATCTGATTTTTAAACAGCCCTTTCTAGTTCACTTTTAGATATTGCCCCTCTCCTTGGTTTAATATGTGAATGTGCACTGACTAATCGACATGTGCAGAAGCATTCTCCTTGATAATTTAATCTTTTTCTTTGTGCAGTGGTTTCCATTATTAGACCAAGTTTTTATACACAGAGGCAAGTAAGCCAGTAGAGGGTTTGAATTCCTGCTTGTATGTCTTCCTGCTTTTTTTTTGAATGTGGAATTATATAAAAATTAACTGTATATTGCACTAAAAAGAAACCTAAATTCTCTTGAATGCTAAATTCTGTGTTGAGAATTTCCTGTAAAACAAGCATTAATACATTGTATTTTCTTTAAAAAAAGTTTGATAGGAGCTCTACAGAGGAAACAACATAAGACAGTAGACATGATGTATAAATGCTTCTCATTGTGTGTATCAAAAGTGGAGGTATGTAAGAGAGTTATCAGTCTTGTTTCTCTTCAAGTAATTCAGGTGAAAATGTTTGCCTCACTTAATTGGGATTTCCCCACCCATAACATAACTGTTGTCTTGCTTGCTCCACACAGTGCAACAATTCCAGTAAAGCCAGTACCCACGCCTGTGTCTTGGAAATGGGGCAAGAAATCTTTCGTTTAAAAGCTCCTATAATAAATAATACCAGTTGTGTAGTGTTGCTAGTAATAAAGTTGGAGGCACTTCACAGTCATATAGTGGAAAAGCATTTTAAATTACATGAAAACATGTAAAGGATTCAGTTCTAGCTGCTTCAGTGTCATTTCAAACAAGTTGTATAAAATTTATACAATAGCTTGCATGCGGAAACTTTAAAGCAAGATTTAGTTTGGATCTCACTCAGAATACCTGCTGTGGCTTTTGGAATAGTAGGCAAGAGCTGGTATGTGAAATGTTTAGCTTACAAATAAAGACCAGTTATCTCTAAAGATTATATTTCAGTATTGCTTAACAGATTTTTTTTCTAAACATGGCTATTTAAGAGCAGTTGTAGGTATGTGAGGAAATACATCTGAGGGGGTTATGGCAACCATCTTAGGAGTTGAGAAGGAAATGCAGAACTTTGTAGCAAAAGCATCTCGGTAATAATCTACATTTGACTTCTTTGCCAGCTCTGCATATGCATCTATTTGCACTGAGCTAGAGTGGTGATATGATCCTCTGTCCTCTACAGGCTATGCTAAAAACACATCTGCAGCCTTTCTAGGCAGGCTTATTTTTTGACAACAAATATTTGTGTACATTGGACTAAGTAATCTGGTGTATGGTTTGTAGTTATGATTACTTTTAATTTAATTTTTCATACAATGCCAGGATAGGTTGCCTCTTGCTTTATTAAGGTATTGGCAAAGGTCTCAGTTACAGGTAATATGTCTGGTTGTCTGTCTCTCCATACAATGCTTTCAGTATGTAAATCCTAGTGGAAATAAGTGGAGTCGTATCAGACCTATGTTCATAACTTTGCTCTTAGATTTCATCCATGTTTTTTCAGGAAGTATTTTGCATCATGGATTGAACTAGTCATATACATTTTGCGTGGCTGATATGAAGTTTCATGTAGAATTTGATCATAAGTCTCTTCAAAGAGGAAATGAGTTTTTAAAAGCTGCATTAAGTTCCATAACTCTTCACATGTGTGTATTGATTAAATACAAAGCTAGACTTGCTGGAAATGACTTTGGTGTAGTTGATCTAAAAATAAGGAGTCTGTCCGGCTTGACTCATATTTTTCAAGTATCTTCTGTTTATCTCCCTTATGATATATATTGCTTAGATTTAAGTTCTGACATGGTACAATGATGACTTAATAATGTAGTCTGAAGAAGTTGCAGAACTCATGTTACTACGGTATTTTGACAATAGGCAAATATCTACTGTAAAAGTACTGATAAGACAAAGTAGCTTTAGATCTTGCATTACTCACAAAACCAACATTGTTCAAGATTATAAAAAATACTGCTACCATATTACTGTCTGTATATTAAGTATTTCCTTAAAGATGTGACATTTGGTAGTCTGTAAGACTCAGTGAATAAGGTAGAATTGTGTAGCGGGATTAAAGGACTGGTTTATTTTGTCTGTATTTGAGATCTAAGTGTTGTATTCTGGTTACATATCTATCCACATATGTTAGATTTTAATTGGACTTAACACTTTAGCATGAAAAATAGGACATTTCTTGGACTTGCATATTTTTTTCTCCCTCAAAAAGTACTTACTTTAGATTGTAGGTGGTGTTTTGGGTTGTATTTATCTCCATTCACATGCTAAAAGGTTGATAATACATCAGTTATGGTAGATTAAGAATGTGTGGAGGTCATTAAGTGTGGGCGTTCAGGCAGGGACAGGTATTTTTTCCTGAGACGATTTTATCGATACCAGAGTGTTTTGCTGTTGTCATTTATAGTTGTTTGAAGCCAAGTCTTAAATGTTTCACAGGTGAGCTGATGAACTTAATTTTAATCTGAGCCTGAAATCTTTATTTTGTGAAGACCCCCAAATGTACTGTTGTGTGAGTTAGAGATGTTTAATATCTATGTTAGAATGTTTTGTGGCTTAACACATTTGAAAGAACAACTGAGGTTAGGGTGTAGTTCAGATAGAGAAGTTAGTTTTCTGTGCTATTTTGTTACATTACTAATTATAGAATCAGACATAGCAGTAGAACAGAATTAGTGGTTTTACACATCATGCTGAGTAATAATGTAAAAGAAACTGCTGCCTTTGTGATCAAAAAATATATTTTGATTTTTTTAGCAAGGAAATATGTGGGCAAGCATTTATAATGTGTGAAGGACTGCCATTTTAATATATTGTTTTGTAAAATACTCTGTGATACTTTTTTTCTTTTAGAGTCTTAGCTTGACAGTGGTATTTAAGGTTTAAATCAGTAAACATATTTACTGATAAATATTGTTCTTGTATTGCTTAGACTTTTTTTTTCAGGTCCTAATTATAAGAGCTACATATTTAAAGATATGTGGGAAAGCCTTTTATGTTATCAAGAGTTTTTCTTTTTAGCTTTCTATGAGGAATGAGCATTCCTTGTGTCCTCCTAGCCATGAATGAAGTGTCCTGGCAGGAGAGCAGAGGAACGATACATGTGAGCATTGGTCAGGAAGCCAGTGGGGTTGGAATAGGGGCTGCCTCAGCTGGAACAGTAGCTGCAGTAACCTCAAGGCCCAGTTCAGGTGGAAACACTCCTCACACTATCCTTGTAACTGTGGTGTCAGGTGCTTCCAGTATCCAGGTACCCCTCAGTGGGCGTTCTCCATGCCACTGTTGGAATTTCTTCCAGCAGCAGGCTGGGGGACAGCTGTGTGTCCAGCAAACAGTGCTGGCCCACAGGAGGTGGCATTCATATAGGTTGTTGATTCGTTTTTCATTGGAACATTTGCTGGTGTTTTGTGTCAAATCCACATCTTTAAGAACAGTATGTGTGAATTAAGCTGCTTTTTAAAGGCTGTAATAATCTAAATTCTAAAACTTGCCATTAATTTTGTTAAAGCAGTTATAAGTGAAACTGCATAAAATAATTTTGAAATGTTCAGTTGAAACCATTTGTTTAACTTGCATAAGCATTTCATATTTCTCTGAGTACCTGTTTTTTATCAGAATATGGTCAAATAATTAGTTTTGATTTTGTGCAAAGCAGTTGGTTCAGTTTGAAAAGGCACACACTGCTGGTGGGCTTTATGAGAAGTAGTATGCATTTAGTACTGAGTCTTAGTTGTTACACTTAGAGATAAAAATGTTTTTTTCAGATGAAATAGAAGTACAATTAAGTGTAGATTAAGATGTAACTCTCTTTCTAGAAGAAAAAAAAATCCATTTCTAAGCCTTTTGCCCTCAAATATTTGATTGATACAGCTTCCTAAGTTTCTTTTAAAAACTTTTGTTTGGATTTGAAAGTAGAAATTACTTTCTCCCCCAGGATTCTTGTAGTGTGCCACAGTTTAAGTCCACAAAGAACTTTTTGGACCTTCCCAAGCCCAAGGACTTAGGAATTGTACTCAAAAAAATGTAGCAAGTATAGGAGCAAATGTAAATAAAATTTGCTGACCTTACAAGCAGGAATGCTTGTTGTGGATTCATCTTCTTCTTCATGTGTTCTTTCACTCTTTAATTTCTTTTGGCATTTTGTTTCTGGCTTTAGCCTTTTACTGTTTCCTTTCTCTTACACTGACTTACATAGCAAAATAAAAAACCTTTTACCTGACATCCTCCTTCATGCTGTATCACATTATTTATTACTTGTACAGAAACCATAAAGCAGTTTTGTAAATCTAAAATTCTACAATAGTCTGTTTATCCATTTGGATGCACTTGCTGAGAATGACAATGATGAGTTTTTCCTTGCTGGTGGAAGCTGCACAGGTAATGGTTCTGATTTTCACTAGCATTTCTCAAGGCTGATGTGTTGTGTAGGTAAAATTATTCACAGATAAGTAAATGCTGAATAACAGTTGCATTTCCCTTCTGCCACCTGCTTTCGATCCCCAGTGATCAGAGCTGTGCCTCTATCAGCAGCTTTGTTTACTTCAGTTAGGTCCATCCAAATACTTCTGGATTCGTCTTGCAGGTGAATGTCATGAACCTCGTATGTGTTCTCTGGTCACTTGAGTGGGGGATGCAGAGGAACTACTCTTAATTTTTGAAGTGGTTCTGTGCATAATGAACGTTTGGTGAAGGGGACGCTACTCTTTGCTGTGCATTATCCATGTGGGAATAGTAGTTTCCAGCTTACTGTAATCATCATCCTACTGTTGTGCCATTTTTGACTCATTTGCTCTCATTCTTCCTTAGCAATATAAACTAGCAGGAATCAAGGACAGGTCAATCAATGGACTTCTCCATTTCAGTTCTTTGGTTTGAGTTCTGTGTACCACTGTTCTTTGGGATTTAGTTAAGATAGAAGTTGCTGTTTTGTTGGGGGTGTATTGAGTTTTGTTTGGGGTTTTTTGGGGTTTTTTTTTTTGTTCTGTTTGTTTTTTAAGAACAGAAAACTTTAAGTTAGAAGTACTAAAGAAGTGGATTTTCTAAAATCTGTATTTATGCAAACAGTGGAAGGAGTTTAGCTGGATTATGTTCTGTGTCTACTACACAGACTGTGTAGGTTAAAATATTAAAGAGAATTTTTTTATGCATTCAAAGAAAAAGCAGAAAGAAAACTAGTAGAAGCAAATGTAGTAGATAAACATCTTGTGATGTCTGATGTTCAAAGAATCACTGAATGGTCTGGGTTGGAAGGGACCTTAAAGATCATCCAGTTCCAAGCCCCCCTGCCACGGGCAGGGACAGCTTCCCCTAGATCAGGTTGGTCAAAGCCCCATCCAGCCTGGCCTTGAACACTTCTAAGGGTAGGGCATCCACAGCTTCTCTGGGAAGCCTATGCCCTGCCTCACCAGCCTCACAGTAAAGAATTTCTTCTAAATACCTGCTATAAACCTGCCCTCGGTTCGTTTAAAGCCATTTACCCTTGCCCAATCCCTCCATGCCTTGGTCTAGCTTTCCTGTAACCCCTCAGTACTGGAAGGTTCACTAAGGTCTTCTGGGAGCCTTCTCTTCTCCCGGCTGAACAACCCCAGCTCTCCACCAAAACCCCAAGAACTTCTCCCCAGCATTGTGCTCGATCCAGTCTTCCAGCAATAGTCTTCTGTCAAGTAAGTCGCATGAGCCTGAGGCCTTGACTGGTGGATTCAAGTAAATACAGAATGTGGAAAAACCTTATATCCACTTTCATACCATGAGATACCTGATACTTTTGACTGACACTGGGTGATACATAGAAGCTAGTTGAAAGAGTTGTTGTTGGGAACAGTAAGACAAACAGATCAGCTTGGCTGGAGTCACTGATGGATTGTGAAGACTCTTCAAATTAGTTAAAGTGCTAAAGAAGCTCAGTAAGAGAATAAGAAGTTGATAAATGTACTTCATTAATTGCAAGAAATGAATTTCTGGGAAGACTAGGGAAACATTATCTTGGTCTACTGAAAGCCATCTGAAATATCTTCGAAAGAACTGAACATAAGGCAAGACAATGTATTTTTGTAAAGATAATTATTTGATTAGTAGGATATTTAATTTTTACTGTGGTTGAAAGGCTGAGGAATTGCTTGTCAGTGTCCCTGATAAGGGATTATTGAGGAGTGAACTATGGGAATTATCACTGAAGTGTCAATAGTTGGAAGGCAGTTCATGCCATTAATGAGATACTTGAACTTTTGGTCAGCCCTGAAGTGATCAAGTAGTTGGCTTAGAAGATTCCTTCCAGCTGAAATATGCTATGTTGATGCACAGTAGCATTAGAGGCCTGTGATAGCACAGGGAAAGTTCAAGTGGGTTATCCTGGAGATCCATGGCAGTATTGAGGTTTAATGTATGCTAATTTGGAAATTATCAAGACTGATGGAAGAACTCCAGGTGGCACACACATTTAAGAGAAGAGCGGGAAATTCGAACACATCGCTGTCGAATGGGATTCGACACTTGGTTGAAATGGAAAATTCCTTTTGCTAAGTGTGCACATTGGTGTCCACATTAGCCAGTCACTGGCTCGGAACTAACATCATCGTCTTATAAAATATTTCAGCATAAGAGGCACAGAAACATGCAAATTGTTAACATTCTCAGTCTGTTACGTTCTTCCATGGCTGCTGTAGCAACAAAAATTGAAGTGGTGGACAACAGTTACTAATGGCCAACCCTTCAGAGACTTGAACTACTTTGCAGGCGGAGAGGGAGGCTCTATACAATAGTTGGCAGCATAGAAGAGAGCAGAGGCTAGAGAAGCATGCATTTGCATGAGAGGTGATGGCCGAAAATTTTTGGACACTCAGCTGAATGGTAGTGCATGCACAACTCCTCAGTGCAGAACTGTTAATTTGAGTCAGGACACCACCACTGTCACCTTCCATATTAAAACAGTAGTGACCATCCAGTCACTGACAAGGTTAAGTATAAACTCCTTAATCTAGAGATAATCATCCCTGACTTCCATTAATCTTTCTTTAAAACATTTAATAGTGAAAAGAATTATAAAGGATAACGAACTAAGTACGAAAACTATTTCATTTGAGGTTTTGACTTTTTTTTCTTTCCCTCAAGACCAAAAAAGCATTTCAGTCTCTTTACTAGCGGAGTACGTGAGGAAGACCACTGTGTGCTGTGGCATCATGCTTTTGTTCACATCTCCATGGGGCTGCAGATAGGTTAGTGATCTGTTTGTCATTAATTCACATGATTTCAGAAATGAAGAATTGTCTAGGATACAAAGGCTTGGTGATCATCAATCAGTATGTAATATTTGGAGTTACAGAGAAGAAGCTTTTCATAAACTCAGGATATATTTTTTTCTAGGATGTCAGACTACTTGCAGATGTTCTTCCCACATGCTGAAGCAAAGAGCTACAGCAGTGTGATACTGCTGAAGCTACTTGTCCTGTCTTTTCCTTGTTCAGCTCCATCTACTTCCCTCCCTGATGGCAAAGGTAGTTAAACACTTCATTAGTTTAATCTAAATACTTTGGGTTGTGAATTTTAACATGACCTGTGTGTCTTTGCTTCTTGGTTTTGAAGAAGCAAGAGTTGATAAACAAGACTGACAGAGAAAAGCTTTGGCTGTAGCAGCCTTTTTCAAAAATCCAAAGGGTAGTGGTGCTATAAACAAAAGAACATAAACTGTGTCTTTACACAAAGTTTCAGTTGAGCTGCAGTTGCCGCAACTCATTTGTGTTAGAATTGACAAACATGTCTAAATTTTGTGAGTAGCTGCTGTAACAAAGAAAAACCCTTCCTTGGAGGGGAAGAGAAGAGAACAAAGGGAAGAGTCTTACTGAGTTCAAGAGCTTTTTGGCATTTTTGTGGTCTGGAGGAGAAGCTGTACGTATCAGTTTTTGCAAGTATCC
This sequence comes from Lycocorax pyrrhopterus obiensis, assembly GCA_014706295.1. Taxonomy (NCBI): domain Eukaryota; kingdom Metazoa; phylum Chordata; class Aves; order Passeriformes; family Paradisaeidae; genus Lycocorax; species Lycocorax pyrrhopterus. The sequence continues at coordinate 101,936,361 of JACSVZ010000004.1, read as the reverse complement.
ATCATGACTTCCGTGGAGATCTACTAGAACGAAAATAGCCATGAGAAAATGTAGAGATGCTATTAAACTAATAAAATGTGCAAATACTTACCACTATGAAACGGACAACTCCTAGCAAAAATTTTGCCTTGGTTTTAATATGATTATTTTGTTTGTTGTTCAAATAAGACTAATATGTTTGTGCAATAGAAATTGGGAAATCATTTTCCCATATGAGACCTCACAGTCATGTAGCCGTCCCTTGAAACAATGAATGTAATCTCTTCATTCAAATTGAGAACAACATAATCTGTTGCCTGACCTTACAGTGGGAATTGCATTTCCTCAATCATTAGTTCTTCCTTTTATAGATTTTACTTAAAATTGTCCCTAGAAATCTAAGTATGCTTGCAGTCATTTTTTTTTTAATTTCCTACTCTGTGTGCAACTTTTACTTGAGTTTAAAAGTGAAGTATAATTGTGAAATATAACTATTTTAAAGTGATTTAAAAATAGTTTTCATAGATTTTTTAAGACTTTCTCAAGTGTTAATCGACTATGCAACATATAAATAATTGCTAGTTTTTCACTGTAAAAGCTCAAGTTTTATCTTAGCTGATTGATGGGTTGTTGTCCCTGTAAAGTTAACATCCCTTTGAAGCTGTTCTGAAGATCATTTATTTGTTTGTGCAAGCAACAGGTTCTCTAACAACTTTTTTGTGTTATCTTTCTGTGCTTAGGTTTGCTCTGGTTTAATTTTGAGTTTGTCATTGTCATCATTAGTTCCAGTAGCATTTAGCTCTACCAAACTAGAAACCCAGATTATGGTTCTCAAACTTGCAAATAAGTAAAACTTTTCAAGCCTCACAAACTAGGAAAAAAAGTCTTAGACTGGAAGGATTTTCCATCGTGGCTAGAGGAGAGCTAAGGGGAGGGGCATTTGATTCCTGTTTTGGAAAATCTATGCCCTGTTAAAATATCTTGTTTAATAAGTTCCTGGTGAGATTTTTCTGTCATACTAGTGCCGTATGATATGGGGCAAATATTGAAAGTTTTTGAGTGAATGATAAGTTTGGGCCTTTTTTTCTGTTTAAAAAAAGTTAAATGTCTTGCAACCTGCATAGTGAGATATCACCTTGTTGTTCACTTGTGACTCTCAGTTCTGATAGCAAACATAGCTGGAAAGAGGAGGTGTCTGTCTTTCCCCTCTCTTTGATTTGAAGTAGCTGAAAAAGGAGTATTTTGTGACGTATTGCAATGTGGTTTCATGTAATTGAACTGAAAAAAAAGCATTAAGAAATTTTCTGTGATATACTTTAAAGCACTTCCCTAGCTAGAGGGAAGAAAATTACAACACTGAATTTTGCAGATACTTGGTTTGTATTTTTAGTATTTTCCAACATGTAGTACATGGAATAGGCAGCTAGATGTGAACTGTCATCAGGCAGGAAAAGGAGAGTAATTGCAGTCACCTGACTGTGCAAACAAGTTTGTTCTGTGTGACTTCTATTCTTTAGAGACTTTTTTCTTAATTACTCCTTCCAATCCCATTTGTTGTTTCTGTGCATCTGCACAGTTTCTGACCTTTTCACCCACATTTCAAACTGCAGGTGATGGTTTCGGCTGGTGAACTTGACCGGTTCCCACCCACTGCATGTTGTCTCAGGTGGTGTCAAGTGGTGAACTGCTGCCTCCTATGCATGGGCTTAGTGTTAGTTGTGTCTTTATTAAGTGTCTTCACAAGTGTCCCTGTGCTTTCCAACACACTCCTTTATATTTCCACCACCTTTGTGTCTCCAAATACCTGGTATGCATTGTTGAATGTCTTCATGCGAATGACTGCTTTATTCTCACTTTACCAATTTGGTTTCTTGTTGTATCAGTCTTTGTAATATGTCTTACACGTAGAGTTCTTTGAAGCAGAGTCCTTCGTACTTTAGTGCTTATTCAGTAATTAGCATAGGGAGAGCCTGGTTTGATATTACAGCAAACAAGTAGCATGTGGTCAGCTGTGCATTGTCTTGGATTTACATGTAGATAAACTATGCTATGTGCTTGTGCAGCAGTGGCTCTGCACAGAATCGATTCAGGTCTGTGAGGAATTACTGAGAGCAGCATAAACCTGAACAGCAGTGCTGCTTCCAGAGGGAATGTGGGCTGGGAGCAGCCTTGGAGCACAAGAGTGGGAACCACAGGCCTGAGCTGGCTGCATATGGAGCCAGCTGAAGGTTTTTTGCATTCATTGCCATGTGCTCCAGGTTTTAGGTGAGATTGTGAGTGAGGCCTTGTTCTAAACATGGTGATTGTGTGGTTGAGGAGTTTTGTCCTAAAGTTAAAACTTGTTTTAGGCATTCTAAGAGAGTTCTGCATGACATCCAGGTGGTGGGAGCCAGTAAACTTGACTAAAAATGACAGTGTGTAGGCATTCAATTATTTTGCATTTGCAGCAAATTTCCTGATATGTTCTTATTCATTTCCTTACATTATTCATGGTGTCAGGAAAATAAAAATAAGGGTTAGTGTTAGTTCTTTTGCTTAATCTTAGTTCTTGTCTGTGGATTTAGGATGCTGTTTGCGTTTTTTTTATGTGATTTAAAATTGGTGGTTTTGAAAATATGATGCTGCTCTATTGCATGCAGGAACTGCATTTAGCTTTCTGAACTACCTTGATTTGGTACCAATTACGTTAAAGTCAGGGTGAAGAAGGCACTTGTGTGTCTTTCTGAAGAGTTAAGTGAAAGCTTTTTTCTCTTTAGTGTAAAGACAAAGGGAGAAGCAAAGTAGATAAATAGTGAAGGGAAGCAGGTGGGAAGCATGTAGTTGGGTAAATGATTTCAGGGAATACTTTATTTTGTGTGAGGATGCATAACCTGGAATTTAGACATCTAACCAGAGATTTTGCTCATAAAATTGCCATCTGATATTTTGTTAGGTGATCATTCAAACGTGGTTTGTTTTTATCCACAATTACTGCTGTTGCCTGCCCTACATACTGTGCCCTACAGACTGTGCCTGTCTGTGTGCTGACAGCAGCTTTTATAAATAACTGCTCTTAAATTTTTGGCTTCTTAAATCAAAAAGTTGAACTATTTGGCTTTAAATCTGTTGAAGCACAGATGTATCAGTACCAATCTTTGAACTAATTTTTGTTACAAAGCTTTTGTCACTTCAATTTGAATTCTAAATAGCCTACTTAATTTTATTTTTTATTTTTGTTTACTGTCATTGGTCTAAAGTCCTTGGTGTTATTTTAGACTCTTCCTTTGAAGGACTATACTAGCCAGCATTTAATGAGATATTAATGTCCAAAGGTAGGCTGCATCTTTTAGTGAATTAGAAGTGGGGCTTACTGTGTTAGAAGTATAGTCTCTAGTTGTTTTTTCTACAGTTGGCTCTTTTCAGCTTTTGGGCAATTGTGGAAATCTATGGGTAGTTTAAATACGTGTTGTCCAAAGAGGACATCCTTAGAAAACAGGTGAAATAGTTGATAACAGCAATTTCTTTAAATGTCCACTCACCTGCTATATACAGATAAGTAGAAAACACATACGCTTCCCTATAGCAAGGGAGGCACTAAAAAAATAAGCTAAAAGAAACATGTTTTACCATTCTCTGGCTCTCCTTGAGGTTATGCAGAGTTCAAAGGCTCAAAATAATTGAATGTGGATTTTGAAGCAGACTGACGTATACTTGAAACCTTGAGGTTTTTCACTGTTATTTTATGCTAGGGATACAGAGAAGTTGTGTCAGCACCTTTCTTTGCAAAAGCTGCTTATTCATAATGAAATGAGGAGTCTAAAAATTCTGGGGTCATTGGTTGGTTTTTTTGGTTGGTTGGTTTTTTGGGTTTGTTTTTTTTTTTGTTTTTTTTGTACTCTCAGCTGTTCAATTCATTGCATAAGAACTAGGTAGTTTCATGTCATCATGTCTGGTTGTAGCACCCACTTTGAGAAGATCACACTGTGTTGGTATTCCCTAGTTTCTTCTTGCCTGCTCAGGAGGGGGAAAAAAAAAGCGAAACCAAAAGGCCAATAGAGCTTGTTCAAATGGTACTAGATCAGGAGGGAGAATAATTAATGATGCTAGAAACTTCAGGAGAATTACTGGGAGAATTTAGTTTTTCCATGTAGTGTTACTGAAAACTATATCCTTGAGAAATTAATATTTTGTATGGTAAATGTCTCTGCCGTATTCAGGAGTAAACAAAATGAAAATAAATTCTCTGAAGAAGGGGATTGTTACATATCAGTTGCTGGGGGTGGGAGGAGTGTTTGTGATATCAGCTCTACAATAACAAAATAAAACTGTTTCCTGGAAATTCTGTCAGAGTGACTTCTGGAATTTCCTCAGCCCCACTTTTAATGGGGGTGGGATCCGTGTGTGTGTACATATGTACAAAATGTTTTTCTTCATAAAAACTATGTTGTTTGTAAATGTGTTATGTTCCATGGGATTCCTTAAGATCACATTCTTTTTAAGATGGTGTTAAAACCCCATAATTTGTCAAACAGAAATTTAAAGTTTGGGTTTTTTTTTTTTTACTTTTTAGACATTTGTGTAGGGGAGATGTTCTGTTTCAGATTCCTTGGTAGTAAACAGAAAAGTGAAGATAGTTGAGATTTCTAAAGAAAACACATCAGCAAAGAGAGTATTGATTACAATATAGAAAATGAATTTATGGAAATTTTTACTTGATTCAAGGCCTGTGGATTCCAGTGTTCCAGTTCTTGTTAACGCTTTCAAGAAAAGCTTGTTGACTCTATTACAATGAAAGTTATGTTTCATTAATCATTACAAAATACATTGAGATAAACTGTCCCTAGTTCCTGCTTGTGTGTAGATACCTTTACGGTTTATACAGAGTTTTCATCTTCAGAAAAGGCAAAGTTTTAAGCCTTTTTTATAGCATATTGCCTAGAGAGCACTTGAAGATTTTTTAAAGTTTTTTAATTTGCTAAATAAAGCTTTTGAGTGAGAGCAGACGATGAAGTAATGAAGGCTGACGTCTCAAAACAGCAGCACACCAAATTAATGTCATGCTTCGGTATAGAAGTTACTGTATCGTTACTACTCACTGACAGAGCCTTTCTGTTAGAACAGAATAATGGTGGTTAGAAATTTGGCTCGTAAATTCTTCTAAACTTCTGTTACACCACCTCTAGCACTTTCTACTGCTACTGGAAAGGTAATGCTGACTAACCAGCTTAACAAGAAGTGTAGATTTTTAAAATTAGAAAAAAAAAGAGTTTAGTCATGTGCATATAAGTAATCAGCACCAATTAAATTAAGCATGTTTAGACAGAAACTGCAACTCACATTTCATTTCGCAGCTTTGTTTTCAAACTTCTGGATGTATTTAGTGTCTTCCTTTTTTTTTTTCTGGTGTATTTATGAAGGAACGTTGGAGTGAGAGTTGCAGAATAATGTGTGCAGCAGAGGAAGGTGAAGTGTCTCACCAAACTACATGGGATTTATACCTAAACTATTTCGTATTGAAGATTAAACATATACATTTTCTTGTATGAAAAATAATTCTTCAGTTTGATTTCCGAGCAGTAAAGGACTAACCAGCCCCTTTTTTTTTTAATAATTACTTTTTCTTGTAGCTCATTTAAATAATAGGCTAAACAGTGTATGGGAAATATTATTTTAATCAATTGTTCTAATTAAATTTTGTAAATAATTTCCTGTTTACAGAAGCTTTTACTGGACAAGTTTTTATGGGATTTTTTCTTCCATTTTGTAAAATTATATACTTTTTATCATGTTTCTAGATTTTTGTTTTGCAAATGTCTGTTACCTTCCCTCCTGTGCTGTACATTTCTTAGAAAGTCTTTTGAATGGATAATTTCTTACACAATTAAAAAACTGAGAAACCTGCTAAGGTTATTTAGTATAAACTATGTGCCCTATTTATGTAGGAATATATCACTTCAGCTTTTCAAATGGAGCAAACTGTGTAGCTGTTATAAATAGTTATGAAATCTGGTTTTGGTACGGACACATTATTAATTTATGTGAGCCTGGTAGCTCTGCCAGTATTTGGCTGCACAGATTTAAAATCCTGAGCTTGAGGACATTTGACAGTAGTTTAGGAAAACTTGTACAAACCATTCTGCCAGTCTTGGGGCAAAGCTTGAACTCGTTGGGTGGGAAAGAGAATCGTGGAAGCCTGTGCAATGAAGAGGCAAGTTTCTTACATTATGGAAGAGTTCATTTTTACGGGGAGCAATTTCGTAGTCCATAGCTGGCTTTTTAGGCCGGTGAACCATCATGTAGTTCTGAAATGGGGCAAGGTGTCCATCATTTTCTTGTGCTTTTCTTGGTGGATAGTGATGATATAATAATAATTTCTATGTATCATCTTTTGGCAGAAGACTATGCAAGTAAATCAGTATTTTCCAAACTTGATGGTGACTTTTGAGATACTATCCAGCATACTTTGATATATATATAACACATACATATATATGCATATTTATACATGCTGTTGATAAAAATCTAGATAATTCATTTCTCCTCTGTGCAGGCTTCGAGATTATTGATAATCCTATTGAAAACAAGCAAGTGAAGAATTTGGTCAGCTCTTTGGATCACCTTACCCCTTTGTGAGTTGGCTTTCTCAGCAGGCTGGACTGTGCTCTTGATGAGTATATTCCCCTGCCCCTTTAATGGGCTGCAGAAAACTCCACCTGGAAATTTGCTCTTTTCATTTCTGTCATTGTCAGCGTTCTCAGTGCTGCTAGGATTGCTTCTCAAACTACAATACAAAGCTCACAAGGAAATAAAGCACAAGAACATTAAGATCCAGAGTGATTGCTGAGCCAAGCCAACTAAATTGAGAAATCTGATTGTTAGACTATTTGGATGTACTAAGGGTCATAGAGTGCAGAAGTATAGTGCAGCTCAGTCTGAGAATGCGTTAAGAAGCCAAAAATACTGCAATTGAAGAATTATTCACTTGCCTGTGAAAGTTGTAGTTGATTTTAGAACGCTCTATTTTAACACAGTGAAAATTTTTAAGTGCTTACTGGAGGAAGATGTTACACTTCTGAGCTTGTAACCATAGAAATATTTGTTAGAACTTAAGATTGGTTGCCTAAGTCTTTTGTCAGAAGTACCTTACAGTGCCAAACACTTCCTTTATTTGGGCTGCTTAAGGAGCCTGGACATTTTGGAGTATTTAGTGAAGTTTTCAGTTGTATTACTGTTCCATGTAGCCCTCAGAAAATGTTGCCTCTTATCGAATCATGGCACCTGTTGACTTTGAGTTACTTGGGAGCAGCAGCTTTCATTAACCAGTTTGGTAGTAAGTGAGCCTTTGGTTCTCTGATGCTTCAAAGAGGTATAAGAGGATGCATCTACTAAAAAGTCATGGTTTTGGACTTTGCTGAATCAAACAAATGTCTTGTTTTCTTTTAGTGTTACAGAAAGCAGTTGGTGTTTAGTGTACAAAACAGTTCAGTTGTGCTTCTAGTAGTTGCCTGTTCAGCTATTCAACAGCTCTTGTTATCTGGATGCACTGTGGGTTGGCCTCTAGGTAATTTTGGCAAAAATTTTGTGTAGTAGGAATCTTTATATACAGCACTTTATTGCAGTATGGCATAACAGGTTTGGAGATGTGAGTTTAGGCTGGTTGTATAGTTTTCCTTTCTTGTCCTTTATTATTAATGTCTTCTGGATTTCTGTCTAATATTTTTATTAAAAATATTATTTTTATTTAGTAATTTCAAGTTGGCCACCTATCTGAAAGGCTTTTGGTGGGTTGTCTTTTTGGGAGGTTTTTTAAATGTCTAGTCAAGTGTCTGACATGACTTTACAATACAGTGTTTAACTTAATGGAGGACTGGCAGAATTCCTATGTATTGGGTTTTCAAAATAGTTTAAGTTGCTCATAGTGTTAAGTCTCTTTCATAAGGATGTATCTTGCATAAGATAAATGTTACAGAAGAGCCACCCCCGTAGAAAACTGCTGGAAGGGTATTTTGCATTGAAGTCATTCAATAAAATTTAGAAAAAAATAGAAGAGTTTGCCGTGTAAACAGCAGCTTCCCTTTCTCTCCAGTCCCAGTGCTGTAATTACCGGGTGTTTTGTGTTGAATTTCTGGCCTAGGACACAGCTTCAACTGCTGTGTCTTTCTTGTCTTTGGTTAGGGTATTCACCTGAGAGGGGAGGGATGGGATTTGGAATTTCTTAATGCAGAAAAAGTGGTTTTCCTACTTTCTGGTCAGCTGGTTTGACCACTTTTGATATAGAAAATAAAGTCATATCCGTTGATACTGTATTTTTTTGTTACTATTTTCCACAGGCCTTTTTTCAAAGAAGGGGCTGTTTTTGCTTTTGCAAGAAAATTATTACAAGCTTATTTCTGGCAAGATTCAGGGTTATTTGAGAGAGTAGTTGTCCCAAGATCTGGATGCCTGGATTCCAGAAGTGGATATTACTGTAAGCAGTGTTTCTTGTGGTAATCCTAGATGACTTCCCATCAAGAGTCTGCCTTCTGAATTTTGCCTTGAGTTACCAAGGACAGGGCTTCATGTTGAGTTGTCGTGTAGCCAGCACTGAGTGGATACTTGCTCCACACCAGGTTCTCCTTCTTGCTCTCCCCAAGTCAAATGTAGTGGGCTCATCCCTGTGGCATTTCAGCCAGTTCAGTTGGGTGATCTGGTGGAATTCTCATGCATGCATGGAAAAGGAACAAAAAAACCCTTCTGAATCGAATGTTACCTCGATGGTTACCAAGTTCATTCAAGTGGAGTGGTTGAAGGGTGGCAGGACTGTCCTCTACAGAGTCTCAACAGAGTAAGGGAAGGGTTTTGCATAGGCCTCGAGATTTATAATAAATCATTTTTAAATTTCAATGAGTAAGTGTGAACTCTAGGAAGAAAGAGTCTACTAAAACATAATTTTGCTTTTAAATGGAAATTTGGTGTTAAAATCTCATTCCTAATGCTGCAATGAAAAATGGACTAAAACATGCTGGTGTGTTGTAGCTAGAGCCTGTAGAAGGGGAAGAAGATGAGAATTTTCTGTTGGTGTGTTGAGGTGGAAAAAATCATGAATGTGCTTAAGACATTCTGTCTATTTAACAGCAGTATGTGAGGAACTGTTTTACCTACAGACAGCTCTGGTGTGTAATATCTGTTTGTGCATTATTTGGGGGCCCTGTGGAATGATCTGATGTGTATTAGAAGTTTGAAACCATTGTCCAACCCCCTGCCATGGGCAGGGACACCTTCCATTAGACCGGGTTGCCCAGAGCCCCATCCAGCCAGGCCTTGAGCAGTTCCAGGGATGAGGCAGTGATGTAATCAAACAAAACCAGAAAAAGCCTTGTAAATGTTGAGCAGGATGTTCCATAGGCCTCTTTTTGACTTATTAATTATTCTGGATGACAGGGTATGAATAAAAATAGCAAAAGGGTTTTTTTTTAATGTTCTGAATTTGTGTTAAAAAAAGTATTAAAATGTTTATTTCTGGAACCTGTGAATTAGGTTAATGCTGGTATTGAATTAGAGAAAATAAAACTCCTTGGTAATACAGATAATCCCAACCAAAGTTTCTCCTTTGGAGAGAGGGCATATCTTTATACATAGGAGATCCAGCTGGGTGTCTTTCTGGATGTTTTCTTCTGTTGTTGTAATGATAGGGCTGGGTTAGTGTTGAAGAAAGGCATGGAGATACTGGTACTGCCTGTGTTTTCTCCAGTTTGTAAACGATCTGTGAAACACAAATTTATGATATGGGACAGGATCTTGTGGGCTGTTGTTTTTGAAGGAAAAAAGGACTGTATTTTTTCTCTTGCTGCTGGTAGCAATAGATAACACTAACTTAAATTTTATATTTTTTAAGAAAGAGGCCAGTGAGCAAAATTAATGTTCAGTGTGCTAAAATGTATTTACAGTTTTATAAAACTTCACTTTCTTATATGGGTATCTGAACTGCTCAGAAGAGGAAAAGAGTTAGCTGTGCTCTTACCCTGATTCTTGGATTGTCATTTCTTAGAGACATGGAAGGGTGTGTGGCCATGGTTTTGGGCTTCACTGAATTGTGAAAAATAAGCATTTAGTATTAGGGTCTTGCAACACCAAAAAACGCAAACAAATAAAACCACCACCACTGAAAGTTAAAACAAAACAGAACCAACAAAAAAACAAACAACAAACTCCAAACAACCCACCCCAAACCCACCACAACCAAAAAAATATGCGTCTTTCAAGCTTGGTTGCTTGTTATCTAACAGTGATTTGGGTAGTGTTTATGGTAAATATAGTTTGGCCAGCTCTACCTGCAGATTTTGTTTAGAGACCATTAGATCAAAACGACATATTGAGACAGAAGTACCTAAATTAATCTTGGTTTGTAACTGAAACTAAAGTGTATCACCTCAGCTTGAACAGTGGCCTAAGTAAGATAATTGACTCTCTCAGCAATCTGTAGAAGAAATTATGTTTTCAGAAACTCAGAAACTGTAATTTTCAAATTTAGAAGTCTTCAAGGTTTGAGTTTCTGATTTTTCTTTTTAAGTAATTGCTCTTCTACAGTTTTTTTTTCTATGTGCATGCACAAATATTTGATTATCCCATGGCGCTAATAAAAGTTTTGCATAAAACATGCATCTGTTTTTTAATTCATTGGAAGAAAAATGTTTTTAGCTTTTCTAAGGATATGTTAAAATCTGCTTTTAGTTTTTAAAAGAATAGAATCAACCTAATTAACTTAAGTGTCAGCATTACTGGAATAAGGCCAGTGTGCTGATGCGCCTACCCTATAATTCAGTCTGAAACTAAATTTGCCCTTCAGTATCCCACTGAAATTGTTGGGAAGTGGTTTCAGACTCCATCTTAACTAAAATATTGATCTTCTTGAGGGAATATTTCTTTGAGCTGTGAAATTTCTTTGTCAAAAGCACAGAGACTCAACCTCAGAAGTTAATGGCTTAGAATGATTGAGGCAATAACCATAGTTTGGGAGTAGAATTTTGAGAATGGAGCATCTATTGGCCACTTTTGCAATGCTAAGAAATAGTTGTTTGCGCCAGAATGTTGAAAGCGCCAGATCGTTTCTTTGCCTAGTATTTGGGGATCTATTGAAAAGTGTTAGTAATGTGTTATCAGCTGTGTGGAGTAATTTCAGTTTGGTTTATTGGCTGGTGTAAACAGGTGGATTTACTGGTGAAAGTAACTCCTCAAGAGAGACTGGTGTTGGGAGGGAAACTAATTTTACTTTGAACTTGAATGACTTTATCTGGTACATGTCCCTATTGGGAGAGAAGGAAAGGGAAAGAAAACTCTGAATTTCCTTTTTTTATTTTTTTTTTTCCTAAGCTTATCCTGGCTTTGAAAAGTCTTTATGGAAACCATTTTCTCAGAAAAGAATGAGCCCAGTGCCTTGTGTCTGTGCCATGGAAAAAGGAGGTGGTTTGTTGCAGCAGTATCTCTTACTTTAGTAAAATACCTTTCATATTTGCAGCAAACAGAAAAAAGAACAACCCACAGAGAAGGAAAAATGCTATTTCCTGGAAGAAAACATGGGAAATTGTGATAATGCAGTCAGTTACTGGATTTTAAAAGCAACACACTACTAGTAGGTTTCGTGACCTGCCTTGTGAGCTTTTCTTTGTTTGCTGCCAGGTGTACTGAGTAACACAGTGTGCAACAGCTCCTCCCCTTTCTAAAGGATTTTATATGCCGAAATCTTTAATTTCCCCTCTTTTTTTTTTACATTCATTGCAAATGTAATGTTGGCCACCGTTTCTATAGTGAGCAATATCTGTACAGGTATAGGGAGATTAAACTGTTAAAGTCTCTTGGAATTTCTTGCATGTTATTATATTAGCAGGGCACATAAAATTGGCCACTAACTGTATCTGTTCCTGAAGTCTAGACTCATGTTCAGACTAAATTGGGAAGCATATTTTGTATGTGCTTTCAATATTCAGAAATCTTCTGGAGTATTGAAAACTCTTACTTTTGAAAAGATATTTGACTAATGGATTTTTCTTTTGGTTTCCCTCTACAGGTTCGATCTGTGGATGAGATGAATCATGAGTTTCAAGCTCTTGCCCTAGAATCTCGGGGAATGGGAGAGGTAATTATTGAGGGCTGAAAATCCAGTTGGTGGTTTGGAAATGTTGATACAGTTTAAGAAGTCTAAATAATACAACATGGAAGCAAAGAGCTTCTCTTAAGAACAAGTTGATTTTTTCTGTCTAAGGTGAAGAGAAACTATGTACTCTAAAAGAACATTGGGATGGTTGTTGACTGGTTCTGCTGTACTTGTGCCATTCTTGTTAGAGGACTGATAGTTTTAGGGAAGTGAAAGGGTAATATTTTGTAAGAGTGTACAGTTCTATGAAAGGAGGCATGTTTTCAGTCTCACTGTATCTAAGCTAGTGGAAAATTTCTTGCTACTCTGGAGAAGCCAAGGAGACTGGGATTTGAAAAAAAAGGTTTGGCTCCAGAAAAAGTGAGCTGGCATACCCAGCAGAAGCGTGTGATAATTTACTGTTTTTTCGCTGGTAATTACGCCTTAAAAGATTTTAACCAGGCTGAAGAGTGCTGTTACGTAATTTAGCTGGAGGGAAGAAGGACTATTTCTTTTGACTGATTTATTTTGTTTGGGTTTTTTTAAGTCAGTGTACTTTGGGGTTGGGGGAAGGAATTTAAGAACTTGAAGAATCACTTGGCTCCTTCAAAAGCAGTTGCCTGAACTATTTAGAAAGTAATTGACAAGTGTTAGGGTTGTTTGCCCTGACAGGACATGGTAAAGAAATTTTCATGTTGAACTAAGATTTCAAATACAGATGCTTTTGTCTTGCTGGATATTTACCTAATTCAGTTGATAATTGAACAAGTGACAACATTGCAGCCTAACTTTCTTAAAATTATGATAGGAGTCTTTATGGAAACCATAACTTACTGATGAAAAATAAGTGCTGTGTTCTAGTTGCTCAATGTTTCTGAGCTGACACACAGCCATTCCTACTTGATTTTTTTATTTTAATGAAGCGTTTAAGCAATCACTGGGGTTTTCAGCAATTTTTGCTTCATCCAGGGCTGACTTTGAACCATCTCCCATTTGAAAAAACAATAGCAGATGAAGCCCTGTTCTTTAGAAACCTGAGTAGCCACACTGCTCCTCTCCCAGCTCTTAAAACTGCTTTTGAAAAGTAAAAGTGTTAGTGAAGTATCTTCGATAGTACCAGCAGTGTGGTAGAGTGGATGGGTGGTGGTGGTGTTTGGTCTTTTGACACCCACAAAGTACCCTAAAAAGATTGAAAGCAGTGAAAGTGAAGGATGATACAAATGCCTGGGAATTAAATTACAGTATATATGACTGTTCATATGAATCTTTATTTTAGGTTATCTGAGATGGAGGGTTGTATTTCTGCATGATTAGGATTCTGTTGATTTGTTTTCATGGCATTCAGTGGATCTGTAAAGATGTTTAAAAAAACAACGCATAAAGAGTCAGAGTTTTGATACAGTACTGCAGCATCAGAAATTGATACTATATTGTGCCCCTGCACTTACCAGGTTATTTTGACTCTCATTTCAATGGTGTCTTCCAGGTATCTTAAGGTAATACAGGTTCACATAGCTAGGTTGACTTACTCAGTAATTTTCTTAATGTATTGCACAACAATAAAGTAGTTCTGGGATAGATTCCATGGCTGTTTTAATCTTGGTTTTTGATTATAACCTTGTAAAATATTAAAGGAAATGTCCTTATAAAGTAAGCTAGAATTGGTAGTTGTAGGCTTTTACATGCTATCCTCCATATGCTTTGAAAGGTATGAAAGGTCATGTCAACTGAACTGTTTCTAGCTATTGGGAAGTTATGTTCCTCATTTTCTCTGTTTGCCAAGATTTTACTCTGAACTGAAATTAATTTCTTTTTCATAATTCAAATCCTTATTGATACTTTTTTTCACAACTGGGTATCAATAGTTAGCATTAGGAGGCTGTGAAGTCTGTTTTGCAGACATCTTTTCTAAATGTCTCTTAAAATTTTAGCTTGGTTAAAATGTTAGATTGGTTATACACAGATGATGCTTCTGGCTCCAGCTCCCAAAATCTTTGGTGACCTGTAAGGTCATGTTAGTATTCTGAAGAAATAAGTACACATGGTGCTGTTTCTCTCTAGGCATCTGTTTGCTATATGAGGGCAAGCAGAGTGAGCTTCAGGACCTTTAGTGTGACCCACTACAGGCATACACAAAACTTACTGCCAAACAGAACAGAAAAATAAATCTTCTTTTGATAATGTCTGTTGGTTTAACTTACAGGGTGGAAGCACACACAGTTCATTTTAGGAGCAAAGTATTCATTTCTAGTGTCAAAACTTCATTCAGAGAAATTCAGCTGAGGTGTTCATTCAGCTCTGTAGGAATAGCTTCTGATCTTAAAAATAAAATTAAAAAATATTTAAAAATCCTTAATTCAAGAGGCAGTAATGGAGACTGTGCAGTTTCATATCAGAGAGCTGGTTAAGAGGCAGCTTTAGCATAACTGGTTATTATTATTTGTGTGTAGTAAAGGGCTTTGTTCATCTGGCAGACACCTAACAGGGATCAGTGCTGCTACTGAAAAAGACACATTTAGTGTACTTTTGGGAGAGTTCAGTAAGAAATACAAACAACCGTCTCCATTATTTTTACTTAGAATTGGATGTATCTTCATAAAGTTTGTGTTTTATTGCACTAAATGCATAAAATTTTGAGGAAAAAGCATGCTATCAAAGAGTAAAGCACAATGATTTTAACTACCTGTATTCATTTGTGTTGACTTCTAGATTGTCTTTATCAGTAGAACTAATCAAGACATTTTTTTTCGTGTCTGTCAAAGAGGAATACACTTGTTTCGTTTTTCTGAAAAGTACTTCTTTTATTTTAATTCCACAATTAAAATAACTGACAACTGCTAAGGCTGCTTATTTGACAATCCAATAGCTAAAGCATCCATTTAAAAAGATCATAGTGTATGTCATCTGTCAAAATAGATAATAAATCTAAATCAGTGGCTCTCAGGGACTTGCAATAATGTTACCTTTGTAAGATTGCATTTATTTAAATATTTGAGGGGCTTCTTTCTTGTGTAGAAATTTTAATGAAAATCACTTCTGTAAATCTGTTTAATCTTTAGTAGTTTAAATTTAGCCTCTCAGTATGGATGATGCATTATGTTTTGTGTTAAAGATACTTTATATTCTTTGTGTACCAAAGTACATGAAGACCGAAAGCAGTTCAATTTATCTGTTTGTAATTTGGGAGTAAGTGGTTTAAAAAAAAGGCAAACCTCAAAAATACCAAAACAAACCTAAAAAAATCCTCACAACAACAGCAGCAAAATCCCTCCTAAAACAACCTGTACTTTTGCAGTGAAGATTTTTGGTTTTTTCTACCAGGGGATAGTGTTTTCCCTCTGGTCCAAATCCTATGAATGAGTTTTGATATCAAAACCAGTATTGCAGTATGTTCTGATCTAAATTTGCTTATTGTTCTTAACACTGAGTTGTCTGAACATACCTGTCTGTCTGATAGTGGAAATTACTAATTTCAGGGTAAGCATACTACAAGTAGTTCTTATTTTATGGCATCCAAGATAATACTAGATCTGTTTTATTTTGACAAGGTTGTGTTATGTGGTGATACCTTCACTTATGTGTTTCAAAGCTCTCAGCTGGACACATATTTGAAATTGGCCTAGACTGCATTTAAAATAAAATGTGATTCCCAAAACCAAGGTTTCATAGGTAACATTAAATGCTTGCTTTCTGTTCTACTACTCTCCTACAAAATGAAAATTAAGTAGTATTGCAAACCTGTTACAAATATAAAGCTAAAAACAATGTGTAGATTGCACAGGCAGATCTGGATTTTGTAATCTTCTGCTTTTAGTTGAAATGCAGTTATAAGATTCTATTAGTCTAGTTCTCTGTCTTTTGATGGCTAATTTCATCCCTTAAATTTGGGGTAAACTTAATATCTTGCTGCTCACAAAGTATGTTTGGTTGACATCTGATGGTGATTCTACAATGCATTTGAGAGTGGGCATCTCTGTCAGGGCAGATCACAACAGTATAGCACCTCTAGCAAGCGTAACACTCTCCTGTAGCTTTGTTGAGCTTTGGCTGTTTATCATTGTCCTACCTGAATCCTCCTGTGTTAATGAATTTCTGTAAGGAACCCAGGGATTTGAGGTTAACTAGTCAAACTCCTTCGTCTCTGATAAGAGCTCTGGGCAGCACAGAAAAACATCAGTCCTTAAGTTAGTCCAGAGTAGTGCTTTCACCTCTGTTGCAGTGTCAATACTGGGGCCTGCAAGTGGCAATCTTACCCACCTCTTCTTGAAGCTGTTTCCACAAGTGCTTTCAGTGTTACACTAAGAAATACTTATACACTAATTCTGTTAGTTTCATCAAGACTCGTACTAAGCAGCTGTGACGTTCAGAAGGGTTTTTTAGTCACTTGAGTTACAGGAGAAGCAAATTTCTAGAATGTACTTGTGTATTGCAAACAGTTTCATCAGCTTACATTTGTTTTTTTCTAATTTCACAAAATTTGAAGTTCTAAATACAGCATTACATTATATAGAATCTGGTGAATGTGATGGATTGTGCAGCTTTCTTGTTCCCTATAATTCTTGCAAATTGTTTTCACTTTTGTTTCTGTTGATGTACCTTGTAAAGTACCTAATATGTAGTCCGAGAATACTTTTTTAATTACATGTAGAGAAAATATGACATGTAGAGTTTGGCAGTTGTACTGTTACTGATGGGAAAAGGTAGAGGAATAAAGTAGTAAAATCAAAGCAAAAAGGATGCTAATATTTGAGAGGGATAAAGTAGTAAAATCAAAGCAAAAAGGATGCTAATATTTGAGATATTCTTGTTTGTGTGGTGCTTCTGTGCGGTCATGTCACACTAAGTCCTTCTGTCCTTGAAGACAGTACAAGAAATGATACTGATATAACATGACACTTTCTGTTTTACAAGTAGGAATGAAAAAACCCATACATCTAAATGACAGTGTTGGTATATGGAACTTCCCATATGAATGTCACAGATTTTTACCAACCCTGTGGTCTAAAGAAGTTGACATGCTACCGTGTGTATTAGTCACTTTCTAAAATTTGGAACATGATGCATTTCCAAGTGAAGAGAACATCACAGTGAACTGCTGCTCCTTCTGGTTACCACAGTATTAGTTAACAACCAAGCTTCTGAGTCTTTGGAAAGAAGTCACTGTTAGTTAAAGCTTCTGAGAGGATTGTCTTGATTTAACACAGGGATTAATTTGATTTGCTTTTTTTCACAGCTGCTTCTGCATTCTGTATTTCTTCCTCATAACTTCAGAATCTCAATCCTGTTGGGGTCATTTTAGCAATTCCTTTTTACAGCATTAGCTTCAGTAATGGGAAGTAGATTTCAAGTGTTAGGATTTCCTCAGCAATATGCATTGCTTTAGTGAAAGCTGACTTTTATATCAGTCCTCAGCACAGGAAAGACGTGGACTTGTTAGAGTGGGTCCAGAGGAGGCCACAAAGGTCAGAGGGCTGGAACACCTCTGCTGCTGCTATGGAGGCAGGCTGAGAGAGCTGGGGTGGTTCAGCCTGGAGAAGAGAAGGCTCCCAGGAGAACTCATTGCAGCCTTACAGTACTTGAAGGGGACTTACAAAAAAAGAGGCAGAGCAAATTTTTAAAGGGGCAGATAGTGGTAGAATGAGGGAGAGTGGTTTTAAATTGAAAGAGGAGAGATTTTTTTATTAGATATAAGGAAGAAATTCTTTGCTGTGTGGGTGGTGTGAGGCACTGGAACAGGTTGTACAGAGAAGCTGTGGCTGTCCCATCCATGGAAGTGTTCAAGACCAGGTTGGATGGGGCCCTGAGCAACCTGCTCAGAAAGTGGCAATCCTGCCCATGGCAGGAGAGTTGGAATTAGATGATCTTTAAGATCCCTTTCAACCCAAACCATTCTATGATTCCATGATGTAAAACTAGTTACTTGCTTATCCTCTTAATAATACTGCTGGTTTTGCCCATTTACAAACATATTTAAATAAAACCATCTTCTCTTTTTAACAGCTTTTACCTGCCAAAAAGTTTTGGGAACCTGATGATTCAGCAAAAGATGGACAAAAAGGGATATTCCTTGGTGACGAGTGGAGAGAGACTGCATGGGGAACTCCTCGTAAGTGATTGTTTTATATGTACTGAAAAATCAGTCGTGATTACTGAATGTTATTTCAAAGCAAATTATTATCCAAAATGTAATTGTGTATTTTATTTTCCTTTAATTTTAGTTGTGAAAATGTATGCTGCATGCGGATTGTGTTTCAATAACACTTTTTGAGACTGTGATTTGGAATTTTTTATTTAATTTAATTTTTGTCTTAATATTGCTGTTGTAATGAAATGCAAAAACGTTACAAGTTGTATTTAAAAAAATGCAATAGTTTTATTTATTTATTTGTTTTTAACAGACCATTCTATGTCCCAGCCTATTATGGTACAGAGAAAGCCTGGACAGGGTTTTCATGGAAACAGTGAAGTAAATGCTGTATTGTCTCCACGATCAGAAAGTGGTGGCCTTGGAGTGAGCATGGTAGAATATGTGTTAAGTTCCTCTCCAGCTGATAAATTGGATTCCCGGTTTAGGAAAGGAGCTTTTGTAAGTAATGCAGTGTGTTAAGCTTGCCTAGTTACCTGCTGTGGTCTTTGTAATATGGTTGTATTTTCTATTCTCTTTGTCTGTTTTTCTTTTTTAACTCTTTTCTTTGGAAGGAAGTGTTTAGTGCTATCTGTCTGTCTTCCTTGGTTGGAGGGGGTGGAAGAGGGAAGTGGTTTGGGAATCTTAACTATATATAGCTGTCTTAAAGTGCTTTCCTAAAGACTTTATTTAAAGGTAGGAAAAAGACTGCAAATGGCTTAATTTAAAATGTGTGATGAGCTTTATTCTAGATCTTCCTGTTCTATGTTTTCATGCGGGTTTGTTTTGTAAGTGGATGTTTTAATTGTATAAAATAAACTTTTATCTAACTCAAAAAGTGTTACTGCTTTAATAGCACCGCTATAGTTAAGGTTGAGTTAGCTCTTCCATTATAAATCTTGGCATTCCTTTTCACATTTTGGCAGTTATTAATTGCATATGGTTGAAACTTGATGACCAAGTTACCCACCAAATGCAATTTCATTGACAACAAACTGTTTGTATTGTTTACGTGCACTGTAGTGTAGAATTAGGTCACCTTGTGGTGCTCCTATTGTGTTCTGTTCAATATTCAGAATCAAACAGATTCTTTTTCCTCAGGGCACTAGAGATGCTGAAACAGATGGACCTGAGAAAGGAGATCAGAAAGGCAAGGCTTCTCCATTTGAGGAGGACAAAAACAGAGATCTTAAACAAGGAGATGATGAGGATGTTACTAAAATAAATGGCAGAGGTTTGCCAAATGGAATGGATGCCGATTGCAAAGATTTTAAGTAAGCTTTTAACTGTTTCTCAAGAAGACGAGCATGTCTCTTAAGGGCATTATTACAGTTCTGGTTTGTGTGTCAGCTTTAAACATTACTCAGCTGCAGACTGATTCTTTCCCCCTCAAGTCCTCCCTTTCCCACCGTGCCACATGTTTCTTAGGATGTCATTAATGTGTGTGTCACTTCTCATGAGACAAATTCATCTTAACATACTAATTATTAAAAGTAAACGGGTACCTTCTGAATGTGGTGAATTAAAGAGGGATGAAAACTTTAACCCTTTTAATGTTAGACTAAATTTCTTTCTCTCTCTGCTTCTTTTTAATACTCTAACTTTTGCATCTGAGTCTTCTTGTAGAGAGTAAGTCCTACAGAATTTTAACTTTTCCTTCAGATTTTGCTAGTGGATACCACAGCCTAACACAACTAATCATTTCCCCATAAGTCTTTATAGAAAACATATCTTTGACTAAGGTGGAGCAGTGTATTTTCCTATTCATATAGTTAAATGTCACCTATGGAGTGGTGTTGTGGTTTGGTTGTGTGTTGTAGGGGAAAAAAAGACTGGACCAAGCTCAAGCTTTTGAACAGTGAACTCTTACATGACAGCACAGCCAATCTGGGGGTTTTTTCCTAATACTAAATTGCATTTTAAATTGGGTATTTTTTAAGGGCTAATATTTCTTTTTTGAATGACTGTGATGCATTTGTAAGTGTCATACAGAAGAATTAAAAAGATAGAGAACTAGAGTGCTGCTCATAAATTTGTATTAATGTGATAAACATGACCAGATGTGGTTTCCTTAGTTCATTACTGAACAAGTATATTAAAATGCATGTTTGAATCTCATACGTGTTTCCTACCCTTTAAAAAAATGTATTTACCTGAGGCTGAGGAGGGATTCTTCAAGTCTATTTTTCAAGAGGTATCATTGAAAATAATATAATACCAAGCATACCAGAGAGCTCACATAGGCTCCTTTCAGATGCTTGCTGCAATATGCACAATAAACAGAGTTACCTTCAATGTTACACATCGAAAATACAGAATAACTTGTGTCCTGCTTTTCTTTACCAATGTCTATTTCAATTTTGAAACGGGTGTTTGTAAAGTACCTTCTGTATTATTTAAAGAGAGAAGTTATTAAAAAATACACAAATGCAAAAAAGCATCCAAAGCCAGTAAACCTCTCAAAAAAAACAAGGCCATCTAAATGAAATGGGCCATATAAAGTGGTGGTATAGAGCCCTCCAAACAGAGGTTTATAATTGAAGTATTGACACAACTTTAACTATAGCAACAGAACAGCACCAATATAAGGAGCAACCTATATTAGTTAACCATAAGTATTAACAAAGAAACTTCATCCTGTCCTCCTCCTTGTATTTTTATTGTACTTGTAGCGTTTTTAAACTAAAGTATGTACTGAAATAACTGCCTTTTTTCCTTTTGTTCTTCACTTTGTTGATGCTGTATTTCACTTGGGAAAAATAGGGAATATTAAATGGCTTTAAACTCAAGTTTTGAGCAAGACATGGTTGCTTGCTAGGATGCTTAGATGGTAAGCCAGTATGTTATAGACAATTGTCATGAGGTTGCTTGTTACATTAAAAAAATCTAGTCAAAAAACTCCTACTTTCTTTGAAATATTTTGTCCAGAGTAATAAATCATACATTGTTGCTGCAATAAACTCCCTGAAAGGCTAATTTCTAGGCGTACAGACCTCAGTGTTGTTATCAGCCATTACATAAGTACTAGTAGATTTCTTTACATTAGTCATGTGCTTCAGTGAGGAGCAGATACTTTGGCTTTGGAGCCCTGAAGAGGAAGGAGAACAGGTAGTACTGAGGCTGTCTCTCTGACCTAGAATTAGCAGTACAGCAAACTGGTCTGGCACTGTACTGCTGGAATAAATATAGGTTCTTCTTGCAAGATGGCATTTGGTATTTGAGCCCAGTTTTCACAAGTAAGGCAAACTTAACTAGAAGTTTAACATTTCCTGATAAACAATGTATAATCATAAAGTTCTGCCAACACAATAATGTTAGAGGATCATAGATTTTATCACACAACTCTTTCCTGGTAATTAACTTAGATTTTTGCCAGTAAAATCGGTAGTCTAAACAATATGGCCTCCCACAGAAGGTGGTGTACCACACCAGATTAAGGTAACCTAAATCTAACCAAATACAGTGTTGGGAATCTCTTTAGAATGTGACTCTGTTGACATCTGACTTCATGTGTTTGCCTGTAGGTGTTTGTAGGTGCACAAAAAGTCCCCTGTAGTCAGTGGGGATACGGTTAATACTGCCCGTCAGATGAGAGAGCAAATTCAGCTTTTATATACAATAATGTCTCTATGATATTGTATATTCTATTCAGGATTATATTAGGAACACTTTTTTCCCACCAATCATCAGTGTAGTGTAGTCTATTAAATGAGTCGTGTAGGAAATTAAATGTTTTAGTCACATGCTAAATGAAGCGGTTATTAGTTCATTTTACTCAAGGTAAAAATACATTGTTTGCTTTTCAGATGTGAAAAATGGTTACTGTATTGTATGTTTGTCTTTTCCAGCTGAAATTTTGCTGTGTCTTTCTGTTCTTTAGTATGAAATGCCCTTAGCCGTTTCTTTTTTTTTTTTAATTTCAGTACGTTTCACGTCACTCCCAAAATGCAATAGACATCCCAAAATTCACAGGTGACCACAATTCACTCCATTTGAGTCAAAACAGCCTCACAGATCAGTTTGTTTTTCTCACAAGTGATTTGACAAGCTGTATAGTCAGTCTTAAAAAAAAAAAATTATGCTTCAGAGTTAAATGCATTTTTTTCCTTGAGCCATCAATGCATGCTGGTTGAAAATGTTAAAATGAGTCTGTCACTTCCCTTTGTAAAGTCGCTTGAGTTCAGAGCTGCTTTTAAAGTAGAAATGCTGTACTCTGTCCATGGACAGCTTTATTTAAGACTGAAGAGTGTATGTTAAATTTCTTCTGAACAGTCGTACCCCTGGAAGTCGACAAGCCTCCCCAACAGAAGTAGCTGAACGCCTGGGCCCCAATCCCAGCACCTCAGAAGGATTAGGTCCACTTTCCAATCCTACAGCCCACAAGCCTCTGGTAGAAGAATTTTCAAATCCAGAAAATCAGAATCTAGATGCCATGGAACAAGTTGGTCTTGATTCTCTACAGTTTGACTATCCTGGCAATCAGGTACAAATGGACTCTTCGGGAGCTACTGTAGGACTTTTTGACTACAATTCTCAGCAGCAGGTTAGTAATGGACTGTGGCAAATTGATCCTTTAAGTTGTTGATTATCCTCTTGATAATTAGTCATTTCAACATACAGTGCATTGAATATTATTTTGTCTGACTTAGTCAAGGGCAAATAACTGTATAATTAATCTAGAAGAATATTGTTGCTTAATTTTCTAGTTTAGTAACTTGCTATTACAGAAGCTTGGTTTGAATGTTTTTTTTTTTTTGGTAAGCAAATCCAAGTATATTATAGCCCTGACTTTTGAGAACTGAAGTGCTTTTTTTTTTTTTGTTTTTTTTTTCCAATAGCTTTTCCAGAGGACTAATGCTCTGACTGTTCAGCAGTTGACAGCAGCCCAGCAGCAGCAATATGCACTGGCTGCAGCTCAGCAGCCACACATAGGTGAGGTTTCTGTATAGTACAGCAAGTGTCCCTGGCAAAAGTGGGTGTGTTGCTGTGATAGAATCCTTTCCATTTACCCACAGACTTCTCACTCAGATACTGATCACTTGGCCCGTTGTAGCAGTTCTCATGAAAACTGCTCAGAATGACTGCCTGTGACTGTACTGTCATTAGAGGAGGTTTTCTGTTGTAAATTTTCTCCTTTGAGCAGTTGTATACAAAGAGATAAAATTTATATTTGCTTCTGTAGCATAGTACTTGAATTTTGATGGGAGTAAAAGTTAAAAATGTTTACTGCTATAAGCAGTAACAGAAACACTAGCTTTATATACTAAAAACCAATATGCAATTCTAAGATTCTATTGCAGATTAGTATTTTTAGTAATGCAGTTAAAAACCATTGTAGAGCAGAATTTTGAAATCATACTGGTGTGTTGATTAAGTTTTAATTTTTCCTTTTTAATGGCACCATTTAAGCCATCGTTCTTCTTGCAGGAACCTTTGTGATAGAGCTAATTCTTTAGCAGGCATTTTTTCAGTCCCTTTAGTTCAATGAGTTAGTTAAATGCATAAAGTTCTTCGTGTGCTGCAACTCAACAAGGAAGCTTTATTTCGTGACAACAATTTTATCTTCCACTGTGGGGAAGCCGTTGGTGTTTAGGGGAGGGAGTTTGGAGCACACATGGAAGCAATTCCTTGCTTAAGGAAGGGAGATAATCAGGGTTTAAAGATTACCACCCTCTCCAGTTCCACTGGGCTGTTGAGGTGTGTGCACAAATCTTCTTCCTCTGTGAGCAAAAAAAGGGTTCTCAGGATCAGAAGGGCAGGCAGAAGTAGGAAGCATCTCCAGTGACTTGTGTCTGTGCTCTCCTGCAAATAAGTTTTCCCACCAGCTTGTTTAGGTAGGTCATGAGGTCTGCTCAGACAGAGATCAGCAGCCCATAGCTGGGACTGAAAAGTGGCAGCTCATCACTGTTACGTAGCTGGTGAGTACAGGCTGAGAGCTGTTTGTGTGAGTCCACAGGTCCTGTCTTTGACTTCTAAACTGCAGAGAAGCCCCTACTTTGTGTGAAGTGCTGAGTAGACAGCTGAATTTTTCCTCTTTAAAATGCCTTTTCTAATGTGCGTATTAATAGAAATTTATCAATAAATATTTGGAAGGAGGGACATAGTTTGATGTGCATTGCTTGCTGCAGCAGTTGCTGACTCAGTGTTGGATAAAGTAAGTGAACCTGACTGACAGGGGAAACTCTGGGTAGCGATGCTTTGTTTGCCTGAGTTTCTGCAGTTGGCTCTTTCCTTTACAATTCCTATATCAAATTAGGATTCTTGGAAGTAAGATTAGCATCTCATAAGTGGCTTTTTAAAAGCTAGATATCTGACTTAAACTAGCTGCTTAAATATTTTCTTAATTGTCAGTGAAGAGAGACTTTTGTCTCTAGCGGGTGGTTCATTTCATCTGGCTGATTCACTTCAGACACTAGATGATTTGTCTGCTACATATGTTGTTGCAAGACTAGTGTAACTTTCAGATAGTTAAAGCTGGGCGAGATAAATTCCACTTTGAATAATCCCTTCTGTATAAGGGTGGATAGACACATGAGATGAATCTCTTTAGAGTCTGTAGATCCAACAAAACAAAACTGTTACTCCTTGGAATTAGTAAGAAAGGACTGATGAGAAGACATAGAAGTATTGATTTTTGTAATTATGTACCTACCCTTAAAAGCTTCCAAAGTACAAGCAGGTCTGATTTTAACAGATAGGCTGTGTGATTTGGGTGGTGTGAATATGATGGTGCTTGCTAAGAATGTTGGCTGTAATGAAACTCTTGTTTGTTACTGCAGCAGGCGTATTCTCCGCAGGCTTGGCCCCAGCTGCTTTTGTGCCAAACCCATATATTATCAGCGCTGCTCCTCCAGGGACTGACCCGTACACCGCAGCTGGATTAGCTGCAGCAGCTACCCTAGCAGGTAACTGAACACTAGGAAGTGTCTGTCTTGATAATTCGACTGAATGAAAAGAGAAAAAAAGTGAAATCTGTCCTGTTTATTCTCTGCAAATACAGTTCTAGTAAGGAGAGACTTGTAGGAAAATGAATATTGCCATTTTGAAAGTTTTTACTAAAATAGAAAGGGTTTCAGTTTGTTATATATGAATTCTGAGTTTCTCTTGCCACTGGACTTTCATATACAAAAATTAGAGCTTTTTTTCTGTTCTAAAAGTGTTTATCCTTAATAAGGTGCACCTGACATTGATAGTACGTATTATTTTCAAAAGATGAGACAGCTAACCTTTCCTTGTATGTTTTTACTCAGTGCATTAATTTTCTAATTCCAGGTTTTCTCATTCCCAGTGGGCATGAGAATAAAGATGGTCTCCAGCATGCTAAAAGGCCCAGACAGCAGAGAAACTACAACCCCAGTAAAAACTCTTAAAAAGTTATTAGATATCACTGTGAAACAGCATGACTGAGTATTCAAGTCCCAGCTAGTGCTCAGACTTGAGCATAACATTTAAAAAAACACAACTTTGTTTCCACATGTTGGTTTCACAGAAAAGTCAGTAGAAAAAACTAAAAGACCTAATGCATTAGATGTACAATGCCATGATACAGAGAGGTTATTCTTCTACAGGTTCTTCATCAATAGACTGGAAGAGTTAAGTGTGCCCACTTTGAAGGGCATCATGTACATGCAGGGAGGCAAAGGCAATAGTTGTGTTTATGAGCAAGGGCATCATACAGAAAGGAGGAATCACACATGATCAAAGTCTCAGTACATCACTATCAGGCGGATAAATTTTGTTCGTTCTGTGATGTTCTGAAATGATCTTTTCTTCCAACCATGAAAACTGATTTTGAATGTTCTTTGGTACACAGACTCTGAATGCGTTAAGGTTTTTCTTTGTCATCTGAGTCTTACAAGGGTATTCCTTTTTTCATAGAGGAGATAAGACTTGGTGTGAATTTTTTTAATTAACCCATTTGTATTCATGTGTCATTTTAGCTAATATGGGAATTCTTTCTTTTAATACTGATTTCTCTTCTGACACTGAGAAGATGGATCAATGAGGGATGCTACAAACAGTATTTTAAGCAGCTGCACTAGATGGAATAATCATGCTTTCTGGTTTTAGGTCCTGCTGTGGTTCCTCCTCAGTATTACGGTGTTCCGTGGGGGGTGTATCCAGCCAATTTATTCCAGCAGCAAGCTGCAGCAGCAAATACCACAGCAAATCAGCAAGCGGCTTCCCAGGCGCAGCAGGGACAGCAACCGGTATGTTCAGCATGAAAAGCAGAGGTGCCTTACCTTAACATTTCAGTGTGTAAGGGTCAGCTGCTAGAAAATTTTACAACATTCAGATGTTGTGTTTTATCGTATAATAAATGAGTATTAAAAACTCTCAATTTTCTTAGTGATTGTCACTGTCTTACACCATGTTATTTTACAGTCTTGTTTCTTAAAACAATAAGGATTAAAAATGGTTCCTTTCATTCAGGTTGCTGTGCTGCTGTGTGTGTGTGTGTAGGTAATGCTTCCTGTGTACTAAATTATTGTAAAGTTTAATCTAGAAAAGTGACATAAGGGGATGAAAAGATACATTTTGGTAATTTTAGGAGGATATTGTTTCTTTTAAGCTTGGGAAGAAATTGATCTGTGTTTTTATAAATTAGCTGGAAAATTGAAAGTTACACATTTTTCTGTCTCTTCAAAAATTAGGGAAAAAAATAAGGATATAAAGCTATTATCCGTAGTTTTGTTGCTTCATAGGGAGGAAGGATTGCCCAGTTTATTTTTCTGTGACATTAATTGTATTGCAGCATCACCATGTGCCATATGGTATTTTTGCCTTGGTAAAGCAAGAGCGAGCAATTGTTACAAAAAACTTGTTGAAATTTCCATTTCTTAAAGTAGTTTTTTTAAAAAAGTTAATTTTCTATTGTTACTCTGGATGCATTTTTACACTACTGTATGATCTTTCAGTATAAGTAAATGGCAAATTTGACAAAGGAAGACACCAGATTTTACAATAACTTTACACTTGACTGAATGTAAATACTCCAAATCTTTTACCAGCAATATGGTTAATTTCAATGCCATTCTTAGAAATGTAATATAAGAAGTCTGAGATACCATGTAAGTCCAGGAGTTTCATCACTGTTTTTATATTCAGGTGGGTATTTCTTCCTACTGATTGTTTTTATCAGTGACCTGCATTGGTAACTGAATGTATATTGCCTCTGCAGTGTCTTTTTGTTTTCTCTATAAAATTAATATCCGATTTATGCAGATTATGTATAAAATTCTACATGGGAATATATCGTGAATTGTATTTCTTCCTTATTTTGGACCTGAAAAAGTTGATTTTAACCAAGAGAAATAGAGTAGTTGCAAGAATTTTGATTGCTTTTCAATCAGATTCCTGGAGATTCGCTGCCAGAACATCATAAAATACGCCTGTATTGCATGGTGATGGAGGGTTATGTGAATGTTTAAAAGTTAGTGGGTGCATTATTTACAGCACTGTTGGCAGTGGAGTGTTAATTATTTAGGCAAGCTACTACAAGTGCTGAAATACTCAGATTTACATCATTCAACTGCCTGGAAGTAATGTAAGCAAATGTGTTTATCAAGGAAGGTCAGGTGTTCAGTTAATAAATAATGTAGGTCATGAAATGTATCACTCTTACAGATTTTCTTCCTTCCTTTATACTCATTACCATTGATGGAACAAAGGAGTCCTGCTGTCCAGAGCAGGGCAGATACTTTATGGTCACATTTGTCAGCAAAATAGTATATACCTTTTATTCTTTGTATGTGTATATCCTTGAAACCAACAAGGTCCAGTATTCCCAAAATGAAAATCAGGGCTGTGAGGCATCAAATACTCAAAGCAACTGTTCTAGACCTTTGTTGGCACATAATAGTTTGACATCCTTACTTTTTAAGGAAGGAGTGTTTTGTTGGCCTTTTGCAGGTCCTGCGAGCTGGAGCAACTCAGCGCCCGCTCACTCCCAACCAAGGGCAGCAAGGGCAGCAGGCAGAGTCACTTGCAGCAGCTGCAGCAGCAAATCCAGCTTTGGCTTTTGGTCAGGGTCTTGCTACAGGCATGCCAGGTATGTATGTTATCAGTGGATTACAAGACTCACTGAAAGTAACAATATTGTATTTGTATTTGAGCCGTCTTTTCCGAGGCTGGTCATATATGAAGGCCCAGTAGTGCCTAGCGTTTGCTTGCCCTTCATGGACCAGGACTGTGTGCAAACAATAGGGAACCTGTTGGAGGAGAGGGTCACAGTACATTTGTTCGATGGACAGGTTGATTCTGGCAATAGACTCCTTCAGATCTTGCATGTCTTGTTGAATCTCATTTCTCCATCGCTGCAGACACATCTGAACCAGGTTCAGCTCTTCGTCGGAGACCACATGAGGAGCTGGACGTTCAGACAGTTCTGCTGGTGAAACAGGAGGCTGGACCTCCATACTGGAGTTTGGCTGCAGTGAAGAATTTGCCACAAAGAAAGCTTCATCTTCAGTCCTAGTATCGGTCCTTTCTTGTATGCCATTTGGCTGTGAAAGCATGTCCAAAACATGAGGCTTGGCTTGGGAGTGCAGGAGTGTTGTTTGAGAGCTCTGAGCAGAGGAAACAGCCACAGCTGGCTTTGTAGCAATGAACTCAAGCACGTACTGCAGCATGTCAGGCAGTGGAAAGCAGGCTGGGCCAGAGCCATATTCCATGTACCTTTCTAGTTCCTGCTGCAGAGTCACCATTTTCTCCTTCAATCTCTTAATTTCCTCTCTTTTCATCTGAATAAGATCTTTATTGCAGTAGAGGTACCTGTCCATATATATAGTCTGGGGAAACTCTAGCTTGGTGTGAATTTTCTCTGACTGTCCTAGTGACTGATTGAACTTAAATCGGGACAGTTCAAAGATCAGAACTGGTGGGAGTTTTGTAAACCAGCACTCCTGTCCATACTTCACTGACTGAGAGATTCTGGTGCCTCATCCATCTCTCCCTCCACCATGGCTCCTTCCAAGCACTCATTCAAGTTCTGGTAACCATTTACCTGAAGGGGATACTGACTAAAGGTCTGTCTTGGTTTGAAAGACAGGTGTCTGCTAAGGAAGGCAGAAGCCTCCCTTGGAATGGAAAATGTAACCCCCTTTCCTCCGAATTATTATACTTTTGGAATTAAGGGGGCTTTTAGGCAAATATATGAAAAATAGGAATAACAGTTCTTTACTTTTATGTATATATAAAACAAGGCAAACAAGCAACAATAACTGGCAGTAACAGCAAACAGAACCACAGACCCAGTGCCAGCCTCTCTCGGCTGTCGGGCCCTTTCCCCGTCGGTGCAGTTCCGCTCACAGCCGGCAGGGGCGCTGGCGGCTCCCGGTGAGCAGGGCGGGTGCGATGGTTCCCCCGCGGCTGCAGGGGGCGCTCCAGAGCGAGCTCGGGGAGCACGCGGTGATGGCGGCTCGGGGTCCCGGGAGGGATGAGGGAAAGGCTTCAAAAACCCCCTGGGCAGCCGATCCCGATGCCCCAGCATGACTCATGGAAGCAGCAAACTGGAACGGCAGGAAAGAGCACAAGATGTATCAAACTGCACAGCTGCAGCCAGAACCCCGGGAGGTCTTGGCAGGCAGGGGGTGTGGAGCTACAGTGTAGTGAAGACTCAGAGCAGTGGCAAAGGCACGGTGGGAGCAGGGCAGCCACGGCCTGGCTCCCAGCAGGGCAAAGCAGGCTCAGGATCCCTGGGTTTTTCCCTTGAGGCACCCCAGCAGATGGTGAAAAGTCCCTCTTTTAGTGAGGTAGGGTGTCAGTAAGGTCCTAATGCAAGGACTGCTCCCCCAGGCAAAGCTCCACTCACGGTAGAAGAAAGGCAGCAGAAGGCAGAACCCTGCAGTGGTGATGAATTTTCCCCACAGAGACCGCAGCCTCTCTCGCCTCCGAAAGCTGAGAGCAAGAGGGCTAGGGACTCCACCCAACCCCCTTTTCCCAGTACAAACCTCGAGGCATCTCTGCCCTATGTGAGAAAACTCCAGGTAAAAGAGAGCAGCCAGCTGGACCCCTCCCTCGAGCTGTGGCCATGTCTTCTGTCTCCCTTAAGTATCCAGTCATTATTGTCTCCTAGCAACACATATAGGGGAAAATTCCTTAAGAGGAAAAAGAAGAAAAAAACGCCAAAAAAAAATGGAGAACTCCTAAAACCCAGGTCTCAGTCTTGGAAAAAGTGTTCCCCTCATGGACACCCTCAATCAGGAAAGTCTGTAGAAGAGCTGCTGCACCATTGGGTTTTCGGATTAGTCGCCAGGGCTTGTGGCATTCACAGTGAACTGGAATGCATCCTCCAGCCAGTCAAGTAGTTTGTGTGTAAATTCACTCACATCTTGCTGTGGTTGTTCAGCAGTTTTAAACCTGTCCCTCAAGAGTTTCAGTGCTGCAGAAGGGTCTATGAACTTAAGCCATGTCCCCAGCATTAATGCAAACAGACACTGAAGTTCTTGCATGAGCACAATATTTCTTTTTCCAGTGTGACTACGACAACTTCCAAGCACATCTGTGGGAGGGAGTACCCAAGGACCAGCCTTCAGAGTTCTGACAACTGAAACAGAGACAGTATAACAGCACTAAAGCAATACGTATATCCGATATTTTTCATTCCAACCAGGCCAGTCCCCTGCTGTTGTGGTTTGATGCTGTCTTAATGCCAGGCACCCACAAAAAAACCATCTACTTATTTTCCTCTGCTATAGCTGAACAGAGGAGGGAGAATTGAAAACTTCATTTTCATGAGTTAAGGATTATTGAAAAAAAACCACTTTAAGGCAAAACAGGTTCAAAACCTAAACAGTATAAAGATTTATTATTAACAGAATTTAAAGTAAAAAGGGTAATGAGAACCAAAGCAAACCTTCTGAACACCTTTCTTTCCCAGTCCCTCCGTCTTTCCACCTGTCCTGGTTTGAAAGACAGGTGTCTGTCAAGGAAGGCAGGAGCCTCCCCTGAAATGGAAAATGCAATCCCCTTCCCTCCGAATTATTATAATTTTGAAATTAAGGGGCTTTCAGGCAAAGATATGAGGGGTAGGAATAACAGTTCTTTACTAATATATATATATATATAACAAGGCAAACAAACAACAATAACTATGGCAGTAACAGCAAACACAACCACAAACCCAGTGCCAGCCCCTCTCGGCTGTAGGTCACCCCTCCCCCCCTTCGGTGCAGTTCCAGTCACAGCTGGCAGGGGCGGCTCGGGGTCCCGGGAAAGGATGGACGAAAAGCTTCAACAAACCCTCTGGGCGGCTGGTCCCGGTGTCCGGCCGGACCCTTGGGAGCTGGAACAGTAGAGACGAGCACAGATCACGGGTGGCAGACGAGATGTAGCAAACTCTGGGGCTGCGGTGGGAGCTCCGGGAGGTCTCAGCTGGCGAGGGTGTGCAGGGTTATAGTGTAGCGAAGGGGTCCAAGAGGCAGCAGGAGCAAAGCGGCTGCGGCCCGGCTCGCAGCAGGGCAGGGAAAGGTGGGCTTCGGAATCCGGGTTTCTCAGGTGGAAGGAAAAAAAAAACCGCCGAAAAGAAGAAACCTCCAGCTCTGACCTACACCTTCCTCACTCTGCGGGCACCAGCAAACCCTGCTCCCCCACCCCCCAGGTGAAAAACAAGTAGCTAGTTGTACCCCCGCCCTCTGTGGCTGGCCCTTTTGTTCTTCTTAAGCACCCAGTGATTCATCCCCTTGGAAACACATATGGGGCAAATTCTTTAAGAGAAAAAGAAGAACAGGAGAACTCCTCAAACCCCCAACACCACCGACTGCGCAAGGAAACAAAACATGGGGGTTTTGGTCAGTATTTCACTTCTTAAAAGTCTTTCTTCAGTATGCTTAAGGAAAAGAGTTTCTTCTGCTGTACCATGGGATCCTTCCCATGGGAGATAGTTCTCTGTGAACTTTTCTAGTGTGGTTTTAACTTCCACAAGCAGCAGTCCTGCCCAAACCTGCTGCAGTGAGTCCCTCCCATGGGTCAAGCAGTCTTCCCACAACTGCCTAGTGTGGGTCATTTTAGTTCATGGGGTTTAGTCTTTTAAGGATGAGCTGTTCTAGTTTGGAAGCAAAGGCTCTCTTCCTCTATCTCTAAAAGCAAGGGTCATCTCTCTCCGAGTTCCTTACTAGATTACAGCTTTTCAGCATCCACGGGCTCCAGTGTGAGTACTCTGCAACCCCCCCATGCACCACATGAATTATAGGGAAACTGTTGTACTACAGTCCTCACCATGGCTTGCAGGAGAATCTCAGCTCCGGCGCTTGGAGCACCTCCTCCTCCTCCTTTTTTCCACTGACCTCGGTGCCACCATGTTGGTTTTCCTTACGTGTCCTCACTTTTCCTTTTCCTCTGACTTGGAAGAAAGTTGGTGTCTGTAAGTTGCAGTTGAGAGGTTGATCTCATCTGAGCTCCGCATCGAGGAATTGCTTGCCATGTCTCTCGCTGCTGGCCACGTGGTCCCTGCCAGCACCGCACGGCTGGCCCTGGCCATGTGGTCCTCACCAGCACCACACAGGCGGTCCCAGCCTCGGGACTGCCCCGGCCGTGTGGCCCCTGGCAGCCCCTGCCGGCATGGGCCTCAGCGGCCCCCACTGGGATAGGTTGCGGTGGCCGCCTCACCACCCCTCCGGAGAAGAAAAGAGAGAGCTTCCCGCGGATTTTCCTTTCTTAAATACGTCATCACAGAGGCGTTACCAACTCGTCTAATTGGGCTAGTGACCTGCCCATTGTCAGAGCCTTCAGCGACTGGCTCTATGCCGGACGTAGAAGTTTCGAGCAGCTTTTCTCCCACCCCCACCAAAAACTAGGCTGTGTTAAACCAACACACCTGCTGTTCTCCAGTCATTCTGCCTCAGATAAGCAGTCAAAGACCTGCTGAGCCACTGAGATGCTCATAAATTTATGGGACCAGATGAGATCCATCCTAGGGTGATGAGGGAGCTGACAGATGAGCTTGTGAAGCTGCTCTCCATCATTTACCATCAGTCCTGGCTCACTGCGGAGGTCCCAGATGACTGGAAGCTGGCCGGTGTGACGCCCATCCACGAGAAGGGCCGGAAAGGAGGATCCTGGAAATTATAGGCCAGTCAGCCTGACCTCGGTACCTGACAAGGTTATGGAACAGATCATCTTGAGTGCCATCACACGGCACCTATAGGATCACCAGGGTATCAGACCCAGCCAGCATTGGTTTAGGAGGGGCAGGTCGTGTTTGACCATCCTGATCTCCTTTTATGACCAGGTGACGCACCTGGTGGACGCGGGAAAGGCTGTGAATGTTGTCTGTCTGGACTCAAGAAAGCCTTTGACACTGTCTCCCACAGTAAACTCCTGGAAAAGCTAGCAGCCCACGGCTTGGATAGGTGCACTCTTTGCTGGGTTAAGAACTGGCTGGATGGCCGGGCCAGAGAGTGCTGGTGAACGGTGCTGCATCCAGTTGGCGGCCAGTCACTGGTGGTGTCCCTCAGGGATCTGTGCTGGGGTCAGTTTTGTTTAATATTTTTATTGATGACATGGATGAGGGTATTGAGTCTACCATTAGTAAATTTGCAGGTGACACTAAGCTGGAGCATGTGTCTATCTGTTGGGAGGTAGGAGGGCTCTGCAAAGAGACCTGCAATGGTTGGATAGATGGGCAGAGTCCAATAAGATGAAATTTAACGAGTCTAAGTGCCAAGTTCTGCATTTTGGCCACAATAACCCCCTGCAGCACTACAGGCTGGGGACAGAGTGGCTGGACAGTGCCCAGGTAGAAAGGGGGTACTTGGGGGTACTGGTCGACAGCCGACTGAATATGAGCCAGCAGTGTGCCCAGGTGGCCAAAAAGGCCAATGGCATCGTGGCCTGTATCAGGAATAGTGTGGCCAGCAGGAGCAGGGAAGTCATTCTTCCCCTGTACTCAGCACTGGTGAGGCTGTACTCACCAGTGTGAGTACTGTGCCCAGTTCTGGGCCCCTCAGTTCAGGAAGGATGCTGGGACACTTGAGCGTGTCCAGAGGAGGGCAGCAAGGCTGCTGAGGGGCTTGGAACGCAAACCCTATGAGGAATGGCTGAGGGAGCTGGGGTTGTTTAGCCTGGAAAAAAGGAGACTCAGGGGTGATCTTATCACTCTTACAACTACCTGAAAGGTGGTTGTAGTCAGGTGGGGTCGGTCTCTTCTCCCAGGCAACAACTGACAGAACAAGAGGACACAGTCTTAAACTGCTCCAAGGGAAGTTTGGGTTAGATGTTAGAAAAGACTGGACATAGCACTTAGTGCCATGGTTTAGTTGATGAGGATGTGTTAGGTCATAGGTTGGACTAGATGATCTTAAAGGTCTTCTCCAACCTAGTTCACTCTATGATTCTGTGATATTGGTGTTATTAGATTAACGAAGTCCTGTTACGCTTGTGAATTGAGTTTTACAGTTTTATGTTGTTTAGTTGGTTTAAAATACTGGCACAGTATTTTTAGAGCACAAGAAACTCCTCTAGTGTTTGTTATTTGAAGCATTTTCTTTGTGTTTGCTGTTACAAATGTGTACACAAGGAATATCTTAGATTTTTTGCAAGATAATTTCATATATAATGAAGCAACTACATGCTGTCTTAAAAAATCGTGTGTTCTCTGGTTCCTCTGCAACAGAAGGTATGAAGTTTTGCTAGAATAACTTTTATTTGGGACATAATAATATCTAAAATTCAGAATCCAAAATTAAGAAATTTAAAAGAAAATTATTGCTTGATCTTATCTAAAGATCACAGAATGCTTGGAAGCACTCCAAAGGGTGTGGCCTCCGATCCTTTTAGTGTGCATGCCTTCTGACTTCCTAAGGAAAGGTTCATGTATTGGGGAGTGGTTATCTTGAAGTTCAGCATCAATTCTAAGTGTTTGGTACAGTTACCTGAGCAAGAGCAATTTCAGTGTACTTGGCCATTCTTCAGTATGAAAGTTAAGGTTTTTACATAGTTAAGTTAGATAATGTTGATGCATTCCTTTGACCTGTACCAAGAACCAAGGTTCTCTCCTTGGTTGGCACCACTCTGAGATGTCCTGCAGCCTGGAGAAGTCAAGAGTTGTTTGCTGCATGCTCTGGGGCTGCGCTGTGCACTTGGCCTCCCATGAGCATATTTTATATTTCTGCTGCAGAACTGACTGGCTATTGTGTTTTTCTCGTCTATTTTCTTTTATAAGTGCAATTTCTATTTCTTCTCATGCAGTAGTTATCTTCAGCTTTTAGCATCTTTCCCCTAAAATGAAGAATCAGCAAAGTGCTGTCCTAGCACCTGCCAAGTGGTACCTCTGCACCTCACCAAAGCAGTGGTTAAGGCCTGCAAATAATGAGGCATATGAGAGATGTTATAAGCATCTTTGCACAAGCCTCAAAGGCTTAGCTGTAACTTTTTTTTTGAGAGGGGGTGTAGTGTATGTTTGTTTATAGTTACTTATTAGTTTTTACTGTGGATCTAGAGTAGTATCTGTCTTAACTCAAGAGTAGCTCTTAGAACCCATAAAAAGGCCCCCACTCCAGGTGGATGATTGAAAGTAATACTGAGTGGTCAAATACTTAAACGCAGTAGTGCAAGAGCCAGTCCTTTGAAGAAGGTACTTGAAGACTTTTTTTCCCTCTTCCACAAGCCCCAAAAGGTTTTCTGTGAGGGCAGGAGCGTTTTTATTCAGTTTCCATTGTAGGTTGCTGCTTTATCCCATCTGATGCTGCAAGCCTGGATGGCCAGGTTAGAACTTTATTCTTGTGGATATATTTCAAACTGTTCTATAATAGGACTTGTATGCAACTGACTTCAGCCTTACCAACCACACTGCTACAGGGAATAGAGCTCAAAATATAAAGAAAGACATTTATTTTTTCAGTCATCATCAGATGGGTTCGTAGTGAGTCATAGGGAGTGCTGGTGATTCCTCTTTTTAGGGTAAGAAGGATATAGGACGAGGGAATGAATACAAGCCTTTTTATGTGGGAATCTTGTTACTGGGTTTGGTGTCTGTATTTGAGAGAGGTGCTTGCATTTATAGCAAGCAAAGAGAAATAGGAACTTTTACTATTGATTTGTCTGCCTCTGTTTTAGTTTCCTGATTTAGGATAAAGTGAGTTTTGCTCCAGAGATACCCTTTTTCTATTACCTTACTATAAAATTGAGTCAAGATGAGTGAATAACATCTAGATATCAGAATGTGATTCAGTGAATCCCAGATAGTAACCACTGAGCAACACATACAATGTAATAAGCAAGATTAAGAAGCGTGGAATTCATGTTTCAATGGACTGAGATGTTTTACAAGAAAGTGAAGGTCCTAATTGAGTTTCAAGCTTTTGAATATTCTTTACAGAGAGAATATTTGTACTTTGGCTTCACTGTGAGCTAGTAAGTGAGATAATATTGTTCAGCTTGTCCATGCTGCTGTCCTTAAATTATTTGAGCTGCTTTCTCCTTGTCACAGCCTTCATGTTGGATGAAATTCATGTTATCCAAATTATCTGATTGTTTTATTTTCAAATTTGGTATTTCAAGTGCTTTTTAGTCATTATTTAGGAAGGTGTGTTCCTGTATCACTTCAGATACCTATCTCATTCTACATGCAGAAAGTGTCTGAAATCCAGGTTACTTTTCACATAATGTCACTGTTAAGTCTCCTTTCAGAAAATCGTAGAATGATAGAATGGTTTGGGTTGGAAGGGACCTTAAAGGTCATCTCATTCCAACCTCTTGCCATGGACGGGGAACATTCCACTAGACCAGGTTTCTCAGAGCCTCATCCACCCTGGTCTTGAGCACCTCCAGGGGTGAGGTGTCAACAACCTCTCTGGGCAACCTGTTCTCCACCACCCTCACAGTAAAGAATTTGTTCCACATATCCGATGCAAAGTTACACTCTTTCAGTTGAAAGCCGTTCTTCCTTGTTCTATCACTTCATGCTGTTGTAAAAAGTCTCCAGCCTTCCTGTAAGCCCCTCTGGGTACTGGAAGGCTGATAAAAGATAAAACTTCAGGTTCTTTTTTAAAAGCATTAAATGTGAAATCCATTTTGTATTGGAGTTATGCAATTCCGTTTTAAATTGTTCTTGTCCTAATTGACCAAGTCATTCAATAATAAAGATTCTTGAAAAACAGAGTGTTTCTGCTTGAATATATGTGCAAGAGAGAGTCAGAGGGTATTCCCGATTTCATAGTACGATCAGTATACATTGAATATGAATAAATTGCTTAAGAGTAAAACCAGTCCTCATCACAGGCAACATCTGGACTTGGCTGAATCAGCCAAAGTCAGGAATCTACTTGTGACCTCAGCTGTCTAAGGAGTCATTGTGCTCAGTGGAGATCTCCATTGTGCAGTTGCTGTACAGAGGCTGCAGAGCTGCTCAGCTTACCCTGGAATAGATGTCTGTAACAGCGGGTCAGCCAAATCCCTCCAGAGATGCCACTGACTGCACCGACTCGGTCAGATACAACTTAATTTTATGGAGCTCACACGGTAAAGCTGTCATGGTGCATCTGGCTTGCAGGTGGGCATGTAAAGTGAGTAGTCTGGAAAAAAAACCCTGTGTATAAAGCATTAAAATCATCAATTTCTATCCACTGGCATAGCATTTTTTGGTTTTATTACCGAGAGGAATTTAAAGTGTGACATTGCAGTGGGTAGTATGAAACAGAAGTCAAATTTCATTATGGAAGGTATACAGGGAGTTACAGTATAGGCAAAGTTACAGTGGTTATGGAAAGTATAAATGGTTTACTGGCTGGGTAGTAAGTTCTGAATTTGATTTGTGAGAGTATGTGCAGAGATAAGGCTGTGCATCAGAACAAGCAAAAGGTTATAGGGTTTGGAGAAGGAGAGTTGGGGAGGGGAGAGGATGTCATTTTTAAAAGGGCAGATAATTGAATTGGCAGTAAGAAGCATCACATCTGTTAACTTACACTGTGTAGAGAGAAGTGACAAACTGACATACATTTAGATGTCATCACTGAGGGAAGTTGCATTACTGGATGGATAAGTGCAACACTAAGGATGTGCTGCATAAGCCAAGAGAACAGATTTCCTCTCATTACTTAAATATTCAAGGTTTGTGTGATAAGAATGAGAAAGTTTTTCAGAGTCCATTTTCTGGAGACATTTAGAAATCATTTCAGCAAAACACCATATTGGTAAACTAGATTGTTTACTTTCACATTCCTTGCTGATACAGAGACAGTAAGTGTAGATAGAGCAATTGAACTCTAAAATAAAAGGTGTGATTAGGAACTGATTAGGAAACAGTATATTTTAGTTTTCTGACTGCATGGGAACACCTCAGTGAACTTGAATGTGAAGGCACTGAACTGAGCTTTGATAATTGTTAATTTGGAGGCGAAATTACACAGCCACAGGGAGAGATGATGGTGTGAGAAAGGTAATAAAAACTGAAGCCGGAAGAGAGGGAATTAGAAGATATGCCAAGTCACCACCTTATCTTTGATAAGAGAGAAGGCGGGAGAAGTTTCCAGCCTTGTGTTCACTTTTCTGGGATGAGGCACAGTTTGTGGAATAGTGCAAAGGAAGGGAAAGGAGAAGATCTAAGTTTTGCTGTGAGAGCTGTTTTTCCCTTATTTAATCTCATCTGAGATGAGCTCTCTGAAATGTTATTTTTGACATCAAAGCAAAAAATGTTATACCTTTGAGGCTGCAGATGCACTTAGCAAGGTTTTAGCAACTTCACAAATAGTCCTGTGTTGCTTTGTTGTAGTAGATTTAAGTAGAAAGCTGAGGCCTATTTTGGTTCAAAATGTATTTCAGAGACTGGAAACAAAGATGAACCCATCAGTTCTCATGCTTGAACCTTCTGTGACAGACAGTATCTGGATGCTATTGACCTAGCTTATCATTACTTATTTTAAATGTACTGTCTATGGGTGGATCACAGGTTCAGATAATATCAAGGAAGTATCAGGAGGGCTTGGGCATCTAGTAGTGTAAATAGCAAGGGCAGGTTGCTTCCATTTTTTCATTTAGCAGTCATACAAGTAACTTATTTTAGAAAAATCTAATATTTATGTGTTAAACTGCATTAGTATTAATTTCAGTAACTTTAATTTGTGCAAAGTGTAAGTTATCTCTCCTGCCCCCCCCCAGTATTTTGCGTTGGAAAATAGGCTTGTTTATATCGTGGGCCTGAAGTCATATAAAAAGCTGTATATTAGTGTCAGATGAGCAGAAGAGTGTAAACATAAAATCAGTGGGTTTTTTATATAGTTATACTTACACAGTTACAGCATTATCCATGGGTTTGTGCATTTGAAGAGGGTAAATGGACAGAGTAAACACTTGTAAGTATTAGCCAATTCTGAGTTCTGAAAAAGTGGTTTTATGATACAGGAGGAACAAAGAGCAGAACCAACATGGTATTATCAGTTGAACCTGCTATGAGTAAAAGCAGAGATTATGTAGGTACTAGAAATTAAACATTACTAATGTGTGCAGGAACATGTCTTTATAAAGAGTTTTCCTATTATGTCACTAATATTTTGTGTTCTCTACAGAACTACAGTAAAACAGACAGCAGTTTCTCACCTTTCCCTACCTTGGGAATGTAGTGACCTTTCTTAGTGGTGAAGGGGTAGAGCAGCAGAGCAGATTTTTGTAGGTGGAAGAGGCAACAGCACCTCTAGCAAAGGTTTTTTAACCAGTTCAGATGTAAGAACCTGTTTTGGTTGGTTTTAACTTGTCGCTGTTTTCCCCACGGACGAGTAGAGAAACAGCACGAAGTCCAGGCTCAGGGATAAAAGGAAGCACTTTAATGAACTCTCAGAAGACTTTTATATGTTAGTTCGCAAAAGTGTATTAAGTGGCATAAGGTAGTTGGTTTTTTGCCATCCACCCCTTAAGGGGATTGGTCAAGTTCTAGGACACCCATTTCTGAATGTTTTTCTAGTTAGAACCATAACAATTCTTCAAAACAACCTGCAGCTGCAAGAAGTTTACAGAACTGTAACATTGTTTTGAGTTACTTGCATGGGAAAGACAGAACTCTCACAAAAATGCTGCAGAGAGCTGAAGAAATTCTCTGCTGAAGCTTTTTCAGTATCCATATTAACTAGCCAAATTTTCAGACAAACGATATGGAGGACAACTGTCTTCTTGCACTGTTGGTGGGAAAGAGGAGGTAGATGTGCCTGGAATGCAAAGCAACTAGTGAGCAGTGAGAACAAACAGGTTTAGAATGATAGCAATGACAATTTTTCATAACCACTAGAATGCATTCACCTCCAGAACTGTGAATTGAACCTAAAGATCTGTATTTTCATTGCTCTTCTCCTGTTCAGTACTACCTGAGTCTTCTTCATATCTTCAGATTTTCTTAATGTGTGAGAATTTGGACCTGTGTATCCAGCTTTCCTGCAGAGCACTGTAAGCACCAGGCCAGAAGGCAGATGATATTTCCAGCTCTTTTTTTTTGGAGCGTGTCTAGGCAGAAGAGATTACAGAGATGTTTTAGAAATTGAGGAGGAGAAAATATGACTTGGAAGGCTGGTGACTGTGGTGCTTACCTGAAATCGGAAGTCCAGTTATGTTCAGGTCCTTACGTATTTCAGAGAGAACTCTGCTAGACCTAATTCTGAACATACAAGGCAACTGATGTGAACAGCTTACTTAAAACGGAATGCAAAATCTTTGTTCTTACATGTACAAAACCAGATGTGTGACTTTTGCAATCTTGACTTTTTTCTTAATAGTGCTAGTATATATTTGAACATGGGAGGAATATTGAAATTCCATTGGGTTTTGCTTTATTGCTTTATGAGAATAGTCTACCTAACAATTAGAAATTGTTATATTTTAAATGTCAGCACCCTTTCTTAGCTTGTCTTCCAGATTTTAGGGATTCTTACTCCAATTCATCTACTTCACTATAAAGTGTCAAGAGCTTTTAAATTAATTCTCTTGCTCTTGTCCTAAATAAAGGTTTTTTGCTTGGCTTTCTTTTGTCTCTCTTGCTTTTCTTCATTCATATATTGTATCCTGTATTCCTTCCTACTGCTTGCTTTTCTCCTTTTTCAACTCCTCCTCCTTTTCTTCATCAATTCCAATTCTTCAATGTCAACTGAATGAAGTGTTATGCTTGGATTACAGTCTTTTATTCCCGTGTAACTGACTGCTCCAAGGTATTCCTGCACACACAGCATTCCTTTCCTAATGTGTTTTTGCAGATGGTCTTTTAAGTGTGGCTAGGTAATGTATGGAATTGCCAGACTTGCATTTAGCTCAGCTCTTTAATTGTGCACATTTCAATGGCTTTTCCGTGTACAAATGAATACAAGAGAAATGTAGAGTATTTTAAACTGCTGAAAGAAATGGATTTGTTAATGATTCAAATACTGGCAGTTTGATTGTACCTGTACCTTCTCACTATGGTGTTAGAAACTTTACCTTGACAATAAGTTCAACTTTAGACAACTAATTTTAGCAGTTATTTTAGTTGTAAAAATTTCTTGAAGCATTTCTACACCTGATTTTGTCCCAGTGTTTTATGATGTTTACTGCTTTTTCTTTGATGTCCAGTTGATGTTCAGACAGTGTGGCAGAAATGCTGGTTTGTAGTTTGTGGTTAGAATATTTCAAGAAGAGAGGAAATGCTGACTGTATGACACTATGTGTACTACTAATCCTTGTCTCCTGTGTTGTGTAGGCTACCAAGTGCTGGCTCCCACTGCCTATTACGATCAGACTGGTGCCTTAGTAGTAGGCCCTGGAGCGAGAACTGGCCTTGGCGCACCAGTCAGATTGGTTGCCTCAACTCCTGTTCTGATCAGTTCTGCAGCAGCACAAGCAGGTAAATATTTGACCCTGCACAGAGGTTTCTTTCACTTCTCTACTGAGCCTTAGCAGTAATGTTGATTAGTATTTGATATTATTGTTTTCTATGCATCTATGAAGTTCGCTAGTTTTGGAGGATATACTGTGCATACTTGCTTTACTATTCTCTCTCCTCCTGTTCTCTGAGAATGCTGTTTCTCAGAGATGGGGCTTTCAATTTTTAATTGGAATTTACAGTCCTCTTCCCATACATACACAGGCATGTTTCTGCAAATGTTACTTGTCAGATAGGAACATTTTCTCCTTCCTC
The DNA here is from genome assembly GCA_014706295.1 of Lycocorax pyrrhopterus obiensis. Lineage (NCBI taxonomy): Eukaryota > Metazoa > Chordata > Aves > Passeriformes > Paradisaeidae > Lycocorax > Lycocorax pyrrhopterus. Next base: position 101,894,085 of record JACSVZ010000004.1, on the reverse strand, counting down.
TCCCCATGCATTATAACATGCACTTCTCATCAGTCCCCTAAATGGTGTCCTCTAGGAAGCATCATTTCATTGCTTCGGCCTGGCAGAAGATGGACTACTCTGGAGCCTTGCTATGCTTTTCTCGTTAAAGTATTTTCTCCTGAAAAGTGTGGCAAGGAAAAAGCTGTGTATAGAATGGAAAGCAAAAGAGGGTAATTAGTTACATCAAAAGTCTCTAGTTTCCTTCTTCTTTTTTACCAGTTGTAAGATCTAGTATTACTGAACCATTTTATTGCATGTTAAATTAAAATCCAGAATATTAACCCTGGATTAATTAACTTAATCTGTTCAGAAAATTAGATTTTAAGTTAATCTATCAGCTTCTTTTCTTTAGTCAGAACTTGCTTCTGACAGAAGCTGAAGATGTCTTTGAATGACTCTTAGCTGCAACTCTGCTACTGCAACTTTGGATATAAAAAGTTCAGTAAACAGTAATGTCATATATGTTTACACTGAAAACTCCCTCAATTATGTTAACAATTCTGCAGCCTTGATTAGCCTAAAACATGTGCTGTCTTCCCCTTTTTTCTTTGAGTAATTAAGATTATGTAATACTATTAAGTCTCTTAGTCCTTTAATATGTGAATTTCTGTTTGTTTTAAGAGGGCTTCAGGAAAATACAATTTAGTTCTGAGTAATCCATTTTCAGTCAGAAATGTTCGAGAGAGTAATTATGATTGAAAACATGTGTTTTACAGCTGCAGCTGCTTCAGCTGGAGGAACAGCAAACAATCTCGCGGGAGCCACGAACGGTCTTTTTCGGCCACTTGGTGCCCAGCCACAACAACAGCAACAGCAAACAAATAGTAGCCTACAATCCAATTCATTTTATGGCAGTAACTCTTTGACCAATAACTCCCAGAGCAGTTCCCTTTTTTCACATGGTCCTGGCCAACCAGGAAGCACATCTCTTGGCTTTGGAAGTAGCAGCTCTTTAGGAGCAGCTATCGGCTCTGCACTTGGTGGATTTGGCTCATCAGGTAGGTTGTTAATGTAGTGAGGACATTCTGTGAGACTTTTGTGTTAAGCAAAAAAATGTGTCTGTATGAGGCATCATATATACACATACATTTCTTAAAAGAATGTAAAAATAGGTTATTCAAGTTTTAAACAGATGGTAGGGGAATAAAAAAGGTTTTTTAAATTCACATGGGTTCTGTATACAAGATGCATTTTTGAGCAATATCCTGTAGTCACAGGTATCTCCAAAGTACTTTTCCATATTGATCACTGTACTCTGCCCCAGAAGTTTATTACTGTTTTTCAGTAAGCTGCTTTTGTTTTCAAGGAAGTCTTCATTCTGTGGTTAAAATAACAATTGGTGATATTGAAGATATGTATTCTTTTGTTGTAATTATCATATCAGAAAAATTCCTAATTTTTTTTCAAACAAATTAAATAGTATGTGACTTTCTAAATTTGATCTAATATTGAAGTTCTTGTTTCCATAACATTTTAAAATTTAAATTTAAATTTTTAAATTTACAAAACAAAAAGTCTTAATACCCAAGAATAGTCCTTGTTAACTCTAGCAGGTTTAATCTTAGATATAGTTAAGCCTAAATAGGTCTGTGCATGCTTGGGGCCTTTAATTATTTCAACAGTTGCTCCTAAATATTATTGACCTGTTTATATTTTTAAAAAAATATATATTTTTTCATGTTTCTGCTCTAAAGCAGAAATTTCATATTCACATAGTTTTTAAACATGCAAGGTAGGTTTTCTTATATTTCAGATTCAGTTTTAGTAAGGCAAGAGAAATATTTTTTTAAAGAATATTTCCTTTTGCTATTAATATCTAAGTTTACAGCACTGAATTGCTTCTTATTACTAATATTATTTTCATTAAATCAGTGGAGCATGTTTAATCTTGCATATCTTGCACATGGGTAGAAATTGGGGGAATTGTATGTACTCTAACAATATTCTTTTCAAAACTAAGGAAAATTAGCCCTAAGGAAAATAATTTTTTTAAAAAAAATTATTACAAGATGGCTTAATATATGTGGGAGAAAAAACAGAAGGAAAAACACACCCTTCAGTGTTCAGACACGGTAGTTGTTATTTGGTAACTAAGTGTGACTAGTGACATCAAATACTGCATACCAACACAGAGTTTTTCTCAGTGTTGTTTTTCATAAAATAATCGGAAAAATTGTTTACTGTAACAAAACTAATGCTAGGAAGTCCAAAATCAGGTTTTTGCACTGATCCTGTCCAATATTTGATTTTAAAGAGGAGACTCAAAACATCCCATGTTTAATTTAAAAAAAAAATAAAATTGCGGCTACTCAGTAGTGTAGGTTTTCTTAATTTTGCTTAATGCCACAGCAAGTAAATATTATTTACAAAATGTGCTATCTAAGTGTATATTATGTAATATAACTTGTCCTGAACTACTTGTAGGGTGTCAGTGTATCGTTAGCAGCTGTGTTTCACTCTAGGTACAGTTTCATTACATTGGTAGATAGTGATAATAAATATATATATTTAATACATTGCACCTATTTAAGGTCTCTAGATAGAATAGATTTAAGTCATAAAAGTTTTTATCCTGCATTATCTGAAGAACCTCCATAGAACACAAATTTTAGTTGTGTATCTGCTTAAGAAAATCAGCATAGCTTTTTCTGGCACAGGAGTTTAAGCCTTTTTCTTGTACCAAAGGTCAGTTCCAGAGCTTTGTCCAAAGCCCTCAGCACAGAGAGCACATGCTGAAATCTTGCAGCAGTATCCAGGGTGATTTAATTAGCATAGTGTTTTGCACAGGGAAGCAAGAACCCCTATGCTTTTGCAGTTGGAGAAGTGCTGATGAAAGGTGCTATCTAAACCTGAAATATTTTTAGTATTATTAGAATAAAAGTATATTGAAAGTGCCCTTCTGCTAAGTATAAATTGTACTTGCCCTAATAGCCACTTAAAAAATTCTTCTTGGTCATTTATTTATTTTTTTAGAGTTCTGACCTCTATGTATATATGAATTGAATTACACATATAAGAACATAAACAAATGGTATTCATGCATATTAAGGCAAATTGAAAACAAGTCTAATTTTTTATGTGCCAAGGTTTCAGCTTCTTTGTAACTCCCGTCAGTGTGTTGAAAAGGTTGAATTTCAGTTAAAATATAGCCATGAAGACTGATAAATGTCAGAACACATTTTGCCCTTATATTTTCAGTTTTTGCAGGGAACAAAAACAGCTGCAAAAAATGCAAACGTGAGCATGTTCTAGCTTGAATGACTGAACAAAGTAACAACTGAAAGCAGCAAACATACCATATAAATGACTGTATGTACTTACAGTCTCTGTTCTTTTACAATAAAGTTATTCATACTCCATTTTAGAGGTTTAGGTACATGGTGATAAGTTACTGCAGCTTAACAGGTAGCCAAGAATTAGATCAACTATGGCAGCTTTCCTGATGCCTTCTTCTGGCTTGTAACAACTGTAAGGGAATTGGATTAGCTTAGAGAGAGGGGGAAAGAGGAGTAAGCTAATGCAAATTATCTTCTGGGGTTTGTGAGCTTTGCTTGTGTGTGAAAATGCAGCTCAGCTGGTTCATGGTAACTTGTTAAGCTGCAGTAATTTAGCTGAGTAAGAAACCCTGAAAGATGGAAAAATAACAATCCATCGTGTAGCATTGTATCAACATTTGTATGGTTCACTGAGCCAGAGCCTGTAGAGCTGGTCTCAGAGCTTAAGATTTCTTTCAACTGTTGCCTTAATTTGCTCTTCTGGTTTCTTATTCTCAATCTCTTTGCCTAGTTAGTCCAATGTCTTTTCCTTCTGGCTTCTCCTCTAGTATGTCTTCCTTCCCAGTTTCCAGGCAACATTTATCTCCTGCTTCCCTCCCCCTCCTAAGTATGTTTCTGTTTCTACTTGTACTGTGTGATGTTCCCATCATCAGCTTACGATTCCAGTCTTTTTGCCCCACAGTCACATACACCTTCTACAGCCTAACTTCAGATCTGCTTTCTTCTCATCCTCAGTCCCACTGAAAGTGCTTGCCAGTTTTTCTTGCAGTCTCTTTGTTGGCTCCTTTGTCTGACTTTTCTCTCTACCTCCTTCTGATTTCCTTTTTTTTCTTTCCCCCCTCCCTAGTCTACTTCTTGTGTTTGGCTTTTGTCTCCCCTGCACTTGAAATAGAAAACTTCCTTTCCACATTGCCTCACGGGCCTTTCCAACACAAGGTGGAATCTTGGACAGCAATTTCAGAGTCCTTTTGTGACATGGCACACTGAAGTTCCAATCCAGGCACAACCTAATCAGCCGTCTCAGATGTGCTGTGTATGGTCAGTAGCTTAAGTTTTTAGCCGTGAGTCTGTAGCAGATCTGTGCTGAACTTGGATGAACTGTGATTTTGCAAAGATTTTTAGTTCAGTACCAAAGTGTGAAAATGAAGGTCTCCTGTTGCTGGCATATTTGGTCTGAGTACATGAAAGCATTAATTTCTCAAAGAGGTAGCTAGATTGTTTTGGTAAGGGTAAAGCACCTTTCTTTGCCACTATTTCTGAAATGGCAGTGTTTAGACAGAAGTTCTATTAAAAATTTTGTCCAAGCAAGTTCCTGCCATGAAAAATATTAGCCAAGTTGTTAATGTTATGAGAAAACAAATTAGTGTCTTAAAATGGGAAGTTTCAGGTGATCTTTATGTTGGGCCATGCTGCCAGCTTTAATAGGAAGGTACTTGAAAAGGATAAAGGTTATGGAAGTACAAATTCTGACCTTTCCTTTTTAAGTTGAAGTAGTCAATAGTAATAATCAATTTTCCAAATTCAGCTTAACAAAGATACTTGTTATTCAAATATCCATAATCTTGGTTTGGTTCATGCATATAATAATGTTCCAGTGTTTAAAACAGGCACTCTAGTTTAATATTTCACTAGTATGCAGCAGCTACTAGAATTTAACATTTCTAAAAACTTTTTATTGTTCTCCTAATTTGTCCTAGACTGCTCATCGCCCTGCTGAACGATGCTGTGCAGGATAACCAGTCCTTCACTAATACACTGTTATCCAGAGCCTCTAGTCTAATTTGACTTTCAGAAACACTGATAGCAGTAAACTGACGTTTTTAATTTCTCACCTAATTTTTCTGTCTCTGCTCTGCTTCTCATCTTCTTCTTGGCCTATTCCCTCTTTATAATATCTTTTCAAAACACTTCTCACTTCTTTGAGAGCCATAATTCTCATAGGGAATTTTAAGTAGTCATTTTTTTCCTACAGGTGAGGGGTTCACAAATGAGGAAGTTCAGAAACAGCTGAACAGCAATATAAATTATTTTGTGAACCCTTAAAGAACAACTAATTGCCTCTAGACTTTTTCTTGAAATGAGTGTCACTGTCTGACTAATAATTTATGGTGGAAAAAAAATTATCAAATAATTTAGTGGCAGTATTTTTAGAATCATTTATTCTATAAAGTGACAGTGTAATCTAATCTTATAAATTCCATATTTGTCCCAAAGCCTGAAGCCAGGCGTTTAAGAGTACTGTAATATTACTGTGAGAAGTCTAGTGTGAAATGTTGAAAGACATGGACATTGGTGAAATTACTTGCCAGTGGTATGTTTATACCCACTTAGATTTACTTGAAAGCATGTGTGGTTATCACAGTAATTGTCTTTGTCATAACGATTGCTGTAATTATTGTGATCACATCTGTTGTTGCCCAGCTGTAGTTGGGGATAGGTTTTATTCAGTTGACACTGTGTAATTAGGGTCTTTTTATTTCTTCTTCAGTTGGCAGTTCTGCAAGTAGTAGTGCCACAAGGAGAGATTCTCTATCTACTAGCTCTGACTTGTACAAAAGATCTAGTAGCAGCCTAGCACCCATAGGGCAGCCATTTTACAATAGTCTGGGATTTTCCTCCTCTCCAAGTCCAATAGGCATGCCTCTGCCAAGCCAAACGCCAGGACATTCACTTACGCCACCGCCATCACTTTCATCACATGGATCCTCATCCAGTTTGCATTTAGGTAAAAAAAACAAAAACAAAAAACCAAAAAAACACTTTTTGTTTGTATGTGTGTATGTATTTCTATGTGTAAAATATATGTTGCATAAGAGATGTCACATTACCTTTGCTGTTAAACAGTTTTGTAATGAAGAGGGGCCATTCCTGAAAGGTGAAGAGCACGTTCAGATGCTCATTGATTTGACAGTGGAGGGCACTCAGCTTTTGGCAGTATCGGGCCAACAACTGATTTTTCTTCCCTTGCAGAAGCCCAGTAGAGAGCCCAGTAAGAATTATTGGTCCTTTATCTATTACGTTTCCACAGTATGACAAGCAAAGGTGCATTATTTTTGTTTCTCCTCCACTGTGTTACCACTTTAAGGACATTTTAGATGATGTGTTTAACAGTGAAGTGACGTTCATTAATGCCCCATGCCATGATAAAGTAGAAAAGTGAGCAGTGCTCACAATGCAAAATGTATTGAAAGGTGATTTTTGAATCAGTCAACGTCATGGCCCAGATACTTTGCCAGGAAGGCAGTAGTTTATCACCAGGCTGGTGGAAGGAAAAAAAAAAAAAAAAGGCATTTGTCAAAGAAGTAGCAAAGGCATTGTCAGTGGTGGCTCTCTGTTATCAGATGCATTTTTTAAGGAATGCTGAAAATAATTTCTTAGATTTTTTTTTGCTAGTTAGATGACATGGGAGCTCAACCTTTCTTTAAATAAAAAATTAAAATTAAATTAAAAATCTAAAGAAACCTCACCACAGAATACAGTATGTTTAGAAGATAATGCCTCTAACCTGAGGTTACCTAATAAAATTTTTCTTTCCTGCTGCAAATATTTGCAGTCATTTAATTTGGATGCTAAAATCATACACTGAAACTGGATGTAATTCAAGATTGAGTTGCCTGTTGCCTGATTGAGTTGCTCCAGTAACTATTCAGTGCACAGTGCCATGCTTGCAATAGGCAGCCTAATCCCCTATACTTCTATTAGTGCAAATAAAACAGGAAAAAAAAATTTAAAATGCCTACCAGAATACACCTTAAGTGAGAAATGTGTGATTTGTATAGCAAGGTTAAATAATTGAAATATATTACATTTGCAGTACAGTATCCCCTTCAAGGTTAAGTGCTGAATACCCGAAGTAAAACTGGGCAAGGGGATGTTTCAGCACGTTTTATTTTTTTTTACTTACCTTTTTTCCTTTTTCAGGTCTACAAAGTTCACCTTTGGGCTGAGACCAAGCATGGAAAGTTTCAGCCCAAATGGAGGCTTTTGAGAAAGTTCTGAACATCTGACAATGGGGTTATCATGGAAATCTTTTTCTTTCTTTCTTTTCAAAGTATTCTCACCATAGTTTTCATATTGCTGAAAACTATACTTAAACCAAATTTTGGAAGGCATTATCTAAAATTTAAAACATTCAAAGTTTTGTTTGTTTCACATTTGATAAATGTTAAAAGACTTTTTTTTCAGTTACAAGAAAATAGGCTGTGATCAGTATAGAGGATTGCCTCTATCAGCAGAAATTGTTAAATACTGACTTTGACCCATTTTGAACTGTTTGGCAGTGTGAACTAAGCCTAATAGCTTGTTAAAATCATGTACTAGATCAGTGTGTAACTGCCAGAATATACAGTTGTACTCTGAAAATTGACACAAGCTTGTTGGCTTCCATTGTGTCCTCTTTGTTGTCCAAGTGAAGTGGGCCTTGATTACTGATAAACTTTTTGCTACATTACAAAATCATCCTGAAATTGGGAAATTGAGATCTTCTGGATATTTGCTTTCACAAAAAAATGCAGAAAAATGCAGTGGTTTTTTTTAGGCTTTCTGCCCTGTGCTATATTTTTGCACAGTTACATTCAAAGTGCACCATCTCAGAGTTTAAGACCATTTCTGCAGTTAATTGTCTGTCTTGTTATATTTATTCTGGTGTGTTCATCAGCCGCTCTTGGAAGCATGTTTTGTTCTCACATACAAAAAATAAAAATAAAAAAAATAAAAGCTTTCTCACCAAATGAGAAGTTGTACCTGAAATCAACAGGGAATGTATTTTAAGAAGGGTATGTTTATCATATAGTCACTTTTCAGAGTAGAACATTGTAAGTTCATGTCTGCATGCAGTTTCCATTGGTATTTTGATAATGCCTGTCAAATGCAGCTCTCCCTCCACCTTCCAAACTTGTCCTGCCTGCTTGTGTCAACAGGTTCAGCTAAGTTTAACTCCTGTTTTAAAATGGGCATCAAACTCGGTTGCTCCTGTTTCAGCCACCAGAATCTACAGCACAACACTGGGAAAGGGTGCATGGTTTTATAACCCCTTTGTCAGACACTGCTGCAATTTGTAGCTTAAAAGAACAATTTCCCTTTTACAAGAAATTTGTGATATTTTACTGTTTTTATCTCTTCTCACCAACTTTTATCCAACATCCTAAAACAGCAATGTGCTAATGACTTTGTGCTAGTGTCAGTTTTCCTGTATTTGAAGGGATTTGTCAGTTGTCTGTAACTGCTTCTTTACTGTAATCAGTTGGAGCAGTAAGGTCATGAATTTGAACTACCCTTTCACTCCCAAGTACAAGGAACTGCAGGAGGAAGTGTTTTTCTGTTGTCATAAAAAATCCTTTTAGGTTGGTAATCCTTACCCCATTTGATGGTACATTGCAGCATTTTAAGAGTAGAGTTTTGGTGTAGAGTAGGATTTCTAAAATCTGGGCTTTTGGAGGTAATTATTTTCTGTGTGTTGCGAGCCAAGCTTGTTAGCAGTTCACATTGATGTTCTGCCTTCAGAGATGGTCATTCTGGGTAAGAGTAAAGGCCCCTTGGCAAGGCAGTATGGGGAGCTTTGCATTGCCTCTGCTGTGTCCCTCCTCTGTAGGGCTTCAGTAAATCAGGTATAATAAACACTTGCATTGATTCCTAAAATATACATAGGTATGTGTAATTCTATTTTGCATATGAAGATGAAACTTTTATCTGAGGATGAGATGAAGCTACTTTTTTACAGATGAAAACGTACTCTGTAGAAATTAAGTTCAAAGCATTTATATACGTGTATGTATGTTACTAGAAAATACTGCTGACACGTAAGTTGCATAAGTTACTATGCAGTGGATACATTTTCTGTCTTTATTAGAAGCAATTGAAAAAATACTTTGATAAATACTAACAGACTAATGCTGTCAAAATAATTGTGCCTAGATCTAGTTTTTAATGTTTTTTTCATGTTCTCCTTAACATTAAATATGCTACCTATGTTAAGGAGTCAATAATTTAACATGCTTTGTGTCCTTGAAACTTAGGCTCTGTTTTAGATGATCTATATCCCCTTTATATCTCTATGCCTTTTCCTCCCTATGGATTAGCCACAGGGATTTAGGTTCAATTAAACTGTAAAACAACTTAATAGTACTCAGTGCCTTGGAGATGTTTGTTTTATGAGATCAGAAGTGATAGCTAATTGATATCTGAAGAATGAACTGCACACTTTATTCCCCAAGAGTTTGGAATTGTGTGGCTATACTAATGTCTAAGTAAGTGTTTTAATTTTTCAGTGCCTTATTCAGTAGGGTATGTTCTCCAAATAACTTACAAGACCTAGGCTGTTACTTTTCCTAGTTTGGAGAAGAAAATAGGCCATTGTACTCACAGTTATGTCTGCATGTAATAAGTACCTAAGAGTATATGCTTATATTTTGGGAGTTTTACTGTTTTTCAAATCTGCAGGGTTGTCACTGAGCCATAACATTGCTGTAATTAAATGAGAATAAAAGCTAATTACTTATTAAATTACTCTTTTTTATAATAGTGTCCAGTGTTTTACAAGGTTCTGCTTTCTGTGTGCTTCTGAGTTCACAGGCACAATGGATGTGCTTTCTTAATACAGCCTTCCTGTGTTACTGTCCTGCTTAACGTGATTGTCTGAAATAGTTTCACAGGCTAGACAGGAGCCTCCCAGTTGCAGCGTAGTTGTCTTACAAGTCTTAAAAAGTGATGGTTCCCAAATTAGACTGAAAAAAGGCTTGATAATTTTAAGCAGGAAATGTATGTTACACATATGTAGCATATTTGTTAAAAGCTACCAAGTTTCTTAATTTCTATTTTAGTTGCTGGATAAATTGTTGCATTTAATTTATAGAGATGAAGGCTCAGTTAAAAAAAAAACCAAGCTGAAACAATTCTTGATTCACATGTGCAATTCTATGAGCTCTGTATGTTGACTGTGAGCATATGATCAAAAACTAAAAATACTAGTTTCTGGCACAGAATTGAGCATGTGATCAGTGGAGCAATAGAGGTGCTGCAACAGGAAAGTAGCCTATAACTTCCTTTCAGATGGGCTCTGGTGCCCTCTCGTGATATTAAATAGCGTTACTGCACAGCTCATACAGGGAAGCCAGGATTGCACTCATGTATTTACATAGTCCAGATGAGAAACGCCATCATTTCAGCTGGGTAACTTTTTTTGTTCTTTAGAAGGCCGTTCCTAGAGGAGAAATTACAGCAGAGCATCACTCTGCATACTGCTTCACCTGCAGAATGTTGGGTTTTTTTTTTTCCTTTTGTTTGTTAGTACCATGTTGCTGTCAGTTCTTTTCTGAAAATAGTGTTTGTCAATGGAAACTAAAACTGATAGTTGCAAAAATTTGATTTTCCTGTCTGTAAAGAATTAAGAGGCTTTAATTTAAAAGAAAACCTAGTGGTTTTTAAAAGGTATTGTGGGGCATAAAGTATTTACTGATGCTTATCACAGAGTTTTGAAGACTAATTATAAAATAAATACTAATTATTTCTATTTTAGGGCATAATACCATACAGTGCAATAAATGTGATGCTTGATGTGTCTCGCAGAGCACTAACATCTCAGGTTGTGGTACTGGAATTTGACCGATTTGAGAAAGATAACTTTACCATTAATACATTGCCAGTCCACTGTAACACTGTTGTTGCCTGGCCTTATAAGTACTTGGAACCAAGAGAAAGCTTGGCTGGGGCACAGTCACCTGTTGTCTTTTTTCTTTTTTTCCTTTTTTTTTTTTTTTTCCTTTTTTTAAAATTAAGTTTGTCATAGAGCACCATGCAAACAGCACACACTGCAATTTGTTTTAAATTCAAATGTATGTATTTATTCTGTTGATTTTGAAAGGGCTTTAATTACAATGTCACTTTCTAGACGGGGAAACAAAATGCAATCGTTTTCCAATTCATAGTCAATACTTTTAGGGAATGTTTGGTTTTTTCTTTGCTTAGTTTGGTTTTAGTAGTAGAATTGAGGTTTCTGTGTGGGAATTGTCTTCGAATATTTCTGCTTGTAGTATAGTAAGAGTATCCCTCTGAAAAAGCATACAGCAGTTGGGAAAGATGCTTTGGATGCTTTTTATGATAATTGCTGCCTGTTGTAAAGTGGAGGGGAGAGGCCTGCTGGAGGAGTTCAGAGTGACACGAACTGATCAGAGTGCAGGGTGTGAGGAGAAATGCACAAGAGTGAGGGGTGGCAAGAGCTGTAGGAGGAATCACTAGTGGAAAGGAGTAGGCCCTAGACATAGGAAGGCAATTCAGTTCTTAGAGAGTAAGGAAGGATGAAGTGTTAGAGTGATGAGTGTTTGTGCAGCAAGGAAAGGACTTCATGTTTCTGAAAGGAGCTTCAGTTTGATATATCTGTGGTTGTTTGAGAATTAAGTAGAGTATTCATAGTTACCTAGTTTGAAATTTGACATATGTAATGCTTAGAAGAGGTACCAGATTGAAAGCTTGGGGTGCTGAGGTCATCAAATAACCTGCAGGACAGGTACAGCATGACAAGAGGCACCACACGTGCCTTCCCAAAAATGCTCTTAACACGCTGTAAGTTGGAAAGGTATCTCAGTAGGGACTGAAGGGTAGTTCAGATTTCATGGTCTGTTTTGACACAATTGGCTAACTTCAAGACTACTAACAAAGGTATAAGCCAGTATGACTTGTGAAGTGGAAATCTGCCCACTAAGCTTAAGGCCCACCCAATTCTAAAGTTTCTGTAAGGCTGAGTGGGTGCTCACTTTACCTGCCTTGATATATTCTTCTAATGACATTTCTTTTCCTGGTGCCCTTCACATAAAATAAAAATGAGGAGGAGAATGGTTTTATTTATTGCAAGATTAAGCTATCTAACTCCTCCAACCATTATGAGGTAAATGTAAATAACAAGACAACACTGTTGTTTTCTTTGGCTCCAGGGTGTATCCGTAGTTTTAGTGCACTTGCTGTTTTGCTGTTGCTCATTTTCCTCATGGCCGTTGCTGACAGAGCTGCTTCCTTGTAGGAGGACTGACAAATGGTAGTGGTCGCTATATTTCTGCAGCCCCCGGAGCCGAAGCCAAGTATCGCAGTGCGGCGAGCACCTCCAGTCTCTTTAGCTCCACCAGCCAGCTCTTCCCTCCTTCGCGCCTCCGCTACAGTAGGTCTGACATTATGCCTTCTGGACGCAGCCGGTTGCTGGAGGATTTCAGAAACAATCGTTTCCCTAATCTTCAACTAAGGGACCTTGTTGGACATATTGTTGAATTTTCCCAAGACCAGCATGGTTCTAGGTAATTATTATAAGACTAGTTAATAATGCTTTACTACTTTGATATTGTTTTATTAACATCAAACATTTGAATAAGGTGCTCGTCATCTTAGTTCAAAGCATGCCATTAATTGGAGCACACACTCTTAGGCTGACCTTCTCTAGGAAATTTCTTTATAAAAGTAGTCCTAATTTAGCTGCCCGTAGAAGTTCTCAGTGTAGAAATAGCCTCATAACTAGACTTGTAAACTCTAGTATGTAGGTATCAAAAAGGTGTTGATTAAGAAAACAAAATATGTGGCATCTGGAATGTAAAACTATTTTTTGTCAGTATATCATCAGGTATGTAGTTACTGTTATTCTTTTCATCTTTAATGCTTTTCAAATGAAAGTTTTTAAGTCAATTTTACTAAAATATATCCTTTTATATGCAAAGGCACTACTTTCATTTTAATAAATTTTATAAATGCTTTCTTTAGAGTTTTGAGGTGTCTCATTGAAACAGTGTTTGAGAGGTTTTCCTGTTGTTGATACAAAGCATAATGTACCTTTTTTTGCACTTAGATTTATACAGCAAAAGCTGGAGCGAGCTACTCCAGCTGAGCGCCAGATGGTATTTAATGAGATCCTGCAAGCAGCCTATCAACTGATGACTGATGTGTTTGGAAACTATGTAATACAGAAGTTCTTTGAGGTAAGCATAGCACTAAGTGTATGGATGGACGTGCAGATGAAGTGCTGTAAATCTGATTAAATTTAACTGGTCTTTTTCTTAACACCATAGCAGAATTTTACATGACTTCCACAGAACCCAAGTGTGTAACTCCACGTACATGTTTTCTGTTCTGTATCCAGTGCTTTTTGTCATAATGGACACAGTTTCTCTTCACGCTGGTGGTGCCTGTGTTGGTGAACACTGGTGAATGCACAGGCTGCGCACTGAGGCTTCACAAGCCTCTTAGCAGAACTTAGAGAGACTTTCAGCAGATGAAAGGGAACATAAATATTTGAAAGATGCTTTTTATTGGTTACTGGATCATGGTACAGAATGGATCTGGAAAACACCCCTGCACTTGAACAGCTGTGTGAACTTCATCCAGTGCTCTGTATGAGGAAACTCCCATAAAATGTGTTGAGGCAGAAGAATTTCGAGTAAGGGGTATCTGTCATAAGATACAGCCAATATTACTACAACTAGTATTTAAAACAGATTTGTTTTCTGTTTAAAAATATGTGGTAAAAAAAGGCTTTATCAAAGAATTACAAGATTTGGCTTGCAGAGAGAAGAAAAAAGTAGTATCTGTGTCCTGGGAAAAGTTATATGTAGGAAGAGTGTCTAGTATAGTGTACTTTAAATCAAGGGCCATATCAAAGAGTGGCGGAGAGAAGGTGAAGCTGCAAAATGTCCAGTAAGGAATAAGATACTTGCTGTAAACAAGAATGTCATTTTTAGTGAGTAATCTATGAAACAATGTGCTCACTTTTACCTTTTTTTTGTTAACCAATCAAAGTATCTTCTGAAAAGTGTCACTGACATATGATATGCAAGATCTTGATTTTGCTCAAGGGTCGTTATTTGCTGTTTTTTCCATAATGTTGAGTTGGATGAATACACAGTTAATCATTGTCAGTTAAGTGTTTTCATCTTAATTCTGCAGAACAGTTGTCCAAAAAAAAGTGTGCGTGGCCTTACATGTAGAGGGGGACCTCGGTTCAATGTTTAAGTAGGCAGGTCAAGTTGGTCGCACTTTATTCGGAGCTGACTACAGGTGTGAAGTTTGACAGTTCTCAGCAATGCTGCAGGAATATTGCTGTGCCTGCAGCTGATTGTCCAGGTGGTCACTTCTGTGTCCTCTCTTAGACAAGATGTGAGATACACTGACAGCACAAGTTTTGAGATAGCAGGAAAAATCTGATTTGGACTCATACATAATAATGACCTGTGATCCATGTGCCTGGTGTAATTTATTTGAAGAAGTGGCTCATTGCACTCAAATATTCCTACAGACAGACAAATAAAAACTATATTGATTTCTTCTGTTGTCTTTCAAGGTCATGCATTCGATAGCAGGTATGTGACTGGATATGGAATATTACAAAATGTTGCATTTAGAAAAGAAAAGCTTCTGCTAAATATACCTACCAAAAAAACAAAGTGAAAAATTATTCAAATATTACAATCACATACATCTTGAAAATACTTACTCTGACATGTAAATTCCAGCGTGCTGCAATATGTCTTCATTTGTTAACAGTGTATTTATTTTCTTTTAGTTTGGAAGCCTGGATCAAAAATTAGCCCTGGCAACACGCATCCGAGGTCATGTTCTGCCATTGGCCCTCCAGATGTATGGCTGTCGTGTTATCCAGAAAGCACTCGAGTCAATATCACCTGACCAGCAGGTAATTGTAAGTTAGAGCAATGCTTTTTTATTTTATTTATTTTTATTGTATCTGTCTTTTTACTTGATTAAATTGTTGATTATTCCCTTCATCATGAAATATCCTAGGGGCTAAAATAGTTGTTTAAATGAAAATACTGAGGTTCACAGTTAACACCAGTGAATATGAAATGAAATTTTTCCTTGTTTAAGGGGGGGGGAAATACCATCGTAAAGACAAGGATAATCTTTGTTTTTCCAGAATGAAATGGTGAAAGAGCTGGATGGCCATGTTCTGAAATGCGTGAAAGATCAAAATGGAAACCACGTTGTACAAAAATGCATTGAGTGTGTTCAGCCCCAGTCACTCCAGTTCATCATTGATGCGTTCAAAGGACAGGTAGTGTCAATGGTTCATTTCCTCTTTGCAGGATGCTTAGATTTCACAGAAAAAGATTTGCAGGTCTTTGTCCATCATTTGCATGTACAAGATAGTGTTTGGCACTTTGTTGTTTTAAGTAGAATGAAAAAGGGGATGATGATATGGAAAAGCTGTTGGAGAGACAGTTAACATGCTGTAAAAAGATAAATTTGTTGGGAGAGGAGGCTCTAGAAAGACTTGTTTGGTTGTATTATAAATACATACAGTAGGTGTCATATAAATACATTCAAGGGACATCGCGTGCCCGGGCTTTGTGTTCCTGTTTTGTGATAACACCATTTCACATTTCCTTCACAACTCTTGACAGGGCCATTTTTTATATAATAATAAAGTATGTGCTCTCTAGTATATATTTTTTGTTTAAAATTACATTTTCCTCTCCTGTTGCTTGTGTTGCACGTGTGTCTTTCAGTGTTTCCCAATGAATGTCAGTCCTTAAGGAACTGCAGTGATGAAATACACTAATCTGTTCCCTACATATGGGCTAGTGTGGAGTGAAGGGGGTGTCATATTTGTTTACTTCCAAAAAAAGTTGAGATTGATACTGTGCTGCAGGCTAGTGAATATGCTGCAGCTAAATAACATTTTAATCCTCTGAGACAAGCGTGTACTTTTATAGTCTTGAGAAGAATTGTAAAAATCTTACTAACTTGGCTATATAACTAAATTTTACTTTAATGGATGGCCAAATGTATTTCCTAATAAAATCTACAATATCTTTCTCATTTTACACAACAGCAATACTGGAATTATAGTTGTACATAGTACTAAATTGCATACCAAGGTTTCTGCGGTTGGGTCTTTTTACACCAAAAAGTGTGTATGAGCTACGTGAGATGCATTTTTTAAACTGTAAATAGAGTCCCTTGACTAAAGTGTGTGTTCATTTACTGACCATCCATCCTAAGCTCCAAGTAATTATATATAGAAAATATTAGCTAACATGAAATGGCAAATGAAAAATGACACACTTATGTGATATTACTTACCATTTTCTTCTGCCTGCATCATTTGAATTGATGCCTAATCATACAAGAGTCTGTGTTCAGTCCTGACCAACTGAAAATTTTGAATTCCTGAAATTCCTGAATTTTGAATTCCTGAAATTTTTGGAATTTATCCCCAAACCACAAGCCTAGCTTCTGGAGAAGCAAGCAGAAGGAATAAGCAAGATTTGGCTGTATGTTTTGAGTAGTTATTTACAAACTTTGTAACTGGGAGCCTGTTGTGTATGCTGCAACATGAAATCTGTGAAAATCAGCCACCGTTATCAAATTCCTTTTTATAAGTGTCAAAGTCTTAAAATTTGAAAATTAAGTAAAAAGGAAAGCTTGAAAGTTGAACAGCACTTAACTAAGGGTCATACTTCCAGGCTTTCCTTTGCAGCTGTGTAGGCTAGAAACATTGTAATGAACACTTGGGTTCTTAGTTATGAGGTTTCTGGAGTCCTTGACACACAAAAACCTGCTTTTTTCGTCTTTTCCTGACTTCTGCTGGAAACAGAATTCTGATCTTGGCAGGC
This sequence comes from Lycocorax pyrrhopterus obiensis, assembly GCA_014706295.1. Taxonomy (NCBI): domain Eukaryota; kingdom Metazoa; phylum Chordata; class Aves; order Passeriformes; family Paradisaeidae; genus Lycocorax; species Lycocorax pyrrhopterus. The sequence goes on along the minus strand of JACSVZ010000004.1, from coordinate 101,877,188 downwards.
AAAACTTTTTTTGATAGTAGTTGGTATGTTCAGTTCCAATTTGAACACAGTAATATTGCAATAGATGTGAGCTTCAGTTGGTTTAACTTCAGTTTGCAATCCTATTTTCAAGGTATTTGTGCTTTCAACTCATCCATATGGTTGTAGAGTAATTCAGCGTATTCTGGAGCACTGCACTGCTGAGCAGACTCTGCCAATCTTAGAAGAACTGCATCAACACACAGAACAGCTAGTGCAGGTTAGTGCACGTACACTCGTTTGTAATGCACTGTAGAGTTTTTTGTTGTTATCATAATTTATTCCTGTATCCTAGTTTAAATGCATTTGCCTCTTTTTAGTTTTGTAGACATTGATTTTTTGTTTTTCTTTCCTTCCATAGTTTTAATGAAAATGAATTTGGAAGTTGGGAGGCAAAGAAGATATAAAAAGCCTTTTTCTTACACTTTTGACTGTAGCTTGGTGTTCAGGGGAATATTACAGCTGTTAAAAAAGTATGATCTTAAATTTAAGGACTTCTTTATTTAAGAGCATAAAAGATACTCTAGCAAAACACTGGTTTTACAGATTATTTACATTTTTCATGTCAAATTTGTGGCCCATTAAGTAATTCTTGATGAAGTATGTTTTGCATCACTTTGCTGTTTTGTAATGTTGACATTATTGTGTTTTCCTTATATCCGTGCAATTAGTAATTTCATACTTTATGCTCATGTACAAAAGCTGTCTGTATTGTTTACTTGGTATGAACACAAAAGAAAATTGAAGTCATCTTATTTTCAGGATCAATATGGAAATTACGTTATTCAACATGTACTGGAGCATGGTCGTCCTGAAGACAAAAGCAAAATTGTTTCAGAAATAAGAGGAAAAGTTCTAGCTCTGAGTCAGCACAAATTTGCCAGGTATTGCACAACTTTCATATATTAAAGATTCATTAACCTTGTAAACTTGTAGTACTGGATTTATTTCTTGTGCTACAAAAGGGATGCAATAATTTTTTTTCTATTGTGTATCTTGCATCCTGAAATTTCATAGTTTTATAGAGATGAATGGTAGTGATATTTTTATACTAGGTTTGGGGAAGGGAAGAGGCAAATGTTCTGTAGCAAAACAAAGGAGGTTCTGTGGCTTTATGGGATATGGCTTTTGTTCACTTTGTGCAAGTGCAGGGAACAGGTTCCAGGTTTTCATGTGAGGATGCCCAGAGCCAGGTGAAAAGCTCTGCTGGAACTTGGGTGATGTGCTGATGACGATAAGCTGGGACTTGCTGACTCTCAATCCAGCCTAGCAATTTGCAAGTATAACAAGGCTCGCTTTAAAAAGTGGTAGTTCAGTCTAACAAGGATTTTCTGCCTTAGTCTCAAAGACTGCTGTAGGGACCTGAACTATTCTGAAATTAAAACCCAAAACTTAATCTTCTGTGCTTTTTGCTGAAATATGGATTATGTGCCTTTTGCTAAGGAAAAATATACCTCAGAATTCATTCTGGATGATTTAGTGAGTCTAGCCTTGTCACCAAAATGAAGTAGAAATGCATTGTGACATTATGGGGGCATTTGTTTTAAAAATTGCTAGCAAACTATTTTATCTGGATTTTATTTTTCTTTTCCTGAATAGAACTCTTCATAATCCTCTAATTTGTTTAATTTCTAAAGCACAAATTTAGGACCAGGATCATTTTGCTGTATTACAAGCTTTGATGGCCTTTCCAGCTTCTGGAAGGTCAGAGACTTGCTCTACAAAAGAATATTTGATGGAATCTGTAATGTCGGCATGCTCCTGGAAAGTGCATTTATTCAAAAAGCAGGAATCTTAGTATTTGGCTTTCTCTGTTGTGTTTTCAAAGGGCCCACAAACAAAATAGATGTGCTAGAACACATCTGCAGCCTTAAGTCCAGTATAGCTATGTAGGTCCAGTGGAAAAGTCTCTCCTATGAAATAATAAGTATCAGAAAATAACCTTTTCACGTGGGTGAAATAATAGGGATATATAATCTTGTAACTTCCTAAGTCATTAGACTGGAGATTTGGAAATGAGGAATTGATGCATTTGCAATACACTTTTTACTGGCGTTAAGAACCCTGAAGAACTGATAAACTTCCAGATAAATTTAAAATGGTTACATGAAAGAATGTTACAGCTTCAGTCCCATCATGGACTTGCCTTGTTTTTCAGCAATGTGGTAGAAAAATGCGTGACGCACGCGTCCCGTGCTGAGCGAGCCCTGCTGATCGACGAGGTGTGCTGCCAGAACGACGGCCCTCACAGTGCCTTATACACCATGATGAAGGACCAGTACGCCAACTACGTCGTGCAGAAGATGATCGACATGGCTGAGCCCGCCCAGAGGAAGATCATAATGCACAAGGTATGTGTGTGCATACTGTAGTGATTCAAAAATACCGTCTGTGCAAGCTTTTCTGCCAGAGCACCTTTCCCTGCACGTGTAAGACTCACTGCTTCTGTAATCTAGAACTTGATGTATAACCATGGCATTCAGTGCAGCTTGGCAAAGCAGAAAACATTCAGGTCTCTGAGCACTGAGCTAAAAAAGGAAAGTTTCAAAAGTTGGATTTCATCGTCTGCCCTTGTGCCAGCTTTTATGTGAAAATACTTGTAACAGGAAAATGTATCTGTCATCACTGTTAATATAACAGAAGAAACACAGGTTTCTCTTTTTATTTTCTGGTTGTGGGTATAAATCCATTCTGCAGTTCCCCTAAGGAGATTCCCACACTTCCTAGCATAGAAGCACATTTCTACTTAAGAATATCCAGACATGGAGAAAAGTATTGTTGCCATAATGGCCCAAGGCTATTTAACACAGGGCCCAGGATATTCCTGCAGGAGCTCTGCTTCCCCCAGTCACCAACAGGGCTCTCCCACAAAAGTACTACCTCCCTTTTCCTGCAGCAGGAATGTCGGTTATTTGATGAGCCAAAATCACCAGTTTTACATATTTCCAGAAACTTCCAAAACTTTGAAATACTTCTGGCTTCTGGCATCTTTTTGCATAATTCTTTCAAAGTGTAGTTACTTCTACTTAGAAGTGTGGATGTTAAAAAAAACCAAACATGTTTCTTATTACAGATTCGACCCCACATCACGACTCTGCGTAAATACACCTATGGCAAACACATTCTGGCCAAGCTGGAAAAGTATTACCTGAAGAACAGTGCTGATCTGGGGCCAATTGGTGGACCACCAAATGGGATGCTGTAAAAGACAAAGAGAAGTGGAAGAAATATTAAATTGTGAATTATCAAAACCTACAACTTAACTCTAAATGTTCTGATTTTTTTAAATCTATTTATTGACTTTGTTCATCCATTTGTAAAATTTTTATTCTTGTGTATATTTTTGGGGAGTGAATTGTTAAAAAACAAAGAAAAAATATCTCCAGCCCTGATCCAGAGACCTATCAGATTGGATGGCTGGCAAAGCACAGAATGCCTGTATATGATGTAATTGTATCAAAATAGCTGTCACATATTTTGTAAATTTTTACCTTGTAAAGTCACTGAAATAGTTTTTAAAGGGAAAAAGTACAGTATTCTTTTAATACACTGGCTTGCAATCTGGTAGGTCTACCCAGCATCATAGCACAACAGGTTTATAGAGTTGTATATAGAATTAATCCTTATTTTTCCCTTTTGTGTGAAGTCTTTTATACCAGATTAAAATTGATCAGCTGCATAAACATTATTTAACATGTTGAAAAGTTAAGTTGTATTTTGGTGGTTCACAACATCCTATCCAAATAACAAAAAGGGCACAGCAAATTAATGTAGGGAAGAGCAAAACAATGGAAACTTTAAAAGACTGGTTTTTGGCACTTGCTGTGGATACAGGTTTTTTTAAATCATGCCCTAAGGTTTTCTCTAGCAATGTATTAAAAATAAAGTGCTGTATATACTTATATATTTAATTGTTGTACAAGGTAGAGGGATTAAAATGATGGTGGTACTTCCATTCAGCAAAGTACTCTGTTGGAAAAGGAGTAAAGCCTGTATTAACTTTACAGTCAGTTTTACAACGCAGGAAGAGTAGAGATTTGTATTTTTTTATTTTGCATATAGAATTGTAAGGATTTGAAAGTGTTGAGCATTTATTTTGCTTTCTCACTGTAGATGCGAAAAATAGGTAATGATAAAGAGAAGGGGCCACTGAAAAGTAAACTTGATAGCTCAACATTTAAGCATGATTGATTAAATATTCAGATAGCTTTTTGCTTCCTATAAATATATGCATTGTATACGTGTAGTTAATAGGTGTAAGTTTACAGTTTGAAAACAAATCTCTCGTTTCGATGTTTATTACAAAGCCTTGCTAATTTAGTAGTGATGCTTACCTTGGTTGTACAGATGTACATTTGTAAACCTTCATGCTGTAAATGTAATTTGTTTTACTCCTTTTTGGGACAAAAATTTGCATTTTAGTGTATATTCATATCCCCATTCCCTTCTTTCCCCCTGGCATATAGTGTTGTATAATGTAAATTTATTTCAGCAAATCAAGAGTGATTTTTTTAAAATTCTATCTTTATATGGTTTCAAAAATATGAACCAGCTTTCTTTTTATCTATTGTGAGAAACATTATGTTTTGTTTATAACATAGCTGTTGATTCTGTTCATATGGACACTTTGGGAAATCAATCTGTTGAAATTTTAAATCAGGATAAATAAGCGTAGTAAGAAGTGGACTGAAATACTTGGTTATCACAGAAACCAATGCTTCTTCCATCTTAATAAATGTGGCATGATTTTTTTGTACAGAAGAGTACTGTATTTTTGAATAGCCTTCTCCCAGCGTAAAGCAAATATGTATGATACTGTCGATTTTTTTCTCTGGACATATGACATTGTAACAGTAACATAAAGATGATGTACATATACAAGCGGCCTTATGTACATTTCCCAATGATCTTTTTAAGGCAGAATTGTGACCATATGTGTATAATTAAAATCCTTTTTAATCCTTTGCCTATGGAAATATTTTGGAAAAAGCTTACTTTGTATATTCAGTTTCTGAAAGATAAAGAAAGTGCTTTGTATGTTGTTGAAGTAAGTATTTTGTGTAAAATGTTCATTTGGATGGCTTAACCTAAAGTTTTGATCAACATGATAGTTTGGAAACAACGTCTTGAGCATTGATCAAATAAAAGGCTGTTTTGGTAGGGGTGTGATCATGAGAAAGAAAATAGTAGTGGTATAAACTTGTATGAGGAATTCTGTCATGTTACTGTTGATACCAGGGTTACATAACTGTTACTAAAGCAGACATCTGAGGTGCTGCGTTTCTAATGGTAGTGATAACTCATTAATAGGCAAATGGGAAAGTTTCTTCTGGCCTACTTCCAGTGCCTGCATGAAGTGAGGTGGTAGGCCTCGTTACTTTGAGTAAGCACAATTCTAATTGCCAAGTAGTTCTTGCATGGCAGTTCACAAAATTCCTCTCCAGAGGTACCAACCCTGTCACTGGAGCCAGAGCTTTCCCATAGTCACCCAAAGGATGACTTCTGAGCCACTTCCTTGGACACATCAATTCTCCTCAGTGACTATCTTTACCCTGTGTACCTGTGCCGTGTGTTATAACCCACAGAGCCGACATTCCTTCAACACGTAAGACAGTACGTCAGGCTTTCGGGGATGTCCAGGCAGAAACTGAAAATGTCCCAGTACTTTGTCCCTGCAGCACTCATGCCATGGTTGAATTTAAACAGTCCTGTAACTGTCATCCTTGGTGCTTTCGATATCTTGAGTATAATCTTCCACTTGCTCTCCTGAGATCATTCGTGCACAAATTCTATCCAGGAACATGAAAATCACTGGATTTCCTTTCAACTATTTTAGGGTTTGGGTAGAACCACTAGACTTTTTGCTCAAGTATTGCTTTTTGATATAGATTGTTTACGGACCAGTTTGATTAGGTTTGACTCCAGGTGGCTCGTATTGAATAATGTAATGTTCACGTGTATATACTGTAAAAATCAAAATGAAAATGTGTGAATAACACTGTGTGAAATACATCTGGTCTTGTGTTTTTCCTGTAGGAAACCAGCCATATTCTCAGTTATCTGACTTACCTGTATCTGTGGAGTTCAGCTTTGGGAAGGTGCTCGCTCATTTGATCTGATGGGAATTGGGCAATTACTGAAGAGCCCTGGATTAGATTCTTAAATTTCCAGGGGGTGGTTCTGAGCAGCTAAACCTTCCTGTTTTATAAAAAGGTTTTACTGATGTCTATTTAAGGCTACAGCCTTGTGACAGTTTCTTCGTACATCCCTGGATCCAGGATGGGTTCTGGAGCATTTGAGAGGGTTAGCTTTCAAATGAGAGAAGAAATCGTTAGCTCTGTGTCATCCCTGGATCCACACTCATTTCTGTTAGTGCCCAGGAGTTTTTTCAAAAGACCATTTTTAGCTGAGGGTGTGGAGTGGACTGACAGCACAGGAAGCGAGCCTGGTGGGAAATAACTCACCTAAGGGGCCCCTGCGGACAGAACAGTCATAATGCCCATCCCTCCATCCCTGACTTTTCCATCAGAACATGGAGAAAATTGAGGTTTTGGGGTCATGATGCCTAGATGTTTTAAAGTGCTGATGCAAATTCAGAAACCAGTTTAGCACTGTTCCCTCTGCTGTAAGGAACAGGCATTTGAAGAGATGCTCATGGCTCACCACAGCATAGTAACACAGCAGTGGGGTTGGGCTCCACGAGAATGATGCTCAGCATTCCAGTAACTCGGAAAATGGCTTAACAGTGGGGTGGCAACAACTCCGACCGTGTCATTTGGGGAAGTAAAGCTGAGATGATTGCAAAAGCATTTTAAGATCTAGTGATCGGTCATTAAAACTGCAGATTGCATGTAAGTCATGCACCGGGAGGGGAAACCCAGGGCAAACTACAGAGCAGCACTTTTCCCCTGCAGTCAGGGCAGCCGCAGCGCTCTGGTGCGAAATTCTGTGTGGAGCGGTGGCTGGGCATCACGTGTCCTGAGAGCAGCAGATCCCGCCCTCGTGGTGACACAGTTCTCTGTTGGGGAAGGAAAGGGGAACACTATGAGCTGTCTGATCTGAGCTGTTGCAACCCATGGCAGGGCAGGAGTGGCTGTTGGTTTGTTACTGCGACAGCTCACATCGTACCAAGCTGCTGGTACCACCTGAAGTCTCATTAGTCTGTGGGCAGCACTGATGTTGTGATGAGCTACAGGCAGTGCTTTACTCTGCCCAAAGAGTTTCAGATACACAAGCACTATCTGTGCCCAAAGGATGCTGATTCAAGCACCTCGTGGCTTGGGAATGAGGAAGCTTGGTTCCTGTTAGGGATGTATCCCTCTTGGGGCTCTGCTTGGTTCCTGGTGTTGGGCTAGGGAGGTGTGGGAGAACTTGGCAAGTGTAGATCCTGCCACCCAGGAAGAGACAATCTGAGATGCTGCAGAGTGAGCCTGGGGTGTTGGCTCTCCTGTGCGGCAGAGCAGCCCAGGCCTCCCCAGCTGAGTCATCAGAAGGGGTTAAAAACCAGCACTGTTGTCACAGAAAGAGTCGCACGTGGAAAGGATGGAAGGACGTCCGTCCAGTGTTGACAGCACTCCCGAGCCGATACAGGACATGGGCTTTCCCGAGCTGGTGCAGGAAAGGAGATGACTGCTTTAGCCAGGAGAATGAACCAGATCCCAACATCACACATTAGGCATCAGAACACAGCGGCTGTGGGGTGGGGGAGCGACCACCCTGCATCAAGGCAAGGAGTGGTAGGGAAGACCAAGCTTAGGGATTTAACTGAACTGCTGGTGCTCCTCAGTGAGGTGGTGCAGGAGCGTTTCCTCTGTTGGACAGAGCCTACTCCCTCTGCAGGCTCGCTCTGTGGTTAGGGAGCTTGCCCAGCAAACGAGATGCTTGAATTAGTTTCCTTTACCAGCCTCAGGGTTTTGAACTCCCTCACTTCACAGGCATTTTCCTAACCACAAGGAGCTGGGCGGGTTCACTTTCTACTCCTGAATTTGGGTTGGGCTTTTAGCACAGCTTGAACCGTTCATTGCGTCACAAAGAGCACAAGATGGAGCATGACTCCTAACGCACGCAGGTGGGAGTGGGTAGGTTCTGTGCCTGAGATCCTTGTCTCCACTTCGATTCTCCCAGACTCACTTAATGCAAAATATATCTTGGGAGCAGCGTTCCCCCATCATTATCAGACTGGAAAATTTCCAGAGGCTTTATAAAAATGCAGGAAGACCTATTCTAAAGACCCTCTTCCTTTTATTAGTAAGAACAAACATTGGAATAAATCGTTCACCCTCTCACCAGCATCAGTACTCAGGGCACAGGAGGCCTTCTGTTTCTTCCTCCTCTGCTTGCTACCCAACCCCAAACTCCCTAGATCTGCAAACAAGAGCTGGGGCACATTGCAAGGGACACAGGTGGTGTACAAGACCATGGGACAGGGAGAAACCCCTTAAATAGCTGAGCCCTCATGAGCTTCGTTCGAGTTTCAGACCTGCCTGGAGGGTTCAGATTTCCTGGCAGCCACACAGCACCGCAGCCCTTCCTCAGCCTGGCTGCTGGATCTCTTCCCAGCCCAGCCTCGGGGAGGGAGGCAGCCCTTCCCTAGCACAGCAGTCCTCAGGTGGTGGAGGCTGTGGGGAAGGCAGTCTGCTTGTCTGCTGATCACAGGGCAGGTTCACACGCTTCAGTTTCCCAAACACTCGCTCCAGGTACTGCCTGCAGATCATACCCTCAGCAGCACAGAGCTGCCCCCAGTACCTGACTGCCGCAGAGGAATATCACTGGTGGGGACTGGTGAGGAATTGGCCAAGCCTGCTGAGGTCCCTCTCCTTACAGGTGACGTTGGCTGTGCCTTCTCAGGCTGCAAGGCCACTGTCTGCTCCTGTCAAAGGGCTTTCCTCAGTGTCGGGGAAGCAGAACAGCTGCAGGTGCCAGGTCCCAAAGTAAGGTAAGATCCCCAAAGACATACAACTGCTTCCTGAGGGCTAATGGGAACTGTAAGAAGGGAACTGTTACGGCAAGGGAACACACACTGGTGGTGACAGAAAGCACTAGCCAGACTGGCCAGCAAGGGAGAGGATGACAGCACATTTCACAGCTGTATTCACAGCTATACTCTCTTCTCCCAAATATAGGGAGCCTATTCCTTGTCCAAACTGGAGGATCAAAAATTAGAGGTTCCCTGGTGGAAATGAAGACCTCTTTCCTCCCCAGTATAATCCTTATCTCCCTTTCTCAAAGAGAGCTGAAATACAGCATCAGAAAGTATTTCCATTTCTCCCCCCACAGCATCAATTCAGGAGGAGAGGTTTTGGGAGGCCATCTGTTCATACAGGCTGGGATCTTGGAGAAGGATTCAGCCCAGTTGCCTGGGCTTGGGTCTGGAGGGTCTGCCTAGATGCTGTTCCTTGCTCCACACCGGTGTGTGAACTGGATCCAGAAGCTGGTACAACAATCAGAGCAATCGCTCAATAAGCAAGAATTACAGAGGGCCGAAGCTGGGCTGAGGAGCTGAGGATGGGCAAACTCAGCGCAAATCACAGAGTCAATTCCAACCCCCTGCATGGACGGATGGGATAAATGGAGCAGAGTTCACCCCTATCAGAGGTCCAAGCTATACACTGGTCTCTTTCAACGGGGCCATTTGGCTCTTAAAAAGCCTTTTTGTATAAAAACTCACCATCTTAAGTACTCCAAAATTCACATGATGTCTCCTGTTTCCTGGAAACATCATGTGTCTCATGAGAAATAAGGGTTTGATTATTCATCCCAGTTTGGGAGTCATACAAGTTCACATTCTGCTGGAAAAGGGTCTGTCATGCAGCCCTACCCCATGTGCCACCCCCACCACATGCAGGGAACCAAAAGTCCAGAGGTCTGATCAGGGTGTTCAAGGTGACTCACCCCACATTTCTGTGAAGTGCTGCAGGGCCCCCACTGGCCCCTTGGAGAAGGGATACCTCCACAAGGGCCACACAGCTACACCCCACCAGCAAGGCTATGGGGGAGACAGCATCCCAGTTTAAAATCACTTCTGTTTGGGCGTGGACACTTCCATGTAGACTCATACACTGGAAACAGATCCTGTTGCATACTTAGGCATCTGGTGCCATTGGAGGGACCCTTGAGCATCCAAGACACCTGGGCAGGGCAGGGGAACATTCCCTAGGAGCTTGTCTCAGCCAAACCTTCTGTTCCAGCAGATCATCTTAGATGGCACTGGACACCTTAATATACACAGTGGGTCTCTTCACCTAGCACGTACCAGAAACCAATAACCAACATTTTATAAATCAGTGATTAAAAGGGGGAGGGAGGGAGGGAAGAGAAGGCAGGACTAGGCCCAAAGGGTTTGCCGGGGTGGGAGTGAGAACAACTTTATACTGAAGAATGTAATGGGATGAGAGGTGGACAAGCAAAGCCTCTACATCCACACACACACACAAAGCTACTGTAACCACAGTGTAGTAAACAACCATAAGGACCTTTTGGATTACAAATAATGGGAGAAGGGGAGGGAGAAGGCAGAAGGAGCACCTCGAAAACCAAATGGTGTCTTTAAAAAGTACATAACGTAGTAATAATAGTAACAAGACACTTTATGCTTTGCAAAACCTTAATTCCAGACCTCCCTGTGAAGTATAGCTAATTTCATAGTCACCTAAAAAGAAATCAAACTAAAAAAAAAGGAAACAAAAGAGCATCAAATATGAAGCAATTAAAATATCTGTGTTCACCCTGCCAAAGTCAGTGCTGTCAGAGTGGGGCAGGCACACATGCCACGCTGAGCTTAAATCCATGGTAAACCCACAGCTTTCTCTTCCCCACAGACATGTAGGTCAGCACTGCAGGAATCTCCCTACTGCCCAACCAGGGTTACAGCCCTTGCTCCCCTCCTTCCCTCCAGCTCCTCACCCATGTATGTGCCCCGTTGTGCCCCTGCCCTCCTCCCTGGCCCTGTGCCTGCCTCCCACCTGGGCAGATGCTCCCATGGAGGTGCTTCACCACCAGGAAGGTGCTGACACACAGACATTTCAGCATAGCTTGGTCTCTGCTTCAGCCTTGCACCATCTCCATCCCTGCAGTACATGAGCATCAACCTACCCGGGGTAGGGGCCACGCCAACTCCACTCCCAGGACCCGGGGAAAGGCATTCTCCTCATGAATGCGTGAGAAGGGCCAGGGTGAGGGATGAGACAGGATGGGTGGGATCAGTGGGTGAATCAACGCTCTGACAGGCAGGGCTGGGAGGCACTTGCATCGCCTGGAGGGTACGGCTAGGAGTGACTGCATTCAGCCCTCAGACAGTCAATGCCCGCAGAAAGGGGTAAGTGGCCTTGAAATGCTAAATGAAGGATGATAATTGCAGCAAGATGCATCCGTTTGGTCAATCAGGAAGAAAACCCGTACGTTATATCGTATCAATTTCACAGCATAGTCACAAGTGGTAGCAAGAGGAAATAGTAAAACCTGTGGCTGGCCCCAGAGCCATCCTTCCTCAAAGACCCTCAGCCTGTCTGGGGTCCAGATCACATCAGCTTGATGAATACATAAAAAACCAACAGTATTTTTTACAATGTTCCAAATATCTGTTCTAAGCAGCTGTTACTGAAATGGAACTGAAATCTCTGATGCAGCCTAGCCCTGCTCTCACAACTGCTCTGCTGCAGCATCTGCTTCTCCCAAGACCACAGCTTTTTTGCATACGTAGGAGTATTAAGCCTGCTTTGGCAGAATTCCTGGCGTTAGACGTGCTTACTCAAATTCTCTATGTAGCAGAAACACCTAACCCAAGACACTTGGCTGTTTAAAGGTGACAGTCTTGAAACTTGTACTTAACGTGTTTCATGTGGACTGAATATTTCTGTATTTTGGTTAAAACTCTTTCATTTTCTCCTTCATTTGGAACTTTTTAACCAGCAGTACAGCTCTAGTTTGTGCAAAAACTGATCGCTAACTTCAAGAGTACATTGTATATCGGGTATGGTCAGAGAGGAACAGGGACCACATTCCACAAGGAGAACTTTTATTAAAGTTTTGTGCAAGTTGTTCAAGCATAACCTATCATAAGACAGAGCATAAGCCTCTATCACAAACCAGGACAATAATGGAATACAGAGAAAATACAGGAGTCCTTTGACAAGAGATTATACCTAATTTGACCCAGAGTCCCCATCTCTCCCAGGCAAATAATGGGTCTCTGTGACACTGCCAGAGCCAGCTGTAGGATTAAAAATATATGTATTTTATTGTCATAGCACTTACTGAGGTATATAAAGGCACTAAGTGTCACAGTTCCTATTTTGCAGGGTGGCAGGCAGCTGTGCAGGGTCCAACTTCTCTCGTGGTCAGAGGGTTTGCAACTCAGGCATCCAATCTGCGAAACTTCTCCTCAGCATTTCCCCACTGAATGCACTGAAGAAAGCTCCTGTCCCCAGGGAGACCACAGGGACATCTCCCCTGGAGGAGCTGGGCAGCTGCCAGGGGGAAAGGCAGCAGGTACCAAGCCGCGGGTGCTGTGGAAACAGGGTGGCTCTGTCCTCCCTGCGCTGCTTGCTTTTTCTCCAAAGCTCCCAGCAGCCACCTGCCCATGTGTTCCTGGGAGTCATGATCCCCTTCTCTCCATGCTCATTTTCATGCCAGGGTAAACCCCATTCTGTGCTCAGATTATTTAGGGTCACGGAGGTCGAGGGATCATGCACTGCAAGCCAGCATGAGTCACCGTGAGTGAGCTGCCCTGAGCTGACCACAGGGGTAAGTGCATCACAGAAAGGCAGCAGAGCATCTCCCTGGGCAAGGGAAAGAACAACAAAAAAGTGGTTATTCAGGTAAGTGCTTTCAGGAATACCTGCCTAGTCCACAAGCTCTGAAAGTGGTGGGCCAAAATTGTTGAACAGTGAAAGCAGCAGCCAGTATTACAGGAAAAGGCCTCCTTAAGAGAGAGTGAGTCAATCTTTTCTTGTTGGCAGCACCCGAGTAATTTCAGGCAAATGGGAAACCCCTCCGTAGATTTTCATGCACCAGCCCCTGAAATCCAGCTCTGAGGCTCTCTGTAATGAGCATGCAGGATTCTACCAGGCCCTCACACAGAGCATCAAAGCAATGCAGCTGCTTTTATTACAGCTGTTTATGAAAACTATCACAAAAGTGGCATGCCACTGCCAGCTGGGCTTTTGCCAAAGGAAGCTCTGCTTAATTAGGTCAAGAATTATTTGGTTAGTGGCACACACACATTTATATATAGTTTTCAGTGTCCACACAAAAGTTCTCATCAGCAGGGAAAGGGGATAGAGGAGAAAGAAAATGGTCACCAAACTCTTGGGGGAGGCAGCCAAGTTGATTCATTTGTTAACTATAAAGCCAACACTGCAGCTACCCTGACACTTGGACCATTACACTTTGCATTGTTTAAGCTGAAAAAAAACAACCTCCGACTTTTAGCAAGAAGGCTCATTCCTGTCCAAATAAGCAAGGTCATCCTTTCCATCGGAGCATTACACAGGGGAGAAGAAAGGAGATGAGAGCAGACATCGCCTCAGGCTAACTTCACACTCCACACCTTAGGGTGGGCCACAGGGGAGTCTCCTTTGGTCTCTCACTTCCTGGGAGTGAAAGCCAGGAGGCAGATGGAGTTGCTCAGAGATGTTTGACTCACTGCAAAGGCAGCCGGACAGAACAAGCAAAATCAGATATCACTGTGCAAGCAAACTGGGTGCGTTCAGGTGATCCTGCTGCAAGTCACAGCTGCATGTGAAAGGGTCAGAATCAATTATTTCTACATCAGTGCAAAAGGATATCCAAACCAAACTGCACAGGATTTGCCAAGGCATGCAAGGAGTTGGGAAGAGTTAAGTGTATTTGGTGCCACCAGCCTGAACGAAGACAAATGGCCTGGTGAATAGGGGAGCCCTGTGCCTGGGGACCCAGAAGATGGGTAGCACAATGACTGCATGACAAATGTTGCATGCTGGCAGACAAGCTCTTGGTAATCCGAGGCTGAAGGTCCAGCCTACTTCCTCTGCAGACTTGTTCTTAATGGTCGTATTGGTTTAATGACTGGGCAGATTGCTCCTTTGTTACTGCATGGAGTTAGAAAGAGAAGGATGTGGTGTGAGCCATGGATAATAGAGGCACTGGCCTGAGGAACTTGAAAGGGGAAGAAGAAGAGAAGCTCCAGGCTAGGAGCAAATGAAACTTTGCAAATCTTCCTGGTCTACACAGTCTCCAAATAGGCCACCAGCCACACTGTCCTAACCTCCTCCTGTCAGGACAATCCTTCCTCTTCCATCTCCAGGTTTTAGCCCACTGACCAAAGGTTCTTGTTGCCAGCTCGTCATTAGGAGGCACCATCCATGGGAAAAACCCTGACGTCAAAGGGACTGTCAGTGACAGTACTTCAAGCCCTTCTCAGACACAAACCCTCTTCGTGGGTGCATCTCCCACCTCACTCCAAGAAGTTTCTAGGGCAGACTGAATCTGAATGCATTTAACTAGATATATTTGACATCCGGTAACTGCTCCATGTGTCCAGAGGCACCCTCTTTCCTCTCTGTCCCGTTCAGCAATCACCACACAAATTCAGGGTTTCACCCAAAGCCTTGCCTACATGTTGTACCTGAGAAGTGAAGCACAGGAGAGCTATGGGTTTCCTGTTCTTACAAATTCCCTTTAGTCAGCTGAGGTACCACACAGGGAGAAAACCAGACATTTTCTCTGTCACAAAAGCAACAATGGAGAAAATGGCAATCATCAGCAGGGAAGCCAACTACCTGAAACGAACCAGAAATAGCACGTGAGCAGCGAGCTGTCAACCCCAGTAGGCAGGCAGCCTGGACACTTAGAGCAATCACAATATTTGCACACACTCTAACCACCCACTGTGTGTTAGGGAATATACTTCTGTTCTCCATCCCAGGATGTCAGGCTGTAACATACTTTAAAAAGTTTGTCAGCTGATGAAGTCATTGAGATGTGATGCGTGAGTCTGTCCAGCTTGATGCCACAGGTACAATCCAGCCCTTGTTAAGGAACTCAAAGCAGAATCAGTTTTTTCTAACCCTACCCCACCTGGTCACAGTCCATTAATAAACCATTTAAGGACACATGGCACCAGGCCTCAGGAGTCATTGGTCATCTGCTCTGCAGGCTGCACTGCTGCTGGTGGGCAGCTGCAAGGTGAGGACACGCAGTGACAGTGGCACGTCCTCACACACTCCTGTGGGCAGGTCTGACACCTGGAAAGCCAGGCAGGCAGCTCCTGCAGCTGCGTGATGCTCACATTCATCACGTGTAGAGGACAATGGTTTCTGCTCCAGAACCCAGTGCAGAAAAGTGGTGGTTGCCCAAAAGCAACAGTTGCCATCCCTGCTCCCCGCTTGCCTCTGGTGGTGGCGGAAGCAGTGGGCTGGATTCCTCCCACGGCTCTGTTTCCCCTCTTCCCATGGCAGCACACAGTTCAAACCAGCTCCTTTTCCCCAGGGAGACTGAGTTCAATCGGGCTACACTGCTGGAAGCCCTTGATCCAATTCTGGGAAATCCCCACTGCTCCACTGTACTGGGCAGAGGCAACCAACTCCTATGATCCCCTGAGCTCTGGGCTGCCAAGAAACTCCTCTCCATACAAGTCTCATCTGGCTTTCCAGCATGGAGCTCTTTTGACTGAAACCACAATACTTAACATGCTTCAATGATCAAGCGGAGGGCACGGGAATGTCACTGAAAATACTTGGCTTCCAAACGCAGCATTGTTCTTCCCTTACCCCATTCACAGATCCCGACCAGAACATCCCGATCGAGTGCTAAACGTTTTCTGGCCAATCCAACAAGAAGCACCACAGCGCTATTTGATCGAACACGCACACACGCCCACGTTGGCATGAAACCCATGCGCCACTCAACCCCAGCAGCACCTCGCCACTGCTCCCAGGAGCAGCCTTGTGGAAGGATTCCCTCCCTCCTCTATGCTGCCAGGGTCCACCAGGTGTAGCCTTGGCCAAACTGACCCCTGCTCCTCCAAAATCTGCTGAGAAGACTGACTGTGCCTGGCATGCATTTCCTGCTTCCCTGTGATGACCGTGCAGCTGGATGTTGCCACCTGCCCACCAAGTCTGGGTGATGTTTTCAGCCTCGTGCTCTGCAGGCCCCAGCACCAAGCACCTCTGACCCAAGCCCCATCCCAAAAGTCTCATCTCCAATGTTCTGGTTGCATCACGTTCAAGACATAGCAGGGAGAAGAACATGGTGGCCATGTCTCGTCTGAGGGAAAGGCGGGGTGGTAGGAGCTGCATGAGTAATTGAAGAGAGAGGGAAAGAAAGCAAGCTAATTAAAGACATGATAAAATCTCAACAGTTTTAGCCACATTGAATATCCAATTAGGTCTATAAAGCCTTTGGGCCACAGCTGTGGGAAGGGATCCTGGGTCTGGCACAGATTGACCAACACCCACTGAGAGCCTCCAGAGCAGCCAAGAAACACCAGTTATGGCTCTTTTTTGGTTACCCCTCCCCCAAGCAGCCCCAGGGCAGCAGGGCCCAATGGCTGCAGCCTTAACCACATCCCTCATCCACCCAGCTGCCCCATAGCCATGCTGTGCCGCTACAGCTCCCAGCAGCTGTAAAAATTCCTAAAAATTCCTTTTTTTTTTTTTTAATAATATTTGCACACACATTCAGCTGCATTGTTTATAGCAAACATTTCAACATGGGCTGGCACAGGCAGAGAAAATAAAACAAGACGAATGAATGGACTGGAACAGGAACTCCAGCCCTGACCCTGTGGCAGAGTGATACAATTCGTCCCGCGGTGTGTTTTTGCTGGATGGTTGTTGCCTCATTTTTGCCATCCTCGGTGGGACGTGCGAAGACCAAGCCGCAGCAGCACTGAAGTTGCTTTTAACTCCAGAAAAAAAGGGCGAGTTGCAGGAGGGCGCTTCTTTCAAAGCAGCATTTTTTGCCGCAAACTCTCGCAGCGTTTTACACGGCCAGAAATCCTGTTCCGCGCGGCAGAAAAAAACGTGTGCACTGAGGCACGGGCAGAGGCTGTGGGGCCGGCCCCGGGGACCCGCGGGCAGGAGGGAAGATACTTCCCTGAACACGTATTTTCTGGGGGAGAAGCCCCCGCTGGAGGTGGCCGGGAGCTGGGAGGGCTGTCCCGGGTGCGGGGCCACCGGGGAGCGCTCCCGCCCCTCTCTCCGGAGCAGCGCCGGGGGGAGACGGCCGAGCACCCCCGGGCTTTTCCCACAGTGGAACGGGAAGGGAGGGCTTTTAACAGCATCATTATTACTAGTATTATTATTATTATGAATTATTATTTTTAGCGAGAGGGAAGGAAGCTCGGCGGGAGCAATGCCTCTGCCAGAGAGGAAATCTGGGAATGCAGTGGAAGGGAAGCGGCGGGTGACGGAGGACCGGCCGGGGAGGGGGGAGAGCGGCCGGGGAGGGGGCACCGGCGCAGGTACCGCAGCGGCAGGAAGCGGGGGCGGGCCGGGCTGGGGCCGGGAGCCGGGCTGAGCAGAGCCGAGCCGAGGGGAGGGGAGCGGAGCGGAGCGGAGGCGGGGCCGGCCGGGGGGTGGCCGTAAGGTGAAGGTTGTTGCAGTGGGTTCATTAAAAGACAGAGTTCAACTCCTCGCCATCGCAGATCGCTGCTGGGAGGCCGGTTCGGCTGCGTGCGAAGGGGGGGAAAAAAAAAGAGGGAAAAAAAAAAAAAAAAGAAACCAGAAAAGGGACAAACCCGCAGCTACTTAAAACAATTCTAAGAGGAGCGGAGCAAGAGCGGCGGCGGAGACGGCGGGAAGCAGGGGCAAGCTGCGCGCTCCCGAGGCCCGGCGAGGAGGAAGGATGATAAACGTGGTGGCCGTGTGGCTGGTGGCCCTTTGCTTCCAGGCTGCTGTCCCGGTGAGCCGAGCGGAGCGGGGCGGGCGCGGCGCACGTGGGGTGGCGGGGCTCCGTCGCGGTGCGGGGCCGGGGCTGGGGCCGGCGGGGCAGGGGGGGCCTGGGCGGGCTGGGCTGGGCTGGGCTGGGGTGACCGCCCGGCTCTCCGCTTCGGCGGGTTCCCGCAGGGGAGCGCAGCGGTGCCCAGCCCTGCCCCGGGTGGAGGGCTGCGGTGGCCTTTGTGCTGGCGGCGGGCTCCAGCCCGGCTGCCCCGGCAGCCTTAATTCAAACCAGACCCGCCGCGGCGGCTCCCGACCTGCCGGCGGCTCCGCCCCGGGGCGCCGCGGGGCGGGCGGGCTGCGCTCCCCGCACCCCCCGCCGGCCGCGGGACCCCTCGGTGCGCCCGGGGAGGCCCGGGGTGGGGTACGATGCTCCCGCCGTCCCTCCGGCGTGTCGCGCCCCGGAGGCGGTGAGCGGCGGGTCCGGGTGAGCGCAGGCATGTGGCCCTTTGTGGTTCGGCTGTGGCCGAAGTCACGGGTGACTCCTGGAGCGGGGGCGCTCCTGCCGTGTCCCGGCACAGCCCCGGGTAGGGCGGACCGGCGGCTCCCCGCCGCCTTTGTGCCTGAGAGCCCCAGCCCAGTGTAGGGTACGCCCGGACTCTGCTTTCTGCTCACTGAAACAAAGGTCCCGGTGCCCGGCTGGGCGCATGGCCGCGCCCGGTGCCGGTGCTCGGACCTGGCTCCGCTCCCCGGAGCGTGGTGACCCCGCGGCAGCGAGGCCTGTCCCGGCTGCGTGTCCCGGGAGCAGCTCTCGGGGCAGCCGAGCCCTGGGGAGCGCTGGTCCCGCAGCAGCAGCCGCCAGGTGTCATCCCTGGACAGGGGATGACTCTGCTCCTGCTCCCGCCCTGCCTGCGAGCGCCTTTCCGCGGAAACCCGGCTCCGCAGCCCCGTGAAGTGCTGTGCTCGCTGCTCCCGATCTGTGCTGGCAGCCTGGGCGCCGTCGAGCCCCGTGTGCGGTCGGAGGGTGCGGGGCAGGAGGCCTTGTGGCCGCCCCTCGAGGGGCACAAAGTCCCAGTCCCATCCCTTTCTTCTGAAATGAGGGACACGCACCCCACTGCTTCCCATGTGCCCCCCACCAGACCTGAGTGTGCACCAGTTGTGGAGTTTTCCCCTTGAGATGAGTTAGGAGGAAAAAGTGAAGCATGCTGTAGTGTGTGAGCAGGCAGGACCATCAAAGTCAAAACTGGCGGGGTTTTTTCTTTTTGAAATGGAACAATTGATTCAAAACTTGCCTAGGGATGAACTGCAGCACCAGTCAGATGAGGAGTGGCAGAACAAAGTGCACAGTGGGATCTGAGCTGCTCAAAATACCTCTGGTTTTGCTGTACCTTTCTGACTGTGAACTTTGCCTGTGGCTCTGGACACGGACCCTCCTAGCCCACATGGCAGTGAGTTGTTATGAGATGGCTAAAAATTACAAACATGTGAGTGTAGGCAGCACTGTTCCATGGGAGGAGGGCTCTGCTCTCAACTTCTGAGTAAGCTTCTGCTTAATGAAGTGGGAAAACTGCAGTTAATTTGCAGCCTTTGTACTGTATTTGGATAAAATTCCCCTGTGATAAATATTCCTTACTAGAAACGATAAGGACATGAAGTAAATGCTTGTGTGGAGTTCTCCTGTGCCTAAGAGACACTGAGGCCTGGGTGGCACTGCAGATCGAGGGGTTTCCAGGGTGAGCACATGGAGGAGCAGAAGTCCTCGGGGCTCTCCAGGGTGACTCAGCACTGAGGCTGTTTCCCTTTTGGTGATCACATGGCTTTTTTCCCCTATGTCAAAATGTCAGTGACAGGGACTACTCTGCCTTTCCCACCCATCTGGAATAATTATGATTTTGCATCAAGTGGCTTGAAAACCTCTTGTGTTGGGCACAGAAGCAGAGTGACCTTGCACAGTACTTTGAATCTGCCAGACTGCAATGCTGTGGGCATTGCCATGGTTGTGTTGGGTTCTTGGTGGTCTGATCATTGGGACGGCTGCCACTGCTGCTGGCACATGGCTCGGCCCTTGGCTCTTGCTGTGTGATGTGACTCACCTATGCATATTGTCATTGGAATAATAAACAGGAGCAAGAAAGTGGCCAAACAATAGTTGTTTTCTTCCTGAGTACTCTTACCTTCAGGAATGACTGGGGAGGTTCCCGGTCCCTTCAAGGTGACACTTTATTGCTTAAAACACACTTTATGAGAGTAATTGTCCTCTGTTGTTATGATGGGGGCATGGACTTCCTTGAAATAAGAAGGCTGATACATCTTAACATTTTAACAGTTTAACCTTGTTATTCTCTCAAATGGCAACTTCTACACAGTATAACACTGCCATTAAGCCAACTAAGCCAAGAAGCACATCCTGCTGCAGGAGGGCAGTGGGCAGTCCAGCCTGTATGGTGAGGGGAAGGAGGGTTCTAATTGTTTCGTCTGGTGTAGGTGCATGCTGGTGGCTGACACAAGCTTAGCAGAGCAGGCCAAACCTTTGTCCAAGGGTGATGTCATTCCTATCTGAACGTAAACTAATTAGAAGAAATTAGGTAGTCCAGCTTGCTCGTTAAACATGCAGGCAGTGGATAAGGAGGAAACACTTTCTTCTATGGTATGTACAGAGCAGTGTCACAATATTCATCAAGCACTATAAACAGAGCTTCTCCATCTGAACACTCACTTGCTGGGGCCACCGCCTGGTGAAGTGGTGACTGCTCTGAGTAGACTTGGTCAGCTCTGAGTAGAGCAGTGACAAATGAGCCGGAGTTTGTATGGTGTGAGGGGGCTCTGGTGCAGTTTTGTAGTCTTTGTTCCAGGTTTCTCTCAGTTTCAAGTGGTGAAAAGAGCTAACATTTTTAATGGCAGCACTCTGAAACTTCTGGAAACCAAACAATCCTCTCTAACAACCCAAGACAAGTTACAGCAAGTGCAAGAAACCTGTAAGCCTTCTAAAATTAAGTTAGTGCACGAACCTGAAATGTAGGCTGCTGTTTTAGCAGCAAAATCAGTCCATTTTAAGTAATGTGTTTTGCATTGCCTGTACTCAGATGTCTCCAGGTGGCCTGTATACTAGCACTTTGTCCTAACCTTGTTTGAAGTGATTCCTATGTCCAAGAACCTTACTAATACCCCTGAGAGGGACATTCCACACTTGTTTCTGGCATCTGAGGAGCTGGGATTTTAGGGCCTCCTTACACAGAGGAGGGAGCTTCTTGGGAGAGAGATCGGGCATTTTCCTAAGTGGGTGCTGCCAATTATAAAATTGCAGTGCTTCAGCATTGCAGCGTTAGTGTTTTCATCCTAATAGCTTTGAGATAATAAAGAGTAGAAGACGTCTAAGACAGCACTCCATGACAGCTGAAGATTGATGGGCTTGCTGTGCTCAAATGGCACTAGTCCCTCAGGACAGCGTTCAGCTGATGCTAAGGCACCTAAATGTAGGTGTCTGTGTGTGCTGGGTGCTTAAGCCCTCATTAGAGTCAAGGCGATGTAATCAGTGGAGCCAAGGAGAGCGATTATCTGACCAGCCCCTGCACGTCTTCTCCAAGATGAGTTGCTTTGTCAGGGCTTTGTTGGCTAGATCTCAAGTTGCCTATAAGAGGAGCACAGACACCTTTACTTTGGTGCCTTTATCTGAGAGCGATTTAGCTCGAAGTGATGGACTTTATCGTGGAACTTTTATGGTAACTCTCTCCATAAACAGACTGGACAGGTGTTGTCTGTGCCAAGAGAACTAGCAAGGTAGTGGGAAACTTCAGCTGTTGGCTAGAACAGCAGCTCTCTCCCGTTCTAGTGCAACTGTAGTCTTGCTCTGCTAAAGGTTGTGGAAGAAATTGGGGATTATAGTTGGGTCCTGTCTCAGCATTCTGAAGTGAGCAGAATATATATGAGCAGAAACATACGTGCATGTATTTGGGGGGGATGGCTGTGAGCTGTTGAGTAGTCATCAGACCATTGTAATGTTTAAAGACACTGTTTATTTGTGGATTAGACATGAGGAGCTTTTGTTAATCCCTAGGTTTTGATATAGGCAGTGAACTTACAGTGGGGAAGTTGTTTTAGCTGACAGTGCAAGGACTTCTGGTGTTTCTTATAGGTTCACTTCTGAGCTGAGAAGATATTCTTAAATGCAGAAAGCATGTGGTGCCTCCTTTGGAGTGCTGAGTGTCAGCTTTGTTGACAGGTCTCTAAGTTAGGGCTGACGAGCGTACTTCACTTCAACTGCTGCTCTGCTGGCTACTGGCGTACCGCAGCAAGGAGCCTTACCTGGCCTGGCTAGAAACCCAGGACAGTGCACTTTCTGCTGTGGGGATGCTAATGGAAAAGTTACAGTTCTGTGAAGCCTCACCTCAAGGTGAGATAACATTTGGACCTCCTACAAGCAACTCTTGTGGGGCAACATCTGCTAATGTGGTGGTTTCCCAAGCCCTCTGTTTCTCAAGCAGTGCTTGGCTGCAGTCGACGTTCTGGGTCTTGTGGAACCGGCACAGGTCCAATGGAGTCTGTTAGCTTGGGCTCCTTGCCACGCTCGACTGTAATGTTTGTATCTTGCTGCTGAGACCAGTCTCACCAGTGAGGCTTGCTTTGCTGGATGGGAACCAGTGTGTTAGTGGGATTTGGATGGAGTTGGCAATAGAACTTCCCGTTGAGTCACTGGAGCTGCAGTTACCACTGAGTCATGGAGGTGTTGTAAGTCATGGCTTTCCCTGCTGGGCTTCTAGTTAGAAACTCCTTGGGGTATTGATCAGTTGAAGAACTCTTGCTGCTTTACCTCCGTGTCTTGCTGCTGTGCTCTCTAGCAGAATTATCTTCTCCATAGCCCATGTTTTTGCAACATGGTTCTCTTTAATGTCCACTCATTTTGTGTCTTAGTGTTCAGATTTTTCTAATAACTGAAAAGTCATCTGGATTGCTCTTGCAGAATGCCTCCTAACTAAATCAAGGGTGCTGATATAACAGATAGGAAACTGCCTGCCAACCAGCTTAAAATACTCATGGATATCCTGCCTTGCATGGAGGGTCTGTGTTGTTGTACTCCACTGTGTAACTTTATGTTACTGCCTGTGCAGTAATGTCAATGTCTCGCTTGCCAGTCATGGAAACAAAGGCTGACAGTCTTGATTTTTGGCTGTGGGCAGTCCCAGGCACACACTCCTGTCAGCCAACCTTCTGCAAAGTACAGCCAGTTCACACAACAACTCCTCCGAGTGCTCTGGCTCCATCACCTGAGCACACACAAGCCATAGCTGGAGACTGGGGTTGCTCTTTGTCTGCCTCTGCCACGTGATGGGGAGCTTATTGCCTCTTTTAAATGTAAGGAAACTTGAACTCCATTCCACTTGGAAGGGGAGCGTGCTGAATGCTTTCTGGGCAGCACTGCAGACCATGACTGTCCTGCGCTGTACACAGGAAAGCTCTTGCTAATTAGTTTCTAATGCTGGTGGCTGTACACATCCTGGTCAGAGCCAGGCAGCAGCTCTGGTCCAGCCCCTTGCATATAGTGATTACTGGAGGAGCAGACTGTAGATTGAAGCCAGAGGTGGGCAGGGGTGAGTGGAGCCAGTCTGCCTTCTAGAGAGCAAGCGGTGATTAATGTAACGAGTTCCAGATGAGAGCTCTTGAGAAGCTCCATGTCGTAGCAGTGGTACTGCTGTGGCTGTGCTGGTAGGAAGCCTTTGTATCTTCTCTGGGGATCAGAGCTGGCAGCTACAGTGCTGTAGGAAGAGACTACCTGGCTCTTTCCTGTCCCAGAACAGGATCCCATGCTGCTTTTTTCTATGCTTTGAGACCAGTAGAGTGGAGAAATACAAATATAGGTATGTATATATTTATAGAGAGAGACATCTATACCTGTCATGTGCTACTTGTTATCCAGCTGACAGCGGAGTTTGGAGGCTGTGTGCCCTGGCCCCAGGATGGCGGTCTGGGAGATTTGATGCCTGTGCTCTGCACAACCACAGGAGCTCAGAGCAGCCTGTTGATCTACCAAAACATCAGTCTCTGGTAAAAGCGTCTGCGGAGGAGAGAACCTGTTATCCCATTGACCAGCTAATGGGGATCTTCTTTAGGGACAGAGTCCAGCCTTTCTTCAGTCAAGAAGCTGCTGGGTAAAAGCCCAAACTAGAGGAACTACAAAGCTTGCTTGAATTTGTATCTAACACAGATGCTAATATGCCAATATATGTGATATTCTTCACTCGCTTGCTGTGCTCTGTTGCTTATGAAACTGTGACAGAGACTCTCACACCAGCAGATTTGATGGGCAAATGAGATTTGTCCACCTCACTGGCTCTAGCAGCATGTAAGTGGCACCTACATACAGTGGAAAAGTGGTGGTGAGGCTTGCATCGAAACTTGCCGAACAGCCTGCAGCTAGACAGCTTTGACTTCTGAATCTCTTTCTGTCCTAACGGAGGAATCATCTAGATTGTGACTACTTTCCCATCAGTGAACAAAGCACGGAACAAAAGAGGCTGACTCTGGCATGTCTGGGCAGTGGCAAGGAGTGCTCTGCTATCGTGCTCTCACATCGACTGACTCACGGCCTGCAGAGGAAAGCTGCTGGCTTAATCCTCCAGCAGCACCAGCTCCCTCTGAAGTGTGTTTAACCTGCAGAAAGTTCCCCAGTCTGCATCTGTAGTTGCACTGAGCTGTGAAACACTGGTGAGCTTCTTTCTACACAAGCTGGAAGATGCGATTATGAATAATTAGAAGTTATTACTCTAGTAGCTCAAAAGTGCTAAATGCTCAGTGTGCCCTCCCCCCACCCAGCATGCAGCCAGAAGGGGTTAAAAAGATTCACCAAACCCTTCCTACACTGCTGCTTGTAAGTAAATGTGGTGGGTTGACCCTGGCAGGGCACCAGGTGCCCGCCAAAGTTGCTCTGTCACTGCCCTTCTCAGCTGGGCAGGGAGAGAAAATACAACAAAAGGCTCAGGGATCGAGATAAGGGCAGGGAGAGATCCCTCACCAGTGACTGTCACAGGCAAAACAGACTCGGCTTAGGAAAATGAATTGAATTTATTACCAATCAACTCAGAGTAGGATAATGAGAAGTAAACCCAAATCTTAAACACACCTTGTCCCCATTTTTCCCTCAATTTTTCACTTTAATCCAAATTCTCCAACTTTTCCCCCCAGGAGTTCAAGGGGATGGGGAACGGGGGCTGTGGCTGGTTCATCACACATTGTCTCTGCTGCTCCTTCTCCTCAGGGGATGACTCCTCAGTCTTCCCCTGCTCCAGCATGGGGTCCTTGCCACAGGAGACAGTCTCCACAAACTTCTCCAATGTGAGTCTTTCCCATGGGCTGCAGATCTAAACAAACTGCTCCAGTCTGAATCCCTTCCATGGGATACAGTCCTTCAGGAACAGGCTGCTCCAGCATGGGTCCCCCACAGAGTCACAGGTCCTGTCAGCAAACTTGGTCTAGTGTGGGCTTCTCTCTCTACGGGGGCACAGGTCCTGACAGGGGCCTGCTCCAGCACGGGCTTCCCATGAGATCAGACCCTCTTTTGGGCATCCTCCTGCTGTGTTTTGGGATCCTTCACAGGCTGCACGTGGATCTCTGCTCCGGGGTCTGGAGCACTTCCTGCCCCTCCTTCTTCACTGACCTGGGTGTCTGTAGGGTTGCTGCTCTCACGTGTTCTCACTCTTCTCTTCTCTGGCTGCAATAACTTCTTTCCCCTTCTTAACTGCATTATCCCAGAGGCACTGCCACTGTCACTGATGGGCTCAGCCTTGGCCAGCAGTGGGTCTGTCCTGGCCAGCTGGCACTGGGTCTGTCGGGCATGGGGGGAGTTCTGTTTTGTTAGAGAAGCCACCCCTGTAAGTCCCCCTGCTACCAAAATCTTGCCACGCAAACCCAGTACAGCAAAGCACGTTAGACACAAGATGTCCTGTGGCCAACTTAAATGCTAGAGTCACAATTGTGTAGGAAATCGTGTTTTCTGACCTGTTCTGTAATGCAACCTCCTCACCAGACTGCCTGCTGAGAACCTTCCTGTGCTTGTTTGGGGGCGTACTGGTTGGTAAGGCTCAAAACTGTGCCATAAATCATTCCAATAATATGATGGTATTGGTTGTGTTCTAGTGCCTGGGGATGTTCTCTGATATTATTTAATTTACTAGTATGATGTAGCCAGTGGGTCTCTGGCTGCAGGCCCGGAATATTATGAAGTTGAGAAAACTGCAGTATCCAGTAAAAGAAAGTGAAAGTTCACAATAGAAGATCACAACTCTTCTGTTGCAAACTGAACCTGTTTTGGATACTTCAGAGAGATGAGCAAGTGTAGTTGTGTGAGAAATCCTGTGCAATCAATCAACTGAGGATTGTGAGGTGAATACTGCACACCTGGGACAGCATTCAGTGTTGCTGTGATGGTGCTGGTACATGCCAGTGGTTCAGCCTGTGCTTTTAGACTTGGCCCATAAAGTGGCCCTTCAGCATTTTGTGCTCTGCTTTATTTAGAGGGATAATGTGCTGGCTAGAGTTGGTAGTCAGTGAGTAGACCCAGAAATGAAATGAAATATCTTCAACTTAGTGATGTTTGAACAGGTGTCTTACAAGTTTGATCTGTTGTTACACAGCTTCTTGGCTATCCTGCTGGTACTTCTTGACAGCAACTGCTCTGAACTAAGCAACCTGCTGTGCTAGGAGTAACTTGGCAGTAAAGCAGTCACCTTGCCTTGCAATTTTAGCAGTTTTATTGACTTGACTTTGTGCTTGTCAATCTATCAGTGGTGGCATTAGTGGTGTCTCTTGTCTCTTAACAGTACAGATGTGTAAAACACAGGGATGTCCAAATCACAACTTAAAATCTTACAGTTGCCCGTATGCGGCAGGAGAGCTTCTAGAGTGCACAAACATCGTAGCATCTCCCACTAAACTCAACCCCCCCCACCTGACTGCTCTGAAAGAAGGCCATGGGGAAGGCAGATGAACAAGTCTTATGCCCAAAAATGAAGACATGAGATGAGACTTGGATAACAGCTGAGATCAAAGGGAAGCTCTGAATTATCTTGCCTTTGTAACAGTCCCTTATTCAGGGCTCTGCTGTACAGATGTGGTACGAAACAGTGTAACTGGGTGACTAGGTCAGAGTTAGTTTAAGGCAGTAGGTGTTTGGCCAAGAAATGCCTGATATCCATTAATTAAATGAGTGGAGCAATAGATGACTGGAGCACAATTGCAGCAGCAGGTTTTTTTAAGACTGTTTCTGATGGGAGGATTTCACTTGGTGCTTCATCACTGAAATGATACTTCAACACCCTCGTGACTCAGCATGGAAGTACACCAGTCAGCTCCCATAATCTCACTGAGCTGTTGCATAATTTAACTGTGAATGGGGCAACTGCTGTTAGAACTTTGTAGTATGTGCAGGATTAGCAATGCTTTTGTAAACCTGAACACAGAGACCAGTAGTGTCCTAGGAGGAAGCACTGTGAGCTTGATCTGCACCATTTTGTATGGGTAGATCACTGGCTGTGTGCTCCAGTGGTTGTGAGCACACAGGTTTCTCAGAGGGAATTCATCCAGTCTGAACTGTGTTCTACCTTAGAATAACTGAGTGAAATGTGGGCCAGCCTGTGCCCAAAGACCATCTGAGCTACTGGTGCTTATTCCAAGGACACCAGTAGCACCCAAAACACTTGCATGCTGCTTTTCTTCAGCAGCTTCTAGGACTTTTGTAGAAGGAGGGGGTGATGCTGAAAGATGCCTCTTTGAGAAGACTCTTGGGATAGGGGAACAGGGTATTCCTGATCTGAGATGTGCCTCCTGCATGTGGTGATGTCTCAGTCCTTTTGTGCATGGCTTAGTTGTGGTGGTGTAACTGCATCTGTTAGCAGGGATGACTTCTGCATTATAAACAACCTTGGCTTAGTCAACACTGAGATCCTGTGGGTAAAACAGATGTGATAGCATGCCTCCTAATGTAGGGAGAGACTTGATTTCATCACATGCAAGCTGGCTATGGTGAGCTGTAGAAACAAACATAAAAAGAACACCAAGAATCGTAAAATATACTGAGTTGGAACTCCACAAGGATCACTGAGTCCAATGTGTGCTGGTGTAAGACCTGCCAAGATGCAGGAACTGCTTTGCACTGGGTCAAACCCAAAATGTAAAGCTGCCTGCATGGTCTGTGTGAGTCCAGCCACTAGCTGTTGATTGAGACTCCTGAGTTCCTTCTTAACAGCCTGGTGCTGACTGCTATGAGCCCTGCTGTGCAAGAACAGAGTCCCTGAGAACTGGCTGGAGCTTAGCTATAACTGAATCAGAAGGGTGCTGTGGAATGCTAGCTCTTGACTCATTTTGCTGCCCAAGTTTCACTTCTGTAGCTCCTTTGCAAATAGTCACGGTCTTCTGTAGCAGACTGACAAGTACCAGCACCAAGGGATCAGGTTGTGGGATGTCCCTGGTCCTGCCATCTGGTGTGCATGTGTGAGAGAGACATTGGGCTGGTGCCTGTTCAAGCCAGGCAGCTCCTTCTGGGTGCTTTCAGTTCCCTGATCCATCAGCTCTTCAGTGAGGGTTGTGGTTGAGAGGGCTGGTGGCAATGCTGCAACTGAGAAGTTGAGTGTGAGATTTGTAGTGAAATACAGCATTCCAAGGGAACATGTCTGGGGTGTGTGTATGGAAAATACAGATTGTTAGCAAAAAATAATTTCTCAAGCATTGGAGACTTCATTGTGCATCCCTCTGAAGAAAATGTGGAATTTACAAAAGCAATCAAGAAGGCCTTGTCTTGGGTTTTTGAGGCTTGGGCTGTTGTCATGATATGAAGGAGCTGATGTGAGTTCAGTAAGGTAGATTGTGAGCAGGTCAGCTGAGAAGATAGAGCAGAGTTTGATAGCAACAGGCCTTGCAGCTGGCAGATGTTTCTGTCACTGAACTGTAAGCAAATAGAAGGTAACTTCTGTAGTCTTGTGCATATCCGGTTGCTATAGGACATATCCTCTTATAAAACATTATCTGGGCAGTTCCCCTGTAACTCTGTGTAACTAACTGAACACCTGGTCAGCTTTTTTGTTGTTGTAAGGCCAAGTATTTGTAAGTTTAAGTAGTCTCACTTCAGTTTACCAATGGCTTTAGCTGAGGCCTTTGGTACTCCAGGGTTGCAAGTTCATCTTTCTGCTGAGGTTTAAACAACATCCTCGCTGCTAGGAACCACAAGTCCTGCCCTAAGTACAAGCTCTTAGTTTGGTACAATAGGGATTTTTATCTGAAACTTGGATTTCACTAATTCAGTACAGTGCTGCAAGCAATTTGCTCAAATTAGAAACATGTATGTATCAGTAATAGACTGAAAATATTTCTACGATCCTTCAAGAAATCTTAGAGCTTTGTCTCCTGGCTCCTTGGCATATCTCACATTAGGTAATTGCTGGAGTTCAGGGTGGAGAAGAGGGAAACTCTTGAGATAAGAACCTGAGTCTTTTTCTGTCCATGTGTCTGGACACTGAAGGCTGTTGCATTTACTCTTGTCTGGCAATTGTTCCTGGCTGCATGTTGGCTTCCCTTCCTCAGGTGAAGCAGGACAGCTTCTTCCCCCCTCACAATACTGTGTAGCATAGTGATGAGGTGGTTTTTGACTTCTGGGACCATGTCTGCTCAGGTCAGAGCACTTGTGCCACTGCAGCATTGCTTGTGGTAGTTTGCTGATCACATAAAAGCTGGCGTGGAGCTCATTTGAAATGGGTAGTAGTTCCACCAGCCAAATTGCACAGCATTTGTCTCCAGGAAACAGGCTTCCCTAGGCCGGGGGCACACGTGTTCTCCTGGTGCTGCTGAGAGGCATCAGCAGTGCACAGGGTGCCACCAGCCTAATTTGAAGACTTGAGATGCCACAGACCACATCTTGCTTTCCTGTAGACACAGCTCTGATTGCTGAGCTGGGACTTCCTGAGCTGAGTGGCTGAAGATGACAAGAGCAAGTTGTGCTCCTGTGGGACCCAAGTCCCTGAGCTGCCTCTGCCGTGTGCTGCAGGCTCGTGCTCTGTCCTGCAGCCATGTCCTGGGCAGGAGGAGCGTGCAGGGCTGAGCCTCTTGGCATCCTGGCACGGGGCTGGCAGCCCCACACTGACTGTTCTGAGCTCACAGGGCTGCTGGGAGAAGCCAGTCCCAAACGGAACAAATGGGGCACTCGCTGCTGGCAGCTCTTCCCTCAAACCCAGCCTTGGACTCCATTCAGCAGCCTCAGGGCTGTAATGCCACCTGGTCTGCTTCACTGGGAGCCGGGTGGTTTCCTCGGTGTATGGAGAGAGGAGACTGGCTTCTCCGGCCCACACATGCTGTTAAGGAGCAATCAGGCAACCTCAAGCCCACTGTTGCACTTGTCAGAAACTCTGGTTCTGTAGCAAGTTTAACTCCAATGACAGTCCTCAGTGCTGATCTCTGAACAGGGTGTGTGGGTGTCAAGAGATGGGGCAAGGAAAGGAATTTGCCTCCACCACAGGTCAACTGGTTGGGAATAATTGGCAAAGGATGCTGAAGACATAAGCTCGGTGTGTTTATGTGTGCTGGAGGCAACACTGCAAAGTCCAGTCTCTTATTTAAAGTGCCTGTGGCTGCTGATGCCTTGTGTGAGGTGAGTTGCTTGCTCTTCCTCGCCTGCCTGAACTTCACAGCAGGGGCTGTATGTGTGCAGGAGGAAGAGGCAGCAGGGATTTAGATACTGTCACTTCTAATTTTTTCTGCCGGCAAAAGGGTCACATTTATCTGTGCTGTAGTTACCAGTATGCATGGGTAATGGGGTTTGAGCTGCTGGAGTCCTCTGCTGGGTAGGTTTCCATTTCATAAAGATTTTCTGCCTGCCAGCATGCTCCCCTCTGCCTTCCTTTGTCAGGTTTCAGGGATGGGTTGCCCACCTCAAGCCTCTGCTGAAACCAAGCAATTCTTGGTCTGTTCCTTTCTAAACAAGCACATGAAGTGGCTGTTGCTGTAAGAATGAATCTTCTCTGCTGGCTTTGCTACACTAGGAAGTAAGAAGTGCTGGTGACTTTAAGTCAGAGGGTTCTAAAACAAGCTAGGTTTGCCTGGTCTTGACTTAGGCAGCTCACTGCTCATCTCTCAAGGCAGCTGAAGTAGATTGAAATTGATATTCCAGGATGAATGGCCTCACTGAGCTGCACCTACTTTGCACAACCCTTTGAGCTTATACATTGGCTGGGGCTTTCTTGTGCTAGCTCAAGAAACAAATGCCTGAACTATCAAGTATGTTAAAGAGCTGCAGGGAAGGATCTTTAAAGAAAAGTGGTTTATAACATAAAACTGAACTGGCTGCTTCTCATGAGATTAGCTGCAGGGAAATGAGCTTTCTCATTAGACTACATCTTCAAAGCACAGGCTGCCTTGAACGTGAGAGACAAAAGGGACCCCACTTTTGGCCGTATTGTGACAGCCTGTTGCTGATAGAGAGTTAAGTTGTGTGCTTGTTGTGTGCCATCTGTGGATGCGTTGACCCGCAGTGAGATTCAGTCTTTGGCCTGGGATTGACTGGAAGGAGCAGATTGGTGTGAGTGAAAGCAGCGTGTAGTAACTTACTTGCCTGGTATATTGTCCAGGTGAAAAAGCAGGAGCACAGGCTGTGACTTGCTCCTCTGTATTGCTGAAGGACTGACCAGGCTTCTAGTGGAGCTGGCTGAGAGGGAGTTAAGAGGCAGATGAGCTCTTCTGCATCAGAGGTGGCACAGTGCTCTGTGCCCTCCTGGCACAGAGGACTCCCATGCACAGCTGGTGTGCTGTCCCTGCTGCTGTGTGTGTGGCCATGAGCTTCCCCTGCTGTGGAATCCATGGCCCTCTGGAACTCCAGCTACTCCAGCTTTGCTCAGCCCTCTCTGCTGAAGGATGCTAAATGTACTCTTTGTCCAGGACTAAACAGCAATTGCACTGGGCAGCCTGTAAAGTTCAGGTGGTCCAGGATGAAAGTAGAACTGCTCCCGTTTGAACAAGACATCTGTCTAGCCTTTGCTGCTGTGTACTCCTACCCCCAGGAGGACTGGGAGGACTCAAAAGCACTGCTGTCAGACCCTGGAACAAACATTATCCATCGTGAACAAATACTGCAGAAAAGAACTCTCCTTACAGCCCTTGTCCTTGCTCATTTTTGTATGAACCTGTGTGGCCCTGTGAGTCAGCCTCTGATTTGCGTGTTGCCTGCAGTCTGGTGATGTGCATTTCCATAATGCATGGCGGGTTGGGGAATGAATGTCAGCATCCCAGAACACAGGCTGTGAGTCTGTGTGAATGCTTAAGCAGCCCTGGCTGCCACACTCTGCCCTGTGCCAACACAAACACTTGTGCATTCATGCACTGAGTAGGATTGGGAAACTGGTCCTGCTGGAAAATTCTTTGCATGATATTCATGACATTTTATCCTCTTTTTTTTCTTTTTCCTTTCTTTGTTTTTTTTTTTCTTTTGTTTTGTTTAACAAGACCAGTTCCCTGATCTGGTTCACCGTGAGAGTGCACAAACAGACATGCAGGGGATGGTCCAGGAAGCATGAAGTGACATGCTCTTGTGGGAGGTGGGAGTTTAAAGGGACCTGCTGTACAATGTGAAACTCAACCTGATGGTGACAGGCTGGTTCATTTTTGCTCTTGGCATGTTGGTTGCTGTGTTTCTGCCCTACTTAATTAAAAAAGTTGCCCTGTCACACTAAGGAGAAAATGTAAAGTTGATTGGGCAATAGTGGGGAGCCTCTAGAAGTGTTGGGACACTGGCTGCTCTGCCTGTGGAGTAGCTGGATGCTCTTCCTTGGGAACTGCGTCTTGTGCAAAGGATCAGGGTATGCTCCTACAACTTGTATAAAAGGAGGATCAACGCCTAGTGAACAGTGGGCAGTCTACAGCCTGTTTTGTTCTGCCCATGGTGGAATAGATCCTAAGAGCTCTCATCCTATTTTGAGCAGCTGTTGGAAGGTGTTTCTCTGCCTTTGAGAGCTGAGTGCCAGGAGGAAGCTACTGTGTGATGATCAGGGAGTTCAAATGCAACCAGGACTTCTCTCTCAAAGATAGTTCTTCTCTCAAGTCACCAGGCAAAAATAGAAGAGGAGGGCAGTAAAATGCAATTAACCAAGATTTTCCATATTTCTTTATACTAATAATGATCTGATAGACAAGCAGCCAGATTAACTGGCTTGCTTACCCCTTTCTGCTAAAATGGTGCTTGCCTTGCTGAGTGAAAGAGCATCCTCTACTTTCCACTTGCTTCCCTTTGGAAGGAGCACCCTGTGAGCCACTAACCAGCCTTGCTCCAGGTGACACAGATTGATGGATGGAAGGGTGGAGATGCTTGTTGATACACATCAAAAGGTTGTTGAGGGCACAGGGGAACACCACCATCTGAAACAGGGAGGGCATGAGGAAGTAAGAAGTGCTGGTGACTTTGTTTGTAGAATTATTAACGGGTTTAGGTTGGAAGGGACCATAAAGATCACCTCGTTCCAACCACCCTGCCATCAAGGCAGTCCTTGATTGGAACACTAGCCAGGGATAAAATGTAAAATGCTTAAATCTAGGCTGTCCAGCCCCTGGACTGTTTGTGGGGTGGTTTGTAGCTGTCTTTGCACTCTTTGGCCTGTGCTGTTAGTTTGCATCTTTGGCTCCTCTAGGAAGAGAAATACTTCATTAACCTGCATGGTCACCAAGCAGCACCAGGGTTTATTTTGAGCAGTGGAGTAGCAGGAGAAACAACTGCAAGAGAATTTAGGTGAGGTGGTGCCACACTGCTGCTGAGTTCTGATGTAACAGGCTTGCATGCAAGCTTCACTCTTGACTTGCCATATAAAAGCATCAGCTCTGTTTCAGCTATTCCAGAATTTATGGCTGACTGTTAAAAGTGAAGGTGTGCATGGCCAACTTAATTCCAGCAGTCTGTATGCCTGTAAAAGAAGGGGGATAGGTGAGGATGCTGGTGGTGGTTTTTATATGGGGATTTTTTTGGTGGTTGTGTGGTTTTTTTCTTAATTTTTTTCCCTCCTTAACCATTTAAGCTGTCTCCAGACCATGGATATCTGGGATAGGGGTTAATGGTACATGGGCTATTAACTGCAGAATATCAAGGTTTAACAAAGCTAAAGTTTCCTTCAGCAGGTGGTTTTGTCTTCCCCCCACACTAATAACAATATTACTTTGAGGTTAGAAGGTCTTCAGGCAGCTCTGCTTCAGATAGCATTTCTGCGCTTCAGTGTGTAGGAAAAGGTGAAAGACAAACCTTTCTGTTTGAGTTTATTTAAGAATTAATTGTTCAAATCCTTGTGAAAGTATTCTTCTAGATGCTCTATTGTAGCCAAATTACAGGGCAAATGCTTGTCTCACTCTTATGTATCTCTTAAACAAAAGCAAACGATTGGTTTTCCTTACCATGCAGTTGGAATACTCTTGCAGGATAGTTAGGGAGGTGTTTGAGGTGGGAGAGCTCATTACAGGTCATTCCTTTTCAGCTGAGTAAGAAGGATTTATTAGGAGAAATAAATGTGCAAATTTAACAGCTTTATTCAGATAATGGAGGATTTCAAGTGTTTGTGACACGGCAGATCACTAACTAGGATTAATAAGAGTGGGATACAAATCATCCTTAATCTAGTTAAAGGCTTGTAGCAGCTTGTGGCAGAGCCAGTGGTTTTGCTTACCTCAAAGAGCAATTTGAGAAAAGCTCTTTCCTTTTGCATGTATCAAATTAAATAAATGTGGTTCCCAGTTTGGGCAGGGTTAGATCAACTAAACAACTACAAATCTCCCCTTCATCATGAGAGAGTCCTTCAGATCTCTGCTGTAGCAGGAAGGAGCTCTGTGGCAGCTCATGGGATAAGCACAGAAGGACTCATGTTTTGAGACTCTGACCAAGATGAATACTGAAGAATAGTTAAAAATGATACTTTAAAAAAGAAAAAAAGTCTGGGCTATGTCAGACTTCTGGATCTAATAATATTGCTAATGAGTTGTGAAAGCCTGGCCCATTGTTGATTAAATTGAAGATGCCACTAAGCAGATTTCTGGTTGTCCCAGCAGAACTGAATAACTATTGTTCTGCAACAATGCAGTGCTCAGCAAGAGCAGAAGCTAAGCCACCCCAGGGTTTCCCCTAAACAGGCTGCTTTGATCCTTGGGGAAGAGGGTCTTCCACTGGTTAATGAGAACTGGTTAAAGCATATCAGAAATACTGTTAAAAATTTTATGCCTCACATGCAACTGAATTCAGTGGCAGCAAATCAAAAGAACTGGACAAGTATTTCCAACCAGTTGTCTGAACTGCTAAAAAAACCCCAACAAAACCATACAAGCTTGTTAAATGGTAAAAAAGCAACATGTTGTAGGTGCATGATAAGAATTTAAAGATTTTTTGACTAGAGTACATGAGACACCATCAGAGATCCTTCAAAGGATCCACTGTCTGAAAGGTAGAGTAAGCTTGTTTTAAGCTGGAATTTATTTTCAGCTCTTTTGTATGATAGCACAACCCAGTGTTCTGCGCCGCTAATCCTCTTGGCTAATCAAAACCTTTCCCATTGGCGTAACTCAGCTTCAATAAAAGGTCATGGAAAAACCTTGACCATGAGGTGTTTGTTGTTTGAACAGCACGGTCTGTCTTCCTGATGCAAACCCAAATTAGTTCAGTCCCTTCCGACGCTGTCCTGAGTCAGTGTTTTCTAACCCTGCTGTGTCTGAAATCCTTCAGTAGCAGATCATTATAGAAGCATGGCCTTTCTGAAGTGCTTGTATTTTGTGGAGGAGGTTACTGTCTTTTATGCCCATTGAAGCTGTAATTTATGGAGCAAGAAATGTAGTCTTTATATAACCATACATTTATATAAATTGGGCAAATGTTCCTTAATGCTCGTGTGTCATGAAATTGGATGATGTCATGAAGTTACAGCATTTTGTGGGTATTCTGACTGCTATCCACATGTAGAAAATCCTATCCTGTCCCTTGAGTATTTGGGCCAAAGGAAGTCCCTCTCAGATCCCAAGCCTCAGACTGCCTGGTCAAAGGGAGGTGCCACAATGCCCAGAGGAGCAGCTGGGGACAAGACACTTTGGGACATGTAACCTCGCTAAGTTCTTGTATAAAACTGTGGAAAGCAGACTTTACTGATCCTGATTCATGTTTTCTATTATTCTCTTAAGTGCAGCAGCCAACCTCAGGGGACCCAGACTGGTCTGAGTCTGCCTTCGTGTTTGGAGGGTGGGTGCTGAGCAGCTGCTGGACAGCTCTGCACTGGAACATGATGGGTCCTCGTGGGTTTAGACTGTGCTGCACTGGGCTTCCCTCCTCTGAGGAAGACCTCACTATCCCTGCTCAGGTACAGAAATCAAACTAGGAATCAAACAGGTGCATCACAAAGGCTATGGAGAAGCAGAGCTTGCAGTGGCCTGGGAAGGGGCTCAGAGCTCAGGTGTGAGGGGAGATGTAAGGGTAGGGTAGCTGGTAAGAACAAAGGAAGTGTGGCATGAACAGGCCTCACCTATTTAACCCCACAAGGGGAAGGGGTGCAGGCTCAATAGTTGAGAACAAGAGTTGCCATTTTATTTCTTGACGGTCTGTGATCCATTCAGGAGGGTTGTTGAGGTCTGCAGATGATCAGTCTGTCCAGGTGTTGTTAGAAATCTGTATGAGCTACCCCTGAATATTCAGATTTGGGGGGAAGACAGCCTCAATCCTAGCTGAAGGTGTATGGTGATACAATCTTAAGCCGTATTGGCAGTCCCTTACTTCAGTAAAAAGTTGGAGAGTTTGTTTTCTAGCTGCTTCAAGGAAGTCTTCCCACTGGGAGGAGAATGCAACCGCCACCTTTAGCAACACGTTCCCCTTTTTCACTCAGCCAGGCTGAGTGGAAGAACAAAGCGCTGTGCTTGCCACTGCTGGTGTGAGAAGTGAGGGAGAAATATGGTCCCCAACCCCCATCAACAAAAATGGTGCAATTTCTGAAGCCTCACTTATCTTCTGAACATGCTGGAAAGGGCACACGAGGGAGCCAAGTTTGGTCAGCCCGGCAGTTCCTTCTTTATTCTTTATGCACCGACAGATCATACTCTTTAATATTTGAAGTGTAGTGAGATCAGCCTGTGTGAGTCACCGCCCTTCGACACAAGAAGGAAAACACATGGGAAGTACTTATCTGACCTACTTTCCGTGGAAGGGTGCAAAAGCACAGTGCAAACAAGCAGGGGCAAATCTAAAAATCCAAATTACCTCATGACTTGCGGTTAAGCAAGAGATCGAAGGGCAATTCACTCTAGAAATATGCTTGCAGAAGCTTAAGGAATAGTGCTTTGGGGGTTTATTTTCAGTAGGGGAGAAAAGAGCTAAAAAAATTTATGTCCATATGAGGGGTTTTTGTTCCTACTTTCTTGTTATTTAAAAAAAAAACCAAACATGTAACTTCAGTAATTGTCTAGAAGGGGTAAGATCTTGGGGCTGCATAGGTTGGTGGTAGTTTGGATACTTGTCTTCAGAGAGGTGGACTCTAATGGGCTAGTTAACCATCTTGGAAACTAATTGTTCTGTGGAAATGTGGGGAATGGATAAGGTATTAAGGATGGAAGAGAAAACTGGATAAACCTGGTATCTTAAAAAGAATGAAAAGGAGATAGGACCAATAAACACATCCATTGTAGGTGAAAGAGGGACAACTACGGAGCTGGATTGCTTTGACAGCACATACTAGTTCTGGCTAACTCTGCGATGAGGATGAGTGTTCTATTCATTTTTAAGTGACGCTGTGTTAATGCAAGCTAGAGAAATACAGTGGGCCTGGCTACAAAGCTGGAAAGAATGTATGTCCTTTTTTTACATAATAAGATGAGACTTTTCACTTCTTGGGATCATAGGGATCCCACAGCTTGGATGATTCAATGCGGCATCTAAACTTGTGGATGGCAGTGCTGGAAAGGGGTGACAAAGGCGACTTGAGGATGGGATAGAAGTCAAAATTTGTGAAAACAGGGAATGTAGTTGGATGTCAAAAAGATGAAATTTGGAAGAAGTGACTTAGAAGGCTCTGATTTGAAATCTGAGAAGGGAAAATGACTGGTTAGGTAGTGGTAGCCCTGCAGAAATAAACCTGGGGCTAGTCATGAGCTGACAGTCAGGCATGTTGTTCTGATAGGAGCAGTAAGTGCATATAGCACAGGCCAACAAGATGCATGAAGTAATCACTCTGTAATTAGTAAATTAGTAAACACTAAAAGAGTGTTGTCATCTTTGGAGATCCTGAACAGGTTTGAATATTGTATGCTCTGACAAGCAAGTGCCATAGAACAGGGGTTTGGCCTCTTATTTCAGCAGCTGAATTTCTGTGCTGGTTAGTGTACTCCTTGGAGTGCAAATGGACAAAGCTCTGGGCTTATTCTCTGACAGGGAAGGCTGGCTTCTATCTCTGGGCTTATTTTGAGTGCCCACACTTAATAAAAAGGGACTTTGATTCTCCTTCCAGCTAGGTGCTGTAGTTTCAGATATGTGAACAGTATTTGAGTCAGAAAGAGAGAGAAGACAAGCTACTTTGCCTCCTCTTCCCTTCTGCTCCTTAGAATTAACACAGTGATTTGCAGATGGAGTGGTTGGTAGATAGGGAAGGCATGAGCAGTCAGCACCTGCAACAGGCTGGTAACAACTGAGCAGTGCCTGCTACCGGGATGCAGCACAGAATGGATTCCTCTCTTTCTTCTTTCCCAAAGCAACTGCAGCCTGGAAGCAGGGCAGAGAAGGGAGACAGCAAGACTGACCTTTCCAACACCAAACAGACTAACCAGAACTACTCTTTTGGGGAGGGGAGCTGGAATGAGGGAAGATGAAAAAGCACTCTGAACAAAGAAAGTTTGTGTGACCTCTAGGAGCCCCTAGAGGACTCTGTGTAAGCAACATGATAACTTCAATCTCACCACTGACTCATCTGTTTGCTCTTGTCTTTAAAGCAAACTACAAATCTGAACCTTCCCCCTGAAGACCTTGATTCATCTGGTGATGAAGAGGACGCGTTCTCAGGTTCAGGTGCAGGTGAGTTATTAGCACTTGTACTGTCAGTGCTTGATCCTTCTAGGATGTGGCAGTCGAGATCTCGGTGAGCACCCAGGTGAAGGGGGGTGGAGGGAGGAATCCAAACACACACCCCCGCCCCAGAATATGAGAGCTGGGAGCAGAGAAGGGGCCTAATCTATTAATCTTGTATTCCTTGAGATACTAACAATTAGTAGAAAATGAGCTGTAGGAGACTTGAAAGGGAGCTGAAGCAGAGGTAAACTCCATGTGACTGCTAATGGGAGATGTTGTGTGAAGAATGTTATGAAACTGGAGTGATTCTTTACTCATGGGGAAGAGAGATCTTAACAAGGCCTTCATGAGCAGGTAGGAGATAACGTTTGAGGGTGTGTAAACCCCAGCCTACCAACGTGTATGAAGTGCAAACTTTATCTGTCATCAGATGTGCATGTTCCCATGGGTCATAATTTTTATAAGTGATAAAGGGGATTTAGGGTAGGGGAAGAAGTGTATAAAAATGACTGCTAAACTGCATGAGAGAAACGTTTGGTGTTCAGTGCTGAAGTCGAGGGGATGCTAGTGAGAAGAGAGCAAGCTATTGAAAGCTGAAGCATGGTATCCTTCTGCTGCTTTCCAGCCACAGGCTTGTATTTTAGATTAAACTCTGCAGAAATTAAAACCCTGAAATCAGTGCCAAATGTGGTAGAGACTGAAGGTGTGAATGCTCTCAATCAAATAAAAGTGTTTATGGAAAAAGACTCAGATAACCACCCTGAGGAACCAGTGTACTGAAAGCAGATTTCCCTTGTCAACCTCACCACAAACAGACAGGCACTTTTGCCTTGGGGAGAACCAGATGACTGACAAAGTATTGCTGAATAGCAGATTGGTCTGTCCCTTCCTTATTCCACTGAAAAGGATGAGGAATTACAAACTGAACTGCTGTTACTATGAAAATTGGCTATGCAGGTTAGGCATCCTCCTTAGACCAGTGTCCTGAAGATACTATTAATAAGTCTCTAAACTGGCCAAGGGTAAATATTTTTTTGTTTATTTGTTTTACAGGTCCCCTGACTGACCAGTCTCGCACCTGGAGAATCCTAGGAGAACCAACTAATTCCTCAGTACTGGCAGCACCAGTGGATTTCAGTGAACAGCCATTTCCTGGGACTGAGAGCCGAACTGAAAAGGAAGTAATATCTCCTTCTGCAACCAGTAATCTAGTGACAGAGGAACCAGTTGTAGCTGTGAAGGATGAAGGGTCCATCCTGGGCTCACCTGATGGGAAACCAACAAGCCACGTGGTCACAACAACAGTGAGAAGCCCCACTGCTCACTTTCCTTCCGTGGTTCATGTAACTCCTTCAGAAGCCTCAGCTGTGGTCCACGAGCTCGAACCTGAAATCCCCAGCTCTGATGTGCCAGTCACCAAGGACGTGCCCGAGCCCCACTCTACTGTCCATCGTGAGGGAGACATCGCTGCCACCCCCGCGGCGACAGCTCCAGAGGACGTCGTTCCTACACATGAGGAGGTTTCTGAAGATGGCTCTGGAGACCCGGTGAGGACTAATAGTTCTGACACCCTTTCCAGGGAGATGGCTTTAGTAGCATGTAATAAGTTGGTTTGGTGGGAAAGGGTGTTAATTTGTCAAAAACAGTGATGGGTTTAATAGGTTATGTTGGTGGAGGGTTTTAGATGAGAAAAAACAAAGCTGTGAAAAGTCTACAGAAACAGACATGGTGAGAAACATGAATAACCTGCCTTGTATGTCCCAACAGGGAGACTTCATCTTGACTAAAGACGAGGATTTGGTCCCCACCCAGAACTCAGAAGTACTGGCTGACTCTGAGAGGAATGCCAAAGCAGCAGGAGCCTCGGGAATTATGGACAGAAAAGAAGTTCTTGGAGGTACCAGATATTCCGGATTTCTAGTTGGTAAAAGTAGATTCCTGTAGGAGTCTCCAGGCAGCAGAAGCTGCAGTTCTGCAAATACATCTCTGAGCATGGAAGCCAACCTTTTATGTTAGACCTCTGAAATGAGGGTGATGATTCTGTGTTGTCAGAACTCTTTTAGTCTGCTAATAGCAGCTAGCAGTGTCTGCTTTATCTGCAACTTTGTTTAAACCTATTCCTTCACTCCCCTGAAAAATTACAGTAACATTTCTCTGTTGCTGCCTCAGTCAAATTACCAGGGTTGAACACCATAGCCTTGTGTGCTTTGCAGCATGGCCCAGCGGGAGATCCATGTCCCTAGGACTGGCTGGTGTACTTGAGCAGGTGCTTGGTAATGGCAGGGGGACTGGCTTGGAAGGGGGCAGAAGGACAAATTAATTTAAGTCATTAAGTCAGGGACAGGTAGGAAACAGTCTGGAACTTAAAATCATAGTAGCACTATCCAGTATGGCATCTAGAGTAATCCGTGTCTTTTTCTCCCCTTCCAGGTGTTATTGCTGGAGGACTTGTAGGCTTGGTGTTTGCAGTGTTTCTAGTTGTATTTATGCTGTACAGAATGAAGAAGAAAGATGAAGGCAGCTATTCACTGGATGAACCAAAACAGTCCAACGGAGGATACCAAAAACCACACAAACAAGAGGAATTCTATGCATAAACACTGATCTTCAGGACACTTCTTATTCCATCTTTCTTGGACTCTTCTCTCCCTGCACGTGGACCTCCTAGTGTGCTTTGCATTAAACTTAAGCCATATGATCATTGGGTTATTTGCCCTTACCACTTTGCCATTGGAAATTTTATAACTACAAAGTAGATCTGGATTCATTGAACATTCCCTGCTTTCTTGCACAACTTTTTTTTTTTTTTTTGACCGAATTGAGACTGCAAGTTCCTAAACTCACTTTGGTTTATCTAAAGACTGCTGGGACAGGCGGTGGGGAGAAGATAAGGGAGCACTGTATGTATAAAACTCTTGGTATTTAGGGAAAGGGCTAGCAAGAATAACCAATTAGCAGTGCTCAAATTCTGTATAGCAGGGATCCTTCCTATTTAACTCATAGATGCATTTTGAGTGTAACAAGTGGCTGCGCTGGGCAGACATTTGGCACACTGCAATCCTCTAGCTCTTTCTGACAGCTGTATTTGGAGCACTTAATGCCTATGAAACATCAAGCTGAACTTGATCTCTACCGAAAGGAGGTGTGAGGGGCAGGGTAAACAAATGACTGTCACATGGTTTAAAATAACTTATATTTTGGAAGCATTATCCCATACTCAGAACCAGCTCCTAAGCAGCTGGTACATACACTAGCAAAAACCAAATCCCAAGAACCCCAAAACTGAGCAGAGAGTTAATTTTACCCATAGTGTTGGACTGTCCCACTACCGTCTCTCTCTCTCTTTCAAGACTTAGGTAAGAAGCAGATTTTTCCAAGCAGCCTCATCTCAGACATTCCCTTTCCTAGGTGCCGAGTGGAGGCTGAGCTGTCCTGCTGTAGATGATCTCAGCCCGTGCTGCCGTGCAGTACCAGGTGACCGGGGCCGTGTTGTAGCACCTCTGCTCCCCGTGCTTGTCTCGGAGCGTGGTCTGCCCTCTGTGCCACAGGGTGTGCTGGCACACAGGGGTGGGAGGTGGGAAGCAGCACGTCATGACTGCAGCTAAGGAGTAGAGAAGCATCTGAAATGAGCCTGGGGAAGGCTGAGTGTAGGTGGCCTTAAACAGATCCAACAGTTGGTGTGCTTGACTCTCGCTACTCCGGAGCGGCTCCTCGGAAGCTGTTCCTGCACTTTGGAGAGAAGCCACTCCAGGGATGTCAGACTAGTAAGGGCCGAAAAGCACCTCCTGAGCAAAGTCTGGATGCCTGAAGCTGTGTGTGGTCAGTGTGCTGTCAGATGTCAGGCACTGGGGCCTCACTGGGGCTCTGGAGTTCTCCAGAGCATCTCAAACTGAGCGAACACAAGTGTGGTGTTCTGTGCAAGCCTTACTTCTGCTCTGCCTTTGGGTAGCTTCTTGCCACTTCAGTTCCTTGTCACTCAGTGCAGAAGGTATGGGGTGGGTGGAGGAGTGTTTACAACTGATGTAAATATTTGTACTGTTGAGCCAGAGGGAATGATCGGAGTATGTTGGAGAATATTGCAACAGTTGGTACAAATGTTGCATGTTAACAGTCAAACTTAAAAACCTGTGTAATTTAAATGAAGTATAAAACACTCCTGAGCTGCCATGCAGCTAAAATTGGTGCCTTCTCTGCAAACAAAAGAAAAAACCCCAAGATGTCTTGATTCCAAACTCTTCTTTATGCACACGGAGAACTTGTGCATATGTGTAGCTGGCTGGTTTTTTTTAAGTAAAGCTGCAACAACCATTATGTTTTTTTGTTAGGGTTGTTTCATTTTCAGTTGGTTTTTTTGTTTGTTTTTTTTTTTTACTGAATGAGTTTTTATAGGTTAATGCAATGACCAGATGGTGTTAATTTCAGCTGTAATTCTTTGCTTTGTATAGGAATGTAGAAATATTTGATAGGTCTATCTATGAAAAGGTTCTTGTAAAGCACAGGAAGATAAAGTAGTAAAATTCAGTTGTACCTCACAACCTTGTTAGGGGGAAAGGAAAAAACTGTATATTTTGGTAGTCTTAACTGACAGTTTGTGAAACAAACATGACATTCTGTGTTATTTAAGTGGTACAAATGAAATATGAGTTCTGACTGGAGATGCAACTTTGGGTTATCTGTATGCCATGTAAAGGTATACTGCAATAAATGGCATTTTGGCAAGAATGTGTCTGATCTGTGAACATTGATATGTATAATACTTCAAAAAGTAGATGTTGTTTTTAAGACTGCCTAGGCCTTTAAGGAGTTTGGGTTACAGAACTGTGAATTTTGGGGCTAAAGACACAGAGATTCAGTTCAGCACTCGAAGGGTAAGAGTGTGGCCTGCTTCCCTCCCACCCTCCCGTGGGTGTCCTGGTTGCAGTGAGCTGCTCATGCTGGAGGCACTGCTGTGGGATAAAAATGGGCTCTGCTGGAGACTTGAATGAAATGGCTTTGTTAGAGCCCTGCAGCATTTCATGCTGGTTCTGATTTTGGGACCTGTCCTTGTACAGCATGTCACCATCCCTAAAATGGTGATAAAAGCTGCCAGTCTTCCACAGGCTTCCTCTTGCTCCCTGTCTTCTGCCTTCAGGAGTTTGAGAGCAGAGAGGACTGTAGGAGGGCAGCTCCAAGCCTTTCTATTAAAACCTGCTTTCCAAGACAGATTGGAGATTGTACCCCCAAGGAGGGAGAACAGAGCAGGCCTGTCCTTGGTATTCTGCTGTGCAACATCAATTACTCTGGGGCACTATGGCTTGTGTGGGAGGAGATGGAGCACAAGTAGAGGAAAATGTCCTTTACAAAACAGGGAAGTCAGGAGCTGCTGTCTGTCTGGGTGGGTCTTACTGCAGCTAGACAATTATTTTCTTTTATAAGGTTTTGAACTGCAAGGAACTTATTTTTTGTTCTGTAAATTAGCCACTGTATTTTGAGTTTATACTCCTCTTGCTTGTATTGGAAACATGGGGGCTATGCTTACCAAAAAAAAAAAAAAACCACATTTGGAGGAATCTTGGTAATCAGAAGGTTTTGAGATCAGGCAAAAGGGTTGAAGGGTTGAGTTTAGAAGACTTGCTTCCATAGCTAAACACAGCTGAAGAGTGCTTTTTAACTTCGTGCCCACTTTGCCAGTCCCTTAAATCGGGTAAAAGACTCCTGTAAGATCAGAGGTGGCTGGTTTGTATTGCAGTGCCACACCAGCTACGAATTCCCTTCCTTAGGGGCTACCAAGACTTTTGCTTCCCCTTTTCTAGTCAGTGATAATGTGTGAAGTTAAGGCAGCAGGGAGGGAATAAAATGAAGTGCTAAGAGAAGTGGGAAATTCCTGTGTGAAAATCCTTGCAAATGCAACACTTGTCTG
This sequence comes from Lycocorax pyrrhopterus obiensis, assembly GCA_014706295.1. Taxonomy (NCBI): domain Eukaryota; kingdom Metazoa; phylum Chordata; class Aves; order Passeriformes; family Paradisaeidae; genus Lycocorax; species Lycocorax pyrrhopterus. Next base: position 101,832,388 of record JACSVZ010000004.1, on the reverse strand, counting down.
ATCCTCAGTGTGCACTTGTGAGAAATTTTGTTGTACCAAGAGAGACTTATCTACAGGAGGGCTGGTCTGCCTCTGTACTCTGACACAGGTTGGCCTGGGTTTTCCTGAGTCACATTTCTGTTCACTGTGTTTCCTGACTTTCTTCTTCATCCATGCTGGAGCAATTATCACATTTGCTCTTGTTCACAAGTGAGATGCAAAGAATGTGGCTGGCAGAAAAATTTGACCCCTTCTTTGTTCTGGAAAAATGAGCTGGAGGGTGTAAATGCACTGAATGTCAAAGAAGGCAAACTATGAGAGAAGGAGGACTTTTCACAATTCTCACTTTGTCAGGTTGTATTAGAGCCTATAAAGGAAGCTAAAGCAAATCTGAAAGGCTGTATAATCTTGTAATTGAAATAGAGAACAGGAAAAAAAGAGGGCCACTCTACAGGGGTGCTGAGAAGAAAAACTATGTCAGGCATTTAATAAATGCCTTATCTGAGTCTTCATCAGGACTAGTGTGTATATTGATGAAAATGAGTAGTGGAATAAAGGTGCAGGGTGACATTCACTCCATTTGAGATAGCTGCAAAACTAAAAAAAACCAAAACCCAACCTTTTAAATATGCAAGAGCTGAGGTTGAGGCTCAAAACCAAATAGTTACTTAGCTTTCTGGGGTAGTGTTCAGCTCATAAAACTGGAAGTCTAATGGACAGAATTTTTAATAAGTTTGTCACATTAGAGGACAGCAATTTTACTGCAGAAAATGAAGTGCAGTGTCTTCACTAAGGAAAGAGACGAGGAAAAGGAGCAGCCTCAGCAGTATGCAGGGTCTTACAAAAGGATCTGATGGATAGAGAAATTAAAAGGTAGGATGATGATGTAAAGGACAAAATACAAAATAGATTCACCAAAAGTAGATTGTGCCTGACTAATCAGATATCTTGCTTTTTGATACCAGGTTTTTTTTCAGTCAAAGGCAATCTTTTGTAATTGAACTTCACTAAAGCAAGTTATCAGTGCCACACAGAAAATGAATAATCAAAAGGAGGAAGCTAGGGATTAGTGGAAAAATTGTAAAGTGGTGAGGAGTGAGCTAAAGAGCAGCAAGCTCTGCAAGGCAGAGAGTTAGTAGGGAGAAAAGACCTCATTTTGGGGACATCTTTCTAAATACTGTCTGGCATGGAAGGAAATACACAGAATTACATTTGCTGTTGGGAATTTGGGCACCCTCGACAGTTTAGAGTATGAAGGGTATGTTAATATTCTGACAAGTAACATTTAGGGTCAGCTTCAACAGGACAAGGTCAAGCTTGAAGGGGATAACAAAAGGAATTTCTGTTCTAACCTGGGAATAAGAGGGGAAGAAAAGGCTAGGTGAATTAGTCAATTTTAGAATAATTATGTGTGCTGTAGCTGTAAGAAAGGAAAAAATAAGTCAATACAGGATGTGGTAGCCAGCAAATATTTCCAGCAAGTAGAGGGAATTGTTGGCATCATGGGTGTCATTAGGCAAAGAACTAGTGAGCCCTTTGCTTACCATCACCTACACGGCCTAGGGTTAACTCATGCTGGAAAGGAACAGAAGAAAAACATTAAAACTATGTTGCAGAACAGAGTCTCTTCCTGCAGTAAACTAATGGTGTTTGGTTTGTCCAGGTCAGGAAAACACAGACAGACAGGTCACACAGTTGCTGTCTGCATGCTTGTCATGGTACAGGGCAGTACCAAGGATGGGGATGAGCAATTTAGGCAAAAGAATAATGTGGGAGCAAGAAAAAAAAAAAAAGAAATTAGCCAGTATAAACATTAAAAAAATTAAAAACTTTGAGAATCATTCCAGTAATGGTAGGGAGAAAAGATCAAAATGTATTGAAAACAAAACTGGATGCTCATGAAGATTACAGTATAAAATGTTCCTGAGCTAGTGAGATGTCCTTCAGCCAATACTCTATGCAAAGAACACAGAGACCAGTTAAATACCCTTCGTCTTTCTTACCGTGGTTTATTTTTTTTTATTTTATTTACTCTAGTTTATTACTCTCCTCCTTTAGCATAGAAAGGCAGATGGGCATCCTTCTGGAGCATTCTTTGAGATGATAACAAAAGGTGATTTGTGCATGTGCACATGTGTATATGTGGATGTGATTATGTTTATGCATTTGCATGGATACACAGCCATGTGCCAATGAGAAATTTAAACAGGAACTAGGGAAGGGCAATCACTAAATCACTAAATTTTAAATTTTAAAAAGTCAGAAAATATTAAGTGCTTTTAAAAGTAGAAAATCTTACTTCAAAGTGGCATAGAGCAAAGGATAAATTTGTGTGATTTAAAAATAAAGATTAGGATTTAGATAGATCCTAGACCCCAGAGCGCAGCTGTTCCAGTTTAACCAAAGCCACGTGACTCTGTTGTATAAAAATGTCCTCAGCATGAACCCCTATTTGTCTGAGCCAACCATCAAAGCATTCCTGGCTCCTGAAAACCTGTGTGGGAGAGAGTGGTATGTTTAATATGTGCCACCAGGCTAGGGGCCCCCAAACTGTGGTACCCCTCTGATGTGCAATGCATTCGAAAATAGCATGCAGAGAAAAACAATCACAAACCCCCAAGCCTCAAAAAATCCACCACCAAAACCTATCTCACCTGCCTTACCTCTGGAAGTCATAGGCAGGAGCCAGCTGGATTCCTCCTGTACACAGAGCTGGGGCTGCTGCAGGTGGTTGAGGTGAGGGCAAGGACACTGAGGAAACCAGTGGGGCCTGGAAGAAACTTACGCTGATGCCACCAGTGCATTTCTCCCTCTAAACAAAGCCTGGGAACCCATGCCTTAGGAGACTGGACAGCAGTTTCCTTCATGTGGCAAACCAGGTTGCATCTCTTTCTGAAAGGAGAGGGTTTGAGTGCCAGGGGAAACTCAGCAGGAGCTGAAAAATGCGGGTTCCGAATAAGCTACCTCTCTTTTCTGGCAACTGACTCCCATCAGATTTGGAAGTAGTATATGCTGAGAGCAAAGGGCTGCTCCTCTGGAGATGCTCCCTAAGCATGAGCCCTCTTGCTCTTGAACCTGCTGCTGTGCTCAGGTGATGTGCTGGGAACCAGTGTGTGACCAGTGTGTGACCACAAGCAATCACACAGTTTATTACTCTAACACAGACTGCCTTACACAAAACCTTGGCTGAGGAAAGCCTACAAGTGTTGAAACTTAGGATGTCTGTGCAGAACAAAGTCAAACCAATTGGAATTAAGACTGAAATAACTTCAACAGGCCATAAAAGATCATTGTTGTATTTTAACAACCCCTCCAGACTAGAACCCCTCAAAATAAAGCAGATATTGTATAAAAAGAAAGAGTTGGCATGTATCCAAACAAGGGAGCTGATGGCCTATCTAATTGCTTATCTGTCCATACCTGGAGGTCTGAAAAGCTGACTTTGCTGGCAATCAAAAATCATCCCAGTCATGGTCAGAGGTTTTCAAAGCCCCCCTCTGAATGGACACCAGGACCTGCCTTCAGGGACTATCACGGAGACTGAGTAGGACTGTACATGCAGCTACATGCAGCACACAGCCCTGATGATGTCATTTCTCATTCAGTACATCCAGGCCTGAAGTTGCCTTTATGAATAACTTGAAACAACAGTGGAGTGTTCAGTCTTCACAGAGCAATGGCTCAAGAACTTCCAGGAGTTTTATTCTTCTCAGGGTGGCACAGAGGAAAATATGGCTGCTTCGGAGCAACATTACCTGCCTTTTATTCAGACTGAAAATGTGGCTTTATTACTATTATTGCTGTTAGTGTACTACTGGAGGAAAAGACAGTTTGCATATGCTCTTGAAAGTGCTGGTTGAGTCTGCTCTTCCTGCTCAAATAGTGCTGTTAATGTTTGATAGCAGCCGCCTGGGAACACAAGCCTTTGAACTGTTGATTGTTCTCGGGAGGCGGTTTGTCCTTTTTCTTATACATATATATTCACCGGACCTGGCTGCCAGTTTCTCAGGCATGACATAAATGATCAGAATCCTTCTCAGAAGTGCTGTCAGTTTTAAGTATTCTTTTCAGATGTTACCATCTCTACTTCCAACCCAAACGCGCCGTGCGCTCGCACCGCTCCAAGGAGTGGTTGTGTGGTTACTGCACAGTGAGGATTAGTCACACATTAACCACAGCTGTAAAAACACGTCTATGGGAAAATCACAGCCAAACACTGAGGCTTTTGAGGCTGCTGCTCGTTTCCAAAGAGGTGGATTTCTGCTCCATTTTGCTCCAGCATTGTGCAACAGACTCTTCACTGGCATGTTCACTTTGCTGTTGAGGTGCATTGCAGCTTTTCCTCTGGCACTCCACTACCTTCTCCACTTCCATGGACCATGGTGGACAGAGGCCTTACAGGTAGAGCTGAGTGAGCCAGTGTCTCTAAACCAGCAGGTCCTGGCAGGGGAAGGGGTACTCACACTGATCCAGTGTTTAGCCACATGATTCTAGTGCTACCTGAGGCAAAGCAAGTGATGTCAAAAGATGACTTGGGGTTAACAACTTTAGGCCTGTGAGGAGCAAGGACACCCTTGCTCATTGCCAAGATGACAGCTAAATGCTGTGGCAAGTTCTGTTGCTTTTTGCTCAACAGGAAATCCCCATTCATCCCTGTTGTCCTTCTCCCAACATGTCCCATTCTGCAGAGTTCTCAGCAAAGTATAGATCCTGCACTCAGTTTCCAAGTCCTCCTTCCAGATCTTCTCAGAGGTAGTAAAGCTGGAGAGCTTAGAGAAGAAGGAGAAAGAGGACAGCAGCATATCCCCAGGAACGTGCAACTTGTTAGGTCGAGCTTTGGCTTCTGAATACTGCTGACATCACAGTACACTAGTCAAGGCTTCCAGGAGAGCATCCCAGATCATCATCCACCAAACATGGATTCTGTTATCCCCCCACTGCTGTCAGATTCCGTGGAAAGAATGACAAACCCTCTTAATGGGAATATTTGTTGAGGGGAACAAAGAAGGCAGCGCAAATGAGAAATACACAATTAGGAATGCTTTCTCCAAAGCTGCTTTGGGCAAACGAAGAAAAGCAGCACTCATGGAGAACATGTAATTGCCATGTCCTCTGCCTCACCCTTGTCTTCTCAAGAGAAAATTTCTGTATTTACTGATTTGCTTCAGGCCTGTGTCACATGTCCCACTGCAAGTCAGCAACCAACAAAGTCTCTTTCACATAAATAATTGAGGTTCCTTTAGACTCCTATTGAGTACATCAAGGAGAACTGGGCACTGGGAACGAGGCAGTCCAGCTTCCTGGTGCTGCTGAAAGTGATGTCCCTGTGTTTGGGAACTGAAGCTGGGAATCCTCAGCCAGCTTCTGTGGTTCCCTTAGGCTTTCTGAAGCCATGTCCTCACCCTAACTCCTGCCTGGAAAGGGAATTTAGGCTGGGGTAGGAACTTACATAATACCATAATGTGAGAAGTTGTATTGCTCTGAGACAGTGCATGCAGTCTATGCACTGAGCTCATTTCCCTCCTTACTAAGCACCACTACCTCTAATGCCTGCTCCAGCTTGTTTTCCTGTCACCCCAGCAGCACGTTTCAGACCATCCCTCCCCTTCCCTACCTGCAGAAGGTTACCTGGAGCTCCTCACGTTTTCTCTGCAAACCAGGCAGCACAAGCTCCAATGTTGTCTTGAGCATGGAGGCATTACTATTGACTTAGGAAACACCTTACAGCAAAAAGAGATCTGAAATTATTCCATGCAGAGGGCTCCTACACTGATCCCCAGTTTCATAAATGGGAAAATAAATCCTGCACAGCACAGTTCCTCTGGCCAGTTAGGGCACTTTGCATGTTACTTCCACACTGCCTCTTGAGAAGTTTGCTTGTCTTCCCATCAATCCTCCATCTCCTTTCTGTTGCACTCATCCATGTTAAACGAGGTATGAGCATTGAGAAACACCATGGTACAACCTTCACACGGCACTGCTGGCATTTCCCCTCCAGAGGCAGTCACACAGCCTTCTGTGCTGTCGTTCTTCTTCAGGTACACAAGGACTGAAGGGGGGTGGAAAAGTATGCTGAAGTTTCAGGAATGAGTGTTTAAACTTTTCCTGTCCCCTCGCCTTCCCTCACCCACTTTAGTATTAAAGATGACACTGGAGCCAAATATTCTCTTGTTTGTTATAGAGAACAAATATCTGTTTTCAGAAGTTCTTGCTCTACATAGTACAGAAAGGCATCTGAAGGCTCGTCCCTGCAGTCTGGAGATGGTGGCAGAGCTGAGGGTCTCTAAATCACATACCCCTCTTGCCCCTGCCAGAGGAAGAGCATGGTCACATTCCGAGGGCTGGGCTGCTCTTTGCACTCCCAACTAGCAGCATGGGGACAGGCTCCCCACGGGCAAGAGAAGCCGTTGTCAAAACCTACAAGAAAGGGTTCTCCAGGTATGTAACCAACAAGCGGAAACAGAAAGAAAATACTGGCCTGCTGTCTAAAAGGAGAGGTGAATTAGTCACCAACAACATTGGAAAGGCAGAGATTCTCAACACTTTCTTCACTTCTGTCTTTACCAGCATTGCTGGACCTCAGGCCTTGGGAACAAAAGTCCAGGCTGAAGCAAACACAGACCCACAGTCGGCGAAGGAAGAGTTGGTCTGTGAACTATTACAGGAGCTTGGCCCCTGCACATCGATGGGCCCTGACAACATCCACCCAAGGGCATCAAGAGAACTGGCTGATGTCACTGTGAGGCTGTTCTCTGTAATCTTTGAGAAGTCATGAAGATTGAAGGACATCCCAGAAGACTGGAAGAAGGTTAATGTGACCCCCATCTTCAAGAAGGGCTTAAAGAAGGACCCAGGAAATTACAGGCCTATCAGTCTTACTTCAGTCCCTGGGAAAGTTGTGGAGTGAATCCTCCTGGGGGCTATCACACGTCAGATGAAACATGTTATTGGGAAAAGCCAGCACAGATTCACCACAGGCAAATTGTGCTTGACAAACCTGATTTTCTTCTACAATGAAGTAACCTGCTTGGTTGATGTAGGGCAAGGAGTGGACATCGTTTACCTGGATTTCTTGGAGGCTTTTGATACAGTTTCCCGCAGCCTCCTCTTAGAGAAGCTGATTTGTTACAGTCTAGACCAGCCATTGGAATAATCTCCCCAGGGAAGTGGTGAATTCCTCAGCACTGGACACTTCTGAGATTCAGTTCAACAGGGCACAGGGCCATCTTGCCTAGACCATGCTTTTGCCAAGAAAGATTGGACCAGATGAACCTTGAGGCCCCTCCCAGCCTGATATTCCGTGATTCTCTGATACACAACTAACACATTTTGGATCTTGTATGTGGTAATGCTGTTCTCCACCAAGGTCTTCATCTGTGCTTTAATCTCTCTCTCTATTAAGGGAAAAAAATGCTGCCTTACAGTAATGATTGAGAAGTTAGTAGAGAGAAGGCTGGAAAGTTTTTACCATCTTATAGCAAAAGTCTGTATATATGCATATAATTGATAAAAGAAATTTGTTTGAAAGAATCTATGCTCAAACCTAAATACAGTCTCAGCAGCTGGCACCACTGCTGAAGCAAAAATGGGAATGAGTGTCTGTTCCTACAAGGATTATTCTTCAGTTCCCAGTCCCACATCTGTGGTCAGTGTGAAACCAACAGCTGGGTTTTGGTGGAGTTATCTTCCTGCCCTGCCTCCTGCCTACAGCACTGATGAGGTACTTGGTCATCCCTAGCGATGAGTGGCTTTCACCAGAATGAGGATCTCTCAGGTGCCCCATCCAGAGTGACCTCAGAGTGTGAAAGTTTGTAAGGGGGCTTGAAAATCATATCTATGTTGAAAAAGAAGTTCAGCTAAACCCTGACTGGTGCTTACAATGAGGCACATAAATAACAAGGAAGATCTTATAAATACACAGATGAAAGTATAGACACCAGGACAAAAGTTTCATGTAACTTACTAAACCTGAACCAAATGCCCTTTTCTTTTCTTGAGAAATTATCAAATATCAATTGTGATGGGCCATAACCAAGAGAAAGGAATGCAACACCTGAGATCATTCATACTCTGCTTGCAGTGCTTTTCCTTTGGCTTGTTTGGTTGAAGGCTTGTGCTGTTTCATGTACCCAGCGAGCATCACCTGCGGTGTGAGGTCTGACCCCATTCAGGTGTAGGTAATGCTCACTGGTTGGGAAACATCACATACCACCAGGATCTGCCAGTACTTGTTGACTTCGTTGTTAAAAAATGAAGTAGTTTTACAATAATCTTTGCAAAACAAAGTGATTAAAAGAAAAAAACCCCAAAACTGAAGTTCAGGATGGAACTCCTCCTCTGGAATAGCTTACCAGGGCCATCATGCAGGACACTGCATGAAGACATGAGCAGCTGGTGGTGATGAATCAGGAACAGGCAGGAAGGAATCTGCTGAGGGGGCAGGAGTGCAGCCTCCTGCCAGCAGCCACTGTGGTTGGTAGAGTTTCCTGTCTGTCTGTCCGTCCTGCGGTCAACGGGACCGTGTGGTTTTAAAGTCTGGAGAGCTCAGACTGAAGGAGTTTGTCCTATGCAGGTTCTCATGTTCCTGTTGTTCTTGCATGGCTCTGCTTATGCAAGAGAGGAAGGCCAAAGGGTTGCCCAAAGTCCTTCAGGAGCAAGAATCACGGTGCAATACAACACCAGCTCTGAATGTCTTAATTGCTGAAACGTGGGCCTTTGTATGCTTCCCAGGGAACAGAATTGGGGAGGCAAAATCTGCTGATGGAGTTTCAGGTGTGCCTGCCTTCCTGATGGAAAGCAAGTCCAGGGGGAAAGCCAGCTCGACTGTAAGCATGTCAAAATAACCAGTGAAGAGAGCGTTCTGGGGAGATCTTGTAGCATCTTCCAGTACCAAAAAGGGCTTCAAGAGAGCTGAAGAGGGACCTTTTACAAGGGTGTGGAGTGATTGAACATGGGGGAATGGCTTTGAACTGGCAGAGGGTAGGTTTAGGTTAGATATTAAGAAAAAATTCTTTCCTGTGGGGGTGGTGAGGCCCTGGCACAGGCTGCCCAGAGAGGCTGTGGATGTCCCATCCCTGGAAGTGTTCAAGGCCAGGCTAGGAGGGGCTTTGAGCAACCTGGTCTTGTGGAAGGTGCCCCTGGCCATGGCAGTGGAGCTGTAACTAGATGTATCTAAGGTCCCTTCCAACCCAAACCATTCTGTGATTCTATGTGCAAAATAGGTGGACACGCAGCCAAATTTCAGCAGCAATAATTTGCAGGATATCTGTAACCATTTCAGGATTCTAGTACAGTTTAGCAGCTCTTCTGTGCACTCCTGGCTGCTGGATGAATACTGTGTGTGCTTGTTAGGTACAGGAGCACTTTGAGAGGTCCTCCTACACTGACCAAGATTAGAAGTACGGTAAAATGGATTAAATTAACACGATTAAGCAATACTCCCATCCTAGGGAAGAGACCCTGACATTTATGATAACCCAGTGTTGATAAGCTGAGTCAAGTACAACACCTACACAAAACCCTGCATTCACAGGACAGTTAGGATAGTAGGAATCAGTTGCAAAGGTGTTTATTTTCCACGGGTTTCACAGAAATAGGAAAAGAAAGCAGACTCCATTAGTGCCTGACTGAGGGAGAGGCTGCAGAGTTCAGCACATATTAGATAACTGAATGAAGAGAGAAAGATCTTTGTAACGAATGCTTCAAGCACAGGAAACGACCAATTAGTCCCGCTGCTCACAGGGTGACTTGTTTTTCCTGTCAGTGCTCTGAAGACTCCTAACACGGAGTGACAGGAGCGATTTGTAAAGGTCAGATAAAACCTGCGGGCATGTTTGGCTCCAGCAAAAGACCCAGCTCTGCTGCAGACCTGGAGAGGGGCAATCCCGATGCCCGCGGTCCCAGGTGATTTCTGCCCTGTGTTTCACAGCCCCGAGGTGACATGGCCTCTGACACCAGTGAGCCGGGTAAGTGATGTGATTGTGGCAGATTATGGCAGCATACGGAGCTCCTGAAGTCTCCAGATATTTCTTGACCATCTGCCTGGAAAGCAGGACTTTGACAGGGGATGTGATTCCTGGGAAACCCACATGGGAGACAGAGGGGCAGCTCGCCTTTCACCTCCTCTGGCAGATGTGGTAGGTCCCATTTTACCTAACACATGAAAAGTTTAAAGTTGAATTCTGGGGCTAAATCTTGACATCCTGCAGTTCAAACTACTATGACCAGGCTAGAGATGCTAATTTTTTTCATTGGCACGGGGCTGACAGGCTCAGAATTCAATGGCATACATTGTGAATTACATGAACTGTAATCTGACTCTTCATTGCTTTTGCTAGAAAATTAAATAAATGACACTAACACCTGCTTTGCCACCAGTGTGCAATGCATTTGCTATGTGGGATGCTATCCATAATATAACTGTGTAAGTTCAGTAAGGCCATCTTTTTTGTGAAAAAGAATTATGGAGGTAATGACAGATAATACAGCTCCAAGCTTTCAACCCTAGTTATCCCTGAGTCCCAAAAATGGTTACAGCTAAGAACTAATAGAGACACACTCAAGGCTTCAAGTGCCTATCACTTGCCTCAGGAGCAATGCAGCTGGTTAATTGCTTGCGAGGCCACAGGTGAATAAATCCTGTGGAAAAGGTTTTAAGCAGAGTAGTGTTTCATTCCTACTTTACAAAGTGCTTCCCAAGAGCCAGGCAAAAAGCTTCACAGTGCTCAGTCACCATAAGAACCTACCCTTGGGCTTTGGCTATGCAGGGGTTGCCTGGAAAACCACTGGCCCACACCCCCATTCACCCCATGGCTGAAGCTATCCGAAACATGAAGGTGTTTAGTGAAGAATAAATAGCAAAATAATGGTCTTTATGGGCCTTGTTTCTTCCTTCAAATGTATCAAGTTTATCTAGTCCTGTTAAAAAAACCCTTGTCGTCTGTGACCATTTGAGGATGCAGATTAGCTTTCTTGTTCTCCAGGATGTTGACAGGATCACATAGGAAAATTTTAAAAAAATTGTCTATGATGCTGTACGGTGAAAGCATGAGTGGCTGTGTGGGTATTACATGTCAGGATGATTTTTGTTTGGTCAGGTTTTCCTAGACCTTGTAGTCTAAGTGTGCTCTGTCCCCTGAGCCATCTGCCTGTGTATTTCTTCTGTCTTTCTCACCTTTGCAGATGCAGTTCTCAAACTTTTACAGGCCAAGTGTGCACAGCTTGACACCCTGCTTGGCCATAGCCATGAAGTTCCTGAGTCGAAAATTAATGAGATAAAATGTGACATAAATTAAATAAAATTGTCAACTTTTTTTCCATCCATGCTATTCAGGAGCATATGCTACAAGTATCTAGAAGGCATGAGGATTTAGAGAACTAAACTGAGATGAATTAATTCTCCCCAGGTACATCTATACTGGTACATAAAATGAGGCAGGAGGAGGGGTTCAGGCACACAAGACATGCATGTCCAGCTGTTAACATGGACCCCGTTATTGCTGGCTTGCACTGCCTAGCACTGTTTCAACAGCACCCTGAACCAGCCAGGGAGCACCAAAGGATGATGATTCTTCCCTGCGGTTGGTTTTCCCTTGGCCACAGTGCATAGGGGCAGGAACAGAGTGCAGCCATGTGGATGGGAGCTGTGCTGTGCTGCTTTGCTCTGGAGCAAGCAAATGGTCCCTGGCCTATTTTATTTATTAATAAAGATTGAAGAGAGAAGCAAAACCTGGGTACACTCTGTTAAGTGATTTTAAAATTGAAGCAACTTGTAAATGTGCATCATGGTTTAAGCTGAAAATTGAGCCACGCGGAGCCGCTCCCTTCCCCCCATCCCCTCTCTCTCTGTGAGAGAGACAAAAGGCAGAAATCCTGAGTTGACATGAGGACAATTTATTGGAAACAGCAATGGGATAAGAAAACAGACAGTAACAGCACCAGTAACAATATTAATGACAAAATTATACAAAAAGAGGGCGATTTGCATACAAAAAAATTTCTCACTGACTCACTGACCTGAGCCCATGCTTCACAGCTCCTGAGAGAAGTCCCCACTGCCCCTCCTTCCACTGGGAGCCAGGATATTTCCAGGACACATCCATCTTGGCCCAGGAGTTCAGGAGCATTGCCAGCTACCTGTAGCCAGAGCGATCAAGGGAACATTGAGTGAATTTTTAAAGCAAAGGCAGATTTTCCTTTGTAAAAAAGGCAGCCCAGTGGCTTCTGTTGTGGCTGTTGAGGGACTTTTTAGTTGTACTTTCCTACAGCAGCCAGACTGCAAATCACATGCTGGGCTTGCTTATCTGCCCTTGTATCTTCCATAATAAATGCAAGCCTCACCTTTCCAGCAGCATTGTTTGGAAGAGGTTTTTCTTTCACAAAACTCAGTTAAACATCTTTCAACTAAGCATCTTTCAACAAACTGAGTTTTTCCCCTCAATAGGAGCAAGTAGAAAAAGATGTGCCTTCACTCTGTGAAGTGCCAGCAGCTATATGGGTGTTTAGCAGGTGGGAAGGCTCAGAACTTCAGAAAAGAGTGACAGCAAGCCTGAGGGGTGAAATGTTTGCCCAGGCACTTTTCGTAAGGCAGTGAAGAGGAAAGAAAATAATTTATTCTTTTTTTCATGCACTTCCATCCCTCCACAATTCAGAGAGATTTGAACTGCCAGAGTCCAGGAAGTGTTTGAACAACTCTCTCAGGCACGTGGTGTGACTCTTGTGTTGGTCCTGTGCAGGGCCAGGAGCTGGACTAGATAATCCTTGTGGATCCTTTTCAACTCATATTATTCTATGATTTTAATTCCATCTCTGCAGCACCAGTTTGAGGCATGTCCCAAATTTCTGGGACCACTGCTCCACCCCTCCTCATGCTGGGATCTCAGCCATGAAGATGGGTGGTGCCCCAGGGCAGGAGCTGTTTCCACAGCAGAGTTTCTATAGTCCAAGGAGTGAGCAACAGGAAGGCTTGGGTGGGCACTGGGCCCTGTGGGTTGCTGCATGTGAAGCTGTGGGATTTGGGACAGAAGGGTGTAAATACACAGGAGCATCTGTCCAGCCTGGGGTTCCAAACCACCGTGCACAAGACAGGAGGGAGATGGCAGACCTGAGATCACATTTTGTGCTATTTCCTGTGCCAAATCATGAATATTTGTCTAATCCCAGTGGGGTTCAGGCCCCTGGGGTGCTTGTGCTGCAGCCAGGCCAGTTTGCAAAAACACAGCCCAAAGGGCTCCCAGAGTGGATGTCAGTAACCATCCAGCCTTGGCGGAACTTTGTTCCCAGGAAGTTGCAAAACCTGCCTGAGAAGACAGGCAAGTAAGCAGGCTCCAGGCAGCCCAAGTGCTTCCTTAAAAGGCTTCTGGAACTGCTCCATGAGTGGTGTCACACATGGGATTTTATGAAGTGCTCATCTCCATCCCTGAGCCTGCTGCTTCTGCAGTCACTGGTGAGATTTCACTGAGGGTATGGCAATACCTAGGAGTGAATCACACACACCCTATACATAAAATTTCACGGCCTCTGAGCTGATATTATATGGCCCAGACGTTCCTGCAGCCTGAAGAAGCCTTACATTTCCCTGGAGGGCTCCTTGCCTTAGCACTGGAAGCAGAGCAGGGAGCTCTTTGTCCTCCACCTCCTCCTCCTCCTTTCATCTAACACACTGAGCATGGCGAGGGGTGAACTCCTCTCAGAAATGACATCTTCTGTCAAAACAGCAAACAACAGCCTAGTATTTATTATTTATTGCTAACCTGCTGTTTGTCTGGGTTAGTGGGATAATCAGGTGCTGATGGACTTGGTCAGTGACATTCAGTTAGCACAGGTTTGCACAGTGGTGTTTTTTAAGACCTCAGAGAGTAAAGGTGCAAGGTATATCATTAATAGTGTTCTGACAGTGTATGGACTGCATTATTTTATATATGGTGTAACAGAATATGAAGGATACTGCATTTTATGGTATGTGTGGAGGCAGGGCTGAAGCAGGACTTCCAAGATCACTGTCACATTTTCACATCAACAAATCTCTACCCCACTGCTGCATTGTTTCTAGCTGTGTATAGAGATGACACCAGAAATCATTTTGACCATTCACAAACAGCACCTCTTTTGGAAATGCAGCCAAGTTCTGAACCGAGAAAGCAAACATCAGCAGTGTATAATCAGGCTCCCAGCAGTTCAGGAGAGGAAGTAATAAATAACTTGCCTACCTGGAACTGCAGGAAGAACCCAGAAGGTTGCATGTAAGGACCCATCTGGGCACTAGGAAGGAAGCTCAAGTGAATTCTCCTGGTGCAAAAAGTAGGCTTGGGTGCTCCTATGGCCACAGCACCCAGGCACGGTTTTCATGTTTTTTCCTAAACCTTTCCCTTTGGCAAAACAACTCTCATGATTTGTCACTTTGTTACTGACACAGACAAACCATTACCAGCCAAATTACCCTCATTTTCATCTGTCCCTAAGCATTCTGTGAAACCATGGTTACTTGGGTAAGTTTTGCTGAAATCAAGCAGGTATTTTCCCAAGAATCATGCACCAAGAAGAGCTGTGCTGAGTCCAGGTGTGGAAGGAGCCCGGTGGCATGTGCTTGCTTGCCCTTTAGAGTCCAGGGAAAGGCTGGGATCTCTTGCAGGAGCACAGGTGACACCATGTCTCAGACCTGGAGATCAGACTCTGAATTCAGACCAAATCTACTCTTGGATAGTTTTGTTTATCTCCAGAAGTCTCACACCCCAGGACTGTGGATCTGAACTGCATCTTTTAAAAAGACTTTCCTACCTGCCTGCTGGGGTAGGAACTCAGTGATGGGAGCTTGCCAGTCCCAAATGCACATTCCAACTTTATAGTATATAAATGTACTTCAGTTTAATTCTCAGTTTAATGTGTTATGCTTCCTTGTTGCCTCAACTTTAATAAAGCATTTATTGTTTATAATAATACTAAATCTGTAACATGAATGAGCATTACATGACTGTTTTATTTCCAACTTTAAATAATGGTGAAACATTTTTAATAAAATACATATTACATTCCCATATACTATATACACTATGCTTACCTTTAAAATGTATTTTATTATGTTAGTATACACATTTTTTTGTTGGAAGTTTTATCATGGTAAATTATTAAGGGTGCTGCAAATCCATAGTTGCCACTAATTGGTAGAATCGCTTGTGTTCAGTATCTGTTAGGACTTCAGAGATTGTGCAGTACATTTGTGAAATGATTATCAAATATCGGTTTGCTCTTATTCCTTTTAACTTCAATGGAAGTATGACTGACAACAGTGTAGTCATGTGTCAATATGTTTCATTGATAAAAAACATTATGTTCTAAATTCCTTCCTTATTTGTAGCTAGGAGCTCAGTTTTTGTATTGTTTCAGAGTTGAAAGGCAGTGTAGTGTCAGAGTGACTCATGAATGGAAGTTAAATAGATTACAGTGGGTGATAGTGCAGCCTGAAAAGGCTGGGTAAATATAACCCAGAAGGGAAATTTACTATATTTTTTCCATGAAAGATCAGCTGAACTTTGTGTTTATCACTCAGGAACGTAACAAGTTCTGGCTCGTTCCTTTGTTTTAGAAACTTTTCACCTTGCAATTTTGATGCTTTATTTCCAAGCTTCCTTGGAGAATTTAATTTAAATTTTGACTCTCTATTATAGTTTCTTCAGGTAGAACAAAATCAGAACTTTTATTTCAGTGTTCTGGAGTTTTACTTTGGGCGTTTTTTCATGAAGAAATCACACAATGAAAGTGTAACTCCAAAGTGTTACTTCTCAGAGCTGCACAGTGCTTCACATCTGCCCTGACTTGCATAACCTGCTCTCTGCATTTAAGAACCATCTTTAACAAGAGAGCTGTTAAAATATGCTGTGTTCTGTACTGAGAGGTGTGGGCAAGGAAAGGAAAGATTTTCAATTGCCGTTAAGAGAACTCTGGCTTCCTCTGACTTACTGTCTTTTTTTATCTTTTAAATTTCATATAATAAATTACTTTGGCCGCTTTTAGGAAAACAGCTCACATACTCATTCCCTGTCATTTTATTTCCATACATCCCTATGACTGCCTGTTTACAAACATCCTCTGTAGGGAGGGAAAAAAAGAAACAAGTAGATTCCTGCACCATGGTCACTTTTGGTCAGAGGTTTCTCCCATCCAGAATATATCCACCACATTTATTTTTGTGCATGTGCTGTGGTACTCTGTGTGTTTATTCAGGTAGTGGCATCCACAGAAACACTCTTCCCAGGGAAAAGAAGGTTTCACTCTTCAGGGAAAAAGGACACTTGGGTTATCTGTGTGCACCTGTCAAAGCTGTTGCATTTATTCTCCCTTTCTGTTGCAGTCAATCTAGAGTAACATCTCTTGAATCCTCTGTGAATGGAGGGGTGAAGAACCTTAACTTGGAAGTATGGAAGGGGTTGGAAAATTGGTACTACTTACAACATGCCAGACATTATGTGCAAGAAAATATAAAAAGCAAAAGAAACCTCATAATGGATGAATAATTACATTTGTCCTTCCTGTACAGTCAGCTGCAAATAATAAAATTGTCTGTGTAGTCATACCTGGTAAAATGCTACTGTTCATCCTTCCTCGTGTGTTACATTGAGCTTTACAAGAATACAGATGCAAAGGCCACAGTTCACATTCCAAGGGGCTTTTCCCCCCTTTTGGGGAAATAAACCAATCAAAGTTATTCCAGGGTCTTTGTGCTATAACAGAGCACGCTGTATACTGAGGTATGACTGTTGTCTTCAGATGTCAATTTTGGAATCAGAGTTTCGGAGAATTATTGAAAAAACGACTTGTTAACAAGCACTGGAGATACTTATCCTGACCCCTGCAAAGAGCAGGGCCAGCTTCAGAGCTAGATGAGATTGCCTGTAGGATTTTTCCAGACAGGTTTTCAGAAGTCTCTAATGATACAGGCTCCACAGAACCTTCACATTAGCCAGGTTTTAAGTTCTGGAGACAAAAAATCCTGAGATTACCCCAGAGAAATATTTGGAAAAATATGTAATTAATTAACTCTCATGCGTACTGCATATTATTTCTGGCATAATATCTAGTTTTTTACACTCTGTTGATGCTGCATAAAGGTAAATGCATGAAAAAACATGAAGAGGTGTGACGTGCGGTTGAGATAAGCTGTGAGGACAGGGGGCACCTGTGAACTTTACCCCCACCCAGCAGATGGGTGATGTTTTGCAGGAGAGATCTCTGTTTTTCCTTCCTTTCCTCTCTGCTGAGCAAGGTTAGATTTAGATCATGCCTAAATGCAGGCTCTGTATGGCTTTAATGACACTGGGTTCCAACACAATTATAAAATGGGTTTATTTCTTTGTGCATTAAAAATCAGGAAAGGGAGTAACCTCTGCTGCTGCATGATAATTTAATACTGGGGATAATACTGGTATATTGATGAAATACAATCCAAATGTAAATGGCATTATGGCAGCATTATGAAAAGAAATGCTGGATGAGAATGCAGATTTATAATTATTTATTGTAGCAATGCAAGCAGATATCTACACTTAATTATGCCATGGCCAAGAGAATAGTTTCAGCCAGAAGGGTTAAGGGAAGGTCATTCCAGCCATGCAGGCTGATGGTGCATTTACCTGAGGGGAAGAGAACAGGGGTTCGGCTGAACAAAGACATTTACCTGTGAAATAAGCTTCCCTGTTCCTTGAAGAGGAAAACTTCCCTCATCACTGCACAAGAGGCAAGCACAGCACTGTTTGGAGATCTTGGGAAAAGCAATAAAGTGCTGCCACCCCAGCATTCCCATGAAGAGTGCACCTCTAATCCATATATACATATATATATATATATATATATATATAATATAAAAAATATAAGGATATATTTACATATATTTGTATGCTCTGTAACCAGGCCTCACAGCCTCCCTTTCGCAGGAGTCCACTAAGGGTTACTTTGGAAATAATCTTGATATCTTCCATGATAACAAAAAATTCCATTTGTTCCCAGATCCCAGTCTGCTGCAAACACTTCTCACAATCTCTAAATACTCAAAACCTTTTCGGCACTTAAAGTACATTCCAGCCACTGTAAGTTATCCTTAAACATCACATGCAAATGTTTGCATTTGCGGAAACTTAAGTTTCTGCTTTTTCTTTCTTCCTATCTTGGTCTCAGATCAACCAGATTCTTGTGCAGTTTTTGATAGCGCTCATTAACATCAGCAGTTTTATTGTGAGCCCATGGCTGGAAAACCCGTGATAAATCCTACACTGATCCCTACCTGCCTTCTGTGCTTTGACATGGGCAAGAAGTGTCAGGTTAAGCTCAGCCCACCTGCCTGAGCTGGGCAGGACAGCGGTGGTTTCGCGTGGTTATTCATAGCGTGGGGTGCAGCTTCAGTGGGCAGCTTTTTAATAATGTAAGCCAAAAGTGAAAGGGTAATGTTTACCAAACCTGTTTCAAAATGGCTGATTAATCAAATAAATGGGTGTTTATTGAGGCTGTTGCTAGGTACTTACTGTTATTGAGATAATTGTGTGACTCAGCTAAGCCAGACAAAGAGCTCTACTGTTGCTCTAAAGCAGCGACTGGCCAAGTTTGCGTCTTACACCAGAGTCAGGGGAGAGACTTTGCTCTTTCTTCTTAGCTTTTTCACAAAGCTAATCACTTAGTTCATTTATCTGACACATCGTCCCCTTTTACAGCCAGCTTAAAATGCCTTCTTCCCATAAACCCGAGAAATACTGAGCCTTCTGCAGAGCCCCTTTGTCCGCAGTACAGCAGCAATGGGTTTTCATTACTGACACCAAGGTGTGGACAGACCTTTCTTTTGTGTCTATATTATATTATATTATGTTATGTTATGTTATGTTATGTTATGTTATGTTATGTTAATATTTATACTATTCATGCCTTTTTCTGCTAAACAGCTGCATAAACCATAAAGTCATCACCACTCAAAGCACTTTTTTACTAAATAACTGGGTACTTGATTAGACAGGCTATTAATGGAGATTTTATGATAGAAATTGTATAATACAACTCATGGCTTATGTTTTTCATCTAAAAAAAATGAAAACATTTTTTAAAGACAGATACCAATGAGTAAAATAATAGAAAACTCTCCTTACTTCTCAGAGGAAAGCTTGGAGTACATGAAATCTGAAGTACAGGAAGAGATTTATATCTGCTGATTGGGGGGAACACTAAGAACATAGACCTGCCCTCCAATTAAATTCCTTCTCACTTATATAGTGGTTTTATTATTTTCATGTAACAGGCTTTTTCTCATTCCAAAGAAGCATGTCTCTGTTCTGCTGATGGTAGTTTGCATACCTCAGTGAGTGGTAAAGGATATTTGAAATCACAGGGACATGTTTACTTCAAGACATCAGTCTCAAGTTGAAGCAGTCCAAATTTGGAGTGATGTTACCAGCAGTAGTGTTATAATCAGATTTGCACCGATATATCTGAGAGGAGAATTTAACCCTTTCTGGTAATATTCTGTAGCAGATTTGTTGGGTCTTTTTAATCTTCACCAAGATAAATTATATAATATAATGAAGCAGTATTTTGCTTGCTCAAGACTGTATTTGATTAAAAAATCTTCTGGTGTATGTTAGAGACATCACTGCATTTTAGCAACAAACACTTTCACTTCCTGGAAATGTTCAATATTTATTTAAAAATGTTCCACTAACATTTTCTTTACATCCAGGCATAACTGAGAAATGTAGGTCTTCCCTTGTAACAAATTCTGGACTTTTATAGATCAAGGTCTGAACCAGGAAGCGGGCTCTGTTTGAACCCTTGCTTTTGATTTCTCAAATTAATGTTTTACTAGAAGAATTTTCACTGAAGGAAGAGAGCAATCCTGCAGCTGATCTAACACTTACTACACTCCCAAATATGTTATTGAAAAAAAAATGTAATGCCTATGATGGCTTTTTTCCGTTTACTGGTCATGAGCATAAATAACATTGAGCCTAAACTGGAGTCTGGAGCCAGCCTCCCAGATACGACAATTTATTAATGGTCTTTGTGGGTACCCAGAGTGGGAAAATCACTGTAGCAAGCCACTGTACAGAGGCAGGTTAATGAGAGATTTGTGAGTGTTAAAGGAAAGTAAGCGAAGGGTGGAGCAGAAATCCCCTCCAAGTTCTGCACATGGCTCAGGGGGGAATTAGTAATAACATGACCCCAACTCTCTCTGTCAACTCCCTCCAACCTCTAGGACATCACCTCTAACTATCATACTGGTACAATCAAAAAATGGTGTTTTTTCTCACATCATCACTTTGTGCAGTTGGAGTGGTACTGCCACAACAGGTGGTACAGCATCGTCTCTGCTGGGATTGTTGGTGGCAGCAAGGCAAGAAGCACAGTGGGAAAACTAGAAGAGGGTCTAGATGCAATCTTTTCTGATTTTTCAATCTTTTTCTGATTTTCTCCAGAGAGCAGAAGCCATTAGCAGAAGCCAGCTTTTTCTCCAGAAGCATGTGTCTAGTGGCCACCAGTGGAAGGTGATAATAGTGTTAAATCAAAAAGGTATTTTTACTACAAGAAAAGGTTAAGAAGCAACAACTCTTCCTTGGCTGTCCCCTAACATGTCTCGGAATTGGAAAGTTCATCTGCCTGCTGAGAGGGCAGCAAAAGCCTTTGCAGGGTCCCTTATTCCATGTCCCTGCTGCGGGGAGCAGCAACCATGAGCTCCTTTCTCCCTGCAGCTTTGTGCAGGAGAGAAAAATATCAGCCTTTTTGATATAAAATTATTTTACAGGCCAGATGCTAAAGATATGTAACCCACCTACTCAGTGGCTGCGAACAACCTTTTTTGACAATGTAATTTACTAGCAAGTTCAATAGCAACAACTACGCTTCGAAACACTTCCCCTCAGGTAGAAATTTGGATTTTTAACTCAATTATTCTTGGGTTGTATTTTTTTAAACCTAGAATTTGATTACATTTCATTTTCCCTGAAAACAGTGAGAGATGTATTTGGTGAATGGGGTCTACATACTGAAAATACTTATCAGTCCCTTGAGGCTTGGAAAAAATGGCATACTTCAGTTGATAGCTGTTTCCTCTTCTAAATTCCCAAGGTAACTTTTGATTATGGGGTTTTTTTCTTCTTTTTATTTTTCCCCCTCTTTGTAAGCAAACAAAATGAAAGAAACTTTTTTTTTAATGAAATGTTTCAGTTCTCCCAGATAAATACTTGCTCTTACTTTCTATACAGCCCAGCCAGACCTTGCTTACAGACTGCAAATCCTCAAGGGATTAATTCTACCAGAAGACACAATTCCTTTCATTCCTTTTACATTACCAGTTCCTTGGACAATGCTAAACAGAGCCGGGAATGCTGTTCCACACCCTTGGTCCTCCTAATCTAACATTTTCCCAAGGGAGAAGCAGCCTGTTGGAAGTGGTAGCAGCACTGCCACCTTCAACCTGGGCAAGCACAACTGGCTGGACTGGTGAAATGGTTTTGGATTCGGGTTGCCTTGCAGCAGCCTCATTATGCCACACCTAGGTCATGTGCAATATGAACTGTCTTGATGAAGGACAAATTGTTTATTTTTGTTTTAACCCTGTAATCGGTTTATGTATTTGCACAATTTCAAGCAGTGGGTGGGAGGGAGGGAGCATATGAAGGCAAAGCTGCGTCTGAACTTTACCGCTGCTGACTGAGTTGTTTGTTGAATGTATTTACCAGAAATTACAGGAATCATAGGAAGACAAAAGCCAAAATATCTGACATTTGGTGCCATCTGATGCATAAGATGAAGCTGGAAAGGCGCTTCCCTAGTTTTCTCTCAAGGTTGTGTATGTATTCGAGTTGTTTGGATAATATTTGGACCCTTAAGCATCTCATCTGGGAGCACAGAACAGCTCTCCACGGACACCAACCTGTTCAGACACCTCTGTACTGCAGGGAACACCCGCACATGGACTGGGGGCAGGATCAGTGCCTGGGAACAGCCTCGAGAAGGTCGAGGGTTGTGTGTTCAGTGTCTGCCCCTCTCACACTCCTGTAGCACCGAACCAGACCCGTGAGTGGAGACCCCCTGACCCTGCCTGAAGAGCCTGTCAAGATCTTCCCCCAGACAGAGCAAATAAGTCAGGCACATGATCCTGATGGCACTGGAGGGTTCCCTTACCTGCAACAGGACTTCTGCATGTATTCCTCACACTGCAGTGCAAAGGGATGCCCTGAGCGAACATATTTTGCAATATGCATGTCCTTCACTGGGACAGTGTCTTTGTTTATGACCCTAAACTGCTCTGGCTGGCTGTATCCTCATGTTTCCCTGCAGTTGCATCAGTTTGGCTTTGTTAACCCTCACCTATGATTAACAGTCTGAGCTGCTGTGCAGAGTACATAGCACAATGAACTGTGGGGTGAAGTTTGCAAGATGTCCTCATTTCAACTTTAAAATACTAACCTCTTACATAAAACCAGCTGCACAGAGCAATTAGCAGGCATGAAAATTAAAAAAAGCTTAACAATTTGATTTGGGAAGCCTCTGAAGAGTCTGTGCTCCTCTCCCTGGGAACTACAGCTTTACAAGTTCAGTAAGTAAATTACTTTCTTTTTTCCCCCCTTATCCAGGCACGAAATAATTTTTTTCCTATACGAAGATTTAAAAATAAATATTAGAGAGTCAAGTATACACGCACAGAAGCACACACGTGCTTACATGTCCCAATTAAACTGCTACTGCTTTAGCTGTAGGTAAATGCATTTGGGAATTGGAGAGTCTGTTTTGCATAAGAGATACGGGAAACACTTTGGGGAAGTGTTAAAGAGCATCTAAGTTGCATGCTGGAGCAATGTAGTGCCAAGGCACTTTCCTGTGGCAGAGCTAGTGCCACTTTATTTATAATGGCAGTGCTTGCAGCTTGCATTAAAGAGACTGGGTTTTTCAGGTAACTTGCAGAAGTAATGGAAAGAGAGTCCTTCTTGGGAATTTCACTAGATTTCTTTTTCCCATCCCGAGGCAAATCCAATTCCCCCTCCAATTAGCAATGAAGGAGCACGCTGAGACATCCTTATCACCTCTCAATTGATCACAGGGATTTTCTAGGTCCACGTAGGACTTGCCACCACTGCCAGGAGCGCTGTGGCTTTTGCACCTCCTTTGCTGTCACTGTGGAGGTGTTACCCCGTCCCTACCACCGCAGCCTGTCCAAGGACATTGAGGCCAAGGCTGTCTGCTGGTTTTCTATCACACATCACTGTGTGTCTCATGATGGAGAGCTTTGGGAGTGGATATGGGGGCAGACTGGTGGTGCCCCCCTCCTTCCTCCCTCCTCCCTCTTCTGTTCTCTAAAATAAAAATTTGAATGGTTGTCTTAAGCAGACACCCAGGGAAGAGCAAAAACTCATTGAGTGTATGTGGTGTGTCTCCAAGTACTTTCCCAGCCCCCAGCTACTCCAAAATCAGAGGTTTTCTGAGTCTCTTCAGCAAAGCTCTGTTTCAAGCCTCTCCCTAGTCACATGGCACATCAGCACATCAAACTAACTGAGAATGATGAAATTGTCCTGGAAGAGCTGTTCCTCAATCCAGCCAGGCCAGACTCAGCCGCTGGAGGTTCCTCACACAAGTATTCAGACACCTGGGAAATCAAATGACATCTCCGTCTTGGTGGCAACTGGCACTTACCATCATCCATGATCCTGAAGGTTGAAAACAAGCTGCAATTTGCTGGGGAATGTCCAGCCCACTGCCTGGCCCCAGCGGGGTACCGGGGCTTTACCTCTGCCACAGAAGCAGCAACCACAGAAAGCTCCCAGCTGCTGCTCCCACACCTCTGAGTCCTCTGAGCTCTCCAAAACTGCCATTTACTCTCCTAAACTACCTCCACCACCTCAGTTTACTCTTGGTGGCTTATGGCGAACCTGCATCACCTTAACCCCTCCACCTCAGCTCTGGGCACAACCACAGGTCGGTCTGCAACAGCCCTGCTCTGCAGAGGGACAAGCCACGTTTCAGCAGAGGCCTCGCTGCAGCAGACCCTCCTGAGCAGAGCCCTCCCATCCCTGCCTCTTCCCGTGCTTTATTTCTCCCCCATGCTCCTTTGCCCCATAGCTGCAGGCTACAATTACTAATAGTAACTAATAAAGTGGCAGAGCAGCTCCAGATGAACCGGGAGAGGTCAACCTGAAAGCAAGGGTTTAAAAGCAGCCAGAAAGCAATTGTCCAAGAGCAGCCTGAAAGCAATTATACTCCAGCTAGCATTACCCCTCCGCATAAATAACTCCTCCTGACCTCTCCAGGCCTTTGATTTGCTCTGTTTGAGGAGCTCTGCTGCTGCTGTCCCCCCCAGCATGTCTCACCTCTCTCTCTGAGCAGCTGTTCAGGCTGGGGCTGCACCTCTGCCCACGCCAGTTCACCTGGAGCCAGTGACCTGAACAGCGTCTGCTCTTCCATGGGCTCCTGGCAGCTCCATGTGTTGGCATCAAGTAGGCCCCTCACAGTGCTCTGCAGCATCCCTTCAATACTCCTTGGATTATTTTTACTTTTTCCTTTGGGCTTGTAAATGTACAAATCGGGTCTTGATGCTTTGAAAGCTCACATTTGGTATCTACAAAGGGGAGCTTTCCTGATTTTTCCCAAGAATGCTATAGAAGTGGAAGGGACCACTTAGCAGCCTTTGAGCTAAAAAACCCCTCCCCATTTCCATGTGACCTTATGAATGTTAAGCCTTCACATGATTTCAAACAAGTAGCTGAATGAATTCATACCAGACAAATGCCCAGGTGGGTATGAAATGCAAAGTCCCTCCCTCTGGTGCAGAAGGCCCTGTGCTTTGAGTGAGAGAGGCTGGGACACCACTGGTAGGCTGGACACCTGTCTGCCCCATTCCCATGGCCTGCCTGGACCAGATGGGCAGGGACAAGGATGGGACCCTGGGCTGGGTGGATGCCTGATCCACCTGGTTGTGTGCAACCATGCCTGTGCTCTCTTGTAGTGAGCAGTAAGACTACAGGGGAAAAAAATTCAGCTGATTTTACATGATAATTAATACATTTATAAGGGAAATTGCATAATGTGGTGAGTACAGTGCAGCCTCCTCATCTTTTAGACTCCTTCCAGCCTTGTCCTTCTCACTTCAGCCACAGCCATTTCCAAGTGTCTGATTTGAAGGCTTGATCCATGTTATATCAAATAAAAGATCAAATCCCTTGTTTTTCCAGGAGCAGGGCCAAAAGTGAAACTCCTGTGTTTTGTCTGGATTCAACCCCAGTTTCTTGCTGATATTAGAGATACCTGAAATTTGGCCCACATGGTTTCAAATTCTCAGGAGCTTTGAGGAAAGCGGGAAAGTAGTGTCAGATTTTTGACAAAAGTATATGCTGGGGAAAAACCTTCAGGTTTTAGCTGAAGTTCACACAGTTACCCCTCTTCTGGATGAATCATAATAAATCCTTTATCCTAATTGTACTCAGGATTTCATCACAGAGCTCTCTGCAGAGATTATGACTTAAGAAGAGGAAAAGAAAATGGTTGCAAAATATGGGAAATGCGAAAGAGACTTTTGCATACACTTACGCTCTGTGACAATGAACCAGCATTGTCCAGGTCCCCAGTAAATATTCAGAGCATTTTACAAACACAAGAAGGTTTGTGAGTTAATGAGAACACAATACCTGAGTGCTGCAAAGCATTTGTACTAATTAGGTGAACATCCTTTACCCAAACACAAGGATGAAATGTCACATAAGAGAAGTAGCAATGAAAATGTTGCAAATGAATGCCTAAATGTAGGTTTTCATCTATAGTAAGAATGAAAGTCTGTTTGGTCTTCAGAAAAGGTGTCAATAAGCTGTGTTGTTTCCCAGCATGTTTGAAATTCAGAACACTGTTTAAATACCTCACTGTGGAATTAAGAGCCTATTTAAGGTCTTGCTATTGATGTTTCACCTGGTAAATATTTGAGGAATTTGCAATAAATATTTTTTTCCACATTCTTTCTCAGTTGCATATGAATCAACAAGTCCTGTAACTTTTTAAAGGCAGATTTGTGTTGCTCCCTGCTGCACAGTATATAGGAACTCCAGGTATTTTATAGAAAAATACAGACAATATCGAGACTTGCATATGAGTTATTGCTATTTTATGCTAAAACTTGTTAGTTAGGTGTTAATGTTCTGATCTTGCAAATATTTATGCCAATAAATAACTTGAGTCAAAGGGGAAACATTGCTTAAATGTGTGACATTAGTTACTATCACAAAAATGTGCAGGACTAGGGTTTCATCATGCAAACCTTCATTTGCTAAAATCAAAATCAGAAAAGGTTATTTTAAACAGCATACATTTTGACAATATCTTTTGGATATTTTATCTCATAGGGTGCCCTCCATAATTTAATGGTTTATTGTTGGAGTGCCTCTATTGCAACCAGGTGACAGGGCTGTTTGTACCTTCTACATGAAGGAGTATGGGATCACCCTTCTGACTCAGTCTCCTTTGGGTTTCACTGCAGCTGCCCAGAACTGGTCTGGGATCTCAGCAGCAAAAGTCTTTTCACCAGGAGATGTCAAAACACAAAATCCAGTATTTTTTCAGAAATACGTTGGATTTAGTCGAACCCACTTTGAGAGTTGCTTTTAAGAGTAAAAAAAAAAAAAATCTGATTAAATTTAGAGAGGCCCACTGCAGCCTAACAGAGCAGAGAAGCATCTGCCAGTTTTCAGGAGCCCTATTCCCATTAACTGGTTTGGCTCGGGCAGAGTAGAGACTTAAACCTTGTTCCCACACATAGGCAGCCTGGCTGTTTGGTTTACCTTACTCTTCAGTTTCCACATTTCCTGGCCAGTCCCAAGGGTGATGTATACTCCTGACACATTAGCACATGCTGAGAATTACAGCAAAAGCATTGAGTACTGCAAGCTCTTTAGAAGGGCAGCAGCACCACACCACGAGTACATCCCTGCCCTGGGATTGCCTCTGAACAGTAAAGTAGCTAAAGAACAAAATTATACAAAACGCAAGCCATCAATAAACACATTTTCATGCTGGGAACTCTGTGAAATGGTGACCTTTTGTTTTCTAAAGGGAATCTATCCAACTGCCTACCAGGTCATTACAGCATCAGAGTTGCATCACTCCCAAGTACACTACAGAGAGCACCAACATAAAGGCATCAGAACAATGAAAGATGACTGTGACAATTATTATGTGGGATGTAGCTCTTGCCTTATTAAGCAATCTGTTTCCCACTCCTTTAGGGCAACCTGAATATGCTTTCAGCAATCTTGCTTCATTCCCTGGCAGGACAAAGATTATAAGGCTTTTAGAAAAGAGTCTGAGATGGGAGAACCCTTTCAAAACTATTTAGGGACTAGTTCAGTCCCTGGAGAAAATTTGTTTTAGGTAAAGACAACGTAAAACCAGATCAACAGGAAATTCTTGTCAAGGACTTAGAAACAAACAACTGCTGCATGGAGCATCCTAACTTCAAACACCTTAATGCAATAATTTGTTTTTAATCATCCATGAGATGGAAAATATGAGGAAAATGTAATATAAATGTCCAAGAATAACAGCGGTTTGTTGTTTGGATTTAAAATGAAAGGCAGTTTCTGCGCTGTTGAAGGCTTCCATACCAATGGGCCTGGGGGAACTCAGGGTGCAGGAGGCTTCCATCTGCCAAGGACAGGAAAAAGTTGCACTTGTCCTCCTCATATCCTCCTGCAGCCCCGCATGCTGGGACAGCACTGCAAGGAGCTGTGCTGATGGGGCAGTGTGGCTTTGCTGACGCTCCTTGGGGGCGAGTGAGCCTGGTTTGAATCATTCCTCTTGTGGAGATCCTTACCTGGTGCCAAAGTTTCGCTCCAGCCACACCTGGCAGCCGCCTCATCTGGACCCTTGGAGTGTCCGCAGGCACTGCCAGTGCTGGGACCCCGCAGAGCACTCAGAGAGGTCTAGAGACAAAGTAGTTAGAGGTCCACCTTGGAAAGACCCTTCTTATTTTCATGGTGATAAAAATAAAATGTTTCTACCCTCTTTGCAGGAGCTCTCAAGCCTGGTTTGGGATAGAAAGGAAATAAATTTTTATCGTGGGGAAATGGAACACAGAAAATCTCTGACGCACCTGTCTACTTCTTTTGGTGCCTAAATACCTTTCAAAGTCCTGCCTTGAGTGCCAAAGTGATGATGGATCACACAGTATTTCCTTTTTATTATTGCACTGCATCCTTTGGGCCTCACATTAACATAATTAGGGCCATATGGCACCAGAATCTTTGTTGGTTCAAACCGATGCAGCTCCTTTGAAGTCCGAAAGCCTGTACCAGTTTATACCTGCTGAAGACTTGGTTTATGGTCTGGGAAATAAGGGGGGTGGGGGGAAGGGACCCAGGCACTTTTGTAGTTAATTAAGAACTACATAGATGTATTTGTGCCCCACTGCTGCTGTCCACCAGGAGCAGTGCCTAAAGTGCCTTCATGGCTGTAACATCCTTTGTGTGATTACCTCTCACTGTCAGCTGCTGTGCCTCTCCTTGTGACTCAGAGTGTTTCAGTGGCTGCAGGTAAAACTGCATGCAGTGAGTCAGAGCCAGCCAGCCACCTCTGGATAGCAACCAAAAACATCCCATTCCCATTCACTTGGTCGTAAGGAGGCAAAGAATTACCTGAGCAACAATAGTCTCTGTGCAAAGGAATTACTCTCACTTTTCCCCCGTTGAATTTATTGTGAAAACACTTGACGCTTATAAGTAAATAAATTCTTATAAAAGTATCTGCTGAGTAACATCAAAAATATAATGAAATGTAGAGAAAGTACGTAATGTAAATCCAAAGCACAAGGCCATGGAATTAGAGCCGTGGAGCAGAGAAATATTGGGACTGGATGAAGCTTCAAAGCCCAGGACCAAATTCACACTCCTGAACCCTTATACAAGGCACCCTGATAAAAGTACCTTATACTGTCAGAAATGTTGCAGCTGGAGTCGCTGAAAGCTCTGACCTGTCAGTACCTGGAAAACTCTGGTAATTGGCCACTTGGAAAGTAGAGTCATGTTTTTCGAGAAACTGAAATGTGGGTTTGGGCAACCACATTCTGCCCAGTTCCTGTAATGATCCTAAAATGATGTTTCAATTCCAAACACTTCCCAGTTTTGAGGCAGTTCATCTTCACATCTAACCAAGGCTGGTCTCCAGTGGATCAGACACCCACGTCCTGCAGGAGCCATGGTCTGAGCCAGAGGGGTGGCTGCTCTCCACCTCCTACCCCAACTCACACCCAGGGCACAGACCCATCCTGGGATGCAGCAGTCCAGGTCACCACTGCACACATGAAATGCATTCCTGAAAGTCCCCCAACAGCCCCAGCTGGCACCAAAATGGGCCCAATACAGAGTTTTCTGCTTCGCAGTGCTGTAGATCACATGGAGAGAAGGATGATCTGAGTGCTCAGCTGTGGGCAGCAAATACCCAGGCTAAGTCTAGAGCCCAAACACGCCTTGGTCACTTTGCAAATGCCACACTGTACCTGTCAGCTGAGCCACTGTGTGGTCACTGCCTTCTAAATAATCCTTTTTAATCGTAGAATCACAGAATATGCTGAGTTGGAAGGGTCATCGAGTCCAACTCCTAATGAAGGAAGGCAAATTTTGGTCTTAGAAGGTCCCCGAGATGTGTAGCAAAGGGGTCTGAGACTGCACTCTCTGCCTGCCTTTTTCAGCTCTCTCAGTTTACCTAAGAACGTGTCTTACCACTCCATGCAACACGAGCTCTTCCTGTGTCCTTGGGTGAGAACAGCAGCATTGTGACCCTCCGTGTTCTCAGGCACCAGGATTTGATTGGGGGTATTTATATCACAGGCGTATCCACGACAGTGAAAGCTGTCCATGCCCATGCTGAGGGGGTTGGAACTGGATGATCTCTGAGGTCCCTTCCAACACAAACCGTTCTATGGTTACATGATTCAATCAGATACAAAGGCAGCTCCTGAAAAAAGGGAAACAATCAGCTCTTCCCAGGTGCCAGCAGGGAGAGAGCAGCAGCAGGACAAGGTGCAGAGGTGCCAGGCAGACCCCTTGCCAGCCAGGCAGAGTATGCCGGATGTTGCTGGAGCCAGGGATGCTGGGCAGAGGTTTATGTTTGCTCTAGGTGTAGCTGATTTTCTAGATCACATCTGTTCTTAATCTTCTACTATGCACAGTTAAATATTTCACAGAGGTTTTATCAGCCAGCTCTCAGCTGGGACTAGGAGCTGGTTATTCTGAGGAATTTCCTGTTTCTAAATTAGACTATCACAGGGCAGAGAGGGCTCATCTCTGACCATGGCTTCAGCACATGAGGACTCCTTCCATATCTCATTGGATGGCAAAGTGATTTTATGTGGCCATAACCTCTTGGTAACAATAATGAAAATCAGCAGCCTTTTGTTAGAAGATGTTCAGGTAACCAAAACAGCGTTAAGCTTTGAGCAGACTAAAGAATGTGGATTTAGACAATGAGACCAAAATTTGGTGTGTGTGAGAAAGTTACTTCTCCAAAAGAAATTTTAAAACCCTCCATCGTCTCATATCTCATCAATGCAAATCAATCTAATCCAAATATGGAAAAATTTTACTATGAACAGATTGCAAAAAGACTTGCCTAGTTGTGAGGATTTCTAAGAAGGGGAGAAATGTAGGTCATCAGGGATGGCTGTTTAGAGTCAGTCAATACAATATGGGGTCATTCAGTCCCTCATTCATGGGAAGAGGGGAAGCTCTGGCTCTGGCAGATTAGTGGAGTGAGAGACAGTACCTTCCTCCATCCTCTTCCTCTCTGTGATGCAGAAAAAGTGGAGAATTGTGTTCTAAATGGCAACACACAGAGTAATTATCAAACTGTAGTGACTATTCTACCATAAAAATCAGCAATTGATTCCTTGTCTGCGTATGCCGTAATGTGAGTGAGGAAGT
This sequence comes from Lycocorax pyrrhopterus obiensis, assembly GCA_014706295.1. NCBI lineage: Eukaryota > Metazoa > Chordata > Aves > Passeriformes > Paradisaeidae > Lycocorax > Lycocorax pyrrhopterus. The sequence goes on along the minus strand of JACSVZ010000004.1, from coordinate 101,801,489 downwards.
TGAATTCTTAGCACTTTTTGACTATCCCAACTTGAAAAATCCTAGCTTATCTTCAATGTTTTGGTGTTGATGCCACTGTTTTAATGTGGTTACATAACTCACAGCAATTAAAAGAATTTAATTAAACTTGTTTTGCAGGTTACATATCACTTTAACTTCACAAGTGCCCTCCATGAAATCATCTTTGTACTTTTGGTAAGCATTCATTATATCCTGTGCCACTCCAGCAAGGTTTGGCAGGAGTGTCACAGTCAAATTCATTTGGCAGAGCAAAGTCAAACACCTGCAGGTGCTGGAAGAGATCAAGAAGATTGTTTTGGGGGGGCTCAAAACTGCGTAATTCAGACTTCTTTAGCCGTATCCCAAACCAGCATAGAGTCGGGACAGTGGAAGATATTGAGCTTTGACCTTCAGAAGCCTTTATGCATTCAGGTTTCAGAGCAGGGCACTTCCCTGGACATGGATAAGCAGCAGAACAGGGATAATGCTGCTTAAAATGTAGATGTTGGAGAAACTGCAGTGAGAGCTGTTTTGCTTGGCTGCAACAAGCCAAAAGACTGGGGTTCAACCCTCCCCTCTCCTGGTCTAACTTTATGTTTTGCCTCATGCTGGAACAACACAAAATGCTGGAACAACACAAAATGTTCCTGGCAAGGGGAAGACATGAGTTTCCATCTGCCCATGGTGAGGACAAGGTCAGACCCGGACTGGTTACTCCTTTCTAGGAGTGCTCCCCAAGCTGTGGTGCTTCTGCACTCACTCAGGTGTTGAGGAAGCCACTGTGGCTTCTCTGGATTTCTCTGGCCTTTGTGCCTTGTGTTAGGGGCCGGAAAATGACCATCTCCTCAAGCAGAGTGTGGCTTGAGAGGAGGCTGCTGGGCAAGAGGAGGGAAACCAGGAGAAATGTGAGAAATGGTTGATGAAAAGGAACAACCTGTGTAGGGAACCATATTCATAGTCCCATGTAAAGCTTTTCCTGGCTGGCAATGGAACAGGTATGTCCTGGAGCATATCACCAAGCTGGTGCCTATGCCAGGCTGGCAGCATTGGCAGCCACCTGCCAGTTCATCACACCCTAGTTCTGTCTGAATCCATCACGGAGACCATCACCAGCAATCCTGGCAGTGCCCTGTGCTGTTTGCTCTTCCTCCCGCTCCCCTTTTCTGTCTTACACCACCTAAAAGTAAGTACATAAACGTTTCTGAAATGCATTGAGTCCTAGCAGTGTCCACCTCCAGGTGACTGGAATCCCAAACATAAACTGTTCCAACCTATTTCTCACTTGAGTCCAAGCACTCCCAGCTTGTCACCATTGACTCTTAGCATCATTTGGTCACCTTCCTCTAGGGCCCAGGTCCTTGTCATCTAGCTTCAGCACCAGGCAGAGGAGCATAAGGTTGGAGCAAACCTTTGCCTCCTCAGGGAAGCATGACAGGAGGGGAAACAGTCAAACCCCTTTGGACCTCATATCCCTGGTATAATACTATTAACTGACTTGGCAGGAGTAGCATAAGGCTTAATTAGTAGCTATTTGTAAAGAGCATAAAGATAATTTGAAGTGCAAGATGATGTATTAACCTGAAGAATTAGTCTAATTAAATGCTTGAAATTGCTATTAGATACCTAATATTATTAGAGCAGAGGCTTTATATCAATATTGTAATGCAAGCACAGTTTCGATTTTCTGTTTTGAAAAATACTGCCATAAATTTAATTACTGGTTAATTATTTTATCCCCATTAACAACAGTCATATTTTAAAATAATGTTGGCTTCTCTATGTCTTTCATGCAGACGTGACTAACAATGGTTTTTGTTTCCAAGAAATTAATGCCTGAGATGAAAACACAGGAAAATATCTTTTTTTTTTTTAATCATCTTTCAAAGGACTGTAATATGCAAATTTGTCTCCACAGTGAATTGATATGTACAGAAGTGTAAACTTTCCATCCAGGCAGATTCAGAGTTTTCTGGGATAAAGGGTTCATGATGCAGAATCTAAGACTGGATCATGAAAAGCATATTCCTGTTCCCCTTTCCCATCTCCTCCCATTGTTCCCTTGGACCAGTACTCTGACCTCATTGTGAACCACGTTGTGGTGCTAACCCTTGGGAACCATAATACCACAATATAAGAAACAATTTCTGGGGGACTGAATCCCTGAATCAGCTTACTGTAGAGTAAGACGAGTGGCAGAGCAGAGGAGAGGTGGGAAGAGACTGTGCAGCCAAGGGTGGAGGAGAAAACAAAGCAGGAGCACTGTTTTAAACACCAGCTCCTCCCTAAATGGCTTTATTTGTAACATAAAGCCATGCTGTGGAGATCAGGGGCAGCCACCATGGCACACTACTGTCAAGCAAGGAGAAAACAATTAACAGCAATGCAAACCCATTGTGATCAGAGATGCAGCTGATCTCAGGCCTGCTGCAACATAGATTTGCCAAGGACAGGAGCCAGGAACAAGAACAGTTCCACTGAAACCTCTCTCCTGCTTCCCCATCCATGCAGTACCATAAGGAAGTAGGTCAAGAGCCTGTGTTTGACGGTGCAGTGCTGACGAAACCGAGCAGACGTGCACCTACTCTGCACAAAGATAGAAAACATTCGTGTCAGCTCCAGCTGAAGGCTCAGCCAGCCCATAATCATGTTGCCAACAGGGATGAAAAATGGACACCTAGGGAAAAATACAAGGAAAATGCAAATGTAGCATGACACTTGCCCCATGTACTCTGTCAGCCTACACATGCCCATAGCTTATGGGCTTGGGCACTGTGTAAAGAAGGATTTCCTTCTGTGAGTTTTGAATTTGCATCTCTTATCTTTGATTTCATCTTGTAGTGACAGTAAAAGCAGGCAGTTCTTCTCAGCTGGCCCTCTTCATGATTTTACAGACATGTATCTCCAAGTCCTCAGTTGCTTCTAGTGGTAGATGAATTGAGGCACACATGGGTCTTCCTCATGTAGTGACCATCCTCTGCCTCCTCTCCTCCCTGCTGGCCTTTTTGTGTGTGGGATACTGGATCCTTGATGGATGGCAGAAAGGACAATATTCTGTAAGGTGTAAAGTATAAGCAGGACATAAAAAGAGGACAGCCAATACCATAAAAATATTGGTCACTCAATTCCCAGAGGAGGTACAAGTGAGAAGGCCGGGGATCCTACACACGTTCCTTTTCTGTATCAAGGTCTGTCAATGAGTTATCCTTCAATCTTCTAGGAAAAGCTACTGTTAGTTTTTCCTGGTATAAGACTATTTAAGGAAAATTCTACTGTTCCTTTTATTAACCAAATACTTTGAAGACTTTCCATACAGTCATGATTAGTCACTACTGACACATCCCATCTACACTGCTCTCAGAGCTGCACACCATGCCCACTGTATGACCTCTAAGGGAATTATTTAAAATGTATTTAAGTGAATCCTTTTTAAGAGGTACTCCATGTGCTTTGGGTCAGGTGTTTTAAGGACCTAAATGTGCAGGTAGGCGTTTACCAGAATTTGGATGTAAGGGTCACATGTACATCACACACCTAAGCACTACAGAAAACTGCACTGACAGTGCAGAGACATTGACAGAGCTGAGACACCCATGAAAGTCACATTACAACCCTAAAATACTGTGGAGAATTTGGAAATCACAGTCTGTGATTTATTTTATAGGTATTTTTATTTTTACTTTTCTTGCCATTTCCTCAGTGTCTCCATCCCATAAGAAGAAGCAAGAATGCACAAAATAAGGCATTCAAGAGAGAGGGACACATAAAGTGAAGCATCTCCAGCAAAAAAAAAGGAAATATCAGTATTGTTGTGCAAAGCCTCAATAAGACCTCATTTGGTCATCCTAAAGTGAGGAAAGATGGATTCAAACTGGAGCAAGCTCAGAGAAGAGTAGCTTGAATGGCTGGAAGACCTGGGAGTCTATCAGACATGGAGAAACAAAAACACCTTGGCTCCTTAACTGATCACATCCAAGATTGTGTTGTACAATATGGCTGTTATACAACATGAGAGTAACATGTGAGACATGGAAAAGATGCTTAAGGAAAAGGAAAATGTTGGTGCAGCAAATTATTTATAAGCTAGCCATGAATAAGGTTAGGCTGGAAATTGGAAAGAAGTTTCTTCCAGAGGAATGTCACTCTCTGAGCCTTTCCCAGAGAAACAATCCAGTCACTTCTAAGCTTAAATAGTTTGTGAAAGGGATTATATCATAAGGCCACAAGATTATATCACAGCAAGTCTCTGCCAGTCCTATTTGCCAACATCCTTATACCCAGATAGAGCTGAGCCAGACAAAAACAGCCTACATGAACGGGGAACTTGGCACAGGGACCAGACTGTGAAACTTCCTTGTAAAATTGCAATCAGAAACCTCCTTTTGGGAGATCCACTGAAGAAAGCAAAACCATTCAGTAAGTATTTCTGTATTGGCAAGAGAGAGAACAGAGGGTTTCTATGGCGTCCCAGTCCATTAACAGCACAATGGTGAACTTGTCAGAAAATCAGTGGGTCCAGGTAACTTGAACTCTAGAGCCACGGAGGAGTTAGGGGAGGGAGACTTAGTGCACTGATGATAAATTGGAAAACCTGGATAGTTCAAGAGGGAAAAAATGGTCTCATATTAAGGCAGTCACACATGGAAATCAAGATTATTTGCATAACTACAGGCCAGGTGTCCCACCACTCTCAGCCAAGGTAATGGGAATAATTCCATTAGCAAGATTCATTTCACAAAGAAGGCACCAGTAAGAACATAATTCATGGTTCACTGTCTTATTCAGACTAGTTTCATTTAATTGTTGGGGGGACTGAACAGCTGAGTGGTGATGGTAAATAGGCCTTTTCAGAGCTTGGTGCTCCTGTAGCATTGCAATTATAAAGACCAGCACACACTGCCAGTAAAGCACACATTAATTGGACTGTGAACATGCTAATTGATAGGTCTCAAACAGTGACTGTCAATGGGGAATCATCTAATGATGAACTGCAGGGATCAGTGTATACTCAATGCTACTCAAAATTTTCTACACTGTTGTGGGAGCAAATATAAGAAATGCTGCTGAGATATTGCTGTAGGTGACACAAAGTTTGACAGAATGATAAATAATGATGAAGATAAGGCTGTCATCCAGAATCATCTGGAGAGAGAGCTAAATTGAGCCGATTCAAACAACCTGTGTTTTAAATTAGAGAGATGGAAAATGACAGATTTCATAGCAAAGAGAGCTGACCATCTGCAGAGTGAGGCTGCCTCTGAAAAGCCATTACACTGGAAGGATTGAGGGATCCTATCTGTCAAGCAACACAATATGAACTCCCACAGTGACAGAAGACGATAAAGCAATTTCTGTCTGTACAAGCAAGGAAGTTGTTTAGTAGCAGCAGAGAAGATATTTTGCCTCTCTAATTGTCTAAAGCTGATCCTGAAAAAAAATTCTTCCAGTTCTGATGCCCTTTTTAAAGTACCCTGGCAAACTGGAGAAGTCAAGAAAAGTGTCATGGGAATTAGCTGAGCAAAACACTTCTAATGAAAAATACAGACTCAGCCTCCTCAAATTATCAAAAACAAGAGTGAAGGGAGTTTGACTACAGTATATGCATTTGTTTTGCAAAACTGAAACCTGAAAAAAAGAAAGGGATAATAAAAGCTATGGCTGCACATTGTAGCCAGGTGAATTTTGAGGAAACAAAAGGCACTCTTCCAACAGCATGTGTGCTGCAGTATCAGAAATCACAACCTGTGGTGTGTTCATCCAGTGAGCACTGCACACCTCAGCAGCCACACGTGAGCTGCAGGGCTCTGAGGAGGGGAAGTGTGTGGTTCCATTCAGTTCTAATTCCTTACTGCAGTTTGGACAGTACTGTTGCTGTGTATAATGGGATAGGAGCTTTCACTGGACTGCTAATGGACAGCATGGGATATGAGTGACCCATGGTGTGCATGAAGCCACTAAGCATATGCCCTTCATACACTCACGAACTGGGCTTATTTCTGTCTGCAAACCATTGTGGGATGGAAAGAAACAATTTGTGAGTTGGTCACGTAGCAGGACAATGCACAACGATATTAATTGAGCCTGACAGCACAACACTCCAAATGTTGATGAGTTCAAGCTTTTTTAAGTGCAGGCCAACATCCTCATTGCAGCCAGAGCTTGGTGCTGATTGAAATCTGACGTTTTGTGCTCCTGGAGTGCTCGGGGCTGTGGCCATCCCTCCCAGCCACCACACTGGCAGCAGAAACTGTTTGGTCCCATCCTGATCCAGCCCTTTTATGGGTGGCTTGTGTCAGATCTGTCTGTTGTGAGAGTAGCCCCAAAATAGTCAGGCTGAGAGCAGAGAAGCAGGTATAGGAGAGCCTGCTCTGGCAGCTCTGGAAGGGTTGGCACTGACCACAGGGTGACAGGATGCTGGAGGACACTTGGCTGAAGCCTCTCCAGTGGGTCCCCAGCACAGGGAAGGGGATGTCAGCCTGGCTGTGAGACCAGAAAACTGTGATGGAGGCTGAGCAAAAGCTCCTGGCCAGCATGTCTTCCCCAGCCTTTGTTTAATTTAACTGTGAGAGGTCTTTTAGGAAACCAGGAGCCTCAAAAGCCCAAAGTAAGCACAGAGAAAGGCATTGATAACATAGGAATTTGATAGATCCCAGTGAAGACATTTTTCCATGGATCATGTAGAGTCTGGATGTGCAAAGAGAGCAGTGGGTGAGCCCGTGGCTGAGGAGCAGAGACACCCTGCTCTGAAGCTGCAGGAAAGGCAGGCAGACAGCCTGCCAAATCAAAGACATGTGTTGCTGGGCAGTGTGCAGGAGAGAAAACCTGGGAAAAGCTCACATAGTTTGGGAACTGTGGTTCAAAGAAAGCCAGTTCTGCATGAACAGTAACTTGCTGCTCCTGTCTTCAGGGAAGTAGGACTTTGTACTTTCTTGTGACAAAGCAGCTGTATAAAAATTTTTGAACTCATCTTCAGCTTTCTCTCTGTAACTGGATTTCTTTTACAAAATCCTGAATTTTAGTGAGCTACTTGGGTTAAAAAGTTCAATGGATGTTTGAGAGTTTTAACTCTGTGTGTGTGTGTGTGTGTGCGAATTTAAGTTTAGGCACCCCAAATTATGTTTCAGCTTCCAATCGAGGGCAGCAACTTTCTCTGCAATGTCAGCAGCCTGACTGGAAGAGCACGTTTCTAATGAGGGAAATGCAAAGTATAGCCAGAGAGAATTTAGGAGACAGACTAGAAAAAGACAACTTCAAAATATTGTTAGAAATGAGCTCATTAAATGTGCATGTTTTGATCTCTGCATCCCACGAAGTACAAAGGGTCCACTGGCTGCATATCAAGGGGGATGGAAGGATCAATTCCTATCAAGGACATCAGCAGAAGTACGCAAGGATTTAGGTGTCTTGTTTCACTCGTGGTTTTTTAATCTTCTGCTTATGACTGCATTTCATTTTACACTTTGAACCCAAGAGCAAAGGTGCAGCGAGGGACAGATGTTGGGAGACTAAAACACGGACAAGCAGCAGGGCCTCGGATGTCACAGTATGTAAATACAGGCCATGGAACGTAAACACGGGAGAATGGCAGGGTCACGGGCAGTAAATATGGGCTGTGCAAGGAGATCCTGTATAAACATGGTGTGTCTGGCAGGACATGCTCTGAACACAGGGGTTTGGCAGGAAGACTGAAGGAGTTAGGTCCCTTCTTGGAGAAGAGAAGGCTTAGGGGAAATCTCATCACAGTGTTCCAGTACTTATGGGGTGGCTATAAAGAGGATGGAGAGTGTCTCATCATAGGAGAAACACGAGAGTGTGGCAGGGCCATGAGCTACCCCCACTGAGAGGATGGGGGAAGGAGGATGTTCATGCATGTGGAAACACAGCAGGTCAGGACATGAAACAACAGCAGAACTCTGGAATGGAGGAATTTGGGAAAGCAGCCCCCCTGCTTAGCAACACAGCAGTACTGCATGGCAAATGTGACAGCACGGGGAGGAGGCTTCGGTCCTCAGATGCTGTAAGGGTAAAAAAGGTGTGGAAAGCATCCATTCCTTCTTAAGGATGTGTATATTATTGACCACAAAAAACAGCAGGAGACAGATTGCCTTTCCACAGGGAGAGAGACATTTTGGAGACAAAGTCAATACGGACTTAAAGGAGATCCTCTTCTGGAAGAAAGTGTTCTGTGGAGAAAAATGAACTGTTAACTGGTAACTGATACTTTACTGGTTAAACTGGAATCAATCTCATGTGCTTCTGCTTCTGATCTCATTGTTTCCACTGGATTTCATTGGGCTGAGCGTGGGAATCTCACTTCTGTTACCACACCCATAAAGATGATCCATGCTGGGAAAATGATGTCTTTGCTCCACTCACCACATTTATGGTGAAGCTGTTCTTGTACCAGCGTTTGTAGGAGCAATGTGGGAAAAACAAACATGTCACTCTGACAGAGACAAGGGGATTGGATTAAACTAAGTGGATAGAGAGAGAGACTGGGTACTTAGGAGTTCAGCTAGAGCATCTCAGTTCGTTGGCATGAACCCCCTCCATCCTCTCCTGTCTCATCACACGTGACACAGATCCACGAGCTCCTTGTATGTGGCTTGTCTGCACCTCATCCATGGAAAACATTGAGTAAGAGGTGATGTGAGCCAGCCCATGTTAAACCAGGTCAGAGCTGCTAACGGGGTGCAGAAACCATCATGGTAATTTCCCTGCTCCACCCACGAAGGACTACAGTATATATTTCTATTTGTATAATAAGGGAAAAAAGTTATTAAATGGGATTCCAGCTGCAGATGTACTTGTTTGTCATAACAGAGGTCATTGACATGTAGCTGAATCAAGGAAGATGACCAAGAATTTAAGAAATCTGGGCATGTATTATTTATGGAAAGAAAGGCTCAGCAAGGAGCTGTGTGGCAATTGCTGGGGGCGGAAAGACTCATGGTGTCTGGGTAATACTTTGTGTAATCTGTCTAGGAAGGGAGAAGTCATCTGATTCAAGGAGAAAAGTATACAGATAACTAAACAACTGCAGGTGATTGCTGCACGAAGGCTCCCAGGAAGGAACAGAGGGGACATTAGGATGCATTTTGAGAAACATGAAAGTTCTGTAAAGCACTGAGCACACAGATGGGTCTGAGGTTTCTTTTAAAGACTGTGTTCACCACAGCTGAGGGCAAAGCCCAGTAAACATATGAGGTATCATCCAAAATCCAGTAAAATGGCATAACCCCCCCTCCCACACCATGATACACAGAGGCAGCAGAAGTTAAGTGCAGACATCCAGGGCATCCAAGTCTGCTCTACCCTCAGCAGCAGGGAGAGATCCAGGGGTCAGCCCTGAAAAAGCAGAGAAGCTCTGAAACACAAGGAGCAGCAAAGGCTTGGAGAGCAAAATATCTCCTGTGTGCCTTGGGCAGCAATCCCTGCAAGGGGTAGGCTGGCATTAGGGGTAGGTTAACAGCTGTTTTTCCTTCTGCACCTTCCGGGTTTTAGGGTAGGACCCCTGTTTTCAGACCTCTGTTTTCTCTCTTGCTCTTCCAGAGTGACCCCATCTCCCCTGGGTCCTCAGCTCTTCCCTCAGCCTTCAGCCTGCCATTGCCTCAGCCCCTGGCAGGAGTTCAGTGATAATATAAATCCAAACAGAATTTGGTGGATTTAAGCCCAGCCTGCCTATCACTGTGCTTCCCTACAAGCAGACATACCAATGTCATGGGAAAATAGAAAAGAAACTTAAAATACAAACCCTTTAGAGGAGAGCTAGTCCAGAACAAGTTTGAATCTGATCATACTTTATGGTTTAAATATAAATACCTTTAAGGGAAAAAAGAAAATCCAATAAACAAAAGAGATAACGTAATGGAAATAATGTTTCCCTGCCCAGGACAGAGCTGCCAGCCTGAGCCCTGGCTGGCGTTCACACAGAGCTACCTCACACCTACTGGGTGAGGATGAGGCCCCACAGCCACATTTTATTGACACATTGATGCAGTGCAAATAAAGTAGGGCTGGAGCTGTGGCTGCTACAGGCAAGAGGAAAGGAAATGAGCCAGCTATGAAGTCTTTGTATACTTGCAGACTATAGGAATGTGTTTTGCTGGCCTAACGGTAATCCGGACTTTGAAATCCTGTTCATTCCCATTTCTCTCTCCCATGACATAAAATAATTCCTCAGGACTAGAATCTATAACCTCCAAACTCCTCGGAGCTTGTTCTGTGCAATGTTACACCACTGGGGCTCCTCACAGTATTGTGTAATGGGGTGAGATCACAGACGAGCTCAGTCCGTGCGGCTTGCGCTATCTTGCCCGCCTGATGGTTAGCTGCACTTTAAAAACTAAAGAACCATTCCTGTAGGATTACAGCCATAATTCTTAATAGCAGCAGGAAATACAGACATGCAAGTGATCCAGACAAGCAAGAAGTCCATTGATGTGGAGAAGTTTTCTGCTTATGTCTATAAATTCATATGCTGTGGCCGCAGTGTGGGAAATTCAGCCTTTATTTGTCTTACTGTGCTTTACAAACACATATGGATGGGTTAATTGTGGAGTCTGGTAGAGGGGCAAGGACAAGAGCAGTGTTTTCAGATGTGGTATTTGGCCTCTAAATGTTAAATAGAAACCTGAGCAGTATTCATGAATTTAACCTCTCAGCAGATGCACCATGATGCTCAGATTAAAGAGTCTTTGAGAATCAGGAACTACCATCCCATGGTGGGATTTTCCTCTGAAGTGAGTCATTGGCCTTTGTCAAACTCTCGTGTTAAAAGGCTATCGACATGCGAGGCACAGACACCAAGCACTCCAGCTTCCTGGAGTTCACCCTCCTTGAATAGTCAGGGGTTTTTTGCAGCCTTTTTATTTACACAGAGCCTCTGGAAATGCAGCCTGAAAATGAGCCTGGCATGGTTTGCTGAACTGTATCCTGACCAGGAGGTCTGAGCAACAGAGATGGGACTCAAAGCTGTAGACTTTGTGGCTTATTTAGCTTTCTAACCACAATTAAAATCTCAGTGCATCATCATGTAAAAAGTGAGTACACTCGATCAAAAATAAGGTTATTTGGAATAAATCTCTCAATCAAAAAATAAGGCTATTCAGACAGTGGTCTGATGGTTATCACAGAATCATAGAATTCTAGAATGGTTTGGGTTGACAGGGGCTTTAGAGATCACCCAGTTCCAACACCCCTGCCACGGGCAGGAACAGCTTCCACTATCCCAGGCTGCTCAAAGACCCATCCAAACTGGCCTTGAACACTTCCAGGAATGTGGCATCCACAACTTCTCTTGGCAGCCTGTATCTATTTTATAGATATTTGTGTATATTTTATTCACTAAAATTAAAAGAACTACAATTTGAAAAGCTTATCATATGGACGTGTGAATACGCTGATGCAGGATGGGAAAAAAGAACACACAGTGTCATCACTAAGTATTATTTAGGTCCCCTGGGGAGTGTAAAATCTGTCCTGGCTGAAGGAACAGGAGCACCAGGTTCCCAGCAGCATGCTGGCAGCTTGTGGGATGTTTTGGTCTCCTCTAGGATCAGCATTCACCCATCCTGCTGCTGTTTCCCTGATGTCTATTACCTGTTCTTCACCGTTGACTACATACAGTTAATGGATAATGAAAATAGGCTTTGGGAAAGATTTATACAACCACATTTTATCACTGGGTCATTTTCTGTTGGCCTGTGTGGCTATAAACTGGAGGGAATAGATGCCTTTAAAACAAGCCCTTTGGTCAGAGAGGATGAGCTGTGGTTGCAAAATGCTATTCACTGTCAAGAACATGCTGAGAGGAGAAGATTGCAAATGCCCAAGACCTTAAACATTTACACTTGGAGGTAAAACAATGATATTCAGTCACTCTAGGCCTTGTGTTGGCATTGGCACCTTTCCCTCAGATCATTCTCTGGGCTGTTTTTCTGTAGCAATGCCATCCCAGGCTGATTATAGACCAAACCCAAGCCAGACAGAGGACAGGACTGTGCCTGTGGGTCTAGCCTGAGGGCCACAAAATGAAGATTGACAAGAAACCAGTTTCCTGTTTGCTTGATTAAATACAACTATAAAATTAAGATAAAACATATCCACAGCCCACTGGAGGTGTGTTGTGAGACGCACCACAGAATGTTTGTAAAGTGATTTGGAAGTGAAAAACGCTGCAACAATGCAAAGCCGTGTTCTTATGAAAGACAGTTGATTGCTTCTTTTATAAGGTAACAAAGTCCAGAAAAGTAGAGTGGAAATCAGCATGTCTCCAGATCTCTGGCAGCAGTCCCATCCCTGGCAGCAGCTGCAGCTCTGACACAACCTGATGCTGCAATCTTCTGGAGAGAAGAAGAAAGTTCTCTAGCACTCAGTGACTTCAGGATGCCCACTGAGTGTTGTTATTTATTCAGAGGGGTATTGCTGGATCCCCCAAATCAGGAGTTCAGGTCTGAACTCAGCTGCCATCACAGTGACTGGTGCGGCTTGAGGAAAATCTCACCATCCCTTTATCACCAAATCTGGAGCATTTCTGACTAAAGGCCTGTGAGTGAATGCTTCTTCACAAAAACTGGCAATTGGTGTCCAGTGCATTTTGAAAACTATATGATGGCAGAACAAGCATTGCTCTTGAATTTTCAGCAGCATTTGTGCTATGACGATCAACGCTGGTATACATTTGTGAGTCTATGGGACACAGGACTATGAAAATCTTGAAGGGGCAGGAATATGCATAGCACCTGTCAGTAGTTCTCTTGAAGAAGGTTAAATCCTTAATTTTATTGAAGAACCACTCTAGGACATACTGCCATGGAGACTGATAACTCCAGAGCACAGTGTGAGCAGTTTATAGCTCTGTACTGAGAAATCTTGCTATGCGATGAGGTGCAAAGTATCTTTCTATTCCCTCATTGCCAATATTGAGTTGCCTGCCATATTATTTGAAATATATTTCTTGACTGAAAGGGTATTGCAGGGATCTACTGGAAAATCAGTGAGCACCTGTGCACTGCTTGTTTGGCTTCCGAAGGGCTCCTGGTGGGCATCCTACCCAGTTCGCTCTCACCTTCTGCTGCAGCTCACCACCCCTTCAGCTGTGCTGGGGCAGAGGAGGATGTTTTTATTTCCAGTGGGGATGCTTTCAGTGATGCTGTGGATAAAGGGGTTTTAGCCACTGGTGTGCTCACCTTCCCCTCCTGGGCAGGGCTGTGCCCACTGTCCCAGGTGACATGGCTGTTCATGAGACAAAGGACTACATAGCCTGGTGTGAAGTCCTCAGTCTAACCCACAGCAGTGGAGTTATTGTGGACAGGGATGGTTCAGCCACTGGGAACAGGAACAGGAGTCAAGCAGCCTCTGTGCCAGTCCCAGCTCTGCTAACCTGTGGGACCAGCAAGACCACAGGAAAAGGTACAGGGCAAAGAGTATAAAAATCATCACCTTCCCAAAGCCCTTCCCTTTACCATAAACGCTGATTTAAATGCAGTTGCTGATTTAAACTTGCATTTCAGGATCATCACCAACTTGTGCAGAACAAAATGCCTTCCCTTCCCGTCCTGTAAGCAAGAGGCAAAATGACTTTTTAGGAAAGCTGTGTAATTCCTGCCTGAAATTAAAGTGCTGGTTCTTTTTGGTTCCTCCAAGCTATTGTTTTTACAGTTTTTTAAGCCACAGATGAGAAGGGAAAAAAGCACAACAAAAATCCAATTAAGGAAAAGCCTTGGGAAAGAGAAAGTGCTTGTTGTTTAAACGTGAGCTGTAAAGGTAGCCAGGAAAGGTGGGTTAAATGCAGAGCCTAAATATCCAGCAGCCATAATTGTTATCTGAGCCTCTGCACCATTAGCGATGCAGCAATACTGGTTTGGGTTTTCCCCTCCACTCTCCAGGTTCACATGTGAGCAGGTCTCCACAAGCTCCTCACTTATTGGTCTGATGAAAAATTGGTTTGAAAAATAAAACTGTGTTAGAAAAAGAAAGTGTGTGAACAGGCAAAGTAAAGATCTTGGAGCTCTGGAAAAAAAATCCTGGCTCCAAATTATTCTATGTGGGGAAAATTCATCAGGTGCCAAGAGAAAAAAAACACAACCCGACAGCCTTGTTTTGATTTCCATCCATTCCAGCTGATCACTAGTCTCCAGGCTGGGCTTATCTTTTTGAAGAGAGCTTCTTATTCAGTGAGCCACAAGCAGTGACTGCAGCGAGAAGGCACAGCCTAGTTTTATGTAGGATGTTTCAGCTGCCAATGAAAAGATCTTCCTTCCCTGAATGTCGTAAAACCTACACCACCAAACTGTGCCGTAAGTGATGTGCTTTGCAACAGGATTTCCTTGTACTCCACTAAACACAGACAACCTGAGACCCACTTACCCCATTCACCCATGGAAAAGGAAATGGGATGAAGAATTAGAAGAAGGAACAAGACAATGAATGCAAACACATTTGCCATTCATTCCTCACCTGACTTTTGTACAGGCCCTTTCTCCTCTGTCTTTCTCTCCCTTTGACCTGTATGTTTAAAGCCACTCTGGAGGACTTCTGCCTTTTTCAGTTTGCTGGCCTTGGTGGAGGGAAAAATTCAGCTTTATTAATTTAAGCTATCTGGCAAAAGGCTTATTTTCTCAGATGGCTGCACAGACGCAAAAGGCCACAGACTGAGCAGTGCTAATCCACGAGGTAAAATGAAGACAGAGTTTTATGGGCAAGAAGGAGTTTTTTACAGGTAAGTGACAGAATCTGCAGCTAGAAAAGACCAGAAGAAAATAAATCAACTCACTCTAAGGATTAAATTCTGCCAGTGGCAAAAAAAGGGAGCACAGCTGTACTAAGGGCAGCATTGGGCCCTGGGTATATATTTGGTTAATTAGATATTTTTCCTCCTTCCCAACCAGGATAGCTTTGTTTTATGTCTGCACCTCTCTCCGGTTTAGCCAGTCCCAACATGATGGAAATGCCTGTTCCATGCTGCTCAAAGGCACAGGGATTCCTATCTTTGGCAGGGAAAACAGGGAAAGCTGATGCATGTGTGTGTAAACATATATATATATATATCTCACCTCTTCTGGAAGCTATGAGCACTGACAGCTCTTAGTTCAAACTGAAGTAGCTCAGGTATATGCAGGGATCTGTTTGTATATATTATTCAAGTAAGTATGTGTGTAGATAAATACAAAAAATGCACAAATGGCTGCATACTCCAAGTGATGTATTTCCATTTGAACTCATTTATCTTGAGAGGCAGGCAAGGAGCAGTTTCTGGAGCAGCTTTCTGCTGGAAAGACTGACTAAGAGTGATCTCCCTTTGGTCATTTAATGAGTGGTGGGGTCAGATTGAGATCTCTGAGGCTTTCAACACTTAGCCTTCTTTCTCCAACCTATTTGTCTTTCTTTCTTGTATTATGCAAGAGATGAGACGCTCTGATAAAATCTCTTCTTGTGGGAGAACATGACTCAGTTTTCACAAGTGGATACCCCATGAAACATAGCCATCATCCCCTCGCAAGTCTTCATATAACCAAAATAATATCAGAAGTGGAGGCAGGAGAGAAGCAGGGTCAGAGGGGTGAAGTGGAGGAGGAAGTCATAAACTTCCTTCTGTATTATTTGCACCCAGCTCCTACAGCCTCTGAATCACAACTATGTGAACAAATAACTCACAGTCATCTGCAGGAGATCACCACAATTGTAATCACCACCCTTTTTACTCCAGAATTTTCAAGGTTAAAGTATTAGTGGTATAATATATTTGTACACATCCAAATTATACCTCTATTATGGCGGGGGGGTGTCTCATTCCTCTAATCTCATTCAACTGTAGAACTTCCATTGAATGTGTCTGGGAAGAAAATCTAATGGAATAAACCAGATCTTTATCCACCAAGGGAGGCAAAAACTCAAAAATCCATTGTTTCCTCAGACCCAAGACTGGATATACCTAATTCAACCACAAATTGCTGGGCTGAGCAGGGTTCATGGCACAGCCAGGAAGACTAATTCCTTCCCGTGCAGGAATTACCATGTTAAACTCCCTGACCTGGGTTACACAGGAGGTCAGATTAGATTATCACTGTCCAAAATTCTGCTCCCAGAAACCAGCTTCCAGTGCCCATCTGGCTGCAATCCCAGGTAAACATGAAGAAAGGAAAAAAGCAAGCGTGTGGTCAGGGTATCTCATTTCTGTGTGCTGCGGTGGAAGGGCTCTCACTGCTGTCGGTAAGAAGGCAGCAGACCTTCCTGAAAACAAGAAAAACTTTAACAGATGCAGGGGGGCAATTTTTAGGGTCATCAGTGGCCAACATGGAGCCCTCCCAGTATGGCCTTGTGTGCATGCAGGCAGTCTCTGCTGCTGATTCAGGGCTCCCAGATGCCCTGAAATTGGTAAAATACTGAGAAACCCCATGGTGGCACAGTGAGTGCCAGAGGTACAAACCATTGCAAAGGGCAATGCTGCCAGTTTGTTCCATCCATTCCAGGACTCTCCTCCGGGCCATTGCATCCCTGCTGGAGAAGGGGATGCCACCTTGCCCTATGCAGCCACTCAATAACCATTTCTGCCCATACGAGCCCCAGTGAGAGATCAAACAATCTCTGCTGCCTGTCTTCTCTCCACTGCAGCAGCCAGCCCACAGAACACAGACCTGGAATGGTGTATTCCCATGCCATGGATAGCCACAGCCATGCCAGCCCCATACATCTGAAGGCCACAATATGACTGGAGAGGCAGCAGCTCTCTCCAGTCAGCCTAAGCAGCAGAGCTTTATCTCTCAAAGAGTTGCATGAACACTCCTCAGTAGCTGCTCACCTGCCAACACAGGCAGCAGAGCCTGTTTCCCTGGTTTGTTGGTGCTCACTTCCAGCTCACACTCATCCCTAAAGCTCCAGGATCCCTTTTTAGCACCTCCTGTGTGAAATGCTTAGGCAGATGGTACCAGCAAGGCTTAAGCTTTCTTTTGAGGTGCCATGAAATCACCTGCCCATCCCTGATTACCAAACACTGGCCTCCATCCGCTTGTCCTTTCCCCACCCCTGGGCGGCTGGTGAACCCAGAGCCGGTCTGTGACTAATGGCAGTGTGAGCAAGCGAGGAGGCCATCGGCCATCTAAATCAGCTGAATCAGAAGGACCAGGGGAAAGGAAAAAAAAAAGCTGTATGAACAAGCACTAATTGCTTACAAGCCGCAGCATGAACATCAGGCACATTAGTGACTCACGGGTGAAATGTGTGACAGCGACTTCGGTGAGCAGTGGGAAGGGCTTTGCGCCTGGGCCGTGGGAGCAGAGGGTGTGCGGTGGAGACACAGCCCGGCCAGCCAAGTGTTTCCCACGCACATTCCTCTACTCCATGCACTATGAAATTCGGTCAGAAGATAAAGCATGGAAGCAGAAAGAAATTCCTAGGAGGAAAGAGAAACAGAAAAACAAAACAGCATGGTAATTTCTTGCTTGTGAAGAGCGGGATTTCCATGTGCGGGCTTGCTCCACCTGCAATTTTACATGTGTACAGTGATTTCTGATACATGCCTCTGGTAAAAAGCTTGATCTGTCTCAGGAAAATCCCTTTCTTGTTAATTTATTATTTGATATATATGTAAAACAGTATACAGTATAGCCTCAATCCACAGAGACTCATGCCTTCAGGGGTGTGGGTAAAGGAAAGAGTACACAAGAGATAAACCAGAGAGCAAACTAGCTAACAGCTGAGCACCCTGGGTTCAGAGCAGCCCCTGGTGTTATTTTTGTCATGATTACCAGCACTGTGGTAGCACCCACAGCAGTGCATGGTGCTGTAGTTACACACAGCAGGTACCTGCCAGTGGGCATCCCTCAGCAGTGCAACCCTGATGCTGGACAAACACAAAAAAATCCGCCCTAGGCATTTTCGGGGTAATGGGAGGCAGACCCTTCGGTGGTGCTGAACTGGGTAAGTCTTTGAACTGGAAATGTTCAAGGTCAGGTTAAATGGGGCTTTGAGCAAGCTGCTGTAGTGGAGGGTGTCCCTGCCCATGGCAAGAGACCTGGAACTGAATGATCTTTAAGGTTCCTCCCGACCCAAACAGTTCTGCGATTCTGTGATTCTAGAAGTCCCCCTATGAGTCCCTGCATCTGAACCCTTTGCAGCAGAAGAGCATTTCTGAAGGAGTGCTGCCTGTCTAAGGGCCCATACACTCCAGACCTCACCTCAGAAGGCATCCATGCATGATGGGAAAATAGGTGAAAAAAACCCTACTCTGTAATGAGGAAACTATTGTTTCAAGCAGTGACCTCACAGCCTGCTGTGTGCTCCCCGTGGTATTTCAGTCAGCTGCACTGACATGCAGGAACCTGCCGGGACACCGACCCCACACCCAGCCCCGGGGTGCTCTATGCCCTGTAACAGCGCAGCAAAGCTCGAGGACGAGCCAAACGGAGATTACACAAGAGACCCCGAAATACTACTGCAGCATGGCAAATAGCGGCCCAGAGCTCCCCAGCCAGATCACTCACTAGGTGTTGATGCAGCCAAAAAGCGCTGGAGGCAGCAGCCTGGAAGAGCCCCCCAGCCCAGCTCCTGCAGGGGAGGCTCAGGCCCTGTCTCAGCATTGCAGAGCAGGCCCCGCTGCCAGTGCCCGCACGCGGGGTGAGCTCTCTGTGCAGCCGGCTGTGATTGCAACACAATGACTTGCAGTGTATTAAATTAAGCAAGCAGTTAAATCATTTTCCAAATCAGGTCCTAACATGAGACAAGATGCAAAGACAGTTTAATAGAGGAAGCGAAGGGGGCGGAGGAGAAAGGGAGGAGCACTCCAGGCGTGCTGTAAAGTAAACCAACAGCGCACCCATTTTGATGGCTACCGATCTGGGTGTTTTTTCAGACGTACCTGGTAATGGGAGGTAAATGCCAGAAGCCTAGGGATAGCGAGAGCCCAGCACAAGCCCCCAGGATGGCCCATCTCCTGTGTGGTTGTCTTGGGGTGACTCTATCATGTGTATCCCCTATCATGGTCTATGCCCAGGTTTCTCTCTATAGCGAGAGATTTCATTTCATTATTTAGCATTATTATCCTTTTCCTGTGTGTTTGTTAAATAAATAGTTCTTATCTCATTCACTTTCCTTCGAGGAAAATATTTTTTTTTCCCGAACCCTGTGGGGGGAAGGGTGGTTGTAACCTGGTTTTCTCTCAGAGGATATATTGCTAGATTTTGGCCAAACCGGCACAGTGGTTCACGCACATCTGCAGCCTCTGTTCCCCGCAGTGCGCGGTGAGCGGCAATGCCTCGTGGTTGCAGGGCTCCACGGGTTTGTGCTCTGTGGGCACGACCCAATGAAAGCCCGAGTGTGCAGGGCTATACTGATGGCAGAGACTGCCAAGGCAAGCCCATGGTGCCTGCAGCTCCCTGCTCCCCTTCTTGATGCCTGCCTGAAAAATTTTCCAGCGGTTCAGCACATCTTTTGTTGTTTATTCTGCTGACCTTTGTACAAAAGAACAATCTCTGTCTTTTGCAATGAAGAGGACACTTGCAAAGAGCTGACAGGTGTTCACCGGCTCCTGGAGCAGCTTTGGGTGCTAACAGAGTGCTAAACAGCCTTGGACATCCCTCTTGCCTGTGAGTGACTGGCTCCAAGTAATCTTTTTGTGGATGTGTGAGTTTTAGTTCACACTATCTCGTGTGAGAGATGCCCCAGAGGGGCTGTAGGACATGTGCAACAGCCTTTCACAGACCCTTTCGTTAGGTATTAATGAGTTACCATGACCCTGGCTTCCAGGTCTCCATTCAATTCACACCAGTTCCTCTCAGGCAGTGTAATTTGTGCACCTCCACCACTGTTAGAGCAGCTGGCCACTTCTCTATCACAAATATACACTTGTTTTTATAGCAAAGAGATTGAGCCTACTTCCATCCTAGTATGAAATGAAAAGTACCCACTGTTCTCCTTTTCTCAGTCTTGCATCTGGCCCCTCCACCATCAGTATATGGCAACAAGGACCTAGCTTCAGTCCTCTGAAATGTCTTTTGCATCCCAAGATTATGTGTTTCTAATTATGCCCTTACCCCCACCCCCAAAAGATTTTTTTTTTTTCAGTTGTGAGTTAGAGTGAGGCCCTGGGACAGATGGGCGGAAGCACACTGGGATGGGGCAAGGCTCTTCCTTTCTATAATTTTCATGGGGCAGAGAACATCTACAGTCCTAGCCTGGCCCCAGAGTTAACTGCACAAACAAGGTGGGTGGAGAGCATGGCTAACACCTGCTGCAACCCTACCATGTCGGGCAGGTGTTGGAGAGGCTTGGGAGGCCAGACACCCTCTCCATGATGGAATGGGGTTACAGGATCCCATGTCAAATGAAGCTGTGGCTAATGCAAGCTGTATCTGGGGCTGCTGTAATGAAACTGCACTGAGTTCCTGGTGCCACTGAAGTGCTCTGCCTTCCCCAAACTTCCTGGGAAGTGTTTTGAACTTTATTTTTAAAAGTGCAATTAATCACGGAGCAGAGCTTGAAATGAGTCCAAGTGCAATAAAAGCAGCCGAGCAGAGCCTGCTCAGCCCAGTGAGCATTGTTCACCATGGCCTGACTTCAGGCATCAGGAAACTTCCAGATGTGTTAACTTTGCCGCTCCTGGCTCCTGCAGGAATCTTAACTGCTTCCATCTGTACGGGGGAAAGGCTTTGGAAAAGCAGCTCTCCCTCTCCTTGTAGTTACATTCCTCCGAGCAGCAAGAGTTATTATCCCACAGCCTCTGCAATTTCTGCTGGCTTCACCCTCATTGATTGAATACTGCATCCTGCAAAGGTGCCATTCCTTGCTGCTCCCGTCCCTTGGCAGGGAAACTCCTGATGGAGCCCCTCCATTGGGCGAGGACAGGCCCCTCCATCTGCTCCTGTTCTGCATGTGGTTTACAATAAGCTACAGGAAGGCATTTTCTCACGCTATTAAGTTTTCACTAGATGCAGAGGGGGATCAGGAATGCCTCGGATGGCGTAGAAATTCCCTTCTTGGTTTGGTTATTAGGATCTAGCAGCAGCAGCAGGCAAAATTATAGCCTGCATGAAATCTGAGTCTGCTGTTCTGCCATGGGCGAGGGGTGCACCCCGTCCCCATTCCAGGTACACTCAGAATCTCCTGGGCCAGCCCCAGAGCCTCTTCGGTTTCTCCTCAGGCCTCCAAACACAGGAGTAATTTGTACCTGTGCAAGCTCCCTGTTTATGCCCACAGTCTGTGGGTAAGGCAGCTTTTTGGCTAGAAGGCCCCAAAATAGCACTTCCAGCTTAGTTGCTGCCCTGAAGAAGTTGTCCTTCACTCTGTTGTTTTCTTTTGAAGAAGAGGTTGCTTTTTGCTGAGCGTTTATCTCCTTTTCCTCTTTCCGAAAGACTTTCAAGTAACAACCCCATGCACAATCTCTGTGGATGCTCCTAAGCATCCCAGCCACATTTAGCACTTATGAAGCACTCTGTGCTCTGTGAAGCATCGAAAGTGTCTCCCAAATGTAAATTAATTGATTTTTTCACTCTCAGAGGATGGGGGTGAGCAGGGCTACACTCCTTTTGCAGATGAGGAGGCTGACACAGGAGAGGTCTGTGGCTTCTCACAGGGCCACACAAGGGGTGAGTGGTGCAGTTAGATCAGAAATCGCTGGCTCTTAAACTCTGCTCAAACCACCAAACGTCAGGGCAGAGGAAAATGGGAAGGACTAGGTCCAAACCAGAAGTGAGCAGTGCCCAGGACTATAAATAATTTCATCTGACACAGCTTTTGTGAAGCTTGTGTAAAACGCAGAAAAGGCTGGGGCTGTCCTGGGGTTTATGACTGTGTTTCTTTCCAATACCCTGCAGATCACTCAGCCCCCCAGTACCCAGATGAGTCCTGGAAATGAAAGCCCAGGGAAGCAGTTTGTGGCCACAGAGACCTTGTCTGTGGCCAGGGCTTTGTGTGCTATCACAACAAAACCAATAGCAAAGTACAGCTGCTCAAAAGCAAACCTACACAGGAGGCCTTGGAATAGTGGAGCAGTGAGTGGGAAACAAGGAGGAGCAGGGGAGTGAGGAAGGGAGGTGCTTGCAAGAGGAGCTCAGGTAATCCAGGATCTCTGGGGAAAGCTGAAATGCAGTACTGTTTACCTGTCTGGTAGCAGTATAGCTGGATGTGTTTGCATACAAATACAGGAGGGAAGTTACGTGTTCAGAGATGTAACACTGCCTGCCCTGTGCTCCTGGCTGGGAATAACCCAAATGCCCTGCTGTTTGGAGAAGGGGGAACATGACTCAGCATGGAGGAGCTCCAGTCATCCTGCCACCGTGCCAGATCTGCTGTCCTCAGGCTGTGCGTGCCCCAGAGCCACATCTTCTGAGAGGAGGGATGTTTTCATAGACACTGTGCCAGAGCAGAGGCAGGATGCAGAGACATGCAAGTTACTCATCCTGGCTTAAACCCCACAGGATGTCTCAAGTGACTGAAGTGTAGGCTGAAATAGAGTCTTAAACTATCAGTGTGTGGATTTTGGCAATAAGTCAGTGTCCGCAGGGAGGGCCAACATGAGATGACCAAGTAGGCAACCCCAAATGACAGCAGAAAAAGCTGCCAGATGGAGTTGTC
Organism: Lycocorax pyrrhopterus obiensis; assembly: GCA_014706295.1. Taxonomy (NCBI): domain Eukaryota; kingdom Metazoa; phylum Chordata; class Aves; order Passeriformes; family Paradisaeidae; genus Lycocorax; species Lycocorax pyrrhopterus. The sequence continues at coordinate 101,778,923 of JACSVZ010000004.1, read as the reverse complement.
CGTTCCCGAGGGATTTTGGCATCACTAGTGGCAGTCGATGCCCAGGCTCTATTATGGCAATATCAGAGCGGAGAAATTGTGGTCACAGGGGAAACAATGCCTATTTTTTGCTCATCTGTGCTGGATGGTTTTTTTAGCTGTTTATAAAATTTTGAAATCAAGAAGTTTGTGTCTTCTCCATTTTTCTGCCAGTGCAGCTTCTGTTTCTGAGAACAGTCCCCAGATGGAGAGCACTGGAAATGAGATGTGAAATGAGAATTCGGATTTCACATTAGAATCAGAAATTAGGAAGGACAGTTAGCTCACCCGCTCCACTTTCTGTGCAGGAGAAATTCATTCCCTCAAATTTTCAATGCTTTCAGTGTTATTTGCTTAATCTTATGGAACAGATCTTTTATTAGGAAATTAAAATGTTGGAGCATGATTCATCAGGAAGCAGATAAAATATATTTAAGGAACCATGTTATATTATGATATGTCTAAACATGTATAATAAAGCAAGGATTTTCATGTCCAATTTATACAGAAGATTGGAAGAGATTTATTGGATCAGACGTTCTAATGCATGTTAATTTTGGGTATAATAACAGAAGTGCAAAGCAAACTGGAAGACAACACCTGTGACAGTTGTGACATAGTGGAAATAATTCAACACCACCCATTAAAGCTGAGCAAAGGGAAAGGAAACTGAGAAGTCAGGAAGATGATACCACAGAAGAAGAGAATGAGCTGTTGGTCCTTCAGAATCAGACACGGTTTCTGTCTTTGCCATTTCTTAGCTCATTACCCCTAAAACAGGCTCCAGCTGTAGTGCATTGGCTTAGCAGAGTCAGCCATCCTATTTCACAACTACCTTCTCCTCAAGTCTCACTAGAAACAAAATCAAAACCACTTGTGATAGCTCTATTAACTGCCAGCAATCTGCTGACTGGATTTGGAAGCCGTCACCTTCAAACAGCTTCCCAGTTGTAAGGTTTTCCTCACTCGTTTGCCCTTTTTCTTGGATTCTTTCTCTGTTTTCACGTCTATATCCAACGGTATCACAGACAGCAGCTCCTCCATAGTTGCACAGACTGCTGTCCCAAGGGGGCTCACTAACATCTGTGTAGAGTAGGCAGGTTTATGATGTTTTGAATGCTTTCTAGTGCTGGTTTTATTTACAGTGCTCCTCATTTCAAGGATTGCTTGTGATTTCTTGTGACTGATAGTGGTACAGATGTTACACTGGAGCTGTGATGGCAGCTGGAGTGCACAACGTGAGAACTGAAATTCTGTTTAAAGCTTCTGCAGTAACCCAGGAAAATAATATTCATTTGCCTCCCACTCCATTCAAATACACATGTGTGGACACAGTGGCCAGATGGCAGCCTGTACAACATTTATTTCTGCAGCTCTCTGAGATACTTTACAGAGATTTTCTTTAGGATCCACATCGAATGGTGTTTGCTATACTAAACTTGCTCAGCTGGCCTGATTCACTCTGGTCAGATGTGTAAGGGTATGTTTGAAAGTTTTTTTCATGGAAAAAAAGTAAATTAAAAAAAAAGGCAGCACATCCTATCTTATTGCTGCATCCTGCAAATGTCTGTGCTCTTCACCAGGGTTTATTTTGGCAGACCAGAGTGTGCAGATCTGTGGATCTGCCTGTGGGTGTCATTTCCAAGCATGTTTGCTGTTGAAATGATCAGCATCTGATCCCTTCCTATACAGATACAGAAGTCTGGTTCCCATGATCTTTTTAGAAGTGGGAGGGAAATAAAAATGTGACCCAAACATCACAGTGCATTGCATAAAGGCACCTATGGCCAAGCTTCAGGACCCCTCTCTGCCTGCATGGGTTCAAACCAAATGACATGCATAAAGAAATCTGGACCTCATTCTCTCTCGGTACTAAAACCACAAAACCTGGGTCCAGGCTTAGAAAGTCTTTCATTATGTCTGTTCCAGGGGATGGTTCCTGTGGATTATTGAGCAATTCAGTTGCTCAGGAAGCCTAACAAAGTGCTAGAGCCCCACAGCCCTGAGGTACCTGAGCAGAGGGTCCTTAATCTGCTTGGCCACTCCCTGCTGTGAGATGACAGGCACCGTGCTATTGCCTAAGCTCGTTTTCATTAAGGCCTGTCATCGGTGTGTATTTGTTTGCCCAAACCAGCAGGGTTCTCAGGCTACACCTAATTCACTCAGGCTGCACCAAGGACTCATGGCATCCTTCTCCAGTAAATGTGAGGGGATGCTGGTGGAGTAGGAGCTCCTTTTGCTTAGACACCTTGAGAAACCCAAAGGTAATATAGGGTGACGAGTGCTGAGGATCCAGACAGGAGTTAAAAAGAGCTTACCTCCATAACATAGAGCTCTATTGTTATAGCAAAAATAAATACTAACAGCAACCAAAATAAAAGCTGTGACTAGGATAAAAGTGTTGATTCATGCTAATGTCCTCAGGATATGTAAATATATATATATACACACACATAAGCACACTCTTGAGCCTGCAGGTACCAAAGTTGCATAGATAAATATCCAGATAGTTGTCACATTCATTTTACTTCTGTAGCACTTCCCTCTCAAGGATCTCAGGGACCTTTGTAGACATCCATGAACAGCTGAAGCAAATAAGTATTGAACATGCAGCTCCAGTGAGGAAATCCTGACCCTGCTCTGAGTGGGGATGTTGAACCAGATGGTCTCCAGACATCCCTTCCATCTCCAATGGTTCTGTGGAACAGCCTGAAACAACATGGGAAATCTGGGTTAGCATCAGATCCCTTGAGTCAGCTTTGAGCCAGTGTTGCCTTGTAATTGTAAAGGGAAAGAATTGCAGCCAGGCTTCATCACAACAGCATTTCTGCTCACAACAGAGCGTTTCTACCTGGAAATGGCCAGCTACAACAGCAACCCGTGCTCTTCCTTAGCTCAGTACTGGGTAAGATCTGGGATGAGAGTTACATGGCTGAACCTGTCTCAGGAATAAATGCTGCTGAGCACACCATTCATCAGACCACTTCTTAGGACTTGGAAGGATGGAAGAAGTGCTTCCCCTTTAAGAGTGCTAACATCAGCAATTTTATGCTGATCCCATCTACTGCCTTCTAAGGAAGTTGGACTTTGATGATACTTGAGGGTTCCTTTTAATTCAGGATATTGTATGATTCTAAGGCTAGTAAAACTTCATCTTTTTTCAAAGTCTTAGGAAAATTATTCTCAACAAAGCAACGTTCCTTCTTTGGATAGGTGTTCCCATGCCTTGACTTAATTCTAGTTGAATCCATGGGAAAAAGCTAACACATTAATTCAATAGGACTCGAGTTAGGTTGGTACATGGAAAATTCCACCATGTAGCTTTTTGTGAATAATGACTCTAGTTAATAATAAATTTTCTCTTGGTGCCATGGTGTACTTGGGTTAAATCATTGCTACTGGTTACAGTAACAGTTATAACAGAGGGATGTTCAGTGCTAGGTCAAGTGGCACTGGATCTATTTTTCCTCTGTTCTCCAAATGGCAGTGCACAAATCCCTTGCACATAGGGACAGACAGACATTCATATGCCTGTAGCCTAAAATTACTTGAGCCCATCACCCTCCAAGCAGCACTGGTCCATGTTGTTGCATGAGATTACTTACGTTCTCCTTTTTGTCTCCTGTGTTGTCCTTTTTCAGGGCTTCCTCACCGCAGCTTCTTTTCCTCTGCGCATTGTATACCTTGTTCAGATAAAATATTCAGATTTGGATATCTTAGTCAGCTTCCATGGTATTTAGCTCCACAAGACCCTCTGGTGAGGCAAACCAAGCTGCTTGCCTTAGTGGTTTCGTTTATCCCTGTCATAAAACTTAAGCCTGGTGTGAGGGGGTGTGGGGGGTGTAATGGGACAAGCCGGCTGGGAAGTTGCAGAGTGGGAGAGGCATGTCACTGCTGAGAATATCTCATTCACCATTCATGGGGAAAAAAGGTCACTGAGACTAAGCCATAAAGTGAATGAATTGCCCAGGCAAGATATATAGACACCAGAGGTCGTACATTAAGTATGACACTTTTTATGAAACTCATTTAATGGGGGGTTCTGTATATCCTAAATTTTATTTTTCTTCTGACACAGGAAAATTCCCTTAGGCTACCAGCATCAGCTGTTCTCTGTTATGCTGCCATCTGTTATGTAAAATAACTAGAATTCCTTTTTTCTCCTACCCCAGTGGCTTTCCTGTTTTTCAGCTTTGGTCAGTTTTGTCTTTTTGGCTTTCTTTTATGATGCAAAGTAGCCTTTTACTTGTTAAATAAATAAAATATTGCAAAATAGACTTAAATTATTTATCTTTACATATAGAATGCATCAAATTTGTTTACGTTAGTCATTTGAGAAATACACGTTGCTTTGCTTTCTAGTTGCTGACTTAAATCACAATATATTCCAATGTGTATGGGACATTTACGCTGGAAGTTGAGGCAAATCCACTCTGGTGGTATGGTGGTATACTTCAGAAGCAAATCCAGATTCAGACTTTTCAACTTTTTTTGAAATGCAAATGTTATTGAATTAAGGGTCTGGATTTAGAATTTTCATTCATTTAAGATCCAATACTCAAATTAGTGGGCCAGGAACTGAATATATGTAATATTTTACTGCCAGTCCTTAACAGGGCGCACCATAGATGCCATTGAAGTCTTTGGCAACTTCTTAGGTTGATACGGACTTTGGAAATATGTGGAAAATGCTGTAAAACAGACTGCATAGTTGTGTTGTTATCTTATTTTAACTCTTTTCTTAAAACTGTAACTGTTCTTTATTTTTTTCTGGTGACCCTCAGACAATTTTTAGGACAAGCCCTCTGCACAATCTTCCTGTGCAGCCTACACATTCACTGTTTCTCTAAAACTGAAGAAATAATCACTGTGCATGTAGAAAATTCAGATTCTTTCTGACCAAAGGGGTTTTACAGAAAAATGACTCTTCTGCAGGTTTTCAGATGACTGTAGTAAACCCAGGGTTCAACAGTCTGTACTGCCCTCAGAAGACAGCAGATGTTGTGATGCAATGTCTATCCCTCCACCTCCCCTTTCCCCTGGGAGTCTATGCAGCTCCCTCTGTACCCTCAGCTGATGGAAATGAGCTTGGAGTCTGCAAACTCTCTGCATCACCAATGTCTTTATAAATGTTTTTACTTTACAAACGTAAGGGATGGTGGAGTTTTCCGTATGTTAACCTCAATTTTGAGCTAGGTTTCCAGGAAGAGGGAAAGTATGATGGCATGGGACCAGCCGCAGCAGATTACTGATCCCCTGCGGTTATAAAAGGGACAAGAGAAAAGGTGTTCACTGCCTGGTGCAAAATAGCTCTTCAGTGGACTTTTGTGGGGGAAGTGGGAGGGAAGAGACTGAGGTTGCCTCTTGGAGCTGGCCAAGGAGCAGCAGAGAGGGAATGACAGAATCTGCTTTCACCGGGGACTGTTGTGTCTGCTGGCCCCCAAGAGATGAGCTGCTGGAAATAGCACAGAATTCATACTGTTTATGGATTCCTAAACCATCCGACTTCTTTTTCTCAGTCTTTGAAATGAAAAGCCACAAAACTCACACAAAGCCTGCCTGTTTTTGTGTGTAGGTGCTAACTTGCCGCCTGCTCCTGTATTGTGGCTCCACAACCTCACCCCTTCCCTGGACAGCTCTCGGTATTTAAGTGATCAGGATGTCCTGCCTAGGAAATGTTGCTGTCCTAAGGACCAGCAGCAACGGGCTTGTGGGTCCCTGCTTCCATGAAAGACTAAGAGACAGAGAGGATGGGTCTCATACCACTTCAATTCAGGTATGTAAATTTTGTCACTTAGGTCTCAGCTCTTCCAAGCATCCTTTAAGGTCTTAAGAGGTAAAATAGGAAGTTGGAGGAAAATTTTCTTCTTATCTAATTTTGGCATTTCCCTTTGCATGAGAAAAATACCCCCTCAGCATTCTCCTTTGATGCCACAGAAGGCAGAGGGAAGCTAAAACCAACTTTTACATGTTGAAATGCAAGTGAAGGTGATTCCTGGAGTCTGTGCCTGATATGTATCAGGAGGAGCCTGAGAGACACAGCAAAGCTGAAAGCTGGCAAACAGTGAGCTGAGACTGAGCACAGCAGACTTGGAAGTGTCCATGGAGGTGTTGACCAGACCAGTGGCACCACCACAGACCCAACCAAACTTGCTTAAATTCACTGTCAGATGCCAGTCACAGACTGAACAAAATGCAGCTCCACAGAGGTGTTCACTGTCACTCACTAATGTCCCCTGGAGTAAAGAAGCAGTGTGTTTTAGAGGTTCTTCTGCTGGAGGTGTGCTCACTCTGTGGGAAGTATACAGACTTCAGTCTTGTAGCAACACACTGGCAGACCAAAGACATTTCCCTCTTTTGTGAGAAATCATGCTTTCTTGGATCAATTGGGGAATTTGGCAATAAATAATGGCTTTGAACATTATGCCTTTAAGGCTACTAAATCTGGGGGAAATTACATATATATAGTTTTTACACTATGCAAGCCCTCTAAGAAGGGGCTACACATTGCATGTTTACTGAATTATTTTACAGGAATTCTTGCATCAGGAAACTGCAGGACAGCTGTAACTAGTAAGTTACCCAAGCCATGGGACAGTGGAGTTTGCTCCATGAGATGTGTCTTTTGGGGGCTTTAGAGGGAGTTTAGAGAGATTTGTGTATTAGGAAATTTGAGCCAGGACACTGAGATGAACCTTTCTGTTACAGGCACACTGAGCACTGGTGAGATGCTGAAACTCCCCAGTCATGTCAGCATAGCATGTTCAGTATCACTAACAGAAACAAGGGATTTTTCAGTGGAAAAAAACCCCAATAACTCATCCTGTCTGCCACTTTAGAATGATATATACTCAGATTCCTTCCTCTTCCACTGACTTGCAGCCACCTTCAGGGATGGGACAAGAGCAGCTGTTCAAACACCATGCAGCAACCCTAAACCGTGCAAGGAAGTGGAAAGATTTATCATTACTCTCCATCTCCAAGGAATTCTAGGAAGATGGTGGAAATTACTTTTCATTCCCAAGTATACCGTGTCTCTTCTGACAAAGGTATGCCAAGGTATCTTTACTGTCCAAGCATATTTGACTTCTTTGTTTTGTGCCCTCCAAAGGAAGGCCCCACCACTGCAAGTCTCATGGAAGAAGCCATATTTAGTTTTCAGCTCAGTTTTGATCAATTGAGAAGAAGTGAGTGTTATGACTGAGAAAGTCTCATATAATGGGAATACTGAAATCCACGTGCTCTGAATTTTATTTTTTCCTAATCTCTCTAAAAATGCAGAGAATGCAAAAGAGTTTGTGTAGAAATCTGGGCAAAACTCCTTTTGTTTATGGCCATTTCTGACTCTCCTATTGACACATTACTTGATCCCTTTCTCTGCAACCAGTCTTTTTGTCTCCCTAAAGGAGGTAGAATAGGTGTTCCCATGTGATTATTTTCAGAAAAATAGTCCCAACTTGATGATACCATAGGAATATTTATCTAATCATGCTGTGTTAAAGAACTATGCTGAGAAGCGCACTACAAAGGAGACGTACACAATCACACAGGTAACACATCTAGCATTGTACTGGGAAGGATTGCAGTTAATTTAGTTAAAGCTCAGACGCTGGGCTGGGCTGGCAGGACTTCTCTGCTTTGTTCGGGGTGCAGGAGTGGCTCCAGAGCCCTCAAATCATGAAGAAAATCAGGAACAGGGTAGCTCTTTGCTGTATCTGCATGACCCAGACATGTACTAGTGATACCTGTCGTCCATGTTACACAGGTAAAGGTTTTGATCCTTCAGCTGGGCTTTGGATCTCTTACACAGGTTCTCCAACACTGAAGCAGAGCAGCTGAAAGTGAAAATTTATCTGAGGCTTCACGCATCTTTAATTTTGGACAATGAAGCCTCCCTCTCTTCTTGACAGATCCAATATTGCTCCTGGCATGGATTTAAGCAGCTGTAATGTCAAGGTTTTACAAAAATTTAAGCAGCAGAGTATAGCCCAGGGCTTCAGCAGGCACAGTTTAAATGGTGTAACTAGGCATTTACTGAGACATTTCTTGGTGCAAATTGTATTACCTGTCCTTCACACTTGCTTACAGCGTTTGTTAGCAGAGGCAAAAGGTACCATCATAAGTCCTGTTGAAACATTCAACCGACTTTTAGTGCTGGGTTAGTAAATCCATAAATTCCAGTATTTATTAGAAATGCCATTTTCAGACCTTTACATGGAAACAGGAGCTGTTTATTATGAACCAGGTCCATTGCACCTCACATATTTTTCAGTTATGGCCCACAGAAATCCAGTCTGGAAGTGCAGAGGAGCACGGCTGTCCTGGCTGACTGCACATTGCTTTGCTGAAGACTTTTTTCCTCCCTCAGCCTTCATCCCTCTTGTCTACCTGGACTGCAACCTCTCCCCAGGAGGACTCTCCCTCACTCATACCAAGTAGTCCCAATGCAGACCGAGGTCTGTGAGCATTTCTCTAACATACACATATAAAACATTTTCAGAGGAATAACAGGGCATTTGGAAGTGGGAATTACTTGTTTTTCCTTTTTGAGCTCCCTGTAATGGGAGATGCTTACCAATCTACCAGGAGCCAACAGCTCATGTCGTCCTTTTTTCCCCTCTCACCCCGACCTTGATACAGCTCTAAAATATCAAGATACAATATTCCTACTATTGTTGAACCTCGCTTCCTGAGAGACAAAAATCTGAGCTCTCTCCCTCTGAAAGTGTGACTCACAGCAGGAAAAAACCCTCACAGGAGGTCTACTCTTCCAGAATAATTCCTCTTAATTCTTCTCATTCTTGAGCTCAGGAAATTATATCAGGAAATTATATAGTACAAACAAAACATGGTTTAAAGGGGAAAGGGCAAACTTAGATTGAACAAATATCTTTCCTGTTAGGATGCTCACGATGCAAACTGCAAATGTCTGTCAAGGGCTGCCCTTCAGCCAGGGCTGTGCTTTCTTTCCTGGCCTGAGTACTTTTCTCCTAAAAAACAATTTACCTGCCATCTTACAATAGATGCTGACTGTGAAGAAGGAAGGAAATAGCTGCAGTACAAATGTAACTTTTAAAACTATTGCTGGTAGATATTTGTCCAAAGAACTGGAGATAAGATTAAATTTAATGTAAAAGGAAACCGCCTTTGGACCAGAAGCACTTCACTTCTGCCATCAGGGTACAAATAGTAAACCACTTTGGCTTCCAGCTACAATGTTTACCAATACCTGACAATTACATATATTAAAGTGGATGTTTATTCTAGCACATTGTCTTCATTTTCTTCAAGGCTACTTTCAAGCAAACCTATGAGAAGCACTGTCAGCACCACGAGCCCAAAGGCTGAGCAGCCATGGTTGGGCACTGCTGGTGGGTGTCCAGGCCCTGCCCCAGTCCTGGCCAGGATGCCAACATCACACAGTTTGGAGTCCAGCCCTTCTGGAACAGCCACAGGGTGTTTATCACTTGTGACTAACCCACCCCAGTTTCACCTCCTGTGCGATGTGTTCTGCTCTCTGTATCTGCAGAGCATGTAAGTCAAGAATAACTCAATCTCAGTTATTGTGGCATCTAAAGAAGCTGTAAAGGTAATCTAAGCGGTTTCAATTCTTTCTGTGCCATTTGTTCAGCTTCAGAAAGGAGGGAAACATGCAGTGGCAAGTCTGACTGTGAATGTTTTTAGGGAGGGTGAATCTATGGGTGTAACTACATCATCCAGTGCACCGAGGTTCACAAAACAGGCCTGTGAGCCTGAGAAAAAAGGGCATAGAAATAGAGAGAGAGAGAGACGGAATAGAAGACAGAGGGGAGAGAGTGAAGAGGGAAAGAGAAAAGGAAGGAAGGAAGGAAGGAAGGAAGGAAGGAAGGAAGGAAGGAAGGAAGGAAGGAAGGCTGAAAAAAGAACAGAAAAGAGGAAAAAAGAAAAAAGAAAGAATAGAGGAAGGGAGGGAAATTCATACATATTGTTTAAAAATTATAACTTTTCTCATAGTCTAATTTTCATTACTGAGTCAATATATGAAATTTACCATTAAAAATGTACTTAAGGAGTCTAACACAGCAAATACCATAATGATGGAAATAGAATCACATCAATAAACTAAAATGGCTCAAGGCAGACCAGCTCTGCACACTAGCACCAAACACCTCTCCAACCTCAAATGTCAAGAGACAATATTAAGCCAAATGAATATCTCAGAATTTTTTTTTTCTCCCTAACTGTTCAAATCCATATCTGACCTCTGCTGGCCAGGTTTCTCCATGATCCATTTACAGAACACCACCTGTCGCCTTCCCAGGAATGGCTGAGGCTGGGAAGCGATGTTTTGCATATGGCTGTTTTGATTCTTCTCTCAGCAGAGTTTTTAAGCAGCTGGGGACTCTGGCCACTGTTTCTAACTGTTTCCAAAGCCCGGGCAGACAGCAGTGCTTTGGCAGATAGCATTCGGCAGGGTGAGGTGTGTGGCTGCTCTCCCGACAGATACCCGGCGTGGCCCCGTTTCCCTCGCCTGCCTGGGAACTCCCCGGGTCAGATTTCCCACGGGCCAACACACCTTTACTGCCACCCAGCCACTGGGACAGCTACGGCTCCGCTGACACGAAAATCCCACCCCATGCTCATAGAATGCTTTGTGGTCAGACTGTCATTAACACGGATTTTCATGCTCGTGTTCTTGCCGTGTTTATATGAAAAGCAATTGACTTTACTTGCTCGTTTTAAACTTTTAGGAAGTGCAGAGAGAATGTGACTGCATGGGAACGTGCTGGACTGGCCCGAAGTGGGGGGAGTTCTCCTCTCCGACTGCAAACCTGCATTTGAAATGCATGTGACGAGTAGGTGATTAGTTTAATGCATCACTGAGAGGCATTCACAGACACGGTGTGCTACAGGGACCTAGGAGAGCACAAACAGACCACAGTGAGATGCATATTGCAGAGGTACAAGTCTCCACAAACATCCCAACCTTGTGCTCAGCCCTCAACAAGAGCCATGGCCTCGTGGGGAATCATCCTCCCTCCTGAGTGCTGCAGGGAGCATCCCAGCTCTTCAGGAATAAAAACCATTTAATTTCCTGTGACTATCTGACAGTGACAGTTCTGTGAACATTGATCACAGGTAGCCTCTAAAAGTAGCTTCAGACACAAATTGTAGTGTTCTTCAGAATTACCAGCTCCTATTTTAATGGCAGAGTTTGTGAGCTCTTGAGCTTTAATATAAAGTGTATCATGCACAGGAACTTGGATCTTTGCATGAACTTAAATGTCCTTTCTTCTTTCATGCATTAATATGTTGGTTTTACACTGTAATCGTCAGCTAGCCACAAAACTCTGTAGACTTCTAGATGCTTGTCCCCTGTTAATGAGCCCACAAGACTGATTTCTTGGTGTTATGACATCAATGTGACCTCATATTTACATGGAAAAATCAGTGGCTGAAAGTATTGGCACAAGTCAAATCCTGAAATCCTTTCCCAACCAGAAACCTCATCAAAATCAGTAGGGCCAAAGATGTAAGAATTGCTCATGTAAAAGTTTCAGGGCTGTTCTTTCAATCTACATATCTAAAAAATACCTGTTAAAATGTGTCGGATCAGTTTGCTTTGTGTCTTTTCTTGCCAACTTGAAAAATGCCTTGATGATTGCACAATCACAGTCCTTCAAAGAATAGCTCTGATTTGACTTAAAAAAAGCTTCATAATACTGGCTTTGCTACACAGACTACACTTGCCTTTGGGATGAAAGAGGTACGTTCTGCCTATCGAGCTGAAATCCATGCAGCAGTGCTCTGATTTTAATGAGCAGAAAGTCTTTGTTGGAAAGACAGGTTAGACTTGATTTATTTTTTTTTAAGAAGAGAAAATATTGTCAGTAGCAGTGGGAAGGAGTCAACGTATGTTCACTGGTTACAGCAGTTATAATCTCTTCTGTATGAAAAAGGATTAGAGCAGCATGGATTTTACCTTTTCTGGGGTGGAAAATTTAGTTACAGATTCATGTTGGTGAACAAATGCCACGAGCTCTTCCCACCCCAATTGGCATTAGGGGGAATTTTGTCATTCATTTTCTAAGGAACAACTTTTGGTTATTCTTTATTCCATGCACAAGAATGCCAGCTGAGCAGCATGGGGATTTAACTTCACAACACGGTCCTGGGACATTATAACACAGACAGTGCAGCAAACCTGATTTTAAAGATATGTCTGAGTATAGACACTGCTGTAGGACCAGGGAATGAGCCTATTGTGTAGACAGCAGGCAGCCATGGAAATCAAGGACCGCAGACTGAATTTAAGTGAGTTGTAAAGCAGGAGGGGATAATGTGATTCATGGATGTATGAACAAGGAAGTAATGAGTAGGAGTGGGGAGCTGATCTTATCTCTCCCCACTGCTCTGGTAAGACTAACACTGGCAAAGTGCATAAAGTTCTGGTGCCTGTGTTTTAAATTGTAAAAGCTGGAGACAGGTCAGAGAGAGGATGAGAGGAAAATGTCTCTCTCTAGTGAAAGCCTGGAAGGGATCTCTCTGCTTACCTTATCAAAAAGATGGAGACATGACTTGATTAAAGCATACAGTACCACCACAACAAGATAATACCATATGCAAAAGATCTTCTTCATCTAGTGGAAAGAGCATAGCAGGAATCAACGGCTGGAAGCTGAAGCCAAACAAATTCATACAAAGAAACCCAGGCATGCATTATTAATAGTAAGAGCAATTAATCCTGGGAACTACTTACCAAAAGTAGGGCTGGATTCTCTGTCTCTTGATGTTTTCAGATCAAGATTGGATGTCTTCCTAGTAGAGATGCCCTAGGCAGACCCTTATGAAAGGGAAGCAAGGTGAGACAATAGTTTGTGATACACCATCAGACTGGTTGAGTAGATGATCCTGTTCTTACTACTCACTGGCTCTATCTCTGCTAGTAAATTAAAGTGTCAGGACGCAGGCCCAGACTCCAGAACATGATCACCTATGCTATTAAATTGTTAGGACAGTCTTTCACATGTTGTTGACCAGGGTCAACTAGCCCTTTCCCAGACACATTTAGCACAGTTTGGGAACAAGCATAGTCCAAGGTTACAAGAAATTTGGACATGGGCACTGTATTTTGGACAGGAAAGGAATATAATAGTGGCACATGCTGACCAGACCACCCTTCAGTTGGCAAAATCCATTTTTTGCCTGTATTACTTGCAAAGATTTGATTCGGCTACAGCAGCTCAAGGTTCGAAACCAATCAAGAGAAACGTCTGTGAATCAAATATTCCAGAGCCGCCTCCGAGTAGGTGGGATGATGTCGACACACACACAGCTTTGAAGAGCTCTAAAAGGGAAAAAGGAAGAATGTTTTGACATATTTTGAATATTCAGAAAGGCTAATTGTTTCCTGAAGTAACTGACATTCCATAGGAGTAGTGTATTCCTGCCCGTCATGTCCATACTAGATGGAGACGTTGAAGCAGTGCTTCCCACACAGCCCTGGCAATTAGGCAACATGGAGCCTGATAACTGGGATCTTTTAAATGTCAACACAGCTTCCTATTCCAGTGCTCACTCGGTGCTCATTAGCAGCACTGAGTTAATGTGTTTGTTGCTGCTGGTGATGATGTGCAGGGACAACAGTGCTACCCCTCGATGTCTGCTGTAATAGGAGAACAAGGAGTGCAAGTTCATTACAAGATTTAGTATCTCATCTCAGGGATCCCACAAGGATGCTCTTCACTGTTTCTGAGTGCTAGAAGCATTTCTTGCCTCCTGAATATTAAACAGAAACTAACCCTCAGGCTTTTTATAGAAGAAAAAAATCCCATATACTCTGGCTAAAGCTTTAGCAGGCTCTAAACAATTTCTACAGTGAAATTGCATCTACAATTCATTTTTTTCCAGCACTGTTGAACCTGGCAGCACAGTAAATATTGTATGGGCCATAAAGACAGCTGGGCAGTAGTTGCTGCGCTACCACTGTGCACATCAGAGGCCCCAAATGCATTAGTTTGTCTATTGGGAGACGTGGGACAAAGGACTGGAATTATAGCAAGCCCCTATGTAAAGACTTCCAGATTTCATCCCTGTTTATAAATCAACCAACACAGAACCCCCAAGAGAAAACAAAATCGTGCTGCCACCTCTTGCTAGTGGAAGAAATGAAGGCAGAAAGGCCAGGTGCTTTCGGCCCATGAGACGTACAAAGGGAACTGGAGGGCAGGTCTCCACTGCAGGCCTTTGTGCAGACACACCACGTGGCTTTATGGCCCTGGATGGCTCCAAAGCAGACGTCTTCCTCCATGCTGGTACTGCAGAGCCAGGACTGACTTAACAGACAGTACAGAATGAGGGAGTTTAGCATTAGTTCCCATGTCTCCCCCAAAACAGCCTTGTGCTTGGTGTGTACCGTAAGACTCTTCCCCAAGAAAACAGAGAAATTCTGAGTCTCTCTGAGACTCTCTGAAAAAGCTCCACAGCTGCAGCAAGTGAATGCAAAAAGACCCTTTTCAGTTCTCTTCTGGAAGTCTGAAGATCCTATGCTGACAACAAGGTCATCTATCTCAGATCGAGGTTTATTATTTTTGTGGAACTCAGATCACTCAACACCTGGAGGCAATTTCCTAAGCATCTGCACTTTTACAATGTGAAGCCAAGGTGGGATGAAAGGGCAAAACCCAGTCAGCTCTCAGAAAATCTGGCACTCCTGGGCTTTGCAAACTTGCCTTAGCTGAGTAAAGTTGCCATTTGCAGGATATCCCTGAAAAGCTTCTAGATTAAGTGAAGGAACACTGTGGTTGTGATTTTCACTTCGTTATATGGAACACACTTATTTTAGAAAATTTCACTCACATTTCATCCTGGCCTTAAAACATTATGTTGTCATAAAAGGTGGATATAACACAGACAAGCAGCACTTTGAAAAGATGATACAAATACATGTGTGAGGTGTAGAGAGGCCCATGGTTTGGCCATCACTCATCCCAGGCCATCTTGCCCTCCTGCAGTCACAGCTCAGGTATGGTTCAGGAGCTGAACCACCGCCAATAGGCATTTAGGATGGGGCCACTCAGTTTTGGGGAGAAGATTGCTTATCTGTGTGTCCATGAGGAATGCCACAACTCTAGGCCATGGGGCAGAAAGCAGTCCTTGAACTACTTTTTTATTCACAGTGGTTCCATCTTAGGATTTATCTTGTCAGGGCATGAGAGAAAAGGAGCAAACGAAGCTCTCTGAAGCAATTCAGACATCAGGACTTAGTAGAAAAAAAGTCATTAAATTTATTACACTAAGTTTAGGTGTCTACATCTAAGTGTTAACAGATGAGGTAAAGGAGAAGTTGTTTTTATCACCTGAGACCTTCTTGGTGCTCTCTCTGGCTTCTGGACAACGGTGCAAAGATCTTTGGGACTGTGCTGTGTCAATTTCCACAGCACCACATAAAAGTCTTGTACAACCCAGGACACTTGTCTGGCCAGCTGTGCTGAGCCTATAGCCCCTCTTTAGACAGGGCTGAAACTTACCCTAACCTTCCAAAGGATTAATTTTTAAATTCATAATAAATGTCATTAATTAAAAAAGACAGACAAATAAAATCATGTATTGGTCTTTTAATTAAGATAATTATTTAGATTGCTACTCTTAGTTCTTTTATCCAAAGCGTAGGGAGATATCACAGATATGAAGGGCTACCATTGTGGATTTCCATACTTTGTATTACTCTTCATTCTGCAATTCTAGGTACTGAAATTTTGCCTGTATGAGATGGCATTGTGTTTTCAGAGAAGGTCGTGGGTGGATCGTGTCTCTGAGGGCAGCACTTATCTCTAGTGCTTTTTAGTATTTTTACAGAGCATAGAAAGCAAATGTGGGGATAAATTCCCAGGACATATCTACACTGCTACTGCCCCCTCTACGACAGTGACAGTGAGTTTCTCAGCGTGAGGCTCTGCAGTGTGAGAACTTCCAACAGAAGAAACAAAGGGACAGTTGTAAGAAGAGAGTGGTTTGGCAAAGAGATGAGTAAGAGACTTTATTGGGCATATTCAGAGTTGCCAAACTGAGCCTGAACACATGACCTGGCATTCGTCAGGACACGTCTGTGTCCGTGTCCAGTCTCGTGATGGACATGTTGTCAGGCAGGCTGAGCCTGACTCGGCGATCTCCACTCTGCTGTTGATGGTCTGCTGTATCATAGAATCACAGAGCATCCCAAGCTGGAAGGGACCCATAGCTGGGTCATAGAATGTCTTGAGATGATGAGAGATCCTGGGAGCATCCCTCACCTCATCATTGTCATCTTATTTTTTGGGTCTTTTCCTCTTACCTCTGTAACGCTCTCAGCATGTGCTGCTAAGCTGGGTCCAGTTTTGAACCATGCATCCTTGGAAACTGGAGCAACCCTGTCTCAACTTCACATTCAGAAACTTGGGACACTAAATGACTGTGTGCACCTTGGATTAGGCAGTGTTTCACCAGTCACAGCAGCAAGCTTTAACAAAGTGTTTTAAATGAACAAAACTTTATTAGAGGGAAAGGAGGGAAGGAAACAGAAGGAAGCAATAGTCTGGGAAATCTGAATTAACACCCAGCCAGCCCCAGCCTTGCCCCTCATCAGAGTTCTGAAGGAATTAGCCTGGACTCATCTTTCTGCTTGCAGCTGTGACAGTGCCAAAGGGACAGCACTGCCCTCCTGCCTGGTCCCATTCACCTCGAAACATGCCTGTGCTCAGGGTGTCTCCGTGGGGTGACGGCTCAGGCCACTTCCAGGGCTCTGAGTATCCCACGGACAACATTCCTAGCCCTGCTGCTGGTGTCCCCATGGAGTCATCAGGCTTGGCAGGTGCTCCCAGGTGCCCCAGACTGGCCCCCAGTAGCCACCATGCCACAGGTTTTGCCAGGGGGTGCTGTGGCTCGTGCAGTACCAGCTCTTGCTTACAGCCAGAGACCTGCTCCCCTCTGTGGTCATCACTTGCTTAGGCCACCTCTGGGCCACCCACCTGCAGCTCCCTTGAGAACTGGGGATGCCTCTTCTCCAGGCTTCCCAATGGGGCTGGTGAACTCCACAGCTTTTAAGACACCCAGCATCATGTTTACAAGCCTTCTGGGTACAGCAGCTGTCTCCGAACATGTGCTTTCATTGTACCAAGGCCAAAAAATGGCGAGTTTCTAGCTATTACTATTGCCAAGTGACAATGGTGGTTTCAGTGATACAATAATACATGGTCCATGAGGGGATTGTAACTCTACCTGATGGCCAGAGGTGATGGGAGAGCAAAGAGGGTGGTGGGCTGAAGAAAGTAATGCAGGCAGTGAATTGGTGGAGCACTGGGCACCTGGAGCATGTGGATGATATCTCTGATGCCCAAGAGGAGGGATGTGCTCAGGTACAGGAGGAAGAATGACACAAAAGTAGGGTAAGGAAAGAAAACACAGAACAACAAGGGGGAAAAAGAGTGAGCAGAGCACATAATATGAAACAGGTCAAAAGAGTAGGATGAGGCAGAGAAACAGCCCATCTGAGACATGGTGCAGCCACTTCCTACTCACAGTATTTCATTTTCCTTGAGGATACCCCAGCTCTTTTCCTTCTTTCCCTACAAGTCTTCACTACTGGCACGCTCTGTGACCCTGGGGCTGCAGGCCAGGCCACCTGCTGCCTGGACAGCCACAATGGCACCAGTGCTAGTGACATCCAAAAGAGCCTGGAAATACTTGTTTCCACCCTCAGCATGTTTAGCACTGATATTAGCCTTGAAGGTCCTTATATCAAGAACGACATTCATCTGGTTCAGGCTTGCCAAGTGCTATCATAACCCATATTTGTATTTCTCCAAAGCCTTCCTACCGGGTCGCAGGACATATTCCCCCTCTTGTTACATGTTACAGAAACTCCCTTAGAGTTGTCTCCTCTCCCTGCACACACGGAGAAGTACGGGGTTAACTGAGTTCTTCAGAGCGCTCAGGTTTTTGAGGAATGGGCCGTGGGCATTGCATCTTGCAGCGCTTTCCTCCTGTGCGGAGGCGCGGAGCCGGAGCGCGCCGTGGGTGGCAGGTGTGAGTGACATGGGACAAAGTTCAGGCTGCTCTGACTCCCTGGGAGCTGCAGCTGGGTCATGGGCAGTGCTGCTGGCTCAGCCCGAGAGGAGACACCGTGCTGTTGGGTTTGATAAGGGCGTGAGAGAGATGCTGGGACCAAGCCGGCAGCGGGACCCTGCGAACACCCCTCTCCCAGTGCCCCCGAGCCGGGCTGCCTCGCTCCCGAGGAGCTGATTCAGGGAGATGCACTAATCGAGGGAAACGTGAAATATTTGACATTCCTCGCACCCTCTCACAGCAAAAAAACCACTGTAATCAAGGGAAATGTGAAATATTTGACATTCCCCGCACCCTGTCACAGCAAGAAATGCGCTGGGTTTCATGCCCTGCAGGCACCTCGCTCCCCAGTGTCCGTGTTCCTGCAGCACGGAAACGACCCGTGGTGTTTCACCGGAGACGGGAAATACCTGAGCCGTGCCAAGGACGGTGTGGGATGAGAAGAGCAAACAGCCCTCAGCACCCGGGGCTGGGCGAAGCCATCCTTGCACCGGGGACGTGCTGGCAGCCCCAGGGGCATCGGGATGGAGCCACAGTGCCAAGTTTCTCGCAGCCAACAGTGAAGAGCTGTGAGATTGAAATGGAGACTTTCCATGTGGAACAGTCCTACTTCATGTAAAAAAAAAAAAAAAACCCAAAAAAAAACCCGACAGTCTGCTGCCACACATCTAGCTTGGCCCTGTTACAAGTTGTATGTGATTTTTGAGCAGCCCTCCCCGTGGCGGGGCAGGCACCAGCCATTTTGTGCTTACGTACAAATTAAAGGATGTCTAGTCTTTGTTTTCCCATTGTCTGTCCTCTCTGTACCACAGAGACCTGATCTTAATACATCCTTACTTTACAGGGAAGGGCAAAACACCACAGAATTCACTGGTATTGCATTGAAGAGAATGTTTTAAAAAAGCCCAAACAACAAAACCACAAAACCCCCACCCTGCCTCTCTTCTTCCCTCCCTCCCTCAGGTGGAGAAGAGATTTTGGGACTTTGCAATATCGGTCTGGCAGTTTGGGCTCCTGTTTCAATGGAGTGGCTTCATTAAATAAATCTTACTGAAATCTGCTTCTCCATCACCAGAAGAACCACCCTGGGCAAATCCCACCTCTCTCCCTTCTGTAAATGGCTGTGATGATCTCACTCACCTGCACTGGATCTTCATGGCTTAAAGTTAGCAACAATGTAGAGAAATAAAATTAGCATTTTCACCATTTCTGTCTCAGATTCTCATTTCCTGATTTTTCTTTCTTACCTACATAGGAGGAAAGAAAGTGAAAGCCTTTCTGGCTGTGAGACAATTAATTAATCGTCTCTTTTTAATTATGAGGATGTTTTGCCATAAATGGTTTTACTTCTACCCAGGTTGTCTTCTGCTTCTCCCACTACTTCTCAAAACCTTTAAAATATATAATGTGCTATTGCTTCATGGGCTCCCTAACTCCCACATTGGGCTGCCTCTGGAATATACTCCCATGGGAATACCTATTGTCAACCTTTTAAAAAATTACAGGGGCTTTAAGCAATCTTTCTCCCTGCCAGTCCTGATCACATTGCTGAGGACAGACAGGGCTGAGGCTGCTCCTCTGCCCCTTCCCATGGGGTCTAGGTGGCTTGAATCTCTGCCTCCCTCAGGAAGGCTGCTTTTTTTGGACCAATTTCTTCATTTATCACCCCTGCAACAGCTTTTTCCATTGTTGAAATGTGAAAGGAAATCACCCCACAAGTACCCCAGCAACAAGAGGGGGTTAAAAGTTTCCTACAGAAGCCTCCTCTATCTGAACATTTTGGTTAATATGAACCAAAACTATATTTTAGACTACGTGTGTCTGCTTTGGAGGGGGGAAAAAGGGAGTGAATTTTTGCTTAACACAGGAGAAAATTATTGCACAAAGGTAACAGATCAGTGTCAGAGACCTTTTCCTAGACCAGAATTCAAATGTCCTCTCTACAAATAGCTGGACATGAGAACAGGGACTCGACTTTTCCTCTACAATCAGTATCTGAGTACAAAAACAACAGTTCCTGTTTAGGCAGAGATTGAATGAACAGTTAGAGGGGAAATTTTGCCTTAAGTTGAACAAAGAAACAGAAGTTTGGGGTTTCTGGAGATGAGAAATACTTTTGTTAACATCTAAGATATTTTTGATCTAAACCAACATGTGTCTTGGGGGAGATAGAACTTAAACCTTCAAAGGCTTTTTTTGTAAATTTAGGATAATTTTAAAATTCAAGATGGCTTTCTGCAGTGAAAAGTAAAAGGTTTTGTTTAGCAAAAGCCAGGAAGGAATACCAAAGTAATATTTTCAAAAAATATGCCTCCATATTAAGGGTCAATATTTTTGGCCAAACTTTACCCAGATTTATAAGTAGACTTATTCTTTCTAAAGGTGTTTTGATTTTGGTGGAGTTTTTTTGTTTGTTTTGGTTTTTTTGGTGGGTTTCCCTTTTTTTTCTTTCAGGAAAAAACATACTGTTTGTAAAACTAAATTTAGAAAGCTTCCATGTCCTCTGACCACATCTGGAATAAGGATTGTGACCATTTGGTTGTGCTGAAGTAGGTGAGAGGCTTCTTGCTCACTCCTATTATTTTTTCATCTCTAAAAATAGTGGTTTCCTCCTGTGGTGAAACAAGTAATCAGTTTTCTAGTCGGATTTCTTGCCAGGCTGTGACCTGTCTCCCAAGGGGATGAACTCCACTGCAAACCTACTTTCTCATTTAATGCCTGGCCAAGGCATAGGAGCAGTTTTTGAACAGGAAGCCTGTCAGCAACCCCTCAAGCCCTTCCCAATCCTCTGGCATCTCACCAGGCTGCAGACAGAGAAAGAGGTGGCAGAGGAATTATATCAGGCAGTGGTGCAGCCTCTTGGCAACTAATTCCTGAGGGGAACAAGAAAAAATTGTCCTCCAGGTCTGCGGCTCTTACTGTCCAAGGAAGAGAACAAAACACTAATGTACTACTTTTGGTGAGCTACCTGTAGGTAAAAACATGTTTAATTTCTTGAGCTGGATATCAGTTACACTATTGTGAGTAATATCAGCAGGATTACAGTGATTTTGCCACTCCTGCAGAGTCAGAGGACGGCAAACTGAAATTGCCGCCCTGATCTGCTCTGCCTGTTTGCTCTTGTGAAAAGGCTACGGACTGGTTTTCAAGTGGGACAGGTTTTTGAGGGCTCATTGTCAACAGCTGTAAGTGCTTTCAGCGCAGCTCACACCCAAAGGCAGGTCAGTGAGCATTATTTTTTCTTCCTTTGGAAATGTACTGAGCGGGGCCAGAGATGAATTTTACGTAATGCAGTGATGTGGTACAGCACTCTACAGGCAATTTAGGGGCCTTATGGTCTAGGCGAGCATGAAGAGGCAAGGTTACTTTATTAAATGCTTGCTCCTGCCTCTACGGTATCATCAAAACAAAAAGTTTTACATGACCTCAGCTTCAGGCATGCTGGTTTTCAATGGCAGCGTGGTGCACTCCATGCACATGGGAGCTTCAGTTTCACAGCCAAAGCACGTGCCACAAATTAATACCAAAAAATTTAGGCTTCCCCTATATTTATAGAGCTAAGATGCTGCCATGCATGTGATTCTACCTTTAGGTTTTACAACAGTTTCCTTCTGTGGGCAGAAACCTTACAGCCCCCCAGATAAATAGAATTAAACCAAAGTAAATGCCAAGGGAATAAAGGCTGCAATATAAACTGCCTAAACTCTGACTCCTCAGTGGATACCTTGCTTTTATAAAAGCCACTGAGTCAGAGTAGGACCCTGAGTGCCCAGCCATTGCCTCCAGGCTGTCATGAGGAAAGCAAGGGCTCATCTCGCCACCTGCTCATTCTCGGAAGTGCGTAGTGAAATGCAACATCTGAGAGGGCAGGACTGAGCTTTACATCACTTTTTAATTCAATGACTCATTCATTCAAATAAGATTGACAAAGACATTATGCAATTTTGCTGCACGCAGTCATCAGGGTTGTGTAATGAATACCTAACCAGCAGCCTTCGAGCCGTAATTGGATGTAGATCATCTCATGACCATGGTCGGGAAGCAAACAGGGGCCGTGCACCACCTGAGCTCGTAAAGATGTGTTGAACTCTCTGACTCAGTTGTTGTCTTACATAAAAGAGAAATGCTAGAGAATTGTGTAACCTTGTGAGTTATGCAAGGAGGGAGTTTAATTACAATTATTGAATTTATACATTTTTGCACAGTCAGTAGCTTTTAATTAGTCATTACATTTTGAGCACTTGACAATTAGAAATAAGAACTGCAGGTAAATTTGTCCTTGATACTGCTTTTTGAGTAATGGAAAATTAAACCTATCTGTACAGCTTATTTTACAGAGCTATTTTAATTCACACATGATATAACGAAAAAGAAAAGCTAACAAAAATCTTATTCACTCATTTCTCCCTGAGAACTTGTCAAAGAGATTACACATTTCTCATTAACAGTGTTTTAACTTCTACTAGAAAGGTTTTCCCACCTTGAAAGACTCCAAAAGCATTTATTTATGTTACCAAAAAGCATTTCTGGAAGTTATAATACACACACATCTGTTTTCCGGCCTGCAGTTTACTGGGAATATTGACATAGTTTCTTGCAAATAAAAGGTGTAAAAAAGGTAAAAACACAATATTTATTGCTAAATGTATGAAAATATAATAATAAAAACTTGACACAATTAATTGGAAGAAAAAACTATTTATTTCTCATTTAAAAATTGTAAATGTATCATCAGAAAGGAAAAACAGAAACTTAAGTATGCCTCATTATCTTCCAAAGTTATTGAGTGCTAATGGAATGAAAGACAGAATGCTTTAAATTTTTTTTTTTACATGGACATCTGCAACCCTTCTTATAGAAAATACCAGAAGAAAAACAAGCAAAAATGCATTTGATAATGATTCATACTTGAACTGGTAAACATGGCATTAGCACTCGACACAAGGAAATAGACATCAGTTCTGTGGAGTTACAGAAAGAAACATAATGTACTCTAGCCCAGAAAAACTATTATTATTGTTTCAAGTAATGCTGACCTCGGTCTCCCTTGTCCCTTAACATAGCCCCATGCCCAGGGCAGTGACAGTCACTGGAGTAACTGAATCCTCAGTTACATTTCTGTTGCCACTACTGGGTTTAATTTGCTTATTTGGTTTATTAGGTAGTTAACAACTCGTGTGAATTCAAGTGTCTGTGATTATCAATACCAGTATTGCTCAATACTTGGGATTGAGTCTCCATTGATTTTATTATCCAGCAAGGAGTACAGAGCCTAAATTGTGGTAACAGGGGGAAGAAAAGTATCACATTTTTGTAGTTATCACTTTCCACTTAGTCTGCACTCTGCACATCCTCAGGGTTGCAGCAATTCATTCTGGTGGCTGATCTCACTTCAGTAATTTAATTTCTTCATTTCTTATGTAGCAGAGTGATGGCACATATAAACAAAGCATGTCAATTTGATTTGAGTATTTTGACTTCTCCTCTGACATCTTTACAGCATGAGCACAACAATAATAAATCTCTGCCATTATTTATTTTTTGCTCCCAAATGCCCTGGCCAAGCTCAGGAGAGGAATGTAACATATTTCTGCACAAAAGTGATGATTAGGTTTTTGCCCCAAAGGTGCAAGGTGGCTATAAAAATAATTGAGTCACTATCCATGGAGGTATTTAAAAGAAAGACATGCAGATGTGGTGCTCAGGGGCATGGCTTAGTGGGTGACTTAGCAGTGCTGCTTAATGGTCGGACTCTATGATCTTAGAGATCTTTTCCACCCTGAATTATTCTATGATTCTATGAATTAGCATAACTTCAAGGTTTATTCCCACAGCCAGGTTTTCCTGGTATAGCCAGAAGGAGGTGGCTGGATGTGCCCAGGTGCTGCACAGGACAGCAGGGTGACCCAGGCCAACATCCCAACATGGGTACTGGTGCCTGTGCTTGGGTTCGTGCCCTGCAAGCCTGGGGTTTGCTGGTGCCAGCACACCCCACAAGCTCAGACTTCCAGCTCCAGCCACCTACCCAGGGTAGTTAAAAAACAAGCCCCAAATTACACGAAGCTCACTCATCCCACCGCCGGATATTTATTTAGCCTTGCCACTCTCAAGCAGAGTTTTCAGCCGGGTGGTGAAGAATTTGATGCTAAACACTGAAGGCAAAAACCCCAAAGGCTAAGGAGCAGTGAGAGGCAGTGGTGCAGAGCTGCGGATCCCGGCAGCCTGCGGTGCTCCTGGCTCGCCTGCCCCTGTTTTGGGTTACACAGTGTGAGTGACTCAGCCAGGGAGAGTGAGCCCCGGGAGGGATTGGAAATAAATGTGTTTGGAGGAGGAAATTGAAGGAAGAAGAGTGTTTTCTGTAGGGGAGAAGAGTGGTATGTAGGACTGCATGGTGGAAATCCAACATAAGCCTTGCACAAGCCTGACTGCTATGATCCCCACGACTGTCTTCTCATTCCTTAAGTAATTGAGGCTTCAGCTCAGCAAAGCATTAAAACTCAGGCTTCGTTTTATGCTGTCAGTAAGTGCTTTGCTCAACAGGGGCTTAAAGTATCAAGCTCCTTGCATGAGATTTATCCCACCTAATTTTAGACATTTGCAGTGCAGATATCTACACCAGAGCTAGTGACCCCAGGCTCTCTTTGTGAGTGGGGACAAATGAGCATCTCTGGTGTGCTTTTCATTAGGCCTACTCTACCCTAGAACAAGAAATACCACTCAGTAGAAGTATTTGCAATCAGAGCTCAAAATAGCTAAATCAGATGTAAACATCTCCAATCCTTGTACCTACATTCATGCACCTGAACCACAACAGCCTCTGATGACATGAGTAGGAAAAAAACATACCAACTGGGAGAAATCAGGAAAATGCAAACTAAATTTTAGCAGAGAACGGAAACTGAAAATTATTTTCTCCCTGAGAAAGTTACAGTTGGAATTGTTTTTAAGACAAATAGAGGAAGAACAGAATAGGCCATTGTTATTCCCTTGTTTAAGGCATTATTTCTTTCATACTTGCATTGTCTGAGATTGCTTCCCTGCCTCCATCGGTTACTGAGGATTCCTGCTCACCCGCCTGACTTTTAGAAAGCTGTGGTTAGGTGAGGTTAATCTTCTCTTGTGTCAGACAGATAGTTTCGATGGAGGAATCTCAAATATTTGAGACACTTCTGCAAAGTAATTTTACTTAGAACTCGTGTTTCTCTGAACATTGAAAACCACTGCTCTCCCTGCGTAGGCAACTGGGATGTAAACTTCTGGGAATCACTGCAAACATGGGAATGCCTGGAATCCCTCTGGGAAATAACTGCAAAACCTTTAATCCTTGTTATCTCTGAGAGCACATATTTTTGTTTGCTTGATTAGCAGTGGGAGAGGATGAGGGATTGGTGTGTTGGGCAATAAAGCCTTGTGCTGTTTCTCTGCTGCTGCCTCAGGGAAGATGCTGTTCCTGGGCAAACACCCCTGAGCAGAAGAGCAGCAGCAGTGCTTGGTGTGAAGTGGTGGGAGGCACGGAATGTGTGGCGAATACAAAACCAGCAGCAGCAGCAACTGCAGGTGTTGAAAGTACAGCAGAGTGACAAATACTGGTAGACTTAGTGAGTTGGTGCTTAGTGACAGAATCACAGAATCAATCACAGAATCACAGAATGGCTTGGGTTGGAGTTCCAATCCCCCTACTGTGGTCAGGGCCACCTTCCACTAGACCGGGTTGCTCAAAGCTACATCCAACCTGACCTTGAACATTTCCAGGGATGGGGCACCCACAGCTTCTCTGAGCAACCTGTGCCAGTGCCTCACCACCCCCACAGTAAATATTTTCTTCCTAATACCTAATTAGGGAGAATATCTAATTAATGTGGTCTGACTCCTGTGGCAGGATTTTGGGACACCCACTTAAGCACTGAATTAAGGCAGTAAGTTGGGAGTAAAATTGCTTGACATTTCCTTATATGAACAGTGGAGAGAGGCAGCTGCAAAATATAATTTACTCTATCCCAAGGAAAAAAATTAAAATTTGTGGATTGAATCTCTCTCTGAATACAACAGCCTCTTTCTAACTGCAGGAAAGTCATGAGATACTTAACAGTGGTGGATAAGTCACTCCTTAAACATTGCTAATACAAACTACATGCTTCTTAGCACTGGAAAATTCTTTTTTTTCTGCACTTTGACATCTACTGAAAAGAGGGCCATGCTGAGATTGCTGCTTCCATGTGCTCTCACTGGGCAGCTGATAACACAGCTCTGGGCTCTGTGAAGCCCACAGAGGGAAAATTCACGTACAGGACCACAGAACATCTTTTTGACGTTGTCTATTTTGACATCTAGAACTTTCTGACTGTAATGTGAAAGCTTCTACCACAAGCCTGGGAGCTATATGGGGACCAGATCTGGTAAAGAATATATTTTACTTGGGGAGAGATTCTGTCTGGGTGTTTTGTGGGACCCGAAGAAGAGGAAATGATTCACTGACAGAGGGGGGAACAGACGCCTTGACTCACAGTTTCCTGCTCTAACCACTAGACAATTCCTCTATCAATTCCTCAGTGCATCAAAAGGATGGATTAGTTTCTTAATTCCTTAAACATCATGAAATGGTTTTCCTGTATTATACATCCAGGCTTATCATGTTGCCTGATGGAGGAAGATCTCTAGGTTTTATTCTGTAAGTTTGTAGAAAAAGTGTCAAACAAAGTGTATTTGCCAGTCCAAATGCTAATGGAACCAAAGTGCCAGGTCTACTGTACTGCTTTCCTCATATGTGGAGGGCTGGGGACTATGGGGTTGATTTACCCGTATCTCACTTAGTTCATAGAATTCCAAACATAACAGAACACATTTTTTGTGCCTAATTTGGTACGATTCTGGACAATGGTTAAGAAACACACAAGGATTATGTCCACATAAAAGCAAATTTAAGACATTGCTGTTTGATTAAATCATTTTGGGGTTTCACTGTCTTTCCAGTAAATAGAATTTCTTTGTATCTATGGCCACTGTAAATGCTTTCTAGATCATACGAGGATGATCAAAAGTGATTTATGAGGCATGGATGCAAAAAAACTTACAGTTACACTTAAGCTGTCAGCTGTACTTGAGAGTCTTAAACTCCACTGCTACCTGATTGTCTCATATATGCAGTTCCTTTTATAAATTTCTCCTAAAGAGAAAATACACTATTTTCAAAACCAGCATGCTTAGGCTGACAAATCCACAGGATCCCCTTGAAGGAACGCTCAGATTCACAGCCCAGGCAGTATTTCCCCTTGCAGGCTGATTTTAGTTTTAGGACTGTGCCATCTGCTGTTGGAATTGCAGATTTCGCTGGGTCTGCACGGTCTGCAGTAGTCAGGTCCGACAGCCTGGCCACACGACTGTGCTTTGTCCCAGGTGAGGGACACGTTGTGGCATGACTGCCATCCCTGTCGGAGGCTTCAACCTTCCCAGGATCATTTATTTCACTGTTTTGAAGGGCTCTGCTTTGACGTGGACATGTAAGGGCTTCCATTTTTCCCTCTTGCTCAGAAGTATCAAAGGTGGTATGACACACATGGGATGCAGAGTCATATTCTACAATATTAAATTTTAGCAGAAAATTGAACCTCCTTTCTGCTCTTCAGTTCCATGAGCAGAGAAGGTGCACAGACAACTAAGGAATGGGCAATTTCACCTTCCCAGCCTTATACTTTAGTTCCCATTGTTTATATGCTTGTGAGATCACAGAGCTATTAAAAACTAGACTGAACAATAGAGATATTATTCTGCTACTGAAACTGGATTACACTCCTAACCACAAGCATCTCCTATCTGCCAACATGAAAGCGATACCACTTTGGGAAAACTGAAAATGACTGTGCATTGGGTACTCAGATTCCTCACAAGTGTAACCCACATCCTCTGCAGAAGCATTTCCGAGCTCAAAGGTCTACCAGGAAAGACTGGCAGGGAAATATTCCCAAATGTATTTTCAATTTTAACATTTCAACACAGGGCATCTTCCTGCCAGTCACTGCAGAACAGGCACGATGTGCTCTGTGCCTGTCTATGGCAGCTCAGAAAATGAGGCAGTTGATATATGGATGAGCTCTCCAGGGGAACAATGCCATATTCTGAGAGACACAACAGACCTGGACCTTCTTAATCCCACTCCTGGTTCCTGTTATAACTACATCTGACTGCCTCACATCACCAACATGCTTATCTACTGACACTATTAGGAAATGTCTTACATTTTAGACACAGAATTATGTGAGCAGTTAGTTAATAGGATTTTGTAACTGAGAGCTATAGGACCTGGCACCTTTGGCACCTATTAATGTGGGGGATGTACATGCCTAGGGATCAAACCAAGAACAACCAGCACACCACGCAAGAAGCTGTTTAAGCCATCTGGTTAGAAATACTGAGACATACACCTTAAACCCTGTTCTGCTTCAGGTTTTAGGCAGTTTTTAAGGCTTGTTTTTCTCTCAACAGCATGAAGAACTCCCAGATTGACAAGCATCATTAATACTCACACATGGCATGACACCAGTGCTCCTCCAAGTACCTGTCCCCAAGGCTTTAGGTGTCCATCCTACGATCAACAGCTCCTGCACCGAAATGTCACCTCACTGGCCATGTTAGGCCACCCCACTGCCCACACCAGCTGACCCTGCTGGCCACACTAGCCCATGGCTTATGGAACCTGCCCCGATGCTACTCACAGGCACAGGACATTTAGAAATTAAAACAGAGTCTCACAAGGAGAGCAAGGGGTGGTGTTGCCTTTTGTAGACCATGGGCTGCTGGAGTTTTGGGAATGCTGATCTGAGAATACAAGAAGATAAAGGATGTGAAAGCAAAGCCATTCGCTCCTGAGCTGAAACGGCTTGGCCAGTGTTACCCAGCAGAATTGGGAAGTGAACATGGCCCCCAAAGGTCATGTAAACCATGGTTTCTTTCTAGTTGATAAATAAAATGGAAAATATCAGGAACACAAGTAAAAAATCCCTTTTGTAGACTGAGAATGTGGCTAATATTGGTGTTCCTCCTCCACTTCATTTAATCATCTTAGAATTTGTTTATAACAGCAAATGATTCATGTTCAGATAGAAACACGATGAAGTGTCAGCAGAGACCCTTGACACAACGATAGCCAGCATTTCCTTCCAGGATCTGAGTTTTTCCCACAGTACATGCCATCCACACCAAGCCCTTTTTCCACGGGAGCTGCCTTACCCCAGTACTGCCTGAGGCTAATTAGAGGAGAGCTGTAGAGAGGACAAGTGATGCTGCAGATCTTTCCAATTTTCCTGTCTTCAGGAGGTTTCAGAGTGGGCCTTGGACCAGAAGCAGGACTACAAATGAAACAGGAGGGCTGAAAGGAGGCAAAAGTAGCTGTGAGTTTTTGACCAAGAGGGTTTTGGTGAGAGCAAGACATGAAGGGAAGCGAGCTCCTCCTGGAGGGAGGCCTTGGGATCCAGCCATTGCTGGACAAACCTGCCAGGTGGACCTGGGCATGGAGCCACCTGCTCCTGCCCCAGCTGCCCTCTCCTGCCTGTCCCAAGGCCAGCACAGCTCTGCCCAGCAGCAGCACAACTCAGATAAAAAATCTGAGCCTTGGTATGACTGCCTACCTTTCCAATCTGGATTTCCTCCTGAGACACTTTGCTTCCCACATTCCTGAGGCAGATTTAAAAATAGGACTGCCTCTGATCCATGCTGGGTAAACGTCTTATTTTCCTGGCTTGCATGGTTGAATAGCATGTGTGGCATGGTGTCTAAAGACCACAGTCAGCTGCAGGCAGCACAGTTTTTGGAGGCTGAGAAAAGACACATCTCATCTCTGGAGATGTCTCATACAGTGAATTTAAGCTCAATATCCTAAATTTAGAAAAACATTACATGAAAGGGACCTGAAGTGTAGGGAACCACTAAAGGACTTGAACTTGGCTTAAGCACACACTCCTACAGACACTCAGAAAATTGCAAGGTACTCCCTTCTGTAAAACAGCTACCAAATATGCAGCCTTCCCTTCTGAAATGCTGCATTATCGGGGAAGAAATGTGGAAGAACAAGTAACCCTGCGCATGAGAGTCTCCAGTAGCACGGCTGCAACAACGTGTTGCTATATGGTGTGGCTGGCAGGCTGGTGGGATGGCTCTGAGCGCTAAATTATGCCATGTTTTGAGAGATATAGCCCCAGAAATGAAATGTTATCTGTCTAAGTTACAATATAGTTGCCATGGCAATTATAAAATGGGAAACAATCGGCGTAATTTATTTCATTGTCACATGCCTTATGGTGAAATCTTGGCACCCTGGGTTGTGGAGGGAGATGATAAATGTGGGGTTTATCCCAAGTGGCTGAGGGGTTTTTGTGCA
Organism: Lycocorax pyrrhopterus obiensis; assembly: GCA_014706295.1. Classification (NCBI taxonomy): domain Eukaryota; kingdom Metazoa; phylum Chordata; class Aves; order Passeriformes; family Paradisaeidae; genus Lycocorax; species Lycocorax pyrrhopterus. The sequence continues at coordinate 101,748,454 of JACSVZ010000004.1, read as the reverse complement.
GGCTGAGCAGAAGAGCAACAACCCCAACAAATCCTGACTGTCTGGATCCTTGGGGCACAACTCAGGGACACAGTCTTGGCATCTAGACAAAATGACAGTTTGAAAAACCTTAGGACTTAGTTGCTAATAGAGATTTCTGCTAAAAAGCCAGATCCAGAATCTTCTTTGTGATTACTCCAGTCCTTTGGCCTGGCTGCTCACAGGACAGAGCCCTTGTTAGAGCAAACCTACGTGCCCTCAAACCACAGGCAACTGCCAGCCATGAAGGAGACTCAGCCCTTTGCTGTGACACCTCCTTTGAAGGAACCAGGGTCACATTATATTTAATTGAAATTAGTAAACTGGCTAGGAAGCAGAAAAAAACATGAGCAGCCAGCTCCACTGGTGCCCCTCATGTGTTGATGAGGAAAAGAGAGCTAAACTCTGTTTGGAGAGATCTTTTCTCTACTATGTGCCTAGGAACAAGTGAGTAGGTTACAAAGGCTGAATGTTACCTCTCCATTACGACAATGCAGAAAAAGGATGTCAAGGGAATGTGCAAAATAAGAGACTCCAAAACCAGCATGAGACCTGTTGGAAAAGCCTTTTGATGAGAACTAGAGTTTTAATATCTTTTATTTATCAGAAGTGAGTTTAAGAGGTAATGTACTTGTGACACTGAAGCACTTTCTCAGGAGGAACACGAGAAGGATATTGCTGTCAGAGCAAGTCACAGAAATCAGTGGTGGGAAACCAAAGCTAGATAACATTAAATTAGCAACAAGATGTAGGTTTTTTCACATGGAGGATGACTAAACATGAGAAGAAACCATGGAGGATGTGGTGGATGTGGTACATTTTTCAGACCTCCACATCTCCAGATCAAAGTGGAAGATCCTCTTCAGATGTGAAGCTTATCTGAGCACATCTAGGGACAGCCATGCCTTTGATACCCAGATCGCATGAGAGTGTGATATTGCGGAACACTGCAGTGTAAGCCACACTTTTACCAGGGGATGTGTATTCAGACATTTTTGACACTAAAGCCTCCCTGAGGGTAGTGATCACTTCCTTCCAGCGTGTCAGCTGCATCCCTCTGGATGCTGTGTTTGATAGCAATAAACTGTGTGGCATCACTCATTTACTCCATGTTCCCTGTGTCATGTGCCAGTTCGGAATAGAGCAAGGAGAGACATCTCCTTTTCTGTAGACATCATGTTCCTGTAAAATTGCACACGTGCTGCTGGTTGCTGATGAAGGGACCTAGGAAGTTTTTAAAGCATGAGCTTGAAGTGTTTGTCAAAAGAAACAGCAAATTACCAGCAGCTTTCCCAGACAGCTGGATGTGGGACACAGGCTGAAAAGCATTGAGAATAAATATGCATGGAAAGAACATAATAAAGCCCTGTCTTTTGCTGCTAAACAAATCCATTTATTACTTGTATAAAATATTTATAATAGTATGTTGTAGGTTGCACTCAGCTTTTTTTTTTTTTTTTTTGTAGAGGGGAAGAGAATAAATTTCCCTGCCAGACTCTCAAATCACCACTGCTGAGGAGATGTGCAGAAAACCTACCGATCCTGCTGTATATTCATGCAGCTCTGCACAGGCTTCCACCGAGGGGAAGAGTGGGTGCTAAGGGTGCGAGTGACCTGGGGCACTTAACAGCTTCTTTCTGAATTATTTGACAGGGATGCAAACCTCTTCACCTCCAGGAAAGCCAGTCATGCATACTTTTATGTCTCCTTCTGCTTTGCTCTCCAGGCCTTTGATTTTATCTTTAAACCAGCAGTGTTTATGGTTCTCAAGATGATAGTTTTCTGCTAAACAAGTTCCTTTGTCCCACAGTGTGGCTGACAAATCTGCTAGTGAAACAATTTTACCATTCAGCAACTTCAGTTCTGCCTCCAACTTTTTCTCTGTTGCCTTTGAACTGCCACTGCTGCATTGATGCCTGCTATGGCTCTGCCTGCCATGCATGTCATTGCTATAGCCCATTAAAAGCGGTTGCAGCCGTGCTTACCACTGGCTTCCTCTTCCTTTGAAGCCGTTTTCTTTGACTGGTCTTAATTAATGCATAAGCTGGGAAAGTGCCTTCTTTCCTCCTTTCAAGATGTTTTTGTTTCTTTGTTTTAGTTTCATGTCTTTGGCTGAATAGATGTTTCCAGTATGTTCTTTATGAAAATGAAAGGGAAATTGAAGCTTACACAACTTTTTTATTGGTGAAAGAAACCCAGGCCATGGTTTTTCTTTGACTGTGTTACCATTGCGTGCTTTTTTGACTTAATTTCTTCTCTCTATTCAGGGAAGCCAAGTAACATGATTAAAGTCCTCTTCCAACTCAAAGACTTTGACAGCAAACAAAGATGGATCACTTACCAACCGAATGAATCATGTACAGGAAACTGAGGCAAGTGTTAAACATATTTACTAGGGGAATCAGTTAAGAATGGTATGCTGAAGATCTGCCATTAATTAACAGCAGTTCCCTGTACTGCAACAAGAGATCGAAAAGCTATTAGATAATTAGTAAAATTCTATAAAGCTGCATTCCTCCCAGCAGCCACAGATGCCAAAAGGAAATGCCGGACTGCTAGGCCAGATACCAACTTGTCAAGGAATTAATCATCTTATTTAATGGCAAATACCTGGCCACGTGGGCAGCCGTGCAAAAGAGCTGAATAGTCTGAACAGATGGAGCACTCCTCTCTCATTACTGGTTATTGTCACGCTGCTGCCAGGCGTGCAGATACCCCCTTCCTCAGTTTCCTCATCGGCAGGCTAAGCAAGCTCAGTACTTCATCAGCTTTCAGCATGTCCATGGAAAGTCACTGCTGCATCAGGGCTTCAGACAGGAGGCAAAATGGGAGATGCTTGTGAATTACACAAATCTGTGCTGAATACCTGTCCTGCACATCAGCAGATGAATGTCAGGATTTGGTGAAAATGTCCCTTCAAGCCTGTAAGCAAGCAGGCTGTGAGATCATCTCAGCCTGCAAAGGAGCTTCATTTCAGCAGAGCAGGAGGGTCCCAGCCCACAGCAGGGCCCTGCAGCAGGAGCCTTGCTTGGGGACACGTTCTTGCTTGGCGTTTCATTACCCACGAACGCCTGAAACAGAGACGTGTGCTTTGACCTCAGCCACGTCCAAACATCCTCCTGCCCACGTCTGCACAGCGCTCCCCCGAAACCTTTCCCACCTGTGGGCTCAGAAACACAGAGACTGCTCCATGTCACTGGAACTGGTGCAAAACCCCACTGTTTTCCATGCAGTTACCCCAAATCCCCAAGTCTCAGAGAGGGGAAAGCGCAGCCTTGTGATCCCGTGAGAAGAGTCTGTTCTGAACAACCTGGTCAGCACCAACGGCTCCTCCAAGGGAAGGCACAGCTCATGCCCTGCCCTTACTCAGGGATTTCTGAGCAGCTGCTTAGGAACAAAACTCGCCTGCCTTCTTTCAGATGCAGCTTTCTGAACTCCTGGATAAGGGAGTCTGATTAAAGAGTTCTCCTCACTGCCCCTCCAAAGGTGGTTTTGCTGGGGCAGTTTGAAAGCTTCCTCTCTATATCTCTGACATGTTTGAAATCACTAATTTTTCTATCATGCCTGTTGCTGTTGATTGAACATGAGCAGCATCAGAGTAGGGCATTTCTCTTGGCTTCTGTGGGAGAATCCTTAAGTCTACTGTTAATACATCAGGTCAGAACCTTATAATTTCTGTGAAATGTTATTAAAACAATAATTTTGTTTCTTCCTTTTTCAGAAAATTTCATTTTTTAATAATTCAATAGAAAATTGAAGTAAAAATTCTGCTTTAATTTCAGCTAGAAAACCCTGGTTGGCCTTTACCATGAAAACTGCCCAAACCAAGATTTTTGCCTTTTTTTTTCTTTTCAGTTGCCATATAATTCTGTCAAGATCAAACAGCTTTCATGAAACATTTACAAATTAATAAGAATGGATTTTTCTTCAGAAAAATTCCCAAAGCCTACCTTCATAATTTCAGCATCCTGAATGACAAACTCTGCACAGAAGCAGACAGGTTTGAACAGGACCCATCAGGCATTAGTGTCTGCACTATTTTGTCAGTGAAAATCCACCACATTTTGATCTACAACAAATAGGTGGTTACAGCTCCTAATTATTGGACTTTCTGTCCAGATATGAATGGAGAACCACTCCCCATCTGACATTTGCAGTTAGTTCATGTCACAAATAAATGGAAAAATACCTCCTCAGTTTTGCAATAAAATTTCAATCTTTCCATATAACACGACATGATAATAATTTGTGCTATTTTCATAGAGCAATAGTGTAAGAGATATGCTGCCAAATGAGCCTGTAATAATACTAAAAAAAAAAAAAAGGTCTAATATGATGATGCTTATCTTCAAAAATAAATGCCATGAGAGGCCAGCCACAGCAATTGCCTCTATTGAAGAAAAAAAGAAATAGAAAGGAATGGTGCAAAGCAGTAATCTCATACTCAATTAAGCAATGCTGACTCCTGGAATGTCTTTCAGCTTATGTTTCCCCAGGAAAAGAAAAACAAACTAATTTAGATGAGCTGAAAGTAGTGAATTTATGTATGAGCTGAGGTACAGATTGTATGCATTTTAACAGCTCAGACCTGAAGAGATGTACCTTCATTTTACAAACAGAGAAATCAAGAAGGGTAAAAATTAAAAATCAAGGTAAGGAGAAAAAATAAAAGAGAAATATCTAAACTAACCACATAGCTGCCATTTTTAACTATGGAGGAAGTCCCCCTGTCTCTGACATTTGAACATGATTACTCAGTTATCAGCTCAGGGCTCCAGATGGGTGCAAGATAGACATATTCTCACGAGACATCAGTATCAGGCCTAGGAACAAAAACCACTCAGATTCCTGAGGTTTTAGACCACAAGATTATTCAGTGCTGAATTTTAGAAGATAGGCAATATGAGATACAGACAGAAAATGATGACTTGTGGGACCCATGTTTAAGCAGAAGCCTCCTATCCCAACAACAGTATTTGAAGTAGCACCATACCCCCACAGCTCTCTCCTATGTATTAAGCATTTCTCCCTCCCTCCCAAAACCTTCTTCTCCCCATAAGGCCATTCAGCACATCACTTTATCCACAATTCTCTTGTATTTCATCTGGAAATTTCTAGAGTGCTATAAACACCTTATTGTGCTTTCAAAACCTAGACTTGTTTAGGAATAATTGTAATTCAGCCCAGGACATGGGAATAATAAATCTTTCATGCCTGAAGAGTTGGTAATCCAATGGAAGGATGGATAATGAGCCTTCCCCATTGCTATCTTTTCAATGGATTTGAGTTTGAGCTCCAGCACTTGGATCCACACTCAAGAGAGAGCAATCCCTGCTGGGTGTGAAATAAAGCCATGGCAGATAAAAGCCATTCCCTTAACAACCTTTTCTCTGTGCTGGCTTTACTACAAACATGACTTTTTATGCTGTTTTAGTTAAATAAGCTTTATTTACTATCTTTTTTTGTTTGTTTGTTTGTTTTTTTGTAGTAATGGCTCCTGGTAAGTCCCACTGTGTTTGTGCCAGGTGCGAGACACAACAATGCTGAGAGAACAAGGAGCGCACTCCTTCCCTTCACTGCTGTTCAATGTTTATTTATTGCTCGGAGGTTATCCCTCTAGTTTGACCAAGGCAAAACTCAGCATTCCACTGTAAAGAAACTCGGTGACTTTGAAAACAGACTTTCTGAGAGCATCATCTGCACTTATTCATCAGGTGGCTGGAGAAATTTTCCATCCTGCACGGCAAACAGGTCTGTGGTTCGAGGCGCTCTGCTCCGCGTTCTGCTGGCGGCAGTAAAACGCTGTTTCTCCGAGGATCAGCCCGAGATGAGAGCGCATCTCGCGCTGCGTTACATGGCAGCGCTTGTCATCATCACAGCGATGGTGCTCGATAACGACATGTTTGTAAGGCTGCCTGACAACAGAAGTACATCCCTAAAAACTATTCTGTTTAACTGGGGAATTTTGCAGAAAAGCATCACTTGTGAGCATCCCTGCATACCCCAATCCTCGGCCAAACATCTGCTCTCAAACCAACGCCGCTGCCCGCAGCTCCGCTGCTTCGAATCGCATCGCCTTCACCTTTCATCGTGTACCATTCTCAGCCTTCCATAGGCAGACCCATTCCGTGTATTAACCGCTTCCTGCCCCCGCACCAGCGATCGCCGCGCCCGGGGTCCCACTCCCGCCCCCCCGCACGGCGCACCCGCCCTTCGCCGCGAGGCTCCCGTAAGCACCGACGTGTCCGCGCCCCCCGGGCCCCCCCGCATCCCCCGCCCCGGCCGGCCGGTCCCCCGCCCGCGCCGCTCCGCAGCCGCACTGGTGCCGCTCCGGGCGGCGGCGGCGAGCGCGGCTCCGGCACCAACTTTGGGAGCGGAGCGAGCGGAGCATCCCCGCCGGGGGCAGCGGCGGGGCCGGCGCGGCCATGCTGGGGCCGGCGGCGCGGCTGGCGCTGGGCGCGGGGGAGCTGCCGGGGCGGCTGCTGGCGCTGCTCTGGCCGGCGCTGGTGCTGGCGGCCGCCGCGGCCGCGCTGCTCGTCCTGCGGGGGCTGCGGGACCGAGGGGCCGCGCCGGGACCCCCCCGCCGCCGCGCCGCCGGGGAGGCGCAGGAGGAGGAGGAGGAGGAGGAGGAGGAGGAGGAGGAGGAGGAGGAGGAGGAGGAGGAGGAGGGTGGCCCCGCGGGGGCCGGCGGCCGGGCGGCCGGGGCGCTGCCGGCGCGGCAGCCGGAGGAACAAAGGCGCACGGCTCAGGTAAGGTTAGTGGGGGTTTCGCGCCTGGCCCGCTCCCCGGGACGGGACGAGCATCCTTCTCTCTGTCCTCCCCGGCACCTTTTCATCCTGCCTGTCGCGCAGAGAACAGCCCTGCAGACAGCCGGGTCTGCACCCTCTGCGTCCGGCCCCAGCGGGCTGCTGCCATCCCAGCTCAACCGGTCTCATCCCATCTCACCCCGTCCCGCCCAGAGACGCACGGTCCCGAGCCTCTCGGTGTGACTTAGGGGTGAGTGGGCTCAGCGTTCCCCGCTGAACCCTGTGGTGCCATCAAGACGACAGTGCAAGGCAGCAGGTTGCCCGAGCACCTGGCTGGGGGTTGCTGGCACTGGCTTTGTCTGACAGCATAACTCCATATGTGATTGATCCTCTCGGCAGGGAATTAAGAAAACTGCAGTTAATGTCCATCATATTAAGAAGGAATATACAAGAATAGTATCCATATTACGGTGTTAATACAATATGCTAACGATGTATATTTACTCCAAATCAAAGCTCTGCTGTTATTGCATTAATACGTGGCTATGAGCTGATGCCCATGGCCAGCCACCCTGTTGAGTATATGCTGTGAGTTTGATTTGCTGCACAGTGTTGAAGTTTCTGTGTGACATCGTCACGACACCTGCTTTGACATGCTGTAAGCTGTCTGTAGCAGAAAACCTCAGTGTAAATTACAGAAAACAGTTTCACTGAGGCACTGCAATATGGAAAGTAAAGCTCTCAGAATAATTTACCAAACATAAGTATGGACTTAAAATTAATACATCGAGCTTTTTTTAACATTTTAATCTGTTACTATTATCTCCTATGTCTCATTTCTGAGAAAGACAAATAAAATTAATTTGAAGGATTTTTTTTTTTAAGTGTGCTATAAAATAAGTGGTTTTGTTCCTCAGGAACAAAAATGTGTCAGGCTTTCCATTGTAACACTAGTTTTCAAGGGTTTATTATTTTATCATGGAAGTTTTTGGTTTTATTTGTATTATAGTTATCTTTTAATAAAATATCCCATTTTAGGGCATTTTTTCTTTCATCAGTCAGAGCAGAATCTTGACCTGATAGCACAAGTACCCCAAATTAGTAAAGAACAATTAAATCCAAAAGCAATCTGAACAGAGCTGCCTATGTCAAGGGGTGAAGAGGGATTTCAGTAACAATTTTATTGTAGCTTTATAATCATCAATACTAGATAACTTGAGTTGGCTGCAGAATGAATGAAAATTTTCCAGAGCCACCAGTATTGGTGTGGGACAGAAAGGGGAGACACCCACCTTATTGTTTAATCTGTTACTATTATCTCCTAGGTCTCATTTCTGGGAAAAACAAACAAAATGAATTTGCAAGGATTTTTTTTATGTGTGCTATAAAATAAGTGATTTTATTCTTCATGAACAGAAATGTGTCAGAGACAATCCAGGTGCTGTGATGGTGGCAGGGTTATTAGTTCAAGCTGAAGGCATTGATTTGAATAGATATCTTCTAGTCAGAGATGCTGCATCTCGCAGACCTGAGTAACAGAAACCAAACAAGAGGAGGGATAAACAGAAGGGATAAATTTGTTTACAGTCACGTGCAGTTTCTGACAATAATCTCTTTTCCAGTGCTGAGCTATTCCTACTCTTTAGGGACTGGGCTCTAGCAGTTGCATTTACAGCGTAGCATCATCCTCTATATGAGACCCGCTGATTATTGTGCAGAGTACGGAAAACATGGTCCTGAGGAGGTGGAGGATGAGAAGACGATGATCAAGAAAAATAACTTAAAAGATCCTAAAGATAGATAACCCAGAGAAAGCATCTTACATACTGAAATGAAAAACGGAGGCTTGTCCTCCCATGACAGTACCGTGCCCTTTCCCTTCTGTATTTGTCTCTTGTTTTCTTTTCCCCACCCTGTCTTCTTCACTGCTCCTTGTCGTTTCCCATCATACTCTCTCTGTCTTTGGAACATCATATCCTTGAGGCAAAAACTTTATCTCCTTACGTAAGTGTAAAACGCTGCACGCTGCTTTGGCACTTAGCTGATGCGAGGATGCCAGAACAGCAAAACACCTTTGATATGCTGAAATTTGCATATGAAAATCTCCACCAAAGCAGCAGAGGTGTTATTAATAACAAACTCTCCCATTCACAGACATGGCCAATGCCATAAGATGGGGTGTGCAGGTATTACAGGACGGGAGCCCCTCTCTGCTGCCTGCTGTGGTATGAAACCAAGACACAAATTGCCTCCAGTGCTCAGGTGTGTTGATACATCCCAGCAGCGAAACATCTGCATATCCTAGAGTGGTGGATAAGTCAGGATCTTAATTAAAAGAACCTAGGTGGTTAATTATTTTTTCAGTTGGGGAATGCATATTTGCCAGTGGTTCCCAGTTGCTGCCTCATGGGTGGGCTGTAAGGTTGCCTTCCCATGAAATCTGCTCTTGGTTGCAGTTGTCTGATGTAGGACTGATCTTCTTCCCTTTGTGTGTTCCTAATCCCCATAGCAATAGGCAGCCAGAAACTGTCCAGGAGCTACTGTGCACCCTTAGACCCAGACTGAATGGCTTCCACAGCCCACGTGAGATAAGTCCGTTGAACAAACCTTCACAGAATCACAGAATGGTTTGGGTTGGAAGGGGACCTTGAAGATCATCCAGTTCCAACTCCCTTGCCATGGGCAGGGACACCTTCCACTAGACCAGGCTGCTCAGAGCTCCATCCAGTCTGTCCTTGAATACCTCCAGGGATGGGCCACCCATCATTTCCCTGGGCAACGTGTTTCAGTGTCTCACCACCCTCACGGTAAACAATTTCTTCCAGATATCTAATCTAAACCTCCTCTCTTTCAATTTGAACTCATTCCCCGTTGTCCTCTTACTACATGCTCTTGTAAATAGTCTTGCCCTCTCTTTCCTGGAAGTTCCCTTCAGGTACTGGAAGGCCTCAGTTGGATCACTGTCATGGTTTAGGAATGGTAGTCCCCAGTTTAGTGCCCCCACCAAGACTCTCCAAAACCACATGCTGCTCTCTCCTGCTCCCCAGCTTTTCCCCTCCCACCTGCAGCAGGATGGAGTTGAGAATTGGAGGCACAAAAGGTAAAGATCACAAACTGAGATAAGATCAATTTACTGGAAACAGTAACGAGATAAGAAAACAAACAGGAACAGCAACAATACTAATGACAGAGGGTCCAAGAAAAGAAATGGTTCACACAGAAACCCCTTGACAATAGACAATACCAGACTGGAAGGAACCCCTTCTCCCCAGAAGAGAGTCCCCTTCCCCTGGCACCCCTGGCAATGACTGTAAGGTGGGATAGAATGACTTCCAGGTCCTGGCCATGCTCCCTTCCAATTTCTGAAAAAAATTAACCCTGCCCTCTCCAGAATCAGGACAGTCACCCCTAAGTCTTCTCTTTTCCAGGCTGAACAATCCCAATTCTCTCAGCCTTTCCTCATAGCAGAGGTGCTCCATCCCTCTGATCATCTTGGTGACCCTCCTCTGGACTCGCTCAAACATGTCCATGTCCTTGCTGTGCTGGGACCCCAGAGCTGGATGCAGCACTGCAGGTGGGGCCTCACCAGAGCAGAGCAGAGGGGCAGAATCCCCCTCACCTGGTGCTTTGGATGCAGCCCAGGACACAACTGGATTTCTGGGCTGTGAGAGCACAGGTCATGTCCAGCCTCTCACCCACTGCTTTGTTCAGATGGATACATGGCCTCCACACAATCGTACAAGCACATTTTGAATGTGATCTCATTATGCATCACACAAAACAAGTTACATTCTGGCTGTTGTCACACAGCCACACACACACCAAAAAACCCCTCTAGAAATTATGCTGAGAGTGTTTAGTCTTTTTCAGGATTGCCTTTTCCCTAATTTCTTTTGGGAAACTGCTAATGAGACTTGCTGGAAGCCAACTGATCTGAATAGGACAGCTGTTGAGTTTGGGGATTCGTGTTTATTCAAAGTTTTTGGGCTGTTCTGCAAATCAGACATTTGCAAAGAAGAGCATTTTTTACAAATGCAGTGACGTCATCTTCCTTAGGCAGCTTCTAAAAATATGTACTATCTGATACATTCCAAAAGAAAGCTTTCTGCCTTTCAGAAGAGTCTTCATAAACTGGTGATACTTTTTGCCTCTTGCAGGATTGCTTAACAGTACCAGAACACAGATCCATCCCTTCAGCTCCAGTTTTGCAAATAGACTTTTTCTTTTACCTTTTCAGGTTACACAGTATTCTTCATGCCAATGCAACATGGTTGCACAATTACTTTTATACAGCTGTCTTGGATGAGAATTGGTTTTGAAAGTATCTTGGAAGGTGTTGGAGTTTGGTAATTGCCTCCTTAAAATGGAGCCTTTATCCCTTGTTGAGATGGTGCTCTAATTAATCATCATAGAAGATTCCAGGAAACTGATTTCTTCATCCCTCCTCACAACAGCAGTTTTAATCTACTCACACTGCAGAAGCTCTTTCCCCAGATATGTTTTTATCCCCAGATGATGAGAGCAGCTGAACTGAGGCAGGTACCTGTGAGCTCCTCATGTTTATGGCTGCCGTGTGGCTTCTCATGTGTCCAGGGAAGGCTGGCCAGCAGGAGGATATATCATGTAGGCAGCATCATCTTAAGGCTGTTTCCCTACATTTTCTCTTGCAATTGCTTTTGGATATGAGTGGCTACATATGCAGTCCTGGCTCCCACTTCTTGCCATCAACCTGTGTTTGTGGTCAAGGGGTCTCTATGAGCAACTTCATCCCTGGGAATGTGTGCAGAGGAACGGGTTTTCTGTGCTGATGGGCCCAAGTCTTTTCCACAAGGTTCTTGGAGCCTCCATTTGATGGGAGAACCACCCCTTTCTTTGCTATGGTAGGTGCCTGAAGGGAAAGGGAAAATTTCACGTATTCCTAGTGTGTAGTTCTTGTATAATTCTGTCTGCTCATTGCATGTGTTTCCCACATAATTTTCCTTTCCAACAGACTCTTCATTCCTACTGGGAACACATTTGTCTGAAGTGATTTTGTCAGGGAAAACTTTGCATTACCACATACCAATAATAGCTATTACTAATAAGATTATTAGTACTTACGGTATTGATCATAAACCAAGATTCTGCTCTCTTTTCCACCCCCTTTGCAGATATGTCTGTGTAGTGTTGTGAGCAGCCATGTCCCAAAGAAGTTCTTTTATGTTCTTCTGCCATGCATGGAGAGCCACTCAGTTTCCTATGCTAACAAACCCAATATTTTTTTTTTTGGCTTCTCATTGTCACCTCAGCAGAAATTGCCATTCTGTTGTCCCTTCTCTAGCTGTTAGGACTGAATGAGTAATTTTCTGTGAAGCTGGTACTTTCCCGTTTCTCTGGTGCCTTCTGCGTCTGCCTAAACCCCCTCCTTTCTCCTCTGACAAATGCAGGCTTGTCTTTTCCCATTCACCTTGTTCCCACTGGTATAGGGAATAAGTCTCCCAGAGCGAAGTCCATCATCAGGACAGACCATGTGGCAATGCCAGACTGGCCAGGATGTCTGCTTCCATTTATGAAACTCTGAATCAGAATTAATGAAACCCAGCACTGCTTTATTTCCCAACACGTTTGTCTCCCCCATTGCTCATTGACTGCGGATGGGGAAGTGCGAGCTCCTGTCTGGCCGCAGCAGCAGCACTTGGGTTTGCTCACCCTGTGGCCCAGCCCCTGCTTCTGTGCACAGGAGACAAGAACCCATCTGCAGAGAGCCAACAGGGAACTGCGAGTGGTGCTGCAAATACCTGACTCATAGCATGGAGTGTAGGGAGCAAGGACTGGGTCTTCCAGAGGATGCTGAGAGGGATGAAGACTTCCTGCTCAATTTTAGCTTGTTGAAGATCTACTGAGAAAGCTGGAGTGCAGTGATACCTTGTTCAGTTATAACAGAGTGTGTTTAAGGGAGGTTATTTATTGCCTGCTTAGAAAGTCCTTTTCTTTTTGTTGTTTTCTCTCACCCTCTCCCTTATTTTTTTAATTTAGTGCATGTTGGTGTTACTTTTGTCATACCAGTATTGCCTTTTGGCCTAAATCCACCACATTTATCTTGTGTTGTAACATAAAGTGAAAAAACCCCCTTTTTTTTCACTGGAAATGAGCATTAAGAAACAATTTAATTGAAGTATTTCTTAAATCTGGAAATAGTTTTGTGTTCACAGACCCCCTGCCAGAATGGGGTAGTTTTGCTTCCTTTCATTTCCAGTGTCCGACCCACTTAATTTGAGTTTTCTGAAAGTGGTAGCTGAAAACAATTTTCTGAATCTTTTTTCATGTTCTTAAATGAATTCCCTTATTTCCAGTGTGTGAAGCATATAATAGCTCCCTTTGGGTTTCATGGGCTGAGTTTATTTTGTCCTAGTATCCCTCTACTGGGCGAACCTTTCCATGCCTTCCTAAGGAAGGCAATTTTAAGCACCTTCCCCATGAGGGACAAAGGGCAGTTAGTGAACTTGAAGCTGATATTCACATAATTTTTAATTAATCCTCTAACCAGTTGGTGGCACTGAGATGTGAAAGCAGGCTGCCTGATCTGATAGACACAAAGGTGGTGGGTTTTATAAAAATGACTACCCTAACAAAACTATTGAAATGCATAAACGTAAGTCTCTAGGGGTACAGCTTCATGGCCTTGAATACAAGGTTTATATATTAATAATTAAACCCAGTATTTTTTAGCACTTGGATATGTATCACTTTGCCTCCTTTCTTTGTGACTTTATGTAGAACTATATTAACAGCATAAAATAAATTAAACACCAGCTCAAGAGAACCAGAAATTTCTAGTTTCAGAGCAATCATCAGAAATATAACCTTAAGTTACATAAAAAAGGAAAAAAAGGCAGGGGGTGGGGGGGAAATCCTGTTCCACTGGGTCACGAACCAAATGGCCATGAACTAAAAATAATCTTTCTATTGTTCCACAGAATGTGAGTAGAAATTAATATGCTAAGTCTGATTCCACTAAAAGTCCTGATTCAGTTTCTCTGCATATATTTGATGTATTTAGAATTGCATTTAAGACTTGATATAGTCACTTAATGTGGTGGGTTTAGATGTGTTTTCCCTGTACAAAACTACATTTTTCATTAAGAAAAAAATTTCCATGATAATATTAATTTCTCTTTAATGATTCCATTAGGTTAAACGAAATAAAATAATGAAAATTCCTTTTTCCTTTTCATAGTGGCCAAATGGCACGATAAAGAGGCATGACTAATCCCCTACCCAAAGGGCTTCAAAAGGGAAGAATAGGACAGGGTGGGGTTCCTCAGCCACACAGCCAGCTTACTGCCTGAAAAAGGGTTGGATAAGGGCAGGATTTAATACAAAAGGTCAGGCTAACATAATACATTTCCACTGAAAGGAAGTAGAACTCAGTAAAAATTCTTGGTGATGAAAGGAAGGGAGTTGATGCTATTACTGAAGGATGGCAGAGAAGCAAGAAATATCTCAGGTTCGAAAGAAGAGCATCACCACAGTGGTGGGCTGTTTGCTGAGCATCAGGCAGTGGTCAGGTTTGGTATTTTTTTGCACTCAGCTGATCGTTAGGAAGGATGCAACAAGGTTAAGGAGTCCCGGGTGGGCACTTAGGGCTGAATAGCCACTCAGTCATCATGAAGACCCCTGGAACATAGTAAATGACTGTCAACAGCATATTTTTAACCTCCTAGTCAGCGATGGAGAGAGAGGGGGATGCTTGTCTAGCAGATTAAATATCATTTAAGTAGCAAATGTTGTGCTTGTCTGGTAAAAGTTGCAGCAGTCAGGTTGGCAAAGCATTAAAACAAAGTGCTGCAATTTTCCCAGCTCCTTGCTTGCTGTCATTTATATGGAGAGAAGGTCCAGGAATGTGATCCTGCTCCACCTGAGACAAGTCTGTCAGAGCCAATACAGTTTGCATCTTCCCTAATCCTCTATTGCACTCAGCGTTTTCCCTCTGGAGCTCTCCTTGCCTGTGTGAGGGCTCTGTACAGCCTCGGGCTGTGCTTGCTTATGCCAGCCTGGGGGAGGAAGGCATTTTCATGTCCTTAATCCTGACATCTCCTTGTCTCTGCCTGTAGTCCCTCATGCTTGCAGAAGCATCTTGATATAAAGAGAGGCTAACAGGAGGTGGGATGTCTCTTACCCTCTTATCTGTGTTTGTCTGAAAGAAGGCAAAAAAGCATCCTCCTCTTTGCCTCCTAAGCTGGTGTTGCTGTTTCTGTGCCCATGGTGGCAGTCTTGCTCAAAGTGCCTCCACTTGGGAGGTCCATTTGCAAAGCCTTTAGGAAACTGTGAAGATTTCATGATGAAAACTGGGAAATCACCAGGGTTTGATGACATTAGGAAGGAGTATTCCACTTACATGTTGTGTAGCTTCACATCTCTTCTTGCATTCATCTGATAAAATTCAGTTTTCATGAAGTTCTCTGTCAGAGAATGGAAAGTCACTACCCCAACATTCTATATTGCATAGGAATTGTTGTCCACTGAGACAAGATCTATTTATATTTTCACACATTTAAATGGACAGAAGTATATGCTGAGAAAGAAAGAATAGTATAAGCTCAAGATTTGCCATATCTATGTGGTTCAAATTTTCACCAAAATGCGCCTGGTTTTGTATTTTATATCCCACATCGTATGTGAGAGGCTGCTTCCCTCTCTGCTGCAGGTGGAGTGGGATTTTTCCCTTGAGCAGGGCAAGAGATGGAAAATGGTTTGTTTTGTGGTGGGTTTTATGGAGTGCCTTTAGTAAATGAACCTGAGAGTCTTAGAAGAGAGAGCCCGTGGGAAGAAAAAAGACAGCCTTGCTAGCTATTAACAAATGTTGCTGGGTTTTAACAGAGAAGTAATTATTTTACTAATGTTCAGAATAACGTATTTGTAAACAATTACATTGTTTGCATTTGACAGCCAAGAGAGACAGAGGAGATGTGGACCATTTTGGCTTAAGCTTCTAATGTGAAGCTGGTGGAATTACTGCTATGATAGGCCGGGGTTTTGCCTCCTGTTACTGTGATGTTTTACTGGAAGACCCAGAATCAGTATTGCCTGTGTGCGAAGTCCACAATTTTGGGACTTCCTCTCCTAATAATTGTGGAACGTGGGATGAACAGCAGCCTGCTGGGTGCGTGTCCACCATGGGCTTGTAACCAGTCTGGGATTCAAAGCAAGCACCTCCAGGGATGAAGCCTTTGCCGGCATACAGGTGCCTGTCATGCACTTCAAACCAGACCTTTCTGAGACTTGTGAAGAATAGCTCTAAAATCCCTGAAATATCAAAGAGATGAGCATTAAGAGTCTGAAGGACTGCAGCCTCACTGGGTCTGCTGGGGACAGACATGGACAGGCACCCACAGGATTACATCTGCTGGTAACTAATCACTGCCACAGTGTCTCAGGGACAGAGATGACTTGTGAGAGAGGAGAGGAGGAGGAGACAGAAGGAAGCATCAGCAGGCTTCCCTTCCCCGAGAGGACTGTGGGCACCAGTATTCAACAGGGATCAGATGAGTTTTCCTCCAGGCAGGGCTGCCTTCACCTGCCAGGGATCCCCTTGCCCCAGGCAGAGGAGGAGGAGGATGGATCAGGGATTAGGGTGACAGCCTGGGTCAGGCTCCCTGCTGGGAGCTGTGGGATCAGCTGGGCAGCCCAGCAGGTCTGATGGGCTGAAGGAAGCCTGGGCAGTGCTGAGCAGTGGCTGCATTGCACAAGGACAGCAGCCTGGGTAAGGCAGAGAAGTGCCATACATCCAGCAACGAGGTCCTGTGTCTGTCAGGGGGAAACAGAGGCACCTGTGGAGGGAGCTTCTGCCTTGTCTTGGACGCTGCTGGCTCTGCACAGTGTGCAGTGGCCCTTGCTGGTGTGGCCCTTGCTGTCTCAGCTGCAGATTTACACCCTCCCATCCCTGTAGCTGGTGGCTGGCAATTGCTGGGGGATTCTGATACAGCTGAGACAATAATCAAACCATAATTTGAAAAGTCCTTAAACATTTAATGTTTACTTTACAGGATCTAGGTAGGATAAAATCTATTCCTTTAGTTGGTCAGATAGACTTGAGAGGGAACGTAAGGTCCACCCCAACTGGTAAACAAGAATTAAAATAAGCCTTCTCCTGTCTATGCTGTTTTTTTAAGACAGGCTTACCCTATTTGAAAAACAACTTTGATCCTAGACAAATCTTATGATAAACCACAAATATGTCTGCTTTGGAATAAATCTTTGTGGAGTTTCTGGATTTACATTCATAATGGCTTAGCATACACTAATTAATTTGGAATAAATGACTCCAGTTGGACCAAGACCACAAATACTAGCCCAGATTCGTACAGGGGGTTACGTAGCTGTTTCTTTCAGACTATTATATGTATTATAGGAAGGTATTGAAATAAATATATTTATATTTATATTTACATTTATATTTATATTTACACATACACACACATGCATGTATATGTACTATAATGCATTTTTTTGTTGTCCATCTCCTAGGTTCCAGTGAATGGCCATCTTATCACATCAGTCAACATCAGAGAGAAAAAGCTCCTCAAGGTACCAGCAAGAGTTTTAGGGTTTATATATTGTCTTTCAAGAGACAGTTGTTTTAAGAATGTTCCTGTTTTAAGGTAATTTGTTCTTCCTGGGTTTGCTGCACTCAAGAGATGACTTAGGAATATCAGACCACATAATTTTTTGGCACAGTCACACTGTAGTGCTTGTCACTGCCACCACAAGGGGGATGGTCTCATTATCCAAGCCCAGAAGTGGGTGCTGGGATCTCCTGTATTTCTGTTCCAGCTCTGACAGGGACATTTCCTTGGGTCTCTTTAGGGGTTTTACCTTGGGCATTGAGCACTTGTACAGGTGTGGAGGAAGACGCTGATGCTTTAAAGAGCTTCCAAGTCTTTGCAGCAAGTTCCAAGTTGCCCAGAGAAGCTGTGGCTGCCCCATCCCCTAAAGTGTTCAAGGCCAAGCTGGATGGGGCTTTGAGCAGCCTGGTCTAGAGGAAGGTGTCCCTACCCACGGTAGGGAGTTGGAACTGAATGATCTTTAAGGTTCCTTCCAAACCATTCTGTGATTTTGTGATTCTAAGTGAGGAGCAGCCCCTGAGCCTGTGTTTCTGGCAGGGGTTTCCCACCTTGGAAAAGTCAAGAACCACTGTGTTTAAACCAGAGCATTCAAAATTGACAGTTTAAGGTTAGCACTACTGTTTCATCAAGCTATATGAAAATGGCCTCAGCTACTCCTGTGCCCTTTCAGATTAGTGTAAACTACAGATACCTTCGTTAAAAATAGGCTGTTCTGTGGTTTGGGGGGCAGTGTGTGTGTGTGTGTGTGTGTGAGGGCTTGGGGGGGGTTTATAAAGCATTGACAGGATCCTAACTCTTGATTTCAGCATTCTGGATTTTAAAGGGGGTAAATACTTTAGACCTTCCTCCTTCACAGGAAGAACATTAGGACTTAAGAACGATGAATGCAAATCTTACTATAGAGCAGGTACCTGAATTAAAATGTGAACTTTCTAATCCAGCAGATAAGTTAAGATTTGTAGGTCCAAAGCAATAGCATTTATTGGTTTGGTATTTGCAATAAAATCTGCTCAGGAAGGCTTTTGCACACACTTAAAGAATCCAGCAATCCCCTGCTCTCTCTGAGTGTCATGAGTTGCCTCCATTTTGAAACTACTGCCCTGACTCTTTTTTTTCTTCTGAATGAAATGTAACAAACACTTGTTTTATCTTTCTGCTGTGTATCTCATGAATACTGTAGCCTAAGAAGAAGAGGAAAACCCAGTGCTCGGACAAGGAAGTGCCAAAAGATCTGCTTTCTGTGGAAAAAGACAAACTGCAAGAGGAGGAAGGTAACAAAAGATCTGATCCTTCTGTTATCTAATGCATATTACCAAATAATAACATGGGATAAAATATGTCAAAAGGGAGGTCTTCTCTACTATTCTAGAGTTCTGCATTAGTGGGAAAAGCTGCCAGTTTGAGAGTTATTTCTATCACCTGCTCCTTCCTACATGTAACTACGTGGACAGGGGCTGTTGCAATCTGGTCTAATTACAGAGGAGTAAAGACAGCTAACACTCTGAATAAGATGGATTGAACTTTGAAAGATTTGAATATACCCAAAAACGTGATTAAAACCAAACGAGGTTAGATGTTGACACCAAAAAAAAATGTTTTATTTAACAGTAAAAACGGCAAAGAAAAGAAGGAGAAAAGATAGAAAGAAAGAAAGAAATAGAAAAAGAGGTGTGTGGGGGGGACAGGGAGAGTGACAAAGATTAAGCAGAAACATATCACCCCTCCATGGGTTCCAACAATGTCTTGTGGCTTCCCTCCATCTGATCTTCTTGGTGGTGAGGGTCCCCCACCTAAAAGTATAGAATCCCATTTGGGCCAGGTGGGAACACCCAGGTGCCTCCCCTGAGGGGGGCAGGTTTGACACTCTCCCTTGCAACACTGTGGATTTGTTGCACCATGTGCAGTGCTCTGGTGCAGGGTCTGGGGAGCCCTTTGGGGGGGAACCTTTGGTGGGCCATGACACCCCCTCTGCTGTCCCTCACGTGGATGTCCCGTAGATGTGGCTTTCCTGGGGTGAAGGGCCCCACAGCTCAGCTGGTCTGCACAGCAGAGGATGGGCGTTCACTGCCTCTGACCAGAGCCTGTGCCACACACCCAAAATCTCTCCTCCTCCCCCTTTGGTGCAGGATCTGTGCAAGCCTGGCAGCAGATAAACCTGGGGCTGGGCCCTGCCGTGGATGCTCTTCCAGATGCTTTGAACAATAGTGTCACTTTCCTTATCTCAAGTTGCCTTAGGCATTCAACTCAGAGTTCAGGGTTTCAGTCAGGAGGCCCATCCAGGGTGGGCTTCGGTGGTGCAGCTTCATTATACACTTTTTCTGTAATGGGCAAAAGTCCTTCATAAAGATGTTTAAGCCATAAACCATAACATTTCAGTCTCTGACACGGGCCATGTGCTTTCCTGCCACACTCCCCAGGTCCTGACTGCGTACACAGGGAGGGCAAATCTGCAGGTGAGGAAGGATCTCTGAAGTGGCCAGAGGCCCGGTGGTCAGTGGGGTCCTTCTTCATGCTCTTACCCTAATCCTGTGGCCTCTGCCATGCTGATGCACAGATGGAGCAGCACATTGTTTTGCCCATGACTGAGGCTGGTAAAGGTGCTGGGGCAATTCATAGCCAACTTCTAGCACACCTGTGAGTAGAGCCAAGGCTTTTGTTTGCAAACAGATCTGCAGAGAAATCTGGCAGAGGCCAGCAAGGCTCGGGCAGCTAGAATTTCACTGGAAAATGCATTGCATCCCGTGAGCCCCTCTCTGCCTCCCCCCACCAAGGGTTATATTGAAAACAACAAATTCTAAGCTTTTCTGGGCTTAAAAGATTACGATGTGATTAGTGTGGTGGTGAGAGCAAGAGAAGCCCTCACTGCTGTTGGACCAGAGTCCTTCCTGGGGCCCGTGAAGCTGCTGGGGGAGAAGGCGACACAGCAGAGGCTTTCTTCAAATGGATCTGTAGTTTTTTGAATGGCTGAGCCAGCTGAACTGTTTCATGTGTTTCTTGGGGATGCTTCATGTGTTCTTCAGGGATGCTTCAGAGAAAGAAAGTGTCTTGGTCAGCTTCAGGGGCTGTGTTTTTTCCTTCATTAACCATGTTTGCCAGCACCTCCTCTGACTTCTTGGGTCATGGAGAGCCTGGATGGAAACAAGATGTGGACCCATGGGTGTGAGTGGATGTGTGTGTAAACCAGCTGAGTGGGAGAGGGTGTCCACATTGCAAAACAAGTCTTAGGGTATGTTCAGGGCTAGAGGAACCCTGTAAATTGAAGCCTTATTTAATGGTTAAGATTTTCATGAACTTCTCCCCACTGTCAGACATACAAGGTGGTTGATGCTCTGCTGTGAGATGTCCCTCAAGGGAACGGGTGTCACATCAGGCTGACACACAGGACAGAAGAATATGCACAGTTACATGAGTCAGGACATGACAGACAGGTTTGTGATGGGGATTTCTTAAGTAATGCATTTCTGCAGAGGAAGCAAAGGCTGCACACAGGGGAGGTGCTGCACACAGGGGACATGCTGCACGAGATCTAATGCCTCTTTTACAGCCAGCATCAGAAACTATCAGATGGCTACGTACCTTGGTGCTAAGCAGTAAAGGCAATGAAGAAAGTTCTTTAATAGCTTAAAAATTAACTTTGCTCTGTGTTGTAGGAGTTTGGCAGACCAAGATCAGCAGCCGCGAAAAGAGACACTTAAGGAAGGAAAGGCTGAAACAAAAAGGTAAATGTACAGACTCAATTCACACACCTGATCTTGCTGGGTTTGTTACCCCTCCTTACACCCCAGCATCTTTCTGTTTGCTCTATCCCTCATTTGGCAGCAAAATCCGTGCACTTACTGAGGCTATTTACTTAAGAAAAAACAGCTTTGGGAGCTTTTACTTGGGAGCTTGCCTTTTATTCCATGCTCTCACTAAAACACACAGCATTACCCACAGGACTTTGAAAGCAGATGTCTGTTAGATCTGAGATCTGCTACAGGCTTGGTGTCACGTGGGCTAGTTCCATCTGCATGACTTGACAGAAGAAGTTTTTTGATAATGGACATATAAAAACACATGTAATTTGCTCAGTTCCAAACAGGTTCTTTAGTCCAGGATCGCCCAGACTAAAGAACTATAGCAGGAATATCCTCTTATCCTAATGAGATAAAATGAAACAACACTTTGTGCTCGCTGCACATTTTTCCTCGAGGGATTTCAAAGTGTCTGCCGTGCACTTATGCCTATATACATTTCTACTAATCATGTTATATGTAATAACCACTATATGAAAGCAGGTCATGGAATTAAGGCATTTGGAAGCATTTTCATTATCTGTGATAAAATGATCAAAATAACCTTAAAGTTTATTATATTAGAGTAATTTAGAAGCTAAGGTAGGAGTCTGGAATTTGGAGAGACATAGCTGGATTGGGAGATGCAGCTGGATACATGTGTGAGTTATTGCACTGTCTGCAATAAGGCTCTTAAAGTGCTCTAAAATTGAAGGGTAAGGGAACAGGAAATTTTAATAGAAAAATATACAGGCACCTTAGGACCATTTTATCTATGACTTGGATTATATAGAGTTAAATATCTAGAGTTTAGATTTTTAACTCTTGGTTTATCAAGGGTCTTTAAAGGCTAAAGGTGCTGATGTCTCCACTTTCTCTCCAGCAAAGTGAATAGGTCCACATTTCTTTCTTCATGTAAGTTGGCCTGTTGTCATCAGTGGTGCCAGCTGCACATGCACAACCCCACAGGGTTTAACCCTAAGGTCATGCAGGTGTTAAAGGCTTTGCTGACCCAGGAAAGAGAGCTCAGTTCACCAAGTCTCATTTGAAGTACCAGAAGTCCTTGGTGCAATCCTGGAGCCTGGGCTGTGCAGGATGCTGAACCTAGTGATCATATTAGCATGGGCATTCACAGAGAAGTGAGATCTGATCTTCTAGGAAGAAGCCCTAACCCTGCTGCGTGCTGGTTGATGTTCCCTGGCAGGGGAGAAACAGCAGCATCAGCATTAAGGTATATGAAGGTGGAGCTGATGTCAGTAGTGGTCTCCTCTTCACCGGAGCTCCAGAAAATGCTTTGCTATTCTGAAGGCTGGAGTCATAAAACACTTTAGGAGTCCTTTGGAACAAAAATGTTGGACATAACTGTCATTTTTTAAAATATTCATTTGCCTGGCACTGATTTTTCTAGCAGCCCTGAACTACCAACATCCAAGAGGTTTGCTTTCTTTTTCCTTGGAGGTCCAGCCGTTCTCTTTCTTTCCCTTCACTGCCCTGGGCCCCCAGCAGGACTCTGGAGGCCTTGAGCCTCCCCTCCAGGGATGGATGCCTAAGGCTGCTGTGGCACCTTCCTTCTCACATTGGCCTTCCTTCCTGTTTTCCACTTCAGTGTCCCATCCCAGGAACTCTGCTTCACTGTCATTGTATCTGTAAATAATTTCAGTTGGAAATAGTCATAACATCTGATGGGTTTAGATCAGGCATTGTTCTGTTGTCTCTCCTGTACAAACTCTTACTTGTGATTAAAAATAATGATGATCCTGTGGTAATGTTTATTCCTGAGAAGACCCCAGCAGAGCATCCCAGGGTAGCTCGGCGGCTGAGCCAGCCTTCGACTGGGATGAGAAGGGAGCGGTGTGGCCACTCACAGAGGACACCAGTCGTGGTGGAAAAGGTGCTTTCTTTGCCAAGGTGGAGTGTGGGACCGTGCTGAAAGGCTCCGGAGCTCTACGGGAAGAATCAGCACCCTCCAGGTCAGAAGACGATGTTTTCTCCAACGTAGGTGAGTGTTGACATTCCAGTATTGCTGAGGGTGAGCTTCACAAATTGCTGTGTCCTCATAAGAGTGTAGCCCCATCGACATTCATCCTGCACACAGTGTTGTCCACCCCCCTTGGACCATGGTAGCTGTCATTTATTTCCCAGCAATGTGAAAAGAGGGGTCCTTATGGCAGGAATTCCTTGTGTTGTAGACTACCTGCTGGGTGCAAGTTGTTTTCTACCCACAGGTATTTAGTGTTTGTGTCCTTTACAACCAAAGTCTTGCCCTCCAAGGATGCTCACACACGGTCAGAGTTAGGCTGCAGGGTATATCCGTGTGTTTCAAAGCAGGATAATGCAGGGTATTCCTAAATCAAAAGCATTTGATTTTGTCTACATTCTCAGTGATTAATTGAGCATGGTGGCTGAATTGAATGGTATATAAGGCCACATGATGACTCACCTTCAGTAGCAGTAATCCAGTACTCTGATGATTCAGAAAATGCTCTTAAGGTTGCCCTCACATGAGTTGACTTCTCTGCTAGAGTCCTTTTCTTGCAAAATATAGGGTCGATGAGGGAGGACACTAGTACCATTTTTACTCTAATGCTTTCAAAAGGCCACATTCCAATACATGATGACAACTTCTGCCAGCAGTGCATAAAGGGGGCATCAGTTCAGATGAGTGAGGAATTTAGGTCCAGAGAAGTGCTCTGCTGGTGTGACATGCATGCTGAAAGGCTGAGAAGGTATACGTGGTGATGGGGCTGGGCTCTCTCTGTTCATAAAGGTGATTTCTCCTTCCTTGATTCTTATCTAGCAACAGCAGTGGATGGAGGCTTGAAATGGAGAGAACATGGAAGGGCTGTAATGAGCTTGGGAGCATGAGGCAGAAACTGTGAACGTGACATCAGATTTTGGGTTACTGTTTGTTTGCATTTTAAATGCAGGAACATGGGATATTGCAGATGTAAAATCCTGTCCTGTGACCTTTGGGACATTGTCAGATCTCTCCAGGGATTTAGGTGAGTGGCCTCTCATTGTACTTCCATCTGAATTCTTCTACCACTTTCTTAGCTGCTTGGCTGAAAGGGGCTCTCATTGATCACATAGGGGTCTTCTCCCCCAGAGCCACATCTCATTAGTCACTCTCCCTTGCAGAGCTTGCTTGCATCTGCAATCCAGCACACCAGTGTTTTAGGGAGTGACATCAGAACCTTTTATTGAGTGCTTTCCAAACTCGTGTTCTCATCCGGGAATAAATAAAAAAAAATATTGCCTCCCCTGCAGATTCTTTCTGTTAGGTTGACTCACACAGAAGGTTTCTGTTGTGTTCTGATAACCAACAAATTCAGAGAATTTCATACTGAGGGAGGGAGTGAATGTGCAGCTTGGAAAGGCTGTGTTAGAGGCTGCCCAGCCAGCAGCTTCCCATCCAGCACAGTGAGGGATTTTCAGCTTGAGCCTCTCCATGCGTGGCCTTGAGAAGGATGGAGCATCTCCTCGCTTTGCATCGAGTTAAACCTCATTTCTGGCTTTCACTTTGCATCTTTGCAACTGTCAGTCCTCACTGATGGACTCCAAGCGCCCCTGGTTCATACACTCCCTGCCTACCAGCAACTCACATTTGACTGAAAGGTTAGCTGGATGATGAATGCAAAGTCTGGTCCTGAATATTTTAGAGATGCTAAAGACAAGCATAGATACATATAGATAGACATCTGTGCACAAAACAGCGTGTGTGGTGTTAGCCAGAATGCTGAAACTAGCTTCTAAAGCCAGATAAGGCAATTAATATAATATATGCCATATTTAACCATCTGTTTTCCAACACTTGGTCAGTGGATTCAAGCAGTTCCTAATCTACAAGTACTCAACAAGGAGAAATATTTGTTAACATCTGCATTTATGCAGCAAAAAATCAAACTAATACACAACTGCATAAACCACAGAGTTCACTAGGTAAAAGGAAGAAAGGAAAAATCAGAGATGTGAAAAAAACCCCCTGATTTATGAAAGATGTGAAGAAAACCCTTGTCTGTTACATAAAGGCCTTAGAAAGGGGCTAAGGGGAGTCATTCAAGGAGGCATGTGAATCCTACTGGTTGCTTTAGTTACTGAAAGTAATCATCAAAACAACTTTTTCTTTTTCCTCCAGCAGCACGCTCACCTGTGCTCTTTCATGGAGCACTTAATTTGGTAATTATGGATTTCTGTTAGCTTGAGCAGAAGCCTTCTCACTTAAGGTAGTGGAAGTTGGAGCTGGATACTCTGGATGCGGCTTCTGTTCTGCAGGAACTACAGCTCCTTCCTTAGGTCCCCAACAGAGACATGCCAGAAGTTTACATTTCTGAATACTGTTAGTGTAGCCACTCCTGAGGGAGTTGTTTCTAATAACTTATGTGTGTAGTGTCCTTGTCCAGCCTTTGTTAATAAATCCACTGTGATGAGAAGCATAGATTAATGTGTGGCTTAAGTTACATAACATCCAGGCATCATGACATAGTGAGCAGACAGAGGCATGATTAATTGGTTTTAATAATGTGAATATACCTATGTGATTATATTTTAGGTTTGGGATTTGGGCTTTTTTTGGTTTAATTTTTTAATGAAGATGCTTTCCTATGTGTAGATAACGTGAAGAGTAAATCATCTGAGGACACTCCTTCCAGATGCTGTTGGCATGGCAGCTCGACTTTCCTCCCAGCAGACGATGCGTGGCAGGGGCAGGGTACGTCTCTTTGCCCTTTTTCTGTAGACAGACAAGTGCACTAATGCAGGAACTCTCTTCAGTCCATTCCCTAAGCCTCAGACATTAGGGTCCACTTCCCACGTGGCTCACCTGCTGGTCACGGAGAAATCCAGTGTGGGTCTGGTTTTGGGTAGGTGCCCAGAGCTGCTGTGAGCTCAGTCAGGGCAGCAGTCGTCCAAATGAGACTCTTGAGAAAGGCAAGAAAGTGCATTTTTTTTATGTTTTTCCTCGGAAGACAAACAAATAATGCAGTAGGTACAGTCTGTTTTGGTGCATCCATACTGGTGCAAAGTGTAATTAGATTTCCTGAGCAGCAGCAGGGAGGCTGTCTGCAGGCTCCCGTGTCCTCTCTCCAGCAGTTACACTGCTATCAGCTGCCAGCAGATAAGCACAGGAACAGGGCAAGCACAGGGCGATCCCTCCCCACACCCTGCAGAGAGCGGGTCAGGGACTTCCTGAGCCAGAGGCAGCAGGATGGGCTCTGTGTTTCAAAAAGCCCCACGTGTTAGCAGTCAACTCAGATTACTGAATTTGTGAAACGAGTTCAAAGTTGTGTTTGGTTTTCATGACCGAAGCACTGCGTTTCCCTCCCTCCCCCTGTTGTGGGGGAATGTGGAGCTGAGTGGGACTTTCCAGGCAGCCGCAGCCTGGGCTCGGTGGTGTCTGGGGGAGAGCCATGGGAGGACAGGGTGCTTCTCAAGCTCTGTGTACCTTTGCCAAAACTTTAAATTTCCTTGGAAATGCCCTGAACCCAGATGCAGAATCCAACTCCAGTGCACTGTGGCAATCAGGATTTCAGTCTTTCTATGACTGGTAATGGGGTTTTTTTTTAGTTTTAAAAGAAAGACAAGCATGGGTCCTGAGTGGCTCGAATAATTTGGCATGAACAGTGTGGGTATTAGGTGACCTTTTTGCTCAACCTTTTGGTCAGGATTGAGTAAAGTATCTATATATACCCCTGTTGTTGGGAGGCCTTTCCCTGCTCTTGCAGGAATGATGGCTGATGAGCTGAGCAAACCTCTTCGTGCTCTAGCTGCTCTGATTGCCTAACTGCAGGAGAACCCAGAGGGGTGGAATGCATTAAGGAGAAAAGATTGTGGTTGTCTTGCTTCTCTGCCCAGCGGTAACTGAAGCTCTGCAGCAGATGCATCATTTTGGCCGTGATTTTATAAATAGCACAGTTTGCTTTAAAAAGAATAAAAACAAAACCCCCAACCCCGAGCATTCCCTTCCCTTGGTGCTGCGTTTCTTTACCCCTGTGTTGCTGCAAAGGGTGCCTGGCCCTTTCGAACTTTGGAGCCCGTCGCGCCCACGTGGGATGGAGGGAGGCAGTGTGGGCAGCTCTTCAGCAGCGTTCCCTTGCACTACATTTAGCACATGTCAGACTTGGCACACTCTGGGCTTGATCTGCAGCTGCAAAGCCAGGCTCTGCTTTTGGAGTTCCATATCTGTCTGAGACTAGAACGATGGGAGCAAATTCACCAGCTTGCTTCTGCAAATATTGGAGCAGAAGTGTTTGGAGGATTCTGTCTGTCTTACAGCTTGCTTTTTTGTCCTGGTATTTTTTTTTCCTTTGAATCATCAGCCTTGATACTGATGCAGGGGAGAGGCGTGTCATGAACATGTATTCCCTGAATTTACATGAGGTAATGGTTGGCATTAAGGTCGGTGCTGCAGGCAAAATGAGCTCTTAGACAGTTAAACATGGCCTGTTAGCTCTTGCAGGCTTGGGAACTAAAAAAAAATACCATTCATGGCCTAAATATGAGCTGGGGGCATTTTATCAAATCCAGAGCAGTACAAGCAATAAGTCTCTTTGTTCTGTGCCAGGCTGGTACGGCCGAAGGAGCTGAATGCTGGACTCCTGCCTCTGCCCCTGCTGCTGGAGCTGCCTTGGCCGGCTCCCTGCCCCACATCGGGTTATCTTTTTGTGAAGTACCAGCAATAATAACACCCTTACTTACAAAAAGGCTTGAGACTTAAGTGTTGGCACAACTGAAAGCATATATACATAGAGAGAGAGAGGGAGTTAGTGGTAAAAGGAACTGGGCAGTCACTTTTGGAATATTTAAAAGTCTATCAATTAGGCTGGTTTCCAAACAATGCACTGCTGTGTTGACATTCATTAATGATACATGCTCCTCATGGTTAATTCTTAATTATTGTCATATCTGGAGTTCTGTGTCCATTTCTGGGCTCCCCGGTAAAGATAGTCAGGGATATACCGGAGCAGGTCCAGCCATGCCTGTGTATGAGCACCTGATAGGGTTGTTGCCTATGGTCAGCCCAGACAGTAGGGAAGAGGCAATGGGTAAGAAGTGAATTTCCACTTATCCGTAAGTGAAAGCTTTTTTTTTTTATGGTGAGAGTGGTCAGGCAACAGAACTGTTTGCCCAGAGAGGCTGCAGACTTTCCACCCTTCAAAATATTCAAAACCCTGATTGCTACATCCCTGAGAAACCTGCTGTAGCTGAGCCCTCTGTGAGGTGTGGGGTGGGACTAGACGATCTCCAGAGGCCCCTTCCAACCTCATTGATTCTGAAATTCTCATTCTGTCATCAGTTACTGTCTCTGCATATTCAAACAATTAGTCCTTAGCAATCTAAGCCTTTGTTAGCTGGGGGCATTCAGTGTCCTGGAGTTGAAGCCACATGGTCAGCACTGATGGCTGCTGTCCCAGAAGTCCCACCAGCAGGCTGAGGTGGCCAGGACTCTTCCACGAGGGAAGGGGGCCCCAAAGTGGGAAGCTTTTTGCATCATCATTTTTCCCTGCTCATCATTAGTGTTTGCATACTTTTCATTCCTGTCACAAAGAAAAAGAAAGGGCGGTGAACCTCTTCTGGTCCTGGCATAATTCACATTATGTTTGAGCCTGGGAAGTGCTCTGCTTTTGCCAGGCACCTTTCCTGCTTCTTCTTCAGGGTTGTTCTTGATCCTCCTGCCTCTGCCTTGGAAGCTTTACTTGCATGTGTTTCCCAATACTCCCTTTATGTACCTATGATACCTTATCTGCCACTGCCCCTTGGGTGACATTTATGTACTTCAGCTTTGCTGTCCCACAGAATGCATGTCAAGCTGTGGCTGGTTTTGCTGTTATAAAACATGTAACCCACACAGTGCGGCCGGCTGGGCTGTTTTAGAGCGCTTGTGTCTGCTTCCAAGGCAAGGGAATACTAATTTTATCCCATGCATCTGCTTCCAAGTGCAGTGGACCTGCACTTTGGCAACAGCACAGGGCAATCTCAGAAAACCCACATGCTGCTTTGCAAATGCAACGTCTCATGACGATGAGAGTCGCTTTTTACCTGCATCTTGGCATCTTCCCAATGAATCCTTCTTGATTGCCAATGCAAATTTTCCCCAGAACCTTAAGAAAACTCCCATATCTCCTGATCTTATGTCTCCTGTCTCCAAACCTTCCTTCTGTTCCAGGGTTAAAATCAACTTTAATGCCTTTGTTTTATGGGAATTAGTAGCTTTTATCCATTAAAAGAAGTCTTCAGTCTGGGATTTATTTGCTGTTTTGCCTCTACTGAGTTATGCTGAAGGAAGGTGCAAAATAAGGGATTCCTTCACCCAGCTACCGGTAGCAATAACTTTGACCTGTAACACAGAAATGCAAGTTTTAGACTGGAAATTTTCTACCCGTTTCAGCTGAATGTATTACACTTGGTCTACAAGTGATGACTTGGCAAGGGTTTGGGTGTGTGTTCATTACACAGTCAACTGCCTTTTGCAAAGGGATGGGTTTTCTACAGCAGCCACAGAAAAGCTCAGTGCCATGGACAATATGCAGCCTACTGAGAGGTTTGCCCTGCCAGATGAACCTCCCTTAGGTTTCTGTTGCCCATATTGAGGGACAGCATGCCAAGAGAGATACTGGTAGATTAGAATCCAAATGTATAACTCTGGATTAGAAAATTTTTAATCCCCTTCTCGGTGACACAGACTGAGTTTTGCTGCAGTACTTTCCAGTTTCATTTTCCAGGCCAGATAATTAGGTTCAGCCTGTACAGTACTGTACTCCACCCTATCTATCAGCAGGCACAGAGAACTTGCCAACTGTCCCCTTTGACCAGATCCTTCTGCTGTGGGGCCCTGCTGTTTGCCTGCTCCCCAACACCCCACAGGGTGCAGCCATCTGCTCCCTGTCTGCTCCTCCTCATTACACAGGAGAGATTGGAGACCAGGGGCATTTAGGTAGTTGGTGCTGGGATGGACTTTCTGCCTGCAGAGGTGCTGGCAGCCTCCCCAGTTTCTGAAGACACCTTCAACGTTGTGCCTTTCAGGATCTAAAAGTGTTTTCATTGCATGGGGTACATGGAAACTACCTTGGCCTTGAAATGCTCACTGCAAATGTTTGCTGCCAACAGAAAAGTACAGCTTTGTCTGGGTGGAGTTTGCTGGAGGACTGAGGTGGCTTGCAAGCAAGAACTTAGCTGGAAAATGACATTTAACAGCATTGCTTTTGTAAAAATGAACAGCAGGAATTGCCAAGATGTTGGTCTGTACTGGTGCTGAGAGAGATATCACGTCTGTCAGGGATATCACCTCTGTCAGGGCTAAACCCACACGGGGAGGAGGAGGATGTGCTGCTGCATGGTACATTCCTTTTAGTGTTTATGTTCACAGAAACTTCTGATCAGTTTTGGCCTGTGAGAGGATTGATGACCCAAGGAGAATCAGTTGCTGATTTAAAAATACTAGAGAGCATTCAAAGTTTAAAGACACTGTGGGAGATGTCACTGTAGAAGGGAAATATGCTACACAAGAGAAGAGATTTTAAGACAGAGCTTTGGGATAAGTACATTTAATCTGATTTCCCCAGCAAATCCAGCAAATTGTAAAGAATCTTATACTGCCCTAATTTTAGTCTGAGTTGATTTTTAACACCCCTGGGACACAATGCTTTGCGAAGAGTAATTCTGAGACGAGGCAGAGTCACTGGCTGTTTCATGCCCACATGTGACAAGGGTGAAGCATTAATGTAAGCCCATTGCAAGCAGTTTGCCATCAAAACTATTTTCATGTTTAGAAGTATATAGATAAATGCACTTTTTGAGATACCAGAAGTTAAAAAGGTGAAAAGAACAGTTGTGGCTTTCCATGTGTTAAGCTATGGTCTGTTTTGCTTGCACACTCACAAGAGCATCGAGCAGCAGAGCTGCTGCCTTGCATCTCAGGAGACTGAATTCTGTTTCGGACTGGAATTTTATTGGGGAATGCATTCAAAATTAGTTGTTTGTTTCCCTTTTGAAGAAGGAAAGACATATTGTCTATATAGAGGGCACGGATTTTAAACTGAGAAACTTGAACGATGTTTATAATCATGTTTATAACATTCAGCAGTAAACTGGTCAGAGCAACTTTTTGGAGAGTGTTTTCTTTCATCATTCCCAGCATGCTTTTGGTTTTGGCCCTGCTTCAAGTAGAAGTTTTTCCATCCAGCTTGGGATTTTTTTTTTTTTAAGAGAAGTAATCAGCTAAGAGTTATAATTATATGTTATGTTTTTAAAGTCTTTCTTCCTGCTAGGATAAGACTTAAGATTGTTACATTCAAATTGTTAAAAAAATAATCAAGTAGTCTGTTCAACATTTTATGACGATTTATCTGCTTTTTTGCACCTCATTCCGTTTGGGTGAAGGAATTAAACTGGTCTGTTTTGCCTTCTTGCCTGAGGATGGTTTGCCAGTGCTTTGAGGAGAGGCAGCTGAGGGCTTGCAGCCAGATTTTCAAAGGCACCAGATGCTGAAAGATAGAGAAAACTAAAAGATTTTGAAAAGTTTTTTCCTAGCTCCCATGAAATTATCGGAATTGATGCTGGGTAGGTGTTACCATTTTGTGCCTATTTAGAGTTGCATCTTAGGGAGGTTTGGAAATCAGTGCTGG